>OX463755.1:95469056-96929125 GCA_949824845.1 Rhingia rostrata | reverse complement strand
TATGCGGGCGCCCTAAATTATACGATAACTTAATTCTAATGCCTTTCGGACTATTATCTAATATATAAATATAAAAGTAACACAATTTTTACGAAGAAAACTTTGAAAAACTTGGTTCCTTGTCTTTTTTTTTTATTTAAACTTACATGCTAATTAAAACTACTTATCGACTAACTTAAACTACTTAAAATTAATTAAAACTACCTAAAATAACTTAAAAACTAGAACAGCCATTTTTTTTTTTTTTTTGTGTCACCATGACTGTTTACACCTAAACCTTAAGACTAAAAACTATCTAAGTCGGCCATAAAATTAAAATGTTAAGTCAACTATCTTTACCTTATTTAACCACCACAACAGGTTCTCCTGTTGTGACCTACTCCGACGGTCCCAATCCCAATCGGACACACTCCTGCTGAACCGCAGGCGCTCTCCTCCGCCCTGAGCGACGACGTCTCGGTCGTATAGGAGCCGCCTATCCACAGTTCGTCGGAAGACGTGGTAGATTAGCGGAACCGCCGATCTATCCTGTATCAGCCCTCGACTATCCAAATATAGGAAATCTTCGGGCGGAATAAAGCCGCTTAAACGCGCACTCTCAAAATATTCATCATTGGGGTAGAAAGCCCCAAAGATGAGACTGTTGTTTGACGCCATCGCTCTTGCCGCGTGAAACCGAATGAGTTTCACCAGAAAATTGTCTATTCTGTTTATGTTGGCCCCGTTATATAGGACCTGGTTGGAATAGTTTTTTGTGTAATCAGATACTGGTTTTCTGTGAATTCCAAGGCAGCTCCTCAGACACTGCCTCTCAAACACCCGTATCTTTTCCATTTGAGTTGGGGCAACGTTGAACCACACTGGGCACCCATAGGCAATCATCGGCCTAAAGAGGGCCATGTAGCAAATCACCTTCACCCTGCTGTCAAGACGACTGCTATAAAACAATCGTCTTGTCAGGGCGAATGCTCCCCTAGCTCTAGCCAGAGCAGCATCTACATGTCTTCCGAAATATAGATACTGATCTAACCAGATGCCAAGGTACTTTACCATACTTTTTTTTTTTTTTTTTTGCAAAAGAGTTCGAATGACTTCGACAGTAGAGGCTGTTCTGTACGCGATAAGATCGTCCGCATACGCAATTGCCTGAGTAAGACTACCTATCATGTCACTGGTGTAAATGCTGAAGAGAATTGGCGAGTTTACAGCACCCTGTTGCAGACCATTCTTAATGAAAAATTCTGTGGTAGAAGTTACATTGCCACTTTTGACAACAAACGTTCTACCAGTCAGCATATCATGAAGCATATACAGCAGTGGTTTACTTATGCCAAGTCTGGTCAGCTTTAGATAGAGGCCCTCTAACCATACGGTGTCGAAAGCCTTCTCAGTGCACCCGTGCACTGTTTCTTAGCTTTGTTCCATTGTATATCAGAGACTAGTTTGGAGGCGGCATGAATACAGTCATGTCCAGCCTTGAAACCAAACTGGTTCTCCGGTATAATATTATTGTCCTAAGACCACTTGAACAGTGCTCGATTGAGAATCTTTTCGAAAACCTTGCTGATACTCGGAAGGAGACTTATCGACCGGAAATTTGCCGGATTGGAGTTGTCCTTTCCCTTTTTTGGAAGAGGATGAAAAACCGCTACCTTCCAACGCACTGGACAATATGCATTATTCAGCGCGTTGTTGAACAGCGTGGCGTAAAGTTCCACAGCTTCAGGGGGTAAGTGTCGCAGTACAATGTTGGATATACCATCGACTCCCGCTGACTTCTTTTTCTTTATGGAATCGAAGATGATCTGGAGTTCCCCCTTCGAGATTAACAGGGGACTAGACCCACTTCGCTCGGATCGTGCAAGAAGTACACACGCACTCGTGAATGGTTGTGAAAATGCTCGGCCCTGGGTACTAACGAGCCTGTTGCGCCAAAAATATGATTTATGATGGTATTGGCCGTTGGCAAGTGGAAATGCTTATTCGTGTGGTTCGGTTGAATTTCCATTTTCAGTGTATTGGTTTATTTAAATTATTACCCAAATAATGCTGGGCCCAAGAAAATCATCTATAGCGTGGGAAGTTTTCCAAAACACACATGAAGGAAGAGTATAAATTTTCGGGAAACAGGATTATATGGTGTTTTTTTAGATGTATAGAACTTCGAATTGAAATAAAATACGAGAAAATCGTTTTAATATCCATCAATTTGGCTTTATTGGAAGGATAATTTTATGCCATTAATGTTTAAATGTGATTTTATGCATGTGGCCGGCGCGGCATTTGGGGCCGTATGTCGGCAATAATGCCACGAATGTTGGCTTCCAAGATTATCCCGGTCTCCATTAACGGTAACTGACTCTCCAGCATCATTTCGGAAGAAGTATGGCCCAATGACACCAAAAAGTAAGTTTTTGTGGATGTAATGGCGTCTCAAGTGCCTCATGTGGAATCTCTTCACTCCAAATGCGGCAATTAACCGTGTTGACGTAGCCATTCAACCAAAAATGAGCCTCATCACTGAACAAAAATTCGCGATGAAAATCAGCATCGAGATAAATCTCATTTTCGCCCCATACACCAAAATCACGACGCATTGCATGGTCTCCGGCTTCAATTCTTGCACAAGCTGGATCTTGTAAGGTCGTAAGCCAAGATCTTTGCGCAAAATCTTCCATAAAGTGGATGGACAAAGCTCCAATTGCTGTGCACGGTTGCGAATCGATTCATTCGGGTCCTCTTCAACACTTTGCACTACAGCGGCAATTGTTTCTTCGGTGCGCACTGTTCAACGTCTCTGTGGATGCGTATTATCACAAAGAGTAAACGTAGTGCGAAAACGATCCATGGTTAACCGAATTAATTGCTCTGATAGACGATTATATCGACCATAAAATGAACTTTATTATTATTTTCGAAACAAATTTGCACGATTTGCAAGCGTTGTTCATTTTGTCAACCTGTTCATGATGAAATGGCAAATCAAACTGAATGACATTAGAGTTGCCCGATTTGACCACAAAATGTAAGTCTTATCTCTATTCGAAAACCCAACCTCTAAAAAAACACCAGTTACCTGCATGGTACATATTAAAAAATTTTCATGAAAAGGAGAAAACCGAGTTATTTAACTCGAGTTACAACTTAGATTCCAACTCAGGATAACTCGAGATAATTTCAGTTTGCACATAACTACTTCCATCTATGGGCAAGGTGGTCTTGGAAAAGTGTCAGCAAGAGCTTTATATCTTTCCCTGTGATTGTGCATTTGAAGCTAGAAGCCCAAGTAGTTCAATGGGTGATTTTATCGATATTAACATAACTGGTGGTTAGTTAAGTTCTTGACCGCAGGTCCTTTAATATTCACTTGACATTTTTGTACTGCCAAGTGCAGTTTTTCTTTCTCTGTCCGGCGTTGAATAACAATATCGGAAAATACAAAGCTCTTGCTGCCACTCTTTCTTGCCACCGTTAACTGCTAAACACTTTATCGGCTTTCTTTTACACAGTCACCGGCTGTGACATCGCGTTTGATTCAGCCAATGATGTGTTAGCATGGCTTTGCAAATAGTTTAAGTAGTATTAAGTTAGGCTTAAGTAGTTTAAGTAGTCATAAGTTAATTATAATCTAGAATAAGCTTTTTTATAAAACAAAAAAAAAAGACACTAAACAAAGTTTTCAATTTTTTCTTTGTAAATTAAAATTATATATAAAACCAAAAAACCGACAAATTTAAGACTAAAGGCAAAATAAACAGCTAAATATAAGCTTACAGTGCCCACTAAGGGCCGATAATTTAGATTAAGTAAACCAGTTATTGATAAGTTAGATTTAAGCATTTTTGTCTAGTAGTAAGTTAATATTTTAAGTAAATAAAAAAAATGAGTTTGAGAAAAAAAAAATGGCTTTGCAAATCAACAGCGGACGTAATATCTAGTCTGTATTGTTCATTTCCATGTCCATTTTTTTTCACTTGACAATTATTAATTTTATTCATTTTAGCAATTTTGCTATTCTCCACAAATTAACCATATCAACATCATCATCTTCAATCTTTACTAACAAATCTCATCCAGCCACTTAAATATCTTCACTCCCCATCGTCACATTCACCCAAGAATGAAAGAGATTGTCACCACTCAACACAAACTGACAAAACTACATTCCGACAGAGAGCGGAAGGACCCCACAATAAACGAAGACTACGACGAAGGAGAAGAACAACGATGAGAAAACATTTCCATATCAGTCCATCAAATTCTTCCACCATCCGCATCTCAAGAGGAAAATCAAATTAATGGACGAAAGTTAGTTCCCATAAAAAAATTATGCTTTGCATAAAATCGTTTGAAGATTGTGTGCGCCATCCCCATCCGCATTATCCCCCCACCCACACTCGACAGTAGTAAGGACACTTACTTCTTCCTCCCTTGACAATACCAACGGAATCGGGCCAAACAGAACGTTTGAATGCAAATGCGACTACACATTCCATGAATCGTCGTCCTACAAATCCTCCCTCTGAAACCTGTAGGGCGGTGAGAGATGGTAAATGCTTGAAGATAGAAGCAGTCTCAGTTTATGTATATTCAACTTTCACTCGGAGGTTTGTTCGCCTTGTGCTACACTTAGCTTAAGTCCTGCAAGGCAAATACTTAAGAAGAAATGAGAATATTTGTTTTACGGTTACGTGATGGTCCAGGTCCATGGTTGACACATTAAATTTGACCTTGAAGGTGAATATGTGCAAGGTTTTCATTTTAATGATTTCGTCAGCGTTTACACTTTGACAAAAATTAATAACCCCGCAGTATAGTAACACCATTTTCAACCAACTTAATGAAACATAAAATGTGGCAGTTCCCGCCCGGTTGATGCTCATAGAGAACCGTATGTGTTTCTGGAAATGGTATTGCGTTAAGGGGTGATAAACCTCAGCTGTTTTCTGCTCATCTTATGCAGATTTAGGTTGACAAGATATGTCAAGCTTACGTAAAACCGTTCAATTACGTGCAAATGCATGACATGGAATTGGAGGAGTCCTTAGCTAGTGATATAGGTGTTCGGTAAAGTAATTACGTGCGATGGTTGAACATTGGTTCTTGCTGCCAAATTAGTGCTACAAAGGAAGTGCCGAATTAATTTCTTAATATGGATGCGTGAGTCAATTTATTGCAACTGCATGGTAGTGACATCAGAAAAAGTGGGTAAAATAAGTCATACATAAAGGGCTTACTCCATTTAATTCGATGGAAACCAAACCGAAAAACTCGAAATCTTTATTGAGATTTGCCATACATTTTTCAGTTATTGATAACTAGATCGTAACGTTGTACAAGCGTCTTTGCTTCGTCATTTTGTTGAAGGTTCTTGAAGCGACAGTCAGCACACTTGGTGATATATTCCAGCTGACAGACTGTTAAAACATATTTATTTTAGAGAAGTTGTACTGGATCTATAAAGCACTAAGCTGGATTTTTTTCAGGCGAGGAACTTATCTTAGGAATTTTGATTATGTTTGTATAGTAGTGGACTCGGCTTGAAATAATTTTGAGCGAAAAGCGAAGCCAAGCTAGACAGTGTTTCTTTTAATTTTAACTACTTACTTACTTAAGTGGCGCTACAGTCCGGAATGAACCTGGGCCTCAACCAACATGCCTCTCCAACTAGCCCGGTCCTTAGCTAACTGCCTCTAGTTGCGCACTCCAAGTTGGTTGAGGTCGGTTTCTAATTGTGCGCGCCACTTAAGGCGAGGTCTTCCTCTACTGTGTCCGACGTCTTTCTGGGAATCGAAGACTGCGATCCGGAGTATTGGTGTCCTAGCCATCTTAAACGTCCAATGCGGAGTTTTTTTTTGACCAGGGGCATGTCGCTGTACAGCTTGTATAGTTCTTGGTCGAATCTTCGTTTCCATAGCCCGTGAACGCAAACGGGACCGAAAATTTTTCGAAGAATTTTCCTCTCAAATCGACCAAGAATTTCTTCACCCGGTCCATGCTTTAGCGCCGTAGATCAGAACTGGGATGATCAGCGTCTTGTATAGGATCTCCTAGTAGTTCGAGTGAGGGCTTTACTACTGAATTGCTTTTTTGGCCCGAAGAAACAGCGGTTGGCAAGAGTAATTCTTCATTTAATTTCTGACGAGATGTTGGAGATGTTGTTGTCAGAGTTAATAGCGGAACCGAGATAGATAAAGTCCCGTACTACCTTAAAGTTATATCTGTCAATGGTGACGTCACTGTCAAATTCGTCGATGTTGTGTGTCCTTTCGTGTTGACAGCCGATGTTAGCTCCTCGGAATCTTCGGACATCCAAAATACTGGATGCGTGCCTCTTGTCTATCGCAAAGCGATCAATTTGGTTAGCCGTTCGTTGATCTGGAGACCGCCATGTCCCTTATGGATATCGAGGTAGGGAAACCGTGTGCTGGATATAGTGGCATTTCGTTCCGTAGCGAAGTCAATAAGCCTAATTCCGTTACCAGACGTGTTGTCGTGTAGGCTATGTTTTCCGACAATACTGCTAAAGATGTCTTCTCTTCCTACATTTGCCAAGGAGCTCATAGAAGCAGTCCTTAGCTATATCATATTTTTCCTCCGTTGGGGCGTGAGCGCATATAAGGCTTATGTTGGCGAATTTGGCCTTGATGCGGATTGTTACAATGCGTTCGCTAATGTCTTGGAAACACTTATAACTTATAACAAATCTGCATCCGAATAGTCGCTCACTATAACACGGTCCGTAGTAGATGTCACAGTTTTTCATCCTCTTTTTGCCCGGCCGATCCCGTTGTATTTCCTGGATCTGCTTTGTAGCAGTTTAGGGCTTCCGCTAGTTGTTCGCTTGCACCTCTCCTGTTTAATGTTCTTACATTCCAGGTGCAGATACTGCCCTTTTTTCGTTTAGCCGTGTCGTCAACAATAAAATCAGTCCTTTCCGAGGCTATTGTTTGCTTCGTAACATACATTTTTTTCCATGGCTGGGTATGTAGTTAACCCAAAGCACAACCCCCAACCTGGAGGGCCAGTTCCAATTTATAAGATACCCCTAGGACACTGGGCCATCAGTACCCACTACGCGATTAAGCGCTGCCATTGGCCTTTCGGTTCATACGCCACCATCTCTGTTCAAGGGCCTGACTAACCCTTGAAATTCCTAGAAAACCTGTTGTCCGAATATGTTGAAACAGCTTGTCTAGGTTCGCCTGGGACAGCAGGCCGGGTATTCATTCCGTGCCATTCTGACCTGGCTGTTTATAGTGTTGCTATTTTTCGTCGGGTTATCAACACTCACGCTTATCGTTTAGCAAGTCAAATCCGGTTGGATGAGACCAGTACCCGATGGTTACAACTTGAGGTAAAAGATAAGCACTTGATGTGTAGTCAGAGTTACAACCACTGGGCATTGCCAAGTTAAAGCCAATCAGAGTCTACCCTCGTTCTACAACGCCCAACCAATCTCAACTTTAACAGTCCAATTCTATAATGCATTTTAATGTATAGTTATGAGCTACATAAATACGAAAAAATGCTTCTATACAAGAAAACCTGTATCATAAAACTTATGGAACGTTGAATAAAAGTTGCATTGCTATAAGTACGTCGGGTTGGTGATGTAACGCATAGAATATAGAATATTTTTGCTACTTAAATGATGCACCAAGCATACCCCGCATTCGAAAATGGGTCAAAAACATTGAAAAGACCGGTATGACACTGGAAAAAATCTGGGTAACCAAGATCATAAAAATCGGTAGAAAACGTGGAAAGTGTTGAACCAGTATGCAATCCGAAACTTTGAATTCATAAGCTCATAAGCGCGCAACTGCTTTATATTTGTGCAGATCATCATTAAACAGCATTTTGCACATAAAGATGTACCCCTATAAAATTCGGTTAATGCCCCAGGATGTCAATCAGATAGCTGACTTTGTAAACCATACAATTTAACGCTTACCAACATCGTATTTTCGAATGAAGCTTTTTTTCACCTGGATGGATACGTAAATTAAATAATCAGTATCCGTAAAGCCTTTTTTTCGGAAATTTTGGAAATTCACTGTAAAAAATGTTTATTAACCCCACAGTTACGCTTAGAGAGGGATAGATGTAATTTGAGAGATTATATACAATTTACACAACATGAGCATAGCCCATGTCAATACATAAAAATCACAAACAATGTCAGATCCCTCTACTGATTGCATGAACCGCACAATATACGATTTTGATGTCCTTGTGAGGAAAAATAGTTTTTATTATGGCCACATCAATTTGCTCAATAAAAATCCAACAACTTCTCCCCGCCTTTAAGTCCAATTAAAACAAAACTTCTAAACCCAAACAAATCAAAGTAAAGCCGCTAGCAGCCACTCTTAATTATTATTGCCCGTGATAGCCGTACTTAATCCTTTCAGACACATATCTCACACAACTTTTAGCAATGAAAACCTCCGTCAAGCTGAACATTGACCGCTGCGCTACTACTTCTGAAAGTCGGAGACCTCTGACATCAGTCTCAAATGACGTCTACATGCAGACCGATCATATGAAAGAACAACTTTCCCACCAACAAAGTGAAAACTCTACTGCGTTCCTAAAACACACGTACACCACCAAGACGAGATTTTAACACGCTTGCAGCAGACGTCCACAAAACAATGCAATTAAAATGAAAAAAAAAAAATATTCAATGATAACTTATCCAGGATAACTCCTAGAAATCCCTTATTCAATTCATTGCTTAAACTTATTCTCAGACCAAGCCATAGACGGGAATCGGTTCAACAACCACTAGCCAGCCAAGGTGTGCAGCGGGTCGGGACAATAAAAACATTAGGCGCACAAGACGAAAGAGCTTGGATTCCAAAGAAAACGGATTTTTGACTTAATTACAACAAATTGGATTAGCCAATAAAATTACGAGAATGGAATAGTTTTCAGAGTTTCTCCCATTTACAAGATAAACATTCGACTCCTATCACAGGATGATGTGAATTGAAAAGAAAATCACCACCACCGAACGAAACCCGGTGGACCGCACTGTACAATCGTGAAACTATAGCAACCGGATGATGAATGTCGACCCAATGATCCCGCTCCTTTCGTCCTGCATTGGATGAGAAAAGGCCACACGAGCAAAAAGAGAGAGTGTCTGACTTAATAGGAAAAGTAAAGTCCAGAAAGATGGAAACGTGGTAGACAAAGGACTTATCCCACGACGAGGACGACTTGAACGTAGATGATGATGATGATGATGGCGGTGGCTGTAGCGGTAGCGGCAGCGAACAAACAAACTTTTCTTGTGATCCTTTTGTTTTCCGCAAAAGAAAATCAATTGAATTGTCCTTTGGACAAGGCAAATAGAAAAAGAAAAGAACACGATGTGGCAAAGGATACGTTCAGTATTTGCACGCCTGATGCCGTCGAATGAATAAATGCATCCACTAACAACGAACACACACATGTGCGCGTACTACAGCTACACATGTTTGGGCTTTATGAGAAGAAATTAAAGAGGAAGTCGAAGAAATGAAAGGATTTCTATCCGTCGTCGGTAGTCCTTTGTTTTCATTGCTTCTTGCCGGTTTGATGGATGCGCATTGTTGGGTGAGAATAAATCTTGGCTGAAAAGCTTTTTTTTTAACTTCTTAGACGTTTTCGAAGGGGTTTGTTCAATCAGAGATGCTTAAATAGTTTTAAAGGTTTATTCAGGGATGAAAGCCGAGAGAGACTTTATTAAGCTTGAGATAGATGTTTAAATGAAGGAGCTGTACTAGGGATAAGACATTACTATAGAGAATGAACTTTATAGCATTATGCGTTGGAATATTTGGCAGGTGTTTTAAGTCGGATGTAGTGATTTAACGTTTGGGTTTTTAATGTGTCATGGGTACTACGTTAATAGAAGGCCGTTTGTTAAGGAACCAATTCAGAGTTCATTTTATGCGCCACCTTACATATTTTTTTCATTTCAAAACACAATAAAACCAATTTTATATATCAGTTTCTTTTTTATAGTCTAAGTATTTGTTTAAATATAGTAGCTTTGTTGTACACAGTTTAAAAATCATATTAACTCATACATTGAATACGCCAATTTCTTACCAGCTAGCAGCGGGTATGTAGGTGATTTCTGCTTGGTTGCTGGTTTTTTTTATCTTGTAGGGTCCTTGAACGAATGAGTCGCTTTACAAGTGTTCACTTAAAGCAGTTATTAAGTGTAACCCATTGCTCCGTCCTGTTGGAATCTAAGACCTATTCATCAAGTCGTGAGCAAAAAAAAAAAAATTCAAAAATTTTTAAATACCGGTATGATTACTGTCACTCTGAAATCATTTCTTCAAGTAAACAGGGGCATACACTATGACTCCATAGTTACTTCTTTCTACATGTCCTATCCATCTTAAACGTCCAATGCGTAGTTTTTTTTTACCAGGGTCATGTCGCTGTACAGCTCGTATAGTTCTTGGTCGAATCTTCGTCTCCATAGCCCGTCAATGCAAACGGGACTGAAGATTTTTCGAAGAATTCACCTCTCAAATCGACAAGTATTTCTTCATCCGCTTTTCAGACGGTCCATTCTTCAGCGCCGTAGAGCAGGACTTGGATGATCAGGTTCTTATATAGGATCTCCTTAGCAGTTCGAGTGAGGGCTTTACTAATGATATTTATTATATCTTTCAACGGTGGCGTTTTGTCCAATTCGTCGATGTTATGTGTCCTTTCGTGTTGACAGCATGTACTTCGTCTTGTCCTCATTTACTACTAAACCCATTTTTGCCGCTTCCTCCTCGATACTAGCAAACGTGACATCACGTTGGGTCCTACCAATGACGTCAATAACGTCGGCGTATGCTAGTAGTTGTACCGGTTTTTTGGAAAATTGTGCCTCTGGTTTTGGATCGTGAGTTTTGCACAATCCTCTCAAGAATCAAATTGAAGAAGTCACATGACAGCGCAACGTCTTGCCTAAATCCTTTTTTGGTGTCGAATGTATCAGTGAGGTCGTTTCCGACCCTGATGGAGCAGCGAGAATTCGCCATTGTCATCCTACACAAACGGACGAGTTTGGGTGGTATACCAAAACTAGACATGGCTTTGTACAGTTCGTCTCTATAAATGCTGTCGTATGCGGCTTTGAAATCGATCAATAGGTGGTGGGTATCGATTTGGATTTTACCCTTTTCCAGGATTCGCCGAGGCGTAAAGATTTGATCAGTTGTGGACTTTCCTGGTCTAAAACCACACTGATAAGGGGCGATTAGGTTGTTGGTAAACGGTTTCAGGCATTCACATATTACTGCAGATAGGATCTTATAGGCGATGTTGAGGAGACTTATGCTTCTTGGCGCAGTTTAGAGGGTCTCCTATTTGTGGATCGGGCAAACGAAGCTGAGGTTCCATTCTTCAGGCATACTTTCTTCCGACCAGATTTAGCTTATGAGTTAGGGGTTGTTACTTACCAAGTCATTTCCCCCGGCTTTATAAAGCTCTGAGGGAATGCCGTCATTTCGGGCAGCCCTATTAAGCTTGAGTTTAGATATTGCTATCCTCACTTCACACAGGCAGTTTTCGCTGTTGTAGCCAATATTGAATGGTTCGTTCTGCCTGACAGCGGAATGTTGTACGTCATCGCCGTTTAACAGTCTGCAGAAGTGGTTCTTCCATTTCCTCAGCATCGACTGTGTCTCAACTACGATATTTCCTTGCTCATCTCAACAGGATTCTGTTCGAGCCTTATATTCTTGGCTTTGACGTTTTACACTTTGGTAAAACTTGCAAATCTTGAACATCGTTCCTGAAGTGGCACCTCTATATATCATCGATCGCTCCCTTTTCTTGCTCTTTTTTCTTCAATGTTCTTTTTTTCTCCTCTGCCTATAGAGCTCAACAGCAGCTCTCGTTTTCACATGCAGCTTAGCATTCTTGGCTGCGAGTATCTGTCGGCATTCCTCGTCAAACCAGGGGTTTGATGTTGCTGGGCGCGAGAAACCTAGCACATCAGTTGCGGCTGATCTAATGGCTTATTGGCATCGTTGCATTGTTCTTTGACATTCGATGCTGGTGGTATAGTGTTAATCGAGAGGTTACGGGATACGCGTTGCGCGAAGGTCTTGGCGGTCTCTTGCGATTGCAGTCTATCGACATTAAATTTTATTCACAGTATTTCTGGATTGTTGTGGCGTGGTGGATGTCCGCATTCTTACCTTGGCTGCAATAAGGTAGTGGTCCGAATCGATGTTAGCTCCTCGGAATGTTCGGACAACCAAAATACTGGATGCGTGCCTCTTGTCTATCGCAATGTGATCAAATTGAGACCGCTGCCATGTCCGCTTATGGATATCGAGCTGAGGAAACCGTGTGCTGGCTATAGTGGCATTTCGTTCCGTAGCGAAGTCAATTAGCCTAAGTCCGTTACTAGACGGGTTGTCGTGTAGGCTATGTTTTCCGACAATACTGCTTAAGAAGACTTCTCTTTCTACCTTTGCGTTAACATTTTCCAGCACGATTTTAACATCGTACTTCAGTAGTCGCTCATAGGTTTTGTCAAGGAGCTCATAAAAGCAATCCTTAGCTGTATCATTTTTTTCCTCCGTTGGGGCGTGAGCGCATATAAGGCTTATGTTGGCGAATTTGGCCTTGATGCGGGTAGTTACAATGCGTTCGCTTATGTTTTGGAAACATAAGACGTCTTGCCTAAGTCTGGCACTTACAACAAATCCGAATCCGAATAGTAGCTGTTTCTGCTCACTATTACACGGTCCTTAGTAGATATCACAGTTTTTCATCCTCTTTTTGCCCGGCCCATCCCGCCTACTAATAGTGCGTCTTGCAGGGAGAAAGCCAATTTCGTAATCAAGAAGGCTAGCTCTACATTTAGGAGTAGCCCGGCCCATCCCGCCTACTATAAGTGCGTCTTGCAGGGAGAAAGCCAATTTCGTAATCAAGAAGGCTAGCTCTACATTTAGGAGTAGAAAAAAAACAGTTTTCACAATTATTTTTATTTTTGAAAAAACTGCATTTTTGATATACTATTGCCCCACTAGAGCATGCAAGACATTCAGATTTAGAATTAAGTCATTTAGAACTATCTTTTTATGCAAACTATTTTTTTGTTATCTTACACACCCAAAAATTACTGTGGGATCTAAGTCTAAATGGAAGATAAAATTACATATCAATTGTGCTTATATTATATTCAATATCAATGTGCATTGCCAAGTTAACCCCGATCAATAACCCCTTTAAATAACCCTTTAAAAGTAAATGTTTTTATTCATACAGATAGAAAATCATCGTTCCTAGATCGTTTCTTTTTTTATTAAAAAAATGTTGTTAACTTTTTATTAAGTGCACATCACACTGTGATTTGATCTGGGTCTAACTATGTCTCATGGAGAATTTCGGGGAATATTCGACAATTTTACATTACCATTTAGATTTTGTCTGAATTAAGCTTTCACTATTCAAAGGATCCTTTGTAAAAATTTTAGGCGGATCGAAAAATGTGCTTGTTCTGTTTGCTGATAACCACTTGAACAAATTAATTCCTTGTTTCCTGCCGCCGAAATGAGGAATGTCGGTGTCGTCTCACTCTCGGCAATAGAGTTCTTAACACTCATTATGGTCCATCTGCTCTCAGGCTAATAACGCCAAAAAACATTCACTTATTTTTCAAAGCAAATTTCACCAGATACCTTGCAATACTTCATGCTAATACGACAAATGAAATGTAATTTTGTTGTTGTTGAGTCCATTTTTTTTTTCATCAAGCTCTCATCATCAGTAAAATTGTTTAATTGAAAACTCCTAGAAAAATGTTGATTAAAAAAAATCGGACAGATGTGTTAACATTTTGTGAGTTATGCAATTCGAAAAACTTAGGACAAAAAATGTCCAGCGCCATGTGTTTTCGGTTGTACCATTTCATGACACAGAATGTGCTTTTCTAGGTATTCATGTTGTCAATCATGATGCAGTGAGTTATACCCATAAATGTGCAAACGTATATACCAAACTCATTGAAGTAGCAAATGGTGAATCATTGTTGTGTTCATCCACAGATGTCCGATAAACACGTGAAGCGTTAAAAATGCTTGTTAATTTTTCCTTGTTTTGTTAAAATTTTATTTTTATTTAATTTGCATACATTCATTCCCTTGAACTCAAAATATATGTTTTATTTGTTGAACCTTGTAACACATGAAGTATTTTAAGTCGAAGTAAGGGTATTCGTTTGTAATATTTTTAATTGACCACAATTCATTTAAACTGCTAGTGAAAACAAATAAAAAAATTGATGAATTTATTGGATTGTAAAAAGTTGTACAACGACGACGAGGTGGGCACGCAGTCAAATTAATGGATAATTCGTAAGTCACTATGGACACAAGAATTTTGATAAATAAATTCATGCAAAGCACATTGATGGGCTTTAAAATGACAAAATTGATGATACTTACATTTTGAAAGCATTTTATGTAGGATTTCTTTAGTTGTTCGAGTGAGTCCTAAACTACCGAATTGGCTTCTAAGCCTGAAGAGGAGTGGACAAGAGTAAATATTCGTTTAATTTCTGACAAAGTCCCATACTTAGTTATATCTGTAATGTTGACGTTCTGTCCAATTTTTCGTTGTTGTGTGTCCTATCTTGTTGATAGCATATACTTGGTAATTAAATACCAAACCAATTTCTGCCACTCCCCTTTCTATACTATCAAACGTTCAAATTACATCACGTAATCTTCGGCGTATGCTACTAGCAGCACCTCACAAGAATCAAATTAAAGAAGCCACACGACAGCGCATCGCCTTGCCTAAATCCTTTTTGGTATCCAATGTGTCGGCGAGATCGTTTCCGACCCTAATGGAGTAGGGGGAATTCTCCATCGCCATCCTCTACAGAGACGAGTTTTGTAGAGTTCATCTCTATAAATGCTGTTGTATGTGGCTTTGAAGTCGATGAATAGGTGGTGGGTATCGATTTGGATTTTAGCCTTTTCCAGGATTCGCCGAGGCGTAAAAATTTGATCAGTTGTGGACTTTCCTGGTCTAAAACCACACTGATAAGGGCCAATTAGGTAATTTGTTAAAGGTTTCAGGCGTTACGGCAGATAGGATCTTGTAGGCAATGTGGAGGAGACTTTTGCCTCTGTAGTTGGCGCAATTCAGAGGGTTTCCCTTTTTTCGTCAGCCTTATTAAGCTTGAATTTAGATATTGCTATCCTCACTTCACTAGGGTCGGGTGGTTGGTAGTTTTCGCTGCCGTCGCAAATATTGAATGTTCCGTTCTGCCTGACAGCGAAATGTTGTTCGTCAACGCCGTTTAATAATTTGCAGAAGTAGTTCTTCCATATCCTCAGCATCGACTGTGTCTTGTAAAACTGAGAACTGTAAAACTTGCGATCATCGTTCCTGGAGTGGTACCTCTCTATATCCTCGGTAGCACGCAGTTTTGCTCTTTTTTTTCTTTCTGGTCAAATCCGGTGTTCTTCCCTTCTTCTTTGTCTATAGAGCTCAATAACAGCACTCGTATTCACCTGCATCTTGGCACATCAAACTAAGGGTTTTCTTGCTCGTAGGTGCAATAAACCTAGCACATCAGTTGCGGCTGATCTAATGGCATGTTAGCATCGTTGCCATTGTTATTCGACAGTCTTTCGACATTCAGTTTTTCACAGTATTTCTGGTAGTAGCATTGTAGCGTTGTGAATATCCGCATTCTTACCTTGGCTGCATCAAGGTAGCGGTCCAAGTCGATGTAAGCGCCTCGGAATGTTCGTACATCCAAAATACTGTTATTAATTTGGTTGACCGTTCGTTGATATGGAGACCGCCATGCCCCCTTATGTATATCAATGTTTTAAACTGCGTTAAGAAACCGCTCGTTCCGTAGCGAAGTCAATTAGCCTAAGTCCGTTGCCAGACGTGTTGTCGTGTCGGCTGTGTTTTCCGACAATACTGCTAAAGATATTCTCTTCCTACCTTAAAGATAATTTTAACATCGTAGTTCGGTAGTCGCCATATCATCTTTATACTCCGTCGGGGCGTGAGCACATATAAGGCTTATATAAGCGAATTTGGCCTTGATACGGATTGTAATAATGCGTTCGCTTATATCTTGGAAACATAAGACTTCTTGCCTAAGTCTGGCACTTATAACAAATCCGCATACGAAAAGTCGCTGTTTCTGCTCACCAGAACACGTTTAATAGTAGATGTCACAGTTTTTCATCCTCGTTTTGCCCGTCCCACCCCATCGTATTTCTTGGGTGGCAGTAATGTCTGCTTTGTAGCAGCGTATTGCTCCCGCTAGTTGTCCGCTTGCACCTCTCCTGTTTATTGTTCTCACATTCCAGGTGCAGTTACGAACGTTATTGTCCTTTTTTCGTTTAGCAGGTTCGTCAACAATAAATCAATCCTTTCCTAGGCTTTTGGTTGCTCCGCAATAAATTTTTTTTTTTGTGCCGTGAAATAAAGCCGAGCTAAATAGCGCCAGATTCCAGAATTCAGCATTATTTCACTATGTGAAAGCGAAATATCGCCGCATTTCTATTCGGCCATATTTCGCTTTGCATACATCCAATTTCTCACCCATCCCGATCCCATGCCCAACAGTGAGCCTAAGAAAGGGGTTCATACTTACATATGAGTGCGAGTACGGGTGTATGCAAAGTTTAAAAATGGGTGTTGGCATGCTGCCACCCCGGGGTTATTTCACTTCTACGAAGTCCAACAGTGAGAATGTTGATTTGGTATGATCGCACATGGTAGAGCATAATATCATACGATAAAATTTTTTTTATTTTAATTCATCTTAAAACTAACTTACATGCCAGACGAAAATTAATGAAAAACTAGCCTACTTATTAACTACTTAACTAACTTACTGGCCCTATGCGGGCGCCCTAAATTATACGTCATACGGTAGGTTTTTCTTTTCGACTGGATGCAATATGTTTAAGGAAAGTTCAAATTTTATATCAAAATCTAGATTTACCATTAGAAACACAATTAGATGTGCAAGTAAATAGGTCTAATATCAAAACTTTAATGAGAATGCGTATTTAAAGACAACCTCCAGAAGGCCATCGCGGATACATTTAATAACTAAAATAAAAATTCGAAAGAAATTCGATTACATTTTTACATGATACTAATGCAACAACAACCTTCAAACACTTTCGTTAAGCACATATACAAACCACTTGAACTGGTTATTGAAAGCTTAGTTATCTATTTTCATAGCTACAAATCTTTTCTGTCTACTAGTCACAAAAGTGGCGCTATTTGTATGGAAAACAACTATGTACTAATTAAAATCATGTTTTTATTATGGAAAGTTCGTTATTTATTAACTAAAATAGCTTTTAGGTTTACATTGCCTCATAGAAATTAGTTTGGATATCCGGGTTTCCATTTTCTTCTTTAACATAATTTTCTTATGGCAATCCTGAAGGAAATGTCGCTCAATTCTATAGCACTCTGTTTATTCCTTTTTTCCACATGTAGAGGCGCTTCTCAAACTTGGCTGTTGAAGCAATTTTCCATACAAATGCTAAAGTGAGTTGAATATTTCTGGCAGTTAGTTCATGCACGTTGCACTGAAGATTTACCAATTGATGTTACAGAAAGTCAATTGTAGATGGCGATGTGTTCTTTTATTTATTTATATTTTTCTTTCGTGTTTGGTTATTGATGTATACATTTTATATCAATACGAATCCAACATCATTATTTTAACTGTTAACCGTCTGTAAAATCTTACTAACTAGTATTTTATTATTCATGTGTAGTAATTATTATCCCGACTTGTGGACTGTTATTTACTGATTGTCGACATCATAAAGTGGGAGTGCTAGAAAACGAATGCTACTCAGTTATATAATATATGACATTTGTACTGTAAAAAAAATCTTCCCATACCGGGAATCGAACCCGGGCCTTCTGGGTGAAAGCCAGATATCCTAGCCACTAGACCATATGGGATATAAAAATCTTATGTCCGAAAATTTATTTAAATGAAACAAATAATCACTTTAAAAACAGAATTTATGTTGGATTTCATTGGTAGAAATAAGTTGCTGGAAATGTAGAAGATAGCTAATTAAAGGTAACAAACACGTCAGCTGATAAAATTGCTTGCTATGGCTGTTCTAGCTTTTTAGTTATATGTAAGTAGTTGTTTATAAGTTTCTAGGTAGTTTTCGTTAGTTTTAATAAGTAAGCTTTATATAAAATAATAACAAAAAAACACATAAGCCACCAAGTTTTTTTCTAAATTCTTTCTTGGTACAAATAAGACTATAGGCCGAAAGGTATTAGTATTAAGATATCGTGTAATTTAGAGCCCCAGCATAGGGCCAGTAAGTTAGTTAAGTAGTAGATAAGTAAGCTAGTTTTTCATGAATTTTTGTTCAGTATGTACGTTTGTTTTAGGATAGAGAAAAATAAAAATGATTTTAAAAACATATGAGAAGGCTACAATCCACTGTGTGGATCGTTATATACCCTATCCCATTCCATCCTTTAAATTAATATCCCTTAAATGTAAATTTTATGGCAAAGATATATTTAGGCCGCATGTCAATTGCGTTAAAATGGGGGTTAAACTTTATCCACTGGCTAATTTTTGACATTTCTACGGTTGTTTTCCATCCCTGTCACATCTCAGTAGGTATATCAAATGTCAAAAATTAGCCACCGGATACATTTTAGCGAGCTATTGAGCAGGTTAACATTTTGAAGTCTTAAGTCATCATTCTAATGTCAGTATTTATCCACTGGCTAAAATTTTAACGCAATTGACACACGGCCTAAAATTGAAATTGTCGCAACATATTGTTCAGACAGTTTGTCAGAATCTTGTATGGTTCGACCAAAAACAACGTTTTTCTCCTGCATATGGTATGGCGTAGGGTATAAAAATGTTTTTTTTTTGTATGAAAACGCCTCCAAAAAGTGGACGTTGGTAAAAATGATATATGGAAGAAATGTTTGTATTACCAAAGCCAATTATTTTGTATCAAATTATTTTGCAAAAAAACTTTGCATAGACGAAATATAGACGTTAGAATTGTCTAGATATCTTGTTCAGACACTTTTTCAAAATCTCTAATGGTTTGGTCTACAACTACGTTTTTCTAAAAAGGGGGCGTGTCAGTGGGCGGGTTTTAAAAATGTTTACTCTTGTTGTTTCGTCGGATAGAGAGTCTATATGCCAAATTTAAAAACTCTAGCTTAAATTTTAAGGCCCGAAAATCGGTAACGCACAGACGGACAGACAGACAGACAGACATGGCTAGATCGTCTCAGCTAGTGATTCTGAGTCGATCCATATACTTTGAGGTATATCTAGCGAAATTATTTCACTGTGTTACAAACTTAATGCCAAAACTAATGGGATAGGGTATAAAAATCAAATGAAAGAAAGTTACCAAGTCAGGGTCAAGAGAAGAACCTTCATTTTAAACTGTTGAAAAATTTACTCCAGGACATACTTGAGTTGAGATCAGAGAAACTACACAAAAACCCAAGGACACAAGTTGTCATTAACATATTATGTTAAGGAAAGCACGTTCCAAATAAACGCTTATGCCATATGGGTACACATGTTCCGGGTACTGAATTCATGCAATATCATGCTGATGGCGTGGTATTTAATGACACATAGGTGACATGTTTCAAATATCATACATTTATTGCGAATTTACTAACAATTGGATCATTAAAAAAATATGTTAAGAAGAGAATACATACTTTCGAGCTAAGACTAAGTTTGTTTATAATTCATAAGCAAGATTTTCAGACTATTGTACGACATATTTAAAGTCCGTATAAAAAGCAAAACATTTTTCATATTTTCTGACGTATGGCCACATAATAATTGTATGGCAATGAATGACAACCACTATATACCCTTCCTAGTTTTCAAAAAAGTATGATCCTTTTTGACGCTGTTTCACATATGTTATCTCCACACCGTATTGAAAAACATTGATGCTCAAAAACTACTGTTAAATTTTGGGTGTCTCCTAGTAATAGTGTCATAAAGCCAAATCTTTAAAATGATTATAAATAATAACTCTTAAGGCAGGAAAAAGTGATTTACCATAAGAGGCTAAAATTGAAAAAATCCGCTAAGAGACATTAATACTTAAACTATGTATTATAAATATTTATACCAATGTTAATGGAGCGCAGATATTAATTTTAAGGAATTTTGAAAGATTGTCTGAATGACATATTTATAAAATCAGAATATATATATATTTCTTCTATACAATGTTTCTTTTCCACGCCCACTTTTTGGAGGCATTTTCTTACAAAAACCACTTGTATACCGTACCCATACTATACGCAGGAGAAAAATATATTTTTTTTGTCGAACCATAAAAGATTTTGAGCAATTTGTTGTGAAAATGTCAATTTCAATATTTCTTTGCTTTAAGCCTACATTGTAGGGAAATTAATTTAAAGGATGGGATCCGAACGATCCACACAGTGGATTGTAGCTTTTTCATTATATGTCCCTTAGAGAGAAATTTATTCTACACCCGACGCCCGAACCGCGTCCTGGAAAACAATGCCATGCTCCATCATTTCTATCTCCGAAACGACATTAGGCAATGGCGATCTGAGAACCTTGGTTTCACCCGGTTTGATGACGAAAACTTGGCAAACGCCATAGTCGCCGAGCGAAGTGGGTCTAGGCCCCTGTTAATTTCGAAGGTGGAACTCCAGATCATCTTCGATTTCATAAAGAAAAAGAAGTCAGCGGGAGTCGACGGTATATCCAACATTATACTGCGACACTTACCACCTGAAGCTGTGGACATTTACGCCACGCTGTTCAACAACGCGCTGAATAATGCATATTATCCAGTACGTTGGAAGACGGCGGTGGTTCATCCTCTCCCGAAAAAGGGAAAGGACAACTCCAATCCTTCGAATTTCCGGTCGATAAGTCTCCTTCCGAGTATCAGCAAGGTTTTCGAAAAGATTCTCAATCGAGCACTGTTCAAGTGGTCTGAGGACAATAATATTATACCAGAGAACCAGTTTGGTTTCAAGGCTGGACATGACTGTATTCATGCCGCCTCCAAACTCGTCTCTGATATACAATGGAACAAAGCCAAAAAAACAGTGCACGGGTGCATGTCTGGTTGATTTAGAGAAGGCTTTTGACACCGTATGGTTAGAGGGACTCTATCTAAAGCTGACCAGACTTGGCATAAGTAAACCACTGCTATATATGCTTCATGACATGCTGACTGGTAGAACGTTTGTTGTCAAAAGTGGCAATGTAACTTCTACCACAGAATTTTTCATTAAGAATGGTCTGCAACAGGGAGCGGTAAACTCGCCGATTCTCTTCAGCATTTACACCAGTGATATGATAGGTAGTCTTACTCAGGCAATTGCGTATGCGGACGATCTTATCGCGTACAGAACAGCCTCGACTGTCGAAGTCATTCGAACTCTTTTGCAGCGGGACTTCGACAAAATCCAAAGATATTGTGATGACTGGAAGTTGAAAATCAACTTTCAGAAATCAGAAACTATCCTGTTTAGGACACCGTTGTCTAGGGCCTCTAGGGATACGAGAAAGAACTGGCGAAAGCTGGTGATCGTTGGACCAAACGGACAGCCACTGGCGAGTAAAAGTGTAGTAAAGTACCTTGGCATCTGGTTAGATCAGTATCTATATTTCGGAAGACATGTAGATGCTGCTCTGGCTAGAGCTAAGGGAGCATTTGCCCTGACAAGACGATTGTTTTATAGCAGTCGTCTTGACAGCAGGGTGAAGGTGATTTGCTACATGGCCCTCATTAGGCCGATGATTGCCTATGGGTGCCCGGTGTGGTTCAACGTTGCCCCATCTCAAATGGAAAAGATACGGGTGTTTGAGAGGCAGTGTCTGAGGAGCTGCCTTGGACTTCACAGAACACCAGTATCTGACTACACAAAATACTATTCCAACCAGGTCCTTTGCAACGGGGCCAACATAAACCGAATAGACAATTTTCTGGTGAAACTCATTCGGTTTCACGCTGCAAGAGCGATGGCTTCGAACAATAGTCTCATCTTTGGGGCCTTCTATCCCAATGATGAATATTTTGAGAGTGCGCGTTTAAGCGGCTTTATTCCGCCCGAAGCTTTCCTATATTTGGATAGTCGAGGGCTGATACAGGATAGATCGGCGGTTCCGCTAATATACCACGTCTTCCGACGAACTGTGGATAGGCGGCTCCTATACGACCGAGACGTCGTCGCTCAGGGCGGAGGAGAGCGCCTGCGGTTCAGCAGGAGTGTGTCCGATTGGGACCGTCGGAGTAGATTTCAACAGGAGAACCTGTTGTAGTGGTTGAACGAGTATTAAAGATAGTTGACTTAAAATTGTGATTTTATGGCCGACTTACATAGTTTTAATCTTAGGTTAAGGTGCAAAGCAGTCATGGTGGCACAAAAAAAAAAAAAATCCCTACATTCATTGTATCCGTTGTTCTATCAAGTTTATGCATAGAATAATCTTTTTCACGTTTAAAAAAAACAACAGTTTGTTCAAATTTAATTATATGTATATATATTCTATAAATAATTTCTATAAAATTCTCGCAATGACGATGCAGTGCTATTTCGATAACCACTTCTGCTTAGTAATAAAAAGGCCTCTCCATTTTTCCTAAATCTAGGAAATCCTAGCGTACAAAATTTGATCACATTTTAAGGAAACGAAATTATATTCTGTAATCCTAGCATTCTTACAACCATTCATGTGTGTGTGTGTAATTTTTGCACGATGACGATTTTATACCAACTCCGTACGGCTAATTTGAAATAAGCTTTTTGTGACAATTGGATACTATTCGAATAATTTGTCAAAGCTAACTAGCGGAGGGCCAGTGAAATTTTCTTAAATTCCTACGAGGGAAAATTTGGTGTTACTTATGGGATTTTTTTTTTTTGACAAGTAAGTATGCATTGTATTTTTCATCGACAATTTGTTTTAAAAGATCTACTAGGTAACCCAATATGCTTAACAAGTGGCCAAACTAAACCCCTCTAATTTTAAGCTATAGAATTATGGAATTTGGTTCGACAAAGCAGATCAAGTTTTAAAATCCGACCACTGGCACGCCCACCTAATAAATTAAATTGTAGCCCACTTTTGTAAAGTTCCTTACAAAAAGAAGTTAAGAAAGTTCGAAAAAACTGTTGATAAAAATGATTTGTAAGTAATGTAATAAACATTTAATTTTTTTCAATTCACGCCCACTATTAGGGAGCGTTTTCCTAAAAGAAAGACTATGTTGATACCGTCCGAAAATTTCGAGCTAGGTTAATGAAATTTGGTATAAGATTTTAACAAGAAATTTTGCTAACGGGTCTTAAACTCTTAACAAGGGTGGAATAGGATATAAAACGATTTGCATAGCGGATTGTAGCGTTCTCATGTGTTTATACCCTATCGCATAGCGTATGGTGTAGTATACATAGGTTGAAACATAGATTAATAATTATATATATGCACATATGATAAAGAATAGACTGGGATTTGCCCAAGCATTGTGACAGCATGCCCCCCACACATATTCCTGGTGGGCCTAAATTCCACAGGGATTATTACACTGCACCATATTTTGTCCATATAAATAATTTTTATCACGCTTACTTTATGGTGTTGTTTTTTTAAAAAAAGGTTTTTGATTCAATTGGAAAATGATTAAAAAAATTAAGTTCCATGGAAATACGACGATAATAATATTGCTATCATTTTTTAACCTATGTCCACTTTTTGGGGAAGTTTTCTTTAAAAAAACCAGTCGGCCCAAAATGTTGAGCTAGGTGCGTTCACGTTCTACATTATATGAAAATATAGCTGGTGCACATTTGTAGGATTTAATAATCGATAACTTACCCAACGAAATCTTTATATACATATTCTTTAAATTACCTGTTCTTTTCCCCCTTACACAATCTGATATAATTCCCTGCATGAAACCAGTAAACCATCATATGTTTTAGTTTTTTATTGTGAACTCATATGCCACACCTACCTAAAGAACAAGTTTCCTCTTACCTCCTTCTATCAGATGGACCGCCAATTCTGCGAATCGTTCAAACAAGGTAAACATTGCATCACAACTTTGCAATTAGTGGAACTACTGCATCGCTCACTATCTAGGCCACGTTGGAAGAGAAAGATAAATACCAAGGAACAATGATGCAAAAAAAAAATGGTGTACACATCTGGATCATACCATAAGTGACTTTAGTCTCAAATCAAGTGTGATGGCAAAGAACTTGCCTAGAATGTATTGCAATCAATCATCCAGTACTAAAAAAATCAAATATGATGAGGTAGGCTCCGAACGACGGACTCCAAATAAATTGCGCGATAGGATTCAAGATCTGTGCAAATGCGTTTTGCTTCATCACGGAGGTGCGATCTTTTTAACAAATGCACACTGACGATGAATGAAAAGCAGACTATAGCTTTATCGCTTTGCTGTTTGTAGGGCAAATAGTCCACGGATGAGACTTGGATAAATTCCTGCTCTGCCAGCAATTATATATGGTTCTGTAGGTCGATGAATCAGAACAGTTAGAAATGATGCTTAGGTTTCCATTTTCGTATTTTAGTAGCGATGCTGCACAATCGTCTCATGTAGGCAACTTTATTGGACCAAAACGCGACTATACATCTGAAACATGAAAGTGATGGTGCAAAATTTTTGGAGGAGGTAAGAAGAGAACTTGTGAAAAATTGTTTCGATTGTGTTGAATACATAAACTACTCAAAGTAAAATAGGGCCCACTAAATTATTTTTGTTAGTTTATTTATTCGTTTTTCGGTCCATGGGCTTTTGCCTACTCACTTGGAGGCAACGGTAAAATTGTTGTGCAGATCATTGAAAAGGATGGTTGGGTGTTTTAGAACGAGGGTAGACACTGATTGGCTTTAACTTGGCAATGCCCAATGTTGTAACTCTGACTAAACATCAAGTGCTTATTTTTTACCTCCAAGTGGTAACCATCGGGTACTGGTCACACCCAACCGAATTTGATTTGCTAAACGATAAGCGCTAGTGTTGATAAAACGACGAAAAACAGCAACACTATAAACAGCCAGGTCAGAATGGCACGGAATGAATACCTGGCCTGCTGTCCCAGGCGAACCTAGACAAGCTGCTTCAACATATTCGGACAACAGGTTGTCTAGGAATTTCAATGGTTAGTCAGGCCCCTTGAACAGAGCTGGTGGCGGATGAACCGAAAGGCCAAAAGCAGCGCTCAATCCCGTAGTGGATACTGATGGCACCGTGTCCTAGGGCTATCTAATAAATTGGAACTGGCCCTCCAGCTTGGGGGTTGTGCTTTGGAGTAAATACCCAACCATGGAAAAATCTAACGGTTACGAAGCAACCAATAGCCTCGGAAAGAACTGATTTTATTGTTGACGACACGGCTAAACGAAAAAACGCCAACGACGTTCGTATCTGCACCTGGAATGTGAGAATATTAAACAGGAGAGGTGCAAGCGAACAACTAGCGGAAGCCCTAAACTGCTACAAAGCAGACATTACTGCCATCCAGGAAATACGATGGGATTGGCCAGGCAAAAAGAGGATGAAAAACTGTGACGGACTTGTTATAAGTGCCAGACTTAGGCAAGAAGTCTTATGTTTCCAAGACATTAGCGAACGCATTGTAACGATCCGCATCAAGGCCAAACTCGCCAACATATATGCGCTCACGCCCCAACGGAGGCGGAAAACATAGCCAACACGACAACACGTCTGGTAACGGACTTAGGCTAATTGACTTCGCTACGGAACAAAATGTCACTATAGCCAGCACACGGTTTCCTCACCTCGATATCCATAAGGGGACATGGCGGTCTCCAGATCAACGAACGGTCAATCAAATTGATCACATAGCGATAGACAAGATGCACGCATCCAGTATTTTGGATGTCCGAACATTCCGAGGAGCTAACATCGACTCGGGCCACTACCTTGTTGCAGCCAATGTTAAAATGCGGATATCCACCACGCCACAACAATCCAGAAATACTGTTAAAAAAAATTAATGTCGAAGACCGCCAAGACCTTCGCGCAACGCGTATCCCTAAACCTCTCTATCAACACCATACCACCAGCATCGAATGTCGAAGAACTATGGCAACGATGCCAACAAGCCACTAGATCAGCCGCAACTAGTGTGCTAGGTTTCTAGCGCCCACCGAGGCCTACAAGGCTGAGCTGCAGGTTAAGACGAGAGCTGCCGTTGAGCTCTATAGGCAGAGAAGAAGGGAAGAACACCGGCTTTTTAGAAAGAAGAAAAAAGAGCAAGAAAGGCGCGCGATCGAGGATATAGAGAGGTGCAGCTCCAGCAACGATGTTCGCAAGTTTTACCAACGTGTAAAACGTCAAAGCCAAGGATACAAGGCTCGAACAGAATCCTGTCGAGATGAACAAGGAAATATCGTAGTTGAGACACAGTCTATGCTGAGGATATGGAAGACCCACTTCTGCAGACTGTTAAACGGCGATGACGAACAACATTCTGCTGTCAGGCAGAACTAACCATTCAATATTGGCAACGCTAGCGAAAACCGCCAACCACCCGACTTGAGTGAAGTGAGTTTAGCAATATCTAAACTTAATAAGGCTGCCGGATGTGACGGCCTTCCCGCCGAGCTTTATAAAGCCGGCGGAGATGAATCGGTAAGTAACATCCACCAACTCATAAGCCGAATCTGGTCGGAAGAAAGTATGCGTGAAGAATGGAACCTCAGCATCGTTTGCCCGATCACAAAAAAGGAGACCCTCTAAACTGCGCCAACTACAGATGCATAAGTCTCCTCAAGATCGCATACAAAATTCTATCTGCCGTAATATGTGAAAGCCTGAAACCGTTTACCAACAACCTGATCGGCCCTTATCAGTTTCGTTTTAGGCCAGGAAAGTCTACAACCGATCAAATCTTCACACTTCGGCAGATCCTGGAAAAAACCCAAGAAGTCCAAATCGATACCCACCACATATTCATCGATTTCAAAGCCGCATACGACAGCATTTATAGAGACGAACTATACGGAGCCATATCTAGTTTCGGTATACCGCCCAAACTTGTCCGTTTGTGTAGGATGACGATGGAGAATTCTCGCTGCTCCATCAGGGTCGGAAACGACCAAAAAAGGATTTAGGCAAGGCGATGCGCTGTCATGTGACTTCTTCAATCTGATTCTTGAGAGGATTGTGCAAAACTCATGAGCCAACACCAGAGGCACAATTTAACAAAAATCTGTACAACTACTAGCATACGCCGACGATATTGACATCATTAGTAGGACCCAACGTGACGTCATAGCCACGTTTGCTGGTACAGAGAAGGAAGCGGCAAGAATGGCTTTAGCAGTAAATAGGGCAAGACGAAGTATATGCTGTCAACACGAAAGGACACACAACATCGACGAATTGGACAGAATGTCACCATTAACAGATACAACTTTGAGGTAGTACGGGACTTTATCTATCTCGGTTCCGCTATTAACTCTGACAACAACATCTCGTCAGAAATTGAACGAAGAATTTCTCTTGCCAACCGCTGTTTCTTCGGGCTAAGAAGGCAATTCAGTAGTAAAGCCCTCACTCGAACTACTAAGGATATCTTATATAAGACCCTGATCATCCTAGTTCTGCTCTACGGCGCTGAAGTATGAACCGTCTCAAAAGCGGATGAAAAAATCCTTGGTCGATTTGAGAGGAAAATTCTTCGAAAAATCTCGCAGAGTCTTCGATTCCTAGCCAGACGTCGGACGCAGTAGAGGAAGACCTCGCCTTAAGTGGCGCGCACAAGTAGAAACCGACCTCAACTAACTTGGAGTGCGCAACTGGAGGCAGTTATTTAATGTTTAAATCTTGGTTGGGCCCTTTTTTGTTTTGAGTAGTAGTATATTTAATTATATTTTTTTTATATGCTCCATGCTTCAGCGCGGTAGAGCAGGGCTGGGATGTTTAGGATCTTATTATTTACTACTAAATTTGCCTTCTAAGCGGTTGGCAATAGTAATTCTTCGTTCAATTTCTGACGAGGTGTTGTTGTCAGAATTAAAGCGGAGCCGAGGTAGACAAAGTCCCGTCCTACCTTACAGTTATATATTTAGTATTAACCGTTGTTTTGAATCACAGTATGTCAGAAAATTTGGCGAACCAAGTAAGAAAGCAATGGTTTCTTTGTTCAAGCACAGAGCTCTTTGATGTCTAAAAAGACTGCCAAATTATATTCCTTGTATTTAAAGGAGAAGCACTGGTTTCACAGATCTGCCATTGCAATATATGTATTGAAGTTAAATGCAGGTCCAATGATCTTTTTCAGATTTTGATAGAAAATGGTGGGACACGTTTTGGTCTGTAAAAAAACTGCATTTACCAATTCATAAATGTTGATAAACCGAAAAGGAAATTTCAACTTTTAGCTGAAAGGTTGACTTGATAAGAACTTATCATCCAAAACCAATAGGGAATATGTTCAGAAGAACTTATCGAAGTCGTCCGACATTTATAATATTTCAACGACCTACAAGACATGCGGCGGAAGAACATTGACGTACAGTACATTCATATCAAAATACCATGGAGCAAAACCAATCTCAAAAACCTTAAAAGGGCAAAAAGAATCGTTTGCTTATATATATTTTGTCAAATCAAAGACGCTATCAGACTCAGCAAGAATACATTTTGGAAGCCCGGATTTTTCAGACCTTGAGTGTAATTAAAATACTTTTATGCACGAAAAACACTGATACGACTTTGAAAATAACTTAAAAGTCTCAATACATGATTTACCCATCTTCATAGATAGTAGATAGAGAACAGGTGCTGAAGTTTTCTAAGAGGCACTTGGTGTAAACGAATCCATTCCACTGATAGACTAATTCAATATATATCAAGGCTAAGATCTCCCCGGAAATAACCCTTTGGATGGACAGACAAAGAGTTGTACAGTTTGTAATATTCTTCTGGGTTACCAGACACGTCGCAGTGGAACGGAACTAAAAATCGTATCTAAGGTGTTTCTAGCTTTCAATACCGCTAAGAAATATTTAATGACCATAAACAACACTAGTGATTAAACACAAAACAAGTTGTCTGTCTTCTTTGCTCACCTCTACAGAAACGCTGCTTATCTTGCGTGTCAGCAAGGTTGAACGACAATATGGGGATGTCTTGGAATATATACCTCTATTAAGAGAAGCAATTAATTACTGTAACTGCCAGTTCCTCCTATGTATTTTTTGCCCATCGGAACTTCTTACTTGCCAAAAAGTATCTGAATTGTATTGTGAGACAGATTGACAAGCAAACGATTTTTGATAAACGATAAGTTACTCCATATTTAAACCACCCTTACTGTAGGTTTTGTTATTCGCGTGGAAAAAGTAATTTAGCTTAATAATGGTAAAAAGCACTGATACTATATTCAATGTTCGTTATTAATGGGGCCAACATATTCATCTATGTTTCTGTTACTCAAACTTCCAACCCTCTACAAATTGAGCCACTCATGATGTATCTTTATGGCATGAGAAATACACCCCTCCTAACCTTAATTTACATAATGTCTAATAAACTCGTGGTTTTCAGATTTCATGGATTCATCTCTCAATTCTACTTTTTCATGGATTCATCTCTCAATTCTACTTTCAATTCTACTTAACAGATACAAATTACATGTCAACAAAATACAATAGGCTGACAACTGTTTACTTCACAAATGTCAAAATAGAATTGACATTTGCCACTATCTGTTAATATTTAGCACTGTCGAGGTGTCCGTCTGGAAGGATTTTCTTAACGAAAGTCAGCTCCAATTGAAACTCAGTTTGATTTCGAAATATCCTTTGCGGAAGAAATTAAAAAGAAGCTTAAAATCGCGTTCGATGGATTCCGCAATAATTTTTCGTCCAAAAAACAAAATTCGTCGAAAAATTGTTGCGGAATCAAACGAACGCGATTGTATGCTTTTTATTTTGTTTCGCGACGGATACCTACCCGATACCCGATTGGAACTTCTTCGTTTTCAAAAATGGACCAGGAAATAACTACAACCTAATTGATCCTTCAATTAACACTAACAAAACCAGTCTGTAAGATATAAATAATAAACATTAAAAAAAGAGCGCAACTAGTTTGATGCCAAATTAAAATTCCAGACTTAATTTTCCTTGTTTCGATGTACGATGCGACTTGATTAAACTGGAACCTTTATTTCGCGTCTCCCAATCCAGACTGATAATTGTCTTAACCAGGCCAACGCAATGCAGTGAACCCTATCATCACGCAAGTTGTCTGACTCCCAACGTTCGCCGACTGTCAATAATAAGTAAACACGCGAAGATGCACTTTTCGTCACGTTACTATGCAAATCACTCTCCGCAATAGTGCTCATCGTACCTGTGCGTATAGATTACCATCTAACTTGTTCTCACTGACCTAGTGAGGCCCGCGCAGAAGTAGCCTACACTTTCAGCCACCACATGCCACTTAGAACGAATTAAGTCAAACGATGATGATCGCCTCAGTTCGCTCGACGAATGGATGCATCAGTCTCAGCTCAGCTTGCGCCCTTCTTTTTTCAATCAAATGGTTATACACCATGCATCTGCAGTTTGTTGCTGCTTGTTGGCTCTATACCTTCCACCGATTGATTGCTAATAAACCGCGATCAGTGATTCAGTGCAGCGCCACTCGAAAAGTGATAGAGCCGCACTGCTGCTGATAGTCGATGGCTGTGGCGAATTTTTCAGTCTTCATCAAAGGCTTCAGCCAACCAGACGTGCAGTGTTAGACAAGAGGCGGTTAAGCTCATAAGTCTCTCTAACTCTTCTTAGTTTCGAACGTTTTCGTTGCGTGTTGTTTTTTTTATTTTAATTTTGTTTTTCTATTTTGTTGCAATACAATATTATGTTCTAATTTGTTCGGTGTACGTACGTTTATTCTTCTCCGCTTTTGTTTGGATCTAGCAATTTATACAACTTGTACGGTGCATCGGCTAATTTGCATCAGAGGATTGTTAACTTGGCTCGTTACATGGTCGAGCTGTTAGTGCCCCTGTGTGTTTGTGTGTCTGTTAGCGGAAAAGAAATCGATGTTACTTGTTTAAAGCTAGTGTGGTTTTACTTCTGGTGTGCCTGCACTAAATATTACTCTTAATTGATTTGTGTTTACCAGTGGCTGTCCGGAGGACTTGTAATCTGCATCCTTATTCGGCGTACTAACAGGTAAGGGAACTTACGTTTAAATGATTAGCTGATACAATTTAATCGACCAAAACCCATTTTTATTCGAATGTATAAAATTTAACCCATTTTTGTTGGTTCTCTTTTGTTTTTATGATTCAAGTTTTGAAATTAGTTTTTATACGGAGATTTGCATTGATCTGAACTTTCTTTTGGCAAATAACTTCCACCGTAAGTCTGGGGCTTGTCGAATGTAAATTAGATATTGGGTGAAAATTTTATTTTTATGAGTAGAGACACGGTCGTATAGAGAAAACCTATTCGACCTCTAGAGGGGTTTGGCTTATGAATAATCATCTGACTGCACTACTTCCGTGTGATTGCCGGCAGTAAAATTGTGTTTTATATCATCAATTGCTTGTACTTATTTAAAAGGCTTATTGAACCGAAGCTGGATTTTATACGGAGGCAAATTGAGGTTTTCTTTTACTGTTAATAATTTCATTTCTGGAGTTTGGTTTTGGTATAATAATATCTTGACGACAGGTGGATAAGAGATTAACAGTGGTATCTACTAAATGTAAAGTTATACCGAGTTACCTGGCTATATATATTTTTTTTTGTTACTTATCGAAGGTGTTACGATCAGGATAGAACCGTCAAAAAGACCAAGGGCACAGGCCCTGGGCGGCAATTTACCAGCATTAACACTGCTTCATAGTAAGTAATCAGACATTCCGCATGAGCATTAACAACAAAGTCCAATTAACGCTACTCTCTATAATGCAACTACATTTTATATGAAATTTCAACCCTGGGTACTCATTCCTTAGCTTAGGAGACCTACTAGGTACCTAGAATACATTTTTTTTTTGTATTGCGTGTGTGCCAATGTGTATGTTATACCGCACGTGCCTACTCAGAAAATATTTTGCACTATATATGTATTACGATTATGATTTTGAAAGTTACGAAATGAGTACCCTTGTAAAGCACATCTTCATTCGAAAATACACTTTTTCTCTTTGCTCGCTAGAAGTTGTGTGTACACGTATGTAACTATAAGCGATATATAGCTGGAGACAGGGTATCATTCCATAAATCTCAATATGATAAACGTAACGATAGTGAAGGAGACTTTATGGGTACCTACCGTGCGATTTATATTCATATGCACATTGCACACACGAAATATAAAAATTACGCTCTACGACCTATCAAGTCTCCTACATTATCGTCAACGAGTTTTCAGAAAAAACGTTTCTGGGTAAAATTTGAAATATTTGAAAGAAATGTTGATGCAAATCATTTGTTATCACAGTAAAACATTTCGTCTATAAATCATTTAAACCCACATTCACTTCGTGGGGCCTTTTTCTATAAAAAAAATTTGTTTGTCTGTCTGTCAGTGTAAATGTCACCGATTTTTGGGCCTTAAATTTTGAGCTGGAATGATGAAATTCGGTACATATCGAAGCAGAAGATAAGTGCAAACATTTTCAAAATCCGCCCACTGTCACGCCCACTTGTTAGAAAAACGTTCTTTTTCGTCAAACGGTTAAGAATTTCGAAAAAGTGTTTAAATAACAAATAAAGAACATATCAATATCTTTTCGAATAAATTTTGATAATTTTTAAAAAATAAATTTTCTATGCAAAAAACATTGATAATGTTGATGTGAACATTTCGCCTATAGGATATTTTTAGCCTACCCCATAGCATAGGATACAATGACTTTTTTTTTGTCGAAACGTTAAATTTTTTTAGATATGACAATGCAACGACCACTATTTACAAAAACGTTCTTTTTGGTCAAACGGTTAAGAATTTTGAAAAAGTGTCTGAATAACACATTAAGAACATGTCACTATACTCTTTTCTATACTTCTTCCATATAACGACTTTTTCCCACGCCCAACTTTTGTGGGCTTTTTATATAAAAAAAAATGTTTTCAACAAAATTTTGAAAAAAACTTTCGATGTAAAAAACATTGATAATGTTGATGTGAACATTTCGCCTAAAGGACGTTTTTACCCACGCCCACCTTATGGGGCCGTTTTTCGCTCAAAAACATATGCCCTAATCCATAGAATATGAAGGATACAAGGACTGTTTTTTGCCCAAACATTAAATATATTCTCATATGTTTTTGATCCGCTCAGAGATTGGAAAATTGGAAAGTAACCAATATGACTAATCAAAAAGGAACAAAAGCAAAAATTTTAAGATAAATTTTACCAATTTTATTCTATCCTTAACTTATGTATTTGAGTAGAAAGTTAGTTCTACTACAGTTCACATGATCTATGCTTGTACATAATGGCTATTTGAAATAATAGATAGATACAAGGAGGGCCAAAAGAAGTCATCCGATGTTGTTTGGCCTTCAGAATATCGGTTTTAGAACTTGCTTATATAATAGCTTGCTATAGTTATTAAGGTTAGGCTTCGAATATTTTCCGAGTACCCAGTATAGGTCTCTGAATTTATTTTTGCATTTCTTTGCATTTCTTTTTAACATGCGTAATTTTTTATCAAATTTTTTAATTTTGCATCAAGTGTCATTCCGAGATATTTCGCTTCATTTTCCTAAAGGACTCGAACCGTATTTAGCAATATGTACAGGCACATTGTTTGTGCGTTTTTACGAAAAATGTATATGAATCAAATTGCGCTCGTTAAATGGAATACGCCAGGATTTTGTCCTTAATATTCGTTAAGAGCGTTTTGTAATTTCATATTTGTTTCCTCTATTTTTGTGTCAACTGCCAGGGTTAGCAGTATCGTCAGCAAACATTAGGATGTATGTACAAGGGTGGTGTGAGGACGCTTTTTTAGGGTGCTCCTGCCATTATTTGAACAATGCATATTCGTTTTCAAGTTTCACGCGGAGGAGTCTATGCTCAAGAAACGTACGAGGATTTTATATAATTATTCAGGCAGAATTTGAATTGAAGGAACCTTCTCAAAAGCTTGCGACACGTCCAGAAATACGTGGAAAATGTCAGATTATGCCATTGTTTAATGATTTTTTTTACTCTAAATAATAATAATTTTTATAATTTTTATCTTTTTAGATAAACCGGGTATATCTCATCATATTTCTTCGGTGGCTTTGTACCAGCTTGGCGCTTTTGATAGTTATTCGGCTGGACCTCTCTTTTTAAGTGTTCTTACATTTGGGGTGCATACCCAAACCTCGTTGTCCCTTTTTCCGTTTAGCATGTTCTTTAGCGATGAAATCGGTCCTTTCCAAGGCTTTATTATGTTAATGGGTGAAAGTACAAACCTTACACTGGAAGGTGAATGCTATTGATTTGAGCTGAGGATAGATAGATATGTGGAAGTCATTCTGAAAAGACTTTATTTTTAATACATACTGCTATTTTAATTTTTATTTTCCAGACTCGCGCTTATAAGTACATCAAGTCGAATTGTGAAATACAGCACTCGGGATTGGCATTTTAACACCGTTCAATTAATAACGTCATTCTTCAGCACATATTAATTATTTATTTATAGAAATTGAAATGTTTTTGTTTTGATAGCATTTTATTTCATTCATGAATATGTCGCGGGAATATGTATTTTCACTTTAGTTTTGACGTAGTTCACCCTTAATGATGCATACATTTAATATATAAAATAAATTTATTTATTGTGTCAGATAAGTTTCTACAGTATAACGATGTACGTCAACTAACCTTAAATATTAATATGCATCTCATCTATATTTCGATTCCTTAATAGTTTCCAATAATATAATTTTCTACATAAATACTAATTAATTATGGAAATGAGGTAGAAAACAAAAAGTTATATAAATTCTATTTTACGTTTACTATATCACCAATTAGGAGTGAACAATTTTTTTTTTTAAATAAAAATACATAATTACATAACTATTTTTTTTAAATACGTTGTTCACGTGCACAAATTTTTAAAACATTGACTGTCCTACTCTAGATATATGATTAATATTTTACACGTAAAGCAGTTCCCACGATCACTGATCCTGTTCCGATGCCTGTATAAACAGCATATGGAATCACACACTTTTTATACTTGTGTTACTATATACACTATACACTACTTGTTCTACCACGCCCATTTTTTACTCAACTAAGTTTCAAGACTTTAACTTTCATAGTACTTTAACTACTTTTGAACAGAAGGTGCCATGCTAAAACAAAACGACAACCAATATGCCTGGACAAAATTTCAAGATTCTTACTTTTATAGTGTTCCCGATATATGAAATTAAATATTTTCAAGAATCACTTTGCCGGAACGGCCACGCCCCCTTGATATATTAAAAAAAATAAAGCCTATTGTTTTTTTTTTGAAAAGGGCAGCTAGGCCGTCTGAAAATTTCAAGAAAATGGGTCCAGTTATTTTGTCCCTTACCCCTGTTAATGGCATCGCCCTAAAATGCACAATTGGCGCAATTAACCGGGCAGGTCAGTTACATAAATCCTATTTAACTACACCATTGAATTATTTAAGAAAATCCCACTTAATTTGAAGTTTGAAGAATAATGGAATTTTAATGACCACAATCTTCCACCATTTGAAGCATCTTCTGGCAAAATTCCAAGCGAATCGGCAAGTCTGCTTCGTCAGTCTGTTGGCCATTTGAATTTTATATGGGAAAAAGTCCAATTCATTGTGCATAATTGGCTGCCTTGGACTGTCTGCTTATACCCATTTGAGCAGATAAGCTTCTTGTCGAAACTCTTGGATTGTTTTGAACGGCAGCATCTACAGCAGCGTTGGTCCCCTTCTCCGAACTGAAAGGTTTCAATGGTAAGGACTTCTTTCGGCTGTCTCATGCTCGGCAAAATTGTAAACAAGTCTCATTATGGTCCATCTGCCCGGAGGATTATCGCCAAATGTGCGCCTATCTTTTAACGTATTTAGATAATCTCAATAGCAATATTTCCTCAATGCAAAGTTTTTTTTTCAACAACTACTTGTTATGGCATTTTTCCTTCAAAAATCGATTTTAGGTACAATATTAAGAAAATCCGACAAAAGATTAGATGAAAATATTTTGAGAATAATACTTACTTAAGTGGCGCTACAGAAAAGCGTCTGGGCCTCAACCAACACGCCTCTCCAATTATCCCGGTCCTTAGTTAACTGCCTCCAGTTTCGCACTCCAAGTTGGTTGAGGTTGGTTTCTACTTGAGCGCGCCACTTAATGTGAGGTCTTCCTCTACTGCGTCCGACGTCTGGCTGGGAATCGAAGACTTTGAGAATTTCGAGAATAATACAATGAACGTTTTATGGATAGATCATTTGAACCCACGCACGTTTTTCTAAAAAAAAAATTGTAATTTGTTTTTCGTGCAACCGTAAAAAATTAAGATAGAGGTTTTGAACTGTTTGTGGTGACAATTACCTAAATTACCTGCTAAATAATGCTTTTGCTCAAATCCTGATATATTTATAAAGCTTCATTTAGAAGGGAAAAAATGAAGTTTTTAAAAATAACAATATATCAGTGCAGTTAACCGGGAAAAGCATTTGTGGAATGCACTTAAATGGCAACGTTCCATATGTTTTGTATGAAATTGTAAGTTTGCTTGATTTCGAACGCAATTAAAAAGGGAACTCAATTAATTGGCGCTTGTAGAGTGAGTATGAACAATATGGTTTTCGAATCAAGCCCTTAAAATATGATGGCAAGACAGAAAGTGTGAATGATTTAACCACCTGAGCTGTGTGGCTAGAATCCCGTAAATCAAAGTCTTAGATCTTGGCCCAAAAACATCGTCAATAATGCTGATTCCAGCTACGAAGCGTATCTATTGCCAGTCATCATTTCGCCAATAATATCTACGAGATACTCCCATTTCTGACATTCTAAGTCAGGTGCTCTTAAAAGTTTCATTAAAAACTAGGAGAGTTACAAACTAATAAAAAAAACAAAGTAACTAGGAAGAGTTGTAATACTCTTTTCCAATATAAAATAAAATATACCTACTCGATCGTTTTGGCTTTTTGTTTTCACAAATTTATTGAAGTACCTTTTTTTTAAGTACTTTTCAAATTAATTGAATGGTTTCATTATACGAATGTATATTCAACAGTTATTGTGTAACAAAACTCAAACTTACAAATCAAGTTAACAATTTCACTCCCTCTTTACTAAACTGATGCAGTCGACGAAAATCATCACCAACTAGATACCTTTGTAATTGACTGTTAAGGTCTCATATCTCATAAAGGGTTTCTGAAAATTTAAATTCCAATTATATCAGAGCAGCTCATGTTGTTTGTTCATTGTGCCTCTCCTAACTGGAATTGTATACGTTGGCGTCTTTGGAATTCTACCGCTGCTGTCTGTGAATAGGTAGAGGTGCCATAGTTTGTCATCTCTTGTTGACAAATCTACGTTCAAGATACGAGTCGCCACGCACATTCTAAAAGTGGTAATTGATTCTTCAATTTGACATCGATCATCATTAAAAATGTACCTAAATCAGTAGGAAATGAAATAAGAACGTAGCATAAATGTTTCAAGCTTGTACTACTTCTTTGTAGTGTTAGACTGCAGTTATAAAACTTGCCGGAACTAAATATCATGACAATTCCATTCTCCGCATCACGCCTGTAGACAGCTTTGCAGTCCAAAAAAGCATGTCTGCAAATGCCACCAGCATTAGCGTTCATGTGCGAAATACTCCGTACCTTTTTTTTCAAATATCGACATCGGTTTTTGTAATTATCTACTTGCATAAAATTATAAGACTCAGTTGGTAACAACTTCTCATAAACTGAAAAAAAAAAGAATTTACTGCACAAATTGTCTATATAGTCTTCTCCTATATTGAACTGTTTGACATACATCATGTTCAGGTGTTTTCTAAAACAAATTACTGGTATGTGTTAAGATGCGCTCTACTCGAATTTCAGTTAATTACCGGATAACACGCAATGTGGTAACGCCAAGCTAAAGGACATTCGATGCAATTCGGTAAAATTTAAAATTGAAACCCCGTAGCGTTGCACGCACCAAATGTTTTCTCCAATCGGTGTGTGACAAATACTCACATTTAAATATCACATGTTACGACAAACGTGATCATTCTTATACAGCACACTTTATCCTTTCTTAGATGGCATATTTCTGATATTGTATACTGTGACATTATACCATTTCGATCATATTCACGCTTTAAGCAATCATAAATCATGGCATGCTCCTCAGATAGTTGTTAAATTAGATGAACATAGTGATAAACCAGTTAGAATGTAGAATAACCATACACGAACTATCGAAATGCGAACCATATTTCGTTTATTCGTCTCCGCTGATATAGAAAATTTCCGGTTAGTTTCGGTTTCGTTTCGTTTTTAAAACCAATCTGCGTGCTCATCTGTGATAAATCCCTGCACCCCAAGCAACCATCTGACGCCACAGACTGCGCACCCAGTTCAAATTCTAGGTTACAGCTTTGCAATATTTAGATCAGCAGCTTCCAAATAGCCAACAGTCAACAAACTTGTTATAGACACCCGATTGTCGTCTAATAGCCAGCAAGGTGCACTTGCATCATTCCTCTATAAATACGATAGTACAAACAGAAATGCAACAACAAACCCGCCAGTGAGCGCTGTATCTGTTCGGATTGAAATCGGAACTGAAAGTCATTGCACCTCGTGTAAGATGATATCCCATAATATTGATTGCAATTACTCTGATTACACAGCGGCATGTAGAAACACTCGCTTACGAGTACGTTCAGGTGCAATTGCTTTTCATCTGACTTAATAATTGCCAAAGTCGAATTGTAAAACTTTCTACGCTTCGCCGCAGATTGCAGCGCGGCGAATATGTATATATGTGGGTTTTTTTCGGAACTGGTTTGAATTGATGAGGGAAGTTCCATCTTAGTAGATGGACTAGGGGCCGTAACAATGATTAAATATACAACCTGTTGCATTGTGGTTTGCTGATGATTTATGGACAAACCAGCGTGGTGGATACGGAGCAGCCTACCAATGGACCGCATTCTCTAGACTACAAGTATGCTTTTCATATATATGATTGGAAAAGATTCATAATTGATCAACAAATTGACTAAATTTAGATATTAAATTGCTCAACTGTATCAGTGGAATGTAAGACACAGTTTGGTCTTTGCAAAGAGATTAAGTTTAGAGTCCGTTTCGTTTTATTAATAAATCACGAATATACCGATGAATACGGAAGACTTCACCTGTGAGGGGGTTGCAATTGGGATGTACAAAATTGTTCCGGACATCCCATTTGTATTTTGCTTGAAAATGGCATGTGATAACAGATGTACCCGAAAATATTTGTATGTTTATTATTTGTTTGCATCGCCAATGTTAAGTGACGGTGGGGAAGAATTTCAAACTTCAGAGCGTCTCCCATATGAAAAACACCATCGAATTGCAACAATAAGTGAAACATCGACCATAAGGGTCTTTCAATTGAGGATTGAACCAACGGCCACCTTAAAACAAGCAGCTTTCTCCAATAACGACGATCTTGAAGCATTGTGGTTTAATTGCATGGAAATAACCATCGAAATAACCACACGCTCCTGCATAATCCCTATAGTGTCCTGTATCCAAGTCATCCACTTTAGTCCACAAGGAGTTGCCTGCAATCGATCTATTGCACTTATCCAAAATAGGCGTCGTCGTTGAAGATTAAACCCGTTGTTGTCTAATTTCAGTTTCAGTAGTTGGATTTTATATTGTTTGAATGCAAGGGTTAATTTCGAAGAAAGACCAAGTTCTCGTGAACTACGAGATTTTGACTGCATCGGGTTTTTATTCTGTCACGCAGAGCACCTATGTTGTCGATATACATACCTTGGGTTTCGGTCGCGTACAGTTGCTAGCTGCCTTTTTATAGAACCGGTAAACTTAAATTTAGCCTCCAAACATCGAATAGTCGACTCGGCATGATCAAAGGTTAAAGGCTAAAATCACGTAATGTCCATAACTTTCTCGAATCTGATGGCTGAGATTCGTTTCGTAGGACTATTACTGTGTGTTCGTTTTTTACATTTTGTACTAGAAGTAAATGCCAAAAAGCTTGCGTTTGCATCTTCTCCATTCGCTTTCTTCGCATACTAGACCAAATTTTCGACTAGCTTCTCCAAACTGTCAAAAATCTGTTGAGTTTTCTGAATAATTGTTCCAACAATTTGGAAAATAAAAAAGAGGTGGATTGTACATAAAGATTTACATTATGCAAAGATTTTAACCGTGATAACTGGTAACATCATCATTTTTAAACTTAAGGCATATGATTTCTGTCCAGGATTTATTAATTGGGTTCAGTCATATTCACTTGATATTTCACCTGATAGGTTTTCATTGAGGGACCTATCAGGTGAAATTTAGACATTCCAAGTCAAACACATTTGTTACCCAATCTGGAGTACCGCAAGGAAATTTTCTTTATCGTTGTGTAGGAGATCTTAACAATCCACTTTCACTACAAACCGATTTAAATATTTCAACCATATGGTGTCTTAAAGACGGGTTGAATGGCATATGACATTTTCACGGAAAGTGCTCCCTCCAAATTTAATCGTAACATTTTCGGGCACACTCTCATTGATTTTGTAAGTGATGCCAAATTTACTAACACTAACAAATGCACTAAAAGATGAACCTGTAAATGCACACGATAGCTTCAAAATCTCTGCTTGTGGGTGCTGCTTGTATTAAGTTCGCTACGACATAGGTCTTATAGTGTTTAAAAAAACTTCTGTCCGTGTTTGAAAGAGTTCATATGAGTTTCTTTCAAACTGAACAAATCATCGCTCATTTGAAGGGTTTCCGAATTTGAATTCATCACTCTATACCCAACACTAAAATGGTGATGGGCTCGGCTTAAAATTCGTTGCCTTTATCCAGGACTTTGCTTATTTTAAAGATTTGGTCTGTGATCGATCTGAGTCCATTGAATCATCAACGCATACATTAGAACATCCAAATTATAAAAAAAAATGTTAAAAGCATATGAGTAGGCTATAATTCGCTGTGAGAATCGTGGAATACCCTATCCCATTCCATCCAAAATGTGGGAGGGGCTAATAACTGAATGGGTATGAAATATAGAAAATGACATTTTCACCACATTTCGTTCAGACAGTTTATTTAAATCTTGTATGCTTTGGTTTTTCGGGATTTTGGATTTTCGGGATTATGACCCCGACCCATGTTACAAACTATGTATAAAAAATAATATACTCCTATGGGATAGGGTAAAAACATATAAGAAGGCTACTAGCCGGTGTTCATCGTTTGATATCTTATACCTTCCGTTTGATATCTTATACCTATCTGTCGAAATTATTTCTCTACAATCATATCGTTCATTAGGTATCGTCCATTCGTCGTGGCGCTACATAGCTGCACATCTCAAAGATCTGTTTCCATTTTTTTTTGCAAAATACAGAGCGGTTGTATGTTATTTTCTAGAATGTCATGAATCCATTAATCTTCGTTATGAAAATGTTAGGTTTGGCCATATGATCATGAATCATGACCCATAATGTTTCATCACCAGTGTTGTACAGACGTAGATTTCTTTTCTTCAAATAAAGTGCACCAATGCAAAATTACAAAAATAAGTGAACTTCAAGTTTTGCCGGTAACAATACATTTAAAACTATAAACACAAGCAACACATAGTAGAGCTAACATTTCACACCAGAAATATGTGAAGAATGCCTAGGAACAGTGGATCCATAGTTCCACAAATCGTTAATGGAAAACAGAGAACGAAACCATACCACATTTTGATGTCTTAGTTGGTTCAGATATATCAAGGCAAGAACAATTTACTTGTATTCTAAATCCCTTGAGATGCAAAAAGTATCTTAAGAAAATTCCGATTATTATAACCTTAATTTTTCGTTCGGTAGCGAAGCACGGTCAACCCGGTAGCTTACAAAACAAAAAAAACCTATTGCTTTGCCCATACAATCGTTTATGTTAAAAAAAGCTAAGAGGGGCTTTTATATTTACTTGAGATATTTTTTTGTTTTGCATATCAAAATACATATTAGGTATTCAAATTCAATTGCTAAGTGAAAATAGGTTTCAAGGTTAGGCTGATTTCGTTATATTTCTAGTTTAGGTATCAGATTGTAATACTTAACTGTTTTCAACGTTTGATCTATTTCTACCTTTTGCTTCCTATTCTTTTTTTTTGAAAATTAATCATATCTGCTTTTTATTCATTCATCGAAATTAGAGCTAATGCATCTATACTATACGACCTATTATAATTAACTTTGAATAACAAAGACTATCTTAAACTTAAGAATTGTAAATTATTAAAACAAAGTAGTCGAACAATAATCTTTTGTTTGCGATGATCCTTTATGAATACAGCTGACTTACACTGCCGCCTTATCCTGTCGTTTTGACTTCATTCAACAAAGTCCTAAAAAGTCCACCTAGTTGCTTATAACTACATACTATTTGGTAAAGTTATTGGTTATATAGTTATTTTTACAAATTTTGAATACATACAATACATACGTTCATATTTTCCCTAAAATTGTATTTATGTAAAATTAGAAGGTGGCGCAAAATTATCTAAAACTAAGTAAAAGTGACTTTTGCACTTTAAACATTTAATTTTATTAAAGGCAGAGGCTAGTAGCCTGAATTGGATTTGCATGGTTGAAACATTTAAAAAATAAAAGATACTCTTTATCTAGATTTGAAAAGGAGTTCTTTATTTTTGCAGTACTACCCATAAAAATCCTATTATGTAAAACATATACGTAAGCCTTTTTAACTGTTTCTTACAAGAGAAAAAAACTAGTATTGTTACTTCATAAACGTATTTTACATCGCATAAAGATGATAAAAAAAGTAGTTTTAACTATAATCTATAATAAGTTTTCATAAAATTACTAAAAATGTTCGTCAAAAACAGAAGTGGTTTCTTATTCTCATAGGGTATTTTGACACTGACAGCTGTTTCTCGCTCGAAATCTTGACAGAAAGTCAGTATCATACCTCCGAAATGAGTCGCTTTACGCTTGACAAACGTTGGGAAATATTGAAGACTTAGATATTTCCAAAGTAAGTAATATTTCAAATAGTGTGTTCTTTGCAAGAAGTTTTGGTCGAAATGAAGCACCCACCGCGCTTGCTGTTCGCAAGTTGGTGCAAAAATTTCATCAGACGGGTATGCTAGTGGACAACGCTTATGGTCCCAGTCGTCGTACGGTGCGAATGTAAGGGTCAATTCACGAACATAAACTCGCCATAGATCTAAACGGCTCAATATTTCACGAGAATTCTGCACAAAGATCTCGAAGTATGTTTACACCTACAGGGTTCAATTAACTTAGCAATTGAAGGCGACGAAAATGAGGCTTGGAACTAAGTATCGGTCAACGTTGGGGGTTACAGAGCCATGCTAACCAAATCTTGTTCGGTTCGGTGTGAAATCCAACTTATTATGCACTCGAAAAGTTGTCAAATGTCTGTATTGAAGCGCGAATTGAATGTAAATAACAAATCGGAAGTGACGATTATTTTTGAAAGTATTTTCAATATGCCCTGTCTGTTGTTATCTAAATTAGTTGTTAATAAATAAGAACTTATCCTGTACTTACTTACTTACTTAAGTGGCTCTACAGTCCGGAATAAACCTGGGCCTCAACCAAAATGCCGCTCCAATTAGCCCGGTCCTTAGCTAACTGCATTCAGTTGCGCACTCCAAGTTGGTTGAGGTCGGTTTCTACTTGTGCGCTCCACTAAAATCGAGTACTTCCTCTACTGCATCCGACGTCTGGCTGGGAATCGAAAACTCTGCGAGCCGTCCAATGCGGATTTTTTTTTGACCAGGAGCATGTGAGCTCCGTAGCCCGTCAACGCAAGCGGGACCGAAGATTTTTCGAATAATCGATAAATGATTTCTTCATCCGCTTTTAATGAGATCAATGCTTCAGCGCCGGAGATCCGGATAACTAGGGTCTTATATAGCATCTTTTTAGTAGTTTGAGGTAGGGCTTTACTACTGAATTGCCTTCTTAGCCCGAAGAAACAGCGGTTGGCAAGAGTAATTCTTCATTTAATTTCCGACGAGATGTGGTTGTCAGAATTAATAGCGGAATCGAGGTAGACAAAGTCCCGTAAAACCTCAAAGTTATATCTGTCAAGGGTGACGTTCTGTCTAGTTCGTCGATGTTATGTGTCCTTTCGTATTGGCAGCATATACTTAGTCTTACCCTCATTTGCTGCTTAACCCATTTTTGCAGCTGCCTTCTCTATGCTAGCAAACACCGTCTTGCCTAAATTCTTTTTTGGTATCGAATGTTTCGGTGAGGTCGTTTCCTACCCTGATGGAGCAGCGAGAATTCTCCATCGTCATCGTACACAAATGGACGAGTTTGGGCGGTATACCTATCCTAGACATCTCTCTGCATAGTTCGTCTCTATAAAAATGCTGTCGTATGCGGCTTTGAAATGGATGAATAGGTGTTGGGTATCGATTTGTACTTCTTATGATTTTTCCAGGATGTGCCGAAGTGTGAACATTTTATGAACTTATCCTGTAGGATTTGCAAAACGGACGCTTCGCCATACACATTGTTTTCGACGCCCTTGTTTGTGTAAGCTCTTTTTTAAGAATGACCTGGTGATTTGTTTACTGACCAAACTGATAAGATTGTATGAATAAGATGTTAAAATGGTCCTTGAATCACCGAAATAACTTGAACATAGATACATAAACCATACAGCTGAATGCCCAACTCTCTTAATAAATTGACGAAATATTAATTTTTGATGACGATGTTAAGAACCTAATCTGCCCACAAACCACCAATAGAAACATGCCAGTCCCATTACCTCGTCATATTTTTACGATATTGCTAATCTTTTTGTAATTGCAATAATACTTATATAACTTACTTCATTGAAAAAAATTTAAGAAGCAATAAAAGGAAACCTGTTGGGTAATTAAGGATAGACATTCAAGAAGGAAGTTGTTCATACACAAGTATTTTGACCATCAAAAATCATTGAAATGGAAAGTATCTTTGCAGAAATAAATAATCGTAGTGCGCATGCGAATTAGTGAAAGCCCATACAAATGATTCAAATAGATATGCAGTCCTCCACACAATCAATCATTGTAAAAAGGAAATACTTTCTCATTTGTTACGCCCACTTGACCTTAAACTTCATTAATTACCCCATTGCAATGGGCTTTCTTTGAAAAACCCTTACAAATTGATGGCGCTAAAAATAACGAAAACAAAACCTTCAGATGTGCGGAAAACTCTCAACACAACTATTTCGCATTATTAATCATGCAGGCCTGATCGCCTATGCGTGCTTCGCTGATATAAATTCAGTTCCCCATTGATGACGATGCATGACTTGTTGGCACAATATACATCTGCGTATATCACGTTTAGTGTCATTAAAATAAATCCGCAGTTCACGCAGTTCAGAACTCATCCCGAAATTCAAGTTAGTTTCACTATTGGTTTTCTTAACTAAGCTTCACAAAAACACACAAAAACAAAACTACGACCCAGTTTTAGCGATGATGTACCCATATCTGCGTGAAACTGTGTCATAACCTATGGTACTAACGCGGCGAGTGGTCAGAATCACTTTCAAAGCCTCATACACATAATCAGTTTTATTAGCTCGTTAAGTTGCAAATTGAGTAAGCTCTAAACAATATTCTATTTCACGTATATAGGTAGTCATTGTACGGTCTATGGGGCTAGAAAAATCGTTTGGCCAGTTGGTGTTAGATATACCAGGAGCTATATACCTATAAGAGCTTGTTTAAAGAAGCGCAAAGAACACGAATAAAACATTGTATGGCAGTTAAAAGGTTTATGAGGCTGTGGCCAGACTCTGTTGATGTGTACAGTGTTGTGTAGTCATAGCCAGTGGAGTGGGAAAAAGTGCAGTTGGATTGTTTATACTTTCTCGCATGGTGAATTCGCGTGCACTTTTGGATGTAAACGTACGGTTTATGATGCTTTACAGCATGCGGATGAGGCTGAGCTGGTCTGCTGTAATGAATTATTTGGATGATCTATTCAGTAAGTGGGTGGGATAATCTTTAATTAATTAGAATACAGAATGCAAGTACTCAGAACGAGAAAGAACAGACATTTAATTTTGTTTACGCCACAAATGTGGAGATAAAGATAAACTAATGAGTTTTTTTCTCATGTGAAATAAGCTGTAGATGACAGCGGATGATTCTTTCACCTAGGACACTAGACACTTTGGCAACGAAACAATTTTTTCTACCTTTTACAATCCCAGTTTGAATAAAGTTATTTAGGAAGATTGGGTATAAAACAATTATGTTTTATGAAAACGCAAAACCTCTAAATCTGTTGGTATCAATAGTAAGTGCCTCTTTGAGCATTTTTGATTTTTGAATTTTAAAATTTGCACTAGGGTATATTCAAGGGTCAGCCAATCCTCATGATTTAGCCGGATGAGACAAACACCTTATTCATAGAGCTGAAAACCTAATCTTAATAAATTGTAACTGGTCCTTCAAGTTCAATTTCCCCAAAGCATCCAAGAGTTTCGGAAAGTATTAATTTAAGAACAACTACTTCAGTATCTACTCAAGACGAGTTTTGGCAAAAACCGATAAGGAAAAGGCATACATTTTCGCCGCAAATCTTGAGGAAAAATTCAAACCATTTGATGGTCCAGAAAACAAACATTTATTCGAGACTACAAGCTATAATTAAATGGGAAATACAGAAACTAAAGCCTAAAAGCACCGGGTTATGACCTGATTACTGGAGAACTTCTAAAAATGTTGCCTGGGAAAGCATTAACTAAACTCTTCCACATTGTAAATGCAGCAATTAGATTAGAATACATTATGGTCCTTAAACCAGGAAAATCACCGAATGAAATAAAATGTTATATAACTATTTCACTTCTTCCAATAATTTCAAAAGTTTTTGAAAGGATATTACTCGGTCGCTTACACCACAATATTGATCAGAAATGCCTTTTACTTGACCATTAATTTGGGTTTACAAGTAAACATTCGACTGTGGACCAAGTTCATCGAATTACTGATGTAATTGAGAAAGCTTTCGAAGAAAAGAAAATTTGCTCAGACGTATTTCTTGACGTGTCGCAAGCTTTTAAAAGGGTATTGCTTTTTGTATTGTGTATGTGCACGTGTATACAAATTACTTGTTACGTACTTAGAAAGTCTCCTTCACTATCGTTAACGATTATCGTTTGAGATAAGTACCCTGAATGAAGATTTGAAAGAAGTCTAAATCGATACCCAGAACCTATTTATCATTTTGTAAATGTGGTTTTATGGCAGAAAAGTATATCAGTCAAATACAAGGATATTATGAAAGAAAAACCCGAAAAAGTTCAAATCGGTATTAGCACGTATTTGCCCATTTCATCATCTCATATGATAGCGTTTATAAGGGGCGAACGCATCTAGGTCGGAAATTTACTCACCGAAGCACCAGAAATTCATTAAAGAATTACACTTTTCGACTGTTGTTTCATCGGGCATGAATATGAATATTTTCAATAAATACCGTGCATGATCTACTAGGGAGATCATATATAAGATTGTGAATGTCCCAGTTCTACGTTATGGCAGTGAATCAAAAGCGGTTGCAGCGGCCTTCGGTAGTTTGGAGTAGAAAAACCGTTAGTTCGGCTTTCGTTGACGGAATCTGGAAGTACTTCATGAATTGCACAGCGATATAAGTCAAAAAATTGCACATTACATGTTTAGGATGGCTACAACATGTAGTTAAAGTTTTCATCAAAAACATTTTTTAGTACCTATGTGTCTACTAACAAAATATTTGCGAAGAAGAATTGACGATACGTTTTTCTATACGCGAAAATGATTAACCTCTGCTTCTCCTGGTAGTTACAGAAAAGCAAATATATTGGCTGAGTTCCAAAACGTCAAAAAAAAAAAATAGTTTCAATGCTGTAATACTTGTGATACGCATTTGTAATGCTATCTTGATGATTTGCATACATTTTAGTTTGCACAAGTTTGACGTTTCTGAACACATTTAATACAGAGCAACCATTTGTTAAAGTCAAAATTAATTTAAACGAATTTTAAGTCAGTGGGTTTAGTTAATTAACGATGAGGAAAATGTTAAAAATTAGCAGACACATACGTTCAACAGCCTTACCAGTATTAAAACTAAAGCTATTCTATGCATTTTTTTAGGACTATTGAACAATACCTCGAAGATGTTTTTCTTCGTAATTTCAGAACGAAACGGCCATTTTTCCAAGTAATACTATAAAACATACTCGTCAAACCGCAATCTGCAGCTCAAAAGCAGCATCTTGTACTCGTGTTTCCAGTGTTTTTTTTCACTGAAAACCACAACAATAATAATAAATTAAACTTCTTTCTTTGTAAAAGTCAAATCGAAAAAATTATCTATGCAAGGTTTGCTCAGCTGATACGCTTCTATAACGCTTAGGATGCGTTCAGGAACTTGCCAATTTTTTTTTTCGTTTTACTTTTGAAACTTTTTAATTTGCATCTAAATTGCACCTGATGCATTTTGAAACTCACCCATTCTTATGTTCTCAATTTAAAGAATTTCACCTTTCAAACAACACCTCATCCCCTAACCTCTCGTTTGCAGAACAGTCTCAAAACGTGATTATGTGTGTTTGTGCTATACCTGAAAATAATTTAACGTTTAATCCATGCCAAAGTACTACATATTTAAAAATAACATAGCAACACTTTTCAAAACAGGGTCGACAGTTGTCCACCATGACACACTTGATCGAAACATGCTTCCTACTAACGTCGTGTATAAAATCGATCAATATAGAACGCCCTTCATGCAACGTAGTCGTCGTTAATGTAGTATCAAATCCGCATTCATAATTTTTTAGCCTAGGGTTGAAACCAAACCATGCTCCAGAAACATCAAATTGATCTCCAGCCTGCTCGTAAATCTTACCCGTATAAATAGACAGACGCCTTCAAGATGAAATACTGCCCGATATCCATCTAAGGCATATAAATATGTATACCCATCTGCCAACGACAATCTTGCAAATTATTAAGTTTGACCTATTTACGGTCAGCTAAAGAATGTGATCTGAAAATAATATTAACATCTAACTAGATTGGCGAACAATACCCTACACACATACAAACCGTCAGAAATACCCATCACAAACGGAAATTGAAAGCGTATAATGCCATCCTCAAACAGATCGATCGACCGCGACAAAGTTCTATCCCATATAACCGTATTTAACGTTAGAAGCCATCGCGATATAAGATGAAAAGAAAGTCAAATAGTTCTGTGGACCACCGCCGCACAGCATCCGTCAGAATCAAGGTCGATTAATACTTTTAACCAAATGGTAAGAGTGCGGCTCCTGCTGAAGTGTAGGCCAATGCTTATCAGTATGTAGGCGACTAAAAAACCGGCTATTTAACGACCTCAACATTGCAGCTGAATGAGAACACCAAAGAACACACTAGTGAATTAACACACGGTCGTATAGATTTATGATCGTAGAATCTTGAGGATCGAATTGACCCACTAAAGAGGCGAAGACGAATGCGTCTGGCAAAGTGACATTATCGCATGTCTACTGTGCCGTCAGTAAGTGGGGCCGACGTCGTGGAAGTGAGAATAATGATGATTTAGCTGGCACGCGTTTAATAGGTTTTGTTGCGGGCTGTCGATTTCCGTTCCAGAAACTTCAATCAAATATGATGAAGTGGGAAATGTGTGTCTATCACAACACAAATCCGCCATGTCTTGAGATTTTGCATAGAAAAAATGAAGGTGTGCTTTTGCTTTTTTTCGTGAATATCTTGTAGCTCTTGACGTCGTAGATATTAATTACGTAATTGAGGCTCTATAGTTATGGTAGACGTCCAATCTTTATTATTGTTGGCCATGTTATGTTCCTGTTTGGCTGAAGTCGTAGTAGGTTAGAAAGCGTTCTTAATGCGATTTTTTTTAATATCAGCTTATGGGACTCCAAATTTGAGCTAAAAAAATTTGAAATTTGGTATATGAACTCTCCATCCGACAAAGCAGAACAAGTGTAAAATATTTTAAGATCCTCCCACTGCCACGCCAACTTAAAAAAAATATCTTTTTGGGAAAACGGTAAGGAATATTGAAATAGTTTTTAAACAACATATTAACAAAATCCTAATATCTACAAAAAACCATTTATATACCCTACCCCTTACCATATGCAGGAGAAAAACGTTGTTTTCTGTCGAACTGTACAATATTTTGATAAACTATCTGAACATTATGTTGTAAAAAAGTCATTTTCAATATTTAGTTGCCATAGCGCCCACATTTTGGGGATATTAATTTTAAGGATTGGAATGGGATAGGGTAATAAACGATACCCGCAGCGGATTGTAGACTTCTCATATGTTTTGTATACTAATTGACCGTTTTTGGTGTCGAAATAAAGTTTTGTTATAAGTAACTTATGCTTAGTTTAGTTACCACAAGTAAGTAAGCGCTCAAATAGATTTTGATTTAAGATTCCCTTAAATAATGTGAACAGCGCTTGATTCTTGAACATTGTTGGGAATTTCTCTCCAGTTTTGCTTGTTTTTATGCTATATAACAAAGAAGAGTGTTGGTACCCTGTCCTTTGTGATTCTGTTCTTCTTATAAAACAAAAAAAGCGTTGGGACCATGAAAATTTAGTTCATGGTATTATTCACGGGATATTTTCATCAAAAGTTTTTTCGATATTTTTTTTTGAAATTGTAACGAAATTCGTTTTTTCATACAAAACTCCCCTAAAATGTGGGCGTGTCAAACAAACTTAATATGGGCCAATAAAGATATAAAGCTTGTCTAAATATTTTGTTCAGGTGCTTTCTGAAAATCCTCAACAGTTTGACAAAAAATAGCGGTTTACTTATAAGTGGGCGTGGCAGTGTGCGGACTTCGAAAATCTTTACACTTGTTCGAACAGTACGGACAATATACCAAATATTGTTATCATAGCTCAAAATTTAACGTGCAAAAACAGGAGACCTATAGACGTACAGGCATGGTTAAATCAACTCAGCTAGTGAGTATCAGTCGATCCGTATACCTTAAGGTATGTCTGGCTAAATTATTTCTTTATGTTTCATGATATTGTATAACAACATATGATATATATACATATATAGAAACATATAATGTAGCCATAATCCACTGTGCGAAACGTGGAAGTGGCATTTTCACAAAATACTGCTCAAACAGTTCATCAACATATTTAATGGTTTGTCAAAACAACGTTTTCTTTTTTATATGCTATGTAGTAGGGTACGCAAATCGATTTTGTAGGAAAACGTCATCAAAAAGGAAATACTTCGAAAATAATGTAGTATGTAACTCGCTCATATATCATCTTGACTCACCAACTCAAAATGATATATGAGCGAGTTTCATACTACATTATTTTCGAAGTATTTGCATCAAAACTTTAAGAATTTTCTTTAACAGTACCAAAAACTTATTGAAATGAACAAGTCGAATGAACAATTCAATATTGGCGATGAAAGAAAAACACTACCAGCCACCCGACTTAAATGAAGTAAGGAAAATGGTGGCCTTTCTGTAGAACTATATGAAGCTAGACAAGATGATTTGTTAAGTAACATACACCATATTATTGCCAGGATACCTGAAGAATGTAATCTCAGCTAAACTGCGCCAATTGGAGGGTCATAGTCTCCTCAACATCACCTATATGATTCTACCTGATGCGTAATATATGAACTTCTGAATCCGTTTTACCAACAACCTGATCGAACTTTATCAGTGCGGGAGATATAAACATGATAAACACTTAACACTTCACATAATTTACAGGGATGAACTAAACAGAGCCCACATCTAGTTTTGGTTTACCGCCCAAAATCGTCTGTGTGTGCAGCAACGACCTCATCGCTGTTGTGCAAAACCCAAGCCAAAACTAGGGGAATCATTTTCCTTAATTTTGTCCAACACAAGCCTACGTTGACGATATTGACAGTGACTACATTGGTCGTAGAGTTCGCTATTATAAGCAAAGGAAACAGCAAAAACGAGTTTTAAAATAAATGGGGGCAGGACCAAGAATCGACAAGCAACATCGACGAATAGTAAGGAATTGTCACAATTGAGAGAAAATGAGTTTGAAAGCGACCTTGTCTACCTAGGTCCGCTATTAACTCTCATAACGACATCTCGTCAAAAAATAAACCGATTTTTTCTTTTAATAAGGAGATGTAATAAAGGGTGTTTTTTTAGAGGTATAGAAATTTTAAATGGAATAATACTTTATTCGAAAGATAATCTTTTGGCATTATAATTTAAATATGATTTCTGGCATATGACGGCCACGGCTAGCTCTTTCGGCTTATTTCGGGTAGACTACATACTTCACATATCATCACAGAAAATAGTCAAGCGGCATTAAATCGCACGATCTGGAGGCCAATTCACAGGACTAAAACGCGAAATTTTGCGCTCACCGAACGTTTCCTTCAAACAAATCAATTGTGGCACGAGCTGTGTGACATGTTACGCGATCTTGTTGAAACCACAGCTTTTGCACATCTGGTTGTTCAAATGTTGAACAAAAAAGTCAGCAACCATCGCTCTATAGGGATCACCTTTGACTGTAACGGAACTGGCCAGCAACGTTTTTAGAGAAGTACGGACCAATTATTCCACCAACCGAGATAGCACAGCAAACAGTCAGTTGTTGTGGATGTAACGGTGACTCAACATACAATCCTCATCACTCCTAATACGGCTTTGTTTATTTACGTATCTGTTCAACCAAAAGTGAACTTCATCTAAAATTCGATTATGAAAATTGGGATCAACGGCAACCTTGTTTCGGCTCCAGACGTTCAGACGTCAATCTATTCATGTTGAAATTCCAAACCAAACTATAAATAAATTGCTTGACAGCTGACAAAATGGCCGCCAGTTAAAATATTGCCAACTTAAAAATCTATACTTCTACAAAACAAAAGACAAAAGATCCATTTATAAGAACTTTTTCACCCCATTCATGCTCAGAAGCGCCGAAGCATTTCGCGATTCACAACTATAAATGAATGTAGTAAACCCTTATCCCTTTGAGCGAACAATTTTTAGAAAATCATTGGTCCATTTATGTGGACGGGCTATGGGGAAGAAGATTCAACCAAAATATTTACGAGCTATACAGCGACGTAGACCTGGTAAAAAAAAGTACACCAATACTTCGGCTCGAAGAGTCTTCAATTCCCAACCAGAAATCGAAGTGCGCAATTTGGGGCATGTTAGTTGAGAGCTGCATTCCAATACTGTACAGGATGTCCTCTAGACTGAAGAGTATATTTGTGCGATCGCTGTTTATCAGCTTCATGTGGCAGTTATTGAAAAGCATCTTTAAGGATCTTACTGTCCAGTCGCCAACAAGGAATGCTTCGAGTCGATGTCTCTGCTGTTTGCCTTAAACTCGGTATGAAGGCGATTGATCTCATGCGGTGTCACCTTTTGACGACGTTTGTCAACCGGCTGCATAAGGACAAGAACTGCACTAGAACTCTTAAAAAGCCAAACGGCTGCGTTGAGGCCCACACTGGAACTAACTTTATCCGAATACCCTTGTGGGTATTTATAGTCAATTTGAGATTGATTTTAAGCTGATTCACTGGAAGTATAAACATATTTTTGCTGATATTGCAATTTACACAAATTATAGAATCATTAGTTTTCAAAAGTGCCCGACTGAATTGAAAGTAGGTGTCATTAGTAAATCTCTGCCTACTTTTACACATGGGACTATATTCGGACTGACACTAGTATATAGTGTCAGTCAAGGCATCTATACTTCATTAAACACCTTTTGCGTTGCTGTTATGTGTCAAATTTATTACTACTGGGAATTTAATTGAATAACGTCGCGTTGTAAATATAGACGATAAGGTTTACATTATTGCCCACTTTGTGAATAGCAAAACCAATACGCTGTATAAAAAAAGGTCAATGAAAAATAAACAAAACCATGGCTAACAACACAGTTGGAAAAGATGCATTTAAGTGGGTGGCTTATGAGACTATAGCCCAGATCATAACGACTTTTATAAAGGGATGTTTTTTTTCATTTAATACGCAGCAATAAATAAAATAATGCTTCACGCTTTGTATAATTTTGTATAAGCTATCTTGCATCTGAAGTGAACTCAAGCCAATCTAACCGCATAACCTACACACGACAGAACCGGAAATGTCTTCACTACTTGAACAAGACCAAGTTTTCCTCTTAAGTAATTGAGTGTTTACATGGACATTTAGCATCGTGATACTGTTCTTTCAATTAATTATTATCTCCGCCCCTGGACTATTTTTGCAATGCAATTTCTTAACGAGATATATTTTTATCCATTCTCAGTGCAAGCACCGCTTAAACGTGACACACCATTGGTCATTAATCTTGTGTAGACTGCTCTTAGCATGTTTTATAGTCCAACTATCCATTCAACATGGAAAACCCGAACCTACCTCAAACTTGAACTTCAATTCCCCTCGATTAAACATGTCGACGACTATATTACACATCGTGATGCCCACCAATTTGTTATGTTTCCTGCATTCTGTTTAATCAAAACGCAGAGCACGTTTTTGACCCACCTTTCTTCCAATTGTGCAAATCGTATAATCCGCTTTGGCTTCACAGAGGTGATGGCTTATTTCATTTCACATGCATCCGCAGTGGAGAACCGCTTAACCCAACTTAACCCTTTGAGATTGACTTGTCCCGAATTCGGCGCAATCGATTCGATACGATCGTAAGGTATTCATTATAAAAACATTTCATTACAACCCATTGGACAGCTCCATTGACCACGCATATGGTGGTTGTATCTGCGCGACTGTTGGTAATCGCACTAAAATGTTGATACAGCGTATCGGTAGACCACCGTCGCGTCGGCTAACCTCAACAAGGTGATTCTATTTCTTGATGGTTGGACATTGTATATGGATATATGGAAGGCGAATGAGCTTCGCATGGCATATGGGCCAATTACCTTCATATGCATTCATGTACTAGTTGTAAGTGGGCAACACCACCGGATCCCATAAACATTATAATTTGACTGAAACCTGCCACTTGGTGACCTCTGTTCTTTCTTTCTATTACAGGATGAAGTTGTAAGTGCTGCGCAATCTGTCATGGGTAACTCGATATCAAGCGGACGATCATTCAATCATAACAATCTACATCGTCAGGAGCATCAAGGTGTCAGCAAGCCGAGCAATTCAAATCAATCCGGCAGAGGAGGGCCAGCAGGTGGTGAAAGTTCTCGTGTTCTATTCCTGTTATATCTGATTCATCGCACCTGGAATGTGGTCATTGACACGGTGGATACCCGCAGCAAGAGGTGATATAAACGCCCCAAAAAGATCGCTATCAGCTATGAAATTGTCGATCTCACGAAGACTTCTTACAGAAGTTTTAATTGCATTTTGCCACAGGTCGCGTGTGAGTGGGCGGTGTTCGACGTCTGAAGACTCGGGAGCACCAAGAAGCTATTTTGACGGGATAAGTTCACATGATGATTATGATGATGAGACATACTTGGATGGGTACTCTTCATTGTACGGGTCGGAGTGTACGTACTGTAGCTGCAGTAACTGCTTCGAGCCAAAACAGAACGTGTATAATTCTATTGATGGAGGCGAAGGAGGAGGGCCGGTAGTTGCTGGAAAAATATCACTGTGCCGAAGGATGTCAATGTGCGATAGGTAAGTGATTTTTTTTATTTGTTTTGCATAGTTTCTCTGTATACTCGAGTGTGCGTTGCACTCTTACCGATGGTCATAAGTACGCTGATGTATCGCTTATTACTTCAAGAGAACTACTTATGGATTTGTAAAGTGGTTTTGCTTAAAGTGGACAGCATTGCCACTCACACAATTAAAGCGGTTTTATAAAACTCGGTATTTTCATAACATATCTGTTTTTACTCTGATTAAATAAATTATGCAGTAAATACATGCTTGAAAAATTGGTAAGCCCGTCGTGTAAACTACTAATTAAAGTGGATGTTAGTAATTTAAAATAAACTATCCTTATAATTGATATCATTAAGCTTTTAGAAAACTTTTCAGGGGAAAAATACTGTCTCTTTATTTGCAAACCTGACATTTAAAGACTTATCACAATTGCCTCTTTTTCCATATGCAGCTTAGTTAGGTTTACCAATTTTAAGTCGCAAAATATCGTCTGGAAGTAAAAGATTATCTTTTTGTATTGTTACATTCATTTTTCATTGTGGCAGTCCTTCTAAAGGCGACAATAACTTTCTTTTTGCCATCAATAAAAATTTCTGGACGGTTACTGGTTTCAACAAGCCATGCCAAATCAAACAACGGCGTAAAGGGTTCATACGTTAATAGTTAGGCTAGGTTAGGTTGGTGCGTTGATGTGGTAGTTGGTGTGCGTCTTCCTCATCACACTCGGGTCAATATAGACCCATTGTGATGCCCGTTGGTTCCTTCTTTATCCCGTTACCTTCGATTGTTGTTAGTCCCTTTCCAGCCATCCAGATGTTGTTACAAACCTGAAAAGATTAGAGACATGGATTTCGGATAGATCCGTGAGGTCATGGAAAAAGTATTTTCCAAAGGTTCTCGTTTTTAATTGGCTGAGGCCTGGGCAGTGACACAGAAAGTTGAGGTTATCCTAGTGTGTTTCTTCATCAACGGAGCCTCTACAGAGGTCATCATCTATAAGATGCATTTTCAGTTAATGGCTTTCATCAGCAATTTCATTGCCATGTTTGCCTCTGTGTCCGCGGACCCAGCAGAGCTTAATATTATATTAGACGCCAAGAACCTTTAGCTCTTCACGGCAACGCTTCACAAGCTTAGATTTTATTTTGACAGCAGATATGGCTTTTTTTGCAGCCTGATGCCTGACTGACTGACTTGTTTGCCACCAGACAAGCCCCCCATATGTTAAAATAGGTCTTACAATGGCCATGTACATCAATAGGATGATATTCGAATATTCGGTTACACGTTTAGAAAGCAACTGTGGCCTTTTTAATGCGTTCGCACACTGTAAGGTTGCCGTTGATTTTTCTATCAAAAATGATACCCAGATATTTTGCACTATCGGATAGTTTGAGGGTAATCCCGTCGATGACCGTTAGGTCGAACATTGGTATCTTTCTCTTATGAGTAAAGAGAACGAGTTCTGTTTTCTGGGGGTTGATGCCAAATCCATTTTTTTGTGCACTCGTTGAGAGTTTTCAATGCGTGCTCGAGTGGGTAGGAACTTCCCTTTAACAAATATCGCTACATCGTCTGCGTAGGCTATGACTTTTACGCCATTGCGCTGTAGCTTGATGATATTTCATTGATGACTATGTTTCACAACAGAGGTGAGATAACGGCTCCTTGTGGTGTGCCTCTAATTAATGCTACTACTTTGAGATATGTGTCTCCCCGCTTCGCATTTATAATTCTATGGCTGAGCATACTTCCAATAACATGTATTAGGGTTGGCCCACGTTATTCTACACGAGTTTTTTTTTTGACTGCATAAGATAAAGAGAAAACTGCATAAGATAAAGAAAAAATAAGAGAAAAAGGTTAATTTGTTTCTTAGCTACAATACATGATCTAGTCTTACTGTTTGTGTCGGATAATCCGGTATGATACAGTACTAGTTCTTTACTGTTTAGCCCTTTGATACTGCCTCGGACTACCCAAGGTTCTTGTATTCTTGTCAATGTAATTTTTATTAAAAAGGAAGACAAGTTTGGCGCTGGCCGCATTACTGTGGTGAAGATTTATTTATACTATCTTCATGGCGGTCAGTTTTCCTCCCATCATTACGTCTTACTGTTACGAAAGGTCGTACTTTGCATCGGGTAATCTCGACTCGTACTTTGTACCGTTTCTTACGTAACAGTGGCATAGAATTGTAACTGAGTAGCACCACGACTTCCGTACCGGTTTTCGTGTGTTCTCCTGCCTCTATGACCTCCCAGTCCTTCCTAAGGTATTCTGGGCTGTTGTTTTGTAGGTTACGCGCAATCCTATCCTTTGGGATGTATGGCCCTGGGATAAGGATGCGACTTTAATAGTTACTGAGATAACTAATTTTATTTAAGCAAACAATACTGTTTGCGTCAAATTGATAACAATTTTAGCTTATATCATAAAGATAAGCTACAATTGTCTGTGCATGATGAAGATGGCAAATTCTCGCTGCGTCTTGCGACTTCTTTAACAAAAGTCTCTTCCAACAGCAAAGGCACAATCTTTCATTAATCAGAGCAACTACTAGCATACACCAACGATATTGACATTATTGTTCGTACTCATTTCATAGCCACGTTTGCTAGGTCGGGGAAGGAAGCTGCAAAAATGGGCTCTGCAGGAATGGAAGGTAAACCAAGTATATGCTGTCAAAATGAAAGGACACAGAACATCGATCAATTGGACAGAATTTGACCATTTTTAGATGCAACATTGATGTAGTAAGAGACTTAGTCTACCTCGGCCCCGGACAACGAGATCACGTCAGAAATAAAACGAAAAATTACTCTTGACAACCGCTGTTTCTTCGGGTTAAGAGGGGAATTTGGTAACAATGTACTCACTCGAACAACTAAGGAGATCCTATGTAAGACCCTTGGCATCCTTAGACTAAGACAAAGATCTGGTAAAAAAAAACACTGCATTGTAGGAGAGCTAATGAACACCAACACTCCACCTCAAAGAGTCATCAATTCCACAGACATACTTCGTACAAGTTCGAGGAAAACCTTGCCTTAAGTGGTGCACGCGAGTAGAATCCGACATAGCATAGAATTTAAAACTGCAGATTCCAAGTTTGGACCGGATTTCACGGTGAGCTACTAAACCTTTTAAGTAGTCATAATCGATTTCTACTGTAGTTTATTCAAGTGCAGACTTGCCTACAGATATGCTACTTTTAGAGACGCAGAGACAAAAGCTTGTGAACATTCTTTCTATTCCAAATCTTCCCAAACTGTCATCATTAGCTTGTACACAACCCAAATACTTTTAGCTCGGACCGAACCAACGGCCGAATGGTGAATTTTCTAGTGATTACACGAACCCCACTGACTGAAGTCATACTATTGCTAGGCAAAGATTTACTGGTATTTCGTTAAGTGGAAGATGTTGGGGTTTTATGTATCTTGGTCGAATTTTTAGTATCTTTTAAATTACATATGTGCATACTTTTCGTTGTTCTTTTTATAATTGCAACATCTACAAATGACAACTAGCTGACTTCATAACATTGTTTTTTTCGCAGAACTTTTCACTGACTTATTTTGCCTTTCTCATGTTCCATTTTTTCAAATTAGCATAAACACCTTTTGAAAAAAACAAAATTGATCATCACTTACTTCGCGACTTCTTCTCGGCCTAACATTGTCATGGCATTCATCTTTGAGAATATGAAAATTATGATGATGAAGATGATACATGTAACACGTTCTGGATGTCCAGACGTGTTATTTATATGGGAATCTATTAAAGATGCATTTCCATTTGCCTTCTTTTTTTTACACACCCGTGAGATTTGTTTTCCTGCTACCATAAAGAGGAAAGGCATGAGGGTCTGCGTGTGTTATCTAAGTGAGAATTTTAAACCTAAACTAACTGAGTTTAGAAACTGAATTTCTAAGGCACGCGATGTTCTATCGCCTTGTGTGTGCCAGCCTTAGGGTCAAATTGCTACCGCAGAAAAATCACTTTTCCAATGCAGTTTCCTAGCTAAGCAAACAAGAAAATGTTGTTAAGAGGAGTGAAGAGTGTTTTTTTTTTTGTTATTAGGTATTTGCCCTCCTCACGGTGTTCTGGTCGATGAATGTGGATGTGATGAGGTTTTTTTTTTGTTGATAATTGCGTTTCTTGAATATGTAATCAGTTTGGGTCTTTTGAAGAAAACGGTTAAGGTTCAAAGAAGGATGATTGCGATCATAAAGGAATAAATGCGTATTCATACGAGTATAAAAACAACAACATTAAGAATACATAAAACAAAAATCCCCTAAGCAAACCAACACAAGTATCTTAGTGCATAATCAAATTTTGAAATATTTAAAATTACTCATGAGGGGTCTTATTTGTATATTTTAAACACATAGTAGGGAGAATGTGGCCGTCGCGTAGTGATGACCCGACGTGAGCAGGTTCAAGCTCCAATGGAGGAGGACACAAGAAGACTGACAATAGTGTTAATCTGGCATGCAATTTACATACATTTGTATCTAAGTGATACTGGATCTTAGATTACATTTTAACGAAGAAGAGATAGGCAACACTATATGAAACATTAATTGCAACTTTTTGGACCAGTTAACAACTTCAACACAATAGGTGTTCTGAAAGACACTCAGAGGAACCTACCATTACATTTAACAAAAAAATTGAATTCAGTATTTCGGTATTATGTTTAAGAACATTTGTGGAATATTTCAAAGTCTGTGGAAATGTTCTATATCACAATTTTTTTTTATCTTTTCATACAACGCAAGGTTCTGAAATGACTGGATATTTTTGTTAACTCTGCTCTTCAATAATTAGATATTTTATATAAGCGGAAGGTCTTCTTTTAAATGTTTCGTTTGTTCTGAGGGAAAAAGGTTTTGTCGTACTTTTTTTTCCGTAAGTGTACATATATCTAACAAACGTGTATCATATAACAAATCATGGTTTTCTATTTTTCTAAGGCCCTCAATGAATTTTACTGAAATGAAATGTCAAAAATAAGGATACCCTTCAGTTTCTCTGTAACTCTAAAAAGACACTTAGTCTCTTTACAAATAAAGACGAAAACAAACAACCCTCTAGAGAACACTCTAGATCACCGACTTGTAAACCAAACCTATACATTTAACTCGAGATGTAAATGCCACTTTGAAATGTCATGAACATCCATGCGCTTTAATCATTTTTTCGGGTGGGCCTCCATTTTCATTGATGATCTTTGCAATGTCCTGAACTTAAAGACTTGCACTCGTAGATTGTTTTGGCTAGAGAATTATTGTTCAAATATGCAGAGGCCATCTAGTGGTTTCTTTTTAAATGATAGGCTATTTTGACACTGACGGCTGTCATACCGTTTGATGCGGATTGTGGAGTGGTGGCATTACTAGACCATTTTCCTTCGAAAACAATACTGGTAACAACTTGTTGGCCAATGGTGGGCATTACAATTTTTTGCTGAAGTTGTTGACATGAATTTGGACGACCTCTGATTTATGTACGATGGCACGCCATGCCACTTAGCTATGAGAGTGCACTACCAAAGCTAGTTTAAGGCAATTTCGAGTTGTCTTGAATAGGAGCGGACTCAGTTAGAAATTACAATTCAATTCACATCAACACGGATGGGTCTAAAACAGATTCTGTTGGGTGTGAAAGTGTTTTCTCCGAATGATTACCTTGATTATATCATTGTAGCGTTTTTAAGAGGAAATCATGACAGTTAAAAAAGTCTTCTCCTTGCTAAAGTACAACGTGATAAACACGAACGTCTTTACGCGCTGGCAGATCTTATTAATAACTTAACTTATTAAAATGCTAGGATATACATATACCAGAGAACTAATTATACGTTTGATGATCATGTAAAACTCGGCAACATAAATAGAAAAATTCGGCATATATCTCCCGCCGTATCTATATTATCCCGTAGATTAGGTAAAATCATGAAAGTAACCCCCAGATGGTAAAACGACACGACTTGTCAAACTTGATTATGCCGAAAAGAACATGTTTCAGTACCATTAAAAGTTCATTCTGAAAAATATGCGGAGGTTTCTTAACTACTCTGTTTATATCCAGCGCCCTCAAACAAAAGATGACTCCACCGCGGGCTGGTTCCCGTATGACATATATAAAATCCCCAAAGCGACCAGCTCTTGAATACTGTTCGCATGTTTCGAAACATACACTGAACTTCAGATCTAAAACCATTGTCTCAAAGAAGACTTTTAGGAGATCTGTCTTAGAGAAATCATCCTTAGATCTGTGCATATCAACGACCTACAAGGCAAGCGGTCGCAGTTCATAGGCATACAGCCCATCTTATAACGACTCGAACAACACAGTACCAAAACTCTTTGTTATAGAACAAGTAAACAATGGAACGAACTTTCAGAAGACATACAATATACAATAATTAGAGAGTTGAGTGAATTTATATCTTCAGGCACCATCTTCTTGAGCATTTTAGTTTACCTTTACCTGAGAAAAGTTTATTAAAACAAAAATACTCTAGAAGAACGATGAATAAACGTCGTGATGTGTCTCCTGGGCAGGTGCATTAAGAGTACGTCTTCCCGGCCAGCCTGCTTCCACTGTTCGTTAAGCCGGTTGAAACATAAAATTCCATACATTTCGTTTGGATAAGAATATCGATTGTGTGGCCGAAGATCTTGTGGAGAATCTGTGAAAATCGACCAGATGACGTACGAATCTGGCCGAATTCCAAAAATCGGCGTTTTTTTTCAGTAGAAAGCGAAATAAAGCCGAATTTTGGAATTCTGTGGTTTTAGGGGGCAGGATGCCCCTTACCGATTTAAAACATTTCATACACCCAAACTCGCCCTCGGATGTATTCAAAGTATGAACCTCCTGCTTGTACTCACTTTTGGATATATGATGGGTGCGAAATTTGATGTATGCAAAGTGAAAATTCGGCGTTATTTCGCTTTCATTAAGTGAAATAATGCCGAATCGTGTAATTCGTGTGCACGTGCCCACATGAGAAACGAGTTCCAAACATATGGCGGGCTGTACCAATACGACCCGCCATAGAACAATTTTTCTTGTATGCAGTGCGTCATCATCGTTGGTATAACCTTTGCTCAAGCCTAAAACCCCAAATCTCAACATCCTACATCTCAACAAAGAAGTGGACGATGTTGCGTTAGATATCATTGCTATTGGCGCAGTTACTCGTAGGTACTGCCTACCTCACGAGCTGTATAATAATACTGCGACAAAAAAAATCGAGTGTACATGCAAAAACATTCAATCCACTGAACATTTGAATGGGTCAACGTTGCTATTTATTGTTTATCCACTGAACTCTACTTTTCCATCCCTGCCACAAGTAATATAAGTATTAAAAGTGCAAAATTATTTTTTTTCTCGTAAATACATGTTTTTGCAATTCGACGTCCTTTAAAGCTGCAATTGAAATACCGTAGCATATCAAATGCATGTAGGAGTCTTTAAATACCCAATATCGAATTTAATTTCATATATTTTTCATCTCGTTAATTAGTTTTTTCTTCTTTCTAAACCATATCAATATATTGTTCTCCCCAATGTAAAACAATAAAATAAACGGGATAAGTTAAAACGTTTTATGGTACATCCCTTCCCCCACGACTCTCATCTAATTCATCTTAACCACAAGCAAAGATAATAGGAATCCGTAATTACATCATATCAACATCAGCATCGGCGCTACTATTTTGCCATACTCAATCGATCCGTCCAGCAGTATAACCAAACAGCGAAGAAGCCAATTTCCAAAGCCACATCTCATCATAGATGCGAGGGTAATAAACTTGAATCGATATATTCCACGAAGATCACTGACTTCTACTGATGGCTCATGGCATAGTACCTCAACCTACCAAGAAAGATTCTTTTCCTCTCATAATACCCCCATAAAAGATATTTTTCTTTTTATCTACAACCGCCTCAAAGAGGTCTTATGCCCCACGATCTATGGACTATGAGGCACTATTTCAATCCAGTTATACAAAGCCCCAAGAGAGGGAGAGTAGAAGAGAGGCTTCAGTTGAACCACGAACCACCGTCTCTGCACAATAACAAGAAAATAAAGTATATTTTTCCACCTGACAAAGTCAAAACCAAAACAAAACCCAGGTGGACGCAACCAAGTGTGTGCCGCCGCCATCAGTTTACCGAGAGACGCGTACCGAAGTGCATCGCGCATATAGATCTTCCATCTTCGTTCCAAAGTAGAACTTAGAATTGTTTGTGTTTTGTTAGAATATTTATCTAAAGCATCCAAGATTCTTGTTATTCTAGTTTGCCTAGTTGGTTTGTTGCATTTGCGATCTTAAAGTAAACAACTTCCTCATCTTCTGCGTAAAAGAAAGAAAGAGATATTATGCAGAACCGGACTGAATCAAGAGATTCTCGTTCGTCTTCATTGGATTCTAACGGGACAACTAGTATATAGAGATAGTTTTCTTTATATATACCAGTTGTTGTATTTTTTTATTTCAATCTTTCATTGGTTCCGTTTATTTGTTAAGTGATTTTCGCTCATTTGTATATCGCATACGATCGGTTCATAGTGATTTTGACCTTTTTACCCTTTTGAGTGAAATCTGTCCGGAAAATTTTAACCACACGTTGTAACTTTCCCCTTGTTTGGATTAACCGAAAATCAAAGTATAAACTAGTTCCAGTTTTTGAACTTGTCCAGAACTCAGCCAACTGCAAAGAGTGGTAAGTGTCAGACAAAAATTAAATACACCTACTAACCATATGCGGGGAAAAGGGCTTACAATCACACATTCGTAAAAGTATGCAATTCAGGGCATGAGCGGGCCACAAAACTTATTTCAACCAAAAAGAAAGCGAAATCTGCTTTTGCTATGCTCGCACGATTTTTCGGACACTATTGTATAATTTACATTTTTATGCGATCAGTGATCATGTACGTGTTTGATTTGAAATTAGACCGGAAAATTTCGATGCCATGATCCGCAACACATTTTTAGTTAGGTAGACGCGCGCCGCTTTGTTGTTCCATATGGCAAGATGCCCATGTTCATGTTCATGGCGTGTGGAGTGCAGGTAATTTGTATCTTTCTTTGATGTTAATGCATTGTACTTGACCACCGCTTATATTAATCTTTTGAGGGCGGTTCGAGTTTGGTTTGGTTGTTGGAGGAAGGAGTTGAAAAAAAATGTTTTCGTGAAATATATTTTTTAATATTTCGTGGTCTTGTAGCATAAAGAGGAGTATAAGTTAGTGTGATTTAAACAGTAGATACGTTGATACAGATAAACATTTTAAGCGCAATATGCGTTTAGAGACTCACGCCTTAGATGTGTACTTTTTTCACGATAGTGGGACCCATAGTTTTATGCTGCATCTAAATGGCTCAGTTGAGATAAGTTCTTCCTTGACAATTGGTACTAATAGGATGATATATCAAACTGTTTGTGGGACTACTTACTATTTGATTTGAATACATTTGATGAATCCAAAGAGTAACCCTAATTAGACATGCATTTGACATGCATCTTTGAAAGCAGCAAATTATGGATGCTGCAAAAGTGATGGTTTTCTAGTTTTGCTAAATATTTGTAACCTGTGTTTCACTTCATGGCACTTAACTACGATTTATATGTAGCATTTATTTGTTAAGGGGTCTAAATACAAATCGCATAATTAGAGGGGGCTATATGTTTCAGTGCATAATCAAGCCCGGTGACTTGTAACAAATTGTAATTAAAAGTCTTTGCTCCAATGCCACTGGGATTAAGTAAGACGAGTTTCAATGAGGTGTCGACACTCTCATAAGTATTGAACATAAATGAATTCTAGCACCGTCTAGAATGATTTTTCATATAAAATTCCATTACCAACACTTTAAAATGTTTATTAACTTCCTCACACCTTGCGAAGGTCTAACAATCATCCATGAATATAAAAATATCATGTGAAGCTTCCCAAATGTGTCTTTCGAAAATTTGTGCAAAAATAGAACTTCATAAAATGTTTAGAGAAGCTAAGTTCCAGGTCCTTTATGGACCGTTAATGGCTTATAACAATTTTTATTAACTTTCTGCAGTTTTTTCGAATGACAGTCGCAAAAAAAAAAAACGACATAACTTTCAATGCAAATGAGTGCACATGGCACCTAGCAATCGCAACGCTTATAATTCTGCGATTTGTCCCATTTTCTGGTGACGCGATTGTTGCAAGTTAATAAAAATCAATCGGTGCGGTTTTAATCACTGCGACAAAAAAATTGTTGTCGCAACAAGATATTTTTTTGCGACCATGACAGAAAATCGCATGTGCGCGACTAGCCTAGGCAACTAGTGCCGTTTGGGGGAAATAATAATAAAACCGATACCACAATTAAATGTGCCTATTACTAATACCTCTTAAATAACTATTGAAATGATCAGTCATTCAAAATCAAATTAAATAAACTGTAAAACCCTTTAATCGTCAGTGTATTACTGATGCATGGAAGAGGATTCCGATTTTTGCATTAAGATACTTCTAATCCCTTCTTATCCAAGTGGATCTCCAGCTCAACTAACATGCATGTCCAACACTTGGGTTGCTGCCAAGGTTCAAATTTGTTGTGGTTGTGACTTTTTACTAGTGTTCGCCATTAAACGCAAAGTCTTCCCCTACTACGTAGGAATTGAATATAATGTTGGCTGGAACAGGTATTGGTGCCCACTCACGTCAAACAGACCATCGCTTTTGTGTGTGAAAAGTTGTCGATAATGATGAACTTAATTATGGAATAAGTCATAAAGCAATAGGACTGCACCTTACGTTTTAAAAATTCACTTTACCGGGACCCCTTCGAGGAGTGCGCTACTAGCGGTTGAACTGGTATACTTTAAAAGAAAACTACAGGTCTGTGATGGATGAGTTTTTTGAACCTGGAATCTATACAAAATCGAATGGGACAATCCATTCCACGTATTAATAACTTAGCTTTAAAGATATCGCATGTACACTTTATAATAATATTCAAAGGAAAATAAACGTGTATTTATGTATGCTCATTGTGATCAAGCAACAATGTCATGATATTGGTATGTCCCTACCCATGTCCCGTCCACGGCTTTACTAGCAAATATGAAAACTTTTCTCGAAAATATCCGTGACCATTTTGCATTTCTTGGATGCAATATTGGATCTCTTTAAATACACGCATGGTCATGGCATAGAAATTTTACTTAAAATAACCTCATAGAAAGTAATCCTGTGCAGTTAAGTCACATGATCTAGGGGGCCAATCTGATTACCGAAAGAAGAGAGTACCAGGAACTGTCTCATGTATTAATAGAAGTGTTTCCAAACTGTATCGCATTGGTCACCATTTTGTTGAAACCCAACGTCGACTAGATTAATATTATAAATTGTATGCCGAATTAACTAGTATATCATTATCGCGATATTTAACTCCACTCCAAAAAGTGGGGAATTGTTTGCTTTTGTTCAATCACATGTGCGGGTTCTCTGAATCTTAGATAGCTTCTTAAAACTTGCAAGATATGTAATTGTTTCGATTTTCAGATTTGAATAGATTGTTATTGGACGGCCACCAATTGATCCAAGCAATTGCTCTCTTTTCAGTTGACAAAGCTAAATCAATATTCTGAGCTTATTTTGTTCGAAATGGCAGCAAAACTTTGATTGATTAAAATGAAAACCTAGCGTTTTCTGGAGTAGTGCTCGATTTTTACTTACCCCAAACCAAATCCAATATTTTATACGGCAAACGGCCGTAACTTAAAATACATTTTGGGACACCTGTGCCGAAATCGTCTAAAGAAATGCAATTGCAGTACAAAGACATACTGTCCAATTAACCCAATATCAAAGCTCTTTTCATGCAGAGCAATATCGGGGTGCTTATTCAGCGTTTAAGTCTTACTTTACCTGAAGGAAATGTGTAAACAAAATTAGATGAAACCATAATTGGTCCAGAGGTTATTGTGTATAGGAGCTGCTTCGTTCAACATAAGTTTAATTGAGGAACGGACATATAGTTATAATGTGGTCGATTCCGACACTTCTTAGAAAAACACATACTTAATATGTTACTGTGCCACTATATTATGCTGAATTCATGTCCAAAGTAAGTCTTCAACAGTTATTCAAACGATTGCAATGACTCATGGTTTATTGCTACTTAAAACTATTTCTTGACACTTGCAACTTCAACATCCTCGATAGTATAGTGGTCAGTATCCCCGCCTGTCACGCGGGAGACCGGGGTTCAATTCCCCGTCGGGGAGTCTTAACATTTTTTTTTTTTTGAGTTTATGCAGTCTTATAATTTATATGGTATAACAAAGATAGGTATAACCGTACTATATTTACATTTACTATCAATGTGATCGTTTTTCAGTTGTTCGCTGTCAAGATATTTTTATCGATAGATTGTTACACTATTATCAGCATTTCTTTGCCACAACAAATCATGTTTCTCCTCCTTTGTGCTCACCTATCTGTGCAAACAAATCTCCAATTGTGTTCGTACCTACGATCGGCTTAAGAGCACACTTCAATTGTTACACTTGATTAGATTTATTACCAAACACCATGACCAATATCTAACCCAAGAAGGCAAACATTTCAAGAAAATATGTGACTAGTTAGGTACATGCTGTTCTATAGAAGAAAATCCACTCAACCAGAGATCTCATTCCAATCTGGTGACAGATATCAACCAAATAACCGAAGCTAACAACAAAGAAAGCTAAAAAAAAAAATCACCTCATCCAAATGAGCAAGTGTTAAGGTGTGCTTCGAAGCGGAACATTGCTCCGTTTGTTGAATGAGACTCAGTCGATGCTGACAATTGGATTTAATTGAAGTCAAGACAAAGATGGTGCTGGATGGAGACTTGTTACCCGAGGCCGTGATACACTTCAAACCCACTGCGGCGAGCAGTCTTCTCTTCACAACGCCTGTTGTTATATGAAGTGAGCGACTTTTTCAAGGTCGATTCGGAGATCGCACCAAACAAAATATAAAGCCGTTGACAGGTGCCGGCAACGCGGAGAGTAAAGCTCCACGAAAAAATTTAATGCTGATTAATTGAGTTGGTTATTCGAAATAGGGTACAAAAGTTTACTTCTGCAGTTTGATTTAAATATATTTCCCCATATTGTGACTTAATTGACAATGAGCCCCCCATCACACGAATGTGATATTACTTTGTAGAATCATGGTCGTTAAACAGCCTGAGGCGAAAGCTCTTATCCAGGTCTTTACGTTGGCAATAAGGAAAAGTAGAAGAAAATATAGAAACGTCTTCGAATTGTATCTATTGGCATGCTAATGAATATCTGTACAAGATACACATGTAAATACTTCTACAGAAGATACCTATGTTACTTGGCTGCTTAAGAGAGCCATAACTCTGGTTGTTAAAAGAATCATAAACAAATCATTTGCCGTTATTCCGTTGGCATTAGTATTTTCAGATAATTGAAACTAAAGGTAAATGACCGTCTTCAGTGATGACTTACGAAGGAAACAATTTCTCCAATAGTTATTTTAAAGTAATAAGCTGGTGAATGTTGTAATTACTTTGATTTAACACCGGAAGGTACCTACAAACATAAGCTTTTAAATACAATTATTCCTAAAGCCACCTGCGGGCAGTTGACCCTATATAACCAACATTTAATAGGTTAACGATAAAGTATCATGTATCTACATTTAAATCATTATCGGTAATAAACGATATTGGGAAATCTTTTCAAGTCGGAGACCTCGAAGCGAAAGCCAAAACAACAGTTCGGGTTAAGCAAATCAAAATCAGTTTTGTTGAATGTTAGTGTAACAATAAAATGGAAAGGTTTCGTGAAGGTTAAATGGGTATTTGGTCATAATGGTTGTTATGGTTTTAATTGTTGTTATTTATGTTTTTTTTTTGAGGAATTTCTTTGCAATTCATATTTGTAGGCCTTATTCGTTTGCACTGAAGGCTTCTTAGCTTGTTTCATTCCGTTTAAATATGTAACACTAGCCGTATGAATAAGTTGATATAGGTATAAGCTTACATACTACTAAATTTCTGTCATTGGCAAAATTAAGAAATTGCATTATCATATTAAAGCTCTTTGTGTCCATATTTAAAGTTTCAGTTTGGTCATAAGTCAATTTTAAAATGTTACTACGTATTTATACACATTCCATATTAATGTATTAGTTCTGATACATAGTTTGTAACATAGAGACATAATTTAGCTAGATATACCTTAAAGGCTTAAAGTATATGGATCGACTCAGAATCCATAACTGAGTCGATTAAGCCATATCTGTCCGTCCGTCCGTACGTCACCAGCCTTTGGGCCTTATGATGGTACACTAGAATGACCACACTAAAATATCGACCATATATCATTTTAACCCACACCCACTTTTTGAAGGCGTTTTCCTACGAAAACTATTTGTATACCGTGCCTCTTATTTACCATGTACAGGAGAAAAACGTTATTTTGTATCAAACCGTAAAAGATTTTAATAAACTGTCTGAACAATATATTGTGACATTATCATTTTCAATATTTCATTGCCATAAAGCCCACGTTATTCACATGATCTTGGCGGCCAACTCACAGGGTCATTTCGAGAGTTAGATAAGCTGCTCACCAAACTAATCATTCAATATTTCTATTGTTTCTACTGCATGTGTCACCGTCTTGATGAAACCACATGTCAACCAAGTTCAACTCATCCATCTGAGGCAAAAAAAAGTCGCGTATCATGGCTCGATAACGTTCGCCGTTGACGGTAACGTTTCTTCCAAGGTCGTTTTTGAAGAAAAATGGACCGGCGATGTCACCAGCGAGTAGATGGTTTAACAGCAGGAATTGTTGATTCACCAGGTCGATTATGACGACTATAAGTGCTAACGACTAACTAGTGCTGCAAACCTGAAAAACTTAATCCTTAAAAAATTACCCGCTTCTGAAAAAAAAACTATCATCATTCATATTGATGAAACTTGACTTCAATTAAATGGGATGGGTAATATTCGCGACAAAAATGTGCAGTATTCATTATTTAGCATTCAGCTACCCTATTACAAAATTTTCAAAACTTAAGGACTTGTGTTACTATGCATGTAATTAATAAAATTACATTTCAATATAAATGTTTAAACACAACGATTTTTTTTTAAATCACTACATGTGCAAAACTACACACACCCAAACTATGGTTTAGTTCTCCCACGATACATAACATGAGGTTGACTATAAACCCCAGTGATCGAAATTTTCTCGCGATGATGATTCGAAGGATTGTTTGTGTATTGGTTAATTTTCCTAATAAGAATTTGCGCGCAATTTCAAAGGTTTCCAAAGAAATTCGGGTTGTAGATTGCAGTTTTTCAACATTTTGAACCGTATGTGTGTGACAGATATTCAACCCCATGTACGAATGCTTCGGAGTTCGAAGGAATTGGTCACACAAAATATCATAGCTGTTTTATATGCATTAGACATTCATATGCTCCCCAAATATCAAGTACACAGGGTGTCCGCCGGGAAGGTATACTACTTTGTTTTGCCGCCATTTTGGTAAACATTAGTCTTGACAGTTCATATTTGGCAGTCGTGGAGTAGACGCGTGCAATTTTATTATGACAAAATATTCGATAAACCAATTTTCGATTTAATCGTTAAAACATTTTATCAAAATCAATCATCAATTACTGTGACGATGAGAAAGTTACGTGAAATTTTTTGTGAGAAACAACGTGCCAACAAAACGCACTATTTATCGTGCAGTAAATGATTTCGAAGAAAGAGGATCTGTAGGTGATAGGGCCAAGCATGAACCACAACGTAGAGCAAGATCGGCTGAAAACATTACTGCTGCTCAGGAAAGTGTTGACACAAGTGCTTCTTCCACAAGACCACGTGTATATGCCAATGGGATGTTACAGCTAGCCCATGACAACCCCGATTTTCATGAAAAAATCATAATGAGTAACGAGGCACATTTTCATTTTAATGGATATGTGAATAAGCAGAATAGTCGGTTCTGGGCAATGTGGGCGAATGTAATGAAAAATTTTCTCAAAAGGGCTCGCATTTGTGAGATTAACAGAGGCGGACATTTACCTGATATGGTATTCCATACATAATTGCCGATATTAAATAAAACATTTATCAATAAAGATCCATTCTCTTTAATTTAATCAAAAATTATAAACAAACAAAGTAGTATACCCTCCCGGCGGACACACTGTACTTGCTGGGACGCATGAAACTATAAAATTGTAATAAAAATCAATGAAACTAAGACGTAGATTAAGTGTACATCATTTTTATTGGGAACCCTTTATGATTGGGGTAGTGCGGACTTATAGAAGTTTTCTGGAACTAACTGTTGTTTTATAGATACATGTCCGATCTCTTGGTTATCTATGGCTTGATCACGATCCCGATGTTTTTACTTGTCCATATAGTGTTTAAAGAGAAAACGAACCTTATACTGCTTTCACACCTAAATCTAAACGTGCTGAAAATTACGAAAAGTTATTAATTTTCAGTTTGCGAAAACTTGTAGGTTACGAAACCGCTTAAATTAATGCTCAGTTCGTGATAGTCTGATTTAAAAATTAATTGGGTGAACAAATACGTACAAGCTCGTTTTGATCATTCCTCCTAATGATTTTATTATATAGTTGGAATACACTCGGGTCGCTGGAATTTACGGCCCTAATTCAGTTATTTCAGATCAATATGTTGTTGGTTTTGATCGACAATTTAATCGTACTAATATCTAGGTCGAGTGTGTTTGTCAGTCGTCTGTTTTTTTACTGTGTAGTGCGTCAATAGGCTAAAAGAAGTGTGGTTTTGTCGATGTATTTTTCACAATCCATAGGTCCTGTAGGTACGAGCAATGTAAACAATCGAAATCGTTCAATTCCAACATGGTGAAAGCAATTTATACATTAAATAGTTAATGGACGTTAGTAGTGCATTAAAGCAATACTTTAAATTAAAAGAATAAGTCTAGTGCCTTATAAATACTAGATCTACACAAATTCATAAATAAAACATTAGTTGTGGGATTGTTTTAAATAAAAATACATACATAGTTTACTATTTTACGCAAAAAGATTGAATTAATTTTAAAAGAAAATATTAATGAATGCAATTTGAATTATTATAAACATGAAGAATCAAAATAGTGTTCATAAATATGTTTTTGACCTCCATATTGTATGTGATTGGTTCAACTTTTGAGAACCATTTTACAAATTAATGCAAATATGTGTTAGGAATGATCGGATATCAAGAATGCCTAAAATGTGCTTTTTATATATCGCGATGCGGTAAATTTTATTGACTGTTTGTTGGTCTAGTAAATACCGTGCACCCTTGTGCATATCAAGATAAGGCTAGCTAAAGTGGCATTATTACCGCACCAAGGTCAGTGTTTTTCGTTGTAATTTCGGGAAATACTGCTTAATTTTTCCTCTCGTTTAAATCACACAGCACTATTTTAACATCGTATTTAGTAGTTGCTAATAAATTTTTCCAAGGAGCTCAAAGAAATAGTTGGTTATTCTGTTGGTAAATTTGATCTTAATACGGATTGTTATTATGCGATTGCATATGACGTTGAAATAAAATACTTCTTTCCTTTCTGTCGCTTGTTACACAATCGGTTTCGAAATAATGGCTAATTCTGCTTACTAAACAAAATTGTAGTAAGTACACAGTGTTGTATCCTTTGCTTGCCAGGCTCGTTGCATCTTAGTTTTTGAATGAGAGTACTGTCTGGTTGGAATCAGATTGGGCATTCTGGGCTCACGAACTCACTTGCAACAATAAAATCCGTCGATCTCGAGGCTTTTTCGATCCTCTAAACAATTACGTTTTAACACAATTGGGTAATAAATTTAAAACATAACCCTTAACATGGAAAATGGAAAAGCAGTTTCAATTTATTAGCAACCCGGAACCGCCACAACGAGATTGAGCTTTGCCGTTAGCTTTAAGCACTAGGAAATTGCTTTGTTTAAATCATATCTCTTCGAACGCTAATACAAAGTTCTGTTTAGATGCTCTGTATCGGATCCCTTTTTAGCCACACCCGGAGTCTTAAATGACGTTGACCGTATCATTGAAAACTCAGATATATATATCTGTTTATGCCGATGAAATGAAAATTTTTAGGCACATTTCCTCCTCCTCTGAATCTTGCCCACTTCAAATAGATTTAAACAACTTTTCAACCTTCTGCCAAAAAAACTTCCAGGAGCTCATGTCATCAAATGCCAGACCATGACATAGTTCCGTAAGCGTCTCCCATTAGTCGGGATATCTTATTAAACATTTTATGAGCCCGTTCCTAATGTGCTATTCTTGCGTGATCTGGTTTTAATCTGTGATAGAGAACTTAACTTCCCCTCTCATATTGATAATATCATCAGAAGAGCCCACCGCACTTGGGTTTGTACAACGCTGGTCTAAAGAATTCTCGAACCCTTATATAACACAATATCTCTTTTTCACATCTGTTAGACCTCTCCTTGAATATGCAAGCCAAGTATTGCCGCCTTATCACAATACCAATTCTATCCGTATGGAAGGTGTCCAACGCAGATTTATCCGTTTTAGACAATTTTAATTTACCTATTATTTTCTAATAAATAAATTTATCTAGGTTAATTTAGTCTTAAGTTCAGCAGGTACTAAGCTTAAATAAATAAATCTCTTGCAAGCATAGCGGATCCCTCACATATTTTAGCATATAAGTTCAGATTAAGAATTTTGTATAAATTAAATATAGGTGCTTCAGAAAAAATAAAACTAGTGTCTTACAAAAACTTGTCGTGTACGCGGCTTTTTGATAGTTTAGGATAGTTTTTTCAGAAAATAAGACAGGAGGTAACTGAATTCTATGTTTATTTTGTCCACAGAGGGAGTTTTATTTATTAAAAAGTAAAACTTAATCATAACCATTAATATAGCAAAATATTTTTAGTAAGTTGATCGCCTCTTTAAACCTCGATCAGAAGACACTTTCAATTACATTGCACCTATTCGTACGCATGTAAACTCCTCTCACGAGGTACTTGATCTGGTTGCTTAGTTCGTTCAATTTACACACCAACTCATTCCCAATGGCAAAAATAATGAAAGTGAAATTAAATTTGAATTACTGATGATTATATATGTAGATACACCTACGTATGTATGCTTGGCTGGCAAATAATCTGCTGACAGACAGATGCATAGACAGACTTCTGCGCCATCTTCATCAATTTTGTTTGTTTATATAGCTGATATGCCATATTTTTTTACCACAATTTTTGCCAATTAATTCGGTTCACACAATTCATTAAAAGTTTTCAGGTTTCAATTGGATTCCGGTGGGTTTACTATATTTTTTTTAATTTTTATAATTTCTTCGCTTCGCCCACTCTGCAATTCTTCCAACCACCTCATGGTGGTGTAAACAAATTTAAATATCGGATGTATGAGCGGTGTAGCGAAAAATGCGATTGTAGTAGCGATTGTAGAGTCGGCTACGTAAACACATTATAATTTCATGATAGTACCGCTGTTGTAATGACGTTAAAGGTGGTTGCCTGATTAATAGAACCACATAATCATGAATTGAACCAAAGCAGCTGCTAAACTATAATGAAACGTTTCGAGCGCCAAGGATCATCACAACAAGACTGTTATTAGTGTTAAAGCCATGGATAGCCTTATGAGAAACGAAAAAGGAATAGAACGGGTTGCCACCTCCACGATATCATCGGAGCTGCATCAATTGTAAACGAAAGTGTAACCGCTTATTTACCCTAAAGGGAGGATAAATTCCTAATGAAAATATAGAGATCACGAAGAGGCGATGGTGTTCCAGTTTTTTAGGCCGCTGGATTGTGGTTTCTCCAAGGACTTTCGAATTTATATCTCATAGATGTAATTATATTTTTATTTGACCAATAAAAGCAGGCTGCATTTACTTGTTGCCTTGGATTATGGGGCTGCATATTGAAACATTCACGCCTCAAAGCCTACAGCTACTTAAAAACAGATATCACGAGTACTACCAACAGAGAGTAGGAAATCAATTTGTAATAATGGCGACAGTAAACAGTTATCCAGCGCTTTTCTTTTAAGTTGGAAAATAAGTAGGTGTTTGTCGGATATTGTTGGTATTTTGTCAACTTTAAGAAAGTGTAGATGTTTGGGTTTAAACATTCATGTAAAATATAAACTGATAGTCACATCACTTCCTTTCAGTTCAATAGAAGAATAACGAATCTTAATCAAATAATCGGGTACACATTTCTTGTGTGCCTCATTCGTCTCATCTTGCAGCATTGGTTTTTGCCTAACATGTTAAATAATATTGAGTACTTAATTTTTTATAATTTCTAAACTTGCAGAAGCCACAATCCTATCGGAAAATGACAACCATTTTAGAAAAGACGTCGAATCAATGCATGAGTTAGGAAGTGGAAGAAATGGAATGACTATTCATTGTGTCAATTCGCTTCTTTAAATGTTATGTTATGTAGTCTCCCGGACAGCGGCGATGTTTTCGGCATATCTTGCTTTTTGTACGGGTGTTGGTTATGGGCGAACCACCGGATGTCTATTATTATACTGTTCCTATTACTGAGCAAAGAGCTTATACATATATGGAAAATTTCAATATCCAAGCTCCACACTTTCGGCCCGACTAATAATTCCTATGGGCTGCCATGGCATGCTATAACAACGTCCTGAAAATGTGGGCGTGGGTTAAACCACGACCAAATATTCGTAGCAAATTATTGAAGTATTTACTTTGCCGTTTTTTTTTTACTAAAAACGCCACAAAAAGTGTACATGTTGAAAAACACTAAATAAAGATAAAGATAGACCATCTTCCAAAACGCCTTTGTACGGTTTGACTAAAAACAACGTTTTTCTGAAAAATGGGTGGAATTTGAAAATGTTTGCACTTGTTATGCTGACATCAACAAAGAGTTCGCGTATAAAATTTCACCATTCTGGCTTTATGTCGATTTTGAGTCGATTAATATACTTTCCGATATTTCTATCAAAGTAGTTTTGTTTATTAAGATAAAAATCCGGGATCATGTCAAAATGGAGGTAAAAGCATAAATTGAGGAAAATAGACATTAGCATTTTAGCATTTTACATTATTTTATTACATTTTTCTTAAGCCAATCCCAGTACATCTATTAAAGCATTAGTTCGCTGGGGCAAAACTTGGATTATGTTCGTTACGATGGTGTCGTCTAAATTATCTTTTTCCTCTATCAGACCAGATTTCAGAACACTGAGTCTTTCTGGAATGGAAGGTCACATTCTTATCTTTCTCCCAAGCTTTCATTATCGGGCTAATGGCAGGCCAATCAGTCATGTCGATTTCCACGTGCAAGTAGTCGGTAACGCGCCTTGGGATATATAGTCTGGAGTTGCGCTGTATCAGCAAGAAGCTTACTCTAAGAAATGGTGCGAATGGAAATACGCAGAAAAATTACAGACTATACAATGACGGAGCCTCCCCAGAAATGTTCCCGCTGGGAATAGTATCACTTAAATGAACGTTTGTACACTCTGCTACGTCCGTCGGGGAAGCGCAGGCGATATCTGGGCTTATCAGTAAAAATAATTCTACCTCTGTTGTAGGCTTTGGTCCAATATTGGTGAACGTGGACAAATTACATTCGACTTCGCTTGTGCTGTACCTCTGTTGTAGGCCTTGGTCCAATATTGGTGAACGTGGACAAATTACATTCGACTTCGCTTGTTTATGTTGCTTTTTGCTCTCTATTCGCTTGTCGCTAATCGCCGTCTCTCCATTTGGACATTAACAGGTGGACCTCTAAGGGTTCTGAGTCTAAGTGACAGCTGTTTGTAGACGATTCGCATCATCTCTTACAGAAGCAACCTGAGCCTTTATGCCGGGTGTAGGAAATTTCTTAAATGCTAAGATACAAATAAGGAAAATATGTATTTTCCTAAAATCAAAACAATATCCTGATCTGCTATTCCAAATCAACGGATACATTGTATCTAATCTCTGATTGAAATAGTTTACATTCAACGTTGAAGGGGGCCACTTCACTCCTAGTTGATTGTCTCATTTATCACATTACCAGCGTTCACGATTTCAAATAAACTGTTGCCACGATCTCCATAACCTTTTTCGTTGCAACATAATCGCACTTTCCAGGCACAAAGGGCTTCCTCAACTCGAAGTCAATTAATTAAGACACTTAACTGCAAAACATTTAGACTTTCAGTACTATTCAATCATGAAACTACCAAAAGTACTATACCAACCACACTACTTCGTTCCCAGTACCAGTCTATCAGTCAAAGACCATCCGATTTCTTCATCTTTATCCGTCACTTTTTGTTACAGTTTTCCTTTAATCTAATGATTGTGTGTCACTGGGCACCTCCACTTGAAAAGAAAAATGGAAGGTGCTACAGAACAAAAAAATATGTTTATTGTAGTCGTTTTCCTTTGATCTCAAGTGTCATTCACCTTGAGCATTATATCGTACTACTTTTGGGCCAATGATAGTTAAAGGTGCCGCACATTCATTTCGTCTGCACCTTACTCACAGACGTTGACCTTATAATTGTGAGGTCTTTAGTAGTGAGTGCTAGCAGTTACTGACAGCTATTCCTTAGGGCCAAATGGGTACAATGAAATGCGAGTGATTTTGAACATATGGTTGGTGTTAGATATGATGAGGGTAATTACTTCAGAGATAAATCAAGTGGATTTTCTCGGTCTGAAATAGAGCAGTATATAGGCATATTTTTAAAAATAAGCTAAATAGGGCCATGCGTTTGTGTGCTCTACAGATGATCATGTTTAAATGGTCTAAGTCAACATGTTTTGGCGATTTACAGTCGATTTTGTGCACAAGTATTCAAGTAGCTGTCTTTGCCCCATTAGTTTAACAACTTTTTCAATTTAAGTAACACATTACGATTTCTTTGAGTTAAGTTGTACTAGATTTTCTTTATAATTGGTATAGAACTCCTTTTTTAGAAAACATTTATCCACATCTCTGCTTGTATGCAAAAATAGCGCTTATAGGGTGTTGTGTTAACGCTATCAAAGAAATTATGAGTTTATAGTGGTTTTATATCTTTGTAAGGTTTCATTTGAATAGAAAGGAAGAAAGCGAGATAGGAAATATGTGGTGGAGATTAACTCCATGGGTGGTATAACTTTTCGGGAGTCGCGGGTTTTTTTCTGTTCGTTAACTTCACAGAATCTTTTTGAAAGTTTCATTTCAAGGTTTTATTTTTTAACTTCTATTGTGTTTATTTCTTTATTTCTGGATTTTTCCTGAAAAATCATCCACTCTATAGAGGAACACATTATATCACTGCAGAGTCGGTGAGATAATTGGTGCTTGAACCACTACAGCGTTTATAGAGAATATGTCTACAAAAACGATTAACCAGTACTTGTAAAGGTCTACTTTTAAGCACATTATTTTATGTTGGTCGTAGAATGGCATTTTTGCCTAACAAGGCCCTGTGCCAAACTTGATCGAAAGCATTGAGAGTTAACAGCTCGGGGTCACATGTATCTCCTTCCTAAGTAATCAACAAAATATCAGTGTTGATTGTTTTTTTTTTCCATTAGCCTTAAGATTATGAATTCATGAAGACATTTGGATTCGATAAATTTTTCAGGACTGGGGAAAGCCTGTTGATCATAAGACATTACCCTTCTTTTAAATGTTTAGCAGCAAGTTCTCGTATATATATACTATAGCGGAAATTCCATCGGGTGAAGTGTCTTTCCAACAGTCCAAACGGAAATTTAACTTTGGATTACAACCTTGAGGTCGTGGTTATTCCGAGTCTAGTATTGAATTTTCTGTCTAGTATAGGCCTCTTCCTTTTGTATTGTGGCTAGCGATTCATCGCTTCTGATTAATAAATGGAATGAAGAGAGGCTGAACAAATTCCTAAACGTTGATCAGAAGATCATTGAGCCTGCGGGACATGTAAGAAGTCTGTCTTTCCTTACAAGCAGTTTTGTGGCTTGTATTGTTTGGTAAGTAAGTATGATGGACTCATTTCCTTGCAATAGCCAAAACTGTTTGTTGCACTGCTACTACTTCCTTGCATCCATTATTGAACCATGGTATGTTTAATTCAGTATATGAATTTTGAAATTTCCAGAAAGACATGTTTTAAACTATAACATCGAGGTTTGCAGGTTCCATTAATTTTTCTTTCTATGGCAGCTCAGATCTTGTATATGCACATATTCCACCTTAAAAATGGACAACGACGTGTAGTCAGGGCATCGATGATACGTTTAATTCGTAGTGGTTTACCTGTGTTTCTGTAAAACGAGAATGTGTGTTTTATCTCTTTGCGAATACAAAGTAAATAATGACTTTGGTATATCCCAGATCTCAAGCTGCAGAATTTAATAATCATTTTGATTATAATGCTGATGTTGGTATTGATTTATCTCGCAAGTTGTTCAACCTGAAATAGTTATTGCAAAATCTGCCATCATTTTACTTCTCACCCTTATTGGGCCGAAACTAAAAAAGGCAAGACAAGATACCCACTACGTGAAAATATAATTTTTGACTTTAAGTATTTTAAGGAGAGGCCATCAGTTTACATGACACTACAGTCCGGGGTGAAACTATTGTTCAAACTATTCTACTAACTGTTTCCAGTTAGTAGAATAGTTTTAACTTGTGCTGGCTTTTGGAAGCGATCTATTCCTCTACTGCTATCTATTCCTCTACTGCTATCTATTCCTCTACCATCTGAAGTTTTCGGGCTGCAGGATTCGTGTCCATTCACTTAACATTTCCTATCAATTTAATATAAACTGACCACATACAAAAACAAAAAAAAAAAATTGAAGAATCTCCCCGACGGGGAATTGAACCCCGGTCTCCCGCGTGACAGGCGGGGATACTGACCACTATACTATCGAGGATGTTAAAAAAACTTGTGTCAGACAGGACACATAACAGTAAGGTCGCAGTTACGAAGGGCTAGCTAGTGCTAGTGCGCTAGTAAATCCAATTTATGGATGATCAATAGCGTTGTCGCATATCACGTTTTTATATTTATATTTCTATACACTAGTTCATAGCATAACCAGGCGAAAATCATTGTTTTTTTCTCGAACTATGAAAGATTTTCATAAACTGTCTGAACAAAATGTTTTGACAATGACATTTTCTATATTTCATCGCAATTAAGCCGACATTTTGGGGATATTTATTTTAAGGATGGGATGGGATAGGGTACTAAACGATCCGCACAGCGGATTGTAGCCTTCTCATATGTTTTGCTTTCGCTTCCGAGCTTGTTCGTTCCGTTCCGTTCGGAAAAAATATTTTTCCGATTCAAAATCGGGGACTGTTCTATCAAGATATTCGTTCCGATTAGCATTTCGAGCAGATCTTCCGAATAAATTTAACGCACTGTCACGCATTGACAGTATGCCAATAATTTTTGACAGCTAGGCATGCGTTGAATTTCCTCCAAAGTTGTCCGACAATGAATTGCTGCGTAATTAATCAAAGGTGATTATTGCTTTTTTTTTATTTTGTTCCGCAACGGATACCTCAAATGAAATTGAGTTCCGATTGGAATTGACTCTCATTTCGGAAATCGTTCCGAACGGATACCTCGATAGGGTTGAAAATAACTATAATTCGCCACGCAAATATCACATCTCAATTTATCTTAAACATGAATATAACGAACTTTTTTTTTTTTTTTGAAAACATCCCAAAAATTTAACTTTAGTCGAATCATTTGAATGAATTGAATATACTTGGATCACAATCTGTTTTTTTATTGGATCTTGACATAGAACCGTTTTCCATTTCAGAATAAAGAACTTTCCCTTTGACTATATAAAATTCAGATCATGACATATTTTCTATACTTTTCCTACTGGCTGGAACTGAATACCTATATAAATTAATAAAAAAAAACACTAATTTATTCAAAGTTAATCATATTAATCACAATATACGTCTTATAAGGCATCATCACGAACTCAACCATTTCTCGAGCCTCACTGACGTGTTTGTAAAACAATAAATTTGCATAAACAGAATCGGGTGTAAATAGCTCTCCGTTATAATACAAGACTCTGCTAATGATAACTCCAAGAATGATATTCATATTATAACGGTTGACACTTTGTTATTTCTGGTCTTATACAACCTCAATTTACACACTCAAACTCGTAGAATTGAAATGATTTTTTCGGTTCGGATGTATTTTCTTGCTCGGTCACAACTTGACCAATGCTCTGTAAAGGTGCACTTAACCTTACCCAGATTTGCATCCACTTCATGCATAATCATCATGATCATTATGCCGTCGGATCATTTGTTGGGATGCTCTTCACGTCGCTCATACCGCCGCCTCGTCTGTCGGCAGTCGGAAGACCTATAATATAATGGTTTTGATTTTCACTGCAAGTGGGCTGCATTTGAGTGCATTATGCGTTGGAATTCGATTCAAACTATGGCCACTATGCCACCAGCAGGTATTTAAAAAATAGTCTTTAACCTAATTTACGAGGCTTTTGTGAACAAACATGGGCCTAGGCGTTGTGAAAGTAGCAGAAGATTACCTGGTTCCACATTTAGTTTTTATGTTACTAATTTATAAAAATAATAAAGGTAGATAGGCCTAAAGTTGCTTATAAAAATCGAAAGCTATGTTGGTACATATTGGCCTCTGTCCGTACATTAAAATGTTTGTCACCAGTTTTTGGATCTTACATTAGGAGCCAGAGTGATGAAATCTATATTAATAATAATAATGTTTTCTTTTTTAACATTTTTAGATAATTTAACCTACGCCTTACTTAAAAGCCTATTGTTTTTCTTCATTTCGACAATTTTTTGTACCCTATCCCATAGGGTATAAATGTTTTGATACATAGTTTGTAACATAGATAAATAATTTAGCTATATATTGCTTAAAGTATGTGGATCGACTCAGAATCGATAGCTGAGTCGATTTAGCCATGTCTGTCCGTCCGAAAGTCACCAGTCCTTGGGGCCTTAAATTTTGAACTAGAATGATGAAATTTGTTACACTTGTTCGTTGTTGCTCCCAGCAGAACAAGTGTGTGTAAACTATTTGAAATCTGCCCACTGCCACGCTCGCTTTTTAGAAAAACGTAGCTTTAGACCAAACCATTAGAGATTTTGAAAATGTATCTGAAGATTATATCTAGACAATTGTTTTGCCCAATTTTTGCTGCTGTTTTCTTTTGGAGCCTTTTTCATACAAAATAAGGCACCCGTTGAGGTTTGACAACATATCTACAATGTTAATAAAAAGAAGTAACTCAAGCTTGCTGCCTTTCGAGGTATTTACATATATTAGTACCTGGATACACACGTTTAACGCAGTAACTTCCATTCCTATGACCGCCACATCCACCCACCAAATAGCTTCATCGGAATGAAATATGTTTTAATAGATGAAAAACGCTGCAATCTCTAGGGCCTGTTTTAGGAACTATTAAAAAGCATCATTTTAACTGAAAACAAGTTGCAACTGACATACTTGATATTAGAGATGATCATACAAATGAATTATGACAGATTGGAACAAACCCAAAAGTGAACACACATCATTATATGGAATGACAATCATTCAGGATTATTGATCATTAAAAAACAAAAAGAGATTTTCTGCAAAAGTTTTAATTAAAAATCCAATGTTTGGGTAAACTGGTTTCAAAATTCATGAAATTTATTTTCACACAAACTGGCCAATCAATGAGTTTATTAGACAGAACGAGTGGAGGGTGCACGACTGGGTCGAACGTACTTTCCCCTTGCGCAATAGACTTTAAATTATGTTTATAGGAAGTGATTGGATTCAGGGAAATCAGTCAAGAACCAATATTTGCTCTATTAGAAGCAAAAACAGAAAAAAAAGAATGTTTTCTCTCTATAAACCAATGGTTTGTCGGCATCGGCTCCGATACTAATTCTGACAGCCATTTCGTCAAACGAAGAATTACCTGGATCTCAGGGCTAAAAAAAAATAAATAGTAATAAAACCTTCCCTCCAACTTGTAAGGAGATGTTATATCATCCCAGTTCCCCTCTAAGCTCTAAGGCAGAAAGTTAGCCAAACAAGAGCGGATCGATCGATAATAAGCTTGTCGTAAAATAGTTGATACCGTTTGTGTTCACATTTTGTTGCCATGGAGACGAAGATTCAACCAATACCCTTTCGAATACACCTCATTGGAGTATAGACAGTCGTCAGACGCAGTATAGGAAGACCACGCTTTTAGAAGAAACCGACCTCAACCAACTTAAAGTTCGCAGCTGGAGCTGCCAAGTTTCATTCATTCATTTCATCATTTATGAACCATTTTTGAGAAGTTTTTCCACATTTTCACATAGTGGCTATCATTTGAGTACACAGTATAAAAATGTACCCACGGTAAAATGATCAACATTCGTTGTTTTTATGTGGCTCTGTAAAGACGGCTTAGTTTTTAACCAAAAGCGTGTTAAAACTTTCCGATCATTTGGGTGGCACTTTATTTTAATTCGCTCCATCAAGTAGTTACCGTGGAAAAGTTAGTCTTAAACATTAAAATGCAATCAAGTTGTGCGCGGTATGTGTATGCTCATTAAACTTTTTTTTGGCAACCTTTACATGGCTTTCTATGTAATGACTTGAAGTTCTTGTTTTTTTTTGTTGATGAATGTTTAACATTAAGCGAAAGTAAAGCTACTTGAATAATTTGTCTGAAATCGAGAGTTTACAACAATTTTTTTGTCTGACCTACAAAAGTTCCCAAACAATTATGTACTCCAAGACTAAGACCTGACAGCAACATTTAACATGAACCTTTGAGCATTGTTTTTCTAAAAAAAACAAACTATAGACATCCCCCCATTTGTGCATTGCATTGTCATTTTGCATTACCGTGCGAATGTGACATGAGTTGTAACCGCACAAACCTCTCAACATAGAAACGTCAAAACTAATTAAAGAGAAAAACTTCCACTTGATTGAAGTGAATAATAATATCGGGGACTACGCGACGCGACATGACGTTTGTTTACGCACGTCTTCACAACTGTGCTGAAATAGGAAATAAAAGTGAAAATGGATTATATGATGCATGAGACGGTGTTAATTACATTCAGTGCAAATTGTACTGTCACGAGCCAAATAGGTGAGAAATACTTGCACGCGTGGCCCTCGATTATGGTGCAATTGACAGTTGATGAGACGACTCTTTGAAAGTCAAGTTTTGATTCTTCGATGGAGTCTTGAGGAGAGAAATGTTGTTGCAGTCTTGTGTATGTAATCAGATTGATGGAATTCTGGAAGGAAATCAAAACTCAATTTTTGGGCCTATTTGTATGTTTGATTCTCGTAATTATGCAGTTCCTTATTTGTATGACTTCAATCTTTGGTAGAAGGCATGTTTACAAACGTAGGAGTAATATAAGTAATAAAATAATAAATTACATTCAACAAGGCAATAATGTCCTTAATTCGGAAATCCGTTAATCAATTTTTTAAACCATGTTGGCAATTTTAATTTTTTGCTAACTTTTATTATAATTGTGTTCAAGTTGTTTTTAAAAAATGTTGGTTTTATCAAAACCGTTAGGTAACATTAATCTTAGCTTTTGATTTCCAATTCCAAAAACATCTCAAAACATTAATCTATAAACCTTGTATGCGAAGTTAAAAGTAAATTATATCAGACGCTAAGTCTCCAGATGCATGGACAGACCGACAGGAGGACAGAATTACGAGACCGACTTTCTCTGACTTCTCTATAATCGTAATGTAAGGCTTTATTTAAATGTCAAGTTGGATTTTGTCACGACAGCAATGCTTCGGGCATGTAAGAAATGGTCTAATGAAAATTGTCCAGCCAAAGCACCCTACAGTGACTTTAAGTATCTAAATGTAAAGGATTTTCGTGCATTGATAGCAGGTTACTTTTATATAGAAAATCAAATTTTGCATGTTCATGTATTCACAGGAGTGGAAATGGACCTTTAATCATTTTTCATATTTCTATCTAGTCGATGTTCTGGTTCTTGACGACCCATTCGCACTGAAAGATATCGGGAATGGTTTTTATCGTGTGTAGCATAAGTAAAATAAAAAACAAAATAAAAAAGTGGCAATGGCATAAGTTATCGATATTTCATTTCTATTCAAACTATCTTTCTTTCCTATCTTCTTCGTATGCCTATGGCCTAACTAAGTTACTTCTTTTATTGTAACTTTTATAAACAAAATACATATTGCATAAATAGTCAAGATCAAGTTCACAACAGTGAACGTGCAAAGTCCTCCTCTCCTGTATCATAAATACCGGCACTCTTTTGAAGGCAACATCATCAAGACTTTCACGCAGAGAAGTGCATGTGTGTGGTATGATTTTATACGTCGTCTGGTCGATCAGCGGAACCTCCACAAAATCTTCAGCCAGAACAGCGATATTTTGGACCGAACGAGAGGTACGAGACATAAAAAGGATTGCTTGTTCTTGCGTTGTTCCAGTCTATAAGTCTAGACAAAACAGAGGGCTACTTTTCTTAATCGAAAATGATGCCCCAGAAAGTGGTCGTGACTCAAAATAGAATATAAGATTTTGTTCTCTTTTTTTTAGCGCCTTAAGCGGATGCCTTTTTTTTCAAGCAGAGACCTTAAACGGATGGAGAGTCCGTTTACCAAGTGACCTAGTAACGTGTTGCGTAATTTGCTCCGCCATTTGAAAAAATAGTTCGCTTCCCAATATAATGGAGCATATCACACCCAATTCATGAGTCACAATTGTAAGGCGAATAAAATGTATGTACTTGTTGTTTTTTTTAAGAATTTTCAATACATATACTGTTCGAAACCTGAACTATTATTCAATCTTGCTAATCAACTTTCTTTTCTAAAACATTTGCTTTATTGCTTTAGAAAAAATAGAAATGGTAATAAGATGAATAAATTTGCAGCAAATCACAATGTTTCAACATTTAAAATGTGTTTGCTTAACTTTTATATAAAAAATATTGTTTTAAACTAATCTAAGCATCTCTAAATTTCCATTAGCTAGGCATAACGCATGCCATAAATCGTGAAGAACATCAAAAACCAACATAATTTTAAAATGCCCTTTGCAAGAAACTATATCGCTCCAGAGCCTATTCAAATGTTATCTGGCATCAAATTATATGCATAGATGTGTGCATTTATCGTAAATAAAAAAATAAATAAATGCAAAAGTTAAAAAGTTGGGCAACTCATAAAAATGATGAAGTCATTGATCCAAAATGCCTACATTCACAAATATTTTTGATTCTTGAAATGCTGGTATAATCTACAAAGGTATAAAATAAGTGGTTTTAAAAATAGAAATTTGTTCTTCAACATTTTCCATATCTTTTATATCATATTATTATATCAAAGTTATAATAATGAGTGCTTAAATTAAAAGTAATTGTTTTAAAAGAACCATTCTATTTAATTTATTTTTAAGTGTTCTTCCTTCTATCAATTTTTTGAGTGGTCTTTGAAACTGAAGCGATTAATGTTAGCTTGAATTCCCTCAATCTTAGCCGAATTATTCTGGAAGACTATCGATTTTACGTGGCCCTGCATTATTTTAGATGTGATAGCACTTGATCGGGGCTGTCAATTTTCTGGTTCAAAGTGTGAACTCATTTTTCATCGAATGTTACAATAAAGCCATCGCTTGACGACCCAGCACGTAATAGGATCTTGTTGAAACTAAATATTCTTAGTGGCGTAATTTTCAAAGATGTTATATCTGTTCTTCAGCCAAATACAACAATTTAACTTTTTTACGTAGCCATTAAGCTAGGAGTAAGCCTCATAGCTGAACGAAATCTTAGTTGAACTTTCCAAGAGACCACAAGACTGAATAGAATAGTCAGATAATGAAAATTAAGTTTCAAATTTCAATGCTATAGCGAATTGTGCGTTTATTAGACCCACTGCCTGGGCAATAAGTTTTTTTAATAGATGAAAATACGCTTTTGGAAGAAAAAATGAATGGAGAAGCTTGCTAATACATTATTATTAATATCTGTCAACGGCAGATATTAATAATTAATTAGTTGTTTATCCTAATTAGTTGCAATGTAACCAATGCATTATATTTAAACAGCACATAAGAAGCACTTGGCATTTTGGTTCACGATAAACTAAAAAAATCATCATTCTCCCCGACGGGAAATTGAACCCCGGTCTTCCGCGTGACAGGCGGGGATACTTTTTTTTTAACTTTCAAATTCATTTTTTAATTACTTAAAATATTAACTTACTACTAGACAAAAATGCTTAAATCTAACTTATCAATAACTGGTTTACTTAATCTAACTTATCGGCCCTTAGTGGGCGCTGTAAGCTTATATTTAGCTGTTTTATTTTGCCTTTGGGCTTAAATTTGTCGGTTTTTTTTTATATTTAATTTTAATTAACAAAGCAAAAATAAAAAACTTTGTATAGTGACTTTTTTTTATTAAATAAATAAGCTTATTCTAGATTATAACTAACTTAAGACTACTTAAACTACTTAAGCCTAACTTAACACTACTTAACTACTTAAACCTAACTTAATTATAATCGGGGTGGCGAGCTTTCGTTGCATATGCCCCGAGGGGTCGCCATCCTGATTGCGTCTTTCGGTCACACGGCAGCCTGCGCTCAACCATATTGTACGCCAATATGGTGTACAAGCCCACAGGCGGGGATACTGACCACTATACTATCGAGAATGTGTTAATGTGTTAATTATGCTGTTCGATATCATACTAGACAACAAAGCAAGTTGTTGTATTTATTCTCCCAACCATGCGTACAGGTAACTATTTACAATCGGAATCAGATGGTGCGAAAATTCGAAGTTGTTGCGAAAAAACTGTAAATCAAAATTGGGATTCGTTAACACAACGGTCCTCCAAATTCTTTACGAATACTAACTTGTTTTTAAAGATATTGTTAAAAAAAAATCTGTTAGGAAAATGAAATTCGGTACATGTGATCCTTATGCGCGTTGTTCGAACTAGTGCCAACATTTTCAAAATCCGCCACTGCCACGCTTTCTATTTAGAAAAACACTATTTTTGGCCAAACGGTAAGGAATTTTAAAAAGTTCCCTGAACAACATATGTCGAACCATACAAGATTTTGATAAACTGTCTGATCAATATGTTGCGAAAATGTGGATTTTAATATTTCTTCGCCATAAAGACCACACTTTAGGGATATTAAGGATGGGGTGGGATTGGGTATAAAACGATCCGCACAGTCGATTGTAGCCTTCTCATATGCTTGTATTTGTAATGCAACTAAGTATGCGACTTATCTAGCAATTTTTATATGTGTTTTTATCACGAGAAATGAATGTTTGGCAGGTAACTTTCCTTTGAGAGTTCCTGCTTCTTCCGCAAATTATAGCGCGGTTTGTTATTATCGGGCCAAATCTAAGGGCTTAGTTATTTGAAGAAACCGCAATAAATTTGTTTCGTAAAGAATTTGGAGGACCGTTGTGTTTACGAATCCCAATTTTGATTTACAGTTTTTTTTTGCTAAAAAAATATAAACGGTTCTGTTTCAAATAGCGTATACTTCACAAAGGGACGGAGCGAAACTAACTTGTGCAGAAAAAGCTTAATATATTTCGTGTACCTACATTTAAAAGAAAAAAACATAATATGTACTGTTATTGTAGTACATTTTTTTCCTGGTTTTGGTTAACATTTATAAAAAAAATCATTTTGTCCAAATAGCCTGTATATATTTATTTTATTAAATTTCATAGCTAAGCTAGTGATAATGAGTGTAAAAAGGTTAAATTTTGTTTCTAAAAAATATAATATATAATGTATATATTTTCAAAATTGCACTTTAACTGTTTAATTTTTATTATATTAAATAAATTTATCATTAAATACAATAATAATAATACCTTGGAAAGTTTGTCAGATGCATGTCGGACCTTTTTTTAGACCAAACTTTTTATAGGCGTAGTATGTAACGTGATACATACACTAGCTTAACAATGGAACTGACTTGTTTAACAAAAAAGAAACAATGTTTTACGTCTAGACAATGAACTTCCAAAACATGTCACTCCACCTACCACCCGCACTTCGTGTGAATAAGAATATTCTCTCCCCACACAACTAGTATAGGTAACCACCTTGAATTGAAATTGAATACTCTTTTCACTGCTAAACCACATCAGTGGTCATAGAAAAAAAACCGACAAACATCTGAAAATCATGTAAAATCAACGAACTCGAACGAACGAAATGACGATTTACGTGGAAGTGGAACCCGCGTTATACAAAGAAAATGCGACGACTCGAAAACGAAAAGCAATTTAAAATGCGCTTCCTGCTTCGGCGCACATCACCCCAGCACATATGTATATTTGAGTAGAGTCGACAAAACCAAGCAACGGGCAGGGTGTTCGTTCGGACATGCAGTAATCAAAGTAAATTAAATAGTGTGCGCTTCCCTCCGCCAAGAAGCATGGCTTGAGTTTTGCGCCAGGCCGACAATTGACAGGCTCCGTCGTCGTCACCGTCATCGTCCATGTCGGAGGAGTATAGGAACTTTTTTTTTTGTTCTCCATTATTCTATTTCTACTGCAATCTATGGCGATGTATCTGCGACGGTGCTGGCTGTTGTGGTCATAAATTTTCGCAGAATAATCAACGATGCGAGAATATAAAATCGCGATACACATGAAACGTGGTAGGGAAGTCGCGGCGCGAAAGTTGCTTGGACAGAAGTGGTACCTCGAGAAAGGTAGTGAAGACTGCGATAGAATGTTTTTTTCTGCCTCTTTCCAGAAGTCCAAGTGTGCATAAATTGAGATATTTCTTTGGAGCAGACGCCAACGTTAGGAAGAATACCTTTGTGTAATATCTCGTGGTACGTCAGACGAACTTGAACATGTAATCGTGGATAACTACGATTATAAGTCAGACGGTCACTAAAAGAATAACTATCGCCACCACCTGTTGAAAATCTGTTTCTGTTTTAATAGTAAGGAAACGTCTAGTTGATACTTAATATGATTTAAATTGGTCTACCAGGATGAATTTAATCGACAAACTCAAAATATTTATGTATTCATTTTGGTATGCCCATAACTAAAAGAGTTGTTCTTTAAAAAACGATATTGTTGCTAACTGCCCGACGGGGAATTGAACCCCGGTCTCCGGCGTGACAGGCGGGGATACTGACCACTATATATGGATATGGTTACCAAATGGATGTCTATTTTTGTGTCTAAGCGTTTTTTTTTAAAGCGGTAAATGAATAATTTAGCCTTCAGAATCGAGTTCCTTCAGTCCCGGATTCGAGTAGTTATTGCACGTTGTTATTCACCGGTCTGTCACTGGTTTTTAGACATCAAGATCCGAGCTAACCGTCGGATCGGAATATTCTCCGATTTTGTACGATTCGGAGGATTTTAGCTTGAGGTATTCTTCCGAAAAGCTGTTCAGAATATTTTTCCGACATTTTGTAACGCATGCTGGCGAATTGCGTTGAATTGCGTTCAGGTGCATTTTTCGTGCAATTTTTTCCGATTTTCTCCGACACAAATTCTTTGCGAAATTTATTTAAGAATTGAAGTGAAGTGATTTTTTATCCGGTGGAATCTGAATCTTCGACGAAGTATGCGCTGCGAAAAATTGTCCGCTACGACGGATACCTCGCTAGGGCAGTGAATAAGTGCTCACGATCATTACATATGTTAACATTTTTGACCAAACATACATATATCAAAAGTAAAAAAAATTCAGATTCGAAATGTACTGTTAATAATTTAACCTGCGTCAAGTTTGGGTTCACACGCTGTAGAAGGGAAACTGTATGCGTTTTATTTTGTTTATTTTTTCGTTACATTTTCTCGTTTCATAAAATCCAATTCATAACGTCCCAATAGACTTCACTTAAAAAAAAAACTTTGTGGCAGCCGGGTTGGTGGTGAGTGCGAACACTCTTTAACAGTCCGCCGCCTACTCTGCGTCAAGTTTGGGTTCACACGCTGTAGAAGGGAAACTGTATGCGTTTTATTTTGTTTATTTTTTCGTTACATTTTCTCGTTTCATAAAATCCAATTCATAACGTCCCAATAGACTTCACTTAAAAAAAAAACTTTGTGGCAGCCGGGTTGGTGGTGAGTGCGAACACTCTTTAACAGTCCGCCGCCTACTCTCGAACGATTTTCTAGTTTGGAAATTGGATTTTGCATAGAGCGATCGCCAAATAAATGTTATTTCTATAAATATTATTATTCCTTCTGTTTTAAGCTCCAACGTTTGGAGCAAAATAAGCAACCGGCCGACTAAAATATCGGTAGCATGAGCGCTTTGCTATGACGCCATACTGATTAGCAGTTGGCCGATACTTTGCAGACCACCGGGTAGTCTATAAAACTATTTTATCTTCCGATTCCGAATCGTTTTAGTCTCCGTACTTTCATATATCTTCATATGTCATATCAAAGAGTATAGAACTACATAGAGTGCGCATATCATACAACAAAAATATTGATACCCCAGTGTTCACATTGCTACCCCAGCATCAAATATAACCAACAGCTTGTTCTGTACAAAAAAGTTGATCGTGTCGTTGTTATATGGACAGTGTGCCTATGAGCTGTAACTGCGTGTGTTATTGGTCGTTAAAATGAAACAAAACTATGGATGATATGTAGTTATTTTAGGATGCCCTTAATTAAAAGAGTTCATTCGATTGTTAGCTTGTTATCTAACAACAAGTTGTTCGTTTCGTTGTTATATGGCCAGTGTTCCTATGAGCTGCAACTGCGTGTTTTGTAGGTCGCTGAAATGAAAAAAAAAACTTTGGATGATTTGTTCGTATGCTGAACATCTAAGCTGAACCAAAGTTAGCAAATTTGAAGTAAGGGAAGAATAGTCTATATGGCGGACTGCACGTCTTTGTATATACATAGTCCATAAAATGTTTATAAACCTTATTCAGAAAACTTTACAACGATAAATAGAGGATAAACTTGTCTTTCTGGTTGAATGACTGTATAAATAAATAAATAATATATTTTGTCCTGTGTTAACGTTTTATTTTTCAGAATGAACACTGACGCAGATGCTTTCAGCCCCGAATTAAAAGTTCTGTCGATAACAATAACTCAATTTTTAAAAATGTTCTCAGTTGACGGCTTTATAAATATGGTCCTGGTAACACCAACCCCTTCACTTGTACCAATCTGTGTTTTATTGCTACCACAAATTTGATTCGGATCATCATCATTTGCAAATAAAGTAACATCAAGCGCTGAAAAGTTCAAATTGATTAATTTCGCAGCATTGCATACAAAGTTTGCTAGGTAGATTTTTTCGAACGCCATATCTATGTTTTGCTCGAAAATGTTAATTAATTACCATCACATACACGAATAAAAAAAAAAACAGTCTCTCAGATGATAATGTCAGAGGCTATAAAAAGAATTTAACAGCCCCACAACCCATTGCAGGGTATAATTTCCTGTAATCTAATTCATCCACTGCCACCAATCTGACAGGTCACCATTAAAATCTCATTTTCACAAGATCACTATCTCCCTCTTCTGTTGTGTATAATCCCATCACCTAGCAAGTCTGCCTTCTGTGTATTAGCATAGGCGAGATTACTTGGAAGCTAATTGTTAATTAGACATCAAGACATCAGCAGTCAGCACTGTCTAAAAGAGAAGGCAAAACAATGCCATTATCTCTTAAGATCAGAGCGCCCCCTATCTCTGTACGTCAACCCAGGTGAAGGAATATGACTAACAAACTCTCAAATGGCCAATTGTCTTTAAAAAAACAAAGTTTTCCTTTTACACTTTGTAAGTCAAACGAGATGTTAATTCCGGCAAGTCCTCCCACAATATAGAGGTTTATAGTACCAAGCTGTCTTGTGCCTTTATTTTTTGAATTTTTTTTATTGTATGTAAGTCTTACTCCAGCTGAGGTTGCTATTGACAATTATTGTCAACTGGAAAATATGTCATTTCTCTCCCACAGTCAAACATGTCAAAACCACAGACATCTTGCTGATTGTTGACTGTCTGCGAATTCGTTACGTATTTGTATGTACATATGATTTATTAGCCGGGAACTATGTTTAGCATAGAGATATGGGAAAGAATACCACATCACCTTTTATCTGTTTATGTGTATGTGGAATGAGGTTAACTCCTGGGAGTTCGGCTTTAACATGCCCGAATGTCTGGTAGGATGTGTGGCAATGCAATTAGTATGCTATTCGAGGTGGATCAGTGAATGACACTCTGGCAGGATCTTACGAGATTTTTGTGTATTTATTTCGCTCACGTAGGACCCGGATTAAATTGTTCCCCAGATTGGGACATTGTTGAAATTGTAGTAGTTTTGTATTTTAGTCACGCATTCAACAAGGGCGGTAAAGGTAGATAGATGATTGACGTCGCTAACAGAAAACAATAACGGATAACAATTTAAGTTGTGTGCTCTAGGGAAAAAGAATATAAAAAAACATATATGAAACTATATATTAATTGTTGTTATTATATTATGGGATGAACATTTAACTAAATAAGACAATAAAACGGTATTCGACTTACGTTTGGTATTAATCTATCAAAATATATTTATTGCACGTTACTGGGAAACTGGGGCATTAAAGTCGACTTTCGCGCAAGTTAAGAAACCTGCAGAAGCTCTTCAGGTTACATTAGGAACCTGTTAAATTCTCTTTGTAACTCCTTTGAATTCCAGTCGATACACATAAAACAAAATAACAGAGAATGTCTAATCAGACACAGTGGGTTTAACAGCCTTAACACCGCAAGATCACTGCAAATCGTCAAGTTTTGGCTATGTAATAATAAATAAGTAAAAAGGTAATAAAAAAGTTAGTTGATGTTCAGGTTCCAGCTTAGTTTGCTGTAAAGTATAACCCCAAGGCATTTGGCACTTGCTGACAGTCATCCTCTCACTGTCAGCCTCCCAGAGTCGGTGTCACAAACTCTGCGACTGATCTTTTGTTAGTGAAGAGTACTAATAATGTTTTATTCAGATTTACACCCAGCCCGCATGGTTCTGAATATCCACTGAGTATGTTTAGGCTTGTTTGCATGATTTGCAGTGCTTCGTTGACTACCAGCAGACAAAGAAGCGGAGCTAGAACCCACCTTGTGGAATATATCTTGTCTTTGTTACGTTCTGTTACAAGGCACCTCTATGCGATTGCTCAATGTTCATTTGTATTTTTTTTTAAACTCTTACCAATATATCGTTTTTGTTTAAGAAAACGCCCTCAAGTAGTGGACGTGGCTCAATTGCATATATAAAAGCAATTTTAACCAGGTAAAAACAACCGCCTCCATATACCTAGATGATATCCTATATTTAGAGCCCTAAGATATTTACGGCAAACAGACCGCAGCTTGTACAGCTGTGATACACAAGGCCTCGTCATAACGGACACTCAATCCGGATGAACATACAAAGATATTTAATTACCTTGACATTGCAGAAAACACCGACCTCTAGCCAACACAGTTTTGAGCATTACTTTAAGTCAACCCTTTCCAGTCGCCTCGAATGGGAGTCTTATTATATGATTGGGGACAACTCGATTTACAAAACAACAGACTCTGGAGTGGGTGGAGGTGTTTTCCTCGAGATACTTAACCTAAGCCTACTTTCTCCTCCTTCCCGATCATTGTAGCGTTTTCAACGCTGAAATTATGGCAATTAAAGGAACTATGTCCTTGCTGAGGTCAAATTAATATCTATGAACAATATATTTTTTAGCTTTGCCAGATAAGGCAAGGTATGCCTCTCGCTACATGAAATCACTATTCAAACTGGATGCGATCAATAAAGCAAACCGCAGATGGATAAACAGCATAACGTATCTAATTGACAGACAAACCCAACCAACCAGTAGCGCTCCCTCTGCCTGATTATGCTGAACAGATCAAACATCAGTATCTACAATCATCGGTGTCTAGGCCCACATGCATAAAGCCTAGGCGTCTTAAGCAATGACTTTTGCAAAGGCTGCATGGCCGAGGAAAATGACCAACAAAAGACAACTCCATCTAGGAGACTACATCTTTGACTAGGTGAGTTGGCTAATACTTATGTCAGAAAGCTCCTCCGCTTTATAGTTAACTCGTCGGGATGGTTCAATTAGGCAAAGGGATATAACGAAAACTCGCCAAAGAATAACTTTTTTTAAAGCTACAAATCTAACAATGGTTTTTAACGATATCTATAAATAGGGCCTTCTCAAAGCCATGGTTAAAAAATTAACCTAGGTATGCTTAAATGAATATGAAGTACCGATACCATGTTATTAATACAAAAGTCCATTCACTCATCAAAGGCACTTCCATTACCAGTAAGCAAGATGCTAATCGTGTAAAATGTAGACCAAATCTAATGGCAAACATTAATCTTCTGTGTTTACGTTTAGTTAAAGCCTCGAGTCTCTTCCAACATACAGTATCCACTAGGTGGCGCAGAAAATTACCCGCGTAATGTAATTACGAATCGCTTCCAAAACAAAGCGAAACAAAAACGTGTGTCAGTCAAGTTGGCGTGTAAAAAAGTCAACATCCCGTTGAGTATGTTCTAATGTGTTATTTTCTTTAAACAAAATTAGGTGTGAATTGTATATCTTTTTTTATATCTTCATACACGACTCACGCATCCATTTCGCTTAACTACTATTACAGTTTAGGAGCTGAATGAAATTGCCCGCATTTTCTGTATACACTGTGACGATAAAAGCCAATATAAGAGGCGCAAGAATGTTCGTCACGGGACAACTTCACCGCTTCTGCTTGAATAGTTTTCTCTGATGAACTTAATTCTTTCAGATACGCATCGGTGTGACAAGCGCTTTAGTGCAGCATATATATTCATATATGCATTTTATGCATTTGATTTGTTCTCGATGCTGATCTGATATACATTTTCACGCATATGCATCTGAAAGTGCATTACACTAGATTTGATCAGTGAAATCGAAAAAAAAATTTTTTTTTAATCTAACGGTAAATGAGGTAGATACTCATTGACTGCTAAGACCAACCTCACCTATAATAATAATAAAAAAAATGTCGGAGGGTATGGCGATTCCGATAGGAAAAATTAAATCGATGTATATGGAAGTTGGTTTTTTTGATTTTCTTCTTTTTCCTCGTCATTTGGGTCATATGGTGAATATTTTCTGTTTTATGAGTACATGCTAGTTTCTCTTGTATTTTATACTGATGTTGGTACAATGGAGTGATTTGTGTATAAAGTGGTATTAAGGCGTATCCATAAGGCTATATTTTGAACACTTCCCCTTGGGCACTTAAATTCTGCAAATATTGTTGTTTCATGGAGTTGGGGAGAAAGCAAGTTCGATCTTAACAATGGTAGTAAGATCTTGCAACTCTAATGTCACCTCTTTTCGATGAAATTCAGCATCCTATATGGTCTAGTGGCTATGATATCTGGCTTTCACCCTGAAGGGTGCAATATTTTTTTTTACATGAGTGGGTAGTTAACAACGCCCAACTTGAAGGTCCAGCCCCAACTTATTATTTACCTCTAGGACGCTACTTTGTCTATCCTTACTGAAACTGAAGACGCTGCCGTTGATTTCATCTTCAGATATTTTCTGCTGCGGTCTCGGAAGGTTTTTGACCCCCTTACACCTAGCTAGTTTTGGTCCATGAGCGTCCGATGGCAGACGAGCAACTCCACAAGGTGAGATTATAATCAACCCACTTTATTCAATGAATGGCTCGACCGCGAAAAGTATTCCCAGTAGGTATCTTTTTCCAATTTTCAAAATTCAGAGAGTATTTTGACTGCCCAAATCACTTTTTTTTTTAACTATTTCGACTGTAATAATATAGTTTGGAGCGGATTTTAGCCTGGGAAACCGCCATACCTCTGTGACCTTTCTCTTAATTTAATGGAACTTCTTTTCGTGAAACTTTAGTAGCATCTCTGTTTAAATTCGAGGGGAGACTAGCTAGCTAGTTATTAAAACCGTACAAAAGATAGATTAAAATGCGTTATATTATCGTAATATTTGGCAGGAAAATAATCGGCGAAATTTTGATTAGAAATAAACGATTGCAAAAGCAAAACAAAAAATCGGCTACAATCCGCTGTGCGAATAGTTTAATACACTATCCGATCCCATTATTACTTAAACTTATACCTCCAAAAAGATGGCGCGGGGTGCATAAAAAATCTTTATAAAGTTGGAATATAGAAAATGGCATTTTCAGAACATATATTTTGGCAGTTTATCAAAATTTTATATGGTTAGACAAATAACAACGTTTTGTTTGCATATGTTTTGTGGCAGCGTATACAAATAGTTTTTTTTGGAGTTGATTAAAACAATCCATAGATGAAATGTTCAAGTTAATATTACCGGAGTATTTTCATTGAAAGTTTTTCCTAATTCCCTAAAAACTGTATTGTAAAGCGTTTTGAATTGAAAACGGCCAAAAAAAAAAGGCGTTGCAAACAACTTTATACAGAAGAAGTATAGAAATTCGGATAGTCTAAATACCGTGTACTGACACCTTTTAAATTCTTTACGATTTGACCAAAAATAACGTTTTTCTAAAAAGTGGGCCTGGCAGTAGGCGGAATTTGAAAATTGTTAAACTTTTTTGCACAGCATGTACAAGAATCTCATATACCAAATTTCATTATCCTTGCTCAAAATTTAAGGGCTATAAACCGGTGACCTATATAGACGAACGGACGGACAGACAGACGTGGCGTAATCGACTCAGCTTGCGATTCTGAGTGGATCTAAATTGTTATTGTTATTATTATTTAAGTGACGCTACAGTCCGGAATGAACCTGGGCCTCAGCTAACTGCTGAGTTGCGCACTCCAAGTTGGTTGATGTAGGTTTCTTCTGCGCGACTTAAGGCGAGGTCTTCCTCTACTGCGTCCGACGTCTGGCTGGGAATCGAAGACTTTGCTAGCCAGATTATTGGTGTCCACTCGTTCTATATGTCTTAGCCATCTTAAACGTCCAATGCGGAGTTTTCTGACCAAGAGTATGTCGCTGTACAGCTCGTATAGTTCTTGGTTGAATCTTTGTCTCCATAGCCCGTCAACGCAAATGGGACCGAAGATTTTTCGAAAAATTTTCCTCTCTAATCGACCAAGAATTTCTTCATCCGCTTTTGATAAGGTCCGTGCTCAGGCCTCAGGCGCAGTAGAGCAGGACTGGGGTGATCAGGGTCTTATAAAGGATTTCCTTAGTAGTTCGAGTGAGGCCTTTACTACTAAATCGCGTTTCTTAGCCCGAAGAATCAGCGGTTGGCAAGAGTAATTCTTCTTTTAATTTCTGACGAGATGTTTTTGTCCCGTACTACCTCAAAGTTATATCTGTCAATGTCAATGTCTAATTCGTGGAAATTGTGTGTCCTTTCGTGTTGACAGCATATACCTCTTGCCCTCATTTACTGCTAAACCCATTTTTGCCTATTCTTTCTGTATACATATAAGCAAACGTGGCGATGACATCACGTTGAGCCCTACCAATGATGTCAATATTGTCGACGTATGCCGACCGATTTTTTGAAAAATTGTGCCGCTGGTGTTGGCTTGGGAGTTTTGCACAACTCTTTTAAAAATTAAATTAAGGAAGCCACACGACAGCATATCGCCTTGCCTAAATCCTTTTTGGTCTCGAATGTGTCGGTGAGGTCGTTTCCGACCCTGATGGATCAGCGAGAAAGACGGACGAGTTTGGGCGTTGTAACAAAACTAGACATGACTCTGTATATTTCGTCTCTATAAATGCTGTCCGTATGCAGCTTTGAAATCGATGAATAGATGGTGGGTATCGATTTGGATTTCTTGGGTTTTTTCTCAGGATTTGCCGAAGTGTGAAAATTTGATCGGCTGTAGACTTTTCTGGCTGATAAGAGCCGATCAGGTTGTTGGTAAACGGTTTCAAGCGTTCACATATTACGGCAGATAGGATCTTGTAGGCGATGTTGAGGAGACTTCTGCCTCTGTGGTTGGCGCAGTTCAGAGGGCCTCCTTTTTTGTTGATCGGGCAAACGATGCCGAGGTTCCATTCTTCAGGCATACTTTTATCTGATCAGATTTGGCTTATGAGGTGCTGGATGTTACTTTCCAAGTCATCTCCGCCGGCTTTAAAAAATCTCAGCGGGCAGGCCGGCAGCCTTATTAAGCTTAACTTAAGATATTGCTATCATCAGTTCACTCAGGTGGGGTGGTTGGCAGTTTTCGCTGTCGTTGCCAATATTGAATGGTTCGTTCTGCCTGACAGCGGAATTTTGTTCATCATCGCCGTTTAACAGTCTGCAGACGTGTTTTTTTTATATCCTCACCATCGACTGTGTCTCAACTACGATATTTCCTTGTTCATCTCGACAGGATTCTGTTCGAGCTTTGTATCCTTTGCTTTGTCGTTTTAAACTTTGGAAAAACTTCTAAATATCGTTCCTGGAGTGGCACCTCTCTATATCCTCGATCGCGCGTCTTTCTTGCTCTTTCTTCTCCCTTCTTCTCTGCCTATAGAGCTCAACGGCAGCTCTCGTCTTAACCTGCAGCTTAGCCTTATAGGCCTCGTTCTTGGCTGCGTTCCTCATCATACCATTGGTTTCTTGCTGGTGGGCGCGAGAAACCTAGCACATCAGTTGCGGCTGATCTAATGGCATTGTTGTCATCGTTGCCATTGTTCTTCGACATAGGATGCTGGTGGTATGGTGTCAATCGAGAGGTTAAGGAATACGCATCGCGCGAAGGTCTTGGCGGTGTCTTGCGATTGCAGTCTTTCGACATAAATTTCTTTACAGTATTTATGGATTGTTGTGGCGTGCGGATGTCCGCATCATTGCCTTGGCTGCAACAATGTAGTTGTCCGAGTTGATGTTAGCTCTTCGGAATGTTCGGACATCCAAAATGCTTGTCTCCAATCTATCTTTATAATCAGATACGGCCTTATTAAAAAGATTTTCTATTATTGGCCAAAGCCAACAAAATCCACTGAAAGACATAGACATTTCAGTGGATTCAAGTTAGGGCTGACTAAAAGGCGTTGCAAACGTCAATGGTAATTTATATAATCAATTTCACTCAGCTAGGCAATATCGTTTTCGAAATATTAAACATTTTTAAAATAATAAATTCGTTATAGATTTAATAACGATAAAGAGTTTACATTTTTCACAAACGAAATACTTTAGTGAAACCAAATTTGTAGTAACAATCGAAAAAACAAAAAAAATCATCTTCCCATACCGGGAATCGAACCCGGGCCTTCTGGGTGAAAGCCAGATATCCTAGCCACTAGACCATATGGGATGCTGAAAAATATCTGTCAATATTTTTTTATTCAAAAGTAATTTAGAAAACTGAAGCGTTATAAATATTCACGCGATATAATAATATGTATGTACCAAATTAATGAACAAGTTCCGTTTACGTGCAGAATAGAATTTATTTTCCTTAGGATTTATCCGCTGGAATTTCCTAGTTATAAATACGAGTATCATGAAGTGACCAGGCCTACCAAGAAAAGAATACAGTCAATTGAGGGAGGTAGGAAGGATCCTTCTACTAGATCGCAATCCCACCGATAAATGAAATAATAAAAAAGTTGTCCTTCCATAAATAATAATTATAATTTTCAATCTGAAGTCCTTATTGCAATATTAATCAAATTTAACATGTTTAAACAAAAAATAAATAAATAATAAATATAAATAATTCACCAATGAACGGTGTGCAGTAGTCTTGAACTCATGGTTAGAAACACAATGCATTTTTTTTCCAATTCTCACTTGTCACACCCACTCTGAATTAAAATGCATTACTCGTAGCATCGACTCTTCCAGTAATTACCAACACCCCAAAAGGTTGGATATCGACGACGCTACACCCATTATAATATGATTTCCTATCGCGCAATACCAACAACCATTGGATACCGATGCATAGTGCGCGATTCTCCTCCTTTGCCTCTGAATTAATTTTGAATAAAATTATGAAATACATTTATGCAGACTTTAAATGTACTATCTAGACAGTGTAATTTTCCATTTGACACTCAATCAAACCTCTAACGGTTATGGTCGAGTGTCAAAGGCATCCAATGAACTTGCATTTCTATTCGGCTGTTGCACTTCCTCCCACTGATTAAACACCTAATGAATGATGAAGCTATCTTTACTGTTGTCTACCGGCGAAAGTGACAAGGAGAAATATGTTTACACCGATGCTGGTGCGTTGAGGAACAATCCCAACAACGGATAACACCTCACGGTCTTCAATCTATGACAGAAATACTTACTTGTAGATACTTGCGCAGATACAAGATGGACAAAACATAATCTATTCGAAACGACCCACATTCGAAATGGCAAAAACATTCAAACGACCGGCGTGTAGCAATCGTTGCCGCGTCTTCTTAATGAATCTGGTAAAACTCGAATTTGGCTACGGAGTGGCTTTGAGTGAGTGGTTTTGAATGAGCAACAGGAGTATCGATCAAGTTCAATGGGGAGAAAAGCAATTTGTCATATGTTACTTATGTATATATTCGCCACACGCATTTGTGTTAATGGAGTTTTTTTTTCTTCGCCAAAACTGTGTGGCTTGTCTTGATTAATGTTTATTGTTTTTTTTATCTTTGCAGTGAGTTATCATCGTTCTACGCTGGCTACCAAATGGCACCCAGCATATGTCAGAACTCACCTTTGTCCCCTGGCCCGGCTACCCAGATCCATCATCATCATTCCCAAATGTCGGCGACATCGTACAAATTGACTAATTCGGAAAGTAGTTGGACGCAGAATTCTATTAGCAAGGTGAGGCTATCACAAAGGAAAACTATAATGGTAACAGTAGCAATCGGGGCTTGTCACGTCTGGGATATTCACGTTTTTGATATGAGACTATCGAGGATACGATAAGTCACCGACTAGACATTCATTGGTATGAAAGTAATCTCCAACGAAATAGGTAGAAATAATGTGAACCAAAAATAGGAAGGAAGATTGCACCAGATATGCACCGAGAATCTATTTCAATCTGAACGCTCGGTGTGGGCATGAGCGTTTCACATTAAAAATGTGCTCAGAGACATTTAGTTATGAGGAGGTTGTTTCAGATTTCCACGTATTCCAGATGTAAAAGCTGACTTTACATCACATCTTTCATGGGAATGAAAGTCGTTTAGATGAATGTGGCCAGGCACATATTGAGTACTTCTATGTTCATAATGCTCTTCACATGGTGTAAATGGTTGCACGTTATGAGTATTATAATAAAAAAAATGTAAATGACATCTCTGCAAAACTGATCCTTAATCTCACAAATACTTGTGGGTATAGACTTTGCTCATCTAGATAAATCTAACTTCCAAGGAATCAGCCCACAATCGTTAAATCGAATGATCTTGGAGGCAAAAAAACTTTGTTGTTTCGGGAGTGAATGCGACCTGTGAACTTCATATTCAATTAAGCGATTATTGTATTGGCAATGTGATCAGCAGTCTGTAATTTTTGTGTTGTTTGAATTTTGCATGGTTGACAATTTGTTTTTCGAAAGTCTATTGAACGTGATTGCGGGAACGTTCGGTTATCGGTCACACGCACTACACACATGTATTCGGCCCAACGGATCTGCCATTTGTTTAATTTTTTTGCGGAATATTAATGGTTTCAAATTCCTAAACAAAAGTTTATGCGATCGTACAGGTTCTCATATTAAAATTGTGCGGTAAGTCTAAAAATCAGCTTGTATATGTATTTGATAAGGCTCATAGCATCCTTACACTGGATTTCCTATCCAAGATCTTCCATCACCTCAACATGATAGAATTAAAAGAACGCGATTGTAAGATTATTTTATTTTGAAATGAACTGACTTTTGTTTTGGTCATTCTTATGAACGAATAGCTAGATTATTTAAAAAAGTATGGGGATACTCACATAAATATTAACAACTGCTTCCTTATTGCTCACTCAATCTTTTAAAATGCTTCTATGTATTGAGTGATGATGCATTCTGTTTCTGCTTGGCTTAATGGGGCTTTTTCAAATGATTTTGCTGTAAATTCTAGTATGATCTGAATTTCAATTACGTCCTTCGAATTTATTGAAACAATTCTTGAATGAAATATATTATAGAACAATTCACAATGCAAATGTACACGTATCGCTATGTATTTTTCGTGCCACTTTGGGAGTGGAATGACGTATCAACGTCAAATTATAAACCTATCATTTGGTCACAAACCTCAACTGTTGACAAAAAGTGTACTCAAAACATATGAGAAGGCTACATTTATGGTTCGACAAAAAACACCGTTTTTCGCTGGTTATGCATTGAGGTAGTGTATACAAATTGTTTTTGTATAAAAACGCCTCGAAAAAGTGGGCGTGGCACGTGTACCAAATTTCATCATTCTAACTCAAAATTTAAGGCAAAAAAACTGGTGACGTACGAACGGACGGACAGACAGAAATGGCTAAATCGACTCAGCTATCGATTCTGGATAGATCCATATACTTTGAGGTATACCTAGCTCAATTATTTATCTATGTTACAAAGTATGTATGAAAACTAATATACCCCTATGGGATAGGTTTTAAATAGAGTTATCCACTTATTGCATTCAGGTGACGATATGTTATGTAGAACCCATACACGGCATTCACATCGTTCAGTCAAGTCATTCGTATAGTGGAAGGATGGTTATTTTATACCCTATCACATATGGGTATATTAGTTTGACATTAAGTTTGTAACATAGAGTAATTATTTCTCTAGATATACTTCAAAGTATTTTATTGCATTTAGGTGACGATATGTTATGTATAAACAGATACACGGCATTCACATCGTTCAGTCAAGTCATTAGCATAGTGGAAGGATGGTGAAGGGTGTAGTTGTTTGAGTTGATCAGTTTTAAAAAGTTTTCCCGTACCGGGAATCGAACCCGGGACTTCTGGGTGAGAGCCCAAATATCCTTTTTTTTTTTAATTCATTTTTTATTTCCTTAAAATATTAACTTAATACTAGACAAAAATGCTTAAATCTAACTTGTCAATAACATATTTACTTAAACTAACTTATGGCCCTTAGCGGGCGCTGTAAGCTTACATCTAACAGTTTTAATTTTGCCTTTCGGTATCAAGTTTCTTTTGTTTTATTTTAAAATAAATTTATATTTCAAAGAAAAATTTAAAAAACTTTGATTAGCCGCAATTTTATATAAAAAAAACTTAATCTACTTAAGACTACTTAATACTACTTAACTACTTAAGATTACTTAACTACTTAAACTTAATTATAATCTGGTTTTCCTCGACCCACTCAAGCAGAGCCCTATTGACTATTTTCTCAAATACCTTGCTTACATTCGGCAGAAGGCTTACTGACCGAAGATTAGCTGGGTTTGTTTTGTCCTTGTCCTTTTTGGGGATAGGATGTACCACCGCCGTTTTCCAGTGCACCGGATAATGTGCATTATTCAGTGCATTGTTAAACAGCGTGGTGAAAATATCGACTGCTTCCACTAGAGCCAGATATCCTAACCACTAGACAATACGGGATTGTTGGAAGCACTGGCATCATATTGGCTCATAAAGGCAAATGAAATATAATTCAGGAATCGAAATTGGCTACCATTACGTTAAAAATTAAAAAAAATTACTCGGCTTTAAGAAAAAGTTAAAAGTTGACATTACATTGGTAAAACTAAATCGGTATGAAAACCTCACGAGTTAATGTACATTTGTGGTCGTATTACGAGATTTTAAGTTGTTTCTCGAAAAAGTATTGCATCTCAATTGATGATTTCTTTTTAAAGTTGGCTTTTAAAATTTGTTGTGGCAAAGACGAAATTTTAAAAAGCCCAAAAGGTGGTGGTCCAAACATATTGTTGCTTTCAACTGTCTAAAAAGCAAACGGATTTGTGAATGCATCAACTGCTCGAAACAAAAGCATCATGAATTGTTACAAATGCAATGCAGCGCATAAGTATCAAACCCTGGCATGGGAAAAGCAGTGATCATTCACAATGACATTTTTTTTAAATTTTGGAATTCAGTGATTCTCTATCTATCTACAACAAAAATGCCAAAATGGCATTTGACGCCATTTGTAAAAATACTACAATATTGCATTATGACCTTAGTTGACTCCTATATGTATTTATGTTTCATAATCAGAAGTACAAAGCAAAGTGATGTTATAATGCCGTCAAGTATTATTACATTATGTTTTGGCTCTGTTTTGTTACCTAAATTCGAGTGCCTAACAATTTTTGCATTTATAAACAGATTTTAAATATGAACCACTAAATTTGTGTTATGGACATCTATTGGACTAATGATGGCAAAAAACCCAAATAATGCAAATTTTTCCAAAATATTTTGCCAAATAAGCATTTTTGATGTACTGATACATGCAAATTTATTTCAAATTATTTATCTATTACATTTTATAAAAAGCATTTTAACACAATATTGTATAAAAAAAAAGTTTTTCCCGTACCGGGAATCGAACCCGGGCCTTCTGGGTGAGAGCCAGATATCCTTACTTTTACTTTTAAATTCATTTTTTATTTCCTTAAAATATTAACTTAATACTAGACAAAAATGCTTAAATCTAACTTATCAATAACATATTTACTTAAACTTAATTATGGCCCTTAGCGGGCGCTGTAAGCTTACATCTAACAGTTTTAATTTTGCCTTTCGGTATCAAGTTTCTTTTGTTTTATTTTAAAATAAATTTATATTTCAAAGAAAAATTTAAAAAACTTTGATTAGCCGCAATTTTATATAAAAAAAACTTAATCTACTTAAGACTACTTAATACTACTTAACTACTTAAGATTACTTAACTACTTAAACTTAATTATAATCTGGTTTTCCTCGACCCACTCAAGCAGAGCCCTATTGACTATTTTCTCAAATACCTTGCTTACATTCGGCAGAAGGCTTACTGACCGAAGATTAGCTGGGTTTGTTTTGTCCTTGTCCTTTTTGGGGATAGGATGTACCACCGCCGTTTTCCAGTGCACCGGATAATGTGCATTATTCAGTGCATTGTTAAACAGCGTGGTGAAAATATCGACTGCTTCCACTAGAGCCAGATATCCTAACCACTAGACAATACGGGATTGTTGGAAGCACTGGCATCATATTGGCTCGTAAAGGCAAATGAAATATAATTCAGGAATCGAAATTGGCTACCATTACGTTAAAAATTAAAAAAAATTACTCGGCTTTAAGAAAAAGTTAAAAGTTGACATTACATTGGTAAAACTAAATCGGTATGAAAACCTCACGAGTTAATGTACATTTGTGGTCGTATTACGAGATTTTAAGTTGTTTCTCGAAAAAGTATTGCATCTCAATTGATGATTTCTTTTTAAAGTTGGCTTTTAAAATTTGTTGTGGCAAAGACGAAATTTTAAAAAGCCCAAAAGGTGGTGGTCCAAACATATTGTTGCTTTCAACTGTCTAAAAAGCAAACGGATTTGTGAATGCATCAACTGCTCGAAACAAAAGCATCATGAATTGTTACAAATGCAATGCAGCGCATAAGTATCAAACCCTGGCATGGGAAAAGCAGTGATCATTCACAATGACATTTTTTTTAAATTTTGGAATTCAGTGATTCTCTATCTATCTACAACAAAAATGCCAAAATGGCATTTGACGCCATTTGCAAAAATACTACAATATTGCATTATGACCTTAGTTGACTCCTATATGTATTTATGTTTCATAATCAGAAGTACAAAGCAAAGTGATGTTATAATGCCGTCAAGTATTATTACATTATGTTTTGGCTCTGTTTTGTTACCTAAATTCGAGTGCCTAACAATTTTTGGATTTATAAACAGATTTTAAATATGAACCACTAAATTTGTGTTATGGACATCTATTGGACAAATGATGGCAAAAAACCCAAATAATGCAAATTTTTCCAAAATATTTTGCCAAATAAGCATTTTTGATGTACTGATACATGCAAATTTATTTCAAATTATTTATCTATTACATTTTATAAAAACCATTTTAACACAATATTGTATACAAAAAAGTTTTTCCCGTACCGGGAATCGAACCCGGGCCTTCTGGGTGAGAGCCAGATATCCTAACCACTAGACAATACGGGAGTGTTGATAACATTTACAAAAGTGTGCATATACAAATCTAATGGGTCATTGCTGCAAATGAGAATTATAACTTTGCGATTATAGCAAAATCTTAACATTGGTTTCTCTAAATAAAATAAAAGTTTCTTGCATTTGTCTCTCAATTTTATCGTGCTTCAACCAGCTAAATATAGTTGCCACTGAGAGTAGTTTTCTTAGTTCCAATCTAAGCTGTTCATGAAAAAAATACAAGAATTCTCAAGTTACTGATTTCTTTAAGCACTCTTGGTCGTGGTATAAAATATCAACTAACAAACTAGGATAGAATACATATATGCAAAAAAAAGTCATTTCCCGTACCGGGAATCGATCCCGGGCCTTCTGGGTGAGAGCCAGATATCCTTTTTTTTTCAAATTCATTTTTTATTTACTTAAAATATTAACTAACTACTAGACAAAAATGCTTACATCTAACTTATCAATAACTGGTTTACTTAATCTAATTTATATTCCTTATCGGGCGCTGTAAGCTTATATTTAGCTGTTTTATCTTGCCTTTAAGCTTAAATTTGTCGGTTTTTTGGTTTTATATTTAATTTTAATTTACAAAGAAAAAATAGAAAACTTTTTTTAGTGACTTTTTGAGCCAGATATCCTAACCACTAGACAATACGGGATTGTTGGTAGCACTGCTAATATTTCGGCACATAAAGCAATAATGAATCTAAAGTGATGGCAGACCGATTAGAAAAATACCCTTTGTCATTGTAAAACAAAACAATAGTTTTCAAATTTGAGCAATATGAACTAAAATGCAAAATACTCCTAAGAACACTGTTTCGAACATTGTTCTTAAAATTTTATGACGCAAGATTGTAGTGATGATTGTGATTAAGAAATTAATTTATGACATGCGAATTCGTACCCAACCATCGAAATCAGGTTGTTGGAATAATATTATTGATAATTTATGAGCATACACAGAGATATAAGCATTATTTATATAAAAGATCATATTTCAGTTCACGACTGATATAAGAAATACTCATATGAGAAAACATCTCCTATGAGAAACGCATATGGAAACACTGTGTCTTTTCTCTATATAACCATATTAAAATACCTGATATAACAAACAAATTGTCGTTCACAAAATGTGCTATTAAAAAGTAATTCACACGCATATAAGAAACATATATTTTTTGGACTGGATTTGAGTGTTATAGCAAACTGCGTCTCGCTTCAATTTTACGCCTTCAGATAAACTCTTATTTCGGATAGTTCAAATATCAAGACGATTTATTTAAATGGAATTGAAATATCTAAAATTAGTGATGATATACAATGTTTTTCGATTTGTTTTGCTGCGCACAAACAAACAACGAAGGCGGTTTGCCAACAGGCGAACATGCAACGTACAGCAGACCGTGCCTTGCGATTTATTGGTTGTAAAAATTGTCCGCAAAAGGCAATCGAACGAGGAACTGAATCCGCTTGAACTGGAATGAAAGATCAGTTGGAATAATCGGAATTCCTGGGATAAGGCCTTCCCTCATTTGAATTTCCCTTGATGATCGTTAATTGAATCACATTGTTCATCAATTTATTGACGGACAGTCGCTTACCTTTGCACAATTTCGGATGATGCAGATTCCGCAACATGATTATGATCGATCAGCTGAAAATTATGTTGCAGAGTTCATGCATGGCACATCAATTGAGTTCAAAAATTACGTCAGATAGTTGTTCGCTTCATCCTTCTCCAGCGATTTGAATTTGAATAATGAAATTTAATTGAGATTTTTATAATTTTTGGCAATGCCGGAGAACACTTTAGTGATAAGTTTCTCCTTCGACGATGTGAACTCTCAAACATTTTCCGGGAACGATATCAATTCAGTCGAAACAGCAACAGGAATTTGGCCATTGCCAAGCTGCAGCAGTTGTCTTGAGAATACCTCAGCCAATGGGTCGTTTTGCGACGCCAAAAGCTCAGCATAAGCTGAGGGTTTCCCATTGAAACGTCAATGCATTGCAATGCTGGCACTGGCATACAATAGACAATCAACCGATATCAACTTAAATAAGTTTTTAGTCAATCGCGGAATCGTATACGAAAGCAGCACGATTCAAGTCTACGTGTTTCTCGTTTTTCCGGAATTTTCTATTTTTCTATTCGAAAGGCCATTCCGGAATTTTTGCAATTTGCCGACTTTTCCTAAGGGTTTTCAAACTTTTTTTTTAAGCAAATGACAAAAAAAATTAGCTCAATCCGGCCCGGCAATTCTGAACTCATGAATTAATTTACATTTTTCACGCCATTTTCATGTATATAGATGATTCAGGTAAAATCTACATGTAAACGAATCTCATAACAGTAACAATGTGAATATACCCTAAAGAGAAATGAGAATGACACCTACTTTTTTTAAGTTTGTCTAAAGGGTCACCTATAATGCATATCTGTAGCTGATGATTTAATCTGAGTCAGAAGTAAAAACCCAGGCAACACGTAAGCGCTTATACAATGTGTTTCTTTGTTGATCTGTAGCTTGAAGCTCCATTCAACTTCAAGCTACATTTTCACAAAGATTATACATTGTGTAAGCGCTTACGTGTTGCCTGGTTCTTAACTTCATGCAAGAAATGTATCTCTCTACGCATTCTGGGCAGCCCTTGACAAATGATCTTTTTCGTCGGTACATACATTTTTATACCCTTTCACATAGGGGTATATAGTTTTGACATTAAGTTTTTAGCATAGAGAAATTATTTCTCTAGATATACCGCAAAGTATATGTATCGACTCAGAATAACTAGCTGCGTCGATCTAGCCATGGCTGTGAGATTTGGTATATGGACTCTCTGTCCGCCAAAGCAGAACAAGTGTAAACATTTTCAAAATCCACTCATTACCACGACCACTTTTAAGAAAAACGTTATTTTTTGCCTGAACAACATATAGTCAATCCCAATATCTATATTTCGTTCATATAAGGTTTTTTTTTGCCTCGCCGACTTTTTAAGGTCGTTTTCAGTAAAAAGAAAAACGTTTTTCGTTAACATTTTAAAATATTCGAAAAAACATTTGATGTAAATTCTAAAATTCATAAGCTTTGTTTTGACACCAACTCGATAATGATTAAATTAAAAAAAAAGGCCGCAAGAAGACAAGAAAATTTACAATGAGAGTTTTAATGATATCTAGATATAACTGGACCCTTAATATAAAAGATCCCTAAAAAGAGTAATGTATGACTATTTTAATGAACACAAGAACAAATAGAACTGTAATAATAGAGATCGTGGTTACGTGTAAATTATGCCCCATTTACAAGCAAGTATAGACTTCCTATTTTAAGTATTTTCAAGTTTAGTCTTCATCGCTATGAAAAGCTTCTAACTGAAGAAATCGTTATTTGACTGAAAACGTTTCCCTCTGCTAGGAATGTTGTTCCACTGAGTCAAAAAATCTCTGCTGAAGTAGCGGAAGAAAACCACAGAAATTTATATATATATATTTATAGTCATTAATTTCATCAGTTGCATTACACTGCTTTCTCATTTTTGTCATTCATTGGTAGTAGGATTTTCAGTCCGCGGGAATATGCAGTAATAATCATTCGTTTTTAAAGATTCATAGAAGGAATTCATTATTGTTATGGATACTGTTTGACAAATAAAGTTTGCCTTCATGTTGTGGCACTTTATAAAAAAAATCTCAGCTGAGATAAAATCTTTTAGAGATTCGTAAAAGGAATTCCCCATTTTTCCATGGTAGAGTTTAAAATAACAAAACAATTGAAAACTTACCTTTATTACATGGATTGTATAGTCAATTTCGTAATTCAAAACCACGCAGAACCGTCATTTAACGCACACATGTTCACTACCACTTGAAAAAAAAAAGATTCTGGGATATTTCTTTATTTGAATATATAGCACAAATGTATTTTTTCATTTGCTCAATACGTTACAAAGGTACATTACCAAAAAAAAACACACACAGCAACAATCGATTGTGATCTAGATACCTATACATTCTTAGCATGATGTACGGCGGGACTCATAAAAATAAAAATAAAGAAACTTTACAAGGACACCTTCAAACTCAAACGAAAGATAACGATACTGCAACCTTTTTTTTGTATTACGCAGGTATAGATATTTTTTCGCTAGGATTTTTTATGACTGCACAGGGCAAACAATATAAACAAAGGAAGGGACACACAAAACGATCATACGCGAATACAATACATGAGCCGATTACGATAATTAATGTTCATTGGCTTAATTCTTTTATCACACATAAATTAAGGTTTTATAGGATAGGTCTACGTGGTCACATAGCGATAACGCAAGTGAAACTAACTTCCACGAGTTATATCCCTTTTCGGTTGATATTGCGTCTAACGACACACTCTACCGATGAAAACACAAAACTCAAGCGATCGCATATACCTACTTATCGAGGCATTCCGCATACCCCATTTGAAACTTATTGTTGAATGTGCATTGGCAAGTGCAATAAATGTACATTACGTTATCAAGGACTATTATAATTAGGGATGTTACGATACATTCTTTGGCCGTTACGATACCGATTATTGTATTAAAAAAAACGATACCGATATCGATAGCTTTTAGTAGATAATAAATCAATTTTTTTTTAATTCGTTTTTATTTTATTCATGAAAAAACTAGCCTACTTATCAACTACTTAACTAACTTACTTGCTCTATGCGGGCGCCCTAAATTACTCGATAACTTAATTCTAATGCCTTTCGGACTATTATCTAATATATAAATATAAAAGTAACACAATTTTTACCAAGAAAACTTTGAAAAACTTGGTTCCTTGTCTTTTTTTATTTAAACTTACATGCTAATTAAAACTACTTATCGCCTAACTTAAACTACTTAAAATTAATTAAAACTACCTAAAAATAACTTTAAAACTAGAACAGCCACAGCAAGCGTTTTTTTGTGTTTTTTTTTGTATATATATATATATATATACATATATTTTTTTTGTGCCACCAAGACTGTTATATATATATATCTAAGTCGGCCATAAAATTAAAATTTTAAGTCAACTATCTTTACCTAATTTAACCACCACAATAGGTTCTCCTGTTGTGACCTACTCCGACGGTCCCAATCCCAATCGGACCCACTCCTGCTGAACCGCAGGCGTTCTCCTCCGCCCTGAGCGACGACGTCTCGGTCGTATAGGAGCCGCCTATCCACAGTTCGTCGGAAGACGTGGTAGATTAGCGGAACCACCGATCTATCCTGTATCAGCCCTCGACTATCGAAATATATTAAAGCTTCGGGCGGAATAAAGCCGCTTAAACGCGCACTCTCAAAATATTCATCATTGGGGAAGAAGGCCCCAAAGATGAGACTATTGTTCGAAGCCATCGCTCTTGCAGCGTGAAACCGAATGAGTTTCACCAGAAAATTGTCTATTCTGTTTATGTTGGCCCCGTTGTATAGGACCTGGTTGGAATAGTATTTTGTGTAGTCAGATACTGGTGTTCTGTGAAGTCCAAGGAAGCTCCTCAGACACTGCCTCTCAAACACCCGTATCTTTTCCATTTGAGATGGGGCAACGTTGAACCACACCGGGCACCCATAGGCAATCATCGGCCTAATGAGGGCCATGTAGCAAATCACCTTCACCCTGCTGTCAAGACGACTGCTATAAAACAATCAACTTGTCAGGGCAAATGCTCCCCTAGCTCTAGCCAGAGCAGCATCTACATGTCTTCCGAAATATAGATACTGATCTAACCAGATGCCAAGGTACTTTACTACACTTTTACTCGCCAGTGGCTGCCCGTTTGGTGCAACGATCACCAGCTTTCGCCAGTTCTTTCTCGTATCCCTAGAGGCCCTAGACAACGGTGTCCTAAACAGGATAGTTTTTGATTTCTAAAAGTTGATTTTCAACTTCCAGTCATCACAATATCTCTGGATCTTGTCGAAGTTTCGCTGCAAAAGAGTTCGAATGACTTCGACAGTAGAGGCTGTTCTGTACACGATAAGCTCGTCCGCATACGCATAATAAATCAAATATATAATAAAAAATGTACCTCAGGCGCTTGTATACATTTATTTTACATGTTACTTTCCTATGCTTAAAGAAAGTCAATCTTGAGTGTAAAATTAAATAAATAACAAATTAAAAAATCAAATATGTATATTACTATATTTTAAGATAAGAATTATTGTTAAAGCTAAGTAATGGCAGATTTTCGTTCAGAATGTAACAGGGATTAATAAAAGAGTATTGTTGTATCGGTGGGGTTGTGACCTGGATAGAGGAATGACCCAGTTTTAGTTTATTAAATACCCAATAAAAGCAGCTTGTCCCATAGGAGGGTGTGTTTGTAATAAAAAAATGAAGATATGCAGTAAATGGATCACAACCGAAATCTAATCGATATAGTCTGGAATAAAGAGGTAATCCGATTATATGGTCACAAAGACCTAAAATCAACTGAGTAAGTTGTATCTCAAATTCGCTGGCTTTATTGATAGGGCTGTATCGAAATTTAGCTATAGTCAAAAATTATCCCTGTTTACTTTATACTTTTAAGTATACGTGTTTTGCTTTGGAAGTAGTTTCATGCTAAATGCAAAATGGGAAAGCGCCGATAAAAACGGCCTTGCTATACCGAAAAAATAAACAAATCACGAATAAGAATGCAAATGTGTTGCAAATTGATAAACCCCCTTTAAATCAAAAAACGGTTTGCCATATTATCATTATAGGAAAATCAACGGCCACCAGTGTACAACCCAGAGGACTACATACAGTCGCTTAAGAAATTTGGTAAACGCCAAATAGGCACAAATGCCAAATCCATATACGATACCAACGATGTTGATCCTCCAAAAGACACATTCAAGTCGGCAACTCTTCCCTCTAAATATTCGGAATACAAGTAAGTCACAAATTTGCCCATTTCAACGTTCATAACTCATGACTTTTATTGTGTTGTCTCTTACAGAAGTCCAATTCCATCTCCACCTGAATCAGACACCGAGATGTCACTACGACAGTTTGGATCAATCACCGACCTTCTGACAAAACTTCGAGCTGATCTGAGAGTTTCGTTTCCAAGTTTTGTACAAGAATTCGTTGCTACCCCATTAGATGGTGTAAGTTTACTTTTGGAAGTTTTACGAGCAATTCAACTATCACAGACAATCAGCCCGACTGCTTTAATGACAGCATCTGCATCGATGCCAAGAAATGCACAATCTTATCAGAGAAGAGCGTTACTTGATGAATTGGCGTGCTTGTAAGTGAAATGTTTGATGAACGCCCTTTTATTATTATTATTAACTCCACTCATTTCTGGTTTAGGCAATGCCTCAGTATATGTTGTTGTCGGTCGCCGGAAGCCAGTGCAAGGCTAGGCACAACCCCTGTGGGTCTATTACCACTGGCAGCTTCCGCAACCGGTCAGGGTATTAGGGCGAGAATATTTGCTCTTCAGCTGATGACAGCAGCGTGTGACAAATGTTTGATGGGCCATGGATCACATAAGAGCACCTGTGCAGGTCATACAGCAGTTTCTGAAGCATTATCAACTCTCCGACTGAGATGTGGAGAACCAGTGAGATTTAGACTGTTAGTGGGAATGTTGAACAGCGGTGGCGGTACCGGAGAGCTTCAGGCTGTTGGTGTGAAGTATGATTTAAACACACCTACTATTTGAAACATACTTTAATGACATTTTTTTAATAATTTTAAGATTCTTGAATACCTTTCTTGAGAGTGCAGAGAACATACAAAACAGACTTTATTTACAAGCTGAACTATTTCAAGCTGGTTTCGAACTAGCGCAGCTTACAAAGGTATTACCAAACAAATTTACCACCTTACACTGTCCATAAAAAAAAATCGTTCTCTTTTAGTGCATTGAATCATCATCGCCATGGTTGGAGAAGGTTCGAATAGAAGTCAGGCGCTTTGAAGAGCTAAAGATCGACATTGAAAAGCTGCAAACACAAGCCAGAGACTCGGACCGAATTCGTAGCCAAATGGTTATACTGGAGAGGCGCGTTCAGGTACGCATCATAAGAATATCTTCACATAATTTTATATAATTGTGCTTTTCTTTAGATTCTTCATGAAGAAAAAACCGTCCTTACCTCCATGGAAAGACGCCTTCAAGAACGCTGCGCCGAACTGCAGAGGGAAATATTCCGACTTCAGGGAGTACAAAACACTGACTTTAAATCCCTCGACAAGCAACCGGTAGCACTGCCTCGACTTGTCCCGCCTAACAGCAAACAAGGCTTCTCCGAGCACGAAGACGAAGGCATAAGCAGCTCAGAAACCGGTCCTTCCCTAAGCCCGGTACCGATTCTCGTTCTTCCACAAATTAACTCCCAGAAATTCAGCATAATGCTGAACGATCAGAAAGAAGACGATGCCACAATTGAGGACGTCATCGAAGAGCTGGAGAACATTGTCAGTGACGCTGAAAAACAAATCTCCAAACAGGACATGTCAGCCGTATCCACCGACAGTAAACCAATTATCCTCGAGGCTAAGGAGAAGGAGATTGTTCCTGTCAATCTGTTGCCCCAACCGCCCAGAAAGTCACGATCACTAGCACATCTGATGTCACAGGGGGACAATTCCGACTTAGACGCCTCTGAGTATGGTCTTCTACTTCTTCAGAATCAGCAGAATGCCATAAACGATCATAACTCATACTTTGACGAGCCAGAATATGACAATCACCAATCTGTAGGCAGTCCCACATCACCACACATCCATCCAAGTACAAATCGTGAGATTCTCGATGTCATCATGAACGCTCGTCACACTGATGATGACCCAACGATGAAAGCGTTTCGCGAAGGCGGTGGTCGGGACTCTCACACATCGCTGCCAACTGGACAGACGCATCTAGTAGCCGACCCACCAGCTCAGCATTTCAACGGAGTCTTCTTTATGACCGGCATGAATAAGCCTCAAAAGTATCCTCGACCCGATGTAACGGCTGCTCTTGAAGCCCGACGAGTCACAAAAAATATCGAACGCATCGAAGGCTTTAGTCATGAGCACGTTTGTGAAAAATCCCGCAGTAACCAGCAGATCTTTTTCGGATCGAATCCCACGCTGAAGATCAACACCGGCATGTGTATGGGAAATGTTACGGTTGTAAATAATAAAACCACAAGGACCCGTTCGTACACCCATGGATCAAAAGTTACAGACATTCCATCGGGATTGTACTGAATCTCAAAACAGTAGCAGTTAAGTTATCGTATGTTAAGCATCCTCTCATCCTATGTGCAATATTTAAGAAGCCAACTGTTCGCAGATCTTTCGAATATTGGTTCCATCTGGTGGCTGGTTGTCGTAGTTTATTGTTTGTTCTACCCTTACTTTGTGTGTAGACTTGGGTAAAGTTAATTTTTATTTTTTGTACAAGCTTCAACAAGCGCATAATAGATCTTTCACTAGACGATAAGACCGTAATAAATGTACTAATTCTTGATTACGAGTATACTAAACATATTGAGAATATATAAATAGATGATTATACACCATTATAATAGCAACAAAATTATTATTAAATAAATGTACTTGTTTGTCAAGATTTGTTATCGTATCAATTGTGAAGTGATTTATTGTCCGTTGAATCCAAAGCTTTGATAATTTTACTAACTTTGTAGATAAGATGAGTTGCATGTTCGAGTAGATAAATTATGTATTGCAGTGTCTATTAGATTGGTAATCTGTGTCATGTTTTGTCCAAATTTGTTGAACACTTCAATCGTGAATACAAGGGCAATTAAACGACTTGACACCGAAGTTACGGCCAAACCTGATTGTGGATGAGGATGATAATATTATATTATTAACGGGTGCTTTTTAAGCGTAGTTTTTTTTAATCGAATAAAACACTCAAATTTGCATGAAATATTAAAATTTTTATTGGAATCGATAAATAGGCATTGCTTATTTACGTATCCGTTGAGCCAGAAATGAGCACCATCGCTGAACACAATTTTTCGATAAAACATCGGATTCGCGCATTTTTCATAGGGCACGAGTTGATAATAAATTTCAATAGTTTGCAATCGTTGCTCGTTTGTAAGTCTTTTCATGATTAAATGCCAGAGTACACTGAAAACTTATCACTTTGACAGATGAAGCTTGGACGCCATTACTAACCAGTGCTGCCAATCTGAAAAACTTAACTCTTAAAAAATCACCCGTTATTTAAGTTTCGGTACTGTCTTGAGCTGAGCCTGAACCTTAGCTAACATGCCACTCCAGTTTGTCCTGGTTTTAATTAGCTTTCTACTTTAAGTTGGTTAAAATCGATTTCTACTTGTGCGGGGGAAGTTCCACCACTACGTCGACCATCTAGCTGGGAACCGCAAACTCTTGAAGCTGGAAATTGTAATCCATTCTCTCTAGATCTCCTTGTCCTCTTGGTAGGTAGTAGCACTTATGAGCCTTTTTGTTACCACGACTCGTGTGACCTTTATGATGGATGTGATACAGGCAGTCTCTAGATCCATCCTGTGAGGTTTAGGAAACTGATAAGATCTTATATCCTTTTACCCGAGATATCGCTAAGGTTGTCGAATAATGGTTGGCTCTTGCTGGTGTCGGACATTTGCAGATGAAATGGTAAAGGGATTCTCTCTCATTTGTGTCTCCACAACTATGGCATTGAAGGTTGTATGGGATCCCAAGTTTGGCCGCATGGTCTCCAATTGGCCAGTGCCTCGTGACTTTCGCCGTAATTCTTGCGATATCGGGACGGGTTCTATTGAGTAGATCGTTCGTTCTTTTTTTTCGCTTAATAATACCAAGGATTACTTAATTCGCTTTTGATGCAGTCCACAGTCCACACCTCAGTATCAAGCATGATTGAGATTATAATATCTACTTAGTATTTGGAATAGGGGCTTCATTACTGAGTTGGCTTCATATCCCGAAATAAAACAGCAGTTTAAAAGAAGAATCCTTTTGTTTACGGTGTCGTTGTCAGAATTAATGACAGAGACGAAATACACAAATCCCTTACTACTTCAGCTATATTGATAGCTATCGATTAAAACGTCCAATTTGCGATTATTCGACGTTGGCACTATATACATGATCTTGCCTCCACATAAACACATCTTTTCCGCTTTTTTGTCTATACTCTCAAACCCTGAGGCAACATCTTTTTGAGTCGGATCAATGGCCGTGTTCCGGATTTTAGTTTTACCAAGTTAACTTTTCAAATGCACGGTTCTTATTAGTCAATCGACGCCAAATTTTCAACTGTACGTGCAAATTTTCAACTCGTTTCGTCAGTCATTTCCCGTCAAATGTCACGTGACCAAAATGGTCGATTGTGACCAATGAGAGCAGTGCACCGGCAAAAGTTAACTTTGTAAAATTGAAGTCCAGAACGCGGCCTTTGTCTGTATACGTTTTTTGGTATTGAATATTTAAGTGATGTCTCTTAGTCGAACTGGGTAAAGGTATAGAATTCTTATCGTTATTCTGCACAGAAACATACATATGTACAAGTTTCATGTTTTGTAGAAAAACTTATCCTGAAAAATTTAGCAATTTCACCAGAATATTTTTTTTTCGTGGGCTGGTGGAAGTTTCGACAGACACGATGAGCACATGCTCAAAGTAGTTTGAGACTTTAACCCACTAAAACCACCACCCTATCAATTTTTTCATCACGAGTAATGAAGGTTTGGCAGGTAACTTTCCTTTGAGAGTTCCTGCTTTTTCTGCAATTTATAGCGCGGTTTGTTATTATCGGGCCAAACCTAAGGGCTTAGTTCTTTGAAGACGCCGCAGTAAATTTGTTTCGTCAAGAATTCGGAGGACCGTTGTGTTAACGTGTCCCAATAAACATTTCTTATGTTTGCGTGCAAAATTGTTCATTTCATCTTTAACCGCGGGAATACCCAGATCTCTAAGCAGAACTTCATTCCTTATATACCACGGCGCATTGATGAGTAATTTTAACATTTTGTTTTCAAAAGTTTGTAGAATGTGTAGATTCGTTTCACTGGTACAACCCCGTAGTTGTATACCATGTGTCCAGGCCGGCTTTAGCACTTGCTTGTATAATAGCAGCTTCGAATATTTTCCGAGTAACCAGTACAGTTCTCTGTATTTATTTTTAAGTTCTTTGCATTTCTTTTTTACATGCGATTTCCATTTTAATTTTGCATCGAGTGTCATTCCGAGATATTTCGCTTCACTTGCAAAAGGGATTCAAGCCGTATTGGGAAATACTGGCAAATTGTTTGTCCGTCTATACGAAAAATCTACATGAATCAATTTGCTCTAGTTAGGTGCAATCCGCCAGGATTTTGTCCATTCATTTTGTAATTTCATATGTGTTTCCTCTATTGTTGTGCCAACTGCTAGTATAGCTGTATCGTCAGCATACGTGTCAACTTATTGTATCGTTTATTGTGGGATATCACGAGTGAATAAAAGGTACAAGAGTGTTCCAGGGACGCTTCCTTGGGGTACCCTTGCCAATATTTCATTGAACTCTAAATATTTGTTTCCAAGCTTCACACGGAGGAGTCTATTCTCACGAGGACTTTATATAATTGTTCAGGCAGCACTTGTCTTAATTTGTTTTGAAGACCTCTATGCCACACCTTGTCAAAAGCTTGGGACACGTCAAGAAATACGGCAGAGCAAATTTTCCTTTCTTTGAAAGCTTTCTCAAATACGTCTGTAATTCGATGTACTTCATCCATCGTCGAATGTTTACTTCTAAACCCAAATTGATGGTCAGGTAAAAGACGTTTCTGATTAATTATGAGGTGTAAGCAACTGAATAATATCCTTTCAAAATCATTTGAAATTATTGGAAGAAGTGAAATAGGCCGGTATGATTTTATTTCATTCGGTGATTTTCCTTTTAATCACTTTTTCGACTTTCCACTGTCTTGGTATGTACTCTTATCTAGTTGCTTCATTTATAATAAAGAGAAGCTTAATTAATGCTTTTCGAGGCAACATTTTGAGAAGTTCTCCCGTAATCAGGTCATAGCCCAAGCCTTTTTAGACTTAAGTTTCTGAATTTCCCGTTTAAGCTCTGCAAAACATGCATATCTTACTATATTATTATCGGTTGTAGTCTCGAATACATTAACGTTTTCATGTTGCACTGGACCATGCATAAATGTTTCCTCGAGATGTGTGACAAAAACGTCTGCTTTTTCCTTATCGGTTTTTGCCCAATCGTCTTGAGTAATACTAACTGGTAACACAGCTTTTTTTGCCGTTTTATGACTCTAATTTCTTTCCAAAGTAATTTAATTCCTTTCCAGCGGATAAGAAACAATGTTCTCTTGATTCACGAAACAAAAAAAAAACACGTTTTGCTTATCTTATATCACTTGGTCAGCCTTAAAGTGTGATACATTTGATCTGTTGTGGACTTGAATTCCACCGTTGTTAGGCCCGATGAGGAAGTTGGCGAACATATGCAGATAGTATTTGTTTCTCCTGACAATTGAAGCTGAGTTTCTATTCTTCCGTTATATTTTATTAGATATTGCTAAAGTTGTTGGCGAACTTTTAAGTTATCTGCGTCTTACAGGGTTTAAAGAACTTTAATGCTGGGCATAGTATTCCTACTTTGGGCTGACTGACTCGCCCGTCCAATACGCGTTCCGACACAATTTAATGCACTGAGGATAAATTCGAAAGTAGGAATGCATGTTTACTGAGTTTATATATAAAACTTTCAATGTACATATCAAACCCCTGTATCTATTGGGCTAACATTTTGACATTACATACGTACTTAGAAAACTGCTAAGAAATTACTATTCGAAATTCCATCCTTAAGAGGGTGAATTTGAAATATGGACAGCAAGGAAATATTTATGTATTCTATTTGATGCTTTCTCTTCAGATGTCAACAGAGGCATTAGACAAACTTCCCTCATGTACGGTTGACTGTTGCTTCCTGGCAATTGCGGTTAATCTGCTCGAAATTTGGAGCATAGCCCACTCATTGTTTAAATTTACTTAATTATTAAAACTTTGCTAAGCTTAAGAACAAAGCAGCGAGATGCTTGAGATGCCTCAAATGAATCGTTGTGCATCCTTTTAACTAATTTCTTACTTATGGCGTTTTTGATTGGGATTTTCAGATTTGCTCTCAGATTTCGGATTTTTACTTTACTACTCCCAATCGAATATAAAAGATATTGATCTGTTTTTTCGTGTGTGATAGTGTGCCATTTGACATCTCATTGTTTATCTTCCTGCTGTGGAAGAATGAACTTTTGAAAATGGATGAGAAAAATGTATATGATTACATTGAGCAATGAGGAATTGTTGTGGAAATCTAAGAAACTGTTGCTTGATCTAGATGATACAAACAAAATACAAAATTTGGCGCAACAGGCACGTTAGTACCCAGGGCTGAGCTTTCTCACAATCATTAATGTGTACGTGTGTACTTCTTGCACGATGGCGGGACCTCCTGTTCTATGCCGACTCCGAATGGCGAATGAGATAAGCTTTTCTTGACAATTGATAATACTTTAATGATTTGTCAGATTATCACGAGAGGAGGGCAAGCAAAAAAATCATTTATATGTTGCTACCTAGACTTCCTTGTTGCTATTAGACTTCGAATTTCGAAAAATCATCTTTAAACTCTATTAATGTTGTTGTGTATCAGTCGCCCACGGAACCTTTCTACTTTAATTAGATGACCTATATGTATTTTCAATTGTCTTATTCAATCAACATTATTATTGAATAAGACAGTAATTTAAAATTTTTGAATGAATCAAATAATTTATGGCGACGAAACAACGTTTTTAAGCTATCACACAACATTCCCTATCTTGAATTTAACTTTATAAGATTTTCCAAACTCAAAGTTCAAAAACAACCGGCTTATCTTATATCACTTGATCTAATCCAATCGTATGATTCAAAACTAGAAACACTAATATTAACAACTTTAGCACAACAGAAACAACTTTATTCGTAACTATCTAACTTAATCTAATCGAAATCCAATTTTCTAAAAGACCCCTCTATTCCGAACATACTCTCCGAACTCACAGGTTTGCCTTGTCTTAGCTTTTCATTTGTACCATAGTTCTTCTCTTCAATAAAGTAATCTCGATAGCTTAACATCTTTTCCTCCCACGTTGATATAGCATCCTGGATTGTACCATTTTTGCCCCCATATTCCGCGGGTAGGTACTCTTCTGGAACGTACTCATACAGAGACTCGTATTTGCTATGAATGTGAAACTAAAAACTACTTATCAGTACTTGACTTTGAGACTTTGAGAGGTATGTAACTTACCCTCTTCTTGATCTTGTCACTCATTAAAGACCTGGCGATTGATAAGAATTTATCTGTTCCCATGGGTGCATTGACGAAATGGAAACCTTGCGGTCGATATGGCCAAGCTTTGTCACCCAACACTGCAAGTTTTTTTGTGAGGACCGGGTCGAATTGGAGGATGTGTGACCCACTTACACCCTTAAGATCGATGATTTCGATGAATCCTTTCACCATGACATTGTCATCTTCAATGAATTGAATCTCCTGCAGCATGGTATTCACTTTGACCACGTCGGCGATATTGAACTTGCTGGCATTGTACTGACCATAGCGGGATATGTGAATTCGTGGACCATCCTCTCCGAGGGGTGATGGAAGTCGAATTAAGGAACTGAATATGAGATAAAAAAAAAAGATAGAGATTTCATCAATATGGTTATGAATTGGTAGACTTACCCACTTCGAAGGATTTCCAAAGTTTTTGGATCGTCAACAGTTCTATTTTTGTAAAGTTCGGGTACTATACCACGCATTGTATAGAAGCTGTCTAGCTTGTGTTTCGCCTTCTCAAGACTATGTTTACAGCCTCGCAGGAATGCCACCAAAAATTGATCATCCGTGCGAGCTTTGAGGTGTGGCTGTTTGGAAATCCAATCACGCAACGCCTTGAGATCATCGTCTATCCTTTCAGGAACCTCATTGATTTCCTCCTTGGCACGTATTGCCAAAAGTGGAGATAGCGGGCGTATATTAGGCATGGGAATAACGTTATTTAATTCGTCCCACTAACGTATGTCGACAGACTAAAAACTTGAATTTCGAATGAAATGGAATCACGAAAATCGATTGGTTTGCGACTAACCTCTAGAAAGGTTTGATAGTGTATGGCAGTAGCTTATATTAGGCGCTAACGCGATAGCACGTAAACTCCGATAACAATGTGTCACTTTACAATTTGCACTTGGATATTGCTTTTATTGAAGTTGAATTCTCACACTAGAGTTATCTAACCTCTGACGTGACACATTACAGACTGTGGCAGACTGCGCTATGAGCAAGAATCGAAATTGATATCGGGGTGAAAAAAGAGCGTAATTCAGTAGAGTCTCTTCGTAGTCCTATACCTAAATATGTATTACTTTTTTCTATGAAGGTAGGCGTTGATAAGATAACAGCGCGTCGCACACAATGGCAATTGAGTATTATATCATAAAGTATTGAAACATTGGGGCTTAAATTTATCTTTTTTCGTTGTTCAAAGTGGGAACACAAGCACATTTACTTTTTAATCGTTTTACCGAATATCGACTATTTATTAGGTTTTTGAAACTTTCTTTTCTTAGTTCTTAAAATAACCAACCAGCACATAAACAGTCTTGCAGCTCTTGTCTGAGTAACGAGTAGCAGATTAAGGAGCTTTCTGATGATACAATCGTTTTAAAGAATTCAAATAATTAATCCCAACATCCCTGCATATCGATACATGGAAAATAATTTATCAAGCCTAGAACAGACGATGTCAATTATTTGGAGATAAGAATTATCGATTAACATGTGGTAGGTACTGTTTGTGTGCGGGTAAATAAAAACAGAACATAAGATAGAGTGCGAGAGGGGCTAAAGCTTTTTGGGAGTAGGTTTTGTTAAATCAATAAAATATAATGAAATTATTCATGATAATTGTTGTAAGTGACTAGACACTTTTATGTTTTCCAGGAATAATTTTTTTTTGCTTAAATGGTGGAGTACCTCAAGGGATAATTCAATAAACAATTATAAGTCCTGTCAAAATATACATTCAGTTTACATTAATTCCCAAAACAAGCTGAATTTTACATCAGGTCTTGAACACGTCATAATTAATACTATGTTAAAAGTTCCCATCGATCCCGCTTGTACGTTTATTTTTATCGGAGCCAAATGTCACAGATTTTTGATTTTCGCTTATATCTCTTAAACGGTGGAAAACGGTATTAGAAATATGAATGAGTAATGTTTGTAGATCGTACAATTCCATACGAAAAACATATTAAAACACCTACGAGCCACCGTTCTCGAGTTATCCCGATTTCAAACCGTGGGACATACAAATATCTACTCATTATCGTCACCTGAATTTAATAAATGGGTAACTTTACTTTCCACACTTTTGAGAAATCGACAAAAAAGCTTTTTCCTTCTTTTCTAAATACTTATTGAAAACATGTTTCCGACATATTTATACCCTATCCCATTGGGGTATATTAGTTTGAAACATAGAGAAATAATTTAGCTATATATACAAAATATATATAATATATATATATATAAAGTATATGGATCGAAGCCATGTCTGTCCGTCTGTAGGTAACCGGTTTTTGGGCCTTACATTTAGAGCAAGGATAATGAAATTTGGTACATGTGATCCTGTACGGTGCTGTTCGAACAAGTGTAAAAATTTTCAAACTACGCCCACTATTTAGAAAAACCTTTATTTTGGCCAAACAGTAGGGAATTTGGAAAAAAAAGTTCTGTTGTCAACCTGAAAATCTACATTTGGTCAATAAGGTTTTTTGCCACGCCCATTTATTGGGGGCGTTTTAATTAAAAAAAAAAAAGTACGGTAACATATTAAACATTTCGAAAAAAATGTAAATTCACATTGGTTATTGTAATATAAACATTCCTTCTATATATAATTTTAACCCACTCCCACTTTTTGGAGGCGTTTTCATATAAAAACCATTTCTATACACTACGTCATAGCATAAACAGGCGAAAATCTATGTGTTTTGTCGAACCATATAGGATTTTGATAAACTATATGAAAAATATGTTCGGACAATGATATTTTCTATATTTCATCGCAATAAAGCCGACATTTTGAGGATATTTATATTAAGAATGGGATGTAATAGGGTATAAGACGATCCACACTGTGGATTGTAGCTTTCCCATATGTTTCTTTTATGTATTTCCGACATAGCTGCAGTATATTGTTTGTCTTTTTTACTGTGAAACTGGTTGAAGTTAATAGAGTAAAATTGCGAAAAACATTTATTGGTATATAAATATTTTGTTGCGAAAAAATATTTAAACTTAAAAAAGGTCAGTTATCCATTTTTTGCACTTACTTTTTCTAATACCCAGTTCATGGCAGAAGATCAGGAAAATGAGTTCGTTGGTTATTGCATTACATTTATATTCTGAAGTCCTTTTATTGCAACCGCAATAGAACATTACAGTAGCACCAATAAAACTGTCGTGGTTGTAGAAAGTGAAGATTTATTAGTAATATTGACTCCACGAACTCCAAGTATAGTCCGTACCAAAACAGTTGGCCAACGGTCGATTGCGCAGAGAGAGGATTTAAGAGAACAAAAATGACGCGAAAGAGATTTAATCACTAAGCACTAAGCGTTTTTGCCTGTAATTTACAATGCGTAACCCAACTTTACAGTGCTTAGAACTCAAATGCTGTTGAATATCTAAATAAACTTAATTTTCTATTATGAGGTCGACTTTTATACATTTCTACCTAGAAGTCCGATTGTATTTGAAAGGGTTCCTAACCCTTTTTATCAATTCTATAATTTTTCTAATTTTTTCAATTTTATCTCGCTATAATTTACACTTTTAATCAAGGTTACAAATTTAAAAGTCGTGGGTAGTTCAATAAGTTTTAAAAACTGCATTTCTTAAAAAAAATTATTGAAGAATCAAGAACGTTCACCATTTTGTCTTTAACGAACCGTTTATTACCCCATCCTCTTTTTTTGTTACAGAAAATCGTGCCTATTGTTATTGGGTATAAAATCGTTTACGTTTCCAAAAAATTCCCAAATTGTAATTTTTTTATTAAATTTACCTACCTCGCCCAAATTCAATGATATAAACAAAAAAAAATTGGTGTGACACTGCAATTTACTTTACTTTGCGTGCCAATATCAGTACCTACATGATCAATATGCACGACACAATTAGTAATGATCAACGAAAGCATAATGAGCAAATAGGGTTTAAATCTAAAACCGTACACCTTCATACAGACACAGTCACACAATCAATTCATGTGCAATGTTTTGCTTAATATATCCGACCGTGATCACATCATACTCCTACAAAGAACCGACAAGACAAAAAACGAAACAATATATTTTCCTCCAAGTAAAGTTGACATATAATGGTCTATATTTTTCCTCCGCTCCTAATTTCAGTATAAACGAAGGAAAATGAAGAAACCACCCTCAGTGAGATCGCGACAGCGATCTTGAACACAAGGCAGGGCATACGTCGTTTTTTATTATGGCTCTGCCCATTTTCGTCTCTTTATGCTTGTTTTTGCAATTTTAAGAGATTGTAAAACACATTTTAAGAGACCTGCGCAGTAGAATGGCCAACTGTTTTGGTACGCACTATAATAACATAATTTACTTTTTAAAACCTGGGAAAACTCAAATTCAACCCAAAATATATTCTTCACAAAGTTTAACAGCACATCCGAAATGTCAAGCCCATGTATTGTTTATACAATCGATAACTGGCTGCGATACGACATCAGCAATTTTTAAGAGACGCAAAACTTCAGTATTTAAAGTGTTTGAAAAACGTAATGATTTTATTAATAGAACATTAACTCTTCCGCAGATGTCATCATCAGCTATGGAATTAAATTTTGCCATGCTATTATGGAGCTCCGAAAAAGTTATCAGATATAGATTTTTGAGTTTCGTAAAAAATACAGGAAATAATTAATTAGTGCAATTACCTTGTCTCCCTTCAACATCTGCTCATAACACTTGTTTCGTGTGTTGTTCTACCAGGTGCAAATGCGGCTGTGGTTTAAACCTAATCTTGAAGATTGTTTTATTAACAGTGATAAATGCAACAGATCAAGATTTTTTTTGAAACCGAAGAAGAGAGAAGAAGAGAAGAAGAAATAAATGACAATGTATAATTTGATGAATATATAAATGTAATTTTTTTGCTGACACAATTTTTATTAAATAAAATATTAGCAGATAATTATTACATTATAGTTTCTCGGTCGGATTTAACTATATTCAACGATAACATTCCTACTAAGAAAACCACGTTAAAAAAACATGAGAAGGCTACATTCACTGTGTGGATCGTTTTATACCCTATCCCATGCCATGCCATTATAATTAATATCCCTAAAATGTGGGCTTTATGGCAAAGAAATATGAAAATTGACATTGTCACAAAATATTGTTCAAAATCTTTTATAGTTGTGGGTTTAAATGATGCATGGACAAAATATTTGTTTTATCAAACCCAATGATCTTGCATCAAAGGTTTTTTTTTTAATAATTTAAAATTTTACCGAAAAATATTTCTTACTGAAGGTGGGCGTGGCAAAATATAGATATTGGGATTGACAGCATAAGTTGTTCAGTCACTTTTTCAAAATTCACTATCGTTCTGCCAAAAATAATTGGGAGGATTTTGAAAATGTTTACACTTGTTCGAGCAGCACGTACAAGGATCACCTGTACCAAATTTTTTCATCCTAGCTCAAAATTTATTTCTAAATTATTTCTCTATGTTACAAATTATGTATCAAAACTAATATACCCCTATGAGATAGGGTATAAAAATAATTACATAGGCCTATATTAGGGACATAGAGGTCTCTGGACCAACAAATCAATTTGTTGGATGTGTGAATATTCGTCGGAAAGTTTTCATCTTTCGAGCTCAAAATTTAAGTGCCAAAAATCGGTGATAGACAGATGGACAATCCACACATTTAGGTATATCTATTTAAATTATTTTTCTATATTACAAACTTAATGTCAAAACTTATATACCTCTATGGGATAGGGTATAAAAATTAGTGACAATAGCTTTTATCTTATTTAAATACTTAATAATAAGTTACAATACAAATGAAAATTAAAACAATAAAATAACCAACAATTGCAATATATTTACATTTTTTCATATTGAAAATTAGCCATTAGACATTGTACTCTGAAACTGATTTAAGTAACGTGCTACCTATATTTATTTATTTCAAGTTGAAGAGCTATTAACACCCTCCAATAGACTGATAATAAAGCCAATTAAATATCTTCGCTAAACCAGTGTAGGGAATTTCTTATACATCCTAAATGGAACACGCCTTGTAAATCAAAACTAAAATATGAATGAGTTGAATCAGATGTCGAACAATTGACTATTATAATAAGCGGGCTAGACTGCAACACAATTAAAGAAGCCTGAGCATGTATAAATTAGTTTTAATCGATAGGTAAATGTTCGCTTTGATTTGCCATGACACGGATATATCCGCATTTACAGGTATCCAACCTATTAAAATTGTAGCTAATTGATTTTGTAACAAAATCAATCAACATTGAGTTAATTAATTTTGTGATTGATGGTTCCAATAAATTACAAAAATATCAAACTCCATTGCCGTATAATTACCACATAAAAATGAAACGTAACCCATGTCATTTATTACTTCTCTAATCAAAATCTAATTTTCTAAATGACCCTTCCACACCTAGAAGACTCTCAAAGTCAATCGCTTTGCCCTGTCGTAGCTTTTCGTCGGTGCGATACTGTGCATCTTCCTTATAGTATTGAGCATTAGCATATATTTTCGTCCACCATTCATCGATAATTTCCGGAATGGATCCGTTTTCGCCGCCATATTCTAAGGGTAGATACCTTTGCGGCACCATTTTGTACATTTGTTCCAGATTACTTCCATGCACGTACATCTAATGATAGTATAGAATAAATACTATTTCTTCAGCCATATAAATTATAATTTTCTAACGAACCCTGTTCGCTGCCTTCTCAGGCATGAATGTTTTCAGCGTATTGAAGAAAGATTCAAATATGCTAGACGTGTTAATTAAATGTGCGGAATGTTGCCGCAAAGGAAATCCTTTCTCTGTAAATTCTCCAAGTTTTTTCATGAAGGAGGGGTTCATTTGGAATAAGTGTGCTGCTGTTGCGCCTGCCCAGTCAACAATCTGAATAAAACCACTAACCACAATATTATCATCTTCGTTTATCAACAATTCCTGAGCGGCTATTTGCATTCGCATAATTTCTGTTATGTTGTATTTATCTGGGGGGTATTGTCCTGCACGCATCATCATGATCCTTGGTCCATCATCTCCAAGGGGCTTTGGCAGCATTAGAAAAACCCTACATTTTATTTATGAATGTGTTTTGGAAATGGAAATATACGGTCCTTTACTCACCCCAAACCAAAAATTTCCTTTGCTCGTGGATCTTCGACATTTCGGAACGTCAAGACGTTTTCATATGCCGTTCGAAGCGTATAGTACTGATCGATCTTCTGCTTGGCTTTCTCCAGACTGAATTTGCACCCTCGAAGGAATATCATCAAGAATTGGTCACTTGTGCGGGCATTCAGGTGTGGTTCCTGTTCGACCCACATACGCAGTGCAGCAATGTCTTCATCTATTCTGGACGGTACTTCATGCAGTTCGGCTATAGCTTTCGCTTGTAACTTCTCACTCAGTGGTCGTATATCTGGCATGATTAGTATCTGTGTGGAATTTAAGAATCGAGTTATAGTGAGAATAATTAGATCGAAAAAGCTTCAATATTCACCTTGTATGGAAAAGAAATACTTTACTACTGCAATTGGAATTGAAAATACTGTTTGTACACAATGTGTTGCTTATCAATCGGAATTAATTTGTCTGATTAGATAAAAGGCAATCTGTTTATTTGACCGAGCAGTTCAAGAGCACAATGTTAAGGCGTTATTACATATTATTTTAATTTAGCTAGGGTTTTGTAAAAGAAATGATGGATTTAAGGTTTGAGCTATAATAAATGAGTTGAATAAAAAGTTGATATTTTTAAGTTGTTGAAGCTCGCCACCGTCTTCCGTGTTATCACCATTAAAAATGCATTTTTTTTGTAAATAATATAAACGAGGCAAAAGTTTTCTTATAAGAACAGTTACTTGTTGTTTTTGTTTTTAAAAAGGGTGGGTCGATGTTGACGGTCTGTTGAAAACTCTCATTGCTTAAGTACAATTTTAAGTAATCACTGGATGTTCATAAATGCCAGAAAAAATTTAAAAATAACCGCGAAAGAAGTTGTGCTCATTAATAATTGTGAATTAATAACAATTAAAAATTAACCTTAAAAAAAATTATTGTAGAGGACATTAACCTCTACAATAATTTTTTTTCTTTTTCCCAGAATTGAATTCTTTTTCCATCAGAATTCTTTTATGAATTAATAGCTTAGTTTTCGCCATATTCCACAGTGCAGCTTCTTCTTCCATAAAAAAAGATACATTTTACTGTAAGCACATAATTCATTAAAAAATTGTCTATAAAAGTTCCCACTTAAAGTTTGTTTTTCTTATCTCCTGCGCTTTCTGCAGTCAAAAAATATGGAAGCACTATCTGCCAGATGCTTATGAAACTTTTGGCGCTTATGAACATATCTTCTGCACTTCATCTAGGTCTGTTCGATCAAAAGTCTGACTTTATGAACACCTCTAATGCAGATTTTAGTTAGACAGACGTTTATGAACACAACTTCAACCTAGCGTCAAGACTTGGGCCTGCTCTCGTACATGATCCAAATCCAACTGAGACATGAACCCAATGATAATGGCCACAGACAACGTGTTTGTTCGCTGACTGGTCTGCGGTTGGAGGAGGACTTACATTTTGACTGAAAAATAATCTTTAGCGACGAGAAGCATTTTTGGATGAATGAAAGACAAAATTGCTTTATATGGGATGACACCAAACACATAATAGGTTCAGCAGCTAGGAATGCATCACACTAGGTGACTGTCTTACTCTTTACTCTAACAACAGAGAGTTCTGATTTAAATATTGGTTCGCACCAAGATTTTGTGATTTGAGCCGGTTATATTTTTTCTTGTGGGATGTTCAGATGTGTTACCCTTCAAATCAATACAACCCAGGCTATTGTTCAAGTTCAGCCGAATCTATGTGCAAGAGTAATTGAAAATTAATCATGTCGGATGATGCCATATATAATGTCAGACATAGGATTAAAAAAAAAATGTTCCATTTCAACATCAACTCCCCCTTTTTTGGAGAAACCTTTATTTGATCTGGAAAAACCTTTATATAATCGAATATTGTTCTTTATCAATATGCATCTTTACCACCTCCTATTCTTAGCTTGCAAGTTATTTTCTGTGTAATATGCCTGACGCACATATTAAATTGATCGTTTAAAAAATGTTTGTCCCACAACACTGTAAAGCCATTGTTTTGTTTATACTTTCAAATTAAATAGAAAAACCACGATATATATATCCACACGTTTACTAGCAAACGTGGCTATGGCATCTCCTCAAGTTCGGCCAATGATGGATGTCAATATCGTCGGCGTATGATAGTAGTTGCACCGATTCATGGAAGATTTTGCATATGGTGTTAGCTTGTGAGTTTTACAATCCCCTCAAGAATAATATTAATCAAGTAATAAGAAGTAAGGTCGTTTCGGACCATATGATAAAGCACAGAGCAATTTCCATCGTCATCCCGCACAGACGGACGAATTTTGGCGGTATACCAAAACTAGACATGGCCCTAGTTCGTCTCAGTAAATGCTGTCGTATGCGGCTTTGAAATAGTGAGTAGGTAGTGGGTATCGATTTGGAATTTTTAATAGAATCTGCTGAAGTGTGAAAATTTGATCAGTTGTGGACTTTCCTGGCCTAAATCCACACCGATAACGGCCGATAAAGTTATTGATGAACGATTAGGAATTCACGTATTACGGCAGAAAGGATATTGTAGGGGACTAATTATTCCTCTGTTTTCTATTTAACAGTCCGACAACAGAAGTGGACCTTATATCGTCGCCCTAGTGGCACAAAAACGAATGTCAATATTTGATAATTTTCGATTTTTTTGTGATTTTGTGATATTTTTACCGTTTTTCATTTTTAATGTATTTCATGAATACTTTTGTTAAGTGCTAAATCTTATATAGAAATTCTATATTTTAAGTAAGGTGGCATACCCGTCGCAAAATCGTAAAAAAAATTTAGTTACGTTTTTGTGTTACTAGGGCGACGATATTTCCTCAATACCGATTGCGTTTCAAATACGAGCTTTCCTTGTCTCGATAAGATTCTGTCCTGAAGCAGCTCGATTATAATAATAAACTAACGAAAGTGAATTATGGAAATATTTACGTTACTTAAGCCGATCGTCGTCTATATTTTATGAAGTACGGCTGTGGTGGTCATTACATTCTCACCAGCAATTGCAGAGGTTTGATAGAGCCGAGTCAGATTTTCGTGACCTTTAAATGTTTACTTACTTACTTAAGTGGCGCTACAGTCTGGAATGAACCTGAGCCTCAACCAACATGCCTCTCCAATTAGCCCGGTCTCTAGCTAACTGCCTCCAGTTGCGCAATCCAAGTTGGTTGAGGTCGGTTTCTACTTGTGCGCGCCACTTAAGGCGAGGTCTTCCTCTACTGCGTCCGACGTCTGGCTGGGAATCGAAGACTCTGCGAGCCGGAGTATTGGTGTCCATTCGTTCTAAATGTCCTAGCCATCTTAAACGTCCAATGCGGAGTTTTTTGACCAGGGGCATGTTTCTTCATCCGTTTTTGAGACGGTCCATGCTTCAGCGCCGTAGAGCAGGACTGGGATGATCAGGGTCTTATATAAGATCTCCTTAGTAGTTCGAGTGAGGGCTTTACTGCTGAATTGCCTTCTTAGCCCGAAGAAACAGCGGTTGGCAAGAGTAATTCTTCGTTTAATTTCGGACGAGATGTTGTTGTCAGAGTTAGAAGCGGAGCCGAGATAGATAAAGTCCCGTACTACCTCAAAGTTATATCTGTCAATGGTGACGTTCTGTCCAATTCGTCGATGTTGTGTTTCCTTTTGTGTTGACAGCATATACTTCGGCTTGCCCTCATTTACTGCTAAACCCATTTTTGCCGCTTCCTTACTAATACAAATTGTGCCTCTGGCCTTTGCTCGTGAGTTTTGCACAATCCTCTCAAGAATCATATTGAAGAAGTCACATGACATCGCATCGCCTTGCCTAAATCCTTTTTTGGTATCGAATGTGTCAGTGAGGTCGTTTCCGACCCTGATGGAGCAGTGAGAATTCTCCATCATCATCCTACACAAACGGACGAGTTTGGGCGGTATACCAAAACTAGACATGGCTCTGTATAGTTCGTCTCTATAAATGCTGTCATATGCGGCTTTGAATGAATAGGTGGTGGGTATCGATTTGGACTTCTTGGGTTTTTTCCAGGATCTGCCGAAGTGTGAAGATTTGGTCGGTTGTGGACTTTCCTGGCCTAAAACCACACTGATAAGGGCCGATCTGGTTGTTGGTAAACGGTTTCAGGCGTTCACATATTACGGCAGATAAAATTTTGTAGGCGATGTTGAGGAGACTTATGCCTCTGTAGTTGGCGCAGTTTAGAGGGTCTCCTTTTCTGTGGATCGGGCAAACGATGCTGAGGTTCCATTCTTCAGGCATACTTTCTACCGACCAGATCCGGCTTATGAGTTGGTGGATGTTACTTACCAATTCATCTCCGCCGGCTTTATAAAGCTCGGAGGGAAGGCCGTCACTCCCGGCAGCCTTATTAATTTTAGATATTGCTAACCTCACTTCACTCAGGTCGGGTGGTTGGCCGTTTTCGCTATCGTTGCCAATATTGAATGGTTCGTTCTGCCTGACAGCAGAATGTTGTTCGTCATCGCCGTTTAACAGTCTGCAGAAGTGGTTCTTCCATATCCTCCGCATCGACTGTGTCTCAACTACGATATTTCCTTGTTCATCTCGACAGGATTCTGTTTGAGCCTTGTATCCTTGGCTTTGACGTTTTACACTTTGGTAAAACTTGCGATCATCATTGCTGGAGTTGCACCTCTCTATATCCTCGATCGCGCGCCTTTCTTGCTCTTTTTTCTTCTTTCTAAAAAGACGGTGTTCTTCCCTTCTTCTCTACCTATAGAGCTCAACGGCAGCTCTCGTCTTAACCTGCAGCTTAGCCTTGTAGGCCTCGTTCTTGGCTGCGAGCATCTGTCGGCATTCCTCATCAAACCAGGGGTTTCTTGCTGGTGGGAGCGAGAAACTTAGCACATCACTTGCGGCTGATCTAGTGGCTTTTTGGCATCGTTGCCATAGTTCTTCGACGTTCGATGCTGGTGGTATGGTGTTGATCGGGAGGTTTAGGGATACGCGTTGCTCGAAGGTCTCTTGCGATTGCAGTCTTTCGACATTAAAATTTTTTACAATATTTCTGGATTGTTGTGGCGTGGTGGATATCCGCATTTTAACCTTGGCTGCAACAAGGTAGTGGTCCCAGTCGATATTAGCTCCTCGGAATGTTCGGACATCCAAAATACTGGATGCGTGCCTCTTGTCTATCGTTATGTGATCAATTTGATTGACCGTTCGTTTATCTGGAGACCGCCATGTCCCCTTATGGATATCGAGGTGAGGAAACCGTGTGCTGGCTATAGTGGCATTTCGTTCCGTAGCGAAGTCAATTAGCCTAAGTCCGTTACCAGACGTGTTGTCGTGTAGGCTTTGTTTTCCGACAATACTGCTAAAGATATCTTCTCTTCCTACCTTTGCGTTAAAATCTCCCAGCACGATTTTAACATCGTACTTCGGTTGATGCTCATAGGTTTTGTCAAGGAGCTCATAGAAGCAGTCCGCTATATCATCTTTTTCCTCCGTTGAGGCGTGAGCGCATATAAGGCTTAAGTTTGGCGAATTTTTCCTTGATGCGGATCGTTACAATGCGTTCGCTAATGTCTTGGAAACATAATACTTCTTGCCTAAGTCTGGCACTTATAACAAATCCGCATCCGAATAGTCGCTGTTTCAGCTCACTAAAACACGGTCCGTAGTAGATGTCACAGTTTTTCATCCTCTTTTTGCCCGGCCCATCCCATCGTATTTCCTGGATGGCATTTATGTCTGCTTTGTAGCAGTTAAGGGCTTCCGCTAGTTGTTCGCTAGCACCACTCCTGTTTAATGTTCTCACATTCCAGGTGCAGATACGAACGTCGTTGTCCTTTTTTCGTTTATCCGTGTCGTCAACAATAAAATCAGACCTTTCCGAGGCTATTGGTTGCTTCGTAACCGTTTGATTTTTCCATGGTTGGGTAGTTAACCCAAAGAACAACCCCCAACCTGGAGGGCCAGTTCCAATTTATTAGATACCCCTAGGACACGGGCCATCAGTATCCACTACGGGATTGAGCGCTGCCGTTGGCCTTTCGGTTCATCCGCCACCAGCTCTGTTCAAGGGGCCTGACTAACCCTTGAAATTCCTAAACAACCTTTTGTCCGAATATGTCGAAGCAGCTTGTCTAGGTTCGCCTGGGACAGCAGGCCGGGTATTCATTCCGTGCCATTATGTATTAATTTTTAGAAATAGGGGATCTTCCAGTATTTCTACTCTACACTGTGCATTTTCCACGCCGCTATGGTAATTTTTTTAATATTTTTTTTTGAATATTTTATTTTTTATTATATACGTCACTTTCTATAAAGCTCAGCAATCATGTACATTCTTATATTGCAACCAATCACACTAACAATACTATGCTCCCAAAAGTCAATCGCGATAAGATAACGATTTTATATTGATTAATATAACTTAAACTATCACACTTTTACACACACCAGGCCGAATGCCATTGTCGTAAATCCCGGAGGTTAATTTAATCAAAGTCCAATTTTCTAAATGATCCTTCAACGCCAAACACACTGTCTAAGTCGATCGCTTTACCAACTCTCAGGCTTTCATCGGTTCGGTATTGAGCATCGTTCTTGAAAAAGTCAGCACGCGATATAACATAATTTGCCCAGTAGTCTGTTATTTCCTGAACGGATCCGTTTTCACCACCATATTCCACGGGCAGATACTTTTGCGGCACTACCTTGTAAAGACTTTCCAAATTGCTTCCGTGGAAGTAAAACTGTCGGAATAAGCTTGTTTTAGACGAATTATGAAACTATTATTTGTCAATACCGTCTTACTCGTGATTGCATTTTGGCTGACATAAACGGTTTGATTGTGTTGAAAACCTTTTCAAAAGTACTTGGGGTATTGATGAAGTGCGAGCCAACATGACGCAATGGCAATGCCTCTTCGGCAAATACCGAAAATTTCTTCATCATCGAGGGGTTAATTTGAAAGAAATGTGCTGGAGTTACGTCGGCAAAGTCAAGAATCTGAATATACCCGCTGATCACAACATTGTCATCTTCCTGCATTAAGAGGTCCTGGAGTGATGCATTCGTTCTTGAAATTTCAGTCATTGTGAATTTATCAGTGGGATAAGCCCCAGTACGGAAAATCATGATTCTTGGTCCATCTTCTCCGAGTGGCTTTGGTAGGGATAAGGCCGTTCTTTAATGTACAAACATTAATATTTTATTGCGAAAATTTGTTAAACTCACCCCAATCGTAGGATTTCTTCCACACGTGGATCTTCAACATTTCGGCACGTCAAAAGGCTCTCATATGCCGTTCTTAGAGTGTAGTATTTGTCGATTTTCTCCTTGGCTTTCTCTAGACTAAATTTACATCCTCGAAGGAATGTCACTAGGAATTGGTCAGTGATACAGGCTTTCAGGTGTGGCTCCTTTTCAATCCAAGTACGGAGGGCAGCAATGTCTTCATCCACTCTAGATGGAACTTCATGGAGTTCGGCAATAGATTTTGCCTGTAACTTCTCACTTAATGGTCGGATATTAGGCATGGCTATGTCTATGCCTATTGATAGATTTTAGGTTTCAACTATGAGTGCAGGATAAGAATAGATTTCTGCCTACGGGTACAGTACTGCAAGTTTTTATCAACTTTCTTGGTAAAGAAATACTTTACAACTGAAATTGAAAAGGGAAACAGATAGTTTTTTTTGTATACCGATTCGCGATCAAATTCTATCCGATTAGATAAAAATGAAATATATTTTTAAAGAGAGCTGCGGCATTGTTGTGAAGCTATTACGCAGACCTGTAATCAGATTATGGGCAATAATAGGTTTGATTGCAGAGGCGTCTTATTCTTTGTGTGTATTAACCTAGTATCTTGATAACTTTCATGTGTTTATGATATGCAATAGGTAATTTACTTTGTAGCTGTTTAAGTTAAAACAGATGGTCACCATAGACAAATAAAACTTTTAGGAAACAAATATGTCTTTATGATATTATTGATAGAGAATAAGTTTAAACTGCGAGAGAAGTTTTCAAAATGGCATATCCGAAAAGATTCTCCATTTCTGTGGATTTCTGTGTTTTGTTAGTAACATTATTGAAACAAGGGAGTTTTCCGAGACAATGCTCCCACATCCAAAATACCGAATCCGGATATTCCTATGAACCTTTATTTAGGTACTAAAAGTGTTACCTGGTGTAGTCAGATTTGATGTCACTTTTCACTTTTACTTTTTTGTAAAACTAACGAAATTCATTCGCCGCGTATGAACGAAATAGATATTCAGATTGTCTAAATATTTTGTTTGGAAAGATTTTTTTTATTAAATTCATAACATTTTGACCAAAAATACGTTTTTTTTTAAAGTGGGCGGATTTTGAAAATTTTTACACTTGTGCTGTAGCTTCGGACAAGGATATTTTATACCAAAGTTCAACATCTTAGCTCAAAATGTTAGGCCTAAAATCTATGACAAAGAGACAGACGGATGGACGGACAGATAGGCATGGTTCAATCGACTCAGCTAGCGATTCTAATTACATAAATTATTTCTCTATGTTACAAAGTATGTGTCAAAACTAATATACCCCTATGGGGTAGGGTATAAAAAGGTAGGATTACGAATTCAGGATACATTTTGTTTGCTCCTTACATTCCTTCTATAAAAGACACAAATGCTTAAGTATCGTATATTTGCATTGAAACGATTTCTGCTATTACAGTTTTATCTCTGCAGGCATTTTGTTTACTCGATTTGGCACTATAATACATTTTTTCTATAATAATAGATTTAGCGTATATATTAAGACTTTCATAAGTAAGAATATTTCGTCTTGCGAGACTTAATTAATCAACGTTCAATTTTCTAAATGATCCGTCCACACCGAACACGTTTTCAAAGTCGATTGGCTTGCCCAGTCGTAGTTTTTCATCTGTTCCATATTGAGCATTTTTCTTGAGATAATCTGCATGCGCTAGGACGCACTCTAGCTGACTATCAATAATCTCCTGAATAGATCCATTCTCACCGCCATACTCCAAGGGAAGATATTTTTGTGGTATTACTTTGTAGAGCTCTTCTATATTGGCATGAATATATAACTGATAAATAATAATATTAATGACAAACATCCATTCATCGAAAATAAAAAAAAACCTTACCCGTTGTTGTGTCTTTTCTGACAAGAAAGGCTTTATTGTGTTGAAAACGGATTCGAATGCACTTGGAGTGTTGATAAAATGAGAGCCTCGATGACGTATTGGCAATGCATTTTCGGCAAAAGTCGACATCTTTTTCATCATTGATGGGCTGATTTGGAAGAAATGTGCCATCGTTATTTCAGAAAAGTCTGCGATTTGAATGTATCCACTGATTACGAAGTTATCATCTTCCTGCAGCATGATATCCTGGCTAGCGATGTGGGATCGCATTATATCAGAGTAGGTATATTCACTGGTGGGATAGTGTCCTGCACGCATGAACATGATTTTTGGGCCGTCTTCTCCCAGGGGATTTGGCAGTATCATGAAAACTCTGGATTACATAGAGGGGGTACATTAAATCAGATAAATAAGTTCAATTTCAGTAGTTGTTTTGCATACATATGAAAATGAAGTATGTTCAAGTTTGGCTACTGGTTGGAATCAAATGTGTGAAATGTTCATATTTTGATGCATTCTGAGGCACTCAGACCATTTTACCGAAGACCCGTTTTTGAGAATGTTTGTTTTGAGAATAGGATGCGATAAGGTATTAAACTATTGGCACTGCTATTTGTAAAATTCTCATATGTTTTTTACATATGCATTTATGAACTCACCCTAACTTAATGCACTCCTGCACTCGTGGATCTTCAACATTAGGGCACGTTAATATGCTTTCATATGCAGTTCTAAATGTGTAGTATTTATCTATCTTCTCCTTAGCTTTCTCGAGGCTGAACTTACATCCTCGAAGAAATGTCAGCAAGAATTGGTCATCTGTACGAGCATTCAGGTGTGGCTCCTTATCGATCCATGTCCGCAGAGCAATAATATCCTCCTCTAGCCTGGATGGGACTTCATTTAGTTCAGCGATTGCTTTTACCTGCAACTGCTCGCTGATTGGACGTATATTCGACATCACTTTCTTTTTTGATGTTTTTTTACTAACTAGATACTAAAAAGTACGAATGTTAATATTGTGCGCGATAAATACGGCAGCAACAACCTTCCTTGAAAAGACAAGCCTTAAACCTGAAATTGAAAATGAAGTAAAATATTAAACAGAACTTAATTTATCACATATAGTTAATTGATAAGATAATTGCAACTTTGATTAGATTAGATTCGTTAGATGCACTTTTATCATCATCGTAGTTTCTGATGGAATTGTTCATATGAATAGGCTCGCATTAATATTTAATTTCATATTATTTTAACATTTAAAGATCTGCTTTGGCATGAGCTACTTTCACATATTCCTAGAACAACAATAATTTAGGAATCTCAAGCATTTGTTATGCTCTTCAAACAAAGATATTGGCGTAAAAGCCAAAACGACCAACGATTACGCTCAATCTAGTACAGAAAACATACACTGAAATACGTCACGGCGAAATCAATTTAAACTTGCACTCCACGTTAGACCGTAAGGGCAATTTCGGTACCACGTAAAACACACCTAGTTATTAGAGCGACAACCGCCTTGGATAATGGATCCAACATCCTGGATATGCATACCTTAAATGGGCAAACCTCGACTCTAAGCACTTCTCTAAAACAGTCATACTCATAGCGGCTTTGAGAACCGGATATAGTCAACCTTAAAATAACCATGGACCTTATACCGTCAATCCCCAACATTGTCAGTGACTGGATTTGCGTTAAGTAGAAAATTACTCTCCAAATGGATACCATGATAGGTCAGAATATTTAGAAAGAAATAGGGCAAACTAATCCATCTAGTCATGGAAATGACAACCATCAAAAAGATGAAAAACAAAGGAAGCCACTAATTCCGATCATGTAAGATCAACCATATATCCATGCTACAACTACCAAGGTATATATATATATATATATAACGTAATGAGTGTTTTGTGTTTTGCTCTTATCCGTACGTAATACTGTGGATTCAGGCCCTTAAGATCGACAATAGACTAAAATTCTCACTGAAGATGACCAAATGAACTTCGTTGACTAACAGAACGTATATCTTTGTATCTGTTGCTGGAGCTCAATACCAATAGCAATTTTTAGTTTATGTTTTTTTTCGCTAAACTGGAGGTCACGCGATGCAAGATTCAGTTTAAAAGCAGCTTATCTGAACATTTATGGGCTTTGGCAAATCCCTATTTTAGTCTGTTTATGAAGCTAATATTTCGTAGGTAGGTAACATTATGGGTATCAAGGTACACTTGCATCCACTTCGATCTATACACGACCGCTGGATCCCTAAAACTGGGATTCGAAGAGCGTTTTGACTGGAGCATTATTATCGATTCGCTCAACTTGGCCGAGCCACTGTAGTCGACGTGATTTATCATTTTATACTACATCCAAATCTTGGTACAGCCCATACATTCCATTCGATTTCCTAGCATATCCACCAATTCAAAAATGAATAATATATTTGGTCCGCTTTTCTACGTATTGTCTGGATGGAATTGGAAGTAAACATTTCGGGTGAAGAGTTTGGATCCCATTTGTTTCGCTAATCTGAAATAGGACGGGTATCGTCGTATCTCCACTAAGATGTTATTCGTGGATTTAATGTTGTAGATTAACTCTTTAACTACCTTAAAATTGTTGCTATCCGCAGTAAAATTCTAAAAAAAACACAAAAATGTGTAGTATAGACATCAAATGTGTTTCTCTATGACATTTTTTTTCAAAAACATTTCTTGTCTGTTGCACACTATAAGCTGATTGAGGTCATCGACCAATAAACCAAATACAACTTTTTACCTTCAAATATTAAGATGACATAAGTACATATTAGTTAATCACAATAACTTATGCTATAAAATGCAAAATATTATTTTTATTTTATCGTCTAATCAAAGTCTAACTTCCTAAATGACCCTTCTAGACCGAACACGCTATCGAAATCAATTGGTTTTCCCACTCGTAGCTTTTCATTGGTACAGTACTGAGCGTCCTCTTTGAAAAATTCTGCATGCGCAAGGACATCCTTCAAGCCATTATCAATTATTTCCTGAATAGATCCATTTTCACCTCCATACTCGACGGGGAGATACTTTTTTGGTATGACTTTGTAAAGCTCTTCAAGATTGTTACCGTGCATATAAAACTAGGGATAGTCATTTTTTAAAATAAATTATTTCATATATGCACTTCAATGACTTACACGTTGTTGGGCCTTTTCTGGTATTAACGGTTTAAATGTGTTAAAAATCGATTCGAATGTACTCGGTGTATTGATGAAATGCGAGCCCCGATGACGCAATGGCAGCGCCTCCTCGGTAAAAACGGAAATTTTTCTTATAAACGATGGGTTAAGTTGGAAGAAGTGTGCTGGGGTTATGCAACTGAAATCTAAGATTTCTATGTAACCACTAATTACAACATTGTCGTCTTCCAGCAACATAATATCCTGTGCGGCCGCTTGAATTCGCATGATTTCAGTTAGGTTGTATTTGCTGGTCGGATACTGACCCGTGCGGATGATTATGATTCTGGGACCGTCTTCTCCTAAAGGCTTTGGCAAAACCAACCCAACCCTACGTTAAAAAAAATTCTGCAAAGCGCGTCTTTAGAAAAAGGTATATAAACTCACCCCAATCCAATGATCTCCTTCACTCGTGGATCTTCAACATTTCGGCATGTCAAAATGCTCTCATATGCTGTTCGCAGTGTGTAATATTTTTCGATCTTCTCCTTGGCTTTCTCGAGGCTGAATTTGCATCCTCGAAGAAATGCCACCAAAAATTGGTCATGTGTACGGGCATTCAAATGCGGCTGCTTCTCGATCCAAGTGCGTAGGGCAGCAATATCCTCGTCTAACCTAGCAGGCACCTCGTTTAACTCGGCGACTGCTTTCGCCTGCAACTTTTCGCTGAGTGGTCGTATGTTCGGCATGATTTTAAACTTCTAACAAAATTGTTTTCAACACTCTCACCTTTCTAGGGATAGACTAACTTTAAATCTGCATAGGTCTATAGGGGAAAGGTATTTGTTTGTACGATTAAATTTACCAAATCATCGTTGATTACTTTTCGATAAGATAGTATTAATATTATAATCTGTATTTCAATTTTTAGTATCAAGTTCATGTATTTATTTGATTCGAAAGATTTTGTATACTCGCTTGTTTATTTTGCCAAAGTCTAAAGAAATTCTGATAGCAGTTTGCGACTTTGATAAAAATGTATTTTTATTGATGCAGAATATGCATCTGCAAGATTTACATGTATACTAAATATTTCCAGAACGATAATTCCAGGTCTACTTGTAGACACTCACTTTAAAGTTTAAATGACATATTCCATGTCTCTATCGTTATTTATATCGTTAACTTACTCACGGTTAAAATCAATAACACAAATCTAGACATCTCATCTCTTAACTATGTACCCAACAGGGTGGTGCCCTTTCTCCCCCGCTATGGAATCCGGTGGTCAATGGGCTACTATTCCATCTACAAAGGAAGGACTACAAGAAAATTGTCAATGCAGATGTCCGACTTAGCTTTGTTGTGACCAGAAAGTATCTTCGTCGTCTCCCAAAAGGCCGCCATTTGTGGACATAGGGTGGAAAGCCAATATCTCAAAACGCATAAAAGCTAATATCACTTACTAACTTACAAAGCGGTGCTACAATCCGGAATGAACCCGACCTCAACCAACATACCTCTCCAATTCGCCAGGTCCTTAGGTTGAGGTCGGTTTCTATTTGTGCGCGCCACCTAAGCAACATTTTTCTTCAGCTGCGCCTAACCCCTTTCTGGGTATCGATGACTGCGATGCGGAGTATTGGTGTCTATTCCCTCTACATGTCCTAGCAATTTTAAACGTTCAATGAGGAGTTGTTTGTTGCTTTATATCTCTTACAGTTCGTGGTTCAATCTTCGTCTCCATAGTCCATCAACGCAAACGGGGCCGAAGATTTAAAAAAAAAAATTGCATATAACGACGAAGAACATTTCATCCTTTTTTTAATGGTCCATGCTTCGGCGGTGAAGAACAGCGGACCGGATGATAAGGATAGGATACGATAGGAACTCCTTAGTAAAGGGGGATCCATTTCGAGGTTCCATACTTTTTTAAAGAAAAAAACACAGAAAATTCAAATTTAATGGAGAATGTTTATAATCATTTGAAAGAACATTCTTTGGCATTTATTTTTTGAAGATTATGTCTATCAAATATTTACCGTTGCTACGTCGCAGATGGTCTATCCGTTGAGTCCAATTTTCGAGCACTCGTTCGAGCATTTCGACTGGTAACTGGCGAATGACACGCGTGATGTTTTCCTCCAAGGCCTGAATCGAAGCGGGTTTGTCGGCATAAGCTTTTGACTTTACATATCCCCACAGGAAAAAGTCTAAAAAAGTCTATTATCCAATAATGAATGCTGGGTCTCAAAATGGGTGATGATGTTGCGAATAGTACGCTCAGCAGGCCGATTATGTTGACCATAAGTTGAGCGAAGTGCACGAAACACATTCCTCACAGAACGTGCATTTTCATAATAAAGTTGAACAATTTGTAAACGTTGTTCACGCGTAAGTCTTTCCATTATGAAATTGCAAACAATACTAAACAAAAATAACATGCCAGCATGACACGACTCACACGTGATCTGTCAAAAAAGGCTATTGAAAAAAGTATCTCTACTTGGATCACCCGTTAGTTCGAGTGAGGTGTTTACTACTTAATTGCCTTCTTAGCTTAAAGAAACAGCGGTTGGCAAAATTATTTTTTCATTTGATTTCTAATGGGATGTTGTTGTCAAAGATAATAACGTAGCCGGGTCAATTTTGTGGGCAATATTTAATAATTCCTTCTACCTGACAGCAAATGATTGTATGCCATCGCTGTTGTTAAGTGTGACTCACCTACTAAAGGATTCCGGCTTTTGACTTTTTCACTTTGGTAAAACTTTCGAACACCATTCCTGCGGTGGCACCTTCTATTTTCTTCTTTCTGAAAATCCGGTGTTATTCATTCCTTATTTGCATATAAAGGTCAATGGAGGCTCTATATAGTCTTTACCTGCAGGCTATTTTTGGCTTCTTATATACAAACAACACCCTTATTTACAAAAGAGAACGTTATGTACACACACTTTCATCATCAATCATTTATTTTATATATCATGAACAGCGTTTTTTCGCGTTAACTATCATGTCTCTTTTTAACTTTACGAGTTCAGTGATGTATACAACAGCAGTACTGTGAGTTAAAGTCGATAAGACTCTTTTAATAGCGTTATCTTATCGGTCAGGAATTAATTAGGCCATATTACCTATATTTTCCCTCGTCTTATTCAATGTCTTAGTTTACCGTCCGTCTAGAAGGTTGTAGGAGTCACCAGTGAGCGGACCACTAACCATAACAAAAGTTTGTACTCCATTGCTATCATGTAATCGTTTTATTTCGGAAAAAAGCATTAAACTATTTCATTGTTTACTTCTGTAGTATATAATGCCAAATATACGTCCACTCAACGACGCGTTGCAGGCAAAAGCAATTGCCGAGTTGAATGAAGTTCCAGAAAGATTGGATGAGGATATTGCTGCATTGCGTACTTGGATCGAAAAGCAGCCACACCTGAACGCTCGAACAAATGACCAATTCTTGGTGGCATTCCTTCGAGGATGTAAATTCAGTCTCGAAAAAGCAAAAGTTAAAATTGACAAATACTATTCGCTAAGAACCACCTATGAGAGTGTTTTGACGTGCCGAAATGTTCAAGATAAACGAGTGCAGGAGATTTTTAGTTTGGGGTGAGGTCACGAGTGCTTTGCTATTGGCTATTTTGTATCTGTAGGTACATTTTCTGTATCTAGAGTTGGCGTCGTCCTGCCAAAGCCCTTGGGAGAAGATGGACCAAAAATTATGCTCATCCGTACCGGTCATTATCCAACCGACAAATATACCCTAACCGAAATTATGCGAGTCCAAACAGCTGCCCAGGATATACTGTTGCAGGAGGATGACAATGTTGCAATTAGCGGTTACATTCAGATTTTAGACTTTGCCGACATAACTCCAGCACATTTTTTCCAATTGAATCCATCGTTTATGAGGAAAATGTCAATTTTTAGTGAAGAGGCATTACCATTGCGGCAGCGTGGAGCACATTTTATCAACACTCCCAGTACATTCGAAGCAGTTTTCAATGGAATCAAACCGTTTATGGCAGAAAAGGCACAGAAAAGAGTGAGTAGTGTAACTCTTTGATAAACTCGTCCATCAAAATCATTTTTTATAAATTGCAAGTTATATGTACATGGAAACAACCTTGAAGAGCTGTACAAAGTGGTGCCCCAAAAATACCTTCCAAAAGAATACGGTGGTGAAAACGGATGCATTCAGGAAATCGTAGATGATTGGTCAAAGAAACTCCTTGATTACGCGGAATTTTTCCAACAGGACTCTCAGTACTGCACTGATGAGAAATTAAGAATGGGTACGCCGATAAGCTTTGATAACGTATTCGGTGCGGATGGGTCATTCAGGCAATTGGACTTTGATTAAATTAGTAAAACTTAATTTTGTTCATAATTTGGTTCTTATTTAACATTTTAGTTCATCTTTGATGAAGGGTGATGTTTGCCGTTTCTTAATGTAGACCCATTGTGATTCCCGTTGGGATTCTTTCTCTGTATCACTGATACCCAATCAAGATGCAAAGATTGCGTAATTTGGCGTCCGCAAGGCATGGACAAAATATTTTCCAACAGTTATTTTTCTTCATGAAAAACAAGCGGCTGGTTTCCTCGTTGATTTGTGAAATTGATTTACAGGACCACATTAATACATCGAATAGTTTGATGATATCCAAGTAAAGGAAACCTACAAAGAAGAAAACAAAAAAGATCCAAACAAAAACTGAAAAAGATGGAGTAACATATATCGCGTTAAATAATAGTACATGTTCTCTATCAACGAGATGTACTGGGAACCATACCACAATCAGATGAATGAAGTTGCTTGAGTTGGGCTTACTACGGAGTGGGAGTGGAACTTCTTTGAACCCGGAAAGCAGGTCACACTGGTACTGTTGGCAAGTTCTTGACTTAAAAGTAACGAACTAATAAATCCACTGCACCTTGATTCTTGACTTGATCTCAAACCAATCAACATTCATTAACTGTGGTAAAATTGGTTTTCCTCAATTTTTCCTACTCTCATATATTTTATATTCAATTCTATTTCCATTCTTTCCGTCGGATTTTTTCCGGATCAAAGTGTGCTTTTATTTTCCCGGGAATTTTACGTTGCTATGTCGGATAAAGTTAACAGTCTCTCTGCAATTTTAGATCAAATACTATACAATTTTTCAATTCATAATCTATAGATGGCAAAGTCTTTTTATACCCTATCCCATGGGGGTATATAAGTTTTGATACATAGTTTGTAACATAGAGAAATAATTGAGCAAGGGATATTAATTTAAAGGATGGAATGGGATAGGGTATAAAACGATCCACACAGTGGTTTGTAGCCTTCTCATATGTTTTTGTGTACAAATTGGTTGGAAAATTTAATATTTGTTGTTAACATATTACTTTGAGTAGGTTGAAGTTTTGTTAACTTTTAAAGATGAGTTCATTACTTTTGATATTATTTTCTTTATTTTTTTTTTTTTAAAAGACTTAATTATTTGGAAGGGCAGACACATATTGTGTGTCTTTTCATCTTCGCTTAAAGTTTATGTCTTAGCAATCCATTTTATGATAAAAACATATGAGAAGGCTTAAACCCAATGTGTGGATCGTTTTATACCCTATCCCATCCCATCCGTTAGATTATTACCCCCAAAAAGGTAGGTTTTATTGCAAAGAAATATTAAAATTGAAATTGTGGCGACATATTGTTCAGAGTATGGCTAAGTTATACAAATGGTTTTTGTATGAAAACGCCTTCAAAAGGTGGGCATGGGTAAAAATTATATGTGGAAAAAATGTTTGTATTACCAAAACCTATTTTTTTGCATGTTTTAAAGTTTACCGAAAAATATCTTTTACTGAAAACGCCCCCAGAAAGTGGGCGTGGCAAAAAACTTTGTAAAGGCGAAATATAGGCATTAGGATTTTCTAGATATCTTGTTAACAATGATCACGTGTACTAAATTTCATCATCCTAGCTCAAAATTTAAGGCCCAAAAACTGGTTACCTACAGACGGACGGACGGACAGACAGACATGGCTTAATCGACTCAGCTAGCGATTTTGAGTCGATCCATATACTTTAAGGTATACCTAGATAAATTATTTCCCTATGTTACAAACTATGTATCAAACTATAATACAAACTATGTTACAAAAACTGATCGAGCAATCCCCTGCACATTCTACAGTTACTAGTTTTACATTTATAGCGCTCACCGCCTAATCAATCTTCTAATCATCTAATAAAATGCACCTGATGTTTTATTAATACCATACTAAAAATCTTGCACAAATTCTCGATAATCCTAATCTAGTTACCTTAATCGAACAAACTGATAAAATTAATAAAACAGAATCCAATTGGCTACAAAATAATATTTATTTGAAAACAAAAGAACAAAAGTCTACTTATCTCGTTGGGTAATCCAATTCCCAAGCAAAGGAACCTTAATCGAGTGTTAATTTCCTAAACGAACCATCGGTACCAAAAATGCTATTGTAATTAATGGGCTGTCCAATCTCTCGTAATTCCTCCGAAATTCCCAGCAGTGCACCCTCAATGAAATGTTCCCGATAAGTGAGCAGTTTCTGTTCCATCCACGCGGATATCTCAGCGATAGTTCCATTTTCGCCACCATATTCTATGGGCAAGTGTTTCTTTGGAATGTGATCGTAAAGGCTTTCAGAGTCGGTGGAGTGTACAAAAATCTAAAATTTGAGAGTTAATTCTTTTACAATAAAGTCAAAGTAGTGTTATTTTTGTGGCTTTACCCTCTTTGTAGCTTTCTCTGGAAAGAACGCCTTTATACCACGGAAGCCCATTTCGAATGGGGGTGGAACGTTTATGAAATGAGTTCCCTTTTGCCTCATTGGAGTTGCCTCATCGGCGAATACTGACAGTTTCCTCAGCAAACCCGGTTGTAATTGGAACAGATGATTTGTACTGACATCCTTCATGTCCATAACCTCAATGTAACCACTAATAACTGAGTTATCATCTTCTAGCATCATAATCTCCCCAAACATGGTGCCAACACGGATTATATCGGCAAACTTGTATTTATCGGTGTCGTAAATTGTTGTACGAATAATTGTGATGCATGGCCCTTCATAGTCCTCGGGCAGGGGTAGCTTCAAAATCACCCTAAAACAGAAATTTTGTTATTATTGTTTTATTATATAGTTTCTAGGTAAACATTACCCCATTCTGATGATATCCAGAACTTTGTCATCGTCAACAAATCGATCTTTAAATACTTCTGGAATTCCCGCTTGAAGTGTGTAATACCTATCCAATTTATGTTTAGCCTTTTCTAGGCTAAACTTACACCCCCTTAGGAAGGATACTAAAAATTGATCAGACGTCCTCGACCTTAGATGGGGTTGTTTTTCTATCCATTCCCTTAACGCTGCAATATCATCGTGCAAACGTTCGGGGTCCTCGTTCAACTCGCTTTCGGCGCGTTCCTGCAACTTTGGATGCAAAGGTCTTAATTGCGCCATAACTACTCAATTGAATTTGTCGCCCCCAAAGGTTTACACTATCTATGCCAAAACTTCCATTAACTGAGAACACGATTTTTGTTTATAAGTAAATGTTTCCACTTCACAATTTCTAAATAGCAGTAGAACACCTGTTCTATCTTCACTGTTTTGGCAACTGAAACATAAACAGCACGCACATTGCAACCCAGCAGCAAAAACAGCGATTCGATTTTTCACTGGATCCCACTTCTAGATAAGCATTTCTAGGGTGAAATCGCTAGCTGATGGGGAGTACAAGTAATTTGCCGCCAATTAGTGGTTCACTTGTCGTCAGTCCGAGGCAAGGGAAGCCATACCTCTAGGCTAATATAAGACACTGTAGATATGCGTTGCAGGCTTAACAAAACTGTTTACATGTGTATACCAAGTAGCTGACTGTGTCACTCAACTTGTTGCAAGCACGAGATTGTGTAGGGATTAGTTGGACTAGTATCTATGTTTTGGTTCAGATGCGGATTAGTTGTTTTTTATGCACGCGACAATTGAGCTTAGTGGTGTATACTTAGGGTGTCACTTGGAAGGAAATTACAGAGATTATGCTTACAAGCTTAGGTTACATGTGTGTCAGCCCAGTTCATTCGTTTCCAAATGCAATTTAATTTTATCTAAAGTAAACAAAGCTACTTAATTAGCATGCTACTTACATTGTTATTGGTAGTTGGTTACTAGATCAATTATTGTAAGGTATTCAAAGGATCCGAGGTTATAACTTATGGAATTTTTGTTTTTCTGTAGTTAAAAGATAATTGTGATAAAACTCTTTAATTTACTTGCAGATACTTGCGAATGAGTGATTTATCATAATAAATTGTTATGTTTGTTCGTATTCTTCGTTCGTTTCTCAAAATAGATAACGGAGCTAAAATAGACAGTGTAGCACAGCTATTATTTATTATTTTTTTGTTATAAATAATTTATTTATTGTTTTGTGTATTTAACATTATTTTTAGTTTTAATGAAAATTTAAGTTAATGTACCAAGAAAAATAATGATGTGACAACATGTAAATTTATGTACCAAACAAAAAGAATGATGTGGCAACTCTCAATTTTATTTGCATCACATCATATAATTCACACTCACTTCAAGTACCAAACTATTCTAATAGAGCAATAAAATTTTATTATTTTGTGAAAATCCACGTAAACAGTTGTCAGTTTTATTTGTAGAACAACTTGTAAGTTTACGCTCCGATTAAGGAATCACTAAAACGATTCGACCAAGACTTGGCCTTTCGTTAGTGATTGGAGGTTTAAGTTTATTTATGTGTCTTCGACCAAGTTTTGGTCTTTTCACATAAATCAGAACCAATTTCACACGTTTCATCTAAAGGACGAATTTTCCCTTACAATTGGCGCACCAACATTAGGGCTCGAGTTCCCCACGGAATTATCGGCAATTCACGCAAGTCAGTGAAACCGGTAACGCGAGTCAGTGAAACCGATAACGAGTGTCGCGGGTAAACGGCGTTTGGCAAGGCTCAGCACAGAACTACAGAAAAGTTCACCAGCAGCAGTAAGACCTCTGACAGGCAAGGCTCGGGTAAAACGTGGAAGAGCAAGAAGACCAATTCTAGGCAAGGCTCAGCACGGAACTACAGAAGAGTTCACCAGCAGCAGTAAGACCTCTGACAGGCAAGGCTCGGGTAAAACGTGGGAGAGCAAGAAGACCAATTCTAGGCAAGGCTCAGCACAGAACTACAGAAAAGTTCACCAGCAGCAGTAAGACCTCTGACAGGCAAGGCTCGGGTAAAACGTGGAAGAGCAAGAAGACCAATTCTAGGCAAGGCTCAGCACGGAACTACAGAAGAGTTCACCAGCAGCAGTAAGACCTCTGACAGGCAAGGCTCGGGTAAAACGTGGGAGAGCAAGAAGACCAATTCTAGGCAAGGCTCAGCACAGAACTACAGAAGAGTTCACCAGCAGCAGTAAAACCTCTGACAGGCAAGGCTCGGGTAAAACGTGGAAGAGCAGGAAGACCTACTAAGCAGCAATATTTTAAGAAAAATAAAACTCTTAACACCAGCAGTAGTAAGACCTCTGACAGGCAAGGCTCGGGTGTAGAGCAAGAAGACTAGAGGGAATGTTTGGCGGTCCAGCGGCGAATACAAGAAAAGGTACTACCAGCAGGATGACGACCAACGAACAAACAAATGCAACGGACATGGAACACCGTATTCCCGAAGGAAGCTATCGGTTTAGAGAGACGTTGTGCGATTGCACGGAAAGATTTAATGGCGAATTTGACGCCCAACGTTTCGAAAATTTTATAACCAACGTAGAAATTTTTAAAAGGGTTCGCCGCATCACCGATGAAGATGCATTGATTGAGCTTCCCTTGCTTCTAAAGAATGAAGCAGCGACATGGTGGAAAGGCATCCATACGGAAGTAACTACTTGGTCAAATGCCATCGAAATGATGAGAGACCAATACGCTCCACGACGACCAGTGTACATATTATTTGAGCTATTGTTTGAAAAAAAACAAAAACTGGGTGAATCAACGGACCAATTTATTAGTGCAAAAAGAGCATTATTGGCCGAAATTCCCCAGCCACCCATACCAGAGGTACACTGTATTGACATGATATACAGCCTGCTACATGAGAATATCAAGAAGGGTGTTAAGAGGAGCGAGTTCAAAACTTTTACTAAACTCATAGCCCTCGCAAGAGAATACGAAAGACTCCACCCAGTAGCGAAGAAGGAAGTTATAAGATGTAGCTTCTGTCATTTTGTAGGGCATATGAAAGAAAATTGCCGTAAATTTAATAGCAGCGAGCAGTCCAAGCAGCAACGACCACAAGGGCCTAATAATAGAGGTCCGGAAAATCCGCTAGTTTGCTTTGGATGTGGAACCATAGGCTATATAAAAAGAAACTGTCCAAAATGCTCTAAAGGCATCAGCTCTGGAAGTGGAGCCAGTATTAATGCCTTAGACTTGAGCATTAGCGAGGGAGGTAACATACCAGCAGTGGTAGTAGAATTTGGCGGTATTGAGCATATTGCTTACTTAGATACGGCAGCCAAAACGAGTATTGCCAGCAACAGGCTGAGTGCTCAATTAAGAAAGGAAAATCACGACTTTCGGAAAATGAAAGCGGAAATTAGACTGGCAGATGGTATTCTCAGATACCAAGATATTTTGACGACAACCACTTATATGAAAATAGGCCGCCGACAAACCAAAATAAGCATTAGTGTGTTGTCAGAAGCCAATGATAATATCACGCTATTGGGAATTGACTATTTGGAAAGCTCTGGTATTATAATCAACCCAGCTAAGAACATATGGTATTTTGCCGATCAACCCGAATTTAGTGTTCCTTTCTTTAAATATACAGAAAGTGCAACAACACCGAATTTTTCATACGGTGAAATCTGCCCAGTCTCTCCAATTAACAATCCGAAAATAATACAACAAATAAATAACCTGGTTGATAATGCACCAATGTATAAAAAACCCATGCCATTGCCACCTATGAAGAAATATTCTGCAAAAGAAATATACGAAGTATTTGAGGATTCCTTACCACTACATGTCTACAACCAAGGACAACCAGGTAACAATCGGATACGAAACGTATTCCTAGATTTCTCTAATGAAGAGGAAGACCGGCTAAATGACAGAATGTTTGGTCCACCATATAAGCTGGACATAAACTTGACCAGCATTATAAAGAAGGAAGAGGGACAATTAGAAGATTTGTTACAGAAGCACGACAGTATTTTTAAATGGGAAGACGAGTCATTTCAAAAGCTCCAGAATCTCTTGGTGGCTGCACCTATTCTAAGTCAAGCCGACTCAACAAAGCCATACCTTTTGAAGACAGACGCCAGCAGTTATGCATTGGGAGCAGTTTTAGTCCAGGGGGAGGGCCCTGACGAGCACCCAATAGAATATGCTAGTCGCTTATTGACATCAGCAGAACAGAATTATTCGACGACAGAGAGAGAAGCTCTAGCGATCGTCTGGGCAACCACAATAAATAAGCCAATACGACCCATAAGAAGGAGGGGAAGACCTCCCAACCGACGCTGACCTGTACAATCGTCGAGACGACTTCATGTCCAGAGGGGGAGATTGTAGCACAGCTATTATTTATTATTTTTTTGTTATAAATAATTTATTTATTGTTTTGTGTATTTAACATTATTTTTAGTTTTAATGAAAATTTAAGTTAATGTACCAAGAAAAATAATGATGTGACAACATGTAAATTTATGTACCAAACAAAAAGAATGATGTGGCAACTCTCAATTTTATTTGCATCACATCATATAATTCACACTCACTTCAAGTACCAAACTATTCTAATAGAGCAATAAAATTTTATTATTTTGTGAAAATCCACGTAAACAGTTGTCAGTTTTATTTGTAGAACAACTTGTAAGTTTACGCTCCGATTAAGGAATCACTAAAACGATTCGACCAAGACTTGGCCTTTCGTTAGTGATTGGAGGTTTAAGTTTATTTATGTGTCTTCGACCAAGTTTTGGTCTTTTCACATAAATCAGAACCAATTTCACACGTTTCATCTAAAGGACGAATTTTCCCTTACAACAGAGTATTTTTTGCCAGTCAATGGTTATAGATGTCAACTGCGAAGTATGGACCGATTCGTTGGTTATGGTTGTCACAGAAGTGCTCAATTATTTTCTTCGTAAAAACATGAATCCGAGATTTAAATGAAATCTAACATTAAGGAATGGAGAAGGTTGGAAGAGTGGATTGCTGGCATTTCGGCCTGTCCGTTTGTGCTAAAAAAAAGCACCCCCAGCTTTTATTGCCGCTTGAAACTGGCATCATATTCAAGTTTGAGTGTATGCACAATATAAAAAAAATAAGCCCCATAGGCAAAAGCAAAGATTATAAAGTCATACCGATGACGCAAGGAAAGAAGAAAAATAGTTCTATTGCGGGTCGTGTTGGCATAGTCCGCCATATATTTTTATCTCGTTCTTCATGTGTGCACACTGCCACCGACCGCCCGTACCATGAAGCTGGTGAGCAAAAGTTTCTGTTGCTCTCAATGCGTCATCTGTATGACTTTCTAATTTTTGACAAAAGGCATTAACAGCCGCGGGACTTGCTTCCATTTCCAAAAAGAAATAAGCCACGCGGGGTCTATTTCCTTTTTTTGAGTTTAGAACTGCACATATATTTATACACCTATATATATATTGTACCAGTATTTAAATATTTAAAAATTGAAATTGATTGCCATATATTTTTATAGTATTTTTTTCTGACCTAGTTTTTGTTTACAATAATAATCACGTGGCCGCCACTATTGACCAAAGCAAAGTGCTGCATTTTTGCTGCGTTTTCCATCACGATGATTTCGGAACAAATGTTTACCAGCCGTCAATGACCTAAGGCTTTGCTAAAGGGGTTGCGTTTGGAAATCTTGGTGGCCAGTAATGTCGCTATCTTTTGACAGTACACAACCGTCTTGTTGAAACCGATAACCGTCCAGACCATTTTCACACATTTTTGGGATGACATAATGATCCAGCACCCAGCGTTATCGATTTCCATCGACAGTTTCGCCTTGCGTTAATGCCCAGACACTTTTTGGTCATGGCTTTCGTGCAGATTCGCCGTTCCGCCAATGAGATACCTTTGCTTGTAAACGGCACCAGAGCGTGTGAAATGGGCCTCAACGGTCATCAAAATATGCTTCCAAAAATCAGGTTCAGTGTCAACCATTCGAGTGAATGTTCTAAGTGATGTGGATGGTCCATCATCAATATTCTTTGAGTCATTTACACTTTTTACGAAAGCAAATACAAAATTCTCCAAAATGCGACGCAAGGTGGTTTTACTGACGACAAAATGCCAAGAGCAGTGATGATACGACACATGTGGTTTCTCGGCAACATTAACTTATTGATTAAACAATTGATGGGAACATCTTGGGCGGCGATGAAGAGCATGGCGGTGATCTGCCCGCTTTCGCTTGTTCAACAAAATTCGATACCAAACTAAGAATGGTGTTGTCAGACGTTGCTTGATGTTTTCGGAGATATGCATGTTGAGTAAACACAACTGAACGACTATTTTCAACGTGCAGCATCAATATTTTAGCGTGTTTTTTCATGGTAAAAAGTTTACTAATTGGCGTTTCAAAATATGTCTTCTCAAGTCAAGAGGTAGATAAATGTCAAAGTTGTTCAATATTTACGTACCGACATAAAGTTGTCGAAGTCTGAACTTCTGGCGTTTGCAATAATGTCTCATGATATTCATAATGGGGACAAAACAAATTTTCAACAGCAAAATTGCGGTAGACAAGAGTCACGCATACAATGTTTCGGACTATCCAGCAGCTAGCACCAACTCAGACAATCAATTAGCTTGTTGTAGCCAATATAAGAAGGAGGATATCCAACACGCTGCAACCACGGCGAATTATTTCGAAAGAAGGGAAGAGTGATGTCTTCCCCACGTTTGTGATTATAGAGACGGAAGCAGCTGAATTTTTTTTCCCGTGAACGAATATATTTTCCAAATCGACGAATTATGCAGAAAGTCATAATCGTTACCCCTAATAGGTTTGATATAATAGTGATGCACCTGTTTTACGATACTAAATCATGCACCGTACCAAAAGTGGAATTCCTTTGTCATTATGAGCTCTTCTAGCCATCTATTCTAATCCGAAATATGCTTTATTTAAACAATAACATTGTACAGAAATGTTTCCAAAGTGAGGTCAATGAAGTTTGTCATTGAACCATATTCATCTACAAAACTGAGCAGTAAGTCTTTTTCTTACTCGATCATGATTTTGAGTTGTGACACTTCGTTTGTAATAAATTCTATTAAAACCTTGTTATTCATAATCGGTGTTCTATCAAACCAATAAATTAAGACCAATTGATTGATTGTCCCGGTGGTATGAGAATTTTAAATGATTGACAACGGTTTTTCATAGATCAAAACATATGCGCTCTTAAAACTAGTTTTCATGTCTATCTATATATACATACCAATGTACTTGCATATTATAAATGTATCTACCCGTGAGAATTGATGTCATAAAAGATACTGAAATAGATAGAGGCCCGGACTTATTTTATATAAGATGAGTACAGTGAAACTGGAAGCTGAACTTATATAAGCACTTTGTTATGTGATGCCAATATATTAGCATTATTAACATGAATTACAAATTTAATTGTATACACGATCTAATATAATATCCTGAGCTGATAACCAGGTGGTTGGGTGTTGTAGAACGAGGGTAGAATCTGATTGGCTCTAACTTGGCAATGCCCAGTGGTTGTAAATCTGACTACACATCAAATGTGGTTATTTCTACCCTCAAAGTTGTAACCATCCGGTACTGGTCTCATCCAACCGGATTTGACTTGCTTAACGATAAGTTCGAGTGTAGATAACAAGACGAAGAACAGCAACATAAATAGCCAGGTCAGTACGGCACGGAATTAATACCCGGCCTGCTCTCCCAGGCGTACCAAGGCAACATGCTTCGACGTATTCGGACAACAGGTTGTCTAAGAAATTCAAGGTTAAGTCAGGCGCCTTGAATAGAGATGGTGGCGGATAAACCGAAAGGCCGGGCAGCGCTCAATCCCGTAGTTGAAAATAAAAATATGTGACATCTACTAAGCACGGATGCGGATTTATTATAAGTGCCAGACTTAGACAAGAAGTCTTATGTTTCCAAAACATTTGCGAACGCATTGTAAAAATCCGTATCCAGGCCAAATTCGCCAACATATGCCTTATATGCGCTCCAGCCCCGACGGAAGAAAAAGATGATACAGCTAAGGACTGCTTCTACCCATGAGCGACCACCAACACACGGTTTCGTCAACTCGAAATCCGTAAGGGGACATTGCTGTTTCCAGATCAACGAAGGGTCAACCGAATCCATCCCATTGCAATAGACTAGAGACATGAATCTCGTATTTTGAATGTCTGAACTTTCCGAGGAGCTAACAGTGACTCGGACCACTACCATGTTGCAGCCAAGGTAAGAATGCAGATATCCACCACAATCCAGAAATTCAGTGAAAAAATTCAATACTAAATAAGAATTTAGGCAAGGTGCTGCGATTTCATATGACTTCTTCAATTTGATTCTTGAGAGGTATGTGCAAAACTCCCAAGCCAACACCAGGGGCACAATTTTCCAAAAATCGATACAACTACTAGCACACGCCGACGATTTTGACATCATTGGTAGGAATAAACGTGATGTCAAAGCCACGTTTGCTAGTATAGAGAAGGAAGCAAAAAATGGGTTTAGCAGTAAATGAGGGCAAGACAAAGTTTATGCTGTCAACACGAAAGGACACACACAACATTGACGAATTGGACAGAACGTCACCATTGGCAGATATAACTTTGAGGTAGTACGGAACTTTGTCTACCTCAACTCCATTATTAACTCTAACAAAAATATCTCTTCAGAAATTAAACGAAGAAATACTCTTGCCAACCGCTGCCAACCCCTGATCACCCCAGTCCTGCCTCAACGCGCTAAAGCGTGGACCGTATCAAAAGCGGATGAAGAAATTCTTGGTCGATTCGGGGGAAAATTATTCGGAAAATCTTGGTCCCGCTTGCGTTGACGGGCTATGGACGTTTAAGATTGCTAGGATATGTAGAATGAACGGACACCAATATTCCGGCTCGCAGAGTCTTCGATTCCCAGCCAGACGTCGGACGCAGTAGAGGAACCCCTCGCCTTAAGTAGCGCGCACTAGTAGAAACCGACCTCAACCAACTTGGAGTGCGAGTGGAGCCAGTTAGCTAGAGACCGGGCTAATTGGAGCGGCATGTTGGATGAGGCCCAGGTTTATTCCGGACTGTAGCGCCACTTAAGTATGTAGGTAAGATAAACAGCTTAATGTTTACAGAGACAATCTTTTTTTAAGTGCGTTTTCATATTCACTCGCATACTTTTTCGGTCACCACCAATTTGGCTCTTGAATAGTGGTGGGTTTTTTTGAGTACAGGGTGCCACATTTTTAGCGTTATGGGTTTTGCTAATGCATACTACAGGATGGATGAAAAGTATCCTCATAATCCGATTGTGCTGCTTTTGTAAAAAATTAAACAATAATAATAATTTTTTGAAATAATTAATATAGCCATAATCGAAAACTGATTTTATCTGTCCGTCATCACCATCATCTTGTTTTGAACATAAAGTTTTGAGCTAGATTGGTAAAATAATATATACGAATACAATTATTTCTTTGGTTTGGCATGTTATAAAAAATTGGCAATTTAATTCGACAATAACAACAATAATTTATAATTTCCACTTATGATTAATATTTACTTTTACTTGATAGTGGCGAATGATGAAAATCCATCGGTATCTTTTAGCGTAATAGGGCTACGATTGATAAGTTCAACTTAATTCAATCGATAACTTAAAGTGATCAAGTGTTGTCAATTTACATGTTGGTTGTTAACACCGTACATATGTTTTGGTAACTTACTTTTTATTGAAACCATTACAGAAAGTATAGACACATTCAATACCTTCCCACATTTTGTTAGGTCTATGTATTTTGTCACATGATCACTTGACCAAAAAAAATATTATTAATGAAAAACTAAAAAAAAAATATGATAATGCCGTTTAAAAAAATTAAGCTACCCCGACTTTTTTAAAACGTTTTTTCTTGAAAGCAATGAAACTCTAAGGTAATTAGCTAAACGAAGTTGTGAACAACCTATTGATAAAATACCATATGCAAGTCCAAGGAAATTCTGTAATAAAAATTTTAGTAGTCGATCTTGAAATATCCGTCTGTTCGTCTTCCCTCTGTGTTTCACCGATGTTTGGGCCTTAAATTTTAAGCTTAGTAGATGACAATCAGGGGCTATATTATATAAAGCAAACGATAGTCACTTCAAAGTGCGATTGTGTAAGACAAGAAATATTTATGACAGGTTAATGAAAACGAAAGCTACGACTGCCAAATGTCAGTCATAAGAAATTACTAGTATCGCAAAAACCTAGAACGATATTCGTTTTATGTAATCGATTTTCAACGAGAACGAAGTGATTTCAACGATATGCGTTTTATAAAATATAGCCCCGGAAAAAGTGTACACATTTTCAAATTCCGCCAACTCTTGAACTTGGTTAGTTATTTCTTATATTTCATCCATATAACGTTTTAGTCACACCTAGTTTTATTGATGGTATGGGATGGGAACATATGGTACACCCTGCATATTAAACGATTCCGGATTGTCGCCATCGCATTAAGTTCTTTTTGTACTTTTGATAATCCCCCTGTAAATTTTATTTATACAGGGCCCAAATCGCTTCAAGACCGGACCTGGTGCAGTTTAATCACTTCGGAAAGTTAACCTGACAACTTGAACTTGGGTCAAATTTATTAATTATTACATAAACTCATCGCATAAGGCTTTATTTGAATGTAGTTAGTTGTCATTGATTCAGTTGTAGAAGACATGCTAACTGAAGTGGCAGGACGCCAACCCGGCGAAAGAACGGTTGCAATTCTTGTTGAAGACTTACTTTTGTGGATTTTAAACCAACCGCACCTAAATGCTAGAATCGATAATGAGTTTCTTCGAGGATTTCTAAGAGTCTCCTTCTTTAGTCTTACCGAAACGAAGTATAGAATCGAAATGTATTACACTCTAAAGAATAAAATGCCTTCGGTTTTCGCCAATAGGAAGGTCAATCAACGATTATTGGACATATGCAAGATGGGGTAAGGACTAACGTTCCAATAATAATAACAGTTATTCAAGATTTGTCATTGTTTGTAGACTTACGGTAAACCTACCGACGCTTATAGCCGAGAACGGTGCTTGCGTCACTTTGTCGAGGTATGCCAATTACAATCCAAACATGTATGAATTCTCGGAGATCATGAAGGTATTCTTTATGTTGACGGAGATACAAATGATGGAATCCAGAAATGAAGGACCATACAGTGTAGTGCACATTATTGATTTGAAGGGAGCCACTTTCAGGCATTGTCTTCAGTTTGATTATTTTTTAATCAGAAAAATAGTGCGTCTGATCAAAGCTGGAATCCCATATCATATCAAAGAAATTCACATAGTTAATGCATCCAACTGCTTTATTTGGCTACTAAGTGTCCTTAGTTCGTTCATGAGTGAGAAAATAAGAAGAAAGGTTTGATATAGATATTTATTTCATCCATTTTATTTTTTATTTTCAACATCGCAATTGGTGCGGTTATAATCAGGATAGGAATAGTATCACGAGTATATCGCGATTATAACTCTCATTGTCGCCGTTCATTGGCAAAGAATTTTTCAATGGAGAGTACCTATTTTTTTTTCAGTGTTTCGAGTAAAATGTGTTGATAGTTTTGTTTGCAAACCAAACGAAGTTGGCCCAAGGACCATTCTCTTCCGAATATCTTCTATTTTCTCTCATTCGTGGGATTGATTTTAACTCCGTTGTGCATAAACTCATTAACCATCTCTAAGTTGTTAAAATTTGAAAATTTAAAAATTTGAAGGACGTGGATCGACAGAACTATGCATAAACATTACAATGTCCTCATTAACCATTAGACAAACGCCTCTACAATGGCACAATGTCGATATCGTCTATATATCCTACATCAATCGTTCTTTTTTAAATTTTACTTCTGGATTGAAAGATGATGAGTTTTGACTGTGAATTAGTTAGTCTTTTCTAATTGCCGGGAACCCGAATTTACAATAATCTATAGAGTTTCAGACGATATACTTCGTGGTCTTGAAGTTAACGGGGGGTGTAGTCTTCTCCGAAATGCTTAAGCATATCATTTCGCCTTCCCGTTCAATATATCCTTTCATGCCAATTAATTAGGCTTTACCTGGCTTCGATATCCACGAAGAACTTCCTGGGATCTCTCCCCCATTACATCAAGAAGAGACCACGCATCTTCACTGGATGCGGTCAAGGAAACAAACACTAAATGGACAAGGTCAGGGAATTCTGGTTAAATTTTAACCAGAAATGCGTCTTTTGGGGACGTTTTTCGTGTAGTTCCTATAGGTGTGAAGTTCGGTACATGCTCTTTATTCATGTCTCTAGAACAAGTGTTAACATTTTCGGGAAGAGTGTACATTTTTTGACATGTTTATCTGATGTTGTTTGTTACAGGCGTCTCAAAAGAAAATTATATTTAGTGGATTGGTAAATGCCATAATTTTTGCATACTTCTTTAAGTACATATACAACTTGGAAATTAATTTGTTTGAAAATATTATCATCCAATTGTAGATTCAAGGAACAGTTAACAGTCAGTTTCTATGTCAAGTAGATGTGATGGCTGTCATTTCGTAATGAATATTTTCTTTCAATTTTGCGAGTGAAATCGGTTTATTAGCGTACATTTTATAATTAAAAGGTTCTGATCGTCATGAACAGACTGGTAAACACTCACCACGTTTTCTAACGTTCTTGATGATTTTTTTCAGTGTTATGCCGGAAATATTGCAGAATCTGCGACCCATAACACTAAATCACTGTTTTTGTAAAAGTTTTTAGTAAAAGTTAAAAAAATAGAGGAAAATTATTTCTCGGTATATTTTTTAACTATGGGAATGGAATATAGCATTAAACTAATCGCACAACGGATTGCAGCCTTCTTATGATTATTTATTTCATTTTTACCAAATTTATCATTTATAATATTTTTTTATATTATTTTAACAATGAAATTGTATTAGGGCTTAACAACTTCCATCATCACTCCTTTCACCATAAACTTAAACTTATCAGTTATGGCTAGTATCCCTAATATTTTCCAATTTGAAAATTCAAATTTGAACCAAAATTAAGCATACACGGTTATTCCTCAGCTCATTATTTATTTATATTAGGGTTTAGTTAAATCCTATCATAAATTCACCATAAAAAAAAAGAATAAAATATGAAAAGAATATAACATTATTTTAAGAAAATTACTATTATTATTTTCAGTATCATATACACAACTCTATGGAATCACTTTACAAACGCGTTCCTCAATTTTACTTACCAAAAGAATATGGTGGACAAAATGGGTCCATTCAAAAACGTATAAATGACCAAATGCAGAAATTAATGGAATATCAAATTTACTTTGATAAAGATGACTCGTATGGAATAAATGAGAGCCTGAGAAGAAAAAAATGTCCATCAAAAAGTTAATAATTGATAAATTACAATTTTAGTATTAGCAGTTTCATATTTCTTATCGGCTTAAGTGTTTGTTCCCAAATGAGTTAATCGAAAATGTTTTCATGTTTTATATTTATTTAAACAAAGATTGTAAACATGGGGTTTTTATGTATATGGAAAACAATATCCGATAAATGACGAATTGTTTGATTACATTTTTGAAGATGATGGATAACTTTTATCAATGGTACGTTGAGTTATGGGTTTTGATTTAGAAATGTTTTTATATTGGCCTTTAAAAGCCCTAACAAAATATTTTTGATATGAACGTTCTCAAAAAAAATTGAAGGCTCAAAATCAGGTGACCACGAATGGATCGACGCAATAATGTTTTTGTTTAAACGTACATGCTAATTAGAGCTACTTACAACTACTATAAAACCTAAAAACTTACTTTCAACTACTGGAAATCAGACTAACTAACTTTAATTTAAGAACTAAAACAGCCACTGCAAGACTGTTTTCCATAACTTAAACTTTAAACTATGTAAGTCCGCCATACAATTTATAAGCGACCTAACTTTACCCAACTTAGCATATGGCTTAAACAACGACGTGGTATAATAGCGGAACCTTTATTAGCCCTCAACAATCCAAATACAGGTAAGCAGGCCTATGGTAATGGCCATTGAGTAAATCGCCTTCACCCTGCTGTCAAGACGACTGCTATAAAACAATCTTCTTGTCAGGGCAAACGCTTACCAAGCTCTCGTCAGAGCAGCATTTACGTGTCTGCATTTACGTGTCTGCCGCAAACAATTGCAGCAACAATTTGCGGCAAATGTTTGCATAGTTGTTCACACCTAAGCTAAATTTGCATGCAAAAAGTTTGCAGGCTCATGAGAAATGTTTTCAAGACTGTTTGCCTGCAATTGTTACACAACGGTTCACACCACATTAAAATTCTTTGCATGGTTATTCTTATTACCTTCAATATATTTTACACTTCCATTAGTCAATAAATTCAAGCAAACAAAACAAAACAATAGAAAAAGAAAATTTTGTTTAAAAGATTGGTTAGCAAAAAGAATTGAGCTAGGATTTCATCAGCAATTTTTTAATAAGCTGAAAAATGAAGATGAAGAGGGCTATTTCAAATTTGTTCGACCTTTACCCCTTCGGGTTAGGGGTTAGAATATACCCGAGGTAATGCATGCTTGTCGTAGAAGGCGACTAAAAGCCAGTGTGTACAAAAAAACAGAGAGGACTTTAATGCAAAACATACATTCTGGAAATCTAGATGCATATCACAGACAGGTAGAATGCTTTACGATGTTGGTAGAAAGTGCAATACCGAATTTTATTCTAAGGGAAAACCAACTTACTGGCCAACTGATGTTACATTATTTTATTTGAGACTACAACCCATAGTAATCTAGATAAATATGCAAGTATTGCCGAGCTTAAACGGGAAATACAGAAATTAAAGCCTAAAAAAGCTCCGGGTTATGACTTAATTACAGGAGAACTTCTTAAAATGTTGGCTCGAAAAGCATTAACTAAACTCCTTCCTGTACATTGTAAATGCAGCAATTAGATTAGAATACATACCAAGACAGTGGAGGGTCGCGGAAGTGATTATGGTTCTCAAACCAGGAAACTCACCGAATGAAATAAAATCTTACAGACCTATTTAATTTCTTCCAATAATTTAAAGAGTTTTTGAAAGGATATTACTCGGTCGCTTACACCCCGTTATTGATCAGAAACGCCTTTTACCAAGTTCATCGAATTTCTGATGTAATTGAGAAAGCTTTCGAAGAATTTCAGCCGTATTTCTTGACGTGTCGCAAACTATCGACAAAGTTTGGCATAGAGGCCTTCAATACAAACTAAGACAAGTTCTGCCTGAAGAATTATATAAAATCCTAGTGTCTTATCTTGAGCATAGACTCTTCCGTGTGAAATTTGGAAACGAATATTCGGAGTTCAATGAAATATTGACAGGAGTACCCCAAGGAAGCGTCCTTGGCCAACTCTTATACCTCCTTTTTACACGTGATATCCCGCAAACAAAAGATACAATAGTTGCTACGTTTGCTGACGCTACAGCTATACTAGCAGCTGGCACAACAATAGAGGAAACAAATATGAAATTACAAAACGCTCTTAACGAGGTTAATGAATGGACAAAATCCTGGCGGATTGCACTTACCGAGAGCAAATCGATGCACGTAGATTTTTCATATAATCGGACAGACAATTTGCCAGTATTTCTCAATACGGTTCGAGTCCCTTTTGCAAATGAAGCGAAATATCTCGGAATGACACTCGATGCAAAATTAAAATGGGAGTCACAAGTAAAAAAGAAATGCGAAGAACTTAAAAATAAATACAGAGAACTTGTTACTCGGAAAATATTCGAAGCTTAACCTTGATAACAAGCTGCTATAATACAAGCAAGTGCTAAAGCCGGTCTGGACATATCGTATTCAACTATATTGTTGTACCAGTGAAACGAATCTAAATATTTTACAAACTTTTGAAAATAAAATGATAAGATCATCCGTCAATGCGCCGTGGTATATTAGGAATGAAGATCTACGCAGAGATCTGGGTGTTCCCGCTGTTAAAGATGAAACGAAAAATTTTTAACGCAAACATAAAAAAACGTTTATTAACACGTTATCGGAGGACACGTTAAGGGTCCTCCGAATTCTTGACGAAACAAATTTATTGCGGCGTCTTAAAGAACTAAACCCTTAGATTTGGCATGATAATAACAAACGTTATAAATTGCGGAGAGAGCAGGAACTCTCACAGGAAAGTTGCCTGCCAAACATTCATTACTACTCGTGATAAAAAAATTGCTAGATAAGTCGCATACTTAGTTCCAATTAAAATACAAGAAGGTTGGTTGATTAAAGTCCCACACACACCCACGAAAAAAAAAATGTACGACTTTGGAGCTTTATTACTTTGGAGCTTTATTAGCTCTGGTAAGAACCGTTATTCCAAAAAGTGACACAGTAATGCACTGACGAAACAACATAATACGGTAAAAGTTTCTTATTTAACGATTCATTTTAGTTGTTTTCGCGTCCTCACTGATATGACAGACAGCAGCTACAAACACGCAAAAAGTACATGGAAACAAAATTGACGTGTTCACATGACAAACTACATTATTACCGCAAATTTTTGCTGAACACATTTTTGATTGCAACAACATTTTTTGTTTCTACTGTTCACAAATAAAATTTTGATTGCAGGAAAACATTTGCTGCAAATTTACTGCTCGTGGATACGTTAAGCTATTAAATTTCCTTGACCCGAAAACGTCTTTTTTTTAATAATCAAAACTGTAAACAGCTATGTCTCGGAAAGAATTTTACTATATGTGTTATATGAAAAATAAGCACATTAAATTTAAGAAGCCCAAAATATACCTATAGCAATTGTATATGTAGGCAATTATTTCAATTCCTTTTATTCGACCTATTTAACAAAAACTATTGGTATGCAATCACAAAATTTTGTTAAAATTCTGTTTCACTACCGAGATATCACTAGATCTTTTAATTAGGTACAGTTATTTTATTTTTTAGGGAAAAACAGAGTATTCAGTATGTTTTCTCACACACGTTAACACTACCTCATGGATATTCAGAGTATCCATGTTGCACTACATATTAATTTTCACATAAATCCACATGCCTGTTCTTGATAAATCAGTCATCTTCCAGAGACCCATTTGTAGAATTACCAACAACACAAATAGGCGAAACGGACGAATAGTTTGAGCTCCAGTATCAATAGCAAACTCCAGATTGCGGACGGCAGACACAATTTTTTTTGTAAATTACTATTTTGGTATACCCTAGCAAAGAACTAGTAACAATATATTCCTCAACTTGTTAGGCCATTACAATAATTACTACCTAAATTTAAAACCTACCATTAAATTACAAAACAAATATTAAAAACAGAAAAAATGTAATTTTTCATAGCTTGCGAAAAAAATAAACGAAATTCACTGAAATTTATTATTAGCCTGTAAGATAGATCACATAGCCATTCTCTCATTTTTTGTACATAATTTGTAGGTGAATAAATGAAACAAAAAAAAAAAATAAAGAGAAATTTTTGAACAATAAATATAAATTTTTTATTTTTTATTTCCAATGTAAAGGTGAATGGTATGTCCTAGTTGCATGGTTGTTATGGTAGGATGATGGTGATATTTTTCGAACTTGAGACCATAAACTTGAGGCAATAAGATCGCAGGAACGTCGTGTCAAGTGAATAGCGATCAAATTGGCACAGAATTGCGGAAACATAGATAGCGTATAGTATAGGAGTCAAAGCTCGCCCTCAAGTTCGAGTATCAAAAAATGGATGTTCATAAAATTTAAACATTGACGGTTACGTTCGCACCGGCATAATTTTTAAAGAAATATGGACCGATGATTCCACCGGCCCACAAACCACACCAAACCGTTATTTTTTCTGGATGAAGTGGCAGTTCTTCAATCTCTTCAGGTTGCTCTTCGTCCCAAATGCGGCAATTTTGTTTGTTTACATACCCATTGAGCCAGAAATGGGCCTCATCGCTAAACAAAATTTGCCTCGAAAACGTCGGATCTTCTTGGAACTTTTCAAGAGCCCATAGAGCGAAGCGATGTCGCTTGGGAAGGTCGAGCGGCTTCAGTTGTTGCACAAGCTGTATTTTGTACGCTCTTGACGTAAAATGCGCCAAGTCGTTCCATACGTCGGTCCGAGTTGCTGCGAACGGCGCCGAATCGACTCTCTATGGTCTTCGTGTACACTCTCAGCTACGGCCGCTATATTTTCTTCACAGCGTGCTGGACGTGGTCTATTCGGTCGAATATTATCCAATAATGAATGCTGGGTCTCAAAATGGGTGATGGTGTAGCGAATAGTACGCTCAGTAGGACGATTATGTTGATCATAAGTTGAGCGAAGTGCACGAAACACATTCCTCACAGAACGTGAATTTTCATAAAAAAGTTGAACAATTTGTAAACGTTGTTCACGCGTAAGTCTTTCCATTATGAAATACCAAACAATACTAAACAAAAATAACATGACAGCATGACACGACTCACACGTGATCTGTCAAAAAAGGCTGAAAAAAGTATCTCTATTTGGATCACCCGTTATTTTTCAGACAGCAATTTAAATTGTATTGAAAACAGATTGCATATTCGTTGTTGTTCGTATATAACTAACCCCTACAACAAGACTATATGAAATATCAAATGCAGAAGTAGCGTACAATTTAATATTTTCATTTTTGTTCGCAAAGTGCTTTTGTTTCTGGTTGCCTGTCCCAGGTACGTCCGTACCTGCCGGTGACGATTACTGTCCTCGGTCAGTCACATGGGGTGTGGCTGAAAAGTCGGACGACACAAGTAAATTTTCAGGTTGCACCAGGCTATCAGAAACAGCAGAACGCGTCGTTGTCAATATGTGGAACACAATTACAAAAAGTCATTGCATACCATATTGATGGTCGGCTACACTTCTATTGAAATACTTAACTCCTAGAGGTAGGCTAATAACATTAGAAGATTTTTTGAAGCCTATTTATACATTTAAGAGTTCCGTGCATTAGTAGAATATGCAATCATTGTTGATCATGGTAAATAACAATCATTGCATACCTCACGGGGTGTAATTTGTAGCTTGGCTTCACAAAAAACAACATGAGTTCATTGAACTATTTCATAACAGCTTTTTAGGAATGGAGATTTGAAGCAGTAGGTTATGCAATGATTTAATGAAGGTAGTAATTAACAATCATTGCATACGTCACGGTGTGTAGTGTGTTATCTACTCTACCACTAGGCTACACAAAAAACCAAATTAGTTCATTCGTAGCAGCTTTGTAGGAGTATAAATTTGAAGCGGTAGAAATGTGAAGCAGTATATTATGCAATGACTTTAGAAAAGTGATACCTGCTGCTATTCCTGCAAATCTGCTCGCCTGGTGTAAATTGCCATCTCAGCGGTTGTGGTAAACCGAGAAAAATAGAAGGAAAAGGAAGAATGGATGCTTGGGGCCATATCATACGCAGGTGTGCATCGACGTATGGTTTTCTACGGTTTTTAAACGTGTATAAAAATTTATTGTGATGATTGATGAGAGTTCATGGTGGCGATTGTTTCGCCACCACGGCTTAGAGAGCCGCAATTTAGCAGCATACTAACGAATTGAAGAACGAAGAACGCGTGGGTAGTAAGAAAAACTCAAAATGTAAACAGAATTTTTAATTATTTTATATTTTTTGAAGTTTTTTTTTATTTACGTGTATTCTAATATTCGTAACATAAAAATATAATTACACACACATGGTGCATAGATGAGTTTTTACTTGAAGTTTTGGAGCAACACATAGCATTTTGATGTGATGAGCTGGAGCGGTGTAGATGCATTGATGAATTGTTTAAAACTGAAATAAAAAAATTTAATAAAATTATGTTTTGTATAATATATTATATGTTAATAATTATAATTATATAATTATGTTAATTAATAGTATAGTTAGATATGGCGAGACAGAACACAAAATCCAATAAATGGCCACTCTGGGACTCTGGGACTCTTGGTACCCTTTACAGAAAATACAATGAATTAAATCGTATGTGGCCAAATTGGACGATCTTTGTGATCGCTGCGTCGTAAGATAGAGTGGAGTGTCTCTTCAAATTTCGTTTGGTAGGCTGCACCGTTCAAAAACAGGAATTTGATTTTTTTCAGAAGAAGTTGTAGTTATATCCTCTCTCGCTAACCGAGCTGCGTTGTCACGGACATGTTTCTTCTGGGCTTAAACTGACAAACAAAAACGCCTCATTTTATGTATGTTAATCAGACTACTGTATGTTAAGAGAGAGAATTATTGATTCCGATAAATCATCTTTCGTTAGAGGATTTCCACAATTAGTATGCACTGTGCGCCTGGGTAATTTACATGACTAATGTTTGTTCAGCATTGGACGTGGTGGGTGCTCAGATAGGGTATGAGGTTGACGATTTTGATTTTAAAAAAAAGTTAGGAGGTGGGGTCGTGGGGTGCTATGATCTTCAAATCCTGCTCAGAAACCAAGCACTTTGAACTAGTCTACTTCTACTAATACTGAAGCAATGGCATGTGTACAATGCATGGAAGCAACCAAAATGTTCGTAAACAAAGGCTCCAGGTTCGCCTGAAAAAAAGATTTTTTGAGCCTAAAAATAATTATTTCCATCACTAAAACTTAAAACTTAACTTTAAATCGTAAAAACTTTAAACGAAAGCTCCAAATGAAAAACTAAGTATTATTCCTAAATAAAGATAAGCAAAACATTTGATCAAACTAAACATATTTTTTTTTGTTTCATTACGAACATTTTAATCGGATACGTTTACGAGATACGAAAGCTCAATATAGAAAACTAAACATTATCCTTGATTACAATTTAATGTAAATAAACATACTTTTTTGTGGAACAAATTTTCGTGAGCCTACAATTCTTTTTTATTAATAAAAGTTTTTTTATAAAACTTTAAGTTGGCAACACTGGCGGTGGCGGCCATTTTGTCAGCTGTCAAGTGATTTATTTTTAGTTTTATTTGGCATTTCAATATGAATAGACTGAACAACCTTTCCAAATTGTGTAAATTTATTTTGAATATAATAGTAGAGGCATGTTGGTTGAGGCCCATGTTCATTTCGGACTGTAGCGCCATTTAAGTAAGTAAGTAATCGTCCATCAGAACAATTAATTCGATTAAATATGGAACGTTTTTGCACAACGTTTACTCTAAATGATAATACGCATCCACAGAGACGTCGTACAGTGCGTATAGGAGGAGTTATTGCTGTTGTAGAGTGTATCGTAGAGGAAGACCTGAATCAGTCTAATCAGGAATTGGATATGTTGTCCATCCACTTTATGGAAGATTTTGCGGAAAGATCTTGGTTTGCGTGCTTACAAAATACAACTCGTGCAAGAACAGAAGCCACAGGATCTCCTAGCAAGGCGTAGATTCGTTGATTGGGCATAAAACAAGAATGCCGTTGATCCTAATTTTCATAAGAGAATTTTGTTTAACGATGAAGATCACTTTTGGTTCAATGGATAGGTCAATAAACAAAACTGTCGTATTTGGAGTTATGGCAATCCTCAAGTGTATCTTGAGGCACCGTTACCCCACAAAAACTGACTAGTGTGCATTATGGTTTGGTGGAATAATTGGTACGTATTTCTTTAAAAACGATGCTGGCCAGAAAATTATAATCAATGGTGACCGATATAGAGCCATGATTACTGACTTTTTCGTTCATCAATTGAACAACCACAATGTGCAGGAGCTGTGGTTTCAACAATTAATTTGTTGAAGGAAGCGTTCGGTGAGCGCATAATTTCGCGTTTTGGTCCTGTGAATTGGCCTCCAAAATCATGCGATTTAACGCCTCTTGACTATTTTCTGTGTGGAAATGTAAAGTCGGTAGTCTATGCCAATAAGCCCGAAACGATTGACTACTTGTTGAAGGAAGCGTTCGGTGAGCGCATAATTTCGCGTTTTGGTCCTGTGAATTGGCCTCCAAAATCATGCGATTTAACGCCTCTTGACTATTTTCTGTGTGGAAATGTGAAGTCGGTAGTCTATGCCAATAAGCCCGAAACGATTGACTACTTGCCACTGACCACTGCTTAGAAAACTAAGCATTATCCGTGATCATGGATAATGCTTCGTTTTCTATTTAAATTTTGCTAAACAAAATATGAAGAAAATAAGGAAGCAAACCAATTTTCTTGAGCCAAATATTTTTTTTTAATCTCCAAAACGTTAAACGGTTATACCTTCGAAATGAAGGGTTTAACAGAAAACTAAGCATTTTACGAGATCACCATGGAATATGGACGAAAATATATCTTTTGAACAGACAACTTTATTTTTGAGCCAAAAATGTTTTGTTGTCATTACTTAGGTGTGTTCTTAATGTGTTAGCAACGGAAAAAGGATAACAATGTGATAGCTTACAGTTTGGGGTTAATTAATATGGAGTGCCATAGGAAAGAATAACCCATTTTTGTTGTTGCGCAGTATTTTAAAAATAATGGACCATTCTTCCTCGAAAATGCGGCTGGTCATGCATTGATGGTATTCGTTATCGTGACATGATAACCCAGTTTTTAGTGCCTAAATTACAAGATATGGATGTGACTCACAGTAGGTTTCAATTCAACATGATGCATGCCATACAGCTAGAAAAACAATTCAATTACTGCATGAGTCATTTAGACTTGGCGTGTTTTATAAAACAAACAACGCGTTAAAACTATTAAATTGTTTTATTCCTTTTAACGATTAATTATAACGCTGTGAAAATATCGTCAAGTGGTTATGTTAACAAGCAAAATTGTAGATAGTGTTAATCCGGAAATCCAAGGGCAAAACACCAGCATCTATTAGTCCCATTAGGGTGCACTGCCCGGTGAACGAAAACGTTATTGGTGCATGTTTCTTCGAGAATGTGGACGCCAAAATCGATTTCCGGGGCTTCTAACATGTACTGTAACTTTTTGTGGCCAATGGCGTAGCAGCTATCCTTATTTGTGGCTGCAACTGCTATGCAAACTATTTGCATTGCCATCTGTTTCAACAGACTTTTAAATGCGCATTTTTAAAAGACAAACCAGAGCTAAGGGAAAATATACGAGACGATATGCGGAGCCTACAACCAGAAGCATTGAGCTGTGCATAAAAAGAGCCATTATCCGTGTCAAGCAAATGGTGGACATTTGACTGTGTCATATTTCATACTTAATTTCCTCAAAACGCATATAAAAGTTATTAAAAACAAGGAATTAATGTTTTCTTCTTTATTAAAAACGCCAAGTCTAAAATAAACACTCATTATACTGAAGTTAATTCTCACATACAATTCACGAAAGTAAACAAGAACATCGTAACAAAACAAACCTTCCCAACAAAATAACACAAAACAGTAGAATAATCGACAAACATCAATTAATTCAGACAATTGCAGCTTACTAAATTACATGGCTCTGCATTAATTGCATCATAAGCATATACGGCACATTTACTACTTTCTTAATCTTGTTGACATTTTAAATGTCAACAACACGAGTAGTTTAATTTATTGAAGATTGCAGATATTCATAGACAGAACAAGTACGCTTAGGAATCATTTTGGGAGTCGTAGTTTTCCATTTTGGAAAAATAGCACAAATTTTAGTTTACCTAGTGCTCAGTAATACTTTACTTATACCCAACCCTGTATGGGTGTATTAGCTTTGACACATATTTTGTTGTCCTATGTGCTCTGATGAGAATATAGAAAAAGACGACTGTTAAGTGATTACTTACTTACTTATGTGTAGGATATGTTTGTCGACAATATTGCTAAGGATGTTTTCTCTTCCTACCTTGCGTTAAAATCTCCCGCCACGATTTTAACATCGTAAATACTTCGGTAGTTTTGTCAAGGGGCTCATAGAAGCAATCCTTATATATATAGCTATATCATCTTTCTGCTTACTATAGCACGGTCCGTATTAGATGTCATAGTTTTTCATCCCTTTTTTGCCCAGCCCATCCCATCCCATCGTTTTTCATTTATGGCAGTAATGTCTGCTTTGTATCAGTTTAGTGCTTCCGCTAGTTGTTCGCTTGCACCTCTTCTGTTAATGTTCTTATATTCCGGTTACAGACACGAACGTCGTTTTACTTTTTTCGTTATGCTGGGTCGTTAGCAATAAAATCAGTCCTTTCCGAGGCTTGAGAACCAGTTCCAATTTATTAGATACCCCTAGGACACGGGGCCATCAGTATCCACTTCGGGGTTGAGCGTTGCCTCTGGCCTTTTGGTTCATCTGATACCATCTCTGTTTAAGGGGCCTGACTTTTGAAATGCGTAGACAACCTGTTGTCCGAATATGTCGAAGCAGCTTGTATAGGTTCGCCTGGGACAGCAGCCCGGGTATTCATTCCGTGCCATTCTGACCTGGTTGTTTATAGTGTTGCTGTTTTTCGTCGTGTTATCAATACTCGCGCTTGTCGTTTAGCAAGTCAAATCCGGTTGGATGAGATCAGTACCCGATGGTTACCACTTTGAGGTTAAAAATAAGCACTTGATGTGTAGTCAGAGTTACAACCACTGGACAACCAAGTTAAAGCCAATCAGAGTCTACCCACGTTCTACAACATTCAACCAAGCGATTGTAAAGTGATTGCCTATGCAAATGACATGGCAATACTTGCATATTGGAAGTACCTAAATATGCCTTGAGATCTACTACAAAATTGTCTCCCAATGTTCTCCAAATGGTCCGACTAGTTTGTAAAATGTGAAATAATGGACGAAATGAACATAACTTATTATCAAGTATATTTATCTTATTTCTTTTAATTTACCAAAAATATTTGATTATTAACAAAACGTTGCTAGCAACTTTATATGGATGAAATAAAGAAAATGACGATGTCAAAATATCTTGTTCTAGGCAGTTATAAAGTTTCAACCATTTAATTCGTCTGAACCTCATGGTTACATACCTGAGGAAATCCAATACAACTCAGTGCAACTGACCAATTGTGGCTAGCGCAAATCCTTAAGTAGTAGACTGAAGTATTATAATTATAAGTTGTAAAAACCCCCTTTACCCAGTCGTTGGTACTATCGAAATTTAGCATGACTCAAAAGAAAACACCACGGTTGCTTTTCTGGATATAGTAAGAAGGAGACTGCAAGAAACATTAAGCCAGGTGCAATCACTTATGCACTTTCAAATCAAAATGTTGAGGATTCGTTGGATTTGTTATAATCATCTACTGACGGGTAAAATTATTAACTCACGGCGTCTCATTCGCACAAAGATATTTTAGTTATGCCACCCACTGAGTTGGTGTTGCGCTCTCTCTACTGAGGAGTCAGTTGGTATTGGTCAACAAATTAAGCTTAAGGGAAAATATTGAGGAACACATATGGAAAATACCGTAATCTTTTGGAAAAGCTTCAAAGATCAACTCACATATCCATTAGCGGTGCTCCAACCCATTCGCAGTTTTAGATGCCATTCTACATATAGTGCCCTTTGACATGGCCAACAGGCTACAGCTTGTGCAGCTTAAAGGATCACATATCATCGGTGCTCATAAGGGATACTGCAACTTAAGCCTTCCTAATTTTCCGAAATTTCCTAAATTGTTTGAAAGCATTGTTAGGGAGAAGCGTTTCTTCGTATTAAAACAGGTAACCTCGAATAAACAACATGGTTTTATTCGAGGTAGATATAGTGCTACCAATTTGACTTTGTTAACTAATTCTGTATTTAACAGCTTTGAGGAACGATTACAAGTTGATGGACTTTACACTTACTTTACAAAAGCCTTTGATGGAGTGCACCACACCCTACTCTAAGCAAAAAACTAAAAACTTTGGGTTTTCATTCATTCTTAACTGGTTTCATAATTATTTAATAAACAGAAAGCAATTGATGTAACATCCGGTGTCCCGCAAGATAGCCATTGAGGACCATTGCTTTTTATTCTGTATTTAAATGATGTTCATGGTAAATTTAAATTTTGCAACGTTTTAAAATTATATTCCCGTGTAAGTAATATAACAGACTGTATCTGGTTTCAGTCTGATATAAATAGCATGGTCATCACTCAATGAGCTTAACACCTCGAAATGTTTACAGCATTCCGTATAAATACACCTATAATAAATGATTATTATATGAACGATAACAGACTTCAGCGTGCGGAAGAAGTTGAAGATGTCGGAGTCAATTTGACAAAAGTCAAATGCGCCACTTTGCTTCACAGATCTCAAAGCAAAGCATCTGTGAAGTAAAGTGGCGCATAATAGAATTCGACGCTACACACGACGAGATCAAGGAAAACTCCTGGGTTTTTTCGCAGTATATAATTTCTATGTGATTATAAGGCCAAATGAATTTCGACGCAGTTTTTCAGGGCGTACACTGTCCAGGAAATACAAAAATGGCACAAACTTCAGTAAATACCTTTATTAAAAAGCGAATTTTTAAATTGCACACCTCAAATAATTTTTTTTGAAACCCTCTGTGTTCCGCAAGATCAATGAAAACTAATATGCAAATAAAATATCGTCAGTTCAAGGGAAAAAGTCATTAAATAACAAAATAGACAAACGGAGATAACTCGATTTAAAGACATTTTGGGCTTTAAAATTCCAATTATGCAGATAAAAAATGATTTTTGCTCTTAATGTCATGATTTTTGTTAGCAAAAAACAGATTTTAAGAGAAATGTAGTTAATGATTTTACCTATATGGGATTTCGAACGTTATTGTATTAAATGAGAACACAACATTTTTTTAGGTTAATAATTTCAAATAAAAATAAGCAAAGAAACGTTTTTTTTAACAAAACATTTATGTTTTCGAATTCGGAACCCGTCATATTTTGGTAAGAATCTGTCAAGCGCTTTGCATAAGACAATGAATTGGAAAGCCCTTACACCACGGCACCAGCTCTTTCGGCATATGCCCTGCTTTGGCAAGTTTGACCAAATTCATTTGTTTGATATAGTTTTAAGGTTTCGATGAAAATACCTCGATAATATTGCTAAGTACAAGGTGGGTCAAAAGAGTTCACCCTATTGGAAGATGCTCTTATTTTTGCTAATGACTGCCAATGTCAAATCTGTTTTGACATTTGTGGACTAGACAGATGTAGAATACAAGTGAACAAGCCATGGAGCGAAACACTCCCCAAGAACGTGGAGTAATCGAAGTGGACGATTTTTCGACCAAAATCATAATGAGCGATGAGGCTCATTTCCACCTCAGCGGGTACGTGAACAAGCAAAACTATCGCTTCTGGGGCACTGGAAATCCACGAGTAATGCACGAGTGCGCTGTTGACGCTGAAAGAGTCATCGAGTGGTTCCAACGGGACGGAGCAACGGTACACACTGCGCGGGCAACAACCGATATTCTGAAAACCAAAAAACATCGGATGACTTCTTTTGGTTCACCTTGTATATTTGCTTTATAGGTCATTTTAGCACACGCCAACATTTTGGGGGCGCTTTAAAAAAAATGTATACCGTATCCTATATGAAATTGGAAAACGTTGTGGTTTTGTTTTTTTCTGCTCCCTATTACGCGGACTGTAGTAAATGACACTTTTTTTCATCTTCTTTTTCATTCCAGGTATGATACGAAAACCCGAAATGAGTAGTCGAATGAGTAGTTAACACAAACAACACCACCTAACCCGGTGGGGCAGCTCCAATTTATAAGATACCCCTAGGACACGGTGTATACTATACTATACTATTAGTCTATACTATGAGATTGAGGGCTTCCTTTGGTCCAATGGTCGTCACAATGAGACTGGGCGTTGAAGTTTAACGAGGCATCAGATAGGTGAACATTATTTGCTAAGCATTTATGACCAGCAAGATGCCCTATAAGCCAAATCGTTAGGTAGTTGGTTAATTCTTTATCTTTCTGGGACAAAGTATTGATAGTTCCTTATTAATTGAATTCTGTCAATGAATTTCAACTCAGTCGCTTTTTGAATATTTAAATATTTTTCACTTCCATTGGGTTTGTGTTCTTAATAGACTTAATCACGTAAATAAAATCCTTTTTCATTAGATATTTTGTTGAACAATTAATGTTTTAACACATTTGTTTTATGTCGAAACGATTTGCTCGAGACGCAACTATCGTAATGAAGTCATTTCAAAGTTTTCTATAATAGAGGTTTGACCGTCATCTCGCAGTGCTGAACCTACCCCTATACTTTTATGCAAATGAGTTATTGCTTGTTAAGAGGTAAAAAAAACGTTGCACATCAGAAAGTCAATCTTGCAAGCTGACTAGACTTGGCAATTAGTTTACTTTTGCCGGTCTGGGTGCACTTGACAGTGCATCCAGTTTTCTGAGAATGCACTTAATGCTGACCAATTTGAATTGTCAGCATTACTGCCGTTTTGTAATTTATCATGAACATTAATTTCGAAGAGGTGTAACTTCTGGCATATTCATTAAAAAGTGTTTTATTGGGTTTGGAAACTTGGGAAATTTCCAACGTTATTGAGCCATTATGTTCAGGAACATATGCGTGATCTTGTTGGCCAGTTGATTTCGCGGTCGCTCGAGAGAACTTATTTAATGGCCTCCCGGCTCATTGAAGGTCTTTGCAAGCCTCGGCTCCTCAAAGTAGATTTGGTGGGATTAGTATCAGGTAGAGCAAGCTTCTGACCTTTCAAGTTAGGAGTTTTGTTCATATCACAGATTTTGCCTATTATTCGTATGTCAATTAACGTAAATGCTTGTTCAACGACACGATGTGATGTCAATATCGTCCAGTCCAAGCAGCTGGAAAAATTCGTTAAAAATAGTTCCTACCGTGTTTACACCTGCCCTAATCACTATCTTAAGAGGTTGAAGAAATCGAAGCCTTGCCTTAGAGCAAGACTGGTTCTTGGGCATTACTACTTAATTGCCTTCGTAGCTCGGAAAAACAGCGGTTGTTATAAGTAATTCTTCGTTAAATTTTTTAACGAGATATTGTTGCTAGAGTGAATAGCGCAGCCGAGATAACAAAGTCCCAAACTACCTCAAAGTTATATATGTCAATGGTGACTTACTTACTTACTTTAGTGGCGCTACAGTCTGGAATGAACCTGGGCCTCAACCAACATAACTCTCCAATTAGCCCAGTCCTTAGCTAACTACCTTCAGTTGCCCACTCCAAGTTGGTTGAGGTCGGTTTCTACTTATGCACGTCACTTAAGGTGAAGTCTTCCTCTACTGCGTCCGACGTCTGGCTGGGAATGGAAGGTACTGGAAGCCGTAGTTTTGGTATCCATTCGTTCTACATGTCCTAGCTGTCTTAAACGTCCCATTCGGAGTTTTTTGACCACGGGCATGTCGCTGCACAGCTCGTATAGTTCTTGGTTGAATCTTCGTCTCCATAGCCCCTCAACGCAAACGGGACCGAAGATTTTTTGAAACGACCAAGAATTTCTTCATTCGCCTTTTCTTCATTCTACGCTTCAGCGCCGTAGAGCAGTACTATAATGTTAAGGGTCTTATATAGGATCTCCTTAGTAGTTAGAGTTAGGGCTTTACTACTAAATTGGCTTCTTAGCCCGAAGAACCAGCGGTTGGCTAGAGTAATTCTTGTTTTTGTGTTTCCTTTCGTGTTGACAGCATATACTTGGTCTTACCCTAACTAAACCCATTTTTGTCACTTCCTTCTATATTATAGCAAACGTATCTATGACATCACTTTGAGTCTGACCAATGATGCCACCATGGTCGGCACATACCAACCACTAACCATTAGGGGATGATTGATGAAATGCTTATTGGAAATAAGTGTTTTTTTTTTAAATGCGGCAAAGTAACTTAAAGTAAAGCCTTTGAAATTGAATACTTACAACCCCGATATTATTTAACGCTATAGTGTACTCACTGTACACAATGGCAGTGGGAAGTGTTGTAAAATATCTGCAATAAATACAAAAGTGTAGATGCTTGTTTGGGTCAGTGGGCTTGTGCTCTGACAAGAAGATTGTTTCAATCAAATTGATTCAAAGGAGAAATTCATTTCCTATATCTGCATTAAAAGGCCAATCATTGCTTACGAGTTCCCCATGTGATTCAATGAAGACCTATCCAACAATGAAAGATATGGCTGTTTGTACAAAACCCCAAAACCCAACTACATCAAATACTATATAGGAACAAGATCCGATTCGATGGGACTCAGCTATATAGAATTTACAATTGAAAATTAATTAATTGAAATGATACGAAAGCATTTTGCAAGAGCGATGGCCTGCGATATCAGCCCGATCTTAGGAGCATGATACCCAATGATAAATACAGGGAGAACAAGCTATTTTGAGCTTCATCCCGACTTAATAGTTTTAGTTCATGAAACGGCATCCCTGTATTGTACCACAGCTATCGTTGCGCGCGGGACAAGTGTCTGATCCTCGACAATACTTTGGAGCTCGTTTGCCTTAACACGGCAATATCAGATACCAGGCCGGACACAAAAATTAGCCTGGCGACCTGGGGGCATATGACAAGAAGTGCTTTCAACCCCGAATAGTATAAGTAGCTTAAGATAACATTTTATTAAAAAATAAATAAAGTTACGCAGTAAAGATAACTTTAAGTCGAAAGGCAATTACAATCTTTTCAGAGATAAACTTGCAGTGCCCCCTAAAGGGCTGTAAGTTAAATTAATAAAAATTATTTATAACAAGTTAGAGTTAGACATGTTTGTCTAGTATTAAGATAACAGTTTGTAAAAAAACACAGTCTTTTCTTCAGTGTATAAATCATCACACAAATTCAGCGAGATTCGCCAAGTTGAACATTATGAAAGGATTGATTACTATGAACGACGAAAAACTTAATAAATCCTACGTACATGTTGTTTTCATTATACCTTTCCCCATGGGTCTTAGTTCCGAAAATCAAGGAAATAGCCCCCGCAGGGCTATTTCTTTCTGGAAATGGGAATAAGTCCCGCGGCTGTTTATGCTCATATATCTCATAACTCATATTAAACATAAAACTTGATGTTGATATGCCATAAACTGCTGAAGAATTGACAGCAAATTTGACAAATATTGCTTAACAACAACATGACTTAAATTTTTAAAGCGTTTACATGGTTTGGAAAATGACCCGAAATTGGTCGGATATATTGCACTCAACTTGAACATTTTTTTAAATTTTGGACATCAGAGCGTCTTTTAATTGTAATGGTGGGTCTTTTACGCTCCTTTTCGGCGAATATAAAACAAAAAAATATTTTTTTTAAATCAAATATAAATAAATACTACGACAACAGCTTTAAAGCCAGAAATCTGTTCTTTAATTTTATTTGTAAATTTGTTTAGTTTTTTTTTTGCAAAATCGTGACACAAAAGAAAAGTAAAACATATTTTAATGATCTGGTTAAAAATTGTATAATTAGGAACTACAGTCTTTATGTATTCACTGCCTATTACAACTTTAAAACTAAATGATATGGTGTTTTGCCTTTAGGAATTTGAACCACAGGACCAGCACCACAGGACCCAGTTAAGAATTAAGATTTGAAATTTTCATTTTACTCTTTTACTAGATTTTAATTATACCCTATCCAATTGTGGTATATTAGTTTTGATACATAGTTTGTAAATTAGTGAAACTAGATATAGCTTAAAGCATATGGATCGACTCAGAATCGATGGCTGAGTCGATTTAGCCATGTCTGCCCTTCCGTACGTCACCAGTTTTTGGGCCTTTATTTTTGAGCTAGAATGATGAAATTTGGAACACGTGTTTGTTATTGCTCCCATTAGAACAAGTTTACAAATTTTTAAAATCCGACCACTGCCACGCCCCCTTTTTTGAAAAACGTAGTTTTATGCCAAACCGTTGGAGATTTTAAAAACGTTTATCATTTCGGTAAAATTTTAAACATTTCGGAAAAAATTTTAAACATTTCGGAAAAAATGTTGATGCAAAATCATTAGCTCTGTTAATATAAACATTTCTTCCAATATCACTTAAATATTTCTATACAGTTCCTCATAGCATAACCAGGCAAAAAACGATGTTTTTTGTCGAACTATAAAAGATTTTGATAAACTGTCGTTCTGACAATGACATTTTATCGACATAAATCCCACATTTTGGGGATATTAATTTTAAGGATGGAATGGGATATGGTATTAAACGATCCACACAGTGGATTGTAGCCTTCCCATATGGTTTTTTAGTTATTTTCGTGCTCTTACTTTGGGGTTCGTGTTCTGTAGGAGCCTACGTCAGCAGGACATGGGTGCACCTTTTCGAGTGCTCAAAAGATTTAAACATTCTTTCCGTAGTCATAGCTGCTCATATACCTTCGTTGCCCAGACTGACCAGGCTAATTGGAGAGGCATGTTGGTTGAGGCCCAGGTTCATTCCGACCATAGCACAAATTAAGTATGTAAGAAGTTATCGTTTTGTAGCCCAACATTAATTTGCCTATCGGTACTTTTTACTTAAGTTTTTCTTTCAATTTAAATGCAAATGTCGAGGTTAAATGCAATTAGACTCTTAATTTATCTTAATGAATCGAGACCTACAGACTCGTTTCAATGCTATCATCTAAACTTAACTTTTCGAAGGCACAAAAGTCAAAGTTATGTTAATACTGAAATACCAGATCTGTTACATTAAACTTGTATAGTAATTTCCATTGAGAACGCATTATGTATTTGCAGCGAAAAAAGTAATGTTCAAAGTCATAGTATTAACTAGAACCACCACAGCTATCAATCCAAATGATCAGTAAGCAATCAAAGTTTAATCTCAATTTGTGTGCTTTTCAATTGTATATATGTATTTCTGTTTTGTTATTTTCTAAAATAAATCAAGCCGACCAAACACTCCACCGATTACCTTTGTCTTGTTATCAAACAAACATCGAAGGCTTCTTAGTACTTACCAGCCAGCGGTGAGCTGATTCTACCGCCCGATAGCCTACTACAGATATACTGCTGCAATCACAGCAACCGCTACTGTAGAGAAGAAAAGTATCTAATTTATATAAAGTAGCCCACAATCAGCTGTGAATTTAGTCAGTGAATGGTTACCCGACCGGACGGTTACGAACGAGCAGAGTCACCTAAAGCAAAGAGAAAAAGCGATAACCAAAATAAACAAAAATTAATCTTAAATCGCGGACATCTGTTGCATTCTATCTACGGAGCGAGCATCAACACAAGCGATTACTAAAAATAAAAATAAAATTGATTACGATTCAAATTTCATGAATTTTTGCAAAGTTGATTGCTTGAAATTTCCGAAGCCAATAATGTCGGAAGTTTAGGCACGGTTTAAAAAAAAATTAACAGTCTTACATATTGACAAAATTTATTATTATCTTTGAGTTTAAAATTTACGAGCATTCGACTTTAGTTATGAAAGAAAGTCATTACAATATCGTCATTAATCAATTGAAGTTAAAATTGAAAAAAGTGCATTTTTATTTTTTGTATAATAAATCAATCAAAAGAAAACAATTTAATTATTCCGAGTGGCAATTGTTAAGTACATTGAGTGATAATCAACAAGTGAATTAGTTAATTTGATTGGACGTTGTTAAGCAAAATTAAAAATCAATTAAAAAATAATCTAAATCAATGTTGGAGGAGTTGAAGTATTAATTAAAGGATTTTCTTGTTTGGCGATATTTTTGACTTCAGTTTGATAAAGTGAGTAACAAATTTTAATATTAGTTTAGAAAAACTTTTTTAAAAATTTTACATTTAAAAATGTAATTTTTTATAAGTCGGATTGATCAACTCGAATTTTCATGGGCACTGAAAGTTTGACTTAAGATATTTTTTGCAATAGTTTGATGTTGCTTGTATTATTTTCTTATCAACGGTACGGATGGTACGCAAAACCTCAAAATCTTCAATCACCAATACAAACAATTGTGCATTCAGTTGAAAATTAAAAATCAGCGTTTAAATTCATAAACATATTCAAACTATGAAGAATATCCGATTGACTATTGTCCTGTGAGAATTGTAACCATCCTGGGCACCTTATTTCGTATTTATGAGGTTGTGTGCAATTTTGTAATAAGGCCAGAAATGTTTTATACGAAAAATAAAAGCACAGGGTCTTTCCATAAAAACGTTTGATTTTATAAGCCCACTCAATCATTTTATTGTCGTTGAAAAATCTGACGCGGCTTTTGACTTTGTCGCATATAATCTATCTGGCTTTCCTGCGTTTCTATGAAGGCATCAATTGATTATGGTTTATTCAATTAGACCAACGGTTTAAGATAGCATCAAAGGACGAAGTCAAAAGTATTTTAATCGCAGGATCTCTGTTACTTATGAGATAACCATAAGTCAAATAGCTTGTGTAGAATGTCCATCGTGATATGCGCTATCTGTAACGTAGCGCCGTCATATTTTAACCATATGTCGCCGTTATCCATATTATCCAGTTTCGGCCTTTAGAAGTTGGTTATCGCCGATCAGCACCGCTCGCCCGTTAATGGTTAGGGCAACACTATTTTCATTATGGGAGGAGTACGCACAGATGATTCCGCAAAATTCATACCAACTTGTTATTTTGTCACCTCAAATCGGGCAATTTCACTGGATACCACTTTTATTAATCCAAAAATAAGCCACTTCATTAAAAATGGTCGTAACCTTAAGTACTTGGACAGTTGGATTTTGTACAGGTGCCAAATTCGGAAGCAAAACTGGTCGCAGAAAAGCACAAGTTCTTGTGAAAAACGACAGATTCGATATCGATATCGAGTTCACTTTCACGCAAATCAGCGATTTTTTTAAAAATACTTTACGATGCAGTGAGGTGCGGGTGTTGGTTGAATATTTATGGAAACAGTTGGCACAATTTTGGCCACCAAACGTTGAATAGTTAACTCGGCAGGACGGTTGTGACGAATATAAAATTTGGATTTCAAAAATAAATAATCGCGAAGCAGCAAAACCCTAATAAAATATTCAAAATAAATTTGAAAGATCTGACCATTTGAACTTAACAAATTTTAAACTTATAAAGATTATCGTAAAAATCTGCATTAAGAGTTTTGCCGTAGTAGAGCCCAACAAAACCAACCTGGTGACAATTGGGATGACCGCCACCGTTTTTACTTGAGGTTGTCGTGGGTGCTCCACTTTTCATCTGCAGTCACCATTTGAGCCAAAAATGGTTCAATTTTGTGCATGAGACCTATACACAGGTTTTTTTTGTAACCAGCCTTATTCAAACGGTTGCAAGTTTTAGGTTTAGGGCCAGTTATAGCTGTCATTGAAGTACTTCACATGATGTAATTAAAATGTCACCCCCGTATCTTCTTATAGGAATCATTGCAAATTCCGTCTCATTTCGGTGGAATGGCAATCATTGCTTCACTAAAATAAATCTTGATCAGTGCAAAATAAAAACTGATTTTCTGCGAAACTAAAATTAAGATATTTTTGGATTCTAAATTCATAAGCTTTGTTTTGCGACTAACTCGCCAATGATTGCATTTAGAAAAAAGGCGCAAGAAGTGAATGAAAATTTCCAATGCAATGAGGGGTTTCAATTATAGCTATGACTGGGCCCTTAAAGAACAGCAATCAGCAAAGTTTACAATCGAAACAATGCCTAGATGTTGGCCAGACTCGTCGACCATGTTACATTTTTGACATCGAAATTAGTGGAACTGAATCGATGAAATCAAAACTGCATATATGCTTGGTTGTTACAGTATTAGAACTATCACAATTTTAACCGCTTCCGTTTTCGCTTTAACGAGGAAAAGCCATCGTTTCGGTTTTTAAGAAAACGGTCTCAAAAATGGGGAATGGCATGGATCTTAACATATATGAAACATAGAAAATGTCATTGTCTGAATATCTTGTTCTGACATTGTTTCTAAATTCACCAGGATATGAACATAAAAACAATGTTTTTTTTCTGAAAAGTGGTCATGACAATGTACGGATTATGAACTTTGTATTTTGGAAGCAACAAAAAGTTCATATACGAAATTTCATCAGCCTAGCAAAATATGGATAGGTCGACTCATATTTCTGTTTCTGATTCGTAATATGCACATTTTTGTTCTTTCTCTATGTTGTCAAGAATAACATACTCCTTTTGAATAGTGTGGTCCATTGCGTTTAAAGTCTCAATAATTTGAGTACAATAAAATGTTAGCTCCTTGCTGAGCCATTTGTTTTAATGGGATTTTTATTTACCGAATAATTTTTAATACTATTCGCAAACAATTGAAAATGTTCCTCTTTTATATTTTCCTATAATATCTATAATAAAAAAAATCTATTGTTAGGTGTTGAATATTCGTTATTGTACTATTCATGTACATGATTTAATGAAAACCATCTAAGCAACATTTTCAGTAACTATCGATTTTCAAAAGATTAAAATATTTTTTTTTCACGGTGAATAGTTTTTCTTGACACATGTTTAAACTGCTAATGACAGTTAATTTACACAAACAAACCTCGGACTTCAAAGTCGTCATCTTCCTAGTACCAAAATTAGTAACTGGACACAATTTTACAAACACTCGAGACAACATATAATAACAGACGTAACAATACGTCTAAATATTTTATTTCTTGTATTTGCATACCTCTAAAGTCCATGTAAATTCTAACACCTTTTCATAAAGTGACATTTTGCTCACATCGACAGAAATACTGTTGCTAATTGGATTAAATAATAATAGTTAAATAGAAAGTCAGAAAAAGTTAATTTTATTTAAATTGAGATCAACACAAAAATTGTGATATTTCCACGTGTTGTTTGCACATAACATTAGAGTTTATTTCAATATCAAAACAAAAGTCAGCTGTTGTTTTTGCAGACGATAATATTTAGTAAACAATTCCAAATGCTTTTGATTTATAATCGTATCTCAGTTGGGTTTTTATCTCCTGATGCTTAAGCTTACATATAGATACTGAGAAATTAATTATAGGCAACTCGGACTATGTGTTTTCACGGATATGCTTATCTGTTGGCAAACAGAGCAGATAAAATCCAAAGGAAGCCATTTGAACATAGGGTCTAAATAAAGACAAGATAATCTTTAACGACGAAGTTGATTTTAACCTAAAACGTCAATAGAGATAAGATGGAATTAGAGGTGACAACAATTCGTTATACACTGCACTAGCATTTTTGTGGTTTTACGAACTTTTGAAAGGTGCAAATTGTATGAGTATATCGACATGTATATGTTTTCTTTTCGTACTTTAACGGTGGGGACATAATCTGGATAAAGGGATTTCCCGAAATTGAAGAAACAATTCAATAGTATACCCTCACCAGCCGAAACAGTCACGGCACGTTTAGCTTTGAGAATAGAACTATCAATATATATTGATGTTTTGATGCTTAAGTGGATCTTAAGGTAAGGCGATAAAAAACACAGCTGGACAAAAAAAATATTTCGCATTTACGGCCAATACAGGGCTTTAAACCTATGATCTGATGTTTAACGCCGAATCCGACTGCAAATTTGAGAAGCTTCTCATGACAGGGTTACTCAGACTGTCAGAGTTTCGTCAGATGTGGAGCAGTGAAAAAAACGTAGGATTTGAATCAGAGACCCCGCGATTAGTGCGCAACGCACTAACCACTAGGCCTCTGCGTCCAGTTTTGGTATATCGCCAACATTCGTAAAGGTCGTCAAGGACTCTACTGAAACATTCGATACAAACAAAAAGAAAAGAAGGATACATCGTTAAGAGAATTCTTTTACATTGTCCAGAAGATTGCTTAAAATTCACAACACCAGGAGCACAATCTAATATGTCATTCGAATCGTTATTCCATTTGAAATACCATTGCAATAAAAAGGTAGGACAAGGTCTATCCTGTCACAAAAGGGAAAATACAGCATCTACGAATTAGACTTAGGGCCGGTTGGTTTACAGTCGGTAAAATGGACGGTTAGTTTACCAATTATAAATCTGCGGTAACCAAAGAGTGTTTGTTCACTCGATTTTTCACTTCGGTTACCTATCCGTGGATGTGAGATAAATCGTTCCAAGTTTCCAGTTTATCTGTCAAACTTATTGCGTGGGTTAACTTTGTTGTTGTAAGATATGATTTTTTTGCAAGTAACGACTCGTTTTTCAAAGAAGAAAAGGAAGAAAAATTAACTAAAAATTGGTGTTTCAGAGAAAACAAATTTTGGAAAAAAAAATTCATCAGTTACTGGTGATCCAATGGCTTGTTGGCATCGTTGCCATTGTTCTGCGACATTCGATGCTAGTAGTTTGGTGTTAATCGAGAGGTTTAGGGATACGCGTTGCGCGAAGGTCTTGGGGATCTCTTGCGATTGCAGTCTTTCGAAATTCAATTTTTTCACGGTATTTCTGGATTGTTGTGGGGTGGTGGATATCCGCATTCTTACCTTGGTTGCAACAAGGTAGTGGTCAGAGTCGATGTTAGCTCCTCGGATTGTTCGAACATCCAAAACACCTGCTGCTTAATGTTCTCACATTCCAGGTGTTAATACGAACGGCGTTGTCCTTTTTTCGTTTAGCTGTTCTTCAATAATAAAATCAGTCCTTTCCTATTGGTTGTTTCGTAACAGTACAATTGTTACATGGTTGGGTAGTTAACCCAAAGCACAACCCCCAACCTGGAGGCCAATACCAATTTATAAGATAAACATTGGACACGGGGCAATCAGTATCCACTTCGGGATTGAGCGCGGCCTTTCATCCGCCACCATCTCTGTTCAAGGAGCCTGACTAACGTTTGAAATTCCTAGACAACCCGTTGTCCGAATACGTCGGAACAGCTTATCTTGGTTCGCCTGGGACAGAAAACCGGGTATTCATTCCGTACCATGCTGACCTGGCTGTTTATAGTGTTGCTGTTTTTCGTCGTGTTATCAACACTCGCGCTTATCGTTTAGCAAGTTAAATCCGGTTGGATGAGACCAGTACCCGATGGTTACCACTTTTAGGTTAAAAATAAGCACTTGATGTGTATTCAGAGTTAAAACCACGGGCTTTGCAAAGTTCAAGCTTAGTTAATGTTAGTGGGACATAACAGAACATAGAATTTTAATCCAAAATGGTTGCAGTTTTCTCCTGCAATTTAAAACGTATGAAGAAATCAATATCATCCAATCCAATCCAATCGTTTAAAAAGGCGATACTGCAGCCGTTCAACCGACTTTAATTGGTAGTATCCGTCCTCACTCTCGTCACTACTAAAGGAATCCCAAATGCTAAAAAAAACAAGCATGAACAAACAAAATTCCAGATAAACTTAAGTTAAATGGCATTAACCGAACAAAATAGAGATTTATCCGCTTAACTAATCAAACCGTGATTTCTCCGGCAAAATGTTTGGTAAACAAACGCATCCGTTGGTTATAGGCTGCAACAACCTTTCGTTAAAGTTAACCGACAGTGAACAAACTACAACTTTGAGGAAATAAGAAGTTTTTTCCACCTCAGGTTCCATTTGGCGACTCCTCGTCGCCAAAATTTCAAACATGGAATTGCTACTGTCTGTTTGTTGGGGTAAAATGATAATTTAATAGGAAAACCCATACTAGAACTTCTAAGAAGATCCTGTATTAGAGCCAACCTTACTCTACAGAGCTAAAGCATGGGCCATATCAAAAACGGATGAAGGAGTCCTTGGTAGTTTTGAGCGAACAATTTGGTGAAGACTAAGTTCTAGTTTACGTTGAGAGCTTGTGTTTCTAAGTTGCTTTCTATTGAGCTATGACAATTCTCTATTCTGCTTGGCAATGAGGTTATTGGATGTATGTCTGTTATACACTTGATATTCCAATGCTCGTGTCATAATTATCTAAACTATTTAAAAAGGAGTTTCAAAATCTCTAATATGTTAATATATTCAGCCCAAATTTATATGAAATTTGGTGATTTGAATTAAGCTACACCTTTCCTTGGAGACGTTTTACTAACAGCAATATGACTTGAAACATGTTGATTAAGCAGTTCGATGAAGAGCAAAGATATGCCAAGATATTGCTTTTTACATCTATATGAATGGGTTCGAGGCACGCCCATGTTTACTAAACAAATATTAACAAATCGGTCTTACAAAAACCGTTTGGTACGTTATCATAATCCTAAGCAAAACTCAAAAAAGACAATATCTAAAATGCCGACTAATGGCAAATTTATTTTGACCTTGATTTCAGCTTTTAAAGAGTAAATACAAATTATCAAAACCCGCCTGTTTTCCCACCTAGGGCATGAAATTATAAATTCCCTTTGTGCTACAGGCAATACGAACTGTTTGCATATCTTCATTATAACCTATATGCTAAAAATATATGGACCGATTATACTCAATTCTGTTTCCGTCTTTTTTCATCATTATGGGAAAAAAATGCAATTGGCCTTCGCGTAGAAAATCCCCTTACATACTTGATAACAAACCTGTGCAAATTGCAAGACCACACACCTAGAAGCAATCTAACTCTTCTAATGGTATCCGTAAATATCCAAAAATCAAATATTATTCTGCAAAGATGTGAACATCCCATTCGACACGAGAATCTCTCGTTTTCGTTAGTCAAACTACCCAATCATTACTTTAAGGTGTTAATTTCATGAAACGACTCAAATATAATGGAAAGACAATTTTTAAATTTCAATCGTTTTGCTGATATGAGAATGCGGAAAATTTCACGCGAATTCCCAATCGCATGTTGTACTTGTCGCACACAAACATGACACCACGCTTGAATAAATTTACCAACGAACATAAACAAAAACGAATTTAAAAATAAAATAACAACAAATTTATTCAATCTTCGCGTGCGCTGCCATGTGCTTATAAAAATCTGATGCAAGATTTATATCTTTCCTAGTGGAAAACAGGAATCAATAAGCCAAGCATTAAACATTAACTAACACTTGTTGACTTTTTCTTAGACAAGAACTAAAAACAACTATGACCCCTTAAGAATTTCATAAATAAAGGTTAACTAATAAATATTTCATTCAATGAGTCAGGTTTATGTGTCATAAAATAATTTGTAAATAATTAGAGTATCTGTTAATAATGTTAGGTGATAAATGTCTGAGATACCAGATTAAAAAAAAGTTAATGAAAACCAAAATAAATATGCTTGGTGGAAACTGATTAGTGAATATGCGTTATAAACAATATAAATGCGACCTTGTGTAAATGTCTGACCTAGTGATCTTTATCGTTAGGCTAGTATTGTGCGTATTTTGGTTTGAGAACCAACAAAAGGCCAACCAATCTAGTAGGCAGGTACTTTTGCATATGTTCGCTATTTTTATAAGAATGCGAGCATGCGTAAGCTACTAAAAATGCTTAATACGTGCTGCTACAGAAAATAATAAATCCAAAAGGCGATATGAGTTCATAGGTGTTCGTAAACATGTTCATGTCTAATTATTTCCTTTGATTAGTTTTGAAAACATTTGTATGAAGATACAGTTTTTTTTAGTGTGACATTACCCTAGTTACAGCATTCACACCGATTGGGTGCAGTGACTTTGAAGTTAGTGCGTTGGACCGACTCCTTGGCGCGGTTCCCTGCTTCAAGTCCCAAAATTAAAAACACTTAAGGGTTTTCAATTCTACCTCTTGTGAAAGTGTGACAAGCATCCAAGTAAAGGGTGTTTTTTTTTTTTAAAGGAATACAACTTCAAATTTAAAATAAAACACGAGAAAATAGTTTTGATTTTCCCCAATTTGGCTTCATTGCCATTAATGTTTAAATATGATTTCGGGAATGTGGCCGCCGCGGTTGGTTCGAATAAAGCCAGGTCTAGAAGGCAAATTTGCAACCACTTTATCCCCTAACGTTTCTGGCTTATTGGGGTAGACGAGCGACTTCACATATCGCCAAAGAAAATAATTCAATGTTGTCAAATCACACGATCTTGGTGAACAATTGACAGGTCCATTCCGCGAAATTATACGCTCATCGAATCTTTTCTTCAATAAATCGATTGTGTCGTGCGCTGTGTGGCATGTAGCGCTGTCATGTTGGAACCACCATCTCATTCACATTCATGCCATCTAATTCGGGAACAAAATAGTCGGTTATACCGGTCTCCATTAACGGTAAATGACTCTCCAGCATCATTTCGGAAGAAGTATGGCCCAATGACTCCACCAGCCCATAGAGCACACCATACAGTCAGTTTTTGTGCATATAATAGCGTCTAAAGGGTCTCATGTGGACTCATACTATCTTGTAGTAGATAAATGTGACGTTGATGGGATACTTTTGGATACGCAGCAGCCCAAAAGCTACATATATGGTTGTTGGCATAGCCCTTAAGTTCGAAATGAGAATCCTCGGTGTAGATATTTTTCTTGGAAAAATCAACATTTAGCAGTTTTTTACCTCCAAGTGGTAACCATCGGGTAATGGTCTCATCCAACCGGATTTGACTTGCTAAACGATAAGCTCGAGTGTATATAACACGACGAAAAACAGCAACACTATAAACAACTAGGTCAGAATGGCAAGGAATGAATACCCGGGCTTCAGTCCCAGGCGAACCTAGACAAGCTGCTTCGACATATTCGGACAACAGGTTGCCTATGAATTTCAAGGGTTAGTCAGGCCCCTTCAAGAGATATAGTGGCGGATGAACCGAAAGGCCAACGGCAGCACTCAATCCCGATGTGGATACTGATGGTCCCGTGTTTAAGGGGTATCTAATAAATTGGAACTGGCCCTCCAGGTTAAGCGTTGTGCTTTGGGTTAACTACGGAAAGGTCTGATTTTATTGTTGACGACACGGCTAGACGAAAAAAGGACAACGACGTTCTTATCTGCACCTGGAATGTGAGAACATTAAACAGCAGAGGTGGAAGCGAACAACTAGCGGAAGCCCTAAGCAGCTACAAAGCAGACATTACTGCCGTCCAGGAAATACGATGGGATGGGCCGGGCAAAAAGAGGATGCAAAACTGTGATATCTACTACGGACCATGTTATAGTGAGCAGAAACAGCGACTTTTCGGATGCGGATTTGTTATAAGTGGCGGACTTAGGCAAGAAGTCTTATGTTTTCAAGATATTAGCGAACGCATTGTAACGATCCGCATCAAGGCCAAATTCGCCAACATTTGCCTTATATGCGCTCACGCCCCAACGGAGGAAAAAGATGATATAGCTAAGGACTGCTTCTATGAGCTCCTTGACAAAACCTATGAGCGACTACTGAAGTACGATGTTAAAATCGTGCTGGGAGATTTTAACGCAAAGGTAGGAAGAGAAGACATCTTTAGCAGTATTGTCGGAAAACATAGCCTACACGACAACACGTCTGGTAACGGACTTAGGCTAATTGACTTCGCTATGGAACGAAATGCCACTATAGCCAGCACACGGTTTCCTCACCTCGATATCTATAAGGGGACATGGCGGTCTCCAGATAAACGAACGGTCAATCAAATTGATCTCATAGCGGTAGACAAGAGGCACGCATCCAGTATTTTGGATGTCCGAACACTTCGAGGAGCTAACATCGACTCGGACCACTACCTTGTTGCCACAACAATCCAGAAATACTGTAAAAAATTTAATGTCGAAATACTGCAATCGCAAGAGACCGCGTATCCCTAAACCTCTCGATTAACACCATGCCACCAGCATCGAATGTCGAAGAACTATGGCAACGATGCCAACAAGCCATTAGATCAGCCGCAACTGATGTGCTAGGTTTCTCGCGCCCACCAGCATAAAAACCCCTGGTTTGATGAGGAATGCCGACAGATGCTGGCAGCCAAGAATGAGGCCTACAAGGCTAAGCGGCAGGTTAAGACGAGAGCTGCCGTTGAGCTCTTTAGGCAGAGAAGAAGGGAATAACACCGGCTTTTCAGAAAGAAGACAAAGAGCAAGAAAAGAGCGCGATCGAGGACATAGAGGTCCAGGAACGATGTTCGCAAGTTTTACCAAAGTGTAAAACGTCAACGCCAAGGATACAGGGCTCGAACAGAATCCTGTCTAGATGAACAAGGAAATGTCGTTGTTGAGACACAGTCGATGCTGTGCACCACTTCTGCAGACTGTTAAACGGCGATGACGAACAACATTCCGCTGTCAGGCAGAACGAACCATTCAATATTGGCAACGACAGCGAAAACTGCCAACCACCAGACCTGAGTGAAGTGAGGATAGCAATATCTAAACTGAACCTTCCCGCCAAGATTTATAAAGCCGGCGGAGATGACTTGGTAAGTAACATCCATCAACTTATAAGCCGAATCTGGTCGGAAGAAAGTATGTCTGAAGAATGGAACCTCAGCATCGTTTGCCCGATCCACAAAAAAAGAAGACCCTCTAAACTGCGCCAACTACAGAGGCATAAGTCTCCTCAACATCGCCTACAAAATTCTATCTGCCGTAATATGCGAAAGCCTGAAACCGTTTACCAATATCCTGATCGGCCCTTATAAGTGTGGATTTAGGCCAGGAAAGTCCACAACCGATCAAATCTTTACACTTCGGCAGATCCTGGAAAGAACCCAAGAAGTCCAAATCGATACCCACCACCTATTCATCGATTTCAAAGCCGCATACGACAGCATTTATAGAGACAAACTATACAGTGCCATGTCTAGTTTTGGTATACCGCCCAAACTCGTCCGTTTGTGTAGGATGACGATGGAGAATTCTCGCTGCTTCTTTAGGGTCGGAAACGACCTCACTGATACATTCGGTATGTGACTTCTTCAATCTGATTCTTGAGAGGATTGTGCAAAACTCACGAGCCAACACCAGAGGCACAATTTTCCAAAAATCTGTACAACTACTAGCGTACGCCGACGATATTGACGTCATTGGTAGGACCCAACGTGATGTCATAGCCACGTTTGCTAGTCTAGAGAAGGAAGCGGCAAAAATGGGTTTAGCAGTAAATGAGGGCAAGACGATGTATAGCTGTCACCATGAAAGGGCACACAACATCGACGAATTGGACAGAACGTCACCATTGACAGATATAACTTACGGTAGTACGGTACGTACGGTAGTACGGGACTTTATCTACTTCGGCTCCGCTATTAGCTCTGACAACAACATCTCGTCAGAAATTAAACGAAGAATTACTCTCACCAACCGCTGTTTCTTCGGGCTAAGAAGACACCTCAGTAGTAAAGCCCTCACTCGAACTACTAAGGGGATCTTATATAAGACCCTAATCATCCCAGTCCTACTCTACGGCGCTGAAACATGGGCCGTCTCAAAGGCGGATGAAGAAATCCTTGGTCGTTTTGAGAGGAAAATTCTTCGAAAAATCTTCGGTCCCGTTTGCGTTGACGGGCTATGGAGACGAAGATTCAACCAAGAACTATACGAGCTGTCTGCTGCCCCTGGTCAAAAAAAAAATCCGCATTTGACGTTAAAGATGGCTAGGACGTGTAGAACGAGTGGACACCAATACTCCGGCTCGCAGAGTCTTCGATTCCCAGCCAGACGTCGGACGCAGTAGAGGAAGACCTCGCCTTAAGTGGCGTGCACAAGTAGAAACCGACCTCAACCAACTTGGAGTGCGCAACTGGACGCAGTTAGCTAAGGACCGGGCTAATTGGAGAGGCATGTTGGTTGAGGCCCAGGTTCATTCCGGACTGTAGCGCTACTTAAGAATTAGAGTCTCCCTCTGTACTGGAGAACGTAGAACATTCTACGGGACCAATCCAGTTTCGTACTCGTAAATTCGCAAAAGTTTTAATTGATCTTGACATACACAAATCGGCGGTGATTTGATGTCATATATCACCGAAAAGTGGTGGAAAAAGCAGATCATCGCACTTGATGTCTAAAAGGCATTTGACAGGATTTGGTGCTTTTTGTGAATTTTCGTGCTTTTGATGTCGATGATACTCTACTTCAATGGATTAGAAACTACATCTCATCTCATCTCATAGTGGACTCTATAGCCTCTCTTAAATTTTGTAGGAATGTTTTCTGTCTTAAACTCTTTTAACGCTATTTTATGGGTCTAGTTATAGCTATCATTGAAAACTATAAATGCGCTCTATAAATATAAATACCTTCAGAGGTGTTTGAGAAAATTGTTAAGAATAAGGCAGCTGGATAACAAAAATTTAGCGCACATGGCCCCACGGGATTGAGCTTTATCTGATGCTGATTTCAATCTATGACTACTATGTGGAGTTTGTGCAAAATATAACGAATTTCAGACTACATTTCACAATACACTTCGTGTGCATAATTAACAACATAAAGATGCTTCGTTTAACCCTACTTATCTGTGAGGCCTTTAACATTAAGTGTAATTCATAAAAAAAAAACATATTTAAAAGCTACAGTCAGGTGTGCCAAGCGTTTGAATACCCTATCCGTTTCCATCGTTCATCTAAAAAAGTGTGTATGCTTAAATTGTTTAACAGAAGAAAACACACACATTTTGTCTTATTAAAGATTTTAACATCAAATTTCATATATTAAATCATAATTTTGGGATAAATTAATACGCCCTATGCCCTATAGAAAGAATATACAAATATTTCTTTTAGGGAAATGAATTATGGTTTGACTAGGAAAAACGTTTTTTGCGGGCGGATTTTGCAAATTGTTTAGCCCCGAAAACTGGTGACTTATGGACGGACAGACAGACGTGGCTAAATCGACAGGTTGATACCCTGACTCGATCCATGTACTTGAAAGCATATCAAGCTGAATTATTTCTGTGTGTTACAAACTATTTGTCAAAACGGCTATGCCCCTACGAGATAGGGTATAATGGCAGAGAGAATAAAAAAAGGCGCAACACTAAATATGTGAGATAAACGATTAACCTGCTAATCGCAAACACGCAAATTTCACATGAAATCCACCACCAGTAATTGACATTGAAAATCAGTAACTTACATTGGCCATACTTGTTATCTTTCGTCTCCCAATTTATATGGCTTAAGCGATTTGATGGTCTACAGTTATTGTATAGCACGTGCAAACTGTAAACAAAAATACTTTGTACGGATATCAAAAACAAACCAGAATCGCACCAGCCGTATGCTGTATCATCGCTCCGGCTTAAACAACTTGAATGTAAATTGAACTTTGACCTAGAAAACTAGTATCGGTTGTTTTCTTGTAATTCAATTAGCATAAAGATTTTACTCTAAATTATAACCTTTTTCCGCCCAAAATCATTTGTCAATCCATGAGATAATCTTCTCTTTATCGCTAGTTACACCGATTCACTTTTAAACAACTGCTGACCCATACTACTTTACTCTCTTACTTAAGATCGCCTCTAAAGATAGTCAGCCTCTCTCGTTGGCTAGATTACCCACTAAACAACGCGCAAAAAAAACAAACGTTTAGATTGTAGAAGCCTCGACATACACAATGGCCAGTGTGATTTGTAGTGCGGTGCCAAATACATCGTTAGAAATAAAAGATGTGATTTTGAGCGAAGCTCCATTATTCGTATTTTTAAGACCGGGTTTCGAACTCTTTGTGCTAGTGTTCATGTGCGTTTCGATTTCCGCTTTCTATACTGCGTGAACGGTCTTATCTCAAACGGGTGGTCCAATTGTGGTCCAATTAGACCAAAATTAAAGACAGACGGTTACTAGTGGTCAACGGCATATGTATCGCGAACTGAATTGGTGCTACTCTAAGAATTTGTGAAACAGAAGAAAAAAGTAAGCCGCCTAGCGATAAGTTGTTATCAGTGTAACATATTCTCTGACACTGTCTTACATCCAGTGTCAACGCAGATATAGCCGATTTATTATACAATCCACATGGTCATCAAATGATAAGCAAACATCGGATTAATTGAGATAGTTCAATGCAGTGTACATAGAGATACATCATATATACAGTCGCGTCATGCGTTTGCTCGCATAAATCAATCGAATGACTTGTCTCGAGCAAGTCAATTTAGTGTATCTACATGGAGCGCTCACGCCAATGTAGTTCAAAGTCAGTGAAAGAATCTAGACTGAGGTTAACTGCCGAATATTTTCCGGATCCTAAAGCCGCTGCCTAAAATTTTCTGTGATGCGTGTCATCAAATTGCCTTCTTTGTGCATCAGACTTAAACGGAACGAGATGCATGCGAGCTGTACGCTCTGGTCTGCATGTGACGTGATTCAAAAAAACTTATTTGCACTGATTCAATTAAATGTCGGTTCATTCTTTTCTCATTCATCTGTCAATTACAAGGTTTTTTATGAATTTTATAAGCCTCTGGATGCTAGTGTATGCATTGTATCTTGTGTCTGGCCGTTTAGGTTAAATGGACGTGTATAGTGGTAAACAACAAAGTTTACTGCTAGTTGTGTGAGTGTAAACTATACGCGAGCGCGGGCTTCTGTTTGTCGAGCAATAAGAGATGAAGAGTGACAAGGCGTTTAGAAAGTTAAACCGTGATAGAAGCTATATAATTTATTAGATATTTTTTTAGAACTAATAGATATGTGATAATTCGTGAGTGACACTTTTGCTTGCCATGGACATTTGGCGAAACGTGATGAAAAATACTACGAAGCGAAATAGTCATAAACAATTATGAAACTTTTTATCAGCATTATCGTGCGCTAGTCCATTTATTTCTCATTCGAATAAATGGATCTTTGTCCTCGGTTTGGTCCGATAATTTTTATAAAGCATACTGAATGATGTGAGGAGTGTAGCAGTCCAGTGATTAGTGCATTGCACTGCTAAGCGAGGGATTTCAAATTTAAATGCCGAAAGTAATACACCTAATGTCTAATCAACTCGTGGGTGGCCGCGGTGTAGTGGTAATGTGTTCGTCTGTTGAGTGGAAGGTTGCGCGTTCAATCCCAACCAAAATCCATTTCACTTTTATTTAAAAGAAATAAAAGGTCGGTGTAGTACCTAAAAGTATGCCCACCATCTTGAATTTCTTCAAATTTAACGAACACAAGAAAAAGTGACTCCCCGAAGCTAGTTCGGACACCACCCATGGAGTTTAAGTCTCCACTACATCCAAAATCTTTCCTATCCTCTCTTTCTTCCCCTTCTCTAACGCTCGTACTATGGTAACATATAAAAGGGTATTCATAACCCCTTGAGTACGTGTAAATTATAAAAAAAAAAAAAAACTTTAAGGAGTCTACAACTGTCATGACAAATGGGCGTTAGACTGTAGGATTCATTCTTATTGCCAAAAGTATAATTCGCCCAAGCAAGTGCGATCCTGTATATATACTTCGCAGACATAAGTGTAACAAAAAAGCAAGGCTTAGTCTCTGTATGGGCATTTGTTTATGTACAGGGTTTCCGCCGGGAAGGTATACTACTTTGTTTGGTTATAATTTTTGATTAAATGAAAGAGAATAGATCTTATACTGATAAATATTTTAAATGTCGGCAATTATATATGGAATATAATATCAGATAAATGTCCTCTGTAAGTCTCACAAATGCGAACCCTTTTGTGCACATTTTTCATTGCATTCTCACACATTTCACGCGGTATTTCATTAATTCATCACGAATATTTTGTTTGAGTTACTCAGGTGTTTTTGGTTTGTTTGCATAAGCCTTGCTTTTCAAATATCCCCACAAAAAGAAGTCCGAAGCAGTCAAATGAGGCGACCGTGGAGGCCAATCAACATCACCATTTCTTGAAATGACGTGTTCTGGAAAGAGGTCTCGCAGTAATTCCATTGTAATCCTGGCTTTATACGATGTGGCACCGTCTTGTTGATACCACATGTTAATCAAGCCCAAAGCATGCAGTTGTGGCGTTAAAAAGTTTTAATTCATATCACGATATCGCTCCCCATTCACAGTTACCGAAACGCCGTTTTCATTTTCAAAGAAGTAAGGTCCAATGATTCCTCTTGACCAAAATGCACACCAGACTGTAACTTTTAATGGATGCAAAGGTGACTGATAAATAATTTGAGGGTTTTGCATTGCCCAGAACCGACTATTCTGTTTATTCAGATATCCATTCAAATGAAAATGTGCCTCGTCACTTATTATGATTTTTGCATGAAAATCCTTTTGGCATATTATGTACGGCGGCGTAAATGGTCTAGTGGAAGAAGATCTTGTGTCAACTGAATCTTAAATGGAAACAAATACAAATCCTTGTGAAAAATTGTGCCCAAAGTTGTTCTTTGAAGAACAAGAACCTGAGCACGGCGTCGAATTGAGGTTGATGGATTGTTTTGAACACTTCCTTGAGCAACACTAATGTTTTCAGCCGATCTTGCAGTACGTTGTGGTCCATGCTTAGGCCTATCACCTACAGATTCCTCTTTTTTTTCGAAACCATTCACTGCACGATAAATAGTGCGTTTTGTTGGCACGTTGTTTCTCCCAAAAATTTCACGTTACTTTCTCAGAGTCACAGTAATTGATGATTGATTTTGATAAAATGTTTTAACGATTAAAACACTTTGGTTTATAGTATATTTTTCCATAATAAATTTGCCACGTGTCTACTTTACGACTGTCAAATATTAACTGTCAAAACAAAGTGGTATACCTTCCCGGCGGACACTCTGTATTTATAGTAAATATATACACTAAACATGTCTTTCAAATCGTTCATACACCTTATAACAACTTACCTACACAATTTTGTTAAAAATAAATCTCTACTATGCCACTCATAATAATATCCACATAGACCGGCACTAAATACGTTATTGACATTGTGATAACCCACACATCATCAGTCGTTTCACGTTCTTTATCACCGCACTCAATAAATGGAAATAAAAAAAGGGAATATACAACAAATCGGTAGAGGCTCTTAAAATTAGGCCTTTATCTGCTTATTATTGAATTTAATTGATTAATTAAGAAATTTCGTACCAGCAAATTTCTCATAAGAATGTTGTTCCTATAACTCATTGAGGACACCAAAAATCTTATTTATGTGTACAGTCAGTAACCAGAGAAGCTCTACGATGGGAAAGTAGAAAGAATTTTAACTTAGCTAAACGTACTAAAGTGCGGATTGAAAAATCTACAAGGCTACCTGAATTCTCAACTTAAAGGTCTGGGAAATAAGGGTTGATCAGCAGATTCAGAGACTCCACTTCAGAATCTAGCCAGATACAATTTCGCGTGCATTAGAAAAGGGTTTGGATTGCAAAGATGGCACATTTTGCATATTTGACAACTTTTTTAAAAAGATCAAATGCACGCAATCCAAAATCATTTTGAGTGCACCCAAAATGGTACCTAGGTTGAATTCTGAGTTGAGTCCCTGAGTCTGCTGATAGGCACTTACTTCAAAGACTTTCCAATCACAGAAACCAAAGCAGCTTTGGTAAATACCACCCGCTCATAGAATCGATCTAAAGTTATTTTTTTTATAGAAAGCACAGAAAGCAAGTATGAGCAGTTTTGCAATTTAGAACCATAGAAGGGGCCAAATAGAAGGTGCCAAATTGTATCTTCCATGCACAACTTTAAAGGGCTTTCTAGAATTTTAGGGCTAATCTTGGTCTGCTGTCACTTCTAGCACAATACCTGGACTGAGACAATAACAAATAGGTAAGTTTCACACACTCAATCCCTTAGGTTAAATTGATATCATTACTACTAAAAACAATTGAGAGAATTATCGAAATCGTATATTCCAACCGAGTTTATTAATCAGTAATCACTCTTTGCTTGTTGAAAAATCCTGTGGAAACAGCATTTTCACGCAATTATTCAATGAATATTAAAATTAATTGCAGTCAAGGAATCTAAGGAATTGTGGAAAACTCCAGTACTGAAGAAATCCTCATGGACTCTCTAAGAAGCTTTGCATCACCGACTCCATCTACACTCTAAATACACAAAATTCTGAGCATAGTTAAGCTTAAGCTCCGAAATTTTTAAAGAAAACTTAATATTTTGAACTAGTCCTTGATAAAAACCATTCGTAAAATGTAACTAGAACGTATATCGTGAAAGAAAGCGGTTGATCGTAAGCCCTTAATTAAAACAATTTAGGGGAATACAAACCCCTTTGAGAATCGTTTAATATGCAATCACATCCTATCAATGAAATAAACATCCCAAAAATGTGTGTATTTCAAAATGTTATAAAGCGCAATGCCGTATGTTGGTCCCTTAAAAGCTTTCTTGGCAAAAACAAAAAAAAATAGACACTAACGACCTATATCAGTCATAACCCTACCTTCCCCACTGAATTCTGTATGGAGAGATTTAATTTGATGCCAAGGAAGGGGATCTAACGATTAACGTAGATTTAAAATGTCAACTTTTAAAACCACATTGCGACTTTATATTCTCCGATCCTAGTCAGAGTTTTGCAGTACCAAGGGCTAAGGCGGTGAATAAAAACTGTTTTTAAGTACCACTTTGCGGAATAAGAATTAGGAGAACCGTTAATTAAGTAGTCTAATGAACTAAATAAGCCACTTCATCCACAGCTTAATCAAAAAATCTTGAAGTACCCGAAAGTGAGATTGTAAGCATTGCCGTTAATTTTGTCAATAAATTCAGAACTTCTTAAAATATTATTTCGAAAAGCATTAAATAAACTCCTCTAAATTGTAAATGCAGCAATTAGATTAGAATACATACCAAGAAAGTGGAAAGTCGCAGAAGTGATTAGGTTCTCAAACCAGGAAAATCACCGAATGAAATAAAGTCTTACAGACCCCTTTCAATTCTTTCAATAATTACAAAAGTATTTGAAAGGATATTACTCATTCGCTTACACCCCATTATTGATCTGAAACGCCTTTTACCTGACCATCAATTTGGGTTTAGAAGTAAACATTTGACTTCCGACCAAGTTCATCGAATTACTGATTACTCGAGAAAGCTTTCAAGGAAAAGAAAATTTGTTCAGCCGTATTTCTTGACGTGTCGCAAGCTTTTGACAAGGTTTGGCATACAGGCCTTCAATACAAACTTAGACAAGTTCTGCCTGAAAATTATATAAAATCCTCGTGTCGTATCTTCAGCATAGACTCTTCCGTGTGAATCTTGGAAACGAATATTCTGAGTTCAAAGAAATATTGGTAGGAGTACCCCAAGGAAGCGTCCTTGGATCGCTCTTGTACCTCCTATTTACACTTGATATCCCACAAACAAACGATACAACAACAGAGGAAACAAATATGAAATTACAAAACGCTCTTAACGCGGTTAATGAATAGACGAAATTATGTCGGATTGCACTTACCGAGAGCAAATCGATTCATGTAAATTTTTCGTATAAACGGACAAACAATTTGCCTGTATTTCTCAATACACTTCGAATCCCTTTTTCAAATGAAGCGAAATATCTCGGAATAACTCGATGCAAAGTTAAAATTGAAGTCGCATGTAAAAAAGAAATGCGAAGAACTTTAAAAAAAATAAAGAGAACTGTACTGGTTACTCGGAATTCGAAGCTTAACATTGACAACAAGTTGCTATTATACAAGCAAGTGCTAAAACCGGTCAGGACATATGGTAAACAACTATGGGGTTGTACCAGTGAAACAAATTTTAACATTCTACAAACTTTTGAAAAGAAAATATTAAGATCATTGTAGGTGTGCCTTGGTATATAAGGAATGATGATCTACGCATAGATCTGGATATTCCAGCGGTTAAAGATGAAACGAAAAATTTTATACGCAAACTTAAAAAAACGTTTATTGAGACGTCTTCAAAGAACTAAGCATCTCTCAACTAACTAACTCTCAAAGGAAAGTTACCTGCCGAACATTTATTACTCGGGATAATAAATGCGAAATACGAAAAGGGTGGTGGTTTTAATGAGTAAAAGTCTCACACTATTTTGGGCACGTGCTCATCGTGTCTATGAAGATTTCCACCAGGCCAAGGAAAAAAAATATCAATAAACTCATTCGCGTTTAACCCGGCATTGATAAGTTCTCCAAAAGCTTTTAGCGACGGATTTGTAATTTTATGTTCCCATTGATACAAAAAGTGAAACTATTAATTTAAAATTCAAATTTAATAGTCGTTTGAGGAAATATCATATTTGGCCAATCGGATATAGAATAACCTATCAGTGGCGCGATGGTTAGTTCGTTGAACTGCCGCGCTGAAGGCATGGGTTCGATTCCCAGTCGTAGCAACACCTAAAATGATTTTTTTACTGGCCCTCCTCTATTGATGATCTGACATGTCATCCGAGTAGTATCAATTGTCAAGAAAAACTTATCTCAAATTCGACGTTCGGAGTCGGCATAAAACAGGAGGTCCCGCCATCGTGCAAGAAGTACACACGCACACATGAATGGTTGTGAGAAAGTTTGGCCCCGGGTACTAACGATCCTGTTGCGCCAAAAAATGGAATTAATATCGCCCGTGTAAATTTAGTCAAACATACATATATACGTCCCAAACGATGATATAGAAAAATGTATCAAGGATACATTTTACGAGAGAGCTACTAAATCTAATGGACAAATTCCCCAAAAAATAATCCAAATGGACATTTTCTCCAAAAAAAAAATTAATGGTCGAAATCACCAAATACTGATATCTTACTTTTCTCTCCAAGGCATTGTAAATTTTGATTACTATTAAAAGTTTTACGTGTACACAAAAAAACGTTATGCATGCACTTTTAGTTTGACGTGTATTTTTGTAGACAAAAGACAAATCACTGTTTTGTTTGTGAATTTTTCTCTTCTATTGTCAATCATTAATAATATGCTTATCTTGTTTAAATTGTTATTACCTATTAACGGGTTGAACGTACCTTCTCAAAAATCGGACTTGAGGTTTTCAATGTCAACATCGGGAAGGAAAATTTCTTTGGATTTTCACATTTTTCACAGAGCACGATTTTGATAATAAATTTCAATAATTTGCAATCGTTGCTCGTTTGTAAGTTTTTTCATGATTAAATGGCAGAGTATACTGAAAACTTTTCACTTTGACAGGTGACGTTTGGACGCCATTACTAACCAGTGCTGCCAACCTCAAAAACTTAACTCTTAAAAAATCACCCTTTATATGTACAAAACCATATTAAAAGAAGGCTTATTTCTCCATCGAGTCGGTCGACAGCTCTATTGTACGAAATTTTAAAAAATATAAAACTCTGAAAACCCTGTGGCATCATTTTATTATAGTGTGTAAAACTGATGACAAAAGTTGAAAAAAAAAATTACATCGTTCAATTGTGATGGTGATGTTTCTTTAGTGTTTCAAGAAATGCAAGTCTTATGGTGTGCTGTGGTAAAAGTATGATAACGAAAACGCCATAAAGGAAAAAGTCTTTCTTTAAGATTGTAAGTAAAAATGAGTAAAAACCAGTACAAACTATTTGCACGGAAACAGAAAACACCCGTTTGTAAAAAAAAAATAGACACCTCCACCAAACCAAAAGAAATATTAAAAAAAAGTGTATTCAAAAGATATGTAGACAATGGACCATATTCATAAAAAAAAGAATATGCTCATACTATGAAGGAAATACTTCTGGTTGCATTCGAGCTGGACCTTATACTTTTCGAGTAAAACCTAAATAAGACGCAAATCATTTAAAAAGTCAGTATAGAAGACTCATTTCGGTAGTAAACGGTTGTGTTATCCAATTTTTAACGCTATGGCAGATGTGGTACATGAGGGGTATGCTTAATATTACAAGACCCGCTTTTATACACTTCGTGGAGGTGCTTGTTAGCGATATCTCAGTGGTTCTGGATATCTAAGTTCTAGCTACGTTATATAGGACTGTGAATGCAGTAGTTGACAGCACAGTTGCAACTTATTGGATCAAGTTTCCAACTAACGACAGCTATTATAGTGTAATCGATTGCTCCCACGTAGAGATACTAAAACCAAAACTCTATGGAGATGAGTACATTAATCGAAAAGGTAAACATCTGAATGTTCAAGCCACTTATGATGCCAACGAATTTTTTACTAGTGTTGACGTTAGTTGGCCTGGATCCGTACATGACATGAGTTCTTCGATTGATTCATTCTTTCTTTTTTCTTAAATTTTGGCATGTGCTAGAGATTTTTTCAATATAAGGGGATTAGCGGCCACATCCCTTGCTATGAACTGAAGCTGTTACTAGCATTTGTTTCATTTTCACTAACTTCTTCACTACTAGAGTAATGCATATTTAGCGCACTAATACATTTATTCAATAAAAAAAGTTTGATGTGATCCGTAAGATAACAGAAATAGTACTAAGACAAGAAAGGGAGCTGGCACAACAAAAAAAATTAAAAGATATTCTTGCAACTGTCATGTAGCGCTCTGGAGAGTCTACCTCTTACTCAAATTATTACAAACCCTTACATTCGTTTTGGTTACTGATGTCAAAACTTAAAAGATAAACGTTATGAGGAACTACGGTTATAAGAACTTCTATTCACGAATTTAAAAAAAAAAAATTGGTGTCCATTAGAATTTTAATGATTTTCCGTTGTTAGCCAAAACTGAAAATTGAAGTTAAGGAATAGTTGGCCCAAAACTAATTATGTGTTGAAAAAAGTGCTCAAAATATATCAAATTCCATTAAATTTAAACAAATAGTTAGCGACAAATTGACAATGTTCCATATATGTATGGGCTAAATCTAAAAATCCGTTATTTGAATTTTCTCGTAAAAATAGGGTATCTAGTTCTGTTGACTATATTTTTATGTAAGTTTAATCAAAATTGTTGGACGGCCAGTTAAGTGTAAGAAAAACTAGCGATTCTGAGTCGATCCATATACTTTGAGGTATACCTAGCTCAAATATTTTTCTATTTTACAAACTATATATCAAAACTTACTTACCCCTATAAGATAGGGTATAAACAAATGAGAAGGCTACAATCCACTGTGGGGATTGTTTTATACCCTATGCCATCCCATACTTTAAATTAATATCCCTTAAACGTTGGTTTTATGGCAAAGAAATATTAAAATTGAAATTGTAGCAACATATTGTTCAGACAGTTTATCAAAAACTTTTATGGTTCGACCAAAAACAACGTATTTCTCTGCATATGGTATGGCATAGGGTATACAAATGGTTTTTGTATGAAAACGTCTCCAAAAAGTGGGCGTGGGTAAAAATGATATATGGAAGAAATGTTCACATTACCAAAACCAATTATTTTGCATAACATTTTTTTTGAAATTATTAAAATGTTACCAAAAAACTTTTTAATGAAAACGCCCCCAAAAAGTGGGCGTGGCAAAAAATTGTAAAGACGAAATATAGACATTAGGATTGTCTAGATATCTTGTTCAGACCTTTTTTCAAAATTTTGAACGGTTTGGCCTAAAATTAGGTTTTACTAAGAAAGGGGCGTGGCAGTGGGCGGATTTCAAAATTTTGTAACTTGTTCAAACAGCACGTAGAAAGATCACATGTACCATATTTCATTATTCTAGCTCAAAATTTAAGGCCCAAAACCGGTTACACAGACGAACGGACGGACAGACAGACATGGCTTAATCGACTCAGCTAACGATTCTGAGTCGACCCATATACTTTGAGGTATACCTAGGTAAATTATTTCACTATGTTACAAACTATATCTAAATCAAAGCTAATATACCCCTATGGGATAGGGTATAAATTAGGCCTCTTACTGTGACCAAAAGAATTGTTAATACGAAATGTGAAGAAAATTTGTCGTTTAGTCTAGAAAACCCATCTAGTGTTCTTATATCTAATGTTTGAATTAATTAAAATCTCGAGTTTAAATATTTTTATGAAAACGATACCAAATAAAAAAGCTGAAAATGTTTGCTAAAAACTTAAGAAATAAACAGAAAAAGTGTTAAATAAAATGCTTTTACACCACGCCAACTTTTTAAGGATGTTTATTGTGCATAGCGGATTTTAGGGTTATCAATCGATTTTATACTTATAGTGTATACTACTAGATTTTATTTATAGTGTATAATAGTTTTGATCATAGTTTTTTTTAACATAGAGAAATATTTAAGATGAACACACGTAGTCATTCATACAGAAAGATATAATAATCGCTAACTGCGTTGATTTACCCATGTTTGACTCTTCCTCCGTCGCACTATGAGGTATTTGCCTCGAAAAACCGCTCAAAAATTCAATTTCTCAAAATTTAAAGTGGAGAAGTATTTTCTTTGTCAAGCTGTTGTTAAAAACCCATGGAAAAATTTACCGAAGATTTTAATAATTTTTATGCTAAAATTCGGCATAGCATTAGTTGAAATTCACTAATCATAAACTTGCGTTATTGATCAATGATTTTGGGTGAAAAATCGCACCGCTAAATAAATTATTTTTTATTTTTTTTAATACACTGTAGAACATTTTTTGGAGGATTTTGTTGCAGGTGTGTACTTTATTATACAGTTATTTTTATGGATATTAATGCTTTAATTTAATAGATATAGGATTTATTTTAAATTAATGCAAATGTGAAGTTTTTTTTATATTATGGGCCTTTTGTTATATTATTGGGCGATATTAGGTAACATTTCTAACACTGGCTCAACAAGGAATATGGCAAGAAGCTAAATCAATGCTGAATAAAAATGTAATCATTCCATACAGGGTGTAATTTGTTTTGCCACCATTTTGGTAAACATTAATCTTGACAGTTCATATTAGACAGTCGTGAAGAAGACACGAGGCAAATTTATTATGGAAAAGTATTCGATAAACCAACGTGTTTTAATCGTCAAAACATTTTGTCAAAATCAATCATCGATTACTGCGACGATGAGAAAGTTACGTGAAATTTTTGGGAGAAACAACGTGCCAACAAAACGCACTATTTATCGTGTGTATTTATGATTTCGAAGAAAGAGGGTCTGTAGGTGATAGGCCATAGCTTGGGCCACAACGTACTGCAAGATCGGCTGAAAATATTACTGCTGCTCAAAGAAGTGTTCGAAACAATCCATCAACCTCAATTCGACGCCGTGCTCAGAAGCTTGGTCTTCAAAGAACAACTTTGGCCACAACTTTGCACAAGGATTTGCATTTGTTTTCCATTTAAGATTCAGTTCACACACGAGCTGCTTCCGCTATACCATTTACGCCGCGTTACATATGCCAATAGGGTGTTAAAGCTTGGTTGCAATTTGGTCAGAAGGAATCATTGGACCTTACTTCTTTGAAAATGAAAACGGCGAGGAGAATACAACATCAAATGATTAAGAAACAAATGAACAATATATTGATGAAGAAGAATGAGTACAGTTCATCAAATAATTAAATGTGCCATATACTTAAATTTTAACTAAAAGTTAGTTAAACATTTTCGTAAACATTTTCATAATCTACTCACTTTTCAGAAAAACGTATTTATTTGTAGTCCTGTCTCTTTATGACAGATACAATAACGTCAGATCTACGAAGGCGCTTAGAGCAATCATCCCTAGACTCGTTTTGATAAATCATTCTCCATATATGATCACCATAACTTGGTTAGACACTCCCACTTTTTTGTCGAAAAATGAATATTATTAGGATGGGATATGGTATTAAACGATTCACACAACAGATTCTGTCTTCTTATATGTTTTTTACTCGATTAAAGTCCAGTGCAAAAGCCATCCCAAATCGAAAATGCTTGGAAAGGTCTTGAATTAAGCCTATAGGCTACATGTGGAGGGTATTCATCTTTGACTCCAGATGAATACCCTCCACAACATAACCATAAATAATTGCTATCGTCCAGTATTTGAAGTCTTATAGGTTCGAAATCTAGCAATGGAGATCTTTAAAACTTAAGATGCATTCTTTATACAGACAAGAGGCAGTAAATTGAGTGACAGACACCAGCCAATTTACCAAATTGATTGACCTGACGATTCGTTGCAACTATGTCTGTTTTTATCAAATAAAACCCGACATGCCATCATGTGTGTTAGTTAGATCAAATGTACGCCATTGTTAAATTTGATACAAAGTAAAGGTCAATCCCAGAACTGTGAGCTAGTAATTAGCACTGCTGATTCAATTCTGTCAAAACCCACTTTTCCCACCGAACAAATCGCCTAATTACCGGGTATTGGCGTAATCACTACTCGAGTGCGAGTAAATAAATTCATCTGACTTTTCATTCACAAATTAATCTTCCTCGGAATAATGAATATTTAGTTAAATGCTAATTAATTGAATATTAAAACTTAATTATACACTTGATAAATCAAATAATAATTAAATTATATTGTTTCGCCCCTTTTTCTAGGTAACAACGAGCTAAGCCATGGTTGGTGGTGCTAAAATTAAGAGAGAGCTCACTGCTGCTAATGATCCCATGATCAAGTATATGCTTAAGGTTCGGGAAGATCATGCTCGCCAGCAGCAGAAGGACTATTCACATGTGTTCCGGACTAAGTCGCGCTTTGACTTTATCCGACTGTCGGCCATTGTAGTGGGCATTGAGTTTGCGTATGCAGCTGAGACGGCTTTCGTATCGCCAATTTTGCTGCAGATCGGAATTGAACACCAGCACATGACTATGGTATGGGGTTTGTCACCGCTGCTGGGATTCTTTATTGCGCCGCTGCTGGGTTCGGTTACGGATCGTTGTAGATTAAGTTGTGGCCGTAGAAGACCGATTATAGCGGTGCTTTCGCTTGGGATACTCATTGGACTACTGCTCATACCATATGGAAGGGATATAGGTTATTTGCTTGGTGATCGTCAAGATGGTCTCAGCAAACTGGTTGGCTACAATTCTACGGATGGGACCGCAGCGGCTTTACTTTCGGAATTACCAGCCGAGACTGGTGGAGGGTTTAAGTTCGCTGTGATATTCACGATCTTGGGAACGATTCTGCTAGACTTCGACGCTGATACGTGTCAGACACCGGCAAGGGCATATCTTTTGGATGTTTGCATTCCGGAGGATCACGCCAAGGCGTTAAGTACATACTCGATAATGGCTGGTGTCGGTGGGACTATTGGGTATGCAGTTGGTGGTATAGATTGGGAGTCAACGATGCTTGGAACCTTCATGGGAGGAAACGTACCAACTGTGTTCATGATCGTTACAATCTGTTTCGTATTTTGTTTCTTCGTGACTGTGACGAGTTTTCGGGAGATTCCACTGCCACTCATCGAAAGGGATGACCTGCTGAAGCCGCTATCAGCCGTTGCTATTAAGAATGAAACTTCGAAGAATAACAATCAGATCTTTTATATTAAAGAGGTGAGTTTAAAAAAAATCTTGCTATATCTTACACTTTATCAACTCAATGTTCTCATTACACAGACTACGTCATTGGAGTTGAAAATGGCTGAGAAGGATTTGGAGGCCCAAGAAAATGGACATCCAGTAGGAGTCGTTAGGACAATTGTTCAGCATGATGTAGAGTCATCAGCTTCCAGCAGTCACAGCGATGACAGTGACGAGAAAGTATCACTTCGGCAATACCTAAAGAGTATTATTATCATGCCCAAGTCCATGAGAATCTTAAGTTTGACGAATCTTCTCACATGGATGGGGCACGTTTGCTACTGCCTGTACTTCACCGACTTTGTCGGAGAAGCTGTGTTTGGAGGCGATCCTACAGTGAGTAGTTATTTCAGGTTGCATGATCAAAAAGTTGCATTACAAAACTTTTCCAACTTGCAGGCTCCAGTTGGTTCAGACGAATATAACCTGTATGATGAAGGGGTTCGATTTGGTTGTTGGGGAATGTCAATATACGCTCTATCTTGCTCATTGTACTCGATGATGGTCGAGAAGCTTATGGCTTGTTTCGGGTAAGCTTAAAAATATACCTTCAAAACCTCATAGTGCACCGATAACCTAATTCTATTTCAGCACACGATTCGTCTACATGGGGGGTATTTTGGTATACGCCATCGGAATGTTAATCCTTGCAATATGGCCAACCAAGCTAGGAGTACTGCTCCTTAGTATAACATCTGGAGTTGTGTATGCTACGCTTTTTACGATGCCATACATTCTAGTTGCCAGATACCACGCTAAGGGTTGTGTAAGTTTATCTCAAAATGCCAAAAAGTACGACATAACCTCATACAAAATTTCAGTTCAAAGTGCGTAGCGGTGAGAATGTCCCTTTGAAACAAACTCGAGGTCTTGGCACAGATATTGCCATCATAAGCAGTATGGTGTTTATAGCTCAGCTTATCATGTCACTGAGTATAGGGCCGCTAATAACGTGGATGGAAACAACCAGCGCGGTACTATACGCAGCCAGTGGACTGAGTTTATGTGCTACTATATCCGCCATGTTTGTTTTGTATATTTAAATGAAATTTTTTTTTTGAAAATGTTTTATGTTATATTTAAACGTAAATGTTTTATGTTATGCGTGTTGAGTGAATGTCTGTGAAGGCCTGTATCGGGTCTTGTCTTTTGTATTTTAAAATGCAGGTGAACCATAAGCTTTTATATCATTGTTTAGTAGTTAAGATGTTTATGTTTTTAATTAAAGAGACTTTTCTTTAATTTGTAAATTTCAAGGATGTGTTTTTTTATTAAGAAAATTTTTAAAGGTGGGAGTTTTCGGATGAGCTAGGATATAATCTTTGGCAGAGGTTTATTAAAAACAAAAAAAAAAGTTCCAAGAAGATCCGACGTTTTCGAGGCAAATTTTGTTTAGCGATGAGGCCCATTTCTGGCTCAATGGGTATGTAAACAAACAAAATTGCCGCATTTGGGACGAAGAGCAACCTGAAGAGATTGAAGAACTGCCACTTCATCCAGAAAAAACTACGGTTTGGTGTGGTTTGTGGGCCGGTGGAATCATCGGTCCATATTTCTTTAAAAATTATGCCGGTGCAAATGTAACCGTCAATGGCGACCGTTATCTTGCCATGATAACCGACTATTTGATGCCTGAAATTGAAGCTCGTGATCTCGGCGACATTTAGTTTCAGCAAGACGGCGCCACTTCCCACACATCGCATCAATCAATGGACTTATTGAGAGAACATTTCGGTGAGCACATAATTTCACGTTTTGGGCCGGTCGATTGGCCACCAAGATCGTGTGATATCACACCGTTAGACTTTTTCCTGTGGGGATATGTAAAGTCAAAAGCTTATGCCGACAAACCCGCTTAGATTCAGCCCTTTGAGGAAAACATCACGCGTGTCATTCGCCAGTTACCAGTCGAAATGCTCGAACGAGTGATCGAAAATTGGACTCAACGGATGGACTACCTGCGACGTAGCAACGGCCAACATTTGATAGACATAATCTTCAAAAAATAAATGCCAAAGAATGTTCTTTCAAATGATAATAAACATTCTCCATTAAATTTGAATTTTCTGTGTTTTTTTCTTTAAAAAAGTAGGGAACCTCGAAATGGATCACCCTTTACAAGGTAGGTGGGGTCATTACCTACTCATAACAATACTGACCTTTCAATTAAAAGACGTAGGACATGTTAAAAAAAAGTTTGTTAGAAAAGCCTGTTTAGATCTTAGTGTCCCTCCTCATTTTTTTCACCCAGCTTTTACAGTATAGCAAACCCTAAATCATTTTAACTAGCCCTCCTCTAGTGATGATCTAGCAATTCATCCGAGCAGTATCAATTGTCAAGTTAAATCTCAATATAGCCGTTCGGAGTCTGCATAAAACAGGAAGTCCCGCCATCGTGCAAGAAGTACATATTAATGTTACGAGCATGCAACGCTACAAATTTTGAAAAGTTTCTATAAACAAACTAACTTCCTAACTTCATCAAGATTGTGAGGTTTCTTGCGCTATCGCACTATCGACATTTTACATATAACATCTACAATTCCATCCGCCTTGATGACTAGGTTCCAATTGTTGTTTCGAAAAGGGTGCGGTCCTATTTTAAAGCCAGCTGCGAGCTGTATTATTTTTAGAGCTATACAAATTACATATTGAAATAAATCAATTGAAGCTAATGTTAAGTCTATGCCGTAAAAAAGCAGAAACTTTTGCTAACCAGCCTCACGGTACGGGAGGGCGGTGTACACGTGCACACATGAGAAACGAGATCAAAACATATGACGCGCTGTGCCAGTATGACCCGCCATATAACAATTTTTCTTATATGCAGTGCGTCATCTGTATGACTTTATAATCTTCGGTATTATTCACTGGAGTGTTCGTGGTGCGAAAACAATTTTTCATGTTCCGAATAATTTGACTAGATGGATGATTATGTCTATGGTTTTCAAAATAAGTTTGCACGACTTGTTCTGGCGTAAACCTATTCATTGTAAAAGGGCAAAACGTCATACCGAAAAATTAAGTTTCAACTGTCAAACTGAAAATCTGTAGAAACATCTGCAACGAGAGAATGATCAGAGTAGAAGTTTGTCCCTCGTATCTATAAGCACGATTTTGTTGGCTGGTTCGACTATCTAGAGATCGCCAGGTTGCTTTGTATGATTCAAATTCAAGGGAACCTAGTGCTGCTACAAATATAGTTAGTCGGAAGTGATGTCTTCCCATCACTTGCAAACTTCGCGCCAATAAGATAAATTGAATGTCTTGGGAATTCCCGCGAACTTACGTGCAGCAGGGTTATCTTAAGGAGACCTTGCTTTTCAGTGACTTACCGATTGACTAATAAACTTGAATGAACGGTTGTGGCAACAACAAAAGTAGCAAAACGCGCGGAATGTTTCTAGAACAATGATTTAAAATAATAAAATTTGAACGTCGGTGAGTTTTTTAGATACACTTCAAACATTTTACCATTTACTCAAACCTGTTTGAAATTTTACTTTAATACAGATGTTGTTACAGCATATGCTTCTAAGATCTTTGCGAATTCATCCCTAAACGTTTCACATTTATTATGCCATAGCTGAAATGTCTGACTTTCAAAAAAATACCATTGGAGACGGGAGGCTGTGCTAGCTCACTAACCCACCAACAATGTTTTCCTTACTGATTTTCACATTGAAGGCCCAGCAGGGCCAGTTCCGATTTGTAAGTTATTTTTAGGACACGGAGCCTATACGCCTATGTGCAATAAAATATTTTTAAAAGCGATAACATGTATCGTTTATATACTGTTGTTGGCTCCTGGTACTGTACAATTCTATCGGCATTTAGGGGACGTCACACCATACAAGAAATCTAACCGTTTTAAATTAAAAAAAAAGCTGTCCAGGTTGCTTATTTCCGGTTTTGTACTTTAATAATGCCTACCATTTCCAAAATTAAGCTTCCGGCTAGCATCCTCCTAAAACCATGCAACATAGTCTAATCAACGACAGAAAACCCGTCGCGTTGTAGCTTTTTTCCGTCCGAACAGCCAAAAACCATACCTCAGTATATCAATCATCAATATATGTGGCCAACAAAATTGGCAAGAAAAGCTTTCTCTTTCAATATTTTGCATCTCACATGTCGACAATCAGAATATTAACTCCACAGCACGATCGTTTCAAGCTCAGTTTGCCTCGCAACCTCGGTAAAGTTCAACGTGTTCATCAAACGGAAATAACCGCGCGGAATATGGTTTACAAATTCAAATGTTGATGTGAAAAATTCAAATAAAAAAAATCTAAAGCAACGCAACACAAAAAAAGAGATACAGTGCCATTGTGTAATCTATAACATTAGTGCTAAGCGACATCCAATCGAAAGTGAGTTTTAAATTTTCTCTTCGTAATTGCATGTGGATATTTCTTTAATTTTCGTGGAACTACAGTTTTTTACTCTTCGCATACACTTAGGTGAGTAAAGGCACAGAGACCCAGTTTATATGGGTTTCCTGCTGCAGAGCCTGGCTCTTTTTTTATAGTCATGATCATGCCATGCATGTACATTGGCGGCATTCGATTTCAATACCAAATGAGGGGGAGTAACAAGCTCGAGTTGTATCATATGCGAGCCTTCGTGCCACTCTTGTTCCGGACTCGTAAATTGCTAGATCGTGTGCTGTGTCACTGGCATGCATAGCCTTCAGAAGAACCATCGACACAGTAGTTGGCCACTCACTTTTACCTGCTTTGTGAGTTTTATGCGGTACTATCGTTGTATTCTTTGGTCTTTGCGGGTAGGGGGCACACTCGAAGCACAAGCGTTGTCTAGTATGAGGTAACTGCGCTAGCGATCCAGTAATACCGGCGGCTAGATGACCCAATGTTGAGATTATGGCCACCTGACTGTTTTCTCTTTCGGCTTGTTTTGGACTGCACAACAAGGTGTCATTGCAGAGCGGTGCTGTATGAGATTGAATCTTTGAATGGCTCATTAAGGGGAATGAATAGAGGAAAGGCAAGCAACAAAAAGACCATCGTGACCACATTAATCTTGAAATTTCTTCAAAGATTCAAGCCATAGCGGTACACGGACGCAACGCGATATATTTTGGCCTTATGTACAAAAACTGCACGGAACCAGTTTTTGGCGGTTGAAACTGACACTCTCCGACAACGGCTAGTGTTATAGAGAAATTTTGATTTATTTCTTGTTTTGGTATTACAGAGCTCAAGAGACAACTGGGTTAGACGAAACAATAACAAAACCATGTTGGCAGCTAACAATTACGTTTGGAACGTCGACCTTTTTCAATTGGTTTTTGGGTCACTTGTCTGAGAGACAAAAATCGTTGAATTTCCTAATATATGGAATTGAATAGTAGTGATCTTTACTTTGGAAGGAGTAGATAGGTACTGAGTTTATTTGTCAAAAAAAGGAATTAAATTTGAATTCGGGGAAGCGTCATCTCTTAGATCAATTTTGGGTTTGTTCATGTTTACCATAAAGGAAATATTGAGGTGTGATTTAAAGAGTAACAAGTTTAGGCCATTTGTCTGGTCCTTACCCGAAAGGTTAGAGAAAAAGCTCAGACTCCTTACAAATGCTCCTGTTGAGCATATCTCTGACATTGTAACTGCTCCCCTTCAGTGGGCCAAAGGCAGCTATCGTAATATATATGTTCTGTACCTACCAATAATGGCAGGCCATTAATGCCACCCTTTTTTGAAATCGTAAGCACCATCATACCGCGGACATTTGTTTGGAGGGGGCTGGTAGTTTGGACTCGGCTATCCTAAGCACTCTAATGTGTCCAAAATAAAGTCTCATATTTTGTGACTTTTGCGTTGTATAGTCGAGATCTGAATTTGGCTCTGACGAGGAGTTAAACAGAGTGTACATTTGTCTTTTTAAATTTATGTACACATTTTGGATGCGTGCCTTAAATTTATAAACTTAAAATCGCAAGCCATTTTCTGCTTTCGTCCCATGAAAGCTGTACATTACAACTTTTTCACAAAAGACGACTTCTTTTTCAGTTGAGTTAGGCTTTCTGAGTGCTATTTTAACATCTTTCCTGGAACCAGACAACGATACAGTTTGCCAAATAAAATTCCTCCAAATTAACGGGAAAAATTCACGACGAGCCTGTATCTTTTACTGAGAAAACGTTGATGGCAGCTGTAAATGTCCCTATTTTCTGTATTTTTCTTCTTATCCTTCACCAGAGAAAATTTAAATTTTTAAGTATCGCCTGGGATTTAGATTGCGCGAAAGCATCTTGTCCAAGATATGTTCAGAATCTCTTGGATATTTAAGATGATCTAGTATTCAAGACCGTAGTCTAACTATAACATGTGGTGTATTCGTTATGGGGTATTAGAGTAACACTGTTCCTAAATAACTGCTAACTGCTTCGTACGTACCGCTGGTTGCGTATTTAAATTCGCCCAGTTATATAAAATAAGGGGTGGCCTCTTTACAGTATACAATGTTTAGTTTAAGTTATCACCGCAACATCAAGAGTATTCCCCATCCTTTTTCCACACAGAGGAATACAAAATACGAAACTAGCCTTTAATGATATTACATGCGTCTAGGTTTAGAAGGCTTAAGATCTTAAAAGACATTTTGAATATAAAGCTCTGTTTGGCTTATTATTCCGAAAGGAAATCAATTAAGGCATCTGCGTAATGGCATGGCTAATGCAAACTGATAACTGGGCAAACCGCTATGTAGATACTTTTTTGCACAATTAATATTTGTTTTGTGCTCCAATGAAGTCGTTCACTAATAGCTATAACTGGGCCCTAAAACCCAGGACCTACCTTTAGTTTCACAACGATTTATGTGCGCCTCTATTCTTTTTGCACGATGGCTGAACCTTTAATTTTAGAATAAATCCGAGCTCCTGAATTAAGATCGGTTTTTAATGGCAGTTTGGTACTACTCAGATAAAAAGCAAGATCATTGTGAAAAAATTGACAAAAAAAATAATTAGTCCTTCTTCTGTTGGGAATTTATATCGGGGCTCCTGGGCGGTGACATATACAATATTTAAAATAAAATAATTACCGCTCCACTGAACCCGATATTACTGTCACAAAATGCATCTTTCGTCACGTTTTTGACCGAAATCCCCAATAGGTTATTGTCACACTGCTCCATTACACCACGTAATAAAACGTCTTCAACTCTTCACAATTCAAGGTTGCACGTTGCTAGCATCTTAAGTGACTAGATACTAATTTTTCGGTCAAATGATTATAATTTTCAAATCCAAACGGTGAAAGATGCAGATGGTTTACTCAGCTACGTGAACTGGTTCCAAATTAATGATTGTTGCCATTGAGAATATAGATGAAATCTATGTGACCTTTTAATATACAATTTGTTAATTTTTCTGAGTATGATCTGAATTCGAAGGCTTTACCTACAAATTACATGAAATCTACAGATTCTCCGCTGTCAATTCAATCATCAGCAATTGAATATTCAAGAGCACATCTCAACGAATTTCTATTGTGATCATACCTAGCAGTAAAGTTGTAACTAACTCGGCAGTTAAAATTAATATTTCGGAGCACGTTGGCATTGTTTAGATATTCAGATTCGGATTCGCATTTAATTTAGCTTTCGATGATGTAGACTATTTCAATCTCAGTTTATGGCGCTTTGCAAATTACTCGTTATTTCGAGAAAGATATATCTCGAGAAAGAGATATCTCTTAGCAAATAATTATTAAAATTCCAGGTCATTAAATCTTTCAAATGCAGCCAAAGTTAGAAACTTAATTATATATCGCATCTCAATTTTTACAACTTAGTAATTTCTATTTCGCTCTATTTTTAATTCTGTCCCATATATTTAATTGTTCCCCATTACCATAAACTTAATTCAAACATATTGTTGACATCTAACGTGCATCTCTTTATCTTTTGAGGCTTATAGCCTTTTATCGTAGACGTATCACGAGTTTAGGTATTAACCGCGCTAAGAACAATAAAATTTAAAAACAACAAATTTAAAAAAAAACTGATTCTAGTGACTCACCGTAAAAGCTTAGAAATAAATTGAATTGCAAATACCTAGGTCTTGTTGAGGTTCACGAAACAGGTTTACTCAGTTTTTAATCCCAAGTCATTAAATATTCAGAAAAAGATTCCAATGAACTTCAATGTCTCGTGCATAACCTTAGTCCAACTTGAATCGGTTAAGATTTGCGCAAAGATAGCTATTGATCCGGCAAAGGTAGAAGATTTTATGTTTTCCTCATTTGGTTCCTAGTAATACATCTGATGATGTCAGCGTAGGTAAAGGCCCACAACCATTATGTCCATGCATGATATGAGTAATACCATACAAACGGAGTTAGTTAGAATAATAACAAAGAACTTTATATTAGCATTTTCGAGTGAAGTCTGCACGGTGTATCCCAACTTGAGAATACTTGAGGTGTTACACTAACCTCGATGAGAAAAATATAAGAAAAATAACAGACCTTGGAAAAATGAGTGTTATGAATCATCGGTTGAGGTACTTCAAATAATTGAGATGAATAGATATAATGAATCAGGTAGGTGAACTTTTATAAGAGTTCTATGTAAACGCCACCCACAGCCACAGTAAATGAAAATATCTTGATGGAAATCCCTACGAGGATTTATGACTCTTTATTCTCGATAGTCTGATAATTACTTAAAAGCATTAAGAAATTGTAGCTGATAAGAGGAAGAAATAGTTTTAAATTTGAATTTGAATAGTGATCGGCTAAACCGCTTGATATGTAACAATATGGAGAGTTGGGACGTTGTGTAGACAACGTACACCCTTTATAGGTTAGGTTAGGTTAGAGTGACTGCCCTCAAGGCTCAATTCTCGCACTAACCTTTTTTTGAACCAACATTATTGATCTTTTACAAACGACAACCAATTATACTTTTAATTGTAAAGATGAGAGTATTTTAATTTCGAACGACTGTAAACGAGGGCCTGCAAGATATTTTGCAGTAGAAAAAACAAATACATAGTTAGATTTAATGGGAAGAAAACGCAAAAAAAAAAATGAACAAGTTCATAGTTTCCCAAAATGCAGCAATCCATGCACCTTCAAGACGTCATAATTGGTTTGGATTTATAATAACAACAACAACTGGCACTTATTTAAAGGCGATAAATTTTCAGATCTACAACCTTTGGTAGGGAAGCTCAGTTGTCAGTTGTTTGGTTTGTTTTGTCGTGAGTCGCCGAGGTCGTAATATCTTCTTTGCATATTTATTTTCTCAAAAATTTAATAAAATGTTCGCGTATATAGAATTGAAAATTTACTGAAAATCCGGGCCTAAATGTTATGTTATGAGATCTTCGAAATTCAAGTCACCGGATGTTGCCTACAAATTGACACCATATAGATTAGTTTTCAAATGAAGCGGTGAGCAATCTTTACTGCTTGAGCTGCCATGTTTTTAGGCTTAATAATACTAAATGAAAACGTATCCAAGCCTATTCCAACAAAAAAAATCTAAAAAAAAAATCTAAAAAAAAAACAGACAAGGGATTGTTCGCTCTAATGAAGATATTAACTTGGTCGATTTACAATAACTTAGCTTATTAAGTGCTAACCAAAATTTCACGTCTTGTATTTACAGTACAAACAAACATTTGTATTGTTGAATGAGATTCAACTTACAATCGTAAGCGCTATATTATTTTTTTAAAGACCACATTTATTGCTCTCTTCTTTGCGAAGAAGAAGGGAAGAACACCGGATTTTCAGAGAGATGAAAAAGAGCAAGAAAAGCGCGCGATCCGGGATATAGGGAGCTGCCACTCCAGGAACGATGTTCGCAAGTTTTACCAAAGTGTAAAACGTCAATATCGAGCAGAATCCTGTCGAGATGAACAAGGAAATATCGTAGTTAAGATGCTGCAAATATGGAAGAATCACTTCTGCAGACTGTTTAACGGCGATGACGAACAACACTCCGCCGTCAGGCAGAACGAACCATATTCAATATTGGCAACGAAAGCGAAAACTGCCAACCACCCGACCTGAGCGAAGTGAAGATAGCAATATCTAAACTCAAGCTTTATAAGGCTGCCGGAAATGAAGGATTTCCCGCTGAGCTTTATAAAGCCAGCGGAGATGACTTGGTAAGTAATATCCACAAACGCATGAGGAATGGAATCTCAGTATGGTTTGCCCGATCCACAAAAAAAGAGACCCTCTGAATTGCGCCAACTACAGAGGCATACGTCTCTTCAACACCGCCTACAATATCCTTTCTGCCGTAATATGTAAACGCCTGAAACCGTTTACCAACAACCTGATCGGCCGTTATCAGTGTGGTTTTAGGCAAGCAATCAAATTTTTACACTTCGGCAGATCCTGGAAAAAACCCAAGAAGTTAAAATCGCTAGAGACGAACTGAGTCACCCAAACTCGTCCGTTTGTGTAGAATGACGATGGAGAATTCTCGTTGCCTTAATTTGGTCGGAAACGACCTCACTGACACATTCGATACCAAAAAAGGATTTAGGCAAAGCGATGCGCTGTCATGTGACTTCTTCAATTTTATTATTGAAAGGATTGCGCAAAACTCCTGAGCCAACACCAGAGGCACAATTTTCCATAAATCGGTGCAACTACTAGCATGGTAGGAGACTCAACGTGATGTCATAGCCACGTTTTCTTGTATAGAGAAGGAAGCGGCAAAAATTGGTTTAGCAGTAAATGAGGTTACGACTAAGTATATGCTGTCAATACGAAAGGACACACAACATCGATGAATTGGACAGAACGTCACCATTGACAGATATAACTTTGAGGTATTACGCCGCTTTTAACTCTGACAACAACATCTCGTCAGAAATTAAACGAATAGTTACTCATGCCAACCACAGTATTCGGATGAAGCAAACTTTGATTTGAGAGGAAAATTATTTGAAAAATCTTCGGTGCCGTTTGCGTTGACGGGCAATGGAGATAAAGATTCCACCAATACATATACGAGATATACAGCGAAATGACCCTGGCCTACATCCTTACAAGATTAAATTGACGCAAGAACTGAAGCCGCTTGACCACCAGAAGCGTCGTTTGTTCGTGAATTGGGCTGAGCAACAACTTGAAAATGATACGGATTTTCATCGAAAAATCATCTTCAGCGATGAGTCTCATTTCTGGCTGAATGGCTTTGTCAATAAACAAAATATGCGGTATTGATCAGGCAGCAATCCACACGTGCTCCATGAGTAATCATTGCATCCCGAAAATATTACGGTGTGGTGTGGTTTATGGGCCGGCGGCGTCATTGGGCCGTACTTCTTCCGTGATGATCAAGACCGGCACGTTACTGTGAATGGGAATCGATACCGTTCAATGATAACCGAATATTTTTGGCCCCAATTGGATGATATGGACTTGAAGGACATGTGGTTCTAACAGGACGGCGCCACAAGCCACACAGCGAATGCCACAATCAATTTATTGGAAACCAAGTTTGGAGAACGTATTATCTCACGAAATGGTCCAGTCGTTTGGCCGCCTCGGTCGTGCGATTTGACGCCGTTAGACTATTTCCTGTGGGGCTACGTTAAGTCTATGGTCTATGCCAACTAGCCAGCGACGATTGATGAAATTCGTTCGAATATCGAACGTGAAATTGCAGCAGTATCGGCCGATTTATGCTTGAAAACCGTCGAAAATCGGGTTCAGCGTCTGGACTTCTGCAAGCGTGCCCGTGGTGGCCATGCAAAAGAAATCGAGTTCACGGTAAAAGCTTGAATTTAGGTAAAAAGATATAGGGATTAGTATTATCGTACCAATATAAAATATAGATACATACAGAATGAATTGAAACTATAATTGCGTCTCTTGTCCATAAAGCTAAAACTAATTGATGTTTTTTTGGAACATCTGTATAGCGATAGCTTATATCGTGGTACAGCTCCTTTTTATTCCGAAAAAAAATGGTCCTTGCGAAATTAAATATATTATATATTCTAGAAAGCATAACTACTATTAGATGATAGTTATTGTATATGTCGAACTAGTTACTTTTTTTCCTTTTGGGTGTCTACCAAGGACAAGACAGTCTTCCTCTTTGATTCTGTCATGATTCTTTCGGATCATTCTGGCATCGGCAATAGCTTGATTTTTAAACAAGGGTCCCTCTTGGCGTCTCGAACATGGGAGATAGGTTATAAATGGTTCTCCTTTCTGGAGCATAAGTGTGGCGAATGAGCACAGCGCGGGCATTAAGGAAATTGAGGAGAAGAAAGGAGGAGAAACCGATGTGCGTTGGTTTTAGATGTCTGTAAATTGTAATGTGGAGGAAAAACAGAGTTTGGTAAGGCATTCCAAATTCGTGTTGTACGGTTTAGGAATGAATCTCTATATTTCATAGTACGATCGAAAATAGGCTTTAGGGTGTATTGGTTAGCATTCATTGCATGGCGTGTATTAATGTTGAATGTTTGAAGGGGCAGAATGCAGCAGGCTATTTAATTTTAACATTTTCAGTTTTAAGGCAGCAGATATTTTTACGATGTTTAATTACGGTTATAGAGTTCGCTACGGTTGAATCTCCTATCAGTCTTATCGCACGCTTTTGTATCCTATCCAGTAGGTACAACGACGTTTTTGCATTAAAGTCAAGTTTGGGGCGTATATACGTTTAATATTGTAAGGCCATTACAGGAGGTCATTTACAAAAATGAGAACGAGTGTCGGAGACAAAACGGAGCGCTAGGGAAAACCAGCATTTATTAGGCTGTTCATTTTTCGTTCGAAATTATCTTGTATTTGTTTCACTTTCCTGCTGATTGTTCAGGAAGCAGTGGTAAACTGGGCGCAATAAAGCAATTACTGAACTTTTATGTTAGGAGTTTTGATATTATTTGTTTCGCCAAATTAAAGTAGCAACAATTTCCAAGGGTTCCGAGGTATATGACCAGACGTGTTTTTTTTTATAATCTGGACGCACTAAAGGATTGATGAATACTCCTACAGCTTTGAGCACAGCGCTGGCAATACGGATATTGGGGAGAAGAAAAGAGCGATGTGCGTTCATTTTAAATATCTGTTAATTGTAATGCTTGAGCATTACCTTTCATGCGTTACACGGGATGCATTCCTAGCAAGTTCAAGCGAGACTATATAGTCCGCTACGGTTGAGTCTCTCATTATGTTTTTTATGTTTTTGTTACACCTCACTCAACTCAAGTTTGGAGCGTATATACGCTTTTTATATTGAGGCCAGATTCTACATCGGCTACGGAAACCTAGGCATTTCGCTGCGGTTTAAGCTACTTCAAATATATGATCGTTGCAACGAAGGTTGTTACCGATGGAAGTACCATTCATGGATAGTGGCTGAAGATTTTGGTTACGCTTTTCGGTTGCGTGTCGATAATGATTCGTTTTGATGCTGAAAACCAACGCGTTTCACATGTCTATAAATTGCAGTAACGTCTCTAAAATATCACGATGGTAGCGACCATGCCCTACGAACTATCTATTCCAAAATGAGAATGATAACCACATAATAACGCATCACGTTAAATGTTTGGGAAAGTTAGGATGAGCTTCTTTCATGCTTGTACAGATGTATTCACTTTGGTGGAATCGTGAATATGGTCACAGTTCCATTGTGCTCCAGGCGGAGATATTATAATATGGAACCTTAAAATCGATGAAATGATAATGACTCTTGACTTAAGATTCGTTTATACAGTACTTTATACAGTACATTGTATACGATATTTGTCAGGGATATACCCCGGTAGTTGAAGACAAGACATAAGATAAATACTTTTGTAAATTAAGATGGAGGACTGTCCAGTCATTGGCTAAGATTCCATCCGTCCTGAATTTGTTGTTGTTTGGGGGCGTGTTCATTTCTAATGCACCACCTCCGAATTTCAATAGTTCCACAGATTATCTATCAGAAACAGCAAAACTAATCAAAATTCGCCACCTATACCAAATAAGTGCTGCACAAATTTGGCATCATTGACGTTTCAAAGATGGGCTCTTTGGGGTGTTCGTGAGCTGCCACAGAGAAGATCCTAGTTTGATTCCCATTCCTATGAACAGCAAAATATTTTGTTCGCTAGTCTTTATCCAAATGTAATTTGGATTCGTAGGTCTCAACGTCGTGCAAAAAGTAGACACGCACACTTAATGGTTGTCTGTTTCAGTAAGATGTTGTATTTGTTTTTTCTACGTTGTCGTCTATTGATTAGATTGCATAATAAAGTTTGAAGCACTTATTCTCCTAATAAACCTTAGACGAAGTATATCAACAAAAGAAAAGGAACAAATATACTTGTCTTAATACTCGTTAGAGACACCAATAAATTTCTGCCATAATTTCGCCACGGCAATTGAGCATTTCCGTTGATACAATTGTCAATGAGATAAAGAGCTGTTAGTTTTACTGTATGGATTGTCATCTGTAATTAAGTTAAATGCAAGGCTATACACCTGTATCGCTTGATCGTGCCTATGCTGATCGCTCATAGCGTAGATACATCAATTATACCTATTAAAACAATGAAAATGTGTATCTATTCCTTTGTGTCATAGTTAACTCATGTATCTTGCATTCTATTAATCATTTTTAAAGGCCTTGTTTGTAAAATAAAATTAATTAGAAAATGTACACCTTGTTATCTCTTTCCAATTTTATAGTCTCTCGCGTGTTAGACCTAATTAATATAAAGTGCAGTTTAAGATTTATATCTTTATCACGCCCGTTTCAGGTAAAATGACACTTAGGTGAAAATTGGGGATAATTTTATCTGATTTACAATCAACACCAATTAGTTAGTCGATTATGTTGTGTGCTCAATAATGACGTCAACATTACTTTTGTCACCTACATCACCCAACGTCTAGACCCCATTTGATAAATTACTGTGGTAACTTGTTAATAGCTTACAAGTGCCGCACCTATTGTTATGCAAAAGGTGTACCAAAATGATCCAAATTTGAATGACTCACCAATGGCATTAATATTTTGCACATGTTGATGGGGGTTTCCCCATCGAGCAGCACGTGTAACCGTAGTTAGTAGAACACATTTCCTCTTCCTTCGCCAATCATCAGAGCATAATGTGTGCTATGCGTATCCGCATCGTATTCGCATAGCAATAGCAACACTACTCGAAAACATAAGCAGTTCACCTTGAATGGTCGTTGCGATAAATAGAGATCCGTTCAACGACGCTAAATCGACTACATGGTCAATTGGTGCTCTCTTGGTGGGGATATTGAAAGAAAAAGTGCAATCGATCGGGCATCACCCGATGCAGTTGATGGTCAAGGACGTGATATAGACCAATGCCCTACTACATCAGAAACGGAAACATAACCGCTTTTTACAATTTCCTAAATGAAAACGAACTGGTTTTTGTATAAAAGATATGGAGGATTCTAAGTGAATTTGTTTTTATTTGGAACCAGTTGGAACCAAGTTGCCTACCTCTAAATGGAGGCACTTGATAAAAAAAAACAGCTCTTGTGAGTTAGTGTCTCAACTGTGGATTAATACTACTATAGTAGGCATAATCAACTTTATCATTATGATGAGTGTTTCTTTGGTCAACATAATTTTATTGCACCCTGGGACTCTTGTAATCTGGACTAGAACTGGACAATCTAAAATTCAATTAGATTTTGGGTTTTAACAAAATTCAGCTGCCAAAAATGTGATGCCATCATGATCTCATAAAAAGGAATTTAACAAAATGATGATAAACGGATAATTAAAATAGGAAGGATTCATGATCCGAAAATTCGACAAGGTACATATATGTTATGAATGTCAATAGGTACATGTTTATCAAAGCGAGGAATATTAACAACTTCACGAATCTAAACGAGAATAGTGACGTTCAATCATATACACTAGCTGCACCTGCAACGGTAGGCTTATATAAACTTATAAGGCATACACCAAGGTATATAGAATATAATGGTATGATGTCTCTCTCATGTCTCTCTCTCATATAAACTTACATCACCCGTATCGAGTTTTGACACTTAGTGTATTTATTGGCGGCAAAATATAAATTCGAAAGTGAATTCTTGTGATTATATTGATGTTAATTTAAATTAAATTAAATATTACGGTGATTTGGGCTGCAAAAGTAGCAATGCTAAAAAAACAAATATGTAGAAGTATAAGGGAAAACACTTGTGAAAAAACCAAATTCTTTCGATTTCCCAAAGAAAAATGTTTGTAAAAAATGCATTTATGTGCTCCAAAAACTTCATGCATGAACTGCTTCATTACTCCGCGAAGAACAGCAAAAAGCTAAAATCTGATGCTTTTCCTACTGAAAATTTGCCTTTTTCTGTAGCCGATAAAGACAGTAAGCGCCAAGAGAGGAAAAATAAGCGAGCAGTCAGATTAATGATTACTATTATTTGTAATAATTAATCTTACAAAATTTCCTGAATCGTTAACAACATTTTGTCCCTACAGAAATATTGTTAAAGAAACGGGACTTGAAAATCTTCAAGAATTTTCAACAACTGTGGATACAGGAAGCATCAGCGGAAGTAAATGTGTCAAGAGTAGATAGACAAATCTACTATCACCGAGAATTTAGGAGAGACTCTACCAAGGTACTAACTGGTGTTTTTTTAGAGGTTGGTTTTTCGAATAGAGAACAGGGCAACTCTAATAACATTTATGTTCAGTTTGGATTGCCATTTCCTCATAAATTTCGAAAATAATGGTTTAGTTTGCGAAGTTTACCGCAAGCTCCGTCCATTTTATGGTCGACATAATTGTCCATCAGAGCAATTAATTTGGTTTACCATGGATCGTTTTCGCGTTACGTTTACTCTATGTGATAATAGGCATCCGCAGAGACCTCGAACAGTGCACACCGAAAAAACAATTGCCGCTGTCGAGCAAACTGTTGAAGAGGACCCGAGTGATTCGATTCGCCACCGTGCACAGCATTTGGAGCTTTGTCCATCAACTTTATGGAAGATTTTGCGCAAAGATCTTGGCTTACGGCCTTACAAGATCCAGCTTGTGCAAGAATTAAAACCGCGAGACCATGCAATACGTCGTGATTTTGGTATAATGAGATTGATCTCGATGCTGATTTTCTTCGCAAAATTTTGTTTAGTGATGAGGCTCATTTTTTATTAAATAGCTACGTCAACAAGCTAAATTGCCGCATTTCAAGTGAAGAGAATCCACATCAGACCCTTGAGACGCCATTACATCCACAGAAACTGACTGTTTGGTGTGCTCTATCGGCTGTTGGAGTCATTGGGCCATACTTCTTCCGAAATGATGCTGGAGAGTCAGTTACCGTTAATGGAGACCGGTATAGATCCATGATAACCGCCTATTTTGTTTCCGAATTTGATGGCATGAATGTGTATGAGATGTGGTTGCAACAAGACGGCGCCACATCGCATACAGCCAGGATTTCAATGGAATTACTGCGAGATCTCTTTCCACAACAAGTTATTTCAAGAAATGGTGATGTTGATTGGCTTCCGCGGTCGCCTGATTTGACTGCTTCGGACTTCTTTTTGTTGAGATATATGAAAAGCCAGGTTTATGCAAACAAACCATAAACGCTTGAGCAACTCAAACAAAATATTCGTGATAAAATTAATGAAATACCGCATGAAATGTATGAGAATGTTATGAAAAATGTGCTTAAAAGGACTCGCATTTGTGAGACTAACAGAGGCGGACATTTACCTGATATTGTATTGATATTTATCAATATTAGATCTATTCTCTTTCATTTAATCAAAAAAAATAAACAAACAAAGTAGTAAACTTTCCCGGCGGGCACCATGTATATCAATAAATACACATTTTTACCCAAAATCCACCATATTAACTTGGTACACATAATTTACTAATTATTATTCTTAATAAATCAACATTTTATTTATCAAGAAAACTATATTTCGCGATTAACTTTAATATATAATTCCTAATGTAAACAAATCAAAACGTCAAATTTCACGATACACGTGACGTAGATGCGCAGAACGAAAACAAATTTCCACTCGGAAGAGTATACCATTTATTCTATATACCTTGGGCATACCCTTACTGGGGCAGATGAATGAAACCATTTTGTAACATTTTAATCTGCCCTAGCGAGGTTTTCATAGAAGCGGAAAATTTTCCGCAACGCATACTTCGTCGGAGGTTCAAAATCCATTCGAGGTATGTGTCATCGGAAAAAAATCATTTCACTACATTTCGTAAATAAATTCCGCGAAGAATTTGTTTCGTAGGAAATCGAAAAAAGAATTGCACCTAGCTCTCAAAAATTGAACGAAAAATGCACCTGAACGCACTTCAACATTCCGAAATATTACTTCGAAGCTAAAATCCTACGAATCGTACAAAATCGGAGAATTTTCCGCTCCGACAGAGACCTCGCTAGGGATGAATATGTTGAAATTAAGTAAAGGGTTTGTGGAAGCGTTGGATCTGTTATCATAGCATATATATATGTATGTATATTGTTTATGTGGAGTAAAATTTGTTTACGTCGATTTTAGCAATAGGTTGAAATAGAATAGGACATTAATGAGTAATGACTTCTTGATTACCGAGATTGAGTAAAAAATCCAAATGAAATCCAATTAATAGATTCTGGAAACCACATGGCTTAGGTTAATATTTGTTCAAAGACTTTAGGCAAATCAGTATATCGAGTTTTTTCCTAGGTTTTTTTAAGTTTGTATAGATTTGTATCTATGTGGATTTGGTTATTTTTCAGAAACATCGGTTCGACAGGTAATAATATCGCCGTTCCAAACACGAAGTGGCGTATCTGCAAAAATTGGAATTTCAAGACATTTGGTGTAAATTATCTTCCGATCGTTATTTATCATCACACGAATTGGCGTATCTGTATCTCAATCCGTTTGAGTTTTATTAATACTTTTATTCTTGACGTAAATGATTTTATTTTTACACGTTAGTTAAGATATTTCACATACATACACTACTTCGTGTTTGGAACGACGATATAATTTGTCACAAATAAATAGTTCGAATAGTTTGAGAATGGTACCTATATGTTTTTTTTTATTTAAATATATGAGTTATCACAGATCCTAAGAATAGTCATTATTTGATAGAAACGAATGCTGAACGATAGAATGAAAGCGAAGAAACTAGTTCCGTACTTCTTTGAAATTATATTTGTGAGCCCTTCACCGTCAACGGATAACGCTACAAAACACTACATATTAACCAATTTTTGTTGCCCCGAATTGAACGATATTAACGTGGATGACATATGATTCTAGCAACTGGAATCTTCAATAACCAACACATATTTTCGGAGAAGGAAAATAATGGGTTGGAAGTCAAATATTCATGTCGATAGTGAAAATTGTGTCTGAAATGGATTCTTAGTGCATACTTTTATTGTTAGCTCACCAAAAATCTACCTGACTCGTTGGACATTTCCAACAGAAGTGCAAGGCATTTTAAACTGTTAATTTAATTCATTTCCCTGATAGAATTGAATTCGCCAATTAAAAAACAATTATTTTTTGTGTCAATACGACTATCAAAATGTGGAAAGATAAATGTTTAAAATTTTTAAATGAAATTAAAACAAACACTCACTTTGTTCATGTTTTCCTAAAAGCACATTATACAGTTTTGATCTGATTACCACGATGGAATTCGTCATTACACCATGAACACAGCCGCTAATTTTACAAAGTGATTGTAACCGATAACTTGCGCACTTTCTATGTTGTATTCGCAATAACATAAAACAAAATCTTGAACTTTGTACATTCAAATCTAATAAATTAAAAGTGTTCACTATGCAAATAACGGGTGATCCAAGTAGAGAAACTTTTTTCAATATCCTTTTTGACAGATCACGTGTGAGTCGTGTCATGCTGTCATGTTATTTTTGTTTAGTATTGTTTGGCATTTCATAATGGAAAGACTTACGCGTTAACAACGTTTACAAATTGTTCAACTTTATTATAAAAATTCACGTTCTGTGAGGAATGTGTTTCGTGCACTTCGCTCAACTTATGGTCAACATAATCGGCCTACTGAGCGTACTATTCGCAACACCATCACCGGCCGGTCGATTGGCCACCAAGATCGTTTGATATCACACCGTTAGACTTTTTCCTGTGGGGATATGTAAAGTCAAAAGCTTATGCCGACAAACCCGCTTCGATTCAGGCCTTGGAGGAAAACATCACGCGTGTCATTCGCCAGTTACCAGTCGAAATGCTCGAACGAGTGATCGAAAATTGGACTCAACGGATGGACCATCTGCGACGTAGCAACGGCCAACATTTGATAGACATAATCTTCAAAAAATAAATGCCAAAGAATGTTGTTTCAAATGATAATAAACATTCTCCATTAAATTTGAATTTTCTGTGTTTTTTTCTTTAAAAAAGTAGGGAACCTCGAAATGGATCACCCTTTACAAACGATGGTCATATTACAGAATTTTTGTAAAGACCGCGACACTTTATTCCGCTACTACTCGCGACTCTACTCGGACTCACTACTCGCGACTCAAAGACGAATTACAAAATTACACATTTCAATAAATTCATTTTTAGCGAATTAATATGCATAAGCAGATAATTATTTTACACCTCCGCAAAAATTAAAAAATATCGCTGGCACTTTGCACAATTGCTAACTCTCAACCGACAGTTCAACGTTGGTTGTAGCAGGGATGTTGTGAGGCGATGGATTAGGTTAATTTTTAAAACTGAAAAAAAGTAAGTAATACATGTTATAAATTAATAATGAATAAATACTAATGCAAATAATAAATTAATATAAAAACTTCTATACATAGTATAAAATAAGTCCCAAAACATGTATGAATGCGTTTATGGGCCCACTTCTAGCTGTCATTGAAAACCCTCATTGGAAATTTTGTTTCAATTCTTGCGGCTTTTTTATAAGTTCAACCGTTGACGAGTTGGTGTCAAAACCAAGCTTATGAATTTTAGAACACGATTATTCGAAAATATTGAAATTTTGAAATATAGGTTTGGCAGAAAATCAATTCTTATTTTTTATTGATCAACATTTATTTCTAAGAGGTAATTATTGCCATTCCACCGAAATGAAACGGAATTTTCCAGTGATTCCTATGAGAAGCTGTGGGTGACATTTCAATTCAGTCAAGTATTGTGTTCCAATGTAGTTGTTCAATGACAGCTATATAATTTTCCGATTCCAAAATCCTATCAGTTTAACAAAGTGTAATATTAGGAATAGTCTATACAAATGTAACCATTTTTTGATTCTTTTTTTAATATGCAATGTTTACAGTCACACTGATTCAAAAGTTTTATTGATAAAATTACTAGCGCCACAATCCATCGGTGATACACAGGATTATGAAATAACAGAAATAAAAAGACAAACTGGTCAACTTGTCAATTTTTTTTTTGGGAAGATTGGCAGTCATAAAATAAAGAAACTGTTATCATTATTATGGGTATCGCTTTTAAAACGATCAGCCACGCATTTGGTAAATAGTCCCCTGTTTTAGCAGAATGAGTGATCAGGTGAATCTAACAAATTTTAGTCTTAGTATTTTGGAGAAAATCGTCGACTTTTCATGAAAGGAATCGTGTTACGGTTGCGGATTTTTTCAGAGGTCTCGATTGCTGCTGCATATTTTTCGAAACACGTACAACACCACCACGAAACCTCACGAAACGAAGAAAATAATGTTTTTTTCATCTACAAGGGAACATAAACATGGAAAGTATGTACTTGTAGGGCGGCACGACAATCGACAAAGTATGTTTGAACTATTTATAGTTCAATCATTTACTGAAAGAGTAATAAAAAATCTTTAAATTTTGAGCTAAACAAAGTATAATAACTTTTACCAATTCACAAACCCATCAAAAAAACAACGTGCATTGTTCCTTTTGACTTTTAATTTGAATTCTCGCAATTCACCTTACCCTTTATTGCTTTTTTAATTAAGTCCTTTGGAATGCATCCGCGTCAAATTGTTAAATGGGTACTAAGGTGCTTTTGCTAGCCTGCGTATTCAATAAAATATTGGTATTCCAAATGAAGTATTTGACTATTCTAATAAGGATTTTGTTCTGAAAAGCAAGGCTCTTAGTTGAAAAAAACATCTCGAGAGAAAACTGTAAAGGGTATAACCTTGTTCTTCTTACAGACTTTGCAAATAATCAATCTGCATAGTACTAGGAGTAAGTATAAGTAAGGAGTAAATGCATACCGGGGTTTCTCTACTTTCACTCCTTGGGATTTAAAATGTTTCTTTAGAATATAATTTCCAACCAAGTACTGCCGATATGGGGCATTAATATGATAAAAAATAAACTTAACTTTTCCATTTATTTGTGTTTTCTGACGGTTTTATTTTTGCCAAAAGAATGGGATGTGACCTCTGTTTAACGCCGACTCCGAACGGAAAATTTGAGAAGCTTCTCATGACAGTTTTCTAATCTTCGATGTTTGTCGGACCAAGTAGGCGGTGCATTATGTTATTGATTTTTAAATTTGAAAAGGGATCCCGCTTAGTAATACAACGCACTAACAACAACGATACTCCAACTACAAGTTAATAGGGTCCGTTGATTGTAAGAACACCAAATATGTTCGGAAAGCGTGCATAAGAAGAGGAAAGCTACAACGGCTGATCTCATATTTTTGATGTTTACGTCCTGGTATCTAATATCATGGGGATCTATTACTGACGTTAGTGTTGATGTTCCTTAAACCACAAATCTCTTATATGCAGCTCGTCAACATTATAACATTTTAGATTCTGTCATTCATACATCCTAAAAGCCTTTTTTCTGATAATTATTTGTTCCACATTACCATCGTCAATATTCCCATAGCGTAATAATGTCCTCAGGTTTTGTCAGGTGTAAAAATATGCGATTTCGTTATTGTTTTCCCTTTAGAGGAGTTGTATTTATCCATCATCTTTTTGATGAACGCTGGTTTCAGTTTAACATTAATTGTACTCGGGAACTTATTTCTTTAATCTTCCGTTGTAATTACAGCTTATAAAGTCTTAACTTTAATCTTAGGATCATAATGGACACCCGTGTTAACCCCGCATTCGTTGGGGACGATGGAAAGCCTACATTTCCCAAATCACAGCAAAACCCACCACCAGATCCTGCGAAGCCCGACGTAATTATCCAATAACAAATCACCCCTGCAATAAAATTTATTAAGTCTTTCCTTCTTTAGAATGGCGCTTCGAAGCCCAGCAAAGAACGCGACAACTGGGGCAACGACGTCGAATTCCTGCTTTCGTGTATCGCCATGTCCGTAGGCCTGGGCAATGTGTGGCGTTTTCCATTCACAGCTCTGGAAAACGGTGGTGGTGCTTTCCTGATACCGTACCTGATAGTATTATTTTTAGTTGGTAAGCCGATCTACTACTTGGAAATGATCGTTGGACAATTTTCAAGTCGAGGATCTGTTAAAGTATTCGAGTTATGTCCCGCCATGAAAGGTAAGTTCCTATGTCCATACCTAATTGCATCCTCATCTCCATGTCTTGACTTTTCATATTATAACTCAGGCGTCGGCATTGGTCAGGTGGTCTCTATTTCAATGGTTACCACCTACTATGTTGCCATTATGGGAATCACCCTCAAGTACACATTCGATTCCTTTCATAGTGTCTTGCCATGGACTCAGTGCAGAGACTCGTATAATGCTGTTTGTGTAGCATCCACCGCTGACGGTTCCTCGTTTAGCAATAGTAGTTTAAGAAACTTCGATGGCATTCGACAGACCACGGCCGAATTGTATTTCATGTAAGTCGTTGTAGATAACGCCAAAAGGTGAGATGTATAAGCTGGTGATGGAAATAGTATAACATGCATGCTTTTAAAAACTCTAACTTGGTGAGATACGCAGCGTTTTCGTATACCAGTGTAGGTCAGTTCCGTTCGGATGATTCAATATCTCGAAAGTCTTGCAGCAGAACTGTCCATTGATTGGGTATTTATTATTTATTACAAGGTCAATTGAAATCAAAACACAAATAGATTTGAATTGAGGAATTCAATCAAAAAAAAATTCCACTCTTTGCATGAAGTGTGAAAGTTGTTTTGCTCTACATAATTGAGAGCCGAGAGGGTTCAGCGTGTGTAAGGTTATTAAAATGTGCCAGCAATTAGATACTTTGATACGTTCAAGGTTCTAAGCGATAAAATAGTAATTTTGTAGCATCGAAGACATATACGGGCCGCGCCGATTGCTTCCTGATCAATCAGAAAGGATTCACTTTGGAGTGATTGTTTTATTTAATAGTGATCGTTTAATTGTTTTATGGTTCCTGTTGTAGAGCTAGATAAATGTGTAAACTTCAATGACGGTTGTGAATACAAAAATTGAAGACTACTCAGTACAGTTATAGTAATTTTATTATCGCTAGATTGAATGTGAAGTCCCATTTGATATGGTTAAAAGTTAATACGGGTCGCTGACATACTTTAATGAAAGGTTTTGTTTCGTTGTGGACTTAGAAATTAGTGATGTTCTCAAAAAGGTATGAAAGCCATCTGCTGCAATAATGTGCAGAACTTTTGTTTGTCAATTTAATCACTCAAGGTCGACTTGTAAAAGTTAAAATGCATACCGTAACCCATAAAAATGTAGATTTTGCCATCAAGGCACTGTTGATGACCGAATTGTAGCAGATTAATTTTTATAGAAAATAAACGGTTAGGCCCACACAGGTACAGTAAAAATATATTGAAACATTATCTCGAGAATACATATGTTTAATTGCCGAAGCATAAGCCCTGAAAGGGTAAAATCATGACAAAAATGTAGAGGAAGTAAAGCTCGTAGAGCACAACAACAAGGAACAACATGCTTTTAAAGACACTGCCAACCATTCCAGATATTCTGATTCTTATTAGCTCTACAATTCGATAGAAAATAATACCGACAAGTACACGAATGAAAGCTTACCTGTAGGCACTCCGAAAAAATGGCTTCAGCTTCCCAGAAAGAAAAGGAGGTTGCAGAAAGTTGGAATAGAATGAAGGTGGATATTCTAATCATACATAATTGACTCAAGTACTTCAGTAAAGTACCCCCTATACTTGACCAAAAGACCAATAGAAGGAATATAAAGCTCAAAGCTAAAATGGCTGATTGACATGACAAAATCCCTGCCAACCATTTTAAAGCTGAGGAATATGACATGATGCCGAAATCTAAAATAGCGTTATAGACCTGGAGGAAACAACCTCCCCCTCCACATATGAGCTAACTTTTTATGTTAAATTATGTTATCTTTATTGTTTGAACACAGCGTTTATGTTGAGCTCTTTTTTAACAAGTCTATGTGACTGTAGCTTGTAAAGTTCTCAGTTGAAGCTTCGTCTTCATAGTCCTTATACAGAGATGCATCAGTAAAAGGGATGCAGGAAGTACACCCAATGAAACAAAAGAGGATACCCTCCTGTCTACAACAACTACAGAGGTTTAATATCGCGTTCTACATCTTCTCTGGTTTAATATGTTCATTTCAAAATAATCGTAAGGATCCCGCTTAATGTTGTTTCAAGCCAACATATAGACAAGATATAGACTTAATTTTGGCCCGATTTTTCAGTGCGAGACCCTCATAACTTCTGGAATTAACTCGAGTTAACCCAGCAAGTTTGGTGAGTTAACCCTGGTTTAAATGATCGGATGTCTTTTTTAATCCTGCACTGAAAAACTCCTTAATGCGTTAACTTTATATTAAATTTAATCCAGGATTAGATTAGCACTGAAAAAACGAGTCTTAAGGCGTACTTTGAATAAGGTACGTATCCTAAACTCTTTCAGGAATAATTATGAACACAGATCACCGCAGTACGACATATTCCAACAAGAATATTAGACCCCGTTTAAGCCACGACGGGCTCAAAGACAAAATATCATGACCAACTTTTCAACCCCAAAAGTATTAAGTACTACGAATAGAGTGCAAACTCCAGAATTTACTTATATTTGAATTCAAGGCAGTATATGATGACCACGAAAACGGCGGAGCGCATAATTAATACCAGAGTTCAATGTGGGGCCTGGGCCCAAAATCTTACTGTCGGTGTTTTTCGTAAGGACACAACAAATTTGTAATTAACTACAAACCCAGCCTTCCACATTTTTAACGATTTGTCACTGTCAAATTGTGATATGTGAAATTCAAGAGCAAGCAAAGCTTGGAAACTACGTTTTATGTTCCAAGTCGATGTTTTTTTAATTACTTTTAAATGAAATATCATTTTATAATTTATATTTTATTGATTGATTAATTGGGGGCCTCTGGCAGTGCTGCGAAGTAGAGCTGAATTGTTGACTATTGACTTCATCGGAAAATGATTTACACAAAAAAACTCGCGTTATTTTCTTGGCGTATTTACTTTTGAACAATTATTTAAATGAAATATTTTAATAATTTCAAAACGTTGTTACTGCGTTCGATGCTCTATAATGAATTGTTATCGACCACTCTCTAATACTGCCAACTACCAACTGACAATTTCATTCACTCAAAAATTAAAAACAAAAATCAAATCGACCTAGAACCCAAAACGCACCTTATATTAAAAGTGACTACCAAAGTTCTACCAGAGTACTGAGTTGGTAGTCAGAACTTAAAACGCTTACTCCAATTTGGTCATTATAATCGTTCTTATACATGGACATCTTTCGGTCACTCTTTTTGAATCACTAAAACCTAGCCGATTGGACTTTGCGAATGTTTGAAGAAAGTTAAAAATATTATTTAAAAATCATCTTCAGCATTAAAGATCGTTTTTGGCTTAATACACATTAAGCGTTATTGGACAGCAACAAACTCATATAGGTTTTAGAGAATCGATTGCACACTTAAAAGGTGACCGTGTAGTTTGGATTTCCGCGGTGTGATTCCTTACAGTCCGGGATAACATGGATCTCAATCAGTAAGCATTTCTAATTCAACTGTCTCTGGTTGTGCACTTTAACCCACGTATTAATATAAGCTGATCAGCTAATTAACGAATAACATGATAGTGTTTGCGATTAGAAATACCCGAGCAAACGTCAAAAGTTAGTCAAATAAATACAAATACAAATTTTTGGAGCAACAGGCTCGTTAGTACCCAGGGTCGAGCTTTCTCACAGCCATTAATGTGTGCGTGTGTACGTCATGCACGATGGCGGAATCTCCTGTTTTATGCCGACTCCGAACGGCGAATTTGAGATAAGCTTTTTTTGACAATTGATACTACTCGGAGAGGAGGGCCAGTGAAAAATTTAAGTTTTTCTACGGCTGGGAATCGAACCCATACCTTCTGCACGGCAGCTCATCGCACTAATGATCGCGCCACTGAGCCCGTCCCCGTTAGTCACTGAAAAAATTATCAACGTTTAATAATACGGGCGTAAGTTGTTTGATCTTAGTTTCTTCTTGAGCACGACACTTAAGGCGGGATCCTCCTCTACTACGTAGAGCGCATGGCTGGAAATCGAAGACTCTGCGAACTATGTTAAACTTCCAAAGCGGAGTTTTTTTTGATCCGGTCTATGTCGCTGCACAGCTCGTAAAGTTCTTGGTTGAATCTTCCACTCCAACACAATCGGAACCGAAGATTTTCAGAAGAAGTTTCAAACCACAGAGCACTCGGTTATTCAAGGCTTTCCTACGATAAATATTTTTGAGAAGGGGAACGAAAAATCCGCATTAGAGCAAGACTAGCAATATGAAAAGCCAATTTTAGTCTCAATGAATTTAAAGAGGAGGTAACTGATGCGCGTTGTGAAACGAGGCCGGTGCAACTTCTTCAATATACTGGCCACAGTGAGGTGATTCGGAGGAGATATATAAAGCCAACGTAAAGTGTCGGATGATTTCTTATTTTGGATGAGTTCTTACTTAAACGATGGAAGAAATATTTCGCTTTCGATTTGAGCCGTGCACTCCTCAGATTTTCAGTGTAGAAGGAATTAAACGTTTAGCTTGTCCATGACTAAGACGCGAATATCTAATTACGACTTCAGACGCTTAACCAACTAATTGAAAAGAAAGTGCTTACATGAGAGACATAACAGTTTTTGAGAAAATAAATAACACGATTGCAGACAGTCGATGCAGGTTTCCCTTTAGAATTGTGCCGTATCGACGATCACATTGGAGAATCATTATCGAGCAATCAAGTAGGATTTCGAAAGCTGCTATGGATCGCTTTCGAAAATGTATTCGAAATTACAAGACATAGTTTGCATGAATATTGGTATAAAGGAGAGGTATTTCGCAGTATCTAACTGCTTTTTTCAAGACTCAAAATCAAAGTGTTACGCACATCTAAAGTAGAGCCAAGGCTGTATCCTATCGAAAATAGGTAATAGGTAATTTAGCAAGCATTAGCGGGCAACTGGTGCAGAAGATAGATATCTTAGAGGTATTGTCTAAACCGAAGTTTGAACAAGATAAATCAAGAAAGGCTGTGTTAGGAATGAGATATAGCAAAGTAGCTTTAACAGTAATACCGATATATACACTGCTTATAATTGGGAAGTTATTGTATTTGATTTACTTTTTATCCTACAAAAAAATCTCTATCAGCTTTTTTTTGTAATACTTAACATACATATAAGAGTTCCTTATTACATGTATTTTATCGCACTACAAAACTCATCATCACTTTATTTCTCGTATTTCTATGATACAATTAAAAACTAACAATCTCTTGTAATTAACCAAAAAAATAAAAATAAATAACTCTCACAAGGTGTTGGAATTGGTCAAACATTCATGGTATTCCTGCTTGGATCATATTACGAAGCGATCGTGGCCCTGATCTGTTACTACTTCATAGAATCGTTCAGGTCACCCCTTCCATGGGCGTACTGCCTTCCGGAATGGGGTCCAAACTGTCATGATTCGAATGGAATCAGTAACACTGAGGAACAATTTAACACATCTACTGTTCCTTCCACCTCCACTACTAACATTCAGTATCTAAACTATTTGGAGAAAAGTAGCAATGTCACGATCATGACCAGCTCAGAACTGTATTTTATGTAAGTGGGTTTGTTGGTGATTGTCTTTGAAATGATTGCTTAGTTTGAAATTTGCTTATTTATTATATTTCCAAAAAACTATAACACAGAAAGGAAGTCCTAAAGGAGAAGGATTCGATTGAAGATGGCATTGGTTATCCCAACTGGCCACTTGTAATTGGATTGGCAATATCATGGGTGATGATCTATTTGGTGATTATTCGTGGGGTGAAAAGTTCCGGAAAGGCGTCGTACTTCCTGGCCATTTTCCCTTACATCGTAATGGTGATCTTGCTCATCAGGGCGGTTACTCTGGAAGGATCTGGAAATGGGATAATTTACTTCATCAAACCGCAGTGGGAGAAAATTTTAAGTCCAAAGGTGAGCATCACCGATCATTTATGTTGATCACTTGTATTATCGATTGGGATTTTTTATTAAGGTGTGGTATGCCGCTGTCACCCAGGTTTTCTATTCCTTGTCCGTGTGCTTCGGTAACATCATTATGTATTCGTCGTACAATAAATTCAACCACAATGTCCATCGGGACGCTACGATCGTGACTTTACTTGACACGTTCACCTCGCTGTTGGCTGGTTTTACGATCTTTGGAATATTGGGTCACTTGGCACATGAAATCGGAACGAACGACGTTGGCACTGTGGTTAAGGGAGGCACTGGACTTGCTTTTATTTCATATCCCGATGCGATTGCCAAGTTCAAAGCCGTGCCTCAGATCTTCTCCGTTCTGTTTTTTGTCATGCTGTTTGTTTTGGGTATCGGCAGCAATATTGCCATGACATCATGTACGATGACGGCTATTCGCGATAACTTTCCCAAAATTCCACAGTCCTATTGCGCCCTAGGAATCGTGATAGTGAGTTTTTCAGTCGGCTTGTTTTACGTCACACCGGTAAGACCAATAAACATTATATATAGATTATTTATAACCGTCCCATTTTAGGGCGGACAATTCATCCTAACCCTGGTGGATTACTTCGGAGCCTCGATGATCGCACTGATCCTAGGTATCATTGAGCTTTATGTCATTGCTTATGTGTATGGCGTCAACCGGTTGTGTAAGGATACCGAATTTATGATTGGGCAAACACCTGGATGGTATTGGAGAACATGTTGGGGCATTATTACACCACTGATCATGACTGCGATCTTGATTTATACTTTTATCGCCTATGAACCGCTGACATACAAGGGTGTTATGTTCCCATCTTGGGGTTATGGTTAGTTGGACTATCCCTATTGTTACCTCGTATATGAACACAATTTTATTTTAGCAATTGGTTGGACGATCTCAGCTTTTGGTGTGATGCAGGTTCCAATATGGGCATGTGTCGCAATCATTCGTCAGCCGGGTGATACTTTTATGGAAAAGGTACGTGGATCATTCCGTCCGAAAGCAAATTGGGGACCAAACGATCTCATGTTACGCGAACAGTATCACAAGGAAATGGCTAGTTTTCAGGATTCAACGAGAAATCTAGGATTTTTCCAAAGTATCAAGCAGAACATTTACGGATAATGTGATGAGAAAGAATTTATTTAAAAAAAAAGTCGACTATCGACTAAGGCCTTAATACTTTTAAAAATAGCTTTAACTGATCTATGTAGAAATAACAATTACTTAAGTTAACTTGTTTTGTAAGAATTACAATTTTATACAAAAGTAGACTCGTATTACTATTGCGGGGGATTAGGGGGATTCACTCATATCATCGCAAACATTTTAACGTTGCCGCCCGAATCGATACATTCTTAAAGTTATCAGGCTTATATAGACTCGTACTTATAAGCGCTAGAGACCACACAGAACGACTAGGTTTTAAACAAAAGCACATGATGGAGAATATAGGAAGGTTACATTTCAAGAATGATGTGTACCGATTTTAGAAAATTAGATGAAGAATGCTGTGCCACACAAATGCGTCGACCAACCATTTAAATATTTGATACTAGTAGTATAGCGATGGTGGGGTGTTGTAGAACGAGGGTAGACTCTGATTGGCTTTAACTTGGCAATGCCCAGTGTTGTAACTCTGACCACACATCAAGTGCTTATTTTTTACCTCCAAGTGGTAACCATCGGGTACTGGTCTCATTCATCCGGATTTTACTTGCTAAACGATAAGCGCAAGTGATGATAACACGACGAAAAACAGCAACACTATAAACAGCCAGGTCAGAATGGCACGGAATGAATACCCGGCCTGCTATCACAGGCGAACCTAGACAAGCTGCTTCGACATATTCGGACAAAGTTGTCTAGGAATTTCAAGGGTTAGTCAGGCCCCTTGAACAGAGATGGTGGCGGATGAACCGAAAGGCCAACGGTAGCGCTCAATCCCGTGGTGGATACTGATGGCCCCGTGTCCTATGGGTATCTAATAAATTGGAACTGGCTCTCCAGGTTGGGGGTTGTGCTTTGGGTTAACTACCCAACCATGGAAAAATCTGACGGTTACGAAGCAACCAATAGCATCGGAAAGGACTGATTTTATTGCTGATGACACGGCTAAACGAAAAAAGGACAACGACGTTTGTATCTGCACCTGGAATGTGAGAACATTAAACAGGAGAGGTGAAAGCGAACAACTAGCGGAAGCCCTAAACTGCTACAAAGCAGACATTACTGCCATCCAGGAAATACGATGGGATGGGCCGGGAAAAAAGAGGATGAAAAACTGTGACATCTACTACGGACCGTGTTATACTGAGCAGAAACAGCGACTATTCGGATGCGGATTTGTTATAGGTGCCAGACTTCGGCAAGAAGTCTTATGTTTCCAAGACATTAGCGAACGCATTGTAACGATCCGCGTCAAGGCCAAATTCGCCAATATTAGCCATATATGCACTCACGCCCCAACGGAGGAAAACGAACGAACGGTCAATCAAATTGATCACATAGCGATAGACAAGAGGCACGCATCCAGTATTTTGGATGTCCGAACATTCCGAGGAGCTAACATCGACTCGGACCACTACCTTGTTGCAGCCAAGGTTAGAATGCGGATATCCGCCACGCCACAACAATCCATAAATACTGTAATAAAATTTAATGTCGAAAGACTGCAAACGCAAGAGACCGCCAAGACCTTCGCGCAACGCGCATCCCTAAACCTCTCGGTTAACACCATTCCACCAGCATCGAATGTCGAAGAACTGTGGCAACGATGCCAACAAGCCATTAGATCAACTGAATCCTGTCGAGATGAACAAGGAAATATCGTAGTTGAGACACATTCAGCGTCATGCAGAACGAACCATTCAATATTGGCAACGACAGCGAAAGCTGCCAGCCACCCGACCTGAGTGAAGTGAGGATAGCAATATCTAAACTGATGCTTAATAAGGCTGCCGGAAATGACGGCCTTCCCGCCGAGCTTTATAAAGCCGGCGGAAATGACTTGGTAAGTAACATCCACCAAATCTGTTCGGAAGCAAGTATGCCTGAAGAATGGAACCTCAGAAAATTGCTTTAATGAAGGTTACCAATCTAGTAGTTTTTTTCTTGAGTCTTTATCTTCCTTTGAAGTCTACAAAGTAATTCGAGACTTAGATAATTCGTATTCTTCTACGTCAAATGGTTTCTCCAACAATTTGATCAAAAAAATAAGTCTTAATGTAGTTGATATCTTAACATTTCTATTTCACAAAAGCTTAATTCACGGTGAATTTCCGCAAAATCTTAAAATAGCTGAAGTTATTCTTATCTTTAAAAGAGGTGATAAGAAATCTATTAGCAATTACAGGCCTATATCTTTATTACCAGTTTTTTTGAAAAACTCATAAAAATCTTGATAAAATTTCTTTTGTCAGCTCAAAACAATATGGATTTAGAACTGGTAAATCAACTGAAGACGCACTCTTAGCACACTGTTGTCATATCTACGAAAGTATCGACCAAAAAAAGTGCACTGCTGCTATGTATATAGATATTAAAAAAGCCTTTGATACAGTAGATCATTCAATATTATTAAGGAAATTAGAAAAAGCTGGCTTTAGAGGTTTTATACTCGATTGGTTTTCTTCTTGCCTAAAAAGTAGAAAACAAATGGTTAAGATAGGTAGTAAATTTAGTGAAACCAGAAATATTAATATAGGAGTTCCTCAAGGTTCAGTTTTAGGTCCAATTTTGTTCCCTATTTATATAAATAGTGTATTTAGTCTTAACTTGAAGGGAAAAGTCTGTCCCACAGTATTAGAACTGATTTCGGATATCAATTATGACTTGGAGTTATTCAGACATTGGTTTGGCATCCATAAGCTTGTCATAAGTGAAAAAACAAGAGTTATGTTTTTAATTTACACGCTGTAGATTTGAATCCTCCACTTTTAATTCAACATAGCATTGACTGCACAAAATTCGCGTTAAGTAGTGTATCTTGTTGTGTCCCAAATGTTGTCACAACAAATGCTCTAGACGTTACTTGTTCTCCAAAGTGTTTTTGTATCGAATTAGTAACGGAATACAAATATCTTGGCTTAATAATTGTTGTCAACCACTTTTGTCATGTTTCACTTAAGAAACCTATATTGTAAAAATTTAATGGAAACAATTTATCACGGATTAATTCAATACAATATACAAAATGGCATAATATGTTGGGGTGGCACTTTCAAAAACTTTCTACAACCTTTGTTAGTTACCCAAAAGCATATACTAAGAACCATCTGGAAGAAAAAAAGATACGATCACAGCTTTTCGTTGTTTGTCAACTCTGGTATTCTCCCGCTTAAACATCTTTATTTCTATAAAGTATTAAAAATGTTTTTTTTTAGAAGTGGTTATCTATCAAGCGGCACTACTTTTGCTTACACATTACGTAGAAGCGATAGAAATCTCGCTATAATTCCTGTTCATAATACTCATGCCTTTTTAAACTTTTATACTTCAGTAGCACCTAGGCTGTACAACAAATTACCGTTTGAAATGCGATGCATACGTTCAACTCATTCATTCCATAAAAATATCAAAAAATGGCTATTTAACTTTGATTTTGAAGCAATTGAAAACATAATCAAAATTGTAATATAATTGATTCACTTCCGTTTAAATGCATTTTTAATAAACTTAACAATTATTTGCTCGACTCGTTACCCCAGATCACTTGTTGATTAAATACATTTTTTAGTATTAATTAATTTATACATTATTTTTTGGCACTTTCGACACTTGTCATTAGACAACAGCTTGTGCCTTTTCTTATTCTTAATTTTTCTCTCCACTGAAAAACGCTTAATAAACAAATAGTTAAATTATATCTTTGGATATAAAAATAAATGAATATGTATAATATTAATTATAAGTTATTAAGTTAAAATATTGTTAAAATTTAAACTGTAAAAGAAGAAGAAAATAAAAATAAAATATTAAATAAATAATAAATAATAAAAATCGTTTGCCCGATCCACAAAAAAGCGGACCCCTAAACTGCGCCAACTACAGAGGCATAAGTCTCTTCAACATCGCCTACAAAATTCTATCTGCCGTAATATGTGAACGCCTGAAACCGTTTACCAACAACCTAATAGGCCCTTACCAGTGTGGTTTTTGACCAGGAAAGTCCACAACCGATCAAATCTTCACACTTCGGCAGATCCTGGAAAAAACCTTAGATGTCCTAATCGATACCCACCACCTATTTATCGATTTCAAAGCCACATACTAGACTAGACTAAACTAGACATACGTCTAGTTTTGGTATACCGCCCAAACTCGTCCGTTTGTGTAGGATGACGATGGAGAATTCTCGCTGCTCCATTAGGGTCGGAAACGACCTCACTGACGTATTCGATACCAAAAAAGGATTTAGGCAAGGCGATGCGCTGTCATGTGACTTCTTCAATCTGATTCTTGAGAGGATTGTGCAAAACTCATGAGCCAACACCAAAGGCACAATTTTTCAAAAATCTGTACAACTACTAGCGTGTGATGTCATAGTCACGTTTGCTAGTATAGAGAAGGAAGCGGCAAAAATGGGTTAAGCAGTAAATGAGGGCAAGACGAAGTATATGCTGTCAACACGAAATGACACACAACATCGACGAATTGGACAGAACGTCACCATTGGCAGATATAACTTTGAGGTAGTACGGGACTTTGTCTATCTCGGCTCCGCTATTAGCTCTGACAACAACATCTAGTCAGAAATTAAAGGAAGAATTACTCTTGCCAACCGCTGTTTCTTCGGGCTAAGAAGGCAATTCAGTAGTAAAGCACTCACTCGAACTACTAAGGAGATCTTATATAACCCCCGGTTCATCCCAGTCTTGCTCTACGGCGCAGAAGCATGGACCGTCTCAAAAGCGGATGAAAAAATCCTTGGTCGATTTGAGAGGATAATTCTTCGGTCCCGTTTGCGTTGACGGGCTATGGAGACGAAGATTCAACCAAGAACTATACGAGCTGTACAGCGACATGCCCCTGGTCAAAAAACTCCGCATTGGACGTTTAAGATGGCTAGGACATGTAGAACGAATGGACACCACCCACTAACTAATTTTTAGTTAGGCGTGGGTTAGAGCTTGCAAAGAATTTATACACCTTTTACCCACTATTGGGCAATATGTTTGAATCTAGCGAAATTCGGGCCTCGCTTTTTTCTGGTTTGGTTACGGATAATTAAATGGTAACCTTTGGTACAGAATTTGAAAATATAAATATTACCCTCATGCAGGTCTCGTAGCAAGATCAAATACCCGCCGGTGACCTAGTTATAGTAATAAGGCTGGACACCCCTACTTTGGTCTGCCCAAACTGGCCTTAGGTCCTGTGACCTAGACATTGTGCTTGCTTAGAGCGTTCGGGGTTCGTTACATACTTAACAGAATTAAGACGAGGTAAAGCGCTGTCACGTAATTTCTTCCATAAGCCATCGGCAAGGGCACAATCACTAAACTACTAGCATGCACCGACAATATTGACTGGTCGAAATCAACAAAATGTCTCCGACATGTAAGCAAGTGTACGAAAGAGTCACTTTGGCCCACTTCCTAAATATGCTGTCGCCAAGAAACACATATAATTACTTTTGTAAGGACTAGCTCGTAGACTAAATCAGCAATTTTATATAACAGCCCATAGTGTATTTAAAGCTCCTATATGAACATTAACTATCCCTGCATTTCTTTACGACGCTACGAAGAGGATAAAGAACTCGCATAAAACACTCGTCGGTGCGGTTTGCGTTAATAGGCGTTGGTGACGAAGATTTAACCATGACCTATAACAATTGGACTTGCGAAACGACTAGGACATGTAGAGCGAATTCAAATCGATGCTTTGACCTGAAGAGTATTCAATTCCCAGCCAAATGATAGACGCAGTAGGACAAAACCTCATTCCAAGTAATACGTTTAAAAGAAACCGACATCAACCAACTTTAATTGAGAAATATGAGCCACTTAGGTAAGATCTGGGGTAACTCGGTATGTTGTTCGTTGAAGCTTATCTACAGCCCGCCGCTTTATATCTGAGTAAAAGAGAAAATCGCATTAAGACGCAAGGGTTAGTACCACAGCGTTCGACCTTGATATAGAGTGTTCAAGTGTTCTTTTTATTGAAGCTAAAACCTAAAGCTTCACTCTAACTGCTAAGCTGAACATATATACGAACCTGATCATCCTGCTCTGTGGCGCTGACGCATGGACCGTATGAAAAGCAAATGGAGATATCCTCGTTTTGAGAGAAAAATTCTTCAATAAATCTTCGGTCCCATTTCAGTAAAATTGGAGAATTGAAATGGAGATTCAGCCAAGAACTTTATAAGATGTTTAGCAACATAGACCTGGTTAAACTAAGTGGAGCTCATAAGTAGAAACCGACCGCACCCAAATTATAGTGCGGAACCCCCAAATTTGTAAGTATGGAACTGTCAAATTATGTAATCCTGCGAACAATTCGTCGATGTTGTGTGTCCTTTCGTGTTGAAAGCATATACTTTGTATTGTCCCCATTTACGGCTAAACCCATTTTTGCCGCTTCCTTTTCCACCAATGATGAAAATATCTTCGGCGTATCCTAGTAGTTGCACCGATTTTTTTAAAATTGTGCCTCTGGTGTTGGCTTGGGAGTTTAGCACAATCCTCTCAATAATCAAATTGAAGAAGTCACATGACAGCGCATCGCGTTGCCTAAATCCTTTTTTGGTATCGAATGTGTCAGAGAGATCGTTTCCGACCCTGATGGAGCACGAGAATTCTTTATCGTCATCCTACACCGAGGGACGAGTTTGGACGGAATGCCAAAATTAGACTCTGTATAGTTCGTCTCTGCGGTTTGAAATCGAGGAATAGGTAGTGGGGATCGATTTGTACTTTTTGGAGTTCTGGATCTGCAGAAGTGTGAAGATTTAATCAGTTGTGGACTTTACGGGCCTAAAACCACACTGATAAGGACCGATCAGGTTGTTGGTAAACGGTTTCAGGAGCTCACATATTACGGCAGATAGAATCTTGTAACCGATTATGAGGAGACTTATGCCTCTGTAGTTGGCGCTGTTCAGAGGGTACCCTTTTTGTGGATCGGACAAACGATGCTGAGGTTGCATTCTTCAGACATACTTTCTTCCGTCCAGATTTGGCTTATGAGTTGCTGGATGTTATTTACCAAGTCATCTCCGCCGGCTTTATAAAGCTCAAGGGCGTCATTTCCAGCAGCCTTATTCAGCTTGAGTTTAGATATTGCTCACTCAGGTCGGGTGGTTGGCAGTTTTCGCTGTTGTTGCCAATATGGAATGGTTCGTTCTGCCTAGCAGAGGAATGTTGTTCGTCATCGCCATTTAACAGTCTGCAGAAATGGTTCTTCCATATCCTCAGCATCGACTGTTCCTTTCGCACAACGCTTGCTCTTCGTGAAAGCGGATAGACCAAGCTGTTTTAAAATTTGTACTTTTTGGAGTTTTTCCAGGATCTGCAGAAGTGTGAAGATTTAATCAGTTGTGGACTTTCCGGGCCTAAAACCACACTGATAAAGGCCGATCAGGTTGTTGGTAAACGGTTTCAGGGGCTCACATATTACGGCAGATAGAATCTTGTAACAGATTATGAGGAGACTTATGCCTCTGTAGTTGGCACTGTTCAGAGGGTCCCCTTTTTGTGGATCGGACAAACGATGCTGAGGTTGCATTCTTCAGACATACTTTCTTCCGTCCAGATTTGGCTTATGAGTTGCTGGATGTTATTTACCAAGTCATCTCCGCCGGCTTTATAAAGCTCAGCGGGAAGGGCGTCATTTCCAGCAGCCTTATTCAGCTTGAGTTTAGATATTGCTCACTCAGGTCGGGTGGTTGGCAATTTTCGCTGCTGTTGCCAATATCGAATGGTTCGTTCTGCCTAGCAGCGGAATGTTGTTCGTCATCGCCATTTAACAGTCTGCAGAAATGGTTCTTCCATATCCTCAGCATCGACTGTGTCTAAACTACGATATTTCCTTCATCATCTCGACAGGATTCTGCTCGAGTCTTGTATCCTTGGCTTTGAAATTTTACATTTTATTAAAACTTGCGAACATCGTTTCTGGAGTGGCACCTTTCTATATCCTTGATCGCGCGCTTTTTTTGCCTTTTTTCTTTTTTCTGAAAAGCCGGTGTTCTTCCTTTCTTCTCTGCCTATAGAGCTCAATGGCAGCTCTTGTCTTCACCTGCAGCTTAGCCTTGTAGGCCTCGTTCTTGTCTGCGAGCATCTGTCGGCATTCTTCATCAAAGCAGGCGTGTAAATTAATGAGTGGGGTTATTTGGAATTCATGGTTTGATGAATTTTAAATAAAACATCAGCAAACAAAAGAGAGCTGCGTTTATACAAAGCCAATTAGCCTGCTGCACATTTGGCAGCAAGATTATCACTACCAGATCGTGGGGAAACAGACTTCTCTTGTACTTAATATTCCATGATAAAAATAAACTTTCGTAGCCGTTCATTTGCAAGCGTATTATTTGATCTTAATATACATAAATTTACTGGTCTTTTCAGTCTTTACATAGCTTTTCTACCTATTGTACTTGTCAGGATTGGAAAACTGCATTTTCGCACCCCCTTACCAAAAAAAAGACGACATAGCCATAGCGAACTGATTAGTTTGGCGCTATTAAGTGGAATGTTCAATCAAACTCGGATTTTCCTTGCTATTAAAGTTTACTACCTTTTTACTTGCTTAACATCAGCGCTATGCAGATAGGGTAAAGGAAACACCTGGAGTACGTAAAAAATATACAAAAACCAGCCTTTATTTCATTCCTTAGCTTATTTCTCCCATTCTTACTACCTTAGCAATCAAATGCATTTGATGCATTGTTTATGTGTTCCATGTTTGGAACTATTGCTAGGCATTCGCTTCTAGGATAGCTGCTATGATTCCTATTGTCATTTCTGAGTGTCCTTTCATTTTCTCTTGCTCAAGATTTCCATTTTTATCCACCCTCTCTTCATTGATTATGATGCAAAAGTGTTCGTTATTGAATTTGTTTGCTACTATTTTAGTGGTAGCTGGAGTACCCATAAATTCGTAGGTCGAATACAATATATTAGTCGGTTCTTGACATTTCCACTGGATTGTTTCGTCTAAACAACGGCTATCTCAGTTCATTTCCAGTTCCGACATTACCCATTCATATAGCAAAAGTAAGAATGAATGATCGATGCTTCAAGTGGTGTATCCTTCCATTTAATCTCACTCATGTGTCCTTTTAAATTTTAATATCAATTTACCATTTACCGCGATTACTTTCATGAATGTTGCCAGATACTAGAATATTAAATGACGTTCTTCCTTGAGCCCTAAGACTGATTAATACTTTTAGTATTAATTTATGCTCCCTAGCTTTAATAGATCATTTATTTTCCTGCAGCGACATAGTCTTCGGAATGTATATAACTGTCTTCTACCATTTTTTTTTAAATTTGTACAAGGCTAGATAGTTTTTTTCCCAATTTGGATTTGGATTTCTTTGTGACGCTATATCCCTGAGAAAACATGTGCCTCGTTCAATAACTCTCTCCAGTTGGTCCGATCTTTAACTTAAATTCATGTTGGTTAAGTTCGGTAGTATAGAGAAGTGCCACTCCAGGAACGATGTGTGTAAAACATCAAGGAGAAAGGAGTTATCATATTCGAGACACAGTCGATGCGGAGAATATGGAATAACCACTTCTGCAGACTGTTAAACGGCAATGACGAGCAACATTCCGCTGTCAGGCAGAAGGACCCATTCAATATTTGTAACAACAGCGAAAACTGCCAACCACCCGACCTGAGTGAAGTGAGGATAGTAATATCTTAACTCAAGCTTAATAAGGCTGCCAGAAATGACGGCCTACCCGCCGAGCTTTATAAAGCCGGCAGATATGACTTGGTAAGTTACATCTCAAAAACCAAATCTGGTCGGAGGAAAGTATGTTTGAAGAATGGAACCTCAGAATCGGAACATGTGAATGCCTGAAATCGTTTACCAACAACCGGATCGGCCCTTATCACTGTGGTTTAAGGCCCGGAAAGTAAACAACTGATCAAATCTTCACACTTCTGCAGATCCTGGAAATAATTCAAGAAGTCCAAATCGATACGCACCTCCTATTCCATGTCTAGTATTTGTGTATCGCCCAAGCTCGTCCGTCTGTGTAGGATGACGATAGATGATCATCCCAGTTCTGCTCTACGGCGCTGGAGCATGGACCGTCTCAAAAGCGGATGAAGAAATCCTTGGTCGTTTCGAAGGGAACATTTTTCGAGTACTCTTCGGTCTCTTTTCCGTTGACGAGCTATGGAGACGAAGATTCAACCAAGAACTATACGAGCTGTAAAGCGACATGCCCCTGGTCAAAAAACACTGTATGGACGTTTAAGATTGCTAGGGCAGGTAGAACGAACGAAAGTCTTCGATTCCTAGCCAGACGTCGGACGCAGTAGAGGAAGACCTCGCGTTAAGTGGCGCGCACAAGTAGAAACCGACCGCGCACTCCTTTCGACACTCGGTCAGAAAATTAAAGAAATATGTTTTCAACGGGTTGCTTTCATAAAACCGCATAACCATTGGATAGACCGATATGTTCATTCCGCACAACGCTCTTCGTGAAAGCGGTTAGACCAAGCTGTTTTAAAACTGCGCTATCAGTGTTCTTTCTTTCAAGTATTTTCTCATGTTTCAATGGAAGTTAACTAATATTTTAGAAGAAAATTGATAGTCGAACACCGTTAATGCGATTAGAAATTTGTCAGTTCTTGGTTTTTATAGAACTTGAACCCTTTCCTGTGCAAGGATGTCCTTAAAAAATCAGTCAGCTAATAAATCCAATCGTTCCGCAAGTCCGAAGGCTAATTCGATTGGGTATCAGCGGTGTTGCAAAATATCACACAAAGAACATTAAAGTCGCAACATGAAAATTTCAATGAAAATGATGGAGTTTATGGTTCCAAGATCTTCTAGCGAATAACTAATTGAATGTGAATTTAGCTTACACTCAAGCTACCTAGTACACACCTAGCATCCCTTCATCACATTTGGCAAATCATTTTTCGGTTAGACTTATAAGTGTAACATAGCATGAACACCACGCTCTTGTTCATCAATCGCCAAGTGTAATCCGCATTCGTTGACACTTTAATTAATTAATAAAGGAAAAGCCAGTGCATTCTGAAAGGCCTTTAACATACCTGAATGGATTTTAACTTGAAACATTTCAAAACTATTAGAGATTAAATCGCCTATCATCGCCATAACCGCCCCAACCAAACCAATAAATATCAATCTAGAGATAAACTATTACCAAATGATTTGTGGGTCCTTGAAGTGTTGCAGGATCTTGAAAAAATGTGCAAAGGGTAAGAGCAACACTCCCCCAAAACCATTGGCAGATACACCGTATCCAGTTCGATCAAAAGTCTGTAATTTTATTTATAAGAACCCAGTTTATTCACACAATCCCAAATTTGACAAACCATTTTAAATCCTATGCAAGATACTTCCCAGCAGCTTGATCGAAGATGCACACGAGATTACCATTACTTGGGTTCACCAAACCAGTTGGCAGTGGTTCCTTGTCAACGAAAATTCTCTAAACAACAAAAAATATATATATTCGGTTTCTATCCAGTAAAACTTACAACGTTCCCCATTCTCACCTTAACAATGTCCGCTTTCCCAGCACCGCAAATTGCAAACATGCAACACTTGGCCTGGTTTATCAGAGGATACGTCATCGTCACCCTTTTTGGTGGTGGTTTTGGTGAATCGCGGATTGGAGCAATCAAACATTTTGTTTCCTCTAGCAACGCATGCCCAGGAAACAGCGAACAAGTGTGCCCATCTGGTCCCATTCCAAGAAGTAAAAGATCAAATTGTGGAATACCTCCAGTTTCCATGTGGAATGCTTTACGAATTTGCTCTTCGTAATCTTTTGCACAATCATCGAGGGACACGGCAGTGTTAATTGTCACAAATTGTTCCTCCTTTAAAGTAGTTTGCGGAATCAGTGTACTTTTGTACAAACCAAATGTAGAATCTCCATCAGATTCGGGAACAAAACGTTCATCGCAAAAAAATAACACCCACTTGGTGAGGTCGGTCTCAATTTTGGGTATCGCTCTGCACAAAAAGTTTACAACGGAGCCTCCTGTTGAAGTCCAACCAACACTGTAAGTGAGAAATCTTGAATGACCTTGAAATGCAACTCACCAGAGAGCCCAATGCGAAATACCCCATTGCCGGCAAGTGCGGCTTTTGCTGATTTTGAGATTTCATTCGTAAGTTTTTCAATGACTTCGTCTTCGTTTGGGAGAATGAAGTTAACCATTTTATTCGAAAAACTGTCTGGAAAATTGCTAATGAAATGAATAGTCGTTGATAAATGCGACTGATATGTGTAACCTTTTAAAATGCAAATTGCTGACAGCTGACAGTTGTTTACTTCCAAAGCTATTTTATTATGGGCACGAACCATTCGATAGTAAGCATACCAGATGGGGCGTCGGTAGAATGAAGGAAAGCTATTTGTGCAGTAATGTACATTAGCAAGTATGATGTTTTCTACAGTCACGAAGCAAATATGCGTGACACACAATAATTAGACCTTGTGTCAATGAGTTAAAATGTTAGGTAGTGTATAATTTTTGACATTGGTATGGTGAATAGAGACTTCAAAATTTTTACCTGCCCAACAGATGGCTAAAATTTATCAAGTGGCTAAAATTTGACATTTGGTATACCTACTGAGGAGTGAGAGAGATGGAAAGCACACTCGTGCTCTAATATTCATTACCATTACCGCAGGGAAAATTTCACATCATTCAGATTATAATATAAAAAGCACAGAGCGTTTATTTTTTTTTTCAATAAAAAGGTTTTTTTTTTGCAAATAGATGGTTACAAAAATGTTATGATTTCATTCCTTTCGCTATATTTTATATGCGAAATATGCTTAACTTGAACAAACAATGATGGATATGCTTAATCATGAACACAAATCACAAAACAATATTTTTGTTACTGATAGCAATAAATAATTTAGGGTTTTTCGATGATCTCTATGAAATTTTTATCCGGATTTTTTTAATACAACAAAATATACAGAAATGAATTTTGTTTCAATTCTTTTGGAAAATTATTGGAAATAGTATTAAAATAAAACCCAATTTATTCCAATCGACACAGCAAAAAGACAATATTTTGGTTATCTTCGCAGAAATGTAAAAAATTAGAAAGAAACCCTCATTTTAACGAAATTGACACCCTGCCTAAAGTGTGAAAAAGTTTTCTTGTGACACCTACCAATAAGAATAAACATGAGTAGAGTACTATACCATTCTAATAAACTTAGTACTGTATAATATGTAAAAACCATTGACGCATTGAAAATAATTCGAAAACTGTTCTGACAAAATCTGCCTCCTAAACAAAACAATGTAAATGCGATCAATGTAAATAACAACTGAGAAATGCATTGTTTAATTTAGTTTCTATATTTGTTTGCAATTATTTTAAATAATAAGAGTGTAATATTTGTATTGCATGATGGAATCAGCCCTTTCTAAGAGTGCAGTTATAGCTATCATTGAAAACCATCATGTGAAATTTCTTTACTCATTGTGGCTTTTTTATAAATACAACCATTGGCGAGTTGGTGTCAACGCAAAGCTTGTGAATTTTAGAACATGACTATGTTAAAATATTTTCATTTTTAATTATAGATTTCGCCGAAAATCACTTTTTATTTTTCACTGATTAAGACAATAGATTGTCTAGGAATTTTAATGTTAAGTCAGGCCCCTTGAACAGAGATGTTAGCGGATGAACCGAAAGGGCAACGGCAGCGCTCAATCTCGTAGTGGATACTAATGGCTCCATGTCTTAGGAGTATCTAATTAATTGGAACTAGCCCTCCGGGTTGGGGGTTGTGCTTTGTGTTAACTACCCACCAAATTATACTACTAACTATACTACCAAACAACATGTTTCGAAGCAACCAATAGCCTCGGAAAGCATTGATTTTATTGTTGACAACACTGCTAAATGAAAAAAGTACAACGACGTTCGTCTATTCATCTTTAATGTGAGAACATTTGACAGGAGAGGTGCAAGCGAACAACTAACGGAAGCCCTAAACTGCTAAAAAGCAGACATTACTGCCATCCAGGAAAAACGATGGGATGGGCCGGGCAAAAAGAGGATGAAAACTGTGATACCTACTACGGAACGTGTTTTAGTGAGCAGAAATGGCGACTATTCGGATGCGGATTTTTTATAAGTGCCAGAATTAGGCAAGATGTCTTATGTTTCCAAGACATTAGCGAACGCATTGTAATAATCCGCATCAAGGCCAAATTCGCCCCGACGGAGGAAAAAGATAAATAAAGCTAAGAATTGCTTCTATGAGCTTCTTGACAAAACCAATGCGCGACTACCGAAGTACGATGTTAAAATCGTACTTGGAGATTTTTATGAAAAGGTAGGAAGATAAGACACCTTTAGCAGTATTTTCGGAAAACATAGTCCACACGACAACAAGTCTGGTAAAGCACTCAGGCTAATTTCCTTCGCTACGAAACAAAATGTCACTATAGCCAGCACACCGTTTCTTAACCTCGATATCCATAAGGAGACATGGCGGTCTCCAGATCAACGAACGGTCAACCAAATTGATCGCATTGCGATAGACAAGAGACATGCACCCAGTATTTTGGATGTCGGAACATTACGAGGAGCTAACATCGACTCGGCCCACAACCTTGTTGCAGCCAAGGTAAGAATGCGGATATTCACCACGCAACAACAATCCAGAAATACTTTTAAAAAATTCCTTAAGCTATTGATTAACACCATACCGCCAGCATGGAATGTAGAAGAACAATGGCAACGATGCCAACAAGCCTTTAGATCAGCCGCAACTGATGTGCTAGGTTTCTCGCTCTCCTGGTTTCATGAGGAATGCCGACAGATGCTCGCAACCAAGAACGAGGCCTACAAGGCTAAGTTGCAAGTGAAGACGAGAGCTGCCATTAAGCTGCATTAAGAATAAAGAGAAAATAAGCGATCGAGGATATGGAGAGGTGCCACTCTCGAACGATGTTCGCAAGTTTTACCAAAGTGTAAATAGTCAAAGCCAATGATACAATGCTCGAACTGAATCATGTCGTGGGTGGCCGCGGTGTAGTGGTAATGTGTTCGTCTGTTGAGTGGAAGGTTGCGCGTTCAATCCCAACCAAAATCCATTTAACTTTTAATTAAAAGAAATAAAAAGGTCGGTGTAATACCTAAAAGTATGCCCACCATCTTGAAATTCTTCAAATTTAACGAACACAAGAAAAAGTGACACCCGCCGAAGCTAGTTCGGACAACCACCCATGCATGGAGTTTAAGTCTCCACTACATCCAAAAATCTTTCCTATCCTCTCTTTCTTCCCCTTCTCTAACGCTCGTACTATGGTAACATATAAAAGGGTATTCATAACCCCTTGAGTACGTGTAAATTATAAAAAAAAAAGAAAGAACCACTTCTGCAGACTGTTAAACGGCGATGACGAAGAACATTCCACTGTCAGGCAGAACGAACCATTCAATATTGGCAACGACAGCGAAAACTACCAATTACCCGACCTGAGTGATGTGAGAAAACCAATATCAAAACCAATAACTTGATCGGCCCTTATCAGTGTGGTTTTAGGCCAGGAAAATCCGCAACCGTTTGTGTAGGATGACGATGTAGAATTGCCGCTGCTCCATCAGGCTCGGAAACGAGCTCACCGACACATTCGATACCAAAAAAGGATTTGGGCAAGGCGATGCCCTGTCATGTGACTTCTTCAATTTAATTCTTAAGAGGATTATGCAAAACTCCCTACTACTTGCATACGCCGACGATATTGACATCATTGGTAGGAATCAACGTGATGTCATAGCCGTTTTGCTAGTGTAGAGCAGGAAGCGGCGAAATTGAGTGTAGCAGTAAAAGAGGATAAGACTAAGTATATGCTGTCAACACAAAAGGACACACAACATGGATGTATTGGACAGAACGTCACCATTGACAGATATAAATTCAATCAAGAACTATACGAGCTGTACTGCGACATGCTCGTGGTCAAAAAAAACTCCGCATTAGACGTTTAATATGGCTAGGACATGTAGAACGAATGGACACCAAAACTTCGGTTCGCAGAGTCTTCGATTCCCAGTCAGACGTCTGACGCAGTGGAGAAAGACCCCTCCTTAAATTACGTGCACAAGTAGAAACCGACCTCAAAGAACATGGAGTGCGCACCTGGACGCAGTTAGCTACTTCAATAATAAAAAAAAAGTTATTTTCCGCGGTTATAGTTTCCGCAGAAAATAACTTAAGAATATAAGTATTTTTGGATAATCATGTTCTAAAATTCATAAGCTTTGTTTTGACACCAACACGCAAATGATTGAATTTATTAAAAAGCCGCAAGAAGTAAAAGAAAATTTCCAATGAAGGTTTTAAATGTTAGCTATAACTGGGCCCTACGAGCACAGAAATTTCACTCGATGACATTTTGAAGTACTTAGTGGTATAAATAGATCGATTCGGTGAGTCTTATACTTTTAAAAGCCAGATGGATTTATGCTATTGGTTTTAGTCTACTTCAGACACAGATGAAGTAACTGGGCTAGTGAAAAGAGCATCAGTCATTTTATCAAACCAATTCGTGGTCAAGTTATGGCAAGAAATGAAAGGAAGTTCTAACGTTTAGCTTCATGTCTTATTGAGATAAGCAATCAAGTTTCGTTTTTTATTAAAGACAAATAAATCTTCAATAGTTAAGTTTAACAGATCTGAATAAAAAAAAAACAGTTTGAGTTGTTAATGTTTGCTAGAAGAAAAATTATAGCCGTATCTATAAAGCATTTTCTAAGTACTGCCTAAAGGGTCAAACCCACCGAGCAACCGACATTTTATTTCCACCGGTTATTCGGTGGGTTTGGCACTTAAGAGCGAAATCGGTATCTATAATCGATTTTCACATTTAGGCAACGTTGCAATTAACGGGTGATCCAAGTAGAGATACTTTTTTCAATAGCCTTTTTTGACAGATCACGTGTGAGTGGTGTCATGCTGTCATGTTATTTTTGTTTAGTATTGTTTGGCATTTCATAATGGAAAGACTTACGCGTGAACAACGTTTACAAATTGTTCAACTTTATGAAAATTCACGTTCTGTGAGGAATGTGTTTCGTGCACTTCGCTCAACTTATGGTCAACATAATCAGCCTACTGAGCGTACTATTCGCAACACCATCACCCATTTTGAGACCCAGCATTCATTATTGGATAATATTTGACCGTCCAGCACGCTGAGAAGAAAATATAGCGGCCATAGCTGAGAGTGTACACGAAGACCGTAGAGAGTCGATTCGGCACCGTTCGCAGCAACTCGGACTGACGTATGGAACGACTTGGAGCATTTTACGTCAAGATCTTAAATTGAAAGCGTACAAAATACAGCTTGTGCAACAACTGAAGCCGCTCGACCTTACCAAGCGACATCGCTTCGCTCTATGGGCTCTTGAAAAGTTCCAAGAAGATCCGACGTTTTCGAGGCAAATTTTGTTTAGCGATGAGGCCCATTTCTGGCTCAATGGGTATGTAAACAAACAAAATTGCCGCATTTGGGACGAAGAGTAACCTGAAGAGATTGAAGAACTGCCGCTTCATCCAGAAAAAACAACGGTTTGGTGTGGTTTGTGGGCCGGTGGAATCATTGGTCCATATTTCTTTAAAAATTATGCCGGTGCGAACGTAACCGTCAATGGCGACCGTTATCGTGCCATGATAACCGACTATTTGATGCCTGAAATTGAAGCTCGTGATCTCGGCGACATTTGGTTTCAGCAAGACGGTGCCACTTCCCACACATCGCATCAATCAATGGACTTATTTAGATACCATTTCGGTGAGCACATAATTTCACGTTTTGGGCCGGTCGATTGGCCACCAAGATCGTGTAATATCACACCGTTAGACTTTTTCCTGTGGGGATATGTAAATTCAAAAGCTTATGCCGACAAACCCGCTTCGATTCAGGCCTTGGAGGAAAATATCACGCGTGTCATTCGCCAGTTACCAGTCGAAATGCTCGAACGAGTGATCGAAAATTGGACTCAACGGATGGACCATCTGCGACGTAGCAACGGCCAACATTTGATAGACATAATCTTCAAAAATTAAATTCCAAAGAATGTTCTTTCAAATGATAATAAACATTCTCCATTAAATTTGAATTTTCTGTGTTTTTTTCTTTAAAAAAGTAGGGACCACAACGTACTGCAAGATCGGCTGAAAACATTACTGCTGCTCAAGGAGGTGTTTAAAACAATCCATCAACTTCAATTCGACGCCGTGCTCAGAAGCTTGGTCTTCAAAGAATAACTTTGGCCACAATTTTGTACAAGGATTTGCATTTGTTTTCCATTTAAGATTCAGTTGGCACAAGAGCTTCTTTCTTTCTTTCTTTCAAGACCATTTACGCCGTAGTACATATGCCAATAGAGTGTTACAGCTAGCCCATGACAGTCCTAATTTTATGAACAAATCATAATGAGTGACGAGGCACATTTTCATTTGAATGGATATGTGAATAAACAGAATAGTCGATTCTGGGCAATGGAAAACCATCCAAGTATTCATCAGTCACCTTTGCATCCATTAAAATTTACGGTCTGGTGTGTAATTTGGTCAGGGGGAAATCATTGGACCTTTGAAAATGAAAACGGCGTAACGGTAACTTTGAATGGGGAGCGATATCGTGCTATGATTGAATACCTTTTAACGTCACAGCTGCATGCTTTGGACATGATTAACATGCGGTATCAACAAGACCGTGCCACATCGCATACAGCCAGGATTACAATGGAATTACTGCGAGAACTCTTTCCACAACAAGTTATTTCTAGAAATTGTGATGTTGATTGGCCTCCATGGTCGCCTGACTTAACTGCTCCGGAGTTCTTTTTGTGTGGATATCTGAAAAGCAAGGTTTATGCAAACAAACCAGAAACGCTTGAGCTACTCAAACAAAATATTCGTGATGAAATTAATGAAATACCGCATGAAATGTATGAGAATGTTATGAAAAATGTGCTCAGAAGAACTCGCATTTGTGAGACTAACAGAGGCGAACATTTACCTGATATTGTATTCCATACATAATTGCCGACCTAATTTAACTGTTATTGTTTTGTGATCACATTATTTGGACCTATAATATTTTTCTGTAAAAATAGCTCCGTCCTTTCGTGGATATAGGTATATACCCTTTTTTAAAAAAAGAGCCTTTTTACATTTTTCCAAAAACATGTATAGCTGAATCAAAGTTTACACAAACTCAAAATATACAAACAAATTTTGAACTATTCATTACTTTCGAGAAAAAGGCAATTTTTGAAGTCCAGTTATAATCGATAGAACCCGATTTCAAAAACCTGTCTGTAGAACCAGTAACAACACACATACCCGAAATTTCATTTGAATCGACCGAGTAGTTATCCAGTATTAATAACAGACCCCTGTTCGAAGATCACAGATTCCAGACGGCAGGCATACATTTTTAAGAACTACGTTTTTCGACTCGGGGTACTCAAAACATAAAAATTTGTACAAACCTAAACTACAAACTTTGGCGTCATCATACAAAATTTAGCAAGTAAAAATGCAAACTCAAAAGAATCCATTCGCAAGAGCCCAACCAGATCTTTGCAGAACGCATATACCTTAATGTTAAGACTAATAACTTGTCACCATCCATCTTATGTCGATGAAAAATGACTTACTCTTCGGCTTCAAACATATACCGTGTCAAAAGTGGGTGAAGAAATCTGTGGTCGTATCTTTGAAAACCATCATTGCAATTTTTTTTTACTTTCTTCAAAATTGTGCAAAAATATTTGAATTCTTAGTTCATATTTAGGCAGAATATCACTCTTTTTTGAAGTAACGTTTCTCATTCCATCCACATGAAACGCATTCGTTCCAATACGCGAATACGATATAAATATACAAAGTGGCGCAAAACTCATCACCCCATCGGAAAATATTACAATTTTGCAGATGGAGAAAAAATTACCGTTTTTTTGGTTTCAGTTTTAGTAAGTTAGTCACTTTACATTGGGGAAAACGACTGACGAAACATGTTAAAAATATATTTGCATAAGCACTCTGATTCAGATACTGAGTAACGGGTGCTCGTTACTACTTGAAGTACCGAGTCGTTACTGTCAAGTAAGTTTCATTACTTTCCCATGTTTCGTTACTCGCATCAAATTCGATATTCGTATGTTTTGATTTATTTACTCGCACTTTTTCCTTATTCTACACGTTTGCGGTTCGTAGAAGTACGAGGAAGATTTGTTTTAATAACAACAACCCTTGTGTATGTTTGGTAGTATGAACGTCGTAAGATAACTTTTTCTGACGAGTGATTCAACGGTTAAGGACGTGTGACAGTGGCTCCGTGATTTGCTGAAGTACTTTGATTTCTGAGTAGACAGTAAGTACTTATAACATACATACTTTAAAACGTAAATGATATAATTTGAATCGAACATACGAAAATAACGAAAGTAACGATATTTTTAAACGGGTGGTAAGTGAAAAGGTACCCAATCTATACTCATTTTGTCGTTACTTTTACAGCTTTAACTCTGATGTAAGTGATTTCGCTAGATAGGTTCATTTATATTATTTCTTAATTTTTTGATAAACAATAATTTTTCCAAATAGATAAAAGTTGATTAAAATCTATAAATACGGAACAAGGAAATTTCAAAATAAGGTTTGGCATTATTTCACACCTTCTTACCTTATTTTTGTTCAGTTGTTATCTGAAATCCAGAACATGGCCAATATCAATCCTCCTTTGATGTATGTGAAGGAAAAATTTGTCACCCTATCAGTTTTTGTTGACGTGTTTTTGTATCCGTTTACTTAACAAATGTCCAAGTCTAACTAACATTTGTCGCCATCTGCAAAAATTCGTTCCATTTACCTGTTGCATGATGAACTGCTGGTATTTTTGTTCCGCACTGTGGATATTTTAGCAAGCTTTATAATCATCGCTATTGAAATTTGAAGGCAAAAAATAACATCATGTTTTCTTAATAAAATCTTAATTAAATTTGAATGGATATATTTCGAAAGGTTTCAATTTAAAAAATAAAATAGAATTTCATGGTTTATATTGTCCAATAGTAAAATGTTTTGAAATCAGCGCGTTTAACTTTGTTTTCTAATGGGAATGAAATTTTCCCTCAGTTCCATAGAAGTGCTTATATGAATGAATTTGCTTACATGTATAGTGCACTACACAGGCTACCTTTTTAATATTTCAAATAAAATGTCAGCTCCAACATTTTTTTGTGTTTAAATATGGTTTTATGTTTATCTACGATTTCTTTTTAGTACTCTTTTTTGACGGGCTCAGTGGCGCGATGGTTAGTGCGATGAACTGCCGCGTAGAAGGTCTGGGTTCGATTTCCAGCCGTAGCAACACTTTTTCACTGGCCCTCCTCTCGTGATGATCTGACAAATCATCCGAGTAGTATCAATTGTCAAGAGAAGCTTATCTCAAATTCACCGTTCGGAGTCGGCATAAAACAGGAGGTCCCACCATCGTGCAAGAAGTACACACGCACACATGATTGGTTGTGAGAAAACTCGGCCCTGGGTACTAACGAGCCTGTTGTGCCAAAAAGTTGTACTTGTATTTTTTTTTAAATTAGAAGAGGTAACCCTGCACTTTGGCAATAGACACTTTCCCTTTCCCCCAAAAACCGTCATTCATTTGCAGCTTGCGCTCATCACTTATTGTTGTTATTGTCTGCACTCTGTCTGGGTGAGCAAGTTTTTTATTTTGGTTATTGATAAGTCGGGAATAAACCTGCAATTTTTTTCCCGGTATTTTTAAGTGAAAATTTGTTTTTATTGAAATAATTGAATCTTATAACAGTGGAATTTATATTTGATATTTATTTGGTGAAATTGTATTTTTCTTTTATGCAAAACTACTTTTCGTAGGGAATTCATATTTGCTCGTGGTTTCAATTGACAGCTTGGTCAATGTATTTTTTGTTTCATTCAGTTGAGCGCATAATTTAATCTTCTCTTGTTTGTTTACATGTGATGTTTTGATTGTAATTTTATACAAACTAATTTTTTATTCGCATATTGTTTGTATACAATTTGTTCAATATGTTCGTATCGCAAATCATTCGCGATTTTTCCAAACAGTGATTTGAAGTTTTTTATAAGTTTTGGGTGTGAAGGCGAGGGAAATGTATGTTTCCCTCGATTTTGGAATGTTGATGGGTTGTTCGTTCCGTTTTGCTGCAGCAAAATTTTAATTGAAATTCAATCATTGGGTAAGTGTATATTAATTAGCCCAAGGATCTAGGTTTGCAAAAGTAGCTACATACCCTTATTACTTTTAGCTATAGTTGTGGTCATAATTTCTTATGCAGCCAAATTGCAAAATAATTAAAAATTAATAATAATACGTTCCTTAAATTTTGATTCCTTTTAAAAACTTTTTATATTAATAGTATCAAGAGAGTTCTGCCAATTTTTTTGGGGTGGGCAAATTGGTAAAACAACACTCATGCATCCTGTAACATGGTTTTTTTTTTGAGGTAACTTTTATTTCGATTTCCGGGGTAAAAAATTGTTAGCTTATAAGCCCCGTCGAGGTATCCGTTCGGAAGAATTTCTGAATTATAAAATTCTGTTTCATTTGCGTGGAGTGAGAAGCATTAGGGGAATCAATAAAATGACGACCAATAACGGTACCACTAACTAATGCGGTAACCCATTGAATTCAATCTTAATTTAGTAATTTACCTATTGTTAAAATTTTGTTGCTTTTTGTTTCAGTTTAGGGAATACGTTTGATGTGGGAAAGTGACTAATCAAATGTCAAAATAGCATATCAAAAGCTTACAACGTTTACCGTCTCAGTTTACACACCCAATTCCTGTGAGAAAATTTCGATATTGTGGGAAATGATTTCCCATACAAATTTTGACAGTGCATTTATCACGTCGTAACTTTATCACGTTTACGTGTATGACGACTTTCCGACGTAGCATGATTACCCCAATTAGTTCCGAAAAATAAACCGTGATCTGCTAAAACTTTAATCCCATTTTTTTTTGATACTTTTGCTTTAAAATTCATAATCTTTGTTTTAGCACCAACTCTCCAATGACTAAATTCATAAAAAAAAACGCAAGAATTTAAGGAACTCGCCAATAATTCAATTTATTAAAAAAACGCAAAAAGTAATAGAACATTTCTAATGAGACTTTTCAATCATAGCTACAATTCGAAGATCTGTTCGAAATCCGAATCGGCAAGGATACTTTGGTAGAAAATTTTCTACCTAGGTAGGGGTGTATTATTTTGTTTACACAGTTGTAGGTGTGTTCATTTTTGCGATTTGAGTTGTCAGCGTATTTTGTCTTGTTGACGTGTATTTGGTTTACTACGTAAATATCAAAGTAGAATTGACATTTGGCGCCATATAAAAAATTATATGTAATGACTTTTACCTTACCTTGTGGCTATTTTCATCTTGGGCTTGTTTCATGGAAGATTTCTTGAGCGTGTTTCTTCGAAAATCGAAATCATGATTTTTGAGTTGATGTTAGAGTAAATTCATATTTCATTGTTTTTAAAAAAAAAGTTCTCCATCATTTTATTGAAGTGACGTTTTGTTGTTCAATTTAGCTATTTAGCTTCTTGTCATGAACGTTTATTGCCAAACATTGACAAGATCTGATGATCAATTCAATGAAAATCTGTTGTACATTTCATATTTTAAATTTGAGTTTTAAAATTGGAAACTGCAAACCAAGCTTTAGGGCCACTTGCGCAAATGTATTTATAAAAGTGGTTTACTGAAATCTCTTTACTCTGAAATCCACCAGAGAATGCATGGATAGTTAAGTTTACAACTGGTTAGTTAAAAACTGCGGTCGTGCGAAATGCTATTAATATTAATACACATACAAATATTACCAAAAAGTTAACATAGTTAATAATGGTCTTCAAGCAAAATGTACATAACAATATTAGATAACAAGTTGTGGCATTACAACTTGTTCTTCTGTATTTACTGCACTTACTTCTTCTATACGGGAAGGGGTGTAATATATTTATTGACGGGAGGTGGACAGCTTTTTTAGTCCAATATCTCTCTCACCATTAGCTGCTGTTGGAAATGCTGCCTTGATACATGAAGAATTCTTTTTGTGTAATTGGTGACAAGGTTTTCATCGCTTTTTAAAAGAGTTTGTGTTCCTACGTAAAACCAAACGTTATAAAGTCGTACAGATGACGCACTGCATACAAGAAAAATTGTTATATGGCGGGTCGTAACTGGCACAGCTCGCCATACGTTTAGACCTCGTTTCTCACGTGCACACCGCCCGCCCGTACCTCGAAGCTGGTGAGCCAAAGTTTATGTTTTTTTTGTTCTTAATGCGTCTCTGTAAGACTTTATAATCTTTGGTAAAAACACAGCTTGTAGGTACTTGCTTGGCTTTATTATTGAATTTGCGGATGGTTATCCTGTCGCCACACTTTTCGATTTCGCTTAGCTGTAAGGATGCGTCATCTTTCTTGTGTCTAAAATAATGAGAGTGACAAAATTATTGTACCTTGGAACAAGAGAGCAAACTTAGCTATCGTCATAGATTCAGCATTGTAAATATTTTCCGATGGTCGAAATTCTCTTCAGCATTTCTATACAAATTGGTTTTAAATACTCACTTGAAGTTTCAATAGCTTGCAAATAACTTTCAAGATTTAAATGCATTGCTGCCGGAAAACTAATACTTTCAGCAGCTATAACCCACTAACCTGTTTTATTATAATGGCATTCATCTTTTCAGCAATCTTCCCATCTTTTCTTTATCAAAGCCACATACCCACTCACCCCTTTGAATTTCAGGTGATTTCCAAATACAATTTGCATCGTCCATTCGTCTGTACACTTAAATTATAAACCGTCCGACTAACCCATTCCGTGAATTTGCACAAACAAAACAAGCCTCCAATATAATAATACCCAGGTGCAATTACACGAACACATGTCCTTTCAATTTATTGCAACCAAATGTGTAAACAATAACAAAAGTATCCTTGCATGCAAAAAACTTTAACACAACTGAAGTAAAAAAAATAGCTATGCCCGCACAAAAAATACATCCACCAATCATCCATCCGCATCGCACCAACCCGGCCACCCAATTAAAACCAAGTGCTATATTGGGACATTTTAATGTCCTCCCCCGACTTCAAACCCAAATCCAGCGCCTTGCCACTACCAGCAGCAATGGAACATTTTAATGGCCAACGGCATGTGCCATGTCGGTGAGTATGTTCGTGTGAGAGCACAAGTGCGTGAAATGCTTTGCACGGATTTTTAAGCGGCGACTCGTTTTCGGGAACATGGCGTGAAACCACAAAACGTTTTTCGCGGCAACCGGTTATGGAGATTAATTGCAACTCCCACCATTTTGTCCAACACAACAACAACTACACGAAAAAAAAAACACCGTCGTCGTGGTGGTATTTTTGCGTGCTATTAGCGCCAAAATGTTCTGAATAGGAAGGTTCTGTAATATTTGATGGCCACACCGTCGCCGCCAGCTGTCCTGCTGTGGCAACAATAACATATTTTTGGCAGCATTTAAACGGCGTTTAATAAAAATTCCCCATCTCTGCATCTGTTAACTATTCCCAGCGAATTAAAAATATGTGAATGTATCCATACATTCATCGAAGGCATGGATACACGGTTTTTAGATAATTCTATGCATCTAAAAAATACCAGGTAAATTGATAGAATTTACCAAGAGCAATTCCATACATTTTGGGATGTCAAAATGCTTGGCAGACAATCTTGCAATTTACCATTTCCATTTAGTATTTTTATTTTATGAGACCATTCAGAGTTTGGAATGGGTTTTTTTTTTCCTCTCAGATCGCGCTCTATTTAATTCTTAGGATTCGATTAGGAAGTTAAATGGATCTTAAATCCAGATATAACTTATTCTAGTTATTGTATGTTGTATGTATATACGTTTACCCGCTACTGCAGGTTAGATGTCCATCCACTGCAGCGACTTTCTGTCAGGGAATCGAATAAAATTAAATTTAGGCACCATTCGAGTTACGGTAAAGTCGATACGTAAATATATATTTTTTCAATTTTGCTGTAAAGTTCATCGAGGCACTGAGCCCATGGATCATGTGCGGCCTCAAGATAAATAAAAAAATGGTGGATGAAATTTGTTGGAATTTTAGGCATTCAAAAATTACAGCAAACATGTAGAGGCAATGGACTCAGACCCACAAATTTTGCTAATGAGTAGGTGTATGCTCCCAACCAAGTCATCTGCTTCAGATAGAACCATCTCAATATTATCAGATGTTAATTTGCAACTATGACTTTTCCATATTCATATGTACATGATTCTGTTCAGGGTTTCTGTTCCTGGCTTTTACGTTAAATATATGTTCTCTCGCGTTTTATGTTCCCAGTTTTCATCTTCAGCTTTATCTAAAAATTTGGACTAAGACTCTCTTATCAGCTTTCGTTTTGGTCTGCAGCCCTTTTAGCAACTTTAAATCAAACCGTATGTCAGGTATATACAAACGGAAGAATCCCAAATTAGTATTGAAATGTTTTCTGAAAACGCCCCAAAAAAGTGGGATTGGTGAATAATACTATAGTGACGAAGTGGTGCAGTGAAATAACTCCCACGGAAATAAGCCTCATGCGGCTTAATTCCGAACAAAAAGGAAATAGCCCATGAGGGGCTTATTTGTTTTTGGAAATGGAAATAAGTCCTGCAGGTGTTAGTGCCTTTCATGCATCCATAATCACACATATCCCAAATCAGTAAGCCCAAGTAGGGGGGTTGCAGGGAGGGCAGCATGCCCCCCACTGACACTCAAACTTCGCATACACCAAGCTTGAATAGAATTCCATTTTCAATGGAAATAACACCTGCAGGGGTTAATGCTTTTTCGTGACAGGGCTATTTTCCATTTCGAAAAGGAAATTAGCCCCATGTGGGCTTTTATTTTGGAAATAAGATTCATGGGGGCTGCCATAGGATTGTCTAAATAACTTATTCAGACACTTTTTTGAAATTCTTTACGGTTTGGCCAAAGAAGGAGAAGCAAATAGTACGTGCACCTAATTCCTTGATTCTATAGCTCAATATTTAACACCCAAAAACTGGTGACGTACGTACGGACGGCCAGACATAGCTCAGCTTCCAATTCTGAACACTCAAGGTGACCGATCTGAACAGTTTTATTGGAGATGAGTTTTTCCAAGTTTCCAGTTGCGCTGCTGTGCCATTAAATTCAAGAAGCTATCTCCTTTCTTCCTGGGAAAATCTGAAACATATGGGAGTTTATATCCTTGTAGGATCAGTATTTCTTCGCAATGCCTTCAATGAAAGTACCTCACTAAAGAAACCGCATGTCAATGCATTATCTTGTCTAAGTCTTTTCGTGGTTAGAATGTTTTGGAGATAGTTTGATAGAGTTTGATAATTATATACTGTATACTTCGTCCCTATGAACGCAATCATATGCTGCTTTAGGATCGATGAATAGGTAGTAGTAAAGTTGATCAGTTGTGTACTTTTCTCTACTAAAAGCCCACTAACAGCGCCGATCAGGTCTGGCATGGTAGTTGTCGAGTAAGTCCAAACTTGGGGAAGGCATACTTCCAAATCATCACATCCATATTTGAAAAATTGTTCTTGTGATCTGGTTGTCTGGTTATTCTTCAGGGCTATAAGGAGGGCTATCTTATGAATTGATTATAGGTTTTCAGTTTCGTTGCAGTACCACATCGTTTTGTCGTTGTAATATCAATAGAGCTGGGCACCGATTGCGTTTTTGTTTTAAAGCGCTCATTGAATTGGTTTTGATTATGAGTTGTTGGTCATGTTGATTATTTGGAACCTGGAGTCATAAGTTCGACTAGTTGATTGAATCTACTGCATTGCAATTTATGTTTTGATCATATCTTACACTAAGGATTGTTAGATTTAGTTTAAGAATTTTTGTATCAATTGTAGGTAGATTTGAAAAAGAATTCGGTCTGAAACTTAAATCACAACAAATTGTGTTTTTTTGTCATACTCGACTTTACACAGAATTCTGAAGCGTGCTATGCTTAAATAGCTTATGGACAATGGATGGTCATTAAAACTATGCTTAGCTAAAAACGTCGTCTGATCGTCTTGATTACGCATTGAAAAATCTGGTTAAGTACAAATACAGTCAGTGATTGAGTTTCCATGGCTCTTTTCTATAGCCGGCTTTTCTGCTTTGGAAACTTGAACGTGGTAGCCATAATCGTTGATTGACCTATGTTTTCTTATCGCAGACTACGTGGTTTAGATTTTTTTTATTACTTTTTTGTAATGTACTTCTGCTGTCAATTCTTTTCGGTATTTGCAAACATTAACTCCCTACAGGGTCTGGTATTGCAGGTTTGAAAAGAAAAGACGGAATGAAAACTATCTACATAAATACATATAGTCCTGCATTGGGTGGGCTTACAAATATGTATCTTTGTAATCCAATTCATCTTTACTTATTAAGTATAAACCAATTCGCAAGTTGTTTATTATTCTCTCCTGTGACTAATGATGCATTGACCTTTCACCTCACCTCGGTTGTTCATAAAATTTGCAATAGATATTCTCTCCCGCTCGGTATAAATATACATATATATAAGATGGGCCAACCTATCTTAGGTTGTTTTCGTAAGCGGTGGCTATCCCCTAATCAGCATACAACAGACTCAACAATCCAGGTTGGACCACTTTCTCACCACCATTTACTAAGCCCTATCATGGGCATAGGAGTACCCACGTAGACGCAGTATATTGTGTGTATCTTATCGGCAGCTCCCCTAAGTACACACTCCTCTTAATTATAGCGAGCAAATACTCATTACGATCGCACATTCCCACCCCGACCAGGAAAACGTTTTGCCATCCTGTCGCCAGGAAGCCGGCAGTGTCCCTTATCTCGCGCACTCATTGCAAACATTCACATCCCACCCTCAACTCGCGAAACCGGCGAACGACTGTGGCAAGTGCTTCTACCCAGTAGTCACAAGGACGAAGGACAAGGGTGCGAGTGCGGAGTGGATGTCATTTTGCGCTATTTGTGGAATGTGTTTGTTTTGGCTCCGAAATCTACGCTTGCCAGCCACGTGCAGGATTAGGTGGAATACCAACAGTCGTCCCATAGTAACGAGAACGACAATCACCCTATTCCAAAACCCCCATCTGTAAAATGTATTTTGTGGGAGGGATGTAATAAAAATCAATTGTTGGCGGATTTTTTCCCTTTTTTTTGCGTGTGTGAGGTGACGACGATCGACGGTGAAATCGCACGCCCTATGTGTGGATGTGCTATAAATGTGGAGAATATACTTTTCTGGTACCGCTACTGCAGCGACGAGTGGCTGAGCCTATCCAAACAGATAAGCCACGTCCTTGGATTAGTCGACAAGGATGTGACACCATTGGTGGTGGCAAAACTAAACAGTAATTGCGAGTGAATGACAACAAAAAATGTAAAAACGACGGATCTGTCAGGAAAAAAAAATCGCTGTTGTCGCTTCATCGCTGTGCATGCAGAGATAATAATGCATGATGACATGCAAGGACATGATTTGTATAATATCACAGAATTTTGTTCGTATTTTTGCCGGTATGTCTGTTAAGAGGGTGTAAGTGAATTACTGAAATATCCAGGAATATAAGTACCTATACGTCGTTGGTTTTGTTGTGGGATTATCTGCTCGAGGGATTTTTTTTGAGACCGGAAGAGATGAGTTAGTACATAGCTGGAGTTGGTATGAAGTAGATGATTTGATATATTCCAGCATATCTAAGTATCCACTCCTAAGGAGTGTGGTTAGATGCATTTCAGTATTGTTTTTTTTTTTATTACGTTTCATGAACTTACACCTTGATGCAGCCGCAGTATGCATGCAAATGTGGCAGCATTTAAAGACACGCATACCTAATTGACATTTTCATTTGAATGTAAACAGAATGTATACACAATTTAACCATTAATACGAAACACGTGATGTGTGCAATGATCAATTTAGGAAGAATTCGGTCCGATTTTAAATGTACAAGTTAGGACAAAAGTAATGTCTTGTCATAATGTGAATTGGCTGCCATTTTGTTAGAAATAAAAAAAAAACTTGGCTCTGTTTTCACGAAAAGTTATTTTAAGGAACCAAATGTATGACATTAAATCTTCGCATATGAGTAGAAATGCTTCAACCGTTGTAAACAAGGATTTTTAACTCTATTTTAAAAATACACATTCATCTGGTTGAATTTCATAGTTCACCCTCGCCTATGAATTACGTGATATGACACAAGTGTTTGAAAAAGCTTGTATATATTGGTACATCTCCCCATTTAACCGCTACAATTTGGGTTGAAATGCTGTCCTCTAGAGGTTCTCATAAATCTAATATACCTCCAACAAACATAATATGGGGTTCAACTGGTTGGAGAAGCATACTCATGTGCTAATGAACAAAATGGCGGGAGGGAACTGTTAAAACGGGAAAATTGTTGAACTCGCTCCTTAGGCAACTGGCTCAGATTGCATGAAGAAAGACTGTTTAAACTAATCGCAAGGATCTATACAAATATATAGTTAACTACATGAGCGATGAAGCTTCACCGATAAGAGCCAATCCAAAGCCTTGATTCCAAACTTTTCATAATGTAGATCGGAAATCGAAAGGATTTGATGGATAAAGTTGTCCTATGAAAGAACCAGCAGTTCCTATTTTGTTGGTTTTTCCAGGCAATTTTTTGAATTCTTTAAATGCATACGATTTGCAGCCTACGACAAGAAAAGTCTTTGAAAAAGTATCCACACCGTATACTTACTTATATAAATGGCGCTTCAGTCCGGGAAAAGAACCTGGGCCTCAACACTAAAATCAGTCCTTTCCGAGGCTATTGGTTGCTTTGCTTCGTAACAATATTTTTTTTCCATTGGTGGGTAGTTAACCCAAAGCATAACCCCCAACCTGGAGGGCCAGTTCTAATTTATTAGATGCCCTAGGGCATGCGGTATACACTAAGGGGCCTGATTTACCCTTGAAATTACTAGAAAACCAAATACGTACTGTTGACCAAATACGTCGAAGCAGCTCAACTAGGTTCGCCTGGGACAGCAGGCCGGGTATTCATTCTCTACCATTCCGACCAGGTTGTTTATACTGTTGCTGTTTTTCGTCTTGTTATCAATGATTCGCACTTATCGTAGTAAATCAAATCCGGTTGAATGAGACCAGTACGCGACTACCACATGGAGATAAAAGTAAGCACATTTCATGTGTAGTCAGAGTTACAACGACTGGGCATTGCCAAGCTAAAGCCAATCAGAATCTACTCTCGTTTTACAACACCAAACAATCCAACACTGTATCTGCATGAATAAATAGTAAAGTGGTGAAAATTATACTTCGTATAGAAAGCACAATAGATACTGAAGTCGGATTTAATACTTACTTACTTAAGAGAAACTAATTGAAATACGGCACTGACAACTTTGCAATATGATCGCAGCATGGTATCATAAATCAAGTCGTTACATTTAACATTTTACATTTATGAAAGGGACAACAACCTTAACGTTATCCCCATAAATACAAAGCAGACTGGAACAATTCCTAGAGCTGCCACAGAAGATATTGCACATGTCTTACTCCAGATTCGTCTGGAAGCTGACTGAAATGAGGAATCCTAGACCATACACTCGTTTCTGTTATTTGCATCATAGTCATATTTTATAACATCAATATTTTAGGTAAACTTGCCACTGGCGGTCGGACTGGGGACTTTATCACTGTATGAACATTTTGATTGTTTGATTGTTTGTTTCGATCAATTGATTATACAAGTTAACACGATCGGCTATTCACCTGACGGTAAAAAAATGATTGCGCTGCAGTTTATTCATACACGCGCATCCGTTATGCGCTTCACGACGAACGGTGTCAACTTGCGCACTCCAGGTGCGAGATTATGGCAATGGGTCTGCGTGGGAAGCAAGGTCAAGCGAAGTTAGGTTTTAGGTATTAAGAAATATTGTACTCAGTTCTAGTCGGCGAGTAGTGTAATAAAGACATCCCTTTTATAACGTATCTTTGAGTTTTATTCCAACCCAGTGGTGCACGAATTATTAATTCGTGCGGGTTCAATTTTTTTAAACGATCAAGGACCAAGATCCTTTACTTACATCTTAAACTAACATAAGATTTTATTATAACATAACAATAATAATATGAATACTTTTTTTTGTCGTTTTATAATTTAAGTGACAAGGACACTTTGTTAGTTAGTTAGCGTTAAAAAATAATAATAAGTTCATCTAAAGTTCTGATGTGGGGTGACAATCAGTAACTAAAATGAAGAATATACATTTTTTTAAGATTATGTAACTCAATCAATTTGCTTTATACAATTAAAACTTCCTGAAAATTCTGTTTGGGTCACAATGTAAAATCGTTCTTGGGGATTTCTGCGCCAAACTTGGCAGACAAATTATTGAAAAGAACAGCCTTCAAGAACTGACAACATATTTAACGTTCTGACAAAAAAACACTTCATTAGTTTATTGTAAAGTTGAACAACAGGCTCGTTAGTACCCAGGGCAGAGCTTTCTCACAACCATTGATTTGTGCATGTGTACTTCTTGCACGATGACGGGACCTCCTGTTTAATGCCGACTCCGAAATGCAAATTTGAGATCAGCTCTTCTTGACAGTTGATACTACTCTGATATTTTGTCAGATCATCACTAGAGGAGGGTCAGTGAAAAATCATTTAGGTGTTAATACCCTGTGTTATCCAATCCCACCTTTAAAACTAAAAATGTGGGCATGGCTAAAAATGTTATGGGAATGAAATATAGAAAATGACATTGACCCAACATATTGTTCAGCCAATTTATCAAAATCAAAATCAAAATATGTAAGATATTGTTTTGAGTTACCTAACGAAAAATTAGCGGTATCCGATCAGTGGAGTATGTACTATGAAAGCCACACTCTAAGAACTTAGTATGATGCTTTGAATTGCTAAACTTTGTATTTAAGTAAAAAAATGAACGTGGTGGTGAGAGTTTTAAAATTTTATGTGTAGGTTTCATTTTAAAAATGACGTCGAATGTCTATTCGATTTTTTTAAGTCAAAGTCAGAGTAGAGGCTCTACAAAATAGTGAATTTAACCTTAGTCAACGACTAATGTTTTCAAGTTATATTTCCATCTTGGGAAATCAAATACAAATTTTTAGCGCAACAGGCTCGTTAGTACCCAGGGCCGAGCATTTTTACTACCAATCATGTGTGCGTGTGTACTTCTTGCACGATGGCGCGACCTCCTGTTTGATGCCAACTCTGAATGCCGAATTTGAGATAGCTTTTCTTGACAATTGGAACTACTCGGATGAATTGTCAGATCATCACGAGAGGAGGGCCAGTGAAAAATCATTTAGGTGTTGCTACGGCTGGGAATCGAACCCAGACATTCTGCGCGGCATTTCATCGCACTAACCACGCGCCACTGAGCCCGTCAAATTAATTAATTAATATTGAAGTCTTAAATCAAATTTAATATATATAACTAGTTGTAGAGAAAAAAATAGATTTCATTAAATTTATTGTGGGTATCTAAAGCAATTTTTATTTATGGATTGTATTATAATAGCTGGGCTAAGGATGGTGGATAATTCGTTGGATATGCGTGTGATATCAAGCGACGGATAGACCTGGCGTGAAAGACGACATTCTACAAATATGTGATAAATTGAAAGAATATCTTGAAAAGGTTCACAACCTTCTGGGAGTTAATTATTTTATAGATGTCTGGAATCATTACCTTTGATTCAAGTATGCTGCGGTACCCATACCCTACTGTTGGGCAGCGGTTGGTTTCGTTTTTAAGGGTTTTTAGGATTCCCAGGTTATCTATTGAGATAACGCTACGTCCTAGGTAAGCTTTTGCAATCGATATCGCTTTATTAAATGCTGCTAATTTTGCAATGTAGCTCCCTGCTTCTTTAGGGAGCAGTCTTTGCCAGACCGTAAAAGTTTGTGAATCATACTCCCATTTTACCACTGCATAAGACGAGTTGTTATAATTATGCGACCCATCTGTATAGAAGATATGGTCAGGGTTGACGTTTTCGACCATCTCTTGGTATAGCATTTGGAACACTTCGTTTGGGGTATATATATGGTTCATATTTATTTTCAGCGAATTTTTTTTTCATCGAGGTTTGATAACTGCTATTGAAAAAGTTTCAGACAGGAAATTCGGTTGAATAGTTGCCCAGCAAAATATTCCTACAAGTGCAGATACAAAGTTTTTCCGTGTTTTTGTTTGTGATCAGATAATTTAATTTGCAGTACTAAAGAGGGGATGTGTTGGATCGGAATGGGCCTTGCTGGCTAAATTAATACATCTTCTTTTGCCGAGTTTTGAAAAGAGACATAACCAGTTTCTAATCTAAGAGCCTCAATTTTAGTTGAAGCTGTACGAAAGCAATTATTAATCCCAGTGTCGATATCATTGCAGTTTTTGATTGTTGTCCACATGTAGGTAGTAAGCCCATGTTGTAAGGTGCCTTCAACGAGTGTTCTTGCTATTCTCAACGCTGTTTCAATATGGGGTCTTTTTTTCTTGGAGCAATTCATTTTAAAGAGGTTGTTTCTTTTTTTTTAATCGCTGAAGCAAGTTTTTGACCTGAATATTCCACCTCAAGTTGGAACTGAAAGTAATGCCCAACACTTTTAATTCTTTCAAAACCGGGATAGCAACATATCGAATTTATTACAATTTCTTTTTCTGCATATGTGAAGTAAGTCTACCTTTGGAGGTGGAACTATTGCACCTGTATCTTGGGACTATGTATGAATTGCCATATCTACTGTTTCGTGATGGAGGTTACGATAATAACACTCAGGAGAAAAATGCTTTGAACACACTACAGCATATTTCGCATTTCTTTTGTCCTTGCGACAACACTTATTTATCCATATTTTTTAGATTGTTTTGCCTTTAAAGAATTTTGTCTTTTCACAACTTTTACTTTGATTTATCTTAAGCTCTTCATTATTATTGCTTTTGCAACCGAATTTTTCCCATTGTACCATATTTATTTTGTTATTAATAAAATTGAATTCCGCGCGCAAAATTAACAAGCGTGGCACTATTAAAATCACACAAGAATTGTCACCCAGTGACGTAGTAAAGGTGATAGTATAGCAACATGCGCAATATCATACCATGTATTCTATACACACCGAATCGAAAACTGAGTTTTCGGCAAAAAGTTTTCAAAAATCACTTGTGCTTTCATGATTTTTATGAAGTTTTCAAGTATTTTTGCGAAAAGTCAGTTTTTGATTCCATGTGAATGCACTATTAGTCCAGTCCTCAAGTTAGTGTCTCAAGCTGCGCAATTTAAGTTAGTTGAAGCCGGTCGTAGAATTATTTTTTGGGCCTTTTTAACCAATGTTTGCGGTGAGGTAATAAATGATAAATAAATCTATTTGGCAATATCATTGTTTTTATAAAGGGTCTTCAGTTTATCGATTTGGGAACATTTTCCCTAAGTTCGTTCTTTTTTTCTGAGGATTTTGTAGCAAATGATCAAAACAAGGGGCCCTAAAAGTAGTATTGCTCAGTATTAGTATGACTTAGTGCAAAACACAGTTTCTCGATCGAATCACTTTACGTGCGCCAATTTACTTCTTTGTTGCCCCAATTTTTGATTTAGTAACCCCTTCCGTTTACAAGCGCAAAATTAACAAGCGTGGCACTATTAAAATCACACAAGAATTGTCACCCAGTGACGTAGTAAAGGTGATAGTATAGCAACATGCGCAATATCATACCATGTATTCTATACACACCGAATCGAAAACTGAGTTTTCGGCAAAAAGTTTTCAAAAATCACTTGTGCTTTCATGATTTTTGATGAAGTTTTCAAGTATTTTTGCGAAAAGTCAGTTTTTGATTCCATGTGAATGCACTATTAGTCCAGTCCTCAAGTTAGTGTCTCAAGCTGCGCAATTTAAGTTAGTTGAAGCTTACTTCTTTGTTGCCCCAATTTTTGATTTAGTAACCCCTTCCGTTTACAAGAAGACATTTGATTGAATTAAAGCCTTGGAAGAATGCACGCACAAAACCACGACATAGCCGACAGCTGGAATATCGAAATGCCGGTACCGACATTTTGTACAAACTAAAATGAAAATTTTCTCAGTTGCCAAATGCCGACGGACACTCACCGCCAAAACGCTGCACGCCTTACGACTACGAGAGCTAAAAAAAACTGCAATAAAGAAGGAAAGAACACCAGTTTTAATAAAAAAAAAAGAGGAATGGAGCAGAAAATAGTACTTACAATGCAAAACGTAATATTTAGGTTAGATTTTTAAGTTCCGCAGAATTTGCAGAAGTCATTTTCCTTCAGATCTTAGCTTCTGTTTTAAAAAAAATATATTTGGCATCATATCAAGATCCAGGGCGAATACCCATAAAGTATAAAATATTTAACAAACACTACACCACTGTCTACGACCCTTATTTTTTTGAATTCCATCATTTTATGACGCATCTAATGTTGAAATCCCATGACATCTGTTCGCCCCCATTCAGGAGATACGTCTTCAAATTGCCGAACGTTCCAGATGCACAGAACTTCAATCTACCCAACCATATTAATGCGAACAATAGCCTAAATCATTTCCATCCGCAAATCGACCTACACCTGTACACCTGTTCCATCTATCAATGACGACTAGGTACACCCGATAAAGGATCTAAGACAAATTCATATTGCATAATGGTTATATGACGACGACAAGACGATGACGGTACACTTCTGTGGGTATGTGCTTGTTGTTGTTTCTTATATCAGATGTTCTTTTATCCGCTATCGACTAGGACCCATAACACTCATAACTGTAACCAACCGAAGAAACCAAAACCACTCAGCATGTCAGTGTGTTACAAGAGCACAGCCGGAGAGTGCATTGAGTGGAAGGATGTACACGTAAACTCTAAAAGGATATAATATTAGATAACATCTCTTGAATCCTCAGTTGGCGCTTCATCGGAAACTGATGTCATAATTAAGGACGATGCCATCTGCAGCGACCTTCTTTGACTGATTATGGAATCTCTTTCGAGTCGTATGTCTTCTTATGTTTGTCAGTTTGTTCGGATAGGGGTGAGGAGTAAAATTTTCCGCTTACAGTATAAAACATAAATAGAACGAAGGAAACCTTTATATCCTTTCGCTTCACTGCTGCTATTGCTCCGCTACTATTTCACATGTAAATGCGCTACCCAAACTGACGACGACGGCGACCCAATTACACCCCAACCCCCGCTCATCAGTAGCAGCATTGCCGAACTCGTTCACCACTACAGAGCACTGAGACAGACCGAGGCAGTATAGGAACAGCAGCAGCAGGGTTTGATGGAATTTCCGAGAAATCCCTCCTGCGAACTGCTGTGCCGAGTCTTGTGTGTTTGTGAAAGCTTGGAAATTGTGAAGCGATGTAGAGAGATGTGAGTCCTGAGTACACCATGTTGAGTATGGTTATTTTTCCTTCTTGCAGTGTGCTTTCTCTCTCACTCGCTCTCTCATTTTCGTTCTCAGTCTCTTTCATCGTCCTTATGGGAGAGTGGGTATCACCCACGCAGGGCATAGTATAGCGTGCAGATTTGCATGTGGCGCCCAAATGCCCCGCAGAATGGAGACACAGACAGAGTTCAGGGGATAAAGCAAGTGAGAGGAGAAACGTTGCGGGCGGGAAAATTATTAAAGATTTTGAATACCTAATTATGAAACTGTCAGATGCAAAAGTTTTTGCCAAAATGATTAAGTAAACCTCCATTTTAATCATTGAATTGCGATGGAAATTAATTGTCACTGGCTGTGATGTGTTCTGCCAGCCAGGGCTTCTGTTCTACTGGTTCGGTAGTTTGTTTCCGCTGGTGGTGCCATTGCCAGAAATTCGTTCTCATTCTCCGCAACGTTACACTGGTCTACACACACTGTTGATGTTGTTATTGGGTGCTCTGTGTGTTCTATGCTCTGGAATGCAAGTGGCCAAGCACAACATACCCATTTATATGGTTGTGTGGGAGGGGGATGAAATGCGGTTCAGTGTTTGGAATTGGTGTTCCCAGGGTGTTCACACACAAAACGGATGAGAGACAATGAATTCGTAAGTAAGCTTAATTCAGGTCCTGAGACCGGTGTATTTATTAATCATCATAAATTAAAAACTTTTTACCAATGCAACGAGTGTCACTAGCAAAGTGTGTGGTTATAAGATATGTCTTCGAAAGGGGCACCGGGAATTGTGGAACCACCCCCCGAATTCTGATAAGTGGACTGAATTTTAATCAACGATTTGCAGATATTAATATTGTCGCCAGAACTTATAAAAGCGGTGGCACCGACCTAAATTGGGCTATAAATTAAGTTCGACAAAGGCTAGAAACTTGATGACATCTTTTTGGTAGGAGATTAAGAAATGGTCTAGTGAGGAATGTGGCCGTGAAATTTTTACTGATTATTGTCGTCAACATGATTTCCGAAGACCAGTACTAGGATCACAAGGAAGACTGACTAGATGTTTTTTTTCGAATATTTCCCACAAGGGATTTTACCCTAGCGGGTTATAATAGATGTCCTGTTCTACACGTTCTTGACAACTTAGGGACGCCAACCCGATGGCAAGATTCAAAACCTACCAGTTTAAAGAACCGTGTTACCGCTGTTTCTCTGGTTGTTCTTTCTCTTGTATCTGCGGAGTATTCTAGAATTCCAACAATTTCAACAGCTTACACCGATGATCTTCATCTTGTGGTCGTTACTAGAACCGCATGAAAATTGGTGTATACACCACCTTCAAGATGGAAAACTTATTTTTGTCAAAAGATTTTCCTCTCTGATAACATATAGAAAAGGTGTCGCAAGCATGCATGTCCTACAAGAAAATTTACTATTAGGTACTCAAATCAAACATTTTTTTTTTAAATGCCATATCTTTAGACTTGTTAACATTTTTTAAAAGTTTTGCTGTAAGAATGCACTGGGAGGTTTTAAGCTTGTGATTTTCAGTGGCACGTTCTTCGTGCACATAAGACTCCCAAATCTTGGTGCTAGCCGATGAGTTCGTGGGGTTAATTGTCTTCTCCCTACTAAACAGCACCGGAAAAATTCACATGAAGAAGTGAATGGCAGACACTACAGTCCCAGTTAGGGTGAACAAATTCATATTTAACATATTTGGATAATAGGTCATTTAGGAATTTAATAGATCTTTTAGGTTCCTCTGAGTGGGTTCCGAAAGTTCAACTACAGCGCTCAATTACGTCGTGGATACAGACCGTTTCATATATAAATTGGATTTATAAATTGGATTTAATACCTCAGGTTTAGAAGCTTGTTTTGACAACCAAGTTAATTGTGACGATTGGTAGGTGCACGAGTGAGTCGTACATAAATGCTGCTTATGCTCTCAACTTTATAATTGCATTTAAGAACTATTAATGCTTAATTTGAAGAAAATCAGTAATGACGTTGATGCCGTAGAAAATAGAGAATTTCTTTGCCCAACACGAAAACTGTTTGAAGAGACCTGTAGGAGAGAAATTTTACACATGCGGAATTTCTTCTTCCTTTCAACTCCAAGTACGAACAGGTCTTAAATTTGGAGCTCATCCCCGATGGACTCTATCCAAAGACGTGCAATCCATCTTATAAACGATTCTTCCCTAAACTTCAAAACTGCGTCCTTTGACACTGTAAAATCTTGCAGGAGATCTGTCTCTTGGTTGTAAATATTAAAACAGCAAATGTTCAGAAGAGCTTAGAGAAATCCCTAGTCTAATTACATTTCGACAATCGACAAGACATGCAGTATCAGCTCAGACGTCCACAGCCCACTTAACACCTACACGACCAACGCGAACTATTGCGATTTTGTTTCACAGTTAGCAAACAATGGAACGAACTTCCAGAATCTACAATCTACAACGATTCAAGAGCAGCAGAAAAATCTGCAAAAATATAAAGTTAGATATTGAAATTTTTATATTTGGCCTGGCAATAAAATCACTTGTTTTTATTTTGTGGTAAAAACTTTGTATGCAGTTTTGTTTTATTCAATACGTAAGGAATTTTGATTTAATCGAAACTATTTATACTATGCAACATTAGTTTCGCATCATATTGCCATTAGAACCAAAAAAAAACAACTCGTGGTGGTGGTATTACTACGGGAATTCCGTATATCAAATTTGAAGTAAATGTATGTGGGGGTTCGACGTCCAGAGCACTGACCGACAGACGTACAGAATTGCTACAGCTAATTTTTCGGGCCTCTCCATACTCGTAATGTTAGATTTGATTCAAATCTGGTGTTGTATTTTCGTCACGAAATTCAAGGGTGTTTTTTTAGTGGTATAGAACTTCGCGTTGAAATAAAACACAAGAAAATCGATTTAATGCCCATCAATTTAGCTTTATTCGAAGGACACTTAATGTTTAAATATGATTTCGGGAATATGGATGCCGCGGCGGGCTTGAATAAACCCAAGTCTAGAGGTCCAATTTTCAACCACTTGTTGCAGCATTTGGAGCCGTATGTCAGCAATAACGCCAGCGCGAATGTTGGCTTCCAAGTCCCCTAACGATTCAGATACGTTGGCGTAGGTAGACGAGCGACTTCACATATCCCCGAAGAAATAATCCAATGGTGTCAAATCACACGATCTTGGTGGCCAATTGACAGGTCCACTCCGCGAAATTATGCGCTCATCTAATGTTTTCTTCAATAAATCGATTGTGACGTGCGCTGTGTGGCATGTAGCGCCGACTTGTTGGAACCAAATCTCATCCACATTCATGCAAGCCAATTCGGGCCCTAAATAGTCGGTTTTCATGGCTCTATACCGGTCTCTTTTAACGGTAACTGACTATCCAGCATCATTTCGGAAGAAGCAAGGCCCAATGACTCCACCAGCCCATAAAGAACACCAAACAGTCAGTTTTTGTGGATGTAATGGCGTCTCAAGGGTCTCATGTGGATTCTCTTCACTCCAAATGCGGCAATTTTGCTTGTTGACGTAGCCATTCAACCAAAAATGAGCCTCATTACTGAACAAAATTTTGCGATGCAAACCATCATCGAGATCAATCTGATTTTCGGTCCATACACCAAAATCACGACACATTTCATGGTCTCGCGGCTTTAATTCTTGCACAAGCTGGAACTTGTAAGGTTGTAAACCAAGATCCATAAAGTTGATGGACAAGGCTCCAATTGCTGTGCACGGTGGCGAATCGATTCAATTGCTCTACAGCGGCAATTCTTTCTTCGGTGCGCACTGTTCGACGTCTCTGCGGATGCGTATTATCACATAAAGTAAACGCAGTACGAAAGCAATCCATGGTTAACCGAATTAATTGCTCTGTCGGACGATTATGTCGACCATAAAATGGACTTAGTAACGGTAAACTTCGCGAACTGAACTATTATTTTCGAAATAAATTGCACGATTTGCAAGCGTTGTTCATTTGTCAACTTGTTCGTGATGAAGTAGTAGTAGTAGATTTATTGAGACTTCAAGATTTTTACATTAAATATTTTTTTGTTTTACATAAATTTGTATTTATAAAGCCGACTTAGGATTGGTCTGGCTGTCACAGAGAGATTTAAAATTTGACATGATTTGACGAAAGAGAAAGGTAATAAAACTACACAGTGTTCAATTAAGTTAAACATGTTCGCTCAATAGAAACATGACAGAACGTATGGGAGTTCGTGATGAAATGGCAAACCAAACTGACCATAAATGACATTAGAATTGCCGATTTGACCACAAAATGTCAGTCTTATCTCTATTCGAAAAACCAACCCCTAAAAAAACACTTGCTCATTTCTACATCTGTAATGTAATAGAACGCCCAAAAGAAACACAAGCATCGCATCAATTCGCATCAAGTCAATTTCTTCATCATCCCTAAGACGAGATTCCTAAAAACTCTTTCGACAAGCTCTTTGACAGAACTTATAAGAAACTTCCAATGTTAAAATCGAGCTGGTACTATGTGTACTATGTGCTGGTACATAAGTATCCTATGTGATACTTATGTGATTTGTGATGTTCCATCGGCTATTTGCTGAATCCTGTTTGACAACATAATCGGACGATAGTGTTATAGTGATTGTTGCTAGCTCCGTCATTTCTTTGTAGTAGAAGCTACTAAGAAGTTTGTTACGGCGGCAGTTGCCTATCGCGTGATAGTGACGCAGTAGGTGAGGGATGTCCTCCTCGGCGTCTGGGTTTCCGCATTTCCTGCATTATTGGTGTGTATCAGTTGGTCTGATTTTACAGTGGTGCAACCAGATAATTTGATCTTTGTTCTGGTTACAAAGAGCACTTAGCTCTGTGCGTCAGCATCCAACTACTCGTGATTTTACTATTTTGGATGTCAAAACTTTAATGGCCGCTTGACTATACACTTAGATGGAAATATACCTTCTGTGATATGTCTGCACGAGTTTGGTAGGTAAAGGGATGTGGTTTACCCTATTACATCGAAGTAGACCAGAGCCCACTCCTATTTCCATATTTGACCCATAGGTATAAATTTTTACTTCAGTGTTAGACACCACATTCTTAGACGACTATCATCTCTACTAAATATTATGATTGAGTAATTAATGTCAATTAATATTTGTATGCTACTTATTTCAATGACAAAAGGGTTTGATACATAGGTTACCCAACTCTTTGAAACATGTTGCACTTTTCGCTGCTGTGTCATTAATCTGTAGGTAAATTTATGGAAGATTTAGGATTGTTTCCAAACCTATACTGTCGGTCTGGTGTTTATAGCTCGTGTTCTGAGTAGGCATACCTTTTTTTCATACGCTTCATCCTTTTCATGGCATTCTATCCGACAAGGCAGTCATGTGTATAGCAATTCCGTGACCTCCAGGGAGGGGCCTCATTTCTTACCGCATATTATATAGTCCAATATTTGAGAGGATATCTTATGCATTATTTTTGGAAACCCACCTTGTATGGCAACTTATCTTGATTGGGTAGCTGCGGAATGAATTAATCCGGAATGAAATGAAAGCCAGCAGATACATTCCTCACCTGATATCCAAAAGGGGACATATGGCGGTCTCAAGACCAGCAGATGATCAATGAATTGACCATAAGGGAAACGCATCAAGTTTTTTAGCTTTCTTATCATTCCATTGCGGCCAAGCTAATAAGGCGGCTTATTAAAACGCCAGGAGTGTAATCGCAAGAGACCACCTAGACGTTTGCTGAACGTCTATAATAATAATAAAAATGGTGACATTCCAAACAAGTCAAATAATCTGATGTGCTTATCGCTGGTTTAGCGAAGAATGTCGAGGACTAAGGAGACACTTTAGTGATAAATAGTAAATCATTGATTGTTTTGATGGCAATCAATTTTCGACCCTATTTGCACTTGGTTTCAACCACAAAATTAACCAGCTGTACATCTGCATAGATCTTAAGATATAGATATTTAAGATGTCGAGGAAATTTTTAGTCAATTAAGACAAATACACAGTTTGGGCATCGGTTGTTTGGTTTTATTGTGTATTTCGTTATTTTTCATCAATTTTTTTAACTGCGTTTCTGTCTGGATTTTCATCCCTATATATTGCCCCTGAGGAGATTACTTCTAGCCCCATTATAAAACTTATCCTCAAGAACTATTTGCAAAACTTAATTTGATTGACTCTATCAAGTGAAGCCGTTGCAGCTTTTATTTCACGGTTGCCCTACCAAAAATATCAGAAATAGGAAAGTGTTGGTAAACACCTCAATGCAAGACTCATTACATTGGTACAATTATGAAAATCATGTGTAAGACACGAACTTCATACTTGCTAAGGATCGAGGTGCATCTAACAACTCTTATATTCCAAAGTATATCGCTCTATAGACCTCAGGATACCATACGTTCCAACGAAGACAACATGACTGACTTCGGAGCTCCTGATTGCCGTGGTACCAGGCTATAGCCTCTGGATAACCTCCGCATGATAATCTTTATGAGTCCCTTATAACCCAGTCCAGATTCTCTAAGTTACGCAGCACCACTACAAACCAAGGTAAATGATCAACAGTAGCACCGATCAACTTTTCCAACTTCATGAGCCTGTTAGTTTATACTTCGTTTCTTATATATGACTACATTACATTGTACCACTATAATCGCATTATTCTTACAGCTAATTTTACTAGACTTTCATGAAGCTGGTTTTGGTTGGTTCACAGTTGGCCTTCACAGATCACCTTCTATAGCAAAATTCACCTGACATTACCCTAGTATCGAATTTTTTTTACGTCAAGTGTCACCAAGCTAAAGTACTCTCCTCCACCATTTTATCGATTCCCTCTAATTCCGTATCGAATCTGCTCAGGTCTTTGACGAATGCTTTTCCCAGTACTTTCCCTATTGTTTCTGACATGTACAGGGGTCGTCAATAAATTGGTTACATTTGGTAATAGTGACAGCTTTTGTCGGTTTCATTTTCGTGAGAATTTTCCTTCTAATAAGGAAGTTGCGTACAAGGTTCCAAATCCCTCTGGTTTCCTTTAACATGAGGTTTGGTATGCCATCGATTCCTTGAATCTTGTTGCTTTTAACTGTGGTTGCGAAAACCAAGACTTCTGCAGTTGTCACGGCCAGTATAACTTACCCTCTGTTGCCCGTAGGAATAATTTACCGCCTTTACCTATGCCGATGACATAAGTGGTCATCGCGTTTGGACATATAGGTGCAGTTGTGTGACACTATCATCGATATCCTATATTTACTTCCATAGGAGCTTGTCTCCAAGATCTTCTCGTAGGCTCTACTCATTTTAGAGTTCTTAATGAGTTTTCTGAAATCCATGTTATTTTCTGTTTTTTTTTTTTACTATGACTCTTCTCTTCCTTTCGTCCTTCTGGCTCTGCTGATGTATTTGCTTTTTTATGCACTTCTATTCACATATTGGTTTTCATGGCATGGAGATGCCAATTGCTTGTGTTATGCTCTAATGATCTAATGGTCTATATGGCCCAAATGTCTCATTTTTTACGTATAGCTTAGGGGACATATTGCTGGCTCGCCGAGCGCAGGATCTTGTCCGCTTAAATACGCCTATAAAAAAAATATTACCATGGCAATCATCACGCTAGATGGTCCTTTTTATGACGGTGGGAAGAATATGAGAAGACTTACTTTTTCGCCTATTTCCTCTGTTCAAATTGTCTCCATTTTGAGCAACTAGTAGGCGAGACTTTCTTCGTATGTAGAGAAACTTTTTCAACCCAGCTGTTGTACCTTAAACGTGAATCCTTGGTACTAAAATCTTGATGACTTTTGCTGTAGTATCGGATGCTTCCCTTTTCGTCTTCTTTGCTTTGGCAGCTATGGTATGGGAAAATAGAATCCATTAAACAAATTAATATGCTATTGTTAAATCAATCATTGGTAAAGGCCTTCAAAAGCCTCCATCAGTGTTTCTCCTATGTTGTTAGTACTCTTGCTACCCCATTTTATTGTCCACGCTTTAAGTCCGCGGATAATTTCTTTACATTCTGCCATCGATGGAACTCGGTAGTAAAACATTACAGCTGAAAAGTGATTGCCATTCATTTCACCATATGCAAACCTCGCATTGCAGTTTTATTGGTGTGGACTGTACAAGTTCATATTCCTTAATTAAGCCACCATTGTAATTTTTTGGTAGTAGTTCTATAATGCTGGACTATCTTAGCTACATATTTTTTTTATCTTGGATGTAGCATGAGCTGGAACAAAAACCCTCGCAAAACCCCAAGTTAACAAAAACTATGAAGTAATCTCTCCAAGTATTTGAAACGCTAGCTTCAAGAACACAGCACCTTAGAAACCTCCTTGAACCACAATTTATTTCCATCAACTATTACAAAAATTCTAGAGATCAAATGATTTGAACCCAGATACATGGAAACATTAAAAATTGTCAAAATATATATGTACGATCACCGAACATACTTATACCATCATACTATCGCAAAATACGAACTCCGAATTCTCTACTAGCAATGTCCACCATCGTTGTCCTCATTCGATCACATTATGACCATCATCTGACTTCGTTGAGGAAATCTAATCAAGATGACAGTTGTTACCACATTATTAGCATGACAACAGCCGGATCACATTCATCTCCCTCGGTTGGGGTTCAAAAGCCTTTCACCCTAACCTACCACGCTACATTACGAATACGAGACATATCACAATACTCCCACACCCACCCACACCATCTGTGTACTCCGCTCGCAAAACCAATTCCATGTCGTGTACGAAACATGAGTGAAATGTATGTTCGGACGGCTGATTCGGTGCGCCCGTTCTCACTACCAACCATCAGCCTCCCGAAAAGAAAATACGCCCCCAAAGTCTCCTTTGGCATTTTAATGTTACCCAAGGTGCTTGTACATGGTAACAGACTGCTGCTACTGCTTTTTTCTTGACTCTGCACCCTCATGACGTTAAAAAAAAATAATGAATTGGCCGAAACGTTGGTGGCAGCAGTCGATTTCTTCAGCTTAAGTACAAACACACAGCACACTGAGGGCCCCCATCTGCAATCGCCTCCATCGAGTAATTCTGAAAATAGAAAAGCTCCAAACGCCAGCTTGGATTGACAGGCAACCCTCATTCTCACAGGGTCGCCGCACTACACCGCGGAGTCTTCATCGTCCCGCTCCACAGCGATGCAAGGATCTGTGAGAATGAGCACAGCTGCTGGTGCTGTGGGGATTATGTATTTTCGGGTGTGCTGCTGAAGAGGCCCGGTTACCACCATTCAACAAAAAAACGAACGTACAGAGCTTTTAGAGGGTGGCTAGGCGGTTAGATGGTGGGTGTTGTTGCCATTCATGAACTGCTGAGGTTACTCTGTTTACACAGGAGGGTTAGGGAAGGACCACCTTCAAAGTGTAAAAACGACGAAAAACGTAACAAAAACACAAGCTCACACAACACATTTCTTTGATATTAGCAGCAGCTGCGACCTTCCGACGATGGTTTTTCCTCCTTCCTGTGGGAGTTGGCGGTGTAGGTGATGGTGCGGTGATACTCTTTGTATGAATTGGCACTCTTATGCGGGTGCAACTCGATTAACCGAAGGGGGTGCGTTTTTCTGGGGAAATTGTTCGGAAGAGTTGTCATTGGCATGGTCGTTGTAGCCCTGTCGGAATCTAATGGGTGGTGGTGGTTACAAAAAAACTCCCAGAGCAACAAAAAATTGTCAATCTTTTTCCGAGGGTAGCTGGCTGGGGGTGCGATACTGCGATAAGGCAGAGTGGGATTTATGTTTATTTTGCACCCATCTGCACGTAATTAATTGAAATGTAGAAGTGAGATGGCAGCTGTGCTTCGATGGATATTTACATGTGAGAGACTGTCAGGCTGTCTGTGTTGTTCTAAGGATAATTGATTGCATTATCACATCGCCCAGAGCCCTCACTACCTAGAAGAAAGGGCTGCTTGAAGTAATCCGAAGTTATCATCCGTATTACGAGAGCAAAAGGGTTTGCGACTGTGTGCCTAGCCCAAGTGTTGAATGTCCTCAAATGATGGTTTTATTTGCCATAACGAGCCGAAAACTGCTGAGGCTTTTGCCTCGTTCGTAGATGTCGATTTGCCTGATGATTTAACCATTTTTTTGTCTGTAGTATCGTGCTGTCGCATTGTGTTTTCCGCGACTTTTGGCGAAACATGGCAGTGTCCTTGTTCGTGTGCGTCGATGAATGGGCTCTCGTTTGTATCGCGAATAATTTTTTTGCGGGTCGCAAAACACTGGTAATCGAATAACATGCAATTTTTGGCGATGACAGCACCGTCGGTGGTGGTGGTTGCGTCTATACGTTCGAATGAATACCGCAGGATCAGAGCATCTCCCGTTTGGTGGTTGATGGTAACGTTGATGCCGCTGTGGAGCTAGAGTGACTGCGCCATAATTTAGATGCTTTCGTTTTTTGTATCGGCGTATGTATCGGCTTAGTTTGGCGGTTGAAATGGAAACATGCCGATGGATGTGGTGTGTTCTTGTCGCTATAAAGCATATCCTCATCGAAAATAACATGACTGCCGCAGATGCTAATACTATCTATTGATGGGGAATGTGTCTGGCGTTTATGTTGGGTATTGGTGAAAATCGGTGATGCTTGGATTGGTGCCATTATAGTCAAATATCCTTAATTGTGTTTGTTTTGCAAAATTAGCTGCAGATGGGTATTCTCCATTTAGCTGGAGATTTTTTTTTTAGATATACATTTTACCCTTATGTATTTAGTTTTCGGCACCACGCTAACTTTTTGAATGCCTTCTGTTAAGAATGCGGTAGGGTTTTTTTTTTTTATTAAGCTTACAGAGAAGTTCAGCATTATTTATAATTACTCTTTTAGGTAAATGCACAGGCCTTATAAAGTTTAATTGGTTCAAGGCTTCTATGTGCGTACATGTACTGTTGAAAAGATGTTTAGGTAGATCTTCCACCGAAGTAATATAGGAGCTTAATATGTATAAAGCTTGTGACTTAAGGCTTAAATCAGCTGTGACAACTAATTTTGTTTTGCAATGAACTACCACGCAAACGTTTGGGTTCGGTTCCCAGTTGTGGCAACACCAACATGCTTTTTTCACTTACAAAAATATTCAAACCCCCATTTCTTAGTATAATCGCATCAAATTCACATAATAAACATTTCCCGTTTTTGTGTACATTTTATTGATTACTATAAATGATGCCTATGATTTGTAACTATACAAATTATTTTGTTGTGCAAAAATGATAAAAATCCGTTTCAAGTGCATTGTTACTGTTGCAGAGAACAGTCTAGTGGTTGGCATGGTGGACTGACATGCAAAGAGACCCGGGTTCGAAGCCCAGTAAGAAATTCATTTATTTGTTTATTCATTTCCGCCAGCCTTACTAAGCTTTAGTTTTCATATTGCTATACACGTTTCCATTTAGTATGGATGTTAAAAAAGCCTCTTATATTGTATCGATCTTTGGTTTTGGCAAAGGGATCAAGGAAGACTATATGTATCTATCCAATTAACTTAATTTCAATTAAAATATTTTTTCAACATAACTATGGGTAGTTAGTCATAGTAGTATTAGTTTTAAAATCAATCCCACTTAGGAATAAGAGTCTCTACTAAAGATGACATATATGATATGCACAAATGTAAGAACCATATTCCGAAAAACTTACATCAATTTGTTCTGTAACTTTTTATATTACCATCAACTAACATTGCAGATCTAAGTCATCGAGCATGCATTAAAAATTCGAAATAAAGTCATCCCCTCTCTTCGACAACGAATAAATCAAAATGTATTTCATCTGCTTTTGGTTCAAAAACAAAAATCCATCCCACATGTGTTCGTCTCAAAATAAAACCAAAAAACAAAAAAAAACTTTTTTGCAACACACCAGTCAGCTAGCAGTAGCGCAATCCGTCCAACTTCTGATCTCATTCTCAAGTGGAAATACCAAGATTTCCATATGTCAGAAATATTCAACTTTTCTACCCCATCCTGCGGCCGTATCACTCTCTAGATACACTTGTTCGAACAGAAGGCATTACTCATATGCTTACCCCGAAAATATTATGAATTGCTGCTTTGAAAATTCATGTCGCCACTTTGTGAAAAGCAGAACAGAGCATACAGCACAACACAGGAACAGTGTATGCGTTTATGCCAACAACTGCTAGCAAGTTCAATTGCTTGCATGACTGCACTAACGAAAACAGAGGCTAACAGTGACAGGAATAGAGACACTATGAAGCCGCACACATACATCCAGCCTATGATAGGGAAACACTGAATCCCACTAATCGAAATCAAACAATGTGCCAGACACAAAACACCTGCTCGCCAGATGTTTGCAAACAAACTGTTCCATCATCGCCACAATCATAATCAACATCATCAATACCAGGCCGCCCCCAATACGCTTATAGGAGAGCGAACTGACGGCAGAGAATTTTCTTAAGGCCCACCAGCCACCTCAAAAGGCCCACACTCGGCCACATTCTCTCCAACGTATAGCGCCCCAACCGAGCGCCAAGTGTTGACAGTGGCGGTAGAAACTGCTGTTGGCCTCTGTTTTGCCAAAGGACGTGTCTACCACGACGACTCTGGAATCAACAGCAGGGGGTTGAAATTTAAATTACAATGCAAATGGGATAACAGAGGTTGGCGGTGCTAGTGGCTGCTAGGTGGTGGATGGGTGGTAAGTAAGGAATGGGTTTATATTGCAAGGGTTGAATGACGACGACTACGACGACGATGATGATGATGATGACGACGGCGACACAATAGCGGTAGGTGCTGTGTGTTGCTACTGCCTGTGATTGGTGAGCTTGAGTAATTAAATAATTTAATTCCATTCCATTGAAAAGAAATGAAGCCTGCCTGAAACAGCAGTACCGAGATGGCTGCATGGCAGCACCAGCAGCGGTCCCGGCACCAGCAAACAATCAACTGTCAACATCTCACTTTCCAGCCAACACTACAGGACTACACTATTGGTCGTTGTTGCTCGTCCGAGTACTGCTACTGCTACTGCTGCTGCTGCTGCTGCTGCTGGTGTTGATTTTAAAGGACTTTACTCGTAGAGAGATTGGTATTTTATTGCACAATAGCAATTTAATTACAGTTGCAATTAAATTTTCAATAAATACTTTTAATGGAAGCTATTCATAGAGACACACAAACAGCGGTAGGTACTGTGAGTGAGGAAGGATGGAAGCGAAAGGGGAGTACTATAGAAATGCATCCATTAGCTGCATAATCGAGTATAAAGTATTGGGGGTGGCATGGTCAATATATATATTTACAGTATGTTGGTAGTCCATTTTTGTTGTCCTCCAATAAGGAATGCCACTTCACTGCGCGCATATATACACATCTATAGGAAATGCATTTGCACGTGTACACCTTTTCTTGATCGGACCATCTGTCATTGCATCTGTCTGCCTGCTTGGCTGCAGCTGCATACAATTGTTTCGCACATGTCATAATGGAATTGAATTGTGGACGAGTTTTGGCAGCTGTTTTGCAATAGTATTCCACACATAAGATTGTTACGACAGGCGGCGCTATGATTAAGCTACCTCGCATTGTCGGAAAGAAATGCTAGTGTACCATTGGCTTAAGAACGTTTTTTTATATCAAAACATTAGAAGCTTTAATGCGAATTATATGTTACCCTTATGTCTTTCTAACCAAATCTGTTGTGTTGTGAATTGTGTTTCAGAGAGAGGCAATTTCAGCAATAAGACGATTAAACTACATGTTTACGTCTCCAAAAAAGTAACTAGCTAGTCACATAAATTCGATAAACGACTTGGAACCTGTCGAGACTAAATTCTGTCACGGATACTGTTCTCATTTTTTTTTATTCGCGCTACCTTATCCACTGCCATGAGAATAATAAAAAAACATTTGTTGCTATGGAAAAGGGTTTCAATCCCGCCTCTTTAATGAGAGGAAGAATTTTCAGAAACCTGTTCTTAAAATAAAAATCTCTTTTAATTGATTTATTTCTAGTTTTTTTTCAACAAAGTTATTTTCAAACCCAAAATTTTGATAAAAAAAACTGTAGGCAACTAAGTGCTCCCTTCGTAGAATCTTAGGTTTTCAACTTTCTGCCCCTTGTTAGAATTGCTCTCGCCACTTCTTTGCTCGGATTTGATTGGCCAATCAACTGAACCTGACAGTGCCCTTAGACTTATATTGGCATTAATTAATAAAAGCTAATTGTGCAATTATTTTACAACTAATTAAAAAAAATTCTCCAGTGAACATATTTATGAGAAAATGAGGCAGGATATAGTTGAAACATAAATAGTTTTATACCCTATCCCATAGGGGTATATTTGTTTTCACATTAGGCCTTGTTACATAGACAAATAATTATGCTAGATATACCTCAAAGTATATGGATCGACTCATAACCGCTAGCTGCATTACCGATTTTTGGCCCATATACCTATCACTTCAACCCACGCCCACTTTTTGGAGGCGTTTTCCTAGAAAAACCATTTGTATACCCTACGTCATACCATATGCAGAAGAAAAAATTTTGATAAAAAAAACTGTAGGCAACTAAGTGCTCCCTTCGTAGAATCTTAGGTTTTCAACTTCCTGCCCCTTGTTAGAATTGCTCTCGCCACTTCTTTGCTCGGATTTGATTGGCCAATCAACTGAACCTGACAGTGCCCTTAGACTTATATTGGCATTAATTAATAAAAGCTAATTGTGCAATTATTTTACAACTAATTAAAAAAAATTCTCCAGTGAACATATTTATGAGAAAATGAGGCAGGATATAGTTGAAACATAAATAGTTTTATACCCTATCCATAGGGGTATATTTGTTTTCACATTAGGCCTTGTTACATAGACAAATAATTATGCTAGATATACCTCAAAGTATATGGATCGACTCATAACCGCTAGCTGTATTACCGATTTTTGGCCCATTTACCTATCACTTCAACCCACGCCCACTTTTTGGAGGCGTTTTCCTAGAAAAACCATTTGTATACCCTACGTCATACCATATGCAGAAGAAAAACGTTGTTTTCTGTCGAACTATACAAGATTTTGACAAACTGTCCGCACAACATTTTGTGATAATGGTATTCTAAATATTTAGTTGTCATAAAGCGTACATTTTGGGAATAAGAATTTTAAGGATGGGATTGAAGTCTTCTCATATGTTTTTTTAAATATAATTATATAGTCTGTTAATTGTAAAAATAATGGTATACTTCAATATATAAACAAATAAATAATTATTCAACACAGAAAGGGCAATCGATTAGGCTTACAGTTGAAAAGGGTAATAGTTCCATAGCCATTTTTTTTTAATGGAATCCGTCAAACCCAGATGTCCAATAAAAGGTTCCACCGAGAGCAATATTATACAGGAAAGTGGAAAACAAATTATGAACATTTGGAAAAGATCTAAATTAAATGAGTATATCTGCCCTCCTCTCGTGATGATCTGACAAATCATCAGAGTAGTATCAATTGTCTATAGATTTATAGAAGCTTATCTCAATTTAGCCATTCGGATTAGGCAGAAAACAGGAAGGCCCGCCATCGTGCAAGACCAACGCACGCACACATTAATAGTGCCGAGTTGTCATAGTGCCGAGTTGTCATACCAGTCAATCTTAGGGCTAAAAATCAGTTTGCCCATCTTTTGAACAATCGAACATTAACCAATTAATTAGGAAATTTTGTAATAAAAGTAATCCTAAAGAATTGAACCTCAGCGGTATTTGACCAATCCACGAAAAAATACCGTTTGAACAACGTCTTAGGCACAAGTCAACACCACATTGCATACGAGATCCTACAAAGATCTTATCTGCCATAAGATGTAAACGTCTGAAATCATTCAGAATTTTTACACTTCGCAAGATTCTTATACGATAAAATTAAGGACGAAAAGAATTAAGGAATAACTTTACACTCCAATTAATAGTATCTAATTTTGGTATGCGTGAAACTGACTGCTTTGTTAAAGCGTTATCAAGCCTTTATGGTTTTATTTCATATGAACGCCACGCCTTTATTTTAAACAGTGCTTAGAGTAGAATGTAAATAAAATACATAGTTTGGTGATATTTGCATTTAGAAATTGGGGCCATTTTTCATGATACAAAAAGATTATTGGTTTATTTTTATGTTGCATTGGGGCCTGATATCAGAAAACAAGCTTAGTGGTTAGTGTGTTGGACTACGGGGACCTGGTTTAAATCCTGAAAATGACAACATCTAAGTTTTTTCACCGCTCCACCTCTTGCGAAAGTCTTACATACATCAAAAAGTAACACTTTCATGAGTAGATCCTCATTTTTTCATTCGAATTCGACGTTCGATAGGAGGTCCTCTTCTTTTAGGTAAAAATAACAACTTCGCTCACGTAAATGAAGGGAGAAGCTAGGTTTGATGCCCAGTGTGGCCCATTAATGCCAGGCATTTTTTATACCCTATCCAATAGGGGTATTTTTGATACATATGTAGTTTATAACATCGAGAAATAATTTAACCTTAAAGTATATGGGTCGACTCAGAATCGATAGCTGAGTTAAATTAGTGCTCGGTGTTTCTCCCAGCAGAACAAGTGTAAATGTTTTTTTAAATCTGCGCACTGCCAAGCCTCTTTTTAGAAAAAGCGTAGTTTGTGGTTAACAGTTTAAAATTTTGAAAAAGTTTCTGGACAACATTTTTAGACAATCATAATGTCTATATCTCGTCTTCACAACGTTTTTTGACACTCCATCTTTTTAGGGCGATTTCAGTACAAAACGTTTTTCGATAAAATTTTAAAATATTCCAAAAAACTTTTGATGCTAAATCATTGGTTCTGATAATATAAACATTTAGTCCATATATCATTTTTAACCAAGCCCACTTTTTTGGGGGCATTTTCCTTCAAAAAGATTTATATATCCTTTTTTTTTTTTTTTAAATTCATTATTATTATCTTAAAATACTAACTTAAAACTAGACAAAAATGACTAAATCTAACTTATAATTAACATTTTTTCTTATACTATTTTATCGGTCCTAAGCGGGCGCTCTAAGCTTAAATTAACTTTTTTATTTGCTTTTCAGCTTTAGTCGTTTTTATTTTATTTTATTATGTGGATCTTTTTTTGTTTTGTTCAAAGTAAATTTAAAAAACTTTGATCCGTAACATTTTTTGTTTTATAATTTATATATCCTACCCCATACCATATGCAGGAGAAAAACGTTTTTTTTTTTTTTTGTCGAAGCATAAAAGATTTTGATAACTGTATGAACAATAAAGCCCACATTTTGGAGATATTTATTCAAGGGATGGGGTGGGATAGAGTATTAAACACTCAAGTTGCCATTGAATGAAAATCAATGAAAATCCAACGTGCAACATTTCCAAGTACAGTGCGATGGCCAAAGTTGTGCAGCAAAGCAAACTGATCGTTTGGGATGAGTGTACAATTGCGCATAAAACGTCATTGGAGGGTTCAGACAAAACGATCCAAGATTAGCAAAACAATCATAGATGGTTTGGTGGTGCGATGATTCTGTTGGCAGGTGATTTTCGGCAAACATTGTTAGTAATTCTACGGTAAAAGCCAGCCGATGCATGTTTGAAGTCATCCGTTTTGTGGAAACAATTTAAAACGAGTGGTGGGTGCATGGCTGGGTCGTACGCAACTTTTTCTTTCACAGCGAGTTAATTTGACGTTTTTAACAATTTGGCCAAAATACACAAAATTATTTAGTTTGATTAATGATGCTAGAATGATATAAATAATGTCGAAATGAGATTATACGAACGTTTATTCCGTAATTGAAAGTAATCGGTGTTAATGTGAATAATAATGATTTTCCGTTATTGGCCAAAACTGCGGTTAGAGATAATTACGCCAAAACCAATTACGTGTAACTCATGAAAACTGTTATCGTATTATACAAATTAAATTTCATTCAATTTGGCAAAATAGTTTGCGAGGAATTGACAATTTTCTTTATATGGCCTATATGCACAAATCCGTTATATGGATTTTCTCGAAAAAAAAACTGGATATGCACTTGGAACTAATATTGTTATAGTATACATGAAGTTTTTGAGAAAATTGAGGTTATGTATGATTTTTATATGGCAGGTACCGGTAATAACATGGCTAAAGGCAAACAAAAAAATAGCCTAGAATTATGACCAAACAACATACGAAGTTTGAAGAAAATCGGTCAAGACGTTTAGGCTGGAGAGGCTTGTACGGACAGACGAACCGACGAACCGACGGACGGTATTCCAAAAAAACCCTTTTTTGAGTTCCGCTATCATCGTAATGTTAGAATCAATCAAAATCTCGAGGTCGAAAGTTTTCACGAAAACAATATCTTTCTCTTTACAAAAGAAAATTAAAAATCAAACTGACTACGAACAAGCGTGCCGATCTGAATTACGACCAATCTGCAAGAGTATTTTCAAAGAAATTGCTGAACATTAACAGCGGCAAAATCCCTGTAGACATTTCGAGCGGCTGTATTTAATTTCCCGCCGCTTTCTGTCAGCTTACCGAATCCAAATCCGAACTCATCCAAAAGGTGTTTCCAAGAATTGCACAAAATTACAAAAAATCATGATTGGTTGATGTCGAAGAATTCAACTCAACAATTTCAAAGTGAAATTGTTCGCGAATAAGTGATGTACAAATCGATGGATTCCGTTACTTCCCAAAATGATATCGTCAACTGTCCAACCGAGTCTTTAAGCTTTAAACTCGCAACATCCAATTGAAAGTCTAATCGGTAATCATAACGTTACGAAATTTGAACCAACCACGTCTTTGTTATGGCACTCGGCTTGCGGTGAAAGACCTAATGAACAACGTTATCGAAGCAAAAACACTTAAAGGGAAGTAGTTACAAAGGAGAAGACGTTGTGATACCACGAATCCCAATGGTTCCGACTGAGTTGCCATTCCACTTTGAACGCTTGCAATCTCCGGTACGGCTTGTACTCGCAATAACAATTAACAAATCTCAAGGGCAATCATTCCGTGTTTGGCATTAAGGTACAGGTATAGATATCATTCAAAAACCTCATTGAAAATTTCTTTAACTGCGACCTTTTTATAAATTCAATTAACTTACGATTTAATTTAATTTAAAATATTTAAATTCTTAAACAAAGGTTTTGCGAAAAATCTTTTTTGATTTTGAATGATCAAAATTTATCATTCTGAAATATATTTCTCATTCCAGCCAAGTTAAACAGAATTTTCCACTGATTCCTATAACCAGCTAACTAAGAAAAAGGTCAATTCCATCATGCTTTGTGTTTCAATGATAGCTATAACTGGACCCTTAACCTTGAAAATCCATGCTTCTCGCAGGGTCAATTATATGTCGCCTGTATTATTTGCTTATGCGCCAGAAAACAATACAAAATATAATAAGTCATTGCGAGGAACGAAATTATAACACAGCAAAGCTATCGAAAAAAAGTATTTTTTTAGTTTAATTGTTATCTACCTACATAGATTTTGATTCATTTAAATTGCAAATTTAAATAAAACATACCCCAAGCCTGTATAAATACAAATGATAATTCAAAAATCCGTTTTAAAATTTGAAGGCAATGCAACGTTTGTCGGGTCAGCTAGTTTGAATATAAATTCCAATGCATAGATACCTACAAGAAAACCGCACAAAGTACCAGCTAACCATAACCTACCACATTAATCTGCAACTCCACTGTTTTGCCCATCAATTTCACCACGCTAATTGTCGCTCCAAAAACATCTATCATTCCCAGAGTAACATGAAGAGACACCTCTCCACCATCAGCATCCTCTACTGCTGCATGCAAAACAAACACAATAAGGACGATACGAACACAAAAAAAACTAAAACACCTTTCTACAGCAGCAACAACAACAACAAAATGGCATAACGGAATGTGTTCCAACAAATATTTGCAACAAATGTTGGAGGCAGCGCAGTACTAGCATCAGCGCCAGCATAAGCAATACCAGTAGTTATCTAAACACAACCAGGGTGGCCAGGCCATACTGATGCCAACACAAAAATGTACTCATATCACACCCACGCCCACCACCCAACACCGCAGTTTGGGACATATCTCTATGGCCTGCTGCCATCATCAGCAGCTGTGGGGTCGTTCAAAACACCGGCTGTCCCATCCATCTATTTTCAGGCGAATTGCTCTTGTGGAATGGGCGCCTCGTCTGTTATCAACAACTCTCATTGCCGTCGTTGTCGTCGTTCAACAGCTGTTCGCTAGATAGCGCAGACTCCACAAAAATTTCATCCCCGAAAAACACATACATGAACGCAAGCTGAAAACTGGACATGGACACTGCCAAAGGATGGCAGTATAGTCTTTCAAAACACTACTAGATCGACCTCACTTCTCAGTACGAGCAGGGTACCTTACCTAGTTGTTGTGGTGGTTGGTGTACTACCGACAGAAAAGAGTCGACGTGCAGCACAAAGAGCGAGTTCTCGCATAAGATACGTACGATACGACTACGAATACTCTGTTTGGCTTCAGCAGTGCCCGTGTACTGTGTTCGTGTATCCGTAGTTGTTGTGGCACAGCTAGCATGACATCGGCATTTTGGTGTGCAGATTGAGTTAGTCGAAATTTGACTGCGGAACGGTTTGGACGTGCTAGATAAGTAGTGGTACTTGTGTGGAATTCAATAAAACTTGTTTTCTGCACAGCTATACAGTGAAATATACTTTTTTTGTTTTGATTGTTTGCCGGTGCAAGGTGTAGTTACATATGTACATCCATTTATACTCCAAGCGAGGTCAGTGTGCAGCTTATACCGCTGAGTGTGCAATGTAAACAAAAAGAAACGAGAACGAAAAGTGATAAAACTACAAACAACATTCAATTCAAAAGGTGTAAACAATCCAAGGATTATAAAGTGAACTGTATTCAAGTGAACACGTGTTTGCCGGTTAAAAAATGATCGCGAATGGTTCGTTAAAATAAATTAACGCTGCACTCGCGCGCGCGAAATACTGTAGAGTATATAAAAAGATACATTCCATTAACACCCCGGAGAACTGGGTCATACTTCATTAAGTGCGATACGGGCATACCTATACAGCAACCCATACCAAAGACCAGATACCAGAACGACACCAAGAAGCATCATCTGTCCGGTTAATTATGGTGAGTCAGCACTCGCAATGTTGGTTGGTTTTCTTGATGCGGAATGCGGTTTTTGTATCTGCAAAACTGGTTGATGCCGTGACGCGGCCAGGGGCAGGGACCTCTCTTATCGTGTCAGTAACATTCGTTTGTCTACTAATGTTGGTTGGTTTTCGTGTTATTAGTGTTATTCGTAGCGACTCCGACTGTCAGACGTTTATGCAGGTGTTTTGAAGGTTTTTTGCGGCTTTCTTTACGTACGCTTTTGTGAAACCTACCACTTGGTGCACAACGGCCACATGTTATCCATATGAATAATCATTGTCTGCGCACAGATGTTTTACGGAGCTGTTTCGGTTTCGTTGGATGTATTGTTTAGATTTTTACGGGATTGTTTTCTTTTAGTTCCACTGGCAAAACTTTTTATAATGCCGACAAATTTGAGAAACAAAATACTGCACCATATATGGGATTTTCAGAGATATGTAGATGTTGGGACCTATAATGACAATCATTTGGATGGCATATGTCAGGGATAAGCGATACATGTCGAACTTTGGATTTTTTCAAATGAATTATTACCTTAAACGAGGGGTAACTACTTTCCTACGAAGCATAACTTAATTCGTAGGTAGGTAGATACAACTTATTTGTGCATATAAACTGGTTCTAGCTCTAATGGAAAACTGTTAGGTAGCTATCTCTACCTATACATACGTACCTAGGTAGTTTGCAAAAGGAAACAAACCTGAAAATCATGTCTTTCGGTAGAGTAGTTAGATAAGTAAAGTTACATACGTTCAATCCTGTCTAGTTGTTGAGACAATTTTATTATTCAAATTTCTGCCAGACTTAAGTGGGGACAAGGATTCAAAGATGATTTTTAAAATATGCAAACTGCCAAGGTTCACACGTGTTTATAAGTATTGGATGTTGTTTGATGAGAATTAATTAGCAAAGCAAGCTGATCAATAGAATAAAATTGAGTGCTTCAGTGTTACGTCGCAAGTCACTAAACTATAGCAGCCGAAGCCATAAAAGTATTTTAGAGATTGCCTAACTTTATGACACAAAGCAATAAAGTATCTAAGGTGTGATTTTTTAAGCGTAGTTTTCGAATAAAGCACTCAAATTTGCATCAAATAATAATTTTTTATTGCAATCGATAAATAGGCCTTTGCGATTTACGTTTTATAGACAACTTCATGTAAATGTTATCCGCGGCTCTGTTCTAAATGGTAGGTCAAAATTTGGGTCACTTTTTCGAGCATTTCGGCCTGTATTCCACGAATTACGCGTGTTATGTTATCCTGTAAGGCTTCAATCGTGTTTGGCTTGTCCACATAGATTAACGACTTTACACAACCCCACAGGAAATAATCATGCGTTAAATCGCATGATATTGGCGGCCAACTCACAGGGCCATTTCGAGAGATAAGCTGCTCACCAAATGCATCCTTCAACATTTTCATCTGTGAGGCATGTGGCACTGTCTTGATGAAACCACATGTCAACCAAGTTCAACTCAGCCACTTGGAAAAAAAAAGTCGCGTATCATGGCTCGATATCGATTGCCAAAATATGGTCGTAACAAACGGTGCACATTTTTCACAGAGCATGAATTTTGATAATAAATTTCAACAATTTGCAATCGTTACTCGTTCGTAAGACTTTCCATGATTAAATGCCAGAGTATATTGAACACTTTTCACTCTGACAGGACAGATGACGTTTGGATGCCATTACTAACCAGTGCTTCCAAGCTGAAAAACGAACCTCTTAAAAAATCACCCGTTATAATCGATTTTCACATTTAGGCAACGTCGCTTAGAGGTCGCCTAACTTGAACTCAAACGAACCATGCCTACAGGTAGCCTAGAGTCATTTTAAGGTTCGATTTTACATGTATACGAGAATTTGCATCTGGTAATTGTTTGAACATTTTTTTTTTTTGAGTTTTTGAGCTATGGAACTAAATTAATGCAACTGAACGTGGCTACACTATATATATAGTACGAGAGCAAGAATGTAAACACCAAGAACTTGAAGGTAAAAAATCCTGACCGAAATAAAGATTTTCTAAGACTAATCGATCATGTGCGATTCGTTTTGTGTTGTTTACATCAAAGAGGCCGGAGTTTGCAAAACTGCCAACATTATTATCTGACCTTTCCAAGGTTCCAAGTAATACATGAATACTCCCGTATTAAAATCCCAAAAGTTGGACGTCCAACCGGCGTTTCCTTCAGGATGAGAACTATGCTTGCTCCAAATTTCTTTTTACTCCTCTCTTGAATCCTCAAACCAATTGCAAAACACAGAATCACATAGTGAGAAAAACATATCACACAGAGTATATATTCATAAAGCAGTATTTTCAAGAATTATTATACAAAAAAAACGACACACAGCCAAACAACAAAGTACTAGAATCTGGTTTGTAAACTCTATTACGTTGACACAACCATCGTTTTGGTAAGCAGCAATGAAAAATCGATTATAATACGAATTTAAACAACGTTGACTACAGACAACTTAAATATATAGGCATGCCTAAAGGTAGCCCTAAACAAGTTCATGGGCTTGCGCTTCTTTAGCGCACATGTTTTCGGTATTGAGAAATCAGCACGAAATGAATGCTTGCCAAATGTGTTCGTCATGTAGGAGATAACGAAAACGAGCAAGTTCGGCGAACATTTTTGTCGTTTAGGGCTATTTACACTAAACAACCATTGAGAAACCTTTTAAGAAAAGCTGATATATACGGCTATAAAAGTTTAAGTAATGAAGATCACGAGTTCTACTCTATCCCAAAGTATTTTTTTTATTTTTGAAAGACATTCAATTAAAGGCATAAAGAAAGGTTTTTTTTTTTAAATGGCGCGTGAATCGTGTCAAGTTGCCATGTGTTTTTATTCAGTATTCATTGAGATTTGATCATGGACCTTCCGTTGCTGCATCGTTTCAGTGAATGGGCTCTCACAAGATATACTGAAAATCCACTGTTTTCCACCACTCTCAATAAGAAGAGGTTCAAGAGCTGCACTCACATCCACTCAAAACAACCGCGTGGTGTGGTTTATGGACCGGTGGAACCAGCGGTTTGTATTATTTCAAAAAAACGGCTGCCTCCAATGTCTAAGGAGTTTGTGGATAAGCAAGCTACGATTGAAGCATTGGAGGCCAACAATACTCGTGTTATTCGCGAGCTACTGACGAATATGCTCGAACGAGTCATCGAAAATTGTGACTTCCGCATTGATGAGCTCTGGCCCAGTTGCGGCCAACATTTGAAACGGATTTTCTTTAAAAAGGGAATGTCAAGAATAAATTTTTGATTAATAATTTCACGATGTATGTATGTACAAGTGCATATCCAGGTTTAACTATATAGAATTAGGTGCTGTTGTATTTTGCACTTGAATTGTTTTTCTATGTCTATATAGATTAACAAACAAATTTGCAGGCTTTTATCTGAAATGAGCTATACATTGGTCTATTGCGAAGCTCAGGGACCCAACTACACCTGCGTATATACCTCGTACGGTTACTGGCAATCAGCTACATTTCTGGAAGCTACATGTAAAACTCCTTATGAAATTAAATATTCAGAATTTGGCATTAACAGGCCTCGAACCTAGCTTTCCATACATTTGTGTGGACGGTGTTATATATTTGCCAACAATTCGAATACATTAAGAAACAATTGCCTTCATGTTGTTATCATCTAGGCATGGTGGCTTTACTGACTCTAAATTTTGGGACTAAGACCTTAAATGATGTCAATAATCGTATATATAAAAAAGTATAAATGCAAATAGTATCCAATAGTATCCATATCCAATACACCCTTCGTATTCAAAAGATGTTTTAACAAAACTGATTAATGTTGCATGTTTATGAGATTTTAAATTTCAAATTTCTAGCAATGCAAGGATAAACAATAGAACAACTTGTTAAAGTTTTTGAAAAATGTATTTTGCGAAGTTTTTTTTTTGGGAAAATTGGTCATATAATCTAATAGGTGAAAGAAGTAAAAATGCCATTAAACGGTGGTGTACCAAATAAGCCGATGCAATGTGCTAACATGTGGCCGAATATATAGCCAACTTGATTAGCGCCAGATAGAATTGTAAGCCTTCACGACCTCTTTCAATCATGGAAGACAGACTTGACACTATACATGTGTTTACAAAATTAGCACAACGCTAAAACTTAATTTCTGATTGTTTGAAGCGCGCTGCCACCGTACATTCACAAATTTGATGTTAGAGCATATACAACAAACGAGCATCTCTCGAAATCTAAAGAGTTATATCGGGCAGGTTTCCTTTATGGAAAAATCGCGCGAAAGAAACCAATCGCGCACTTAACATTTGTTTTACAAAGTCTATCTTTAAATAAACCCTTTTAAGTAAAAAAAAAAATAAGTGCAGGGCCGATTTCTTATATTAGAACTGAGAACAGAAAGATCTATGGGAATACGAATAATAGGGCGTATTTTTACTATGGCTCCTTGTAATTAAAAATAGATGACATCAGCGATCAAAAATTAAGATCATCAATAGTTATAAAAGTGTGCCCGCAAAGCCTTGACAAACATTTAACCGACGCTTTCTTTTACTCACATTTACCAAATACAAAATAGTATAATTCTATAAAGAAGTGAAGCATTCTTTTACCGATCCGTCCTATGTTATAGCCAATTCGATATTGTTTATTGTCCTTCAACAATATTACCTGCTTTTAAAACATATTGACTGCCGGGTAAGTAAGATAATCCTTTTGTTTTCAGAAAATGTTGCTACCTCACACACTTAAACTTTGTGGTTATTTACGGATCATCCCTTAATCATTTTAGGCACAAAATGAAATTATTTGAAAAAAAAAACTACCTGGGAGCATGATTCAACAAAGAGTATAGAACTACATAGAGTGCGCATCCCACACAACGAATATTTTCTATGTGGGGTACTGATATTGATACCCCAGTGCTTACATTGCTACTCCAGCATCAAACAACAGCGAAATTTTCCCTTCGCACTAACCGCCCGCGTCTGAAACGGCTACACAATTTTTAGCTGTGATGCATACTCTATGTAGTTCTATACTCTTTGGATTCAATAAGGTTAAATAGGTGCATATTTCGAATACATAACTGAAATGCATACAAGTCGTTAAATTTTCATTTAAAGACACTGATTTTTATTGTCGTGTATAGCTAAAATGAAATATTATAGGATAGCAGAATTATTAGAATATCACTTCAATCAATTTAGTTTGCTTTACTTAACCTGGCCATCTAAAGAACTTTTGATGTTTGACGTGAACGTTCTTTAAAGACCGTCAACTGAAACGGAACATATTGTGGTGAAAAATGCCTACCAATGATTTCTTCATCCTCTAGATTCAATTCATGATATTACCGGGGGTCTTATCCCAGATATCCTTAGTAGATCGGTTTCTCTACCCCATGATTGCATCCTCAGACTAAAAAATCATACGCACCCCATAAGTACTTAGTTCATAAGGTCAAAGTCGTCTGTGGTTTTCTGCTTCAAGCAAAGATTTCTTCATCCATTATTTATAAGGTCGATTCTTTATTATATTTAAGTTGGGCTGGGATGGCTCAATTAAGTTCTGCTTAATAGTTCGATGCGAGTTGCTCTGAGGTAACTACTTTGTTAGATTTTCATAGTCCGCTAGAAACCAGGTGGCACATGAAATCACGTCATCTTGACTAAATTCAATGGTTGAATGTCATCCTAAAAGGTTGAACAGAATACTAGACATTGCCCGTCTAAATAAATGCTGCCATATGCAGCTTAAATTTAATAAATAGCTTATGGTTTTGTCACACTATCAAAACTGAACCTAGACTCTTCGAATCTGAAAACTAGGATGTCCTCTTATAACGGGTGATCCAAGTAGAGATACTTTTTTCAATAGCCTTTTTTGACAGATCACGTGTGAGTCGTGTCATGCTGTCATGTTATTTTTGTTTAGTATTGTTTGGCATTTCATAATGGAAAGACTTACGCGTGAACAACGTTTACAAATTGTTCAACTTTATTATAAAAATTCACGTTCTGTGAGGAATGTGTTTCGTGCACTTCGCTCAACTTATGGTCAACATAATCGGCCTACTGAGCGTACTATTCGCAACACGATCACCCATTTTGGGACCCAGCATTCATTAATGGATAATATTCGCCCGAATAGACCACGTCCAGCACGCTGTGAAGAAAATATAGCGGCCATAGCTGAGAGTGTACACGAAGACCGTAGAGAGTCGATTCGGCGCCGTTCGCAGCAACTCGGACTGACGTATGGAACAACTTGGCGCATTTTACGTCAAGATCTTAAATTGAAAGCGTATAAAATACAGCTTGTGCAACAACTGAAGCCGCTCGACCTTCCCAAGCGACATCGTTTCGCTCTATGTGCTCTTTAAAATTACCAAGAAGGCCCATTTCTGGCTCAATGGGTATGTAAACAAACAAAATTGCCGCATTTGGGACGAAGAGCAACCTGAAGAGATTGAAGAACTTCATCCAGAAAAAACAATGGTTTGGTGTGGTTTGTGGGCCGGCGGAATCATCGGTCCATATTTCTTTTAAAATTATGCCGGTGTGAACGTAACCGTCAATGGCGACCGTTATCGTGCCATGATAACCGACTAATTGATGCCTGAAATTGAAGCTCGTGATCTCGGCTACATTTGGTTTCAGCAATCGCATCAATCAATGGACTTATTGAGAGAACATTTCGGTGAGCACATAATTTCACGTTTTGGGCCGGTCGATTGGCCACCAAGATCGTGTGATATCACACCGTTAGACTTTTTCCTGTGGGGATATGTAAAGTCAAAAGCTTCTGCCGAAAAACCCGCTTCGATTCAGGCCTTGGAGGAAAACATCACGCGTGTCATTCGCCAGTTACCAGTCGAAATGCTCGAACGAGTGATCGAAAATTGGACTTAACGGATGGACCATCTGCGACGTAGCAACGGCTAACATTTGATGAACATAATCTTCAAAAATTAAATGCCAAAGAATGTTCTTTCAAATGATAATAAACATTCTCCATTACATTTGAATTTTCTGTGTTTTTTTCTTTAAAAAAGTAGGGAACCTCGAAATGGATCACCCTTTATATATTACAGAACGAATCATTGCAAAAATTCCGAAGTCAATCGTGTTTTCCGAAAAAAAAGTGGTTTGTGCCTGGACTACTTATCGGGGGTTAAAGGTTCAAATCCCGAAAGTAAAAACACATTTTCACTCATAAACCTCTGCAAAGGTCTTACAAACCTTCAAGAGTATAAAAGAGAGAAGCTTATAAAATATGCAGTGCGGAATCGCACTTACTAATTAATGAAAAGCTAGGTTTAAGGTTTTGTGTAAAGTTCCGAATCAACGTCTTTGCCAAAAAATGTACATGCCAAACAAATGACCTAAAAAATGGATTTAGGTTCTTGTAGGTATTGTAGGTAGGTATTGTTATTTTTCTCAATTAATAAGATGCTTTCAGTCTTTACTGGAAAATAAGCTTTAAGTTATCCCAAAAGATGTCGCACATAAGAAATAAATATCTGGTAAGTGTATGTATTCCCTATGAATACGCTTTTAACTATTTGTTTTCTTGTGAAATACACCTTCTGTTAGGGTAACCCTAGTAATTTAAAAAACACATCTGTTTCTTAATTTCAATAGAAAGTATAGCCCACTACAAGGGTAGTTTGTGGGCAGATGTTTTTCGTCACCTGGAATCACCCATTTGATTTTGCTATTCTTTTTTAATTGTAAAAATGTAAGCTACATTTGACTATATGCTGTCTTCTTACATTGGGTGAAATCGTAGTTTACGCTTACTACTAAAGGTTCCCATTTCATAGTACTAAAGACAACCCATAAAATCGTGAGTATCGCAACAAATCCGCAGACCTATTGCTCGATTTAAGTAAGTAGCTCCAGTTTACAACCATTGAAACCGCAATCCCACCACAAGCGCCGCCCATAAAGCCGTCCAAACAATTATGAGCGTGTCTGAATCCCACTCCAATCACTAACCCACCCCGTTTTTGTATGCACACAAAAAAGCATGTGTCAACTTACCACCATGTGTCACTTATTGCAATGTTATGGACGGATAAAACATTACCAAAGTCCTAAAATGCGGCGAAAAGCTATAATTTGCCAATGTGATAGCTACTCACAATTTGCACAAAAAACTTCCCTCATCAAAGCTGAGCGTAGAGTAACTACAACACCATCCACCCCTTCACAATTGCACTTTAGTATCGTACAACTGTGTTCGTCGCAAAGTATGCACAACCCTTCTCCCAAATAACAACTGCAACACTAAGCTCCATCATAAAGCTTAAAGCAAGGCCGTAGATAGGTGGGTACGTATACCCGCCCGTAATTGTTTAACTTTCGTACACTTTTCTAATAACCATAAAACTATGCATCATCCCTCAGTTCGGTTTTATGCTCTTTACGGGCCTCATATGCGCGCTAGCATTCACCTGTGCCTGCGGATGTCACATCATTAGTCTTCGTCTCAAGCTATAGCGATTTTTTTGTACCGTTGTATGTGTGTATACCGCATTCCACCTGCGACGGTCTGTTGTTGTCGTCGGAATCGTCAACAGCAGCAGGAAGAACAGCAACAGCAGACGAAACAAAATTGCTTACTAGCTAATCACGTGATTGATTGATTGTGTGTGTTTAACGAGGAGGGTGCGAAAACCGTTCCATTACAGAACCCTAGCCAATTTGTTCACAACACAGAATTGGTTGAATTTATGGGGGAGGGGGGGATGTGGGTAGTTGTATCTGGACGGAATGAGACTCTGACTCTGACTGCTGTTTAGCGGGTTTGAGCGCGGTGGTGTCGACATTTGACGAGTGTGTTTTTCGTAGGGTTGCTAATTGGCTAGCCATATATCCTGGTTGGTCATATTCGGGAGCGAATTGATTGTACCAGGTGGTCCCCACATTTTTCGTAATTTCATTTTACCAATGGTGCACCTAATTGAACTTTGAATGACGTCACATATGCGTAGTTAGTGTCGTCCACTTATTGTGACAGTTTGCCCACCACGAGTAGGTGGGTATAGTCTCTCTGTCAACATTAATTGTTCATACTTAAAAGGCATGGTTAAGCGCCATGTAGTTCAGGAAGGTTAAACACAAAATCCTTCTTGTTCAATTGGACTACGAGTGCAAGTGCAGAGCTCCAAGTGTGTGCTCGTAAATAATGAATGCAAATTGAGCAAAATTGATTTAAGATTGGTCGGTCATATTTGTTAGAATAGAAGGAGCTCAACGCATATCCGTACGGCGAGAGTATAGTGGTGACTAATTCTATCTAATAGTGTGTATTTACGTATACGTCTATGGGATCCTGAGAACATTTGTGGGAATTTTGGCCGACATTGGCAGGTTGAACAGTCAATTGAACGTGCGCCCCAATTACACTTGTCATTTGCGTTTCTTTGACAAGAGATCTCATAACAACAACAACTTGCGATGATTATTGTCCATGAATTATATGACAACTGCGATTTCGTGCACGTCTTTTCATAATTGGTACTCGAATGCATTCATATTTCATTGTGAGAATAGAATTAACAACTACAAGTGTTTCTAATTTATGTATATAGATTGAGCGCAAGATAATAAACTCAAATCGCTTTTTATTTGTTAAATTAAATTTTACAATGACAGCGATGATAGCGAACACTGGCCAGCCACCCGACCTAAATGAATAGAACATTTTTAAATCTAATCTGAACAAGGCTTCTGGAGTTGACAGCCTTTTTGGCGAGCTTTATAAGGCCAGTAGAGATGATTTGGTAATACATACATAATGTTGTCGGATGATTTTGAGCTTCGTTTTCCCGATCCGCAAAAAAGGAGACCTTCGAAACAGTACCAACTACAGAGGCTTAAGTCTATTCAACATCCCCTATAAAATTGATATTTAAGGTAGTATGTGAACGCCTAAAACCATTTACCAACAACCTTAGGCTTTTAGGCCAGAAAAGAAAACAGCTGAACGAATCTTCACTTTTTGACAGATTTCCACCACCTCATCGATTTCAAACCCGCATACGACAAAATTTATAGAGATAAACTATACAAGCATACGGCAATATCTTTGGTTTTTGGTATACTGTCGAATGCCCTAACACGTCTGTATGTGTATGATGACGAAAGTAAGTTCTTGCTGCTCCATCGGGATTGGCAACGACCTCACTGAACAATGCTATACCAAAAAAATAATTTAGACAAGGTGATGCACTCGGTGATGCATGTCATATGACTTCTTCCAGAGCCAACCTAGCGTACCGACGATGTGGATATTTGTCGGACTAAACTTGATTTCACAGACACGTTAGTTAGAGAAGGAACCGACAAAAATGGGATGGGAAAGTAAATGACACACAACATCGACTATTTAGACAAAACGTCCCAATTGACATGTACAACTTTGAGGTAATAGGAAACTTTGTCTACCTCGGCTTCACTTTTAACTCTGAAAACATCTCCGCAGCAATCAAACGAATAATTAACTCTTGTCAATCGCTGTTTCTTCGGGCAAAGAAGGTAATTCAGTGAAACCCTCACTCGAACTACCATATAAAACCCTGATCATCACAGACCTTACATTTGGTCATTCAGACAATCCTATATGAACCCAACCCAAGTTGTTAGGTTTGAAAAACAGTCAGCTAATTTTTTTGGTTAATAGCACAGTAATAATGGATTACGAATAGCAGTATAATTCCTCGCTTTACTTCATCCGGGTTTAATACAGGGTGGCTGATAAATTTTGCTAAACAAAGAAACTCAAATAATTTTTTTTTCAGTGTATGGAATTAATTTTTCTTTATCCATGTTAAAGCTCATTAAATTTTATTAATTATAGCTTAATTAGTTTTGAAAATAATGAAATTTAAATACCCCCCTGCTCGTTGATGCACGTGCGGCTTCTTACCAAAAAGTTATTCATTAATGCTTGGAGAGTTCAGACAGGAATGGCCGCAATTATTTCTCGAATGGATTGCTTTAGTTCATTCAAATTTGTTGGTTTTGCTTTGTATACTTCCCGTTTGTAATTACCCTACAAAAGTCAGGTGCAGTAAGGTCAGGCGGACCTGGGAGGCCAACGGAATGTGGAGTTTCTGTATATCAGCTTATTGGGAAAATTTCGTCTCAATTCTGTCATAACAGGCCGGGCTATGTGTTGCACCACCTTGCTGAAACCACATAGAGTTGAAAGAAATTCTCATTCGGCTTAATTTTGGATAGAACAAATTTCTAGAAGAAGTAGGGCCCGACAATGCAGCGTGATGAAACTGCACACCACACTGTGACACGAAGTGGATGCAATTTCGTCTCATGGAGTAAATCGAAATGGGCCTCGTCTGACATAAAAAGACAGTTCAACATGTTTCCGTCCTTTCCACCATTTGAAGCATCTTCTGGCAAAATTCCAAATTAATCAGCAAGTCTGCTGCATTCAGTTTGTTGCCCATTTGAATTTTATATGGGAATAAGTCCAAATCATTGGCGTAATTGACTTCAATGACTGTCGGCTTCTACCCATTTATGCAGATAAGCTTCTTGTCGAAACTCTTGGATCGTTTTGTATGGCAGCAGCGGTTGTTTCCTCCGTCCGAACTGAAGGGTTTCGATAATAAGGTCTTCTTTCGACTGTTCCATGCTCGGCAAAATTGTTAACAAGTCACATTATGGTCCATTTGCTCGGATAATTGCCTCCAGACGTGCGCCTGTACTCTCTTTGAATCGAAACTACGAACTCCAGTGCGTGATAGCGGCGGACAATCCTTGTTTCAGTGTCCAAGTTACCCATTATTGTTAAAACTAAAAATCTGCAAATTAAAAAAAAAAAATAACCAGATTCATAAATACACTTAACACATATGTCCACCCTGTTTTCTTGTTTGTTCTTGTGCATTGGCATAGAAAAACGGTTATGGAAGTGACGTTTTTAATTGAGAACTATTCTGGATTTGAGTGAAGGGAGTCATGCGGAATTATTGTGTGTATTGTGAATATTTAATTTAAATTGCGCTACCAATGTACCACATGAATGCCAACAAACCTACTAAGGTGTATAAAATAGGCAGGTAATTAACAAGTATAATAAAGTTAATGGTTTAAAGGACCGTACTGAAATTTTCCATTCATTAGGAACGCAGTTGGAGGGCTCAGAACGATAAAAATTTCCTAATTTCTCCACAAAATTCTGCTCTTTGGCTCATATCGAAACTACGTGAATAAAAAGTATGTGTATTGCGCCATCTACTTTTGCTGGAGTGATATTTTCTGAGGGATAAACCTTTTCAATGTAGAGATTGGTTAATAATGCAACTTCTAATAGATTTTCAATGGAAACTATAATATGAGCTTCAATTCTTTCACCCACTTTGTTTACGCTTCACATTAATTATTAGTTTTAGAAACAGTTTAGAATTTTTACTTTTGAAGATGACAATATCGCGACATCATACATCACAAAAGACACACGACACAGCTATCACAAAAAATACCAATAAATAAGTTCCATAAACTAGAAATCTAAACGCCAGAGTGCACCCTTTTCAATATATAACAAGGCCACGGTTGGAGAAATCGAAAAGGATCATTCATCTATTCATTTATGATAGAGAACCATGCACATTCTAGGATTGGCAGTTGACTCAAGTATATGGTGCCAACAATCCATTGCTGGTATTATGCTATAAGTAAAGGATCGAGCTATTACTAAAATCAAGAAGCGGTGGGCGCTGTGAACTTTTAAATGATCATCGAGGTCGTAAAAACTAAAGGTCAGGCAAACCCCACATGCGGCCTGTTAGATCCTGTTAGGATAGAGGATTTTTATCCATCAGATCAAATCAAAATGTGAAAGGACTTTCCAATAAGGATGAACTTGTCCATTAAAAGACCAATAGTCAGCTCAGCAAGAGTGTTGTGACTGGGTTAAAAATCAAGTAATACATGAAACTATTCTCAATTCGAGAACAAATTTTGAAAATCTACAAACATTGTTTAACGTTCTAACCTTTTGAGATGATTTGCCATCTCGCTACGGCTGCTATAACCTTAAAATTGTTGACGTCCATATTAAATGCTTCTTTAAATGTATCATTGAAAGTGCAATGCCATGTAACCTCTATGGGCAAGTCAGCGGTTGGTTAACTTAGTTATTTTCAAAATATTGTTTCGTGAAAATTTTCGACCTCGAGATTTTTGATTCTAACATTACGATAATAGCGGAACCTAAAAAATCCCGCCTGCCAAATTTGGTTGGTATTTGTACTGCTATCTCATAGTGAAAGAGAAAGTTTCGTAGGACCAAAGATTATAAAGCTATACAGATGCCGCACTGCATACAAGAAAAATTGTTCTATGGCGGGTCGTACTGGCACAGCCCGCCATATATTTGAATATCGTTTCTCACCGTGAAGCTGGTATGTATGGTATCTGTATGGCTTTATCTTTGGTAGGACCCAGTCGTGATCCCATCTCTCGTTTTTTTTAGAACTATGAAATAATTTACACCACATAGCTCTTTTTTTTTTAAGCCCCAAATAGGACCAAGCTTGATTACGGGTCGAGTTCAAGATAGAAATAAGTAAGTCAACCTTATTCTGATTCAAGCGATCTTCCTTTGAGGCGAACTCAATTTTGAAGCTTTTTAGTGCTCCTGTCATTACATTCAGCTTACTGTGGTGTTGTTTGGTGTTATTTATTTGATGTATTTACTTTGTGTTTTAACGTCTTGTGACTCGTAATAGGTGCATTAGTGATTAATTTCGCCGCAAAATAAAAGATTTGGTTGAGTTGAGAAAAAAACGTTTTATCATTTTTGATACTTTCGTTTGTCGTTTATTTGTTTTTTTTTTATGCGGAATAAACGTTATAATTCAATGATGCCAAATATCTTAAAATTAAGTTTTTTTCATTTGTGTTGTTGTGCAGTGGATTGAGAAATAGAGACAACTTGCAGAACTTTTACATGTGTTCACTCCCATTGAAATCTGTGTGTTCTATCTTTTCAGCAAGGAGAATTATGGACATGTGTTTCAGGCATAATTCTCTCTGGTTCATTAACATACATTTTGTTTTTTAAATATTCCAAAATATTCCGGTGAACGAGGATTTTTTTTCAATCAAACGTTCGCCAACAAGCACGCCAGAGGTGCAAAATTTTCGTAGTAGTGTGCGCAGTAGCAAACACTCAAACTTATGGGCACCATAAATTATGTTCCTACTGCAGATTTGCCGGGCGCAAAAAGTTGTCGATAATTCTTCTGTAAGAAGCCCCGGAAATCATTTCTGGCGTTTAAGCCTTAATGGGTGCATCTAAATAGATGCGATGTGTTGCCCTTGGATTTTCGGAGATCCAAAATATACACTTTTACTTTTTGGCATACCCACTTCATCCGACATCAACACATTATTTAAAAAAATAAACTTTTGTGGCTAATTATTCTTGTGGTAGCAGTGCTTATACGATTAAAACTTTGCATGGGTTGAACTTATATATGTATATCCAATTGTCCCAAACGAGAGTTGAGATAGATGGATCTATGCAAAATTCTTAGTGTATCATAGTCAGCCAAATAAGCTTGGAGTTTAAAAACATCTAAGCAACACCATACAAGATAAAATAATGGTCTGACACTACTGCAGAATATAAAGGGTGATTTCTTAAGAGTTAAGTTTTTCAGGTTGGCAGCACTCGTTTTTATCAAAATTCGTGCTCTGTAAAAAATGTGAAAATCCGCTGTTTTATAGAAAAATTGTGTTCAGCATGAGGCTTTCTGGCTCAACGGATACTTAAATAAGCAAAACTGTCGCATCTGGAGTGATGAACAGCCACATGTCATACAAGATTTACCGATGCATCCCGAAAATGATAGTTTGGTGTGGTTTATGCGCTGGTGGCATCATCGGTCCTTTTTTCTTCAAAGAGGACCATGAAAGAATTGTTACCGTCAACGGCGAACGATATCGAGCCATGTTACGCAATTTTTTTTCTTGATGCTATCAATAAGTAAGGCCCAATTACTGTTAAATATAAGCTTTAATATGCCGTGTTTATAATAATAAACCTTCAAAATGCAGCTTATAGAATCTCTTATTTAAAACATCGCTTTCTCAATACCTACCTATTCAATCAGCCATATCGCTTTCACTCTTTACCAACAAAAAGACATCCTCGAGACAAAAGGATTACAAGCTTTCCAATGACCTTTTCGAACTACCTACATATTTTTAAAATTTGTTACATGATTTTTACTGATATCCAACCAGTCTTGTCATTCTATCTTTGTAGCCGTTAACATGTAACAAGCTATTGAACTTATACAACAACATCCGCACCGTCAACCATATTCCGATTCTCTATGAAGTGCGAGCCATTTCCGTACAAAATCCCAGTCTGTATGGTTGTGTTTTTTTCTCAAGTCTACCTGTGCGCGTGTTACCAAATAGCTAAATTCAATTCGAACAATTATAGACTCGACATTCAACGAACAAGCTATGGTGTAGCATGGCGAAACACCCATCCACTGTTATCTGCAAATGTCAGCTGACATTTGAACGACTTTGGCTAGAGGGCGCATTGTCTGTATATATGTGTGTATATGCCAAACGCAGAATACACCGTTCCCTTCTTCTGCCGCAAACAATATTTTCCAATTTTTACTTGTTTTCTTTTCGTTCAGGATTTTTGTTTTGTTCCAAGTATTCAGCTGTTATCCTCTCTCCGAATGTTAGTCGAATTCTTCGAAAACTACCCCCACAAACTCAAACTCCAGTGGCAGCTATAGGTTTATAGAGCTTCGCACACAGATGTGCGCGCCATCAGGGTATGGGGCGAAGGTGGTGAAAAATCCATCGCCGAGTGTTCATGACATTTCTCTTATTACCTTTTTGCCAAAGTGGAAGTTTTCCATGAGATTACTACCCGCAAGGGGCATGGGAAAATTACTTCTGTATGTGGCCACCCGTCCCCTCGTATTCATTCATCCCTGGAACACACAAATGTTTGTCAACCTGATTGAGGAACATTTAATTTTTGCTTGCCGTTGATTTTCCATCATTTGATGATTTTTGGTGCAGAGCCAGGTGTTTGATGTTGCCTGCCTTTTGGAAACAATCGAGTAACACTTTGTCTGTCCCCACACTAAGTGAGTTATACATTTCAATAGGCTTTCGCATGGACTTGAAAGACGAATGACAGCCCACCCAACATCCCGTCTCAGTGGTTGGGAGGAAGGAAGTCGTCTAATATTACTTTGCCAAATGTTGCCAAGCTCCATGACGCGCACAAGGAGCTAGAGAGGGCAGCACACACAACATCAGGCATCCATCATGAACATAAGGCGTGCTGCTATACTGCCATCGCTGGTGCTTTCAAAAGCCAACAACGCATACACAGAGCGGAGAGCTATTTGCCTGTAATCTCGCTGCAGTGATTCTGGAGGTTCCAACATCGCTTCGTGGAAGCAGGCAGACCCTGATGAAGCACAGATGCTCGAAAACGTCTGGAGCAGATTCTTTTTAAGTGTGCAAACGTTTGTGTTGGTTGCTGCGGATAGGCGGTAGTCGATGCTATGTTGGGGACAAGGACTGGGGGTGGTGGTGCTGGTGGATGAAATGGAAAAAATTATAATAATACACTGCTTGGCCAGTGAGGGTACTACTGCTACTGACAGGCATATGGCGCGGGGTATTTTCCCCAAAGTGTTGGCGAGATGGGGGCTATTTCGGAGGTACACCGTGTTTTTTTTTTTACTTCTCTCTGGGCAACTGCTTTAAATGTCGATGCCGGGGCGAACTTGTATTGGATTTTGGGTAACACATGGGCTGGACAGAGTGAGGCATGGTGATGGAGAATAGAGTGTTGGGAAACAAATGCCAATTGATTTCAATGCGCTGAGTTGATAGTGTTTTATTTTACTTGGTTGAATGATTCGTGGAGAAAAAGAAGCGAAAGATTGATTCCTGCGACTGGTGTGGTGGTGTATTGGGAATGTCATTGATTCGGGAAGTGGGTGACTGGGGAGGTGCATATATTAGCCATATATTCGTTGGCTTATGTTTGGATATTGCGGGATTGTTGACAAAATATAAAATGACCCACTTACACAATGCTTCCAACGTTGGAACCTGTTCCATTGTGGCATATACAAACGGTGGTCTTATTTCTACTTTGATGGTGACTTTGGCTAACTCTTAGTGACAGAAATTAAGAGGGTTTAATATTAGCGAAATAAAATAAGGAGGTGACTAGTTAATTGCTGTATCTAGTGAAGTCATAAATGTGTGTTGAACGCATTCCAACTTTTGATTATAATAAAATTGTTATATTAGAGTTACAGTAAGCCTTGGACTCATAAGTCCGAAAACCGTCTAGATGTCAACCTATGTATCTCGTTGATCAAATTTGAAGTAAATAAAGGTTTTTTTGAAAGGTATAGAACTTCGAATTGAAATAAAACACAAGAAAATCGTTTTAATGTCCATCAATCCGGCTTTATTGGAAGGGTGATTTTAAGCCATTAATGTCTAAATACAATTTGGGGCATGTGGCTGCCGCGGCTGGTTCAAATAAAGCCAAGTTTAGAGGTCCAAATTTCAATACCTTTTTCGAGCATTTGAGGCCATATGCCGTATGTTTGTTAGCGTAGACGAGCGACTTCACATATCCCCAAAGAAAATAATTCAATGGTGTCAAATTGACAGGTAGATTCCGCGAAATTATGCGCTAATCGAATGTTTCCTTCAATAAATCGATTGTGACGTGCGCTGTGTGGCATGTAGCGCCGGTCTCCATTAACGGTAACTGACTCCCCATCATCATTTCGAAAGAAGTATGGTCCAATGACTCCTCCAGCCCATAGAGCACACTAAACAGTCAGTTTTTATGGATGTAATAGCGTCTCAAGAGTCTCATGTGGATTCTCTACACTCCAAATGCGACAATTTTGCTTGTTGACGTAGCCATTCAACCAAAAATGAGCCTCATCATAGAGATGAATCTCATTTTCAGCCCATACACCAACATCACGACAAGCTGGATTTTGTAAGGTCGTAAGCCAAGATCTTTGCACAGAATCTTCCATAAAGTTGATGGACAAAGCTATAACTGCTGTGCACGGTGGCGATTCAATCGGGTCCTCTTCAACACTTTGTCTTCAGCGGCAATTGTTTCTTCTATGCGCACTGTTCGACGTCTCTGCACATGCGTATTATCATATAGAGTTAACTTAGTGCTAAAACGATCCATGGTTAACCGAATGTTTCCTTCAATAAATCGATTGTGACGTGCACTGTGTGGTATGTAGCGCCGGTCTCCATTAAAGGTAACTGACTCTTCATCATCATTTCGAAAGAAGTATGGCCCAATGACTCCACCAGCCCATAGAGCACACTAAACAGTCAGTTTTTGTGGATGTAATGGCGTCTCAAGGGTCTCATGTGGATTATCTTCACTCCAAATGCGACAATTTTGCTTGTTGACGTAGCCATTCAACCAAAAATGAGCCTCATCATAGAGATCAATCTCATTTTCAGCTCATACACCAAAATCACGCCGCATTGCATGGTCTCGCGGCTTTAATTCTTGCACAAGCTGGATCTTGTAGGGTCGTAAGCCAAGATCTTTGCGCAAAATCTTCCATAAAGTTGATGGACAAAGCTTCAACTGCTGTGCACGGTGGCGATTCAATCGGTTCCTCTTCAACACTTTGCTCTACAGCGGCAATTGTTTCTTCGATCCGCACTGTTCGACGTCTCTGCACATGCGTATTATCACATAGAGTAAACTTATTGCTAAAAAGATCCATGGTTAACCGAATTAATTGTTCTGATGGACGATTATGTCGACCATAAAATGGACGGAGCTTGCGGTAAACTTCGCGAAACGAACCATTAATTTCGAATAAAATTTGCTCGATTTGCAAGCGTTGTTCATTTGTCAACCTGTTCATGATGAAATGGCAAACTAAACTGAACATAAATGACATTAGAGTTGCCCGACTCGACCGCAAAATGTCAGTTTTATCTCTACTCGAAAAACCAACATCTAAAAAAAAACTCGTTATGTCCACCCATTTAGATTGCCGACCAAAAGACGCACTCAGTTTGCATCATCTATGCTTTTCGCCTCATTTCTTAAGTGGCGTCCGGAATAAATATGTATCTCGCCAAACATGCCTCCACAATTTTTTCGTTACCTAGCCAACTGCCTCCAGTTGCACACTTCAAGTTGGTTGAGGTTGGTTTTTATTTGTGCTCGCCTATATTAAAGCTAGTTTTCCTCTACTTTGTATGACTTTTGGTATGACCAATAAGAACACAACTGGAGTTCTTATTGGGTCCTTGGATGATTGACATAAATGCAGGTTCTTATAAAACATTGCAACTTAGCAGATGCTTGTTTGCTTGCAGAATGCACACCCTAACACTGGTCACCTTTCTAAGGGTCCATCTATCTATCTATCTCAGGCTATCTTTGAAAAGCCTCATCGGAAATTTTCTTTTACTTCTTCCGATCTCTTTGAATTTATAAAAAGGCCGCGCGAGTTGGTGTCAAAACAAAGCTTATGAATGAAATGAAAACAAGATTATCCAAAAATATTTGAGTTTCGCAGAAAATCACTTTTTTGTTTTTGGATAATCAAGGCTTTTTTTCTGAAGTAGATAATGTTTGTCATTCCACCCATTGGAAACAATATTTTCCAAAGCTTTCGAAGTAAAATTTTAATTCTACCATGTTTTGTGTTCGAATGAAGTTGTTCATAGATAGCTATAACTGGACCCTAAGACCTATCATATGCCTCAGATATCTCACTGATTACTAATGTATTACTATAATTGATAAAAGTAAACCTACCAATTCATCAGTGATTCTATGAAGATCAACGATCATTCAATTAAGTACATACCTAATCATCTCCTGGGTATTATATCCGCCTAATGTGAGTGACATTCCAATTATCCCAAAAATTCCTTCCACAGTCTATCACTTAACAAAAAGATCATCTTGCGGCTGTAGGTAATCCCATTGATAACATCCGTCTGCCTCTAAAAAAGAAAAGTGAAAAACGCTTACCTAAAAATACCCGTCCAAAACACTAAACGTTTCAATGGCGCTCTTAATGTACTGAGCTAAAAAAAGGAATGTATATCTAGTATCTACTGAGGTTAACAGCTCTCTCGCAATCTGCTAAATGTTCTCGACGTACCTACATTTTCGTTTTTGTTTTGGACGATTTTTTTAAAATTTTCATCTGTTCTCCCTTTTTAATTTCTATCGCCATCTGTGAAACATCGGTACGCAAACTGACACGCTCAGCAATCGAAAATTCAGCTGCTGCAGCTGGCAATCGTCAGCCGTATAATATTGAATAGCAGCAGACGCAGAAACACGTAATATACATATGTGTACAGCAGCCAACTGAAACATCAACAGAGCAGCAGCAGCCACACCACATTGGGATGGGCGGAATTGTATGGAAAAGATGTTTTCCAGACCTTGGGGAGATAAAAACGTAGATACACACTTGTTATTTTTATTTTTGGAGCACCAAAACTGAGTCGGAACGGTTTTCAAATTGAAAAGATATAAAATTTACTCTTCCATTGAATGGAGACAGCAAGAAATTGATAATTAAAATTAGTGCATTGAGAGAATACAGGCAACACTGGGTATGACATCGACAATTAGAATCCTTTCGTGAAAATGGACTTCATGTATGTGGTGGTCATTGGGGTCGATTAGGGGATAATGGGTATCTATTTAAATAGATTCGTGTTTCTTCAAAATTCAAGTTTTGAGTTTGATATGGGATAAGCCTTTTAAGAACGAGTTAAAATTTAAAGAAATTCTAAAAATGTCTACTGACATTTTAGATTTATTTTCGTTAACTAAAATTAGATGTGACATTAAAAAGAAAATTTCTTGGGGTTGCCTCTATACAACTGACGTAATAGGACACAAAATAATTAATATATAAATATTATACAAATTTATATTTGAAAATCGAATGGTATGCAATTAAATGATAACATTAACAAATAACAGAATCTTATATATTTTACGTGATAAATGGAAAAGCTAATTTTATATATTCAAGAAATCTGCCTTTTTGCAAGTAGGTACAAGGGACTAACTAATAGTGCTTACACACCGAATCGAAAACTGAGTTTTCGGCAAAAGATTTTCGAAAACCACTTGTGATTTCAGACCAATCTCTGACCAGATTTCGTTTGACATTTCAATCAGCTCTGATACTAGCTGAAAGATGTGTGTGGGAAATTATATTAACTGAACAAAATGAATTCAAATATTTTGAAATGGATATCAGGATTTAAAACTGAAAGGGAAACAAATATAAAGATTTTGAGAACAATTTCGATTCTCAAGCCCGCCGCTAAAAGGAAAACGCAAACAAATGCCCATAGCTCCACCAGATAATCACTCCTGTTCTTCAACACAACAAATCTTCTTTTTTTGTTGTTGAAATTTCCAACATATTATAGTTTTACAAGCCAGAGCCACATTTGAAATGAAATGAAAAAATACAACTGTTTTGACAGCGAGTTCATCAGCTGTTTTGTGGTACGCTTGGAACACATGTAGAACGTATGAAAAGGTGTGTTCGTTCCAACAGCCTTCAACGAGATGATATCTGCGATGTGTTTTCGAGACGGTTACGGCGTATCCTACTAGTTTTTGAAAACGGCAATGTGTTGGAAAACTTGTGTTTTATATGAAGTTTTCAAGCATTTTTGCGAAAACTCAGTTTTTGGTTCGGTGTGAAAGCACTATAGGGATGATTAATTTTTATAAGAGTTTTAATTTATTTCGTCAACAACTTTTCTAAAAATATAATAAGCTGTTTTATATTTTAACTTTAATAATAGTGAATAAATGTTACTTGTAGTTCAGTACACAAGCACTAGGAAATATTGAAAACTGTTTCAGAATTGAGTTCTAATACAGACATTTTGTAGACACAAAAACTTGTTGAGATAAAGGATCTTCAACTCAGCGAATGCTAGCTCGGTATGTTTTTAAAATTAGCAAGTTGAAATTCACTTTTCTGTTGTGTGGTATAAAAGAATAGTGAAAACCCAATAACTTAAACCCATCAGATTGATGAACGACTTGACACATTTTCCAAGGACACTTTCATATACGTAATACTTTAAATATAATAAATTAAATATAAATAATAACAGCTCAATGTTGACAGGATATACTGGTGAACATTAATAATGTTCTATAGGCAAACATAAGTCATCACATAGTATCAGATAAGGCAGTTTATTGTTGCATTTTCATATTTTCAGAGACTATTTAATAGTTATGGTGCCGTTATTATTGGTCCATATGTTAGCAGCGTAAACAAGATGATAACCAATTTTCTCTTGACGCAGCTTGACAACATTAACTTGGACAGGCATAGATTCCTCGTATCTGCAGACTGTCCGAAGGTCACACCACTGCAAAACAGTTCAGACTTTTAAAATCTCACATTAAATACCGGTGGCTCCAGTGCCCATGTGATTAGTTCCTTGGACTTCTTGTTCAAGTCCGAAAAGTAACAACAACTAAGCCCCTTTCACTGCTTCACCTCTTTTAAAAGTCTGAGAAACATCCAACAGTATAAAACTGTCTTGAGAAGCTTTGCAAAAATATAACAAAGTGTATAATTAATTGAAATATACTCCGTAGCCCTAGATGATATCCTAGATCTAGTGTGGATGATTTGTGCAGTTTTGAGACTGAGAGACTCGTTACAATGGACACCCTCTTAAGTTGAACACACAAAGATACTAAATCACCTTCACATTACAGAAAAAAACCGATCACATCACTACCAAAATCAGTTTTGGGCATAACTTCAAGTCAACCATTTCCAGTCGCCTCGAATGGAAGTTGGATTTGATTGGAGATAATAACTTGATTCAAATCTACAAGAATGAGTCTAACACAGAATCTGAAGTGGGTGGAGGTGTTTACTCCGAGATGCCTAACTTAAAGATATTCTTTCGCCTTCTTGATGGCAATTAAGGAAGCCTTGTCCTAATTAAGGTTTAATGTAATATCCTCGAAGAATGACAGCCAATCGGCAATCAAATTATTGGGACCAATCTCATTCACATCGAAATCAGCCCTCGAATGTCGACTATATCTTAATGGAATGGCAGACTAATTTACCGTTCACCTCTCCTGGGTACCGGATCCCAGAGATATTCAAGGAAACTGTAACGTGGGTGAAATTCTATCGCCAGTATGATAGGTAGGTATGCCCCTTGTTACATGTAAATCAATAATCAACTGGATGCGATCAAGAAGGCAAATCGCTGATGGATAAACGATACAACGTGTTTAATATCAACGCATATCTGACCAGAAACGATCTCTATGTTGGCTTAGGATGAAAAGCTAAAACATCACTACCATTATCGGAGAAGGTAGCGGCAAAATTGGTTTAGCAGTAAATGAGGGTAATACTAAGTATAGATGTGCTTTCAACACGAAAGGACACAAAATGTCGACGAATTGGACATCTGTCACCATTGACAGATATAACTTTGAGGTAGTATGGGACTTTGTCTACCTCGGCTCCGCTATTAACTCTGACAACAACATCTCGTCAGAAATTAAACGAAGAATTACTCTTACCAACCGCTGTTTCTTCGGACTAAGAAAGCAATATAGTAGTAAAGCCCTCACTCGAACTACTAAGGAGATTCTACATTAGACTCTGATCATCCCAGTCCTGCTCTACGGCGCTGAAGTTGTGACCGTGTCAAAAGCGGATGAAAAGATCCTTGGGCCATTCGAGAGCAAAATTCTTCGAAAACTCTTCGGTCCCGTTTGCGTTGACGGACTATGGAGACGTAGGTTCAACCAAGAACTATACGAGCTGTATAGCGACATACCCCGGTCAAAAAACTCCGCACCGAAACTCCGACTAGCAGAGTCTTCGATTCGCAGCCAGACGTCGGACGCAGTAGAGGAAGACCTCGCATTAAGTGGCGCGCACAAATAGAAACCGACCTCAACCAACTTGGAGTGCGCAACTGAAAGTAGTAAGCTAAGGACCGGGGTAATTGGAGAGGCATGTTGGTTGATGCCCAGGTTCATTCCGGACTGTAGCGCCACTACCAACATCAGTGTCCTTACAGGACACTGCCCTCTAGGCCTACGTGCAATAAGACTAGCCCTCATCAGCAATGACTTCTGCAGAAGCTGGTGGGACGAGCAAGAGTAGGAGTGTATTCCTCAGCTTCTCTGCTCTTGCCTAACTCTCTCCAACAAAAGAAAACTCCATCTTTGACAATTTAGGTGAGCTGGATTGTAATATCTGAAACCTTCTTCGCTTTATTGTTAGCTCGGCATGGTTCACTTAGGCAAACGAATATTAGGAAAAGTTAACATATCATGAAATATCATAGCGGACCTTTGCTAAAGAACATTTTATTGAATTAAGTTTGGAATGTAAATGTTGGTGATATCGATTATTTGCAGTTTTTTTGTAAAGACGATTAAAGATTGCCGCAATGAAATAAAGCTAAACATGTTCATTTCAAGTCACCGCCAAACGAGTAATGTCCTCAAGTTGCTGCTACAGAATATCCTTGGTGACATACGCTGTATGGTAGATACGTCCTGTCATTGGTTCATTTTACTTGTACCGCTCGCCGTTGATTGGCAATGCCTGTTTCATTTTGAAAGAACTCTAGGATTGTCAGAATGCACTTGGTGCTGATGTACCTCGTGTGGATTGATTTTGTCACAAATCTGAAAACGTAGCTCGTTCAAACATCCATTCATCCAACATCGTTCTTGTTGCTAAAGATTACTACTGCCCATTCAGGGAGCGCCTTAACTATCCACCTGGGTCAGTAGGATTTTATACTTAACGTAATTCTTGGAGGACAATAAACGCCGAATAACTTTTATATACATAATGCTATAAATATATTGAGATATTAGCACCGACATTCACATCGCAATTAGGAAGACAATGTTTATAGGCGATGTATTTTGCAGCAAATTCGCAGTAATTCCATGCCCCAACGCAAATTAAAAAAAAGAATTTGAAAATAAATTTCTAAAAATGGGACTTATTCAGAATCTTCTACAAAACTCACCACTGTCGCATCGCAACACACCACAGTTGGCAATGCCTAGCCGTATCCATACCAAAATTTGTACTCATTTCATATCCACTCACACATACACAATTATGTGCCTATTTACATTTCTAAATACATGGCGAAAAGGGAAAGATATAGTTCTAATACCATAATAGCTTTAAATGAATGGAAACAGCTGGTAAATGTTCATGACACCTGTGCCCAGCATACAGGACTATATTTTCAAAATATTCGTATTCGCATATATGCGTATCTGTGTATTGGGTAGGAAGGCAAAGAAAGAAAACACTGCCTGTAGCTGTAACTGGCAGGACCAGAAGTCGACCGGAATAGTGAATATCTATTACTTCACCACATTGTCCTTGTGCGGTGTTGGTTTGTCTTCTATACAAACCGCCACTAGCAGTAGCATAGTAGAGCAGCTGAAAACCTACAACCGCTGCAGACATATTGCGGCGGTATGTGTTTGTTCCTATTGAAGTGTATGCATGTGACCGAGAGCGAGTCATAAAGGACATGCGGCAGACAACACTTCCAAAGAGGAAGTTGTGTCCAGCTGCATTGAAGAACGAACAAAAAAAAAAGTTTAAGGAAACCTCGACAACGAAAGACGAGAAAAAGGGGTTGTCAGGCACGTCCTTGTCATCACTACTACCACAACAGCAGCACCAGTAATACACTACACACATGTTAAAGTTCAACCCACATTGGAGAAGCGTCTCCTAGTGTAAAAGCCTAATTGCATCTCTTCCATGCTCTCTTTGTTGGCTTTGATGGGTCCTTCTGGTGCCACATTTCGTACACCAACTACATACTCGTATATGTGGAAAGGATTCGCCTCGATATTTTTTCAACGTCGTTTGGTCACATTCCACACATTTGCTGTACGTGTCGCAGATGTTGGCACGTGTCCCATCGTTGAAATTCAATTAAAAAAAGAAGAAAAAAATATAACAAAACTCTGGACACAGGTGTACTTGATTGCTTCATCCTTTTTGCCGCCAAAAGTCCGGGCGCGTACCCTTCCTTCCTGTTATCATCATATTCTAATTTGCTATAGATGTCATAAATTCCTACAGTATAGTGGCTAAAGGATAACGTCACGGTCTATGCTATTATTTTCATTACGACTGACTAATTTGACAATCACGTAATAAGGATTCGCTCCGTACCTACGTCATCATGTTAATAATTACCGCCGCACCGTATGACAACAGTTGTAAAGGAACCCATGCGTGACGATAGGCTAATGGGCGGCTTACGCGCTGTGAACATTCAAATATGTTTCCCAAAAATAACTATATACTCATTCATTTCCCTAGACCACAGCGTTTTGCTGTTATGTCGACAAAAACCGCCCCCACTTTGACATAATAATATGTGTTTAAACGCATCCTCTTTTCAAATCACAGAGTTCATTGTTCAAGTGAGGGCTTCCCCAACCCTGATGTTCAAAACTCTCGTGTGTGAGAAAATTTCATAAGAGATGACTGCCGTTTACTTACGTTCCTTTCCTCCTTTACTGGGTATAGCCATTGACTGTTTGGAAAATTCCATAGAGATAGGGATATAAAAGGTTTTCTTACTGTTTGCAGAGAATGTTGGTGGGCTTGAGTAAACAAAGATAAGCGTGGCGCAGTGTAGCGTCGTAAAGGGGTACGGTCCGGGTGTTGTATGTGTAGTTCTGTTGGATCGATTCATTGCACTGATTGATGAAACAGTATTGTGAACTTAGTTAATATTTTTCTATAATTTTGAGGAGGATCATTAAATCTTAGATTAGATTAGAGATTCGAAATTTTAGGAAATCTCACGAATGTCGTTTCAGGCATTCAAGAATGTCAAAAAAATCGATCAAGAATAACGAAGAAAATACTTTACAAGGATGGAAATCAGTATTTTTGGGCGTGGAACTAAATTTTCTTAGTTACAGGACATCGCCATTGCTGAGGCGCAGAATAATAGTAAAGATTGCTCTATAATGAGATAGATAACAGGAAAATAGACTGTTAGAAATGTGACAAAAATGTATGCTACACCTGTTTCCTCCAAACGCCAGGAGAGCTTAGCTTATTCTTATCTTTTTTTGGACAGCACTGTATGGAGCACCCCACTTGAGCTCTCTGTTTCTCTTTTGAGTGTGATGATTTGATTCTCTACTCCGACGACGATTTGATTTTGATTTAAGTCGAAGGTGTTCTTTTGATTCTAATTTCCTTGTCATGGCTTACAATTTCTCAAACGTTGCCGGCTTATCGCCCCAAGCGAAAATGTATATTGAGGTAATACCACATGATCTATACGTCCGAATTCCACAGCCAAATATATAAAACTTGCTATTCATCGAACTGTTGTCACAAAAAAGCTATGATTTCACCGGTCGTAGGTAAAGTAGCGCCAACTGTAGAACCAATTGTCGTCAATATCACAGACCTCAATATAAGACAGCAAATATTGTCCGTTATTAATTGTTATCGATGGTTCCACTAGGTAAAAACCAGACAAAACACCTGTTTCCTCTGAATGTAATGACAGCACATAAACCATTTTCTGGTTGCACCCCAGATAGTGAAATTTAGCTAACCATGTCAGTAATCCATACATTGGACTCATTGCTAAAAAAATGTATACTTGAATACAATGCATTTTCTTAAAGCTTATTAAGATCCCAAACAATGAATCGGTGGCGATTCGGAAGGTCCTCTGGCTTTAATTTTTACACGAGTACAATTTTGAAGTTTTTTTTATTAATTTTGCACGCACTCAATGGATTGTGAATACCCCATAAATGTTTAACCACAGTGCGTTAGGGAAGGCGAAGACAGAGAGTGATAGTAAAGATGTTGGATGTTCTAACTTACGTAAGTGGCGCAACAGTACGGAATGAAGCTGGGCCTCACCCAACATGCTTACGAAATTATCCCGATCCTAAGCTACCTGCTCCAGTTGTGCACTACTGCGTCCGCCGTCTTATTCGCTCCGAATTCGCCATTTTAAGCGTTCAATGCGAAGTATTTTTTTTTAACCAGGTCTATGTCGCTGTACAGCTTGTATTGTTCGTCTTCGTAGCCCGTCAAAGCAAACTTGACCAACGATATTTCGAAGAATTTTCCGCTCAAAACGACCAGCGCCGTTGAGCAGGACTAGAAAGGTCTGGGTCTTGTATTTTTTTTATTTATGTTTCAACTAACGATGTACATAATTATATATGCTTTGTTAAAACGAGTTCGTTGTCCAGCATCAATAATGTTTCCCATACACAAGTAGAGATACTTTTTTCAATAGCCTTTTTTGACAGATCACTTGTGAGTCGTGTCATGCTGTCATGTTTTTTTTTGTTTAGTATTGTTTGGCATTTCATAATGGAAAGACTTACGCGTGAACAACGTTTAGAAATTGTTCAACTTTATTATGAAAATTCACGTTCTGTGAGGAATGTGTTTCGTGCAAACCATCACCGGCCGGTCGATTGGCCACCAAGATCGTGTGATATCACACCGTTAGACTTTTTCCTGTGGGGATATGTAAAGTCAAAAGCTTATGCCGACAAACCCGCTTCGATTCAGTCCTTGGAGGAAAACATCACACGTGTCATTCGCCAGTTACCAGTCGAAATGCTCGAACGAGTGTTCGAAAATTGGACTCAACGGATGGACCATCTGCGACGTAGCAACGGCCAACATTTGATAAACATAATCTTCAAAAAATAAATGCCAAAGAATGTTCTTTCAAATGATAATAAACATTCTCCATTAAATTTGAAATTTCTGTGTTTTTTTCTTTAAAAAAGTAGGGAACCTCACCCTTTACTTTCCACTCGTAAGTCTACTGCGAATTCTCATTACTTTCTGCGCCCTTTGGTCGGAAAGTGCACAGACGCTTACTCGTTTTGATGTACCTGCGTTCACACGTGGCAGGTATTGCTTTCATCCTTCAACGTCGGGTATTTTGGGTTTGCCAATTGTAACTCCACGGTCATACCGGTTTTCCCATTGCCACTTGTTACAGTGTTCTGGAAAAACCCTCTGATTCTTTGCTTTAACTGCGATTGCTGTTGTCCCTTTGGCAGCTGTTTGACAATTTGACAGCTGCCATTGAACACAATGAAAGTTGTCTGTGAAGGCATTGTAAGTTGTCTTTGGACTGTCACAATTGGCATACATTGACATAACCTCTTGTCTTTCATGTTACAGACGTGATTTGGTGATGTCCTGTGTGTTTGGTGTCCTGTCAATGTTTGTTTTTTCTTGTTGTGGCGAGAGTGTTTATGTATGGCCGTTCACCTGAACACATTGGTTGCTCCTCCGTTGCTGATCGTTGGTGGAAAGAGATCTTTTGACCATCGATATAGGCTTTTGAAGTTGCAGCTTTCTCAGTGGAGAACGTCAACTCTGCAACTTTTACTGTTGTCTAATCGTAGATTCAATACTGAGATGGTTGTCTCGCACCAATTATTATCAGGATAAATTGATGCTGCTGCGATCTCTTAGGTGCTATTGGTTTGAACACCCGAAATCTTCGTAGATTATACATTATACGAGTCATACGAGGCTTAAGTTGGGTACTGAAAACGATTTCATTCAGGATATTACCAAAAAGATCGTACATAGGTTACTCATTCCGTGATTTTAAAAACGATAATCGTTGACGATAGTGAAGGAGAGGTTGTGGGTACGTACCGTGTAATTGGTATACACGTGCACACATTCAACATACAAACAACGCACTGTGTACCCAGAAAGTCTCCTTTAAATGATCATCGTTTTTATGGTTACGGATTTAGTAACCAGGTTTACATGAAACAAACGAATAGTTACATTGACGTCGTCAGACGATTATTGTCTTACTCAATTTCAGCTCTGACCGAGGCACAAAACATGTAAACGAATAGAGTTTATTTGGATATAAATCATAAAAAAAAGTCACAGAACTTGAAACCAATTTTGAAAACAATTTTGTTCCAATTAAACTGAAGCCCATTTTCTACTGTATCCCAGGCCATTTTTTTTCTCCAATTTTCACCTATTTCTCGAGAAATAAAGTTCCCAGACCTACTACTTTGTTTACCCAACCGTATTCCCTTTTCAAAACGTGTTGAAATGAAATCAATAGAAAGGTGTTCAAAAAAAAAATAAATAAATAAAGAGATGTGAAGTGAAAAAATTCATTTCGACTTGCTTCTCATGAAACGTACGACTACAAGAAAATGGCAAAAATAATCTTCTTTTCAACAATCCCAGTAGTAAAACACCCCACTCCCACTCCAGCCCCTCTACTGGAAAACGCGTGCAAAGCAAAAATTAGAGATTCCATTAGGAGCAAAGCCATCTCACAATCTTCTGGCAAAAGAGAAGCTCCACATGGTGTTGTTGACATGCTCTTCATTCGTCATTATGTTTTCAGTGAAAAGTGATAAACGAAAAAAAATGACAAAAAGTGGGAAAAATGGAACAAAATTTTGAGGGCGGAGGAGGTGTAACATACAAAAGCGCTCCTGTCACTGGCAGACACCTTCAACTTGTTGGACAGAAACCAGAAGGGGCTTTAAAATCAAATACAGAACTTATCACTCGTCATCATCATCGTCCTCATCGGGTATAGAGGAGGATTCTCTATGAAGTATCGCAGAGTGTCTGGCTGTCTGTTTGTGTGTCGCTCGCACTAAATCCGGGCCATGTGGTTGCGTGCGGTGGCCTGTCAATAAAATGCGATGGCGCGATATCAAGCGAAAGCTAGCAACGGCAACACATAAATATAGCACTCGCGCAATGTGAGAGGTGAATTGCTTTGTGCAATTAATTGAAATTACTCGATATTCTGAGTTCATGATGTTGGAGTTGTTTATAGTTCGAATATTCCGCGGAGGAGGTCTATCGTGTGTTATATGACGTATCCGTTGTTGGCGAAAAATGTTGCTTTAATTTGTTAATAAAAACTATCTGACAAATTTTGTTTATTGACAAAGAAATATTTTTTCGAACTTTCACGATCGTGACATTTTAATGAGCTAGTCTACCACCCCACAATACTCTGTGAAGATGACATTGTTTTGATGGACTTTGATTGTTATTTTGCTGATCCGTTTTATTTATAAATCGGCAGACGGAAATATCCTTAGTGTTACGCCATTTAGGCGCACCATTGAGGCGAAGTCTGACTTTACTGGGAATTGAGGATTCTATACGTATTTACCCAACATACTCTAAAACGTCCATAGTATAGGTTGAATCTCCGTCGTCTCCATAGCCAATCAACGTAAATGGGAATGAAGATTGTCCTAAGAATGGAAAAAAATTCTTGTCCATTTCTTCTCACAGAAAATGTAGTTTGCAATCATCACAAGAAAGAAAAAGTCCACTTTCATCAAGCCCATCCTCGAGGCGTCATAGTTGGTTAAGATGATTAAACATACATTAACAGCTGCTTAACTTAGTTATCTTTTTAGGAAAAAATCCAAAATCTAATCCGACCAGCTCCGAGTTAGTAAGTACAGTCATTATTGGTTGTAGTTTGATAACTGAAGTCAGTTCCAAGACGAGAGATCTGTCTTATAAACGAATCTTGAAGTGCTTCATAGCTCATTTACCTAACCAAATCTATTTCTGTTTTACATTAATAATATTGGTATTTCACTACGGACTTCAGATTTTTGAAAATTAATAGCGTCCATATTTTTGAAGCTACAGCTGTCAAATTTGCTGTCACTTATTTAGTCTGTTTTGCTAAATCATCATAGACGGACATAGCGTGCAAATGATAAAATTGTGTTAGTTAAATTCATGTTCTGTTCGGGAAACGTTCCGCGGGCTTCGCCCATTTAACGGTCGTCATAGTAGGACGATGAGCACTATTCGCAATGTGGTGGTCCACCGATTCAGTAAACAATAAATCAATACAATTTTGTCGACGAAAATATTGCCACTGTACGTGAGAGTGTGGGGGAAATCCGATGCAGTCGATTTCACGTCGCCTACAAGAACTCGGCATTTCGCAGTCATGCACACTTATAAAATTTAACTGATCTAGGAGCTGAAAGTAAATGACCTTAGCAACGAAGTGTGTTCGCTGAACGGGCAGTTGGAAAGTAACCCTGATTTTCATCGAAAAATCATCTTCAGCGATGAGGCCCATTACTAGATAAATGGGTTCGTAGATAAGGACAAATTTGTGACGAATTTGTGTCGAATTTGTGACAAAACCAATTCACATGAGATTGGAAAAGTCACTATTTGGTGTAAATTTTGGGCTGGCGGTGGCATGGGTCTATATTTCTTTACGAACGACTTTGGTCGGGCCATCACAGTCAACGGCAAGCGTTAAAGGTCAATCATTAACAACTTCTTTTGGCCTAAATTTGATGATATGGATACCAACTACATGTGGTTTCAACAGGACGGCGCGCACTTCGTGCCATACAGCTCACGCCACATTGGAAATTCTGCAGGAGCGATTCAAGAGCATGGCGATTTGACCCCGTTTGACTTTTTCTGAAGTCGAAGTCCACAAAACATACACTGCTCAAATTCAGCCTGATTTTGTGCTTTTGAGTTTTTTTTATGATACGGCGATTTCGGTCGTAAACCTGGTCCCCATCTAAGTATTAATCGCTTGGTTTCTGTGCAGACCCGACACCCGATGTTTACAGCATAGTACATCTTAGTTAGTCGAACTGTAAATAAAAAACACTTTCTGAGACTCAAAATATCATGCTCTACAGTTTATCTATAGAAAGTTTTGAGCTACTCCCACTTTTGTGGCGTATAAATTCGTTGGGTACTCCTGAAACCAATTTTATTTGTGAATAAATCTGTTTAGGACATTATTATATAAGTATTCACCTACTATGTCGTTTTTGGTTTGTGAGAGACCGGGACAAATGCAATCTTATTTCACGATTTCTCTAGATTTAAGGATTTTTAGTGCATTGGATCTGATGACAGGTTGGTTGCCGAAAATGTCACAATATCTCCATTTGGAATCGGATTCTCCTTTCACTAAGTGACATCTTGATGAGTAGTAACGTATTCGGCTAATTCGGTTATTCGAAAGTAAGTTTTAGCCACACTGGCTATTTAGACCGCTCTTTAAAGGTCTGTATACAAACAACGTGTTAGAAATGTTCGCCTTCAAAATGAATTGAACCACTTATCTATCTCGGAATGAGAAGACCTCCGGATTTACCAGAAAAATATTCGATGTTGGTGAACATTGCTCTACCAGTGTTACCCATTCGTATTGTACAATTACCAGCAGCTTTTATAGTACGCAGTATAAAATTCACTTGAAAATAAACGAACATTTGAATTGGGATGTTTTAAAACTAGCTAATGAAACAAAGGCCTAATTTTGCAAACAATTTTTCCCTGGTTACCGTGCGGACCAAGCGTAGGATTTCCTTTTTCCTTAAAATATTGACTCTCAGTTGAACTGTTGAATTGCTATTAATGCTCAAATAAATAGCGCTACCAGGTCCCTTACCTTTTGTCAACATCGTGCCAATGTCCATATTTCACAACCTCGTCAAACACATTTTTGCAATAGGAATTCCAGTATCACTTCTTTACAAGTCCATTCATCAAATCCGCTTTCCTGTGTCATTATTGACCCAAGTCTCATTGACAGGAAGTGTTGTGTTTACTTGCTCCCATGGTCATTAGCATTTCTACTCCTGCAGATGTAGGAAACACCTCATCAATCGTCACCATGGCAGTGTTCATCTTCCTCATCTATGTTAGGTTCAAGTGCCAAAGCAATGTGTACCTGTACATTTCCACTTCAAGACAGATGCGGTATACATTAGACTGGATCAGCTAGAAACGTTCACGATGCTTGGGCCTCATTAAGTAGTCAGCTCATCAGCCAACGAATGATCCCATCTCCCCACCGTTTTGTTGAAAGATTAAATAGCAACAAACGAAGAATGTAGTATCAAGATGTGTAAACATATACCACATTCCATTAAATTGGATTTTTTATTTTTAAATGTATTAACGTGTCAAAAAGTCGCTTAACTATCAGAAATATTGCAAGAAAAAATATTTTATAATTCTTAACCTCAATTAATTTGTTTTCTCTTTTCTTTCTCAGATGGCGCTTGATGGCAAGGCAATAATAAAAGAAGAAATAACTGATAAAGACGCATTCGAAGCCACAGTAACCACAAACAATAGACGAACCAAAGGTAAGCTAAATTTCCAATCCCATGCCCCCCTATACAACAGAGGTTTTATGCAAGCGCCGAGCAACAACCCCTTGTGCGTCCAACAACCCTTGTTCTGGAGCACACTCGTTCGTTCCCATCGACATGATTAATTACCACAGACAAACCGCCCAACAAACAACAGCACTCAGTCCCATAAAAACCCACCCCGTGAAAGATGAAAAGCAGACAACTGCACGACAACGTTTAAATCAATCTTTTGTAGCCCGACTATCAGCCCTTCTTCAATTGACAGGTGTCCAGCATGCAAAATTCTCACTGTTTTTTCCCCAAACCGTTTTTTATCGGTTTATTCTACACCCACACCCCACAGCACACAAAGGGTGGGTAGACATTGTGAAAATATTTTGATATGTTTCTAGCATGTTACATCACAATTTACCATCCACTCTGGCACTACAGCTCCCGCTATGGCCCATTAGGACTCGCTTTGTTGATGACCAACCATCCTTGAAGAGAGTGTGCTTGTTGTCTCACGATGGACCAACCGAATGGCCGACCGTCCACCCTATTCGGAAAAATGTGCAACAAGGGGGATTTTTTCTTCGTCTTTTTTTCTTGTTTGTCAGTGTTATCCTTGGAGCCCTTTTCATAAATTCACAAAGGATGTGCACATTCCCATCGTGTATAGCAGGAACAAATACAAAAAATAGAGCTTTTCACCAAATCACCTCTCTTTTTCTGTGTGTGGATGTGTAGATTGTATGATGGAATGGAAGAAAGAAATCGAAGAGATAAAGGATTTTGACGCTCGACGAGGATCTACTGTTGGTTTTTAGTGTGATGTGGCGTGGGAACAGTGGTATCAACAAGATAGCCCGAGAGTGGGGTTTATCGTATGTCTTGTGGTGATGTTTTCCATAGTAACAACAAAAAAAAAATCCTCCCCCAAAAAGGTGTGCTTCAAGGAGAAGGAGAAGTGGCATGGAGTAAACACAGATGGTTCCAATTCTTAAGAAACAACTGGCGATGCATGCATAATATTCGTAACACAGAACTTTTGCAGTAGAAACAAGTTAGACATAGTGGAAGGGACTCGTGTAATGCATGCATGACCTACGGCCTACTCACTTAAGTTCCTCAACAGCAGCCCTAGTGGAAGCAAACTTTTGTACATGGCACATGGCAACGCCAACGACAACGTCAACGTCGTCTACGACAATGAGGATGACGAGGACGACCGCCTGAAAGGATTTGCTTCTCCCGTTCGTTCTCCTGTACTGCACATCGATTTATTTTCGGGTCAAAACCGGGAGGAGATGTGGAAATTCGATGCTGTTTGGACAAGCTAATGGGAATTTTCCCCGATGAAGCAGCTGGTGGAGCTTAGGTTTTGTTTGCGATAGGAGTAGTCTCGTCTCATTCGATTTTCCTTCGTTCACAATCTCATGACAAACGCAAAAGTGTTCCCAGATACGAGGAGATGCAGAATGTTTGCGTTTATTCCTGTCGTCTAGATTTTTTTTTTGTTTTCGTTGTGCTACTGTTTAGAAACTATTTTCACTTAGGAGTGGGAGGTAGCCATTCGCCCGCACACCATAAAGACTTACGATGATGATGAAGAAGAGGCAGCACTAGCATCTGGAACTTGGTCATTTGCCCTTAATTGAGAGATAAGATGGGAGATTGTGTGAGTAATTTGAAGACAATTAGGTGTAGTTTGGGTAACTTTCGAATATCTCAGCTGAAACAGATGTGTATGTTACGGAAGGTCGATCCATTTGCAAAAAGGGATATTTCCACTCTCATTCGAGCTTTCAATTCAAATTTGCTGGAGGTGCAAATTCTACATGACGGTAGTTTTAGGATTAACTTGATGACACACCAAGATTACCTGGGCCGTTTACGAAAGAATATGGTGCGTTTGTAGATTTTGCCTGGGGTATAGTTCCATGCAAACATGGGAGGATAAAAATAACATTTATGAGGCGGTGATTGATTCTTTGTCGCACATACAAGTTTTAATTAAAACCTTGAAAGCTTTCTTTTTAAAAATCGAATGAATATCCAAGGATGTCCGATGTTTGTACAAGATACTCGTCATTTGGTTTTACATATTTGCTTAAATAAAGTCTCAACATTCCGACTGATCTTCAACTGTAGTTCTCCATACAACATCGATACACAATTTTCTAGTTCAGAGGGGTTTCTTGACTCGATTGAAGTCCGAATAATTTAGTTTGTCCCTAAGCGCCTGTCTTATTGTTTGTGAAGGCTACAGCACGTGCAAGTTGTGGCAAAAGTTCATGTCAAAATGTAGAATAGCTACCATTTTGTTCGATGTGAAGTTTACACCTTCAAATAAACGTTCCGTTAGAGCAGAGCCGATTTTTTTTGGTGCCGTTATGCTGAAAAATAGTCCTCCTGAGTTGAGGAACACTCGAGCTCGTTATACGCCATTTTGAATTGTTGCTTGCGAAAATTTTGGCTCCAAATTGTTGATTTCTTTCAAGATTCGCAAGTTGTGAACTGTGACCCCCAAATTGTACAAATAAGGATTTTGCTTTCCAAGTAATATATAGCTCCATTACTTGTTGTCATAAAGCACACTTATATTTGACGCCATTTGCAGAAATTTTTGCATTCACATTATTCATTCACATTATGATATTTCTGACTTTGTTCCTTTTGACCACTTCAGCGAAGGTTCTTATAAGATTTACTCTTTTACTTGTACAATGAAAGAAATGTTCTCTATCCCAAACTCCTTCTCAGAGGTTTGAAAGGGCTTTAGCATGATTTTCAGAGTCAAACTCTTTTATGAAAGTCCTAATCTTATAAGATTGAATTGCTGTGGCAAGTAGTCTTCTAAGTTCAATGCATGGACGTATTATCAGCTCTCGTATTCTAACATTCAAAATGGTTAATGATATCTAAATTCAGGGAGAATGCTTTTAGCTTTCTTTGGTCTGAGCATTTCTGGTGTTTTTTGTTGGCAGTGAGATACAAGTGTAGGCTACAGTTACTCAAAAATGAGAGCTTCTAGTGAGATTATGAGGCACACTTTCTGCAAAAGTCTTGGCGATCTTCCGTGATGCTTAACTCTGAAGCAGGCCAGGCAATTATTAGACATTATTCCTTAACGACATTACATTTCAATATGAGTTTGTTCTCTGGAGATTTCACCTTTGCGACTTTTATTTGTTTATAAGCGTTGAGTATTTGTGCTAAGTAATGTTTTACTAGGTAAATCAGCTACCTTGCCTTCTAGGCAAAACAAATTATATTCATTAACTCTATATTACGGGTATATAGAACGCCACAATCAATACGATAAAATATGTATATCCTGATTTTAAAAACTGAGCTACTCTTCTTTCTGATTAATATGGTGGTTGTCGCTGGGACACATAGGGCCGCCATTTATTCATGACGGAAGAACAATTTATGGCGACGAACTTGATATCTATTTTAAAGGAACCAATAAAAATATTCTTTTGTGGTCCCATCTTTATCTTCTGTTTCGTGTGTAAACATTAGTTTGTGGATATTTGTGAGGATCTTTCCGATTCTTCTAAGACCGCTCAGAAATCTTCGATATATATGTGTTGCAGGTACATGCAAATACTTACTAGCGCAACATGCTAACAGCAAGTCAATTATCAGATAGAGTGTGGGCATGACGTCTCAAATAACCAAACAAATCTGGTCGGATTTGAGAAGATCCAAGGGACTGACTTCTCCTCATAGATCATACAATAGAGCCGCCACCATAGGTGTCATCACTGGACACTGTTTAATGTGCAGGCACGCAGAAAGGCGAGGCCACTCACACGACTTCTATAGCAGCTGCATGGCTAAAGAGGAAGAAGAAACAATACTTCATCTCCTTTGTAACTGCCCGGATGACCCATCGTGGAGATTACTATTTTCAAAATCTCAGCGATTTTACAAAAACGAAGCAACAGTTAACAGTTCAGAATGATTTTCTCACAGATAACAAGGTGAATGAAAATTATCGACGTGGTATCAAAATTTATCAAAAAATAGTCTAGTGTGCTGGCGAACTCGATGGTAGCCACTCTTACCTAACCTAACCTATGTTACAGATAGTCTTTAATACAAGGTGGGCCAAAAGAAGTCATCCGTTGTTGTTTGGCTATTCAGAATATTGGTTGTGACTCGCGCAGTGTATGCCGTTGCTGCGTCCTGTTGGAACCACATGTCCTCCAGTCCTAATTCCAGTGGAAAAGCGCACCATGCAATAACTTTGAGCGGGTGTAATGGCTTCTCGTGTATTACTCGTGGATTTTCGGTGCCGCAGAAGCTATAATTTTGCTTGTTCACGTACCCACTGAAATGGAAATGAGCCTCATCGCTCATTATGACTTTGGTCGAAAAATCGTCCACTTCATCCTCGAGATTAAGGATGGCTTGGGCGTAGGTTACACGCATTTGGACTTTGTACGGAAACATGCGCAAGTCTTTGACCAAAATTCGCCTTAGGGACGACCGGCTGATGGCTAATTGCGAGGCACGCGTCTGTTCGTTGTTTTTGGTGACAGCTGGACATCCTCGGCAACAGCGGCGATGTTCTCGGCACAACGGGCGCTCCGGGGCCGGCCACTCTTGGCAACGTCTCGTGTGATCCCATACTCTTCAAGGTTGGTCGCCAAATGCGCAGTGTTTGGCAGTCAGTGTCGGACGACCGGGGAATCGGCGACGGAATTCGCACTGCGCCAACACTACAGACGAATTGTTACGCAAAAAAATTGACACGATTTTTCTGCGTTCTTGGGGAGTCTATCGCTCCATGGCTTGTTCACTTGTAATCTACATCTACGGTCATTTGCAAAAATAAGATAATCTTCCAATAGGGTGATCTTTTTGGCCCACTTTGTGGCAGAAAATTAGAAATGCTTGATATTTAGCAAAATTTCTCGAATTCTCAAAAGTGGCTTTTTACTTTTATAAAGGATCAGGCTTGGTTATGCTTAATTTACAATAAATTAGTTTATATCATCTTCTTATTTTTTTGTGTTCAGCTGAATTATGCTGGATTGGTCTTGGGCAATATCCCCCGGTAATTCAAAGACTCTGTCGTATAGTTTAAACGCTTAGCCTTACCGACATAAAATGTTTGACTTCTTGCCAGTTCGTCGGGCATCTTGATGACTCCACCTCTTTGACCAAAATCCGACCATAGACCAAGAACTCTTGTTAGTGAAATGGCCTTGCGATTGTTTCCAACGATTTGATCTGTTGTATACCAATACTTTTGAAAATGCGCCAAGATCCTACTTTTACCTAACACTGATATGTGGAGGTGTGTTGCTAATTCCAAAAAATATCAGCGTAAAAACCCTTGAACATTGCTTTCAAAAAACATTTAAAGTGCACTGAAAATTCCATGTTCATATGTCTCCTGAAGCAGTTGTAAAATTGAAATTAAATGCCAATGGGCTTATACTTTTTCCAGAATCCCATCTGTGTGTACTTCATTTGGGATTGGTATCCACCTCCTTATCTGTTTTGAAAACCTCCCAATGTTTGCGTGAATATTTAAAACCAACTCTGACATATGTGTTGACATTTATTACTGGACTAGGACATAGAAGTAGAAACCGAGGGCTGCCAATGTAAATAACACCCATACCCCACACCAGGAGATGTCTGTTTGCATACGTATACCACCCATACGCTACGCATTGCCTCGCTGTTGTCCAGCATTACCTCACATCGCTAAGAGATATGGAACGAGAAAGAGAATAGAGGACCAAATGACATCGATTTGTAGCTTGTACAGGGTAGAATGCATTCTGGTGCATTATTTGCGATCCATAATGTTGAAACATGTGTTTGCATTTCAATCTTTGTGTGATTTTCACAACTGACACAAAACACACACCAACCAGAGGGATGCATAATGGACATGAGTACTTGCTGCTGTGCAGGTCTGTTTGCAATTGGTCTCTGTGGGTTTCTAAAACATGCTCGCAAGGATTCTGAGGTTACCTAGGCATGTATTGGTACACCTACAGCTATAGATGTTTTATGATAAATTCATTTCTCATTATAATAAATTCTACATGTACACATTGAAACATTCACTTGCATATACATTTACAGGTGGTAATGCGTGCAAGGACAACTGCAGAACACCAGATTCACCAGAAAGTGCACGAGCAGTTGCACCCCGTTCACCCATGTCACCGCAGATACATCACTCTAGTCTGGCACCACCTCCAAGGCCGAATCGAAATTCCAGCTCGTCGCCAGTGGTAAATGGTGCCACAACCACACCACCACCACCGCCACCAACAGCACATGTTGAGCAGGCGAGACTTTTGGGAAAGATTCGAAAGTTTCTTGGGTCATTGGTGCAACTGGCACAGGATGTTCATCCGGAGGCCAGTGAGAGGGTACGAGCATTGGTTTTATCATTGGGGGTGAGTTTATCTTACATTTGAACATCTCTCCAGGTTCCTGTCTTTAATTAGCATTTCTGTGTTACAGAGTGGTGGTATTACAATTGAAGACTTTCGAATAGCCCTTCAAGAGGCTATAAATCTTCCACTCCGACCGTATGTCATTCCATTGCTCAAGAGTCATGTATCGTTGCTGCAGCGGGAAATAGCCGCACTATCCAGAGCCACAAATCAGGTATGATACGAGTAGGCTTAAGGGAGCTCATTGAGGTTAAATGTTTCCTTTTTGTTGTAGACTCCACTTCAATACGTGACTACGAATGAAAACGCTGTCATGGAGTTCACCCATGGTCCATCCGAGTATCATGACATCTTCATACAACTCGAAACCGGGTCAAGCACCACTGCATCCAATGGATTGGTTTTCAAGAGGCGCTCGTCTGACTCCATAATGGAGCATCCGAATGGAGTTCAAGAGTGGAACGACTACATGTATCCGCCGGTGAAGAGATTACATACGCAAAATGCTCCTCCGAGTGCGTACGCCTCGGCACAGCCTGCTGCACTCTTTGAGTATCAAGGAAGTGGTGCCAGTAGTCAGGGTGAAGGTGGATTTGGTGGATTGTTAGATAAGGTTGGTGTTTCCAAACAGGAAGTCGAGTTTTATGATTCTAAAGAAACTTTTCATCAGCAGCCGAATCATAGAGACGATAGAGACATACGAACTACTGCAGAATCACAACGCGCAAATCGTATGGGTGGTGAAGAGGAGTGGAAGAACATTCACACCATGCTTAACTGCATATCGGCCATGGTGGATAAGACGAAGCGAGCTATAACAATTCTTCAGCAGCGAGGTGTTGATCCCCAGCCAAACAGCTTTGCAGAGGCTCAATCTGCGGCGGTTTTAGAAATACGTCGTCAAACGGAGGAGAAGGTGTCCGAATTTAAGCGAAACGCTGAGGAAGCTGTTAATCAGGTAGGTGATGATAGATACATTTTTCAGGAAATAAAAGTTCTAAGCCCTCATACAAGTGCCTTCAAATATGAAACGCACATCCCAAATCTTTTGCGCACATGTGAATCGCACACAAAGTATGTTTTATTTGCACAACGTGCACATTATAATCGCACACACAACAGTTGTGTTAATATGTTGTCGCATTCTTCGGAGCACACCTTATAGAAAATCTTCAAACAAGAGTGCCAAAAAGAGTGTTCTTGAAAAAATGCTTAAGCATTTCGTTCATGCCACATAGAAAAATTATAAAACCGATTCGTTCCGGTCTGCTCTATACATCGATCAGAAAAATGCGAAAGATAAACGTAATTAAACATCCGAAACCGGCCATTGCAGGTGAAACGTCAAGCATGCATCGAGATCCAAAGAGCAGTAGCATCAGCTGAAAGTCGAGCTGCCGAAGTTATGGCTCAGGAACGACTTCGTATGGAAAAGTTTTTTGTCGAGATGAGCCGCCATCCAAGTGAACGTGAGCTTGACAACAAGTCACCCTCCATAACAACGGGACAGAATGTAAGTAGCACTTTTAAGACAACCACATATACAGAGCTATGGCTAATTTCAAAAGTTATAGGCCTGCTGGAATTGTGGACGAAAGGCAACAGAAACCTGCTCAGGGTGTAATTTGGCGCGATATTGCGGAGCATTTTGTCAGCACAAAGATTGGGAACATCATCATCAGGTAATAGATTCAAAACAAATGATTAAAATTCGAATAAACATTCTAGGTTTCTTTCTTTTTTTGTTTTAAAGATTTGTGGCAGTTCACGATCAGATGTTGCTACTGCTGCCAAACATCCATCACAGGTTATAGCTCTCTCGGCGAGTATTCGCGGAGCTTTGGCCCGCTCACCACCCACTCCATCACAATCTTCGCAGTCCGTCGCACAACCACCCTCAAGTCAATCGAGCGCATCCGCTCTAGTCCCAAATGGTGTCAATTCCGGTAGCAGCTCCAAATGACGAATGAAACCGAAAAAGAAATACATGTGCTAGTCAAATTAACTCTTAACCTAAGAGAATATTTTTATTATTATTTATTATTAGTATATTAGATTATACGAAAAAAGCAAAGCAAAGCATAAGCACCACATTATCAGTCAAGACTTGAACTTTTTGTTTGTGTTAGTCAGAGGGAGTAGACAAGGAAGGTCGATTTTCACAGTGAAGTTACTGTAAGCATTTTAGGATTTTAATTAATGTTAACATATATAGATAAAAAAAACAACTGAAACAAAAATTATAAACTAATATATTTTATTTATTTTAAGTGTATAAACTTGTGTAAATGTGTTTCCTTATATTCTCTATCCCGATCGTTATCATTTCGAATTTATTTGTTTATTATTTACAGAAAATTGCATACCGTGCAATATATAGGGTGTCCATTTTGGGTCTGAAAATATAGATTATATTTTTTATAAAAGCTAAAAACAGAGAAATTAAAAAAATAACGCAATTAAAAAAAAATGAATTAAGAACATATGCAACAAGCACAAAATAAAAGAATAGGTCAATAAATAATTTGCTGCAAGTCAATCCAACATTTTTGGAACTAATTCTCCAAAATTGCAATGAGACCATAAATATTTAAATATTTTTATAAATTAAGTTTTTTTTTGCCTTCTCTCAATTGCGTTAAAATTGGGGTTAAATTGTATCCACTGGCTAATTTTTGACATTTCCAAAAATGTCTTTTTGCTGTGTCAATTTGATTAAATGGGATTTTACTTTAATACTATTTTCAATAATTTCCCAAAAGAATTGGAACAAAATCCCTTCCTTTACAATTTTTTATAATAAAAAAATGCCGATAGATTTCAGAAAGATCATCAAAAACCCTTAATTAATAACAATTGTCGGTAAAAGAAATATTGTTGTACAATTTGTGCTCATAATTAAAGATATCCACCCTGCTTTGTCCATGTTAAAGATATATCGCATACAGCGAAACAAATGCAATCATAACATTTTTGCAACCATTTTTGTTTAAATCCAATTTTTGGTTATTATACATCTTTCGTTACATTTTCTGACATAAAATTCATGTTATTTAATAATCTGTATGTTGTACTATTTTCCCGCAATATGTTTTTACACTGGTAACGAGGAATATTCCATGAACGTGCTTTCCATTTCTGTCACTCCTCAGTAGGTATACCAAATGTCAAAAAAATAGCCACTGGATAATTTTTTGCGAGCTGTTGTGCGGGTTGAAATTGAAGTCTCTATTCACCATACCAATGTCAAAAACTATCCACTGGCTGAAATGTTAACGCAATTGACAGTTATAACCCCATTTATAAGTTCTACACACTACCAATTTTCAAAACAAATTTTACACGTGGCAACTGTTTTAGAGCTGTCCGAGTGGGTCATACGATTACCTGAATGGTAACTAAACTGTCAAAATGTAGTATGAGAAGTCTTTTACAACAATTTCAAATTTGGCTCAAAAATCGGGTGTGTTTATCCAGAAAAAAATTTAAACTGTTTATTTTTTTTTTTAAATTGAAATATGAAGACGAGTTTTCTAAAGTGAAACACAATTCTAAAATTTAAATAAAGGAGTGCACTTTTAACTAGTGTCATTGCAAAGTTTGAACATAAAAGCGGTTGATAGGTTTTAAAACATTTATTTGTTTTATGACTTGTTCTGTTCTTATTTTGTGTTTCCAAGAAAATTCAAAAGTTTTTTGACAAAATACCCATTTAATCCCGCCATAGAATTTCGGTTTGATGGTTTGGTTTGATAGCTGTGAAAAAGTTTTTTTTTTTAAACTGACGCTGCCTCGAAGTACGATATTTTGAGATTTAATCCGTCATATTTATAAACCATACATATATTTGATATGTAAATTTTCAAAACATAGAACAGAGAAGTCACTTAATACCAAAAATTTGTAAAAAGTTGTTAAAGTGGATGATTTACGGCATTATTTGTGCACACAGTTTCAGGGGTGATATTATGTTTGTTTTAAACTTACAATTTTGCGCAGGTTGTAAGCTTGTAAGGTTGTAATTCCAAAAAACTGGGAATGGCTATAATGTTTCATAAGATGAGAATAAAACAAAATGTTTTATCATTCTTTATTCTTTTTTGAATATTTGTGCACCTTTAATTTGTGTGAAGATCCAAAATAATAAGAAAGAAGATCAAACAAGAACATAATAAGCTTATCCCATTTGCTTTGTAATTTAAAAAAAGATACGTAGATAAGTGAGTAAAAACAGGATAATATGAAAATTAGAGACCACTATTAAAGAAATAAAAGGGACACCACAAAATATTAAAAAAAAACATGCTTCTATACGCTACGGAAAAAAATTCTCATTGTTTAAATTATTTATTATTTGTTTTATATTCGGTGGAACTAAGATGTTTACATGCTTTTCGGTTAAGAGATAAAAAAAATTAACAATAGAATTTTCTTTAAACCTATTATTTGTAAAAAAAAATCTCTTAAACCCATAAATGTAACTAAGAAACAAAAAAAAAACAAATGTGATTGATTTTAAATGTTTCATTTTGTTAAATAAAAAAAATATTTATTAAAAGAATATAAGAATTTTGTTTTCTTTACAATATTTAGTCAATAACAAAAATTGGGACAATAAAATGGTTTATTTGAAAGAACTTGATACAAATAATGACAGCTGTGATTTTTTAAAAGTAATTTGCGGTGCCAACTAATTTTCCTTTAATATTTGCATAATTTATAACAACATGTTGCGATGTGGTAACGCCCTTTGTGTGTTACATACTGTAGTTTGACTGGACTAAGCGTCATCTGCTAGATAACGCTTGAGTGAATAGAGAAATAAATGACAGATGTCATCGTGAAAATCATCTAGAAATGTGTGCTGTGGAATTATTGAGTTGGAGACCTTGATGTTCCTATTATGTTCATGTTATGTTCATCTTAGTTGGAAAGTCTTTGAGAAGAGCTCGGGAATGCTGTTTACTGTGTGAAAAGTCGTAAGTGCGGGAATATAGCCGTTGTTGATTAACCTTAAATAAGTGTGAATAAACTCACAGATGTTTTGTGATTAATATAACTCTATAAATAATCTGTATAGAATTATAGTAGGTACCTGTTGTTATAAATTTTAATGAGAAAATATTTTTCCTTTCGAAGTCCGGCTACAGTTAAGAAAAAATTCCGGCTTTTCAAATCTCATCTAATAAAAAAAATTGTGAGTTGTGATTAAAAAAAAGTTTTTCTAGCAAGCTTATTTATGCTTATTACCTGGTCCAAGTGCAGCCAGTACTACCTAACCTACCTATAATTCTAATTTGAAGAGTGCACCAGACGTTTCGTTTCAAGTCTGATTTGTGTCGGTGTGTTCAATGATTTGAAATATATTTGACCAATGGGTTTCAAGCAAAAACATATCATTTTCCCCAACTAATTCATCAACAACAAAGCCATGGGTAAGTCTTAGTTATTTTTGTTTATGGTTTATTGTTTATAGTTGATAAGCGCAAGTAGGTTCATATTATTTTCCCGGACTATTTTTTTCCGCAGTCATCTTTTCTAGGTTTTATAACTGCTTGTCGCAAAGTATAGACTTGGCAAGTTTGTGGGAGGGGCTTAATACTGAATTTGGGTGAACTATAGGCCATTGTCAAATGTTTTCATTTATAGAAAAATGTACCCAAACGAAACAGTAGGCGTGGGTTAAAATGATCTGTAGACGAAATGTTTATATTATTATAACGAATGACTTTGCATCGAAAGTTTTTTTTTCGAATATTTTAAAATTTTACCAAAAAAACATTGTTTTGCTGGAAAAGCCCTCACAAAGTGAGCGTGGCAAAACTTGCTCACTTAAGTGGCGCTGCAGTCCGAAATGAACCTGGGCATCAACCAACATCAACCATCAACCAACTGCCTCCAGTTGCGCACTCCAAGTTGGTTGAGGTCGGTTTCTACTTGTGCGCGCCACTTATGGAGAGGTCTTCCTCTACTGTGTCCAACATCTGGCTGTGAATCGAAGACTTTGCTAGCCGGAGTATTGGTGTCCTTTTGTTCTATGAACATGTCCTAGCCATCTTAAACGTCCAATGGGGAGCTCGTATAGTTTGTGTTTGAATCTTCGTCTCCATAGCCCGTCAACGCAAACGGGACCATAGACTTTTTGAAGAATTTTCCTCTCAAATCGACCAAGGATTTCTTCTCATCCCCTTTTGAGACGGTCCGTACAGGACTGCGATTATCAGGATATCATTAGTAGTTTGAGTGGGGCTTTACTACTGAATTGCCTTCTTAGCCCGAAGACACAGCGGTTGGCAAGAGTAATTCTTCGTTTAATTTCTGAGGAGGTATTGTTATCAGAGTTAATAGCGAAGCCGAGATAGACAAAGTCCCGTACCACCTCAAAGTTATATTTGTTAATGGTGACGTTCTGTCCAATTCGTCGATGTTGTGTGTCCTTTCGTGTTGACAGCATATACTTCGTCTTGCCCTCATTGCCGCTTCTTGCTCTATACCAGCAAACGTGGCTATGACATCACATTGGGTCCTACCAATTATGTCAATATCGTCGGCGTATGCTAGTAGTTGTACCGATTTTTGGAAAATTGTGCCTCTGGTGTTTTGGGTTTTTTCAGGATCTGCAGAAGTGTGAAAATTTGATCGGTTGTGGACTTTCCTGGCCTAAAACCAAACTGATAAGGGCCGATCAGGTTGTTGATAAACGGTTTCAGGCGTTCACATATTACAGCAGATAGGATCTTTTAGGTGATGTTGATGAGACTCATGCCTCTGTAGTTGGCGCAGTTTGGAGAGTTCACTTTTTTGCGTATCGGACAAACGATGTTGAGGTTCCATTCTTCAGGCACACTTTCTTCCGACCAGATTTGGCTTATGAGTCGGTTGATGTTTCTTACCAAGTCATCCCCGACGGCTTTATTAAGCTCGGTGGGAAGGCCGTCATTTCCGCAAGCTTTATTAAGCTTGAGTTTAGATATTGCTATCCTCCCTTCACTTAGGTCGGGTGGTTGGAAGTTTTCGCTGTCGTTGCCAATATTGAATGGTTCGTTCTGCCTCCCAGCGGAATTTGGTTCGTCATCGCCGTTTAACAGTCTGCAGAAGTGGTTCTTCCATATCCTCAGCGTCGATTGTGTCTCAACCACTATATTTCCTTGTTCATCTTGACCGGATTCGGTTCGAGCCTTGTATTCTTGGCTTTGACGTTTCACACTTTGGTAAAACTTGCGAACATCGTTCCTGGAGTGGCTATTTTTTCTTCTTTCTGAAAAAGCCGGTGTTCTTTCCTTCTTCTCTACCTATAGAGCTCAACGACAGGTATCTTCTTTACCTGCAGCTTAGCCTTGTAGGTCTCGTTCTTGGCTGGGAGCATTTTCTGCATTTCTCATCAAACCAGGAGTTTCTTACTGGTGGGCGCGAAAAACCTAGCACATCAGTTTCGGCTGAAATAATGGCTTGTTGGCATCGTTGCTATTGTTCTTCGACATTCGATGCTGTTGGTATGGTGTTAATCGAGAGGTTTAGGTATACGCGTTGCGCGAAGGTCTTGGCGGTCTCTTGCGATTCCAGTCTTTCAACATTAAATTTTTTCACGGTATTTCTGGATTGTTGTGGCGTGGTGGATATCCGCATTCTTACCTTGGCTGCAACAAGGTAGTGGTCCGAGTCGATGTTAGCTCATTGGAATGTTCGGACATCCAAAATTTGAACGATTTCCTATTGTCTCTCGCAATATGATCAATTTGGGTGACCGTCCATTGATCCAGTTTCATAGTATTTATTGGGAGATTGTGTGGAAATTTCCATACGTTTTTTTTGCCGCTGTTTTCACTCTAACATTGGCTGCAGCAATGTCAATATTACCAAATAACTTAAGTGGCGCTACTGTCCCAAATGAACCTGGGGCTAAATTTGTAGGCCTCTCCGACTTAACCGACAATTGGCTTACTGCATCCAGTTGCGAACTTCAAGTTGATTGAGATCGGTTTCTACTAGTTCACACATTTTAAGCCGAGGTAGAAGTCTATCGTCTCCCAAACTCCAGCCCGCTTAGTTCTAAAGTTTTTACCAAAATATGCCGATGTGTGACAATTTTATCAATTTTGCGTTTTCCAGGCCTAAAATAAAAGTTTCTGATCAAGTTGCTGATAAATAGTTTGACTATAGGAGTTAAGCAGTGCTAAGAAGACAAATTGTGGGTGGCCGCGGTGTAGTGGTAATGTGTTCGTCTGTTGAGTGGAAGGTTGCGCGTTCAATCCCAACCAAAATCCATTTCACTTTTATTTAAAAGAAATAAAAGGTCGGTGTAATACCTAAAAGTATGCACACCATCTTGAATTTCTTCAAATTTAACGAACACGAGAAAAAGTGACTCCCCGAAGCTAGTTCGGACACCACCCATGGAGTTTAAGTCTCCACTACATCCAAAATCTTTCCTATCCTCTCTCTCTTTCTTCCCCTTCTCTTACGCTCGTACTATGGTAACATATAAAAGGGCAGTGGCGGATTTATGTTCGATGTCGCCCTAGGCCCCGTGAGATATGCCGCCCTTTTTGCTGTATGGAGAAAAAATTATTAACAATAAATAAAAATTTTTTAAATATTTAAATTATTATGAATTCAAATTTATTAACTTCAATACAACATTTAATTAGTTAACATAGGTACAACTTTTCGTATAAAGTCTTAAATATAAATTATTAATTTGAATATAGCTATTTTGAGTTCACATTTTCTTCTTTCTGGCTTTAGTTCGTGCGAAAACGTCAATTATATCATCGTTATCCAGTTCCTGTACCAACTGAGCTTCAATAGATAATAATGCAAGGGCATTAAGTCGGTCTTGGCCTATACTTGCACGTAAATAATTTTTTACCCTTTTCAGAGTTGAAAAAGATCTTTCTCTAGAACAATTTGTTGCTGGGATGCTCAAAAAATTTCGTAGAGCAATATCTAAATTAGGGTAAACATCACAAAGATTTTGTGAATGCAATATATTGCATATATTTTTCGCAGAACTTACATTTTCAGAATTTGCCAATGAATCTTTAAGTTGATAATGAAAGTGAATACATTCATTTCCTAATGTTTCTTCTAAATCGTCAGGATACTTATTGACTAGTTTATTTGATTCATTTTTCAACTCATTCGTATCAATTTCAGATAGATTATCAAATAAATTGAACTGTGCATAAAGCTTATCATATACATTTTTACGTTCAGCTAATTGTGTACTTAGAGTATAAAAAATAGGTTAGTAAATATTTGTACGAAAATTTTCTTCGCCAGAAATAGGTGCTCTTTCATTTACCCGTTACTCGTCTGGCTGAAGTTTTCTGATTTTTCTGCGGCGAGTACCATAGCGATAATAATCTTGAACTCCAGACAGCGCTTTAGCTTTTTCTTCATATTCTAAAAATTGTTTATGTCTCATATCCTGAAGAAAAGAGGCCAACGAACCGTAGAGTCGGACTACGGATGATAAATCAATTTGGGAATCCTGAAGTTTCTTACTAACAGCATTAAAACGATCTAAAATTACATTCCAAACTATGACTAGTATTGCTGTTTCTAAATGCTGTAATTTCTGTTTTAATCCAATAGCTTCAGATCGTGTACTCGGTTCCTCGTCATTGCTTTCTCCAATGAAGTCCAATGCTTCAATTATTGCGAATTTTCTGTATTTCTTCAGTATCTTTTGGTGAAGGACGGCTTAACTGTCTTTCTTCGATATTTGGTGTTGAAATCTCGTCTATTTTCTGCTGAAGAAAAATATCTTATTTTTAAACAACTGATAATTTTTTTTCTTATTCTCTTATTTTCTTAAGCCGGAACCACGCTTGAAAGGTAACGTGTGGTGTGTCCTGTCGCGTTCTGTGCACACTTGGATTGTGTGCTGTGGTTTTTATTTAAATGAATTCTGATTTCTAGATCTTTCACATACCCAATTTCAGATAGTATATTTGTCTCGTTTTATTGCTCCATAGATCATTGTGGTGTGGCGCAGTCGTAATAGGAGCGATATCGACTCAACGCGCCACACTGCACCACACGACAAAAACATGTTTCTACGCATATGAAATTCATTGGAGTGATAGCAACAAACCACACGTTACAAATGTGATTCCGCCCTTAGATTAAGAACAACGTTACATTCAATTTAAAAAAAATGTTGATAATAATAGTAAAATACTTACAGTAGATGAAAATAATGGCTGTTGATCATTATTAGAAGTTTTTGACGAACTTGTTAAAAAATTAGATATTTTTGGGATTTTCTTTAGTAATTTACATTTTTTCGTAGATTCTTCTGCCTTTCTTTTACGATATTCACCACCACTGAGTTTATTTCGATATGCACTCATATTTGATTATAAATTTATATCAGAATTGCGACAATTTTACTTGTAAATTTGAATTTGTTTTAAACTGATGAACAAAAATTTTGCATTCCGCAATCACTTCACTGAAAAAAAACTGAGAAAATCACTGCCGATTTTTTAGTGTATTATTTTCAACGGCCAATAATATTGATCTAAAAAAAATTGTATTGCACCGGCAAATTAAAGGGTAAAGTCGGAATTACCTATATTCAAAATTTTTCATAGATATAAAGGTAAATTAATCCACAAAAATTATCAATTTCAAATTACAGTCAAACTTGGACAACCTTATTTTTTTATAACTCGAACAAAATTATGTGGCAACAACGTTTAGAGTTCAAATCCCATACATTTTTTTTCCCTGATAACTCGAACAAAAAAATCGCATATGCATCAAGCAAGTCGAACTTTTTTAGGGGAATTCCCATTTAGTGAGAAGAAATAACAACATCACGTAAGAATTTTTGAAGCGAATTTTCATTTGAAAAGAAAACGAGATACTTACCTACATACACACGAAAATAATTATGTAGGTTTAAGAAATTTGACTTTTTTATTACCGACATGTGGAAGTTGTAAGTACATACATATATGTACATACAGGCAATAATTTTATGTATGATGTAAATACTTATGTACTACATTAATGTAAAATGTGTTAGACTTAATAAAAGCACAAAATGTGTGTGCATATGTATTTCAGATACATATTGAATTGTTTGATTATTTTGATTTTGAGGAACAATTTGGATAAATCGTAGTCTTGATAAGTCGAGCTTTTATTGTGGATAATAGTAGTTTGAGTTATCGATTTTTGACTGTATTCTAACATTTTACGGTTCTTGATTGTCAGGGTTATCAAAATTTTGCCGCCCCTAAAATCATGCCGCCCTAGGCCCGGGCCTTACGGGCCTAGGCGTAAATCCAGCACTGTAAAAGGGTATTCATAACCCCTTGAGTAAGTGTAAATTATTAAAAAAAAAAAAAAAAATGCCTCTGTAGTCGGCGCAAGGGAATTTTTGTGGGTCTGGCAAACGATGCCGATGTTTTTTCGGGGATACTCTCATTTGATTTGGTAGTCTTTGTAAGGCTCGTTGGGGGAGGGGGGAGGCCGTCATTTCCGGCAGCCTTTTTAAGCTTGAATTTAATTTCTTTGAAGAATTCGGCATGGGATTGCATTTGAAAAACCGAAAAGCTACAGCTAGGGTTTATTAGTGACATACCTCCACTATTTCTACATATTCTCACATATAAGTTTTGTGATTTCGCCTGAAGCTAGCGAAGTGTTGTTTGCTTAGTGCCCTTCAACATAGTCCTGAGGCTATTTCCAAAGGCGTCAAATCGAATTATCTTGGTGGCGAATTGACTTTGATGTTTAAAATAAGATTCGACCTACTCATTTCCCAATCAATAAGCTCCTTTCTAAATTCCTTGTGTGTAGCATGTAGCGCCATTCTGTTGAAACTACAAATATTATTATTGGCAGTCCCTGATAAGGCTCTGAAAACCTTCAATTCCAAAAAGAATTGAATAGATTCTCGGACACATTCGCGGACTATGAGACTGAATGATATACACAGCCACGCAATATAGTGTTTTCAAACTACCCCCAATTTGGAGCGATATTCAACATATTTTTCCAATTGCAACAGAAAGACGAAAAAACTGCAACAAAAGCTTGATTTACATAAACTGTTTTGATTGATAGTCCTTCAAACTGATGATAACATGTAACGAATCATCTTATTTAACTCCCTTTATAATTATCATACCTGTGGCATCACGATTACCTACATAATTATCTACCGCCCCTTTGGCTAAGTTCTCTAAAACAAAAAGTGAGACCATTACCGCGGCACTAAGAACAAAACCCTTTTATCATTCACCATATTTAACCCCTATAACGGTAGCCGTCATATATGCATACCATCATTGTCTTCATTTGGGGTTAAGGTACCTCCAGTCAGCAAAAGGCTGACAAAAGCATTCAACTCTGCAATTGACACATGTTACTCCAGCAAGACTGTATATTGTTTTGCAGGTATACTTATAGGTACAAACCAAAGAGATGTCCCCCCTCTCTCTCGCTGTCTCTCTGTCTCTGTTCGACATCCCGGGGTATCCCCAAATTACTCTCCACTACAAATGAAGCACGAACGCGCCCACGCAACCCCCATTCAACCTCACAGGAGACCAGCGCGTCGCATGGAAGGTTATCGTTCTCTTTGAAATCAGTACCAGATGTTGATTGAACCAAAATAAGGTTTCACCAGCACCAGCAGCAGGACCACGCTTATAGTGCTGGGAGTTGGGAATTGGGAATAGGGGTGATGTCTGAATGTTACCTCACAAATGCACAGGTTTTGTGTGTTTCGGTGGTCGACAGAAGCGCGCGGGCAGGCAGAAACATCCTCCGGGACAATTGTGAGTTTAATTCCGAGTTGAAACCCATTGAAGCATCGATGGAAACTATCAACAACTCGTACGACATGGAAAAGATATTCTGCTTGAGATATTTTGACGAAAACAATGGCTGAAAGGATTTGAAAATCCTGTGCGCCAGTCATGGGCCCTTGAAGATTCCTCACACTTGATGAGATCCTCTGTGAGTAGAGCATATCATGCGGTTACTAGTTAATAGTACTTTGTACCTGCAGAAAACCCCACTACCGGTTGCTGGCTGGCCGGAGGTAGTTTTCGATTTTCATTTTATTTCGTTTCGGTACGTGTGCGCTTTGCGAATCCAATGGAGAAGAAGGGACAATCGCTTCAAAAACTGCTGTCATAACATGCTGCTGTTCCCAGAACAGACATACACAAAAACGAGGACGAAAAAACACCACAAACCACATACGGAATTATTGTAATTTGTGTTCCTGGCAAGAGCAGAGATCTTCCTCATCTTCGTTTAATTTCAATTACTGGGAAATCACTGGCAGAAAGCACCTTCGGTGCGGGTGCAGGGTTGCTATGCCTGCTGCTGATGTTGGTGGGAACACAACAGAAAGCTTACATAAGTCAAGTGGATGTGGAGTGAATCTATCGGCTAGTATTCCTATATCAACCGCCAACCCCCCCCCCCTCCCCCAATATACCCATGGTTGACTTCGCGCCTGCTACTTGGCTCTGTTCCGTTCTGTTCATAACTAAAAAGTCCTTGTCAGAAGCAGAGCTGATTGATGTTGCTGCCGACGGCGCGGCAGCAACAGCAACAGCAGCCAGTAGTGGTGTTGAGTTCTGGTGAATGGTAGCATTGGTGGCGACGACGTAATAATTTACGGAAATCCTTTGTGCTCGATGCGTAATGGTTGAACACACTACCAAATGTTTGTTGCTGGGCACTGGGGGGGGTGCTGCAAATGCGAGACTATGTGGAAAATTTATTTTGGTGTTGTGCTGTTGTTGACGTCACCGCTGATGCTGATGATGACCTTTTCTGGCACGGACTACTGCGAATATAGGATTTGGTTTTGAAAGGACTTCCGATTTTCGTACCTCTTTGATTTTTATTGTGTGAACAATATAATCAAACACATGTCAAATGCAGGCAGGCCATTTGTTGACCACACCGTAAAGTTAATATAGGTTAAGCGTTAAGCGAGAATTCAAATTTAATGAAATTCCATCAAGGCCTTAAATTATCATCAGGATTTGTAGGAGTTCATTGAAACGATTTATGTGAGTTAATTAATTAAATTTGATAACGTGGTTAGTGTTCTACCAATGCAGGGAAGGAGAGAAGGTAGACAAAAATCACAACAAAGGGGAGAAAACGCTGCTATGTAAGTCAGTTCAGCGATTAAATAAGCTGGGATTCTCTTCACCAGTGATATGATAGGTAGTCTTACTCAGGCAATTGTATATGCGAATATTATCCCGTACAGAACAGCCTCTACAAACGGACAGCTACTGGCGAGTAAGAGTGTAGTAAAGTACCTGGACCAGTATCTACATTTCGGCAGACATGTTGATGCTGCTTTGGCGAGAGCTAGGGGAACATTTGTAGCAGTCGTCTTGATGGCAGGGTGAAGGTGATTTGCTACGATTGCCAAATAGAGTGTTTTCTACGAAAATTGCCAGCTTATCTGAGGCCACCTGTGCGATAATATGAGACAATATAAATCTATGTCTCCTCCTCTGTGCCACGTAGGTTTATGTTATATGTCTTTCCTTCTATGTATCTATCCGCCTCTCTCTGTTGTATAAATGTCTTGATCTGTCCCAGCCGATGGCCTCAGTCGCCAGTGCTGTTATGTGTCTGTAGCTGTACTGTAATGTCAATGTCAATGTCAATTATATTTTCTATATTTCATCGCCATAATGCCCTCATTTTAGGGATATTAATTTTAGGGATGGGATGAGACAGGATATAAAACGATCCGCACAGCTGATTGTAGCCTTCTCATATGTTTTTTGCTAAGTTTTACCTAAGCCTATATAGTTACATTAAACAAAGCACACCTATTATAAACGATGGGCAAAATGTGGTAGATTTAGAGTTAAGGTTGGTAGGATTTACAGCACTATAAAAAGTGGTAGATATACCTATCACTTCTATACCTATCACTAGAAATACCATTTAGTGATTGACCATTACTAATTTTTGTCTCAGGATACCTATTGCAGAAAACCTCCGCCTTTTTTCTAAGGAATCGTATTCCCGGATTTTTCGGAGATGTCAGAGGTATCCGTAAGTAGAACACGCTTTTTCGCTTGCTTGAAATAAATTAGTTGGTGTAAGTGACTTTTATGTTTATAGCATGAAGACTGTATTGCCCACATTTTCATTAGCCAGGCATACCTATATGCAACAATTATAATCGACAGGAGATAATCGATTCCAGCAATCACCCCATATTAAGAGATCATATAACATGGCTCCATTGGAAAGACCGATAATCGATTGTTTACATAGTTTAAGATGTAAACAAGAGCAAGAAACAGCTATCTTTGCAATTTTTTTCTAGAGAAAACAGTGACACTGCAAATGTCAACACTGCTCTCGCTCCCTATATAATGAGTGGACAGACACGACTTCAGTTTAGTTTCAGTTATTCACTAGGATAATATATGTCATACAAGTCGTTCGTTAAAAAGCTCCGTAGTTACCATGTGTAAGTGTTCATATAATAAATACAATCATAAAAAATATTTCCCTCTACTCGTCTCGCGGTATTAAATTCAAGTGGAAAATTATTATCTAATTGGCAACATTTAACAAACTCGACCGCGCGTACCGCATGCAATCGCTCTTAGAATCCACTCGGCTGGTATTGTATTTGTAATCACAGTGACTCCACATCCACACTCCATTCCATAGACGAAACAATGCCCCCCGCCTAAGTACGTGCACGAGTAATTCTCGAAATAAATGTCACTATGTCGGCAATTCACTGAAACAAATTAACCAACTCGATGGTCCTCTTCCTCTTATCAAAATGGTGAAATGTGGGTGTGGGTGTACGCTGGTGGGGATTACGCAATTGATGGGATTCGTTCGGATACCAATTTGAGTTCGATCTACGCTTTAGACTAAATCGAACGCGCGTCTTTCATACAATCCCCATTCTCCAAACGTTGCGTTGTTGTTGGTAAACAGAGAATTTGATCTAACTAAATACGCAAGCGTTTCAGTGTATTGCGTTTGTTTGAATACAACTTGCGCGTTGCGCGTTGCGCGTTCAGCGACAGCACGTACCCCGTGGAGCATTCTCTCTATGAGAGACTTTGACGTTTGGGTGGGAATGGGGAATGGGGATTGGGGATTGGGGAAGCGAAGCTAGAGCTAGTTTAAGGCTATCGCGAATTAGTCACTGTAGGAGAGTGGAAGTGATCGGTTGTGTTGTGGCGGCGCAGTGCGAACGATTTTTTATGTTTTCATTATTTTATTGGTGTTCTAAATTAGACTTCCGATTATAACCACAAGTACGTTAAGTGCAGTGTCTTGTGAGAGATTAGGAATTGTTTAAATATTTGGGATAACAATATCCTGCAAAAATCGGTAAGCAGATAAGCTAATCCATTTCAATGATAAGAAAATAAATTGTGTTCAACGGTCGTATGGCATTCAAAAACTCAATTAGAAGGCAATTGCCGACCACACCATATAGTTTTCAATTCACGACAAGTGTCAAGGTCCAACTATATAATTCTTTATTCCATTCACAATTCATTTAGATACGAAATCAAAAAAACTCAGTACCGATGGCAATGGATAAAATCAAATAGAGATAGAAGCGGAGGCGCGCACATACTCAGCGGTTGGCTTCGGTTGCTTGCGGGCCATACAAAAGCAATTTTTTTTTTTATTTGTTTTGTTTTGCACTTACACAGATGACAGAAGTCACACGATATGTTCATAAATTGATGGGGGTGCAATCTGCGATATTCCGACGTACGGATGAATTTGTTATCACACCAAGTATATTTTTAACAAAGCGGTTTTTGCTTGGGTTAGGCAATAGGCAAAGCTAAGCTAATACGCAACAAGTCTCCAACCGCAATTGCAGCAGTCTGAAAGTTGTGGTTTTATATCTGTCATTCGGGTCGGGTACACTATCAGCTGGGTTGGGAAATGGTACTCTGTTGATAGTTATGCGTGTTGTACAGTGAGCCGGTGAATTTATTATTATGATCATCAAATTTGCTAACATTTATCTATTCAGAATAATTTTTTTTATGAGAAAACTAAGAAATAACTTAAATGAACCTATAATATCGGTTATTTGTACTGAAATCGAGAAACTTTTATGACAAATCGAAGCAAACTCTTATCTAAGTACTGAGGCGAAAATTTGCACATTGTTTCGTCAGGCATCAAATGTTATCTGACTAAAATGGTCGACTGACCAATACAAAACTTAGCTTGATCTAAGACATCTTACCCAATGTGTTATCCTCAGTTTTCTTGTTTCAAATATATTTTGTTTTGCATTCTTAAAATATTAAGCATTTAAAAGCTTTGTAATTTGGAATTCAAACAATAACGTTACTAGGAATATAAGGGCTAAGTTTTGTGTTCCATGTTGATGTTGTTTTTTAATAACTTTTATTTGCGATACAATTTCGTAATTTATATTTTATTGATTGATTAGATGGTCATTGGTATTATAAAGGCGACAACGTTCAAGTGGGCGCCTTTGCTATTTTAAGCACATTTTGAATAGCAATTTCGCAGATTTCTGGTGCAATTTTTCCTTGTAATGGGTGTTTTTTTTAGAGGTTGGTTTTTCGAATAGATATAAAACTAACATTTTGTGGTCAAATCGGGCAACTCTAATGTCATATATGTTCAGTTTGTTTTGCCATTTTATCATGAACAGATTGAAAAATGAACAACGCTTGCAAATCGTGCAAATCGAAAATAATCGTTCAGTTCGCAAAGTTTACCGCAAGCTACTTCCATTTTATGGTCGACATAATCGTCCATCAGAGCAATTAATTCGGTTAACCATGGATCGTTTTCGCAATAAGTTTACTCTATGTGATAATACGCATCCGCAGAGACGTCGACCAGTGCACACTGAAGAAACAATTGCCACTGTAGAGCAAAGCGTTGAAGAGGACCCGAATGAATCGATTCAGGAATGAGGCTAATTTTTTGTTGAATGGCTACGTCAACACCTCGAGACGCCATTACCTCCGCAAAAACTGACTGTTTAGTGTGTTCTATGGGTTGGTGAAGTCATGGTACAATGACTCCACCAGCACTTCTTCTGAAAAGATGCTGGAGAGTCAGTTACCGTTAATGGAGACCTGTATAGAGCCATGATAACCGACTATTTTGTTTCCGACTATCTGGCATGAATGAAGATGAGATGTGGTTCCAACAAGACTACACTACATGCCACACAGCGCACGTCAAAATCGATTTATTGAAGGTAACATTCGATGAGCGCATAATTTCGCGAAATGGACATGTCAATTGGCCACCAAGATCGTGTGATATGAGACCATTGTATTATTTTCTTTGAGGATATGTGAAGTCGCTCGTCTACGCCAACAAACCAGAAACATTATGGGGACTTGGAGGCCAACATTCGTGGCGTTATTGTCGACATACGGCCCCAAATGCTCGAACAAGTGGTTGAAAATTAGACCTCTAGACTTGGCTTTATTCGAACCAGCCGCGCCACATGTCTCAAATCATATTTAAACATTAATGGCATAAAATCCTTTCATCCTTCTATCCTTCCAACAAATACAAATTGATGGGTATTGAAACGATTTTCTTGTTTTTTATTTCAATTCAAAGTCCTATACCTCTAAAAAAAAACACCCGATAGTATCCCAATAATAAGGAATCGGGAGTCGTAAATTCAAGGGATCACATTTAAAAATTCGCATGGTAGCACGAACTGTTTGTTATGTGGCACTATATTGTTGGAACCACATTTGTTCGGGCACTAGAAAGTTTTCCAACATGTCCCGAAAGCGGTTACAAGTAACCAGTTACTGTTACTCCTTTCCTATCACATCGTCCAAGAAATATCGCCAATGACGCCGCCGTTTCTTTGGTGTATTAATCAAAGGTTTTCAGTCAGTGTTCCAATAGTGATTATTCTGTTAATTAACAAAGCCAGCCAGTTGGGATGTGCATAGTCGACCATATTATTTTTTCTTTGTCAATAATGGCGGTCGTCCATAGCGAGCTTCAATACTACATAGATGCTCCATAATTAATTGTTATCCACCACTCACTACGACTGTCAATTGCCATCGAACAAATTTCCTTCACACAAAAATGGCAACCAAATAAAATCGAACTAAAACATTAAACACTCACTGTATTACAAAAACGGTATTTAAATCACAAACCTTAATAAAACCAGTTGCTCGTAATATATCCACTTAATATAATTGCTAGATGTCGTTTGCTTTGTTGCCTTTAAGGGATGTTTTCGCATAGACCTATGCCAGATAACCATAAAAAAGAATTTCAAACCAATTAAATCGCACGAGTTCGATAGCCTATTGACGTCGCCCCCGATCGGAATAACCATGCCCTCAAATCGCTTATGCAGAATGTCCTTGGAGTCATACGCTGTGTTCCACCAACGATTATACAGCCACACAAATGACGCATTGAGAAGAAGAAACAGAAACTTTTGCTCACTTGCTTCATGGTACGGACGGGCGTTGTGTACTTGCTTTATAATCTTTGGTTTCACGTAGCACTGTCCTATTGAAGGAACATGTCCTTGGTATCCATTTCAAGTTTAAGCTTAATGGCATGATCACCATCCTTGTTGGGGACCGAGGTCTATCTAACAACTCTTGTTCAGCACTACAAAGAGTACCACTCACTGCCATTAGGGGAATATTTCCTTAAAAGGTTAACCCGCGCAGTCCAAAGACCACTTAAAGGAGCTCCTCTGACTAGTGATCTGTCTTCGGCCACGACGATCACTTCGATATGGGCTCTTTACCCGAGGTCCGGCACCTCTTAAATCTTTAACATACTCACAAACCGATGTAACCGATATGTTGACTTCAAAATCACCCAACGTCTCTGGTTTATCGGCATAGGGTAGTGACTTTATACACCCCCAAAGATAGTAATCTAAATGTGTGAGATCACAGGATCGTGGAGGCCATTCCAAAAGTCCATTACGCGAAATTATGCACTCAGCAAATGTTTCCCGCAATAAATTTCATTTCAAACGAAGAATAAGAAATCATGTTTCCAATAGCGTTCTCCGTTGATGGTTACATTAAAGAAAAATGGACCGATGTTTCACCATACAGTGATTTCTAATGGCCCTAGAGGCGTCTCGACAAAGGCTTCTGGTCTCACCTCCAAATTCGGCTTGTTATCATATCAATGTATCCAAAAATGTGCCTCATCGGAGAACATAATTTTGCGTTGAAAACGAGGATCATGCTGAATCATACTTTCGGACCGTTCACCGAACCTACGACACGTATAAATGTCACGCAGTTTCAACTCTTGCACAAGCTGGATCATAACATTTTACGGAAAGATATTTGCTTAAAACAAGATCAGTCAGATTCTCCGCAACACTGCGCTCCACAACAGAAACAATTTCTTCTGTTTGCACTGTTTGTCATCTTTGCGGAGCTTAGATTAAGTTGGTGAGTTGATGAGCCAGGGAATATATGCGTTTCCTCATCACACTCGGGCCAATATAGACGCATTATGAATTGTGATGCTCGTTGGAGATCCAGGTGGGTGGATGGCTCCTTCCTTTACCCCCTTAATATCAATTTTTAATCTCTTTCCAGCCATTCAGATGTTGCGAACCTGAAAAGATTAGAGAGATGGATATCGGTTAGCTCCGTGAGGTCATACAAAATAAGTTTCCTAAAGCTATTTTTCTTAGTTGACGGAGGCCTGAGCAGTGGCACAGATAGTGGTGGTTATTCTAGTGTATTTCTTTATCAACACAGACAACAAAGGTCAGCATCTATAAGATGCATTTTCAGTTTGTGGCTTATGACTAAGTTGTGTCTAGTTGTTGTCACTAGTGTCGAAACAGAAATCCTGTTTCTTCGAAGAAGTTTGTGAGTTTTGGCTTTGTCCTACACGGGCCACATCGTCTAGAATTTTCACAGGTGGGGAGAGTGTTCATAGGAGCTGGTGTCAGCTCCTTTCCTCGCCAGTTCATAAGCAATATCATTGCCCTGTATGCCTCTATGTCCGGGGCCCAGTAGAGCTAAGGCTAGGTTGGTGGGTTGGTGAGGTAATCGGTGTGCGTCTTCCTCATCACACTCAGGTCAATATAGACCCATTGTGATGCCCGTTGGGGGTCCGCGTGTGTGGTCATTATCCCGTTACTGTCCATTGTTGTTAGTCCCTTTCCAGCCATCCAGACGTTGTTGCAAACCTGAAAAGATTAGAGAGAGGGATTTCGGATAGGTCCGTTAGGTTATGGAAAAGGTATTTTCCTCAGGTTCACGTTCTTAATTGGCTGAGTCCTGGGCAGTGGCACAGAAAGTGGAGAGTATCGTGTGTTTCTTCATCACCACAGCCTCTACCGAGATCATCATCTATAACATGCATTTTCTGTTTGTGGCTTTTTAGTAAGTTGTGTCCAGTTAGAATTTCTACTAGAATCGAGACAGGTTTCCTGTTTCTTCGTAGTAGTTTATTTGTTCTGGCTTTTTCATACTCGGGCCACATCCTTTTGGATGTTTCTCAGGTGAGGAGCAATATTCAATGTTTTCTATCCCACTCGAGATTTGAGATCACATAGTGGTGGTTTGACAGACTGGTCCGATTGATCAATGCTGGAGGAAGATCCTTTTCTCGCCAGTTCATCAGCAATTTCATTATGTTGGACGTCAAGAACCTTTAGCTCTTCACGACAACGTTTCACAAGCTTAGATTTTATGTCGACAGCAAAGGTAGCTTTTATTGCAGCCTGATTTTCAATAAAGATGGTGATATCATTTGGTGGTATCGCCAGCATTTAGGTCGCTTTGGATGCCTCTGCTGAGAAAACTCTGCGACGAAAGGTGCTGTTTAGGTTTTCTGTCTCTAAAAACACTCCAGCTCCAACGCCTACATACATTTTTGAACCATCAGTGTAGATGGATATGGTTTCGATCCACAGTTTGTTCCTCTCTCACTCATATCTCCTTGGAAAGATGTATTCACCTACATTCTTTGAAAGTCAGTGTGAGGCAGCATGCAGTCAGAAGATACAGCTAAGCCCAGGTATCTGTTTAGAATTTGAGCGTGTCCTCCTAAGTTTATGGTTTCTAGTTCCAATGTTGGTGTGGTTTTGATTGCGCTAGTAGCGCTCACACGTACTGTTCTTTGTACCTATGTCAAGTTTATCAGATGGGTAACAGACAAGTCCTCCATGTTAATATAGGTCTTAAAATAGCCGTATGCATCAATAAAATAATCTTAGGCTTTGGACGAACGTTTTTTCTTCTTATTGTTGGCTTTTCGATTTTATTAGTAAAGGGAACGATTTAATATTTTTTTGTCCAAACGTTGACAGTTCGGGCAACTCCTTAGTGGGTAGAAATTTCCCTTTATATATCATCGCTGCATCGTCCACATAGGCTATTATTTTTAGCTTATTGAGTATCTCATTAATGGCGAGGACCCACAACAGAGGTAAGATAACACCTCCTTGTGGTATACCTCTTAATGCGATTACTTTGAGATTTATGTCTTTCAGCTTCGCATATGTTTTCCTCTGGCTGAGCATACTGCCAATAATATGTATTAGAGCATGGTCAACGTTATTTTTTTCAAGGTTTCTTTTGACTGAAAGCTCCTTCGATGTCAAGAAATGCAGAAAGTGTGTATTCTTGCTGGAGAAGATATTTTTCTTTAGTACTAACGATATCGTGTAGGGTGACTTCGACTCCATTTTCTTTCGTGTAGGCATGCTGTGCCGAAGTTAGCTTACGAATTGAAATATTTGAATCGTCACAAAAAAACTAATTAAACATGTATTCTACCGTTCCTAATGATCTTGTTCAACCGGATTTTATTAATTTGTCAACTATTCGATCCATTTTTTATTGAGAGGTGTGCTTGACGCATAATTTCAGTTAAACGATTAATTGCAAATGAAGTCCCTACAGCTTGGATCCTTATAACAGGTACCTTTGCATAACCTCATCTTCATGTTATATTAAGCAAATTGAAAAAAAATTGTTTTCTACTAAATTCAAATTGGTGATTTAACATATCGACATTATCATTAAATCATTATATCACTATATCGTACTATTTTCAAAAAAAAAATCCCCAATAACATAAAAGTGGAACGGAGTATACATTGTTCCTACCTCACTATGCAAATATATAGGGTTGATAAAAATATCAACTTAGGAATGTAATGACCTTTGGCCGTACTATTTAGTGGCGGCAATGATTTGTATCAAATTTGGACTCAGTTCTACTTATCTCTATTTTAACGAGTTGCTGTTGTCATGCATACTCATTAGTCATATTTTTAAGACGTGACACATTAATAGACATTGATTAATGGCAGGCATAGTCCAGTAAAAAAAATATTACCTAATGATTTAGGACTTAGTTTAATTAGATTTATTGATCGAAGGGTAAATAGTTGTGTCGTAGCATATCCTATTTACATGATTTCTTAAAATATGATTGACATAAATAGATCCAACCTCACTTTTGGTTAATTATACATGGAATATCAGAGAAGAAAATTGTTAGCCTTGCTTATTTGAAACATCACCGTACTGAGTTTTGTTCATTTGATAGATAGTTCTCACTAGTTACTTAAAATAATCTGTAATGAGATATCATCGACTTTTTTTATTCGTTTGAAAGGGTATCGATTCCATAATGCATGGAACATAACATCGTTTAAATATCCGCTGTGGCTTCTCTGGGTGGCGCATAAATCGTGCTGAATTTGACAGATTGCATGGGTTATGTTGGCTTTGAGAGTCGCTGTGGTTTGTGGCTTATTCGCACGTGAGATGATCATACCCTCGAATCCAATATCTCGTGAGCTGAGTGGCACGTAGCGCAGCGCTGTCATGTTGAAGCCACTATGTCATTGAAGTCCACACCATACAAAAAAGTTGGTAATCATCGACCTATAGCGCTTGCCGTTGGCGGTGATGTGTTGAGCAACATCGTTCTAAAATAAAAAAGGACCTCATCAAACAGTGACTTTCTCGGTATGTATTTGTCGCTTTTGGATCTCATGTGGATTCGTATCTTCCCAAATTCGACAATTATTTGTTGTTGACTTACCCGTTCATGCAGAAATAGGCTTCATCGCTGAAGATAATTTTTCTATGAAAAATCAAGGGGTTATGAATACCCTTTTATATGTTACCATAGTACGAGCGTTAGATTTTGGATGTAGTGGAGACTTAAACTCGATGGGTGGTGTCCGAACTAGCTTCGGGGAGTCACTTTTTTTGTGTTCGTTAAATTTGAAGAAATTAAAGATGGTGTGCATACTTTTAGGTATTACACCGACCTTTTTATTTCTTTTAAATAAAAGTGAAATGGGTTTTGGTTGGGACTGAACGCGCAACCTTCCACTCAACAGACGAACACATTACCACTACACCGCGGCCACCCAACCTCACCAGAGCCTATAAGGACGACTCACCGTTGTATATGGTCGTTTACCTTCAGCTCCTGGATCAGTTGATTCGGGTAAGTTGTCTGCGAATGGCCGAGTTCTTGTAAGCGATGGGAAATCGAATGCCTCGGATTCTCCTGCAACTATGGCGACCGTAAAATGAACGAAGCGCCGTAACATTGCCCGAACAGAACACCCATTTTGTTAACAATTTAATCATTTGCACGAGTTGTTGCGCACTATGTCCGTCCATGGTAATTTGGCAAAACAGATTAAATAAATGGCAGCCAGTTTAACAAATATAGCTTCAACCATATGGCCGCTATCAACTGTCAAAGTTCAGAAGTCCCTGTTGGAATACCCTTTGTATTATGAGGTATCAGTAATTGATGTGCAGTCAGAGGCCTGAGGTTTAAAGGTCGTTTGTGCGTGGATAAGGTTGGTTTTTCTTATATGACATTGTACATGATGGGCTAAAAGAAGTCATTCGATGGTTGGCTCTCATTAATATCGGTTGTGGTTCGCGCAGTGTGTGCCATTGCTCCGTCCTGTTGCAATCACATGTCCTCCAGTCCTAATTCATCCAATTACGGCAGAAAAAACTCGGTTAACATGGCCCTATAGCGCGAACCGTCCACTGTTATCGTTTGACCAGCGGCAAACCTAGAGCGCTCTGCGATGTTACTTGATGTTACTTGAGTCAGGAAGATAAACCGTATACCCTTTAAATGTTTAAGCAGAGTGCGACAGTTTAGAGGAGGGGTAGAAAGAGAGTTATAGGAAAGGTGTTGTATGTTGCGGAGAATTACTCAATACGTGGTGTCCAAACTTACTTCTAGGAGTCGCTGTTTTTTATTTTCATTATATTCTACTTATATCATACATAGTTGTTGTAGGAGATCACCTGCAATTGCAGTCTTTTAAGATTGAATTTTCTCACAGTATTTTTCTTTGTTACGGTGACGTCGAATAGTAATAGTAAGAATCACTGTCACTGTTTTGCTCACTACAGTGTACGTACACATTCAAGTGTACGTGTGTATTTCTAGCACGATGGCGGGACCTCCTGTTTTACGCCGAATCAGAACGGCGAATAGGGGATACGCTTTTCTTGACAATTGATACTACTCGGATGATTTATCAGATCAAAATGCATACCAATTTTTATCAATTTTAAAAGTCTATGAAGAACAGACAAGCGAACAGATCGGTTTTTGGATGTGGTATAGTAATAATATCAAAAACGGGACATTGTTTCATCGTTATCACCTACAACATTGCTCCCTCAGATAGATCACACACATGCAATCAGTGTTATAACGGAAAGTGGCCTATCCACTTAAGTATTTACTAGAACAATTCAAATGCAGCTCGGAATTGAATTTAATCTGCTTCGTAGTTGTTTTACCCTTAGCAGGTCACTGTCGGCTCTCTTCAATTGGATGATGTTTGTGACATATATGCCTACATATATATGCCTAATTGTTCAATTTTGGGTCCTCAGTCTTTATACATAAATATCAGTATTACGGAAATAGCATATAAAAAGTTACCAACGGTTGCTCAATTATTGCACGGAAAAAATTCAGAAAAATAAATGATATACTTTATCTTGTGCACAATCTTGAGTAAATCCACAGATAGTTTTTGCGAAATAAGGACAAAATATATTTTAAAAAAAAATTTCTTTCAGAGTTCAAAGACTCCCATTATACTAACTACAGGCAGATAGTGTGGGTCTCATGCTCATAAAGCATGCACAGTGCGTCGCAACTCAGTCATAGATAACAACGCGATATTTTACGAATCAGCTTTGGCATTCGCCTTCTCCTCGCCGACACGAGGCTTAGATAATTTCAAACCACGACATGATGGTGAAGTACTTCAAGTCTGTAAATTTATTTTGTTTCAATTGAATTACGTCAACGTGTATAGAGTCGGGTGTCAAGTTCATCCTTGAAGTGAGCTCACAATCTATCAGAACGAGTTAGGCGATAGCATGGCCTTCAGGAGTGTCAACAAAAAATTATGTCAGCAAAAACGATTTACATATTTTATTGGATTTGGCCTGGAGTTCGATGACGTTTGAGAATTGAAAGTAAACATTAGGCTTCTGTAGACAATGTGAATCTACAGAGAAGAACGCGATTTGCTTGTCTCATTTTGTTTGTCTAATCAAATGGGTTAACAAAAAACTTTATTGCATTAGGTATACGTGAATTAATGTATTTGTCATGCCATTCGTTTGGTGCATGTATTTTCTCCGAAGCTAGTTGCAGCTTAATTTGAATGCAATTATTTGCATGATCATTGTTCCATTAAAATGAAAACTGGTAACGCAACGATAAATATTTTCTTTTTATAACAGTTATGCATAAGGCAAACTTCTAAAGCTAAATAACTTGCAGTACCCTGCTTTTGCAATATCTGCTTTTTAAAAGCTTTTCTGATGGAAAGCATATGGATGTGAGCATAATATCGATCACAGTGAATAAGCCGGATGTATAACCTACACCTCCAACCTCAAAGAATGTGTTAAATACAAGATCCAATTGTTGGAAGTCAGTGTCATGTACTATCTGAGCGTCTGAAGTCATTTTGCAAGACACTGATCGGCACGTTCCAGTGTGGCTTCAGGCCCGTCAGATCGACCATAGACCAAATTTCCAGACTAAGACAAATCCTGGAACAGGCCAATGAATTTCAAGTCGAGACCTATAATATTTTCTTCGACACCATTTTTGATAGCATCCACTGGAGCTGCAAGAGCGATGACCGAATTCTGTGTTTTTTTGTCGGCTTTCTTGTTGATGGGGCATATAAAGATGTTATTCCAGTCATCTGTTTTTGTGCATTCAGACATGCTTGAGGGTTTGGTGCATGCACCATTCCACGCTAATACCTCGGTATTCTGCCTTTAATAACCGGGGTTAAATTTTAAGGGCCGATGCTGAATGTGAACCACACCTAAGCGTCAAGTTTTTTTTCTGCATTTCAAGATACACAATCGAGCAACGCATTAAAGTTATTCAAGGCTTGTTATGAAAATGAGCGTTCAAATCAAAATGCATATCGTGCACTTCGTGATTTCTTCGGTCAGATGATAACCCGAATTGGAAGATATGGATGTGGAAGATATGAGGTTTCAACAGGACAGTGCCACTTGCCACACAGCTAACGAAACAAAGGCTTTTTTGCGCGATATCTCACGTGGTGGCGATGTCAATTGGCCGCCAAGATCATGTGATTTGACACCGTTGGACTTCTTTATTTGAGGTTATTTGAAAGAAAAGGTGTACGTCGATAAGCCAGCATTCAAGAGCTAAAGGGTGAGATAATTCGGCACTGTAACGGCATAGAACCTCAATAATGCATCAGCGTCATCGAAATGTTGGACCATCGGAAGTCGCGGAAGTCGCGGCGGCCACTTGACCGCTATTTTGTTTCATTCATAATTGAACCATACCAATATTATCATATTAAAAAAAAATGACAATAATTTTCTAAATATTCATATTTATTTACTCAAAACCAACATCGGCCCTTAGAATTTTGAGGATGGGGTTCGTGGAATCTCTTACTCAGTTTATTTTGTAAACTCTGGCAATCTCCGCCTTTCTAAGGCTTCCACTGTGAAGTCACTTTTTTGCACCATTCGTAGCTTCTTCTTTTTGCACAGTCGGGTATTGAATTTGGCTATGACGAGAAAATGCTCTACGTGGACCTTTGTCCCACTAAATTTGTGCACATCCAGGATGTTGTATGCGTGCCCCGCATGGTCGATTTGGTTGGCGCTTCTCGAAGTCGAAATGAGAATCTAGTGCTGCTGATAACCTTATTACATGCTGCCGCGAAGTCGGGTGCCATTATCTGTTGTCGTTTCGTGGAGACTGTTCTTTCCAACTAACCCGCCGAAAATAGTTTCGTTATTGATTTTCGCATTGAAGTCCTTTTATAAGATTTTCACATCATATTGGGGAGAGGCTCCGTCCAGGAGATCATAAAATTTCAACTTGATATGGTCTTCAGCCTCATCAGCAGAGACATGTGCACACATTGCTCTGGTACGGAACATTGCCAGCAGATCACTAACCGGCTTAAAGTCCACACGCATCCACCACATCCAAAACGCTTCCGATCCTAATATGTGCAGCCTTTGGCGTAAACTGTAATAAATGTCGCATGTGTTTCGTTTTGTGTATTCTTGATTCTGTCCAACGTGTTTTATGGAGCCTGAATTACCCTGGAGATTCCTAGATGGACTGTTGTCTGAAGATGTCGAAGCAGTTCATCTAGGGTTTTCATTTTGTCCATCCTAACTGGGTCCGTAGACGCTACCGTTGACATCATCTTATGAGTTTTTCCGCTGCCGCCTGGAATGAAACATTTGCATCAGTTTGAGTACACGTCTTCCTACCGCTCTCATCTATTGCCGCCAAGAATTAAGTGAAGAACTGAGACCCTATTCTATCTACAACCAAGATACACTCAGCGGTCGCCACGGGAAGGGTGAGGGTCGAAGTTGGCAGAGTAATTCTTCGTTTAATTTCTGACGAGATGTTGTTGTCATAGATAATAGTGGAGCCGAGATAGATAAAGTCCCGTTATACCTCAAAGTTATATATATCAATGGTGACTTACTATCTTACTTTAGTGGCGCTACAGTCTGCGATGTTGAGGAGACTTATGCCTCTGTAGTTGGCGCAGTTTAGAGGGTCTCCTTTTTTGTGGATCGGGCAAACGATGCTGAGGTTCCATTCTTCAGGCATACTTTCTTCCGACCAGATTCGGCTTATGAGTTGGTGGATGTTACTTACCAAGTCATCTCCGCCGGCTTTGTAAAGCTCGGCTGGAAGGCCGTCATTTCCGGCAGCCTTATTAAGCTTTAGTTTAGATATTGCTATCCTCACTTCACTCAGGTCGGGTGGTTGGCAGTTTTCGCTGTCGTTGCCAATATTGAATGGTTTGTTCTGCCTGACAGCGGAATGTTGTTCGTCATCGCCTTTTAATGGTCTGCAGAAGTGGTTCTTCCATATCCTCAGCATTCACTGTGTCTCAACTACGATATTTCCTTGTTCATCTCCGTGTCGTCAACAATAAAATCAGTCCTTTCCGAGGCTATTGGTTGCTTCGTTACCGTTAGATTTTTACATTGTTGGGTAGTTAACCTAAAGCACAACCCCCAACCTGGAGGGCCAGTTCCAATTTATTTAATACCCCTAGGACACGGGGCCATCAGTATCCACTACGGGATTGAGGGCTGCCGTTGGCCTTTCGGGTCATCCGCCACCATGTCTGTTCAAGGGGCCTGACTAGCCCTTGAAATTCCTAGACAACCTGTTGTCCAAATATGTCGAATCAGCTTGTCTATTTTAGCCTGGGACAGCAGGCCGGGTATTCATTCCGTGCCATTCTGACCTGGCTGTTTATAGTGTTGCTGCTTTTCGTCGTGTTATCAACACTCGAGCTAATCGTTTAGCAAGTCAAATCCGGTTGGATGAGACCAGTACCCGATGGTTACCACTTGGAGGTAAAAAATAAGCACTTGATGTGTAGTCAGAGTTATAACACTGGGCAAGGCCAGGTTAAAGCCAATCAGAGTCTACCCTCGTTCTACAACACTCAACCATCAAAAAAGAGTTTATCAGCCTCATTAAGGCCAATTTGTTGTGACGCATACCCCCAAACGTGCTCCGAAACTAACTCTTGAAGCAAATTACTGACTTCAGTGCGTAATAGCAACAACCTCTCTTATCATCACAATTTTACGATTTATTAAATCTATATAACAATCTGTACGTGCAGATATATCTGTTATTATATCTAGCTGAGCTTAGTTGATTCAAAAGTATATTTCATAGTAGTTCTGATTAATTAAAAATAAAACCGTGTTATTCTACCAGAAGGTAGAATATGATTAAATGTATCTATTCGTTGACAACTCATCGCACGTTTTTTGTAATGTACTCTGATCAGCTCTTAATCGTATCAGATACCGATTCTATTTTATCATGATTCCCACTAAAATTATGTTTGTGATTAGGGTCCTATATCATATTTATATAGGTCACTTTGAGCCGCGACAAAAGCGCCACCTTGTTGGTAAATGTATTTTGTCAAAAGTGAAATGTGATTTTTTGTTTATCGCTGAGATATTCATTTACAATAATCAAACATTGTATTTCGATGTGTATAACGAATTTGTCTGATAAACAATACAAAAATATTTTAGGTAAATCAAATTCCCACTGATAAGCAGTATACGAAGTGTTGAGAATTCAATATTTTCCGAAATTGTGGGGATTTATTACGATGTTGTTTGATATCTGTGTATGCTCTCGTAATGCAAAAAAATATTCATTTACTCATAAAATGAGGTATAAACGTTCAAAATGATTGCACAATATCATTTATGAGTCAACCCTAGTCCTATGGTAAGGGTTAGTAGGGTAAAGAACAGAGCTCAGCCATTTACGAAAAAATATTAAATGCGTTCTCGACTTGAAATACTTTTTTATTATTATTGGCAATTAGTTAGGCGAATTGAAAGATCAAAGGCAAATCTGAAAAGATAGGATTTTGTATTAAACAACTATTTTCCTAAAAACTGAGACCTGGGGGTACAAAATGGGAAAGGGCTACAAATGTATACAATTTTTATAAATCTTAACTATCGCTCTCTTGTTTGTTGGATTTTTCTTTTGTTTGCTTCGTTTTTGTGAAACTAACTTTACACTTTTTTTGCTGTTGTATGTACGGCAACCACGTAACATACCGATTTTTAACGGTATTGTAACGGGGATTGTTAACTGAAAACGTCAGCACCGTTCGGTGCTGTGGTCTAGTGGTAATGAGCTAACCTGTTGTGTGGAAGGTTGGGCTTTCAATCTTAGTCAAAACATGTAACCATAGTATGTGCGAAGAAATAAAATTAATAAAAGTTCGATGTTTACTCGCAAATAAGTAACACCAACATTTTAAAAAGATCTTGCGAACGCGATAATAAGAAAAATAGAGATTTTTCCTTATCCCTCTTCCCATCAAATGCCTAATCTTTGCTAAAATCCCGTAAAGGTATTCATAACCTTAAAGGGTGTGCAAATTATAAAAAAATCTGCACTTGAAAGAATAGGTTCACCTGAACAATTAGTAGTAGCCTTAACCTTCTACAAAGACGTACTGCCATTCAGAAATCAAGATAGGTTGGGCTGGGCATAGTGACCGAAATCGACTACTTCACTTCTTCCAATAATTTCAAAAGATTTTGAAAGGATATTACTCGGTCACTTACATCCCATTATTGATTAGAAACGCCTTTTACCTGACCATCAATTTGGGTTTTGAACTCAACATTCGACTGTGAAACAAGTACATTGAATTGCTGATGTAATTGAGAAAGCTTTCGAAGAAAAGAAAATTTGAGCAGGGTGAAACTTGGAAACGAATATTAGGTGTTCAAAGAAATATTGGCAGTAGTACCCCAAGGAAGCGTCTTGGACCACTCTTGTACCTCCTATTTAGAGGTGATATCGCACAAACTGATGATATAATAGTTGCCACGTTTGCTGACGATACAGCTACACTAGCAGTTGGCACAACCATTGAGGAAACAAACGAACAAACAATTTGCCTGTATTTCTCAATACGGTTCGACTCCCTTTTGCAAATATCGAAATATCTCTGAATGACACTCGATGCAAAATTAAAATGAAAAGGAAGAAAAAATAAATACAGAGAACTTACTGGTTACTCGGAAAATATTCGAAGCTTAACCTTGATAAGAAGCTGCTATTATACAAGCAAGTGCTAAAGCCGTAGTATACAACTATGGGGTTGTACCAGTAAAACGAATCTAAAGATAAACAAACTTTTGAAACTCTCAAAGGAAAGTTACCTGCCAAACATTCATTACTCGTGACAAAAAAATTGCTAGATAAGTCGCACATATTACGGAACTCCTGAAACCGTTCACCAACAATCTAAGCTTCTATATCAGTGCGGTTATAGGCGAGGGCACCCCACAACTGCATAATATTTCGGACATCGGCAGATCCTAATAGCCTAATAAGTCCAAATCGATACCCATCACATATTCATCGATTTCAAAACCCGGCACGAAAGATTCTATTGAGACGAACGATTCAAATTTCTGTATAGTTATGATACTAGTTACAGGACGATGGCGGGACCTCTTGACCTCTTGAAAATTGACATTAGTCGTATGATTTGATCTTAAGTTGTACCTTGGGTGTATTATGACTCAGTTTTCTACGTATTCTTAAAATATTATAAGTCTACCATAAGCTCTTTAAACTGCAATATATTATTATAAAAGCCAAACATTGATGAGTCACGACATCTATATACTGTACATGTTTTTGTTGCCATCGTTTTAAAACCATTTTAACATTTCAATCATAACTTTCACCCTTTTCCCATATTTGATTTGTTGTTGTCGTCTACTTTACGATAATAGACTCTACGATAACACCACGTACGGCTTATCATGTAGCAAAAAACAAAAAAAATAACGTTTATCGCATAGTTTCCAAATCAGTGATAACTTACAGTTTAGTATACAATCTCTATTGTACCTACATTATTATTATTTTTTAGCTTGTGAAGACCGCACGCAGCGACTCCCCAAGATGTTGCTGGAATTAAATTTTAAACAGCGGAATGCAACAATCCTGTGCACCGTATTAATAGGACTTGCCATATCTGCGATTGTAAAGGATAACAGCATGCTTTGCCTGGCCTCTCTCGGCGCCACTGCATTCCTAATCACAGGAAAGAGAGTCAGCCTGGTCTTTGCCGTTGTGACAACATTACCAAGAGATTTAACGTAAGTTGGAACATTAACCAAAAGCTCATTGTTCAGATAATGAGAACTTCCTTCTGTAGTGCCGCTTATCGTTTCTTCAAGATGCAATACCTTTTGATTAATTATGAGTGGAAAAGTTGGACAGTACCGCAAGTTTTTCACACTCTGATTAAAAAACACCCTGAGAAGCCGGCCTTCACCATGGACGATAGGGTGCTAACATTCCAAGACGTGGAAGAGTATAGCAACAAGATTGCTTCGTATTTCAAATCGAAGGGATTTAAGCGAGGTGATTCTATTGCCCTTTTGATGGAGACACGACCAGAATACTCGCCGACATGGATGGGTATGTCCAAGGTGGGTATTGTCACAGCGTTAATCAACTCAAATCTGAGGAAAGAGACCCTGTTGCATTCGATAAAAGCGGCAAATTGTAAGGCGATTTTAGTTGGAACTGAGTTGAGCTCAGGTATGTACATTATCAAAACATTGGTGTGACAATAACGAGTTTCTTATTTTCAGCTCTCATAGAGATACAGAGTTCCGATGAAATCAAAGACCTTCCAATATATCAGTTCAGCGATGAGGAGCAACTAAATGTAGAAGGTTTCCGCATCATAAATGGCGCAATTGACCTTACCAAAGAGTTGAAAGCTCACATCACAACCGACATCACGAAGGACATAACCGAGGGTAGTCCCAAGGACAAAATGGTGTACATCTATACATCAGGAACCACCGGAATGCCAAAGGCGGCCGTTATTACTCATTTAAGGTTTCCATCTCGTCAAACCGATTACTGCATAGATTCATATCATATATTCCTATGTAGGTACATGTTTATGGCGGTAGCTGTACATCAGATGCTCGGTATCCATGTAGATGATATCATCTATAATCCGCTGCCCCTGTATCATACAGCTGGTGGTATCTTAGGAGTTGGAAATGTCCTCCTGCATGGCGTTTCAATGACGCTAAGAAAAAAATTCTCAGCGTCAAACTTTTGGACTGATTGTATAAAGTACAATTGTACCATAGCGCAGTATATTGGCGAATTGTGTCGGTATTTGTTGTCGACGCCACCGAAGCCTGAGGATACCAAGCACTCGGTTAGATTGATGTTTGGCAACGGTCTGAGGCCGCAGATTTGGTCGCAATTCACGTCGAGGTTCAATATCGATGAAATTGGCGAGGTGTACGGTTCCACAGAGGGAAACTCGAATCTAGGTGAGAAGTTATGCCTTAAAAAAATTATAAAGAGTCCTGGTTAACCCCTCCCACTCCAAAAAAAATCATATAGAACTATAAAAGACACAATTCAAATCGACGTTCTTAGTTGAACCTTTGTATCTTTTATCTCTGAAAGGTTGTTGTTTTTGTAAGGCTTACCAAAGACCGAAATGATAGACGGCATTAGTTTGAAGCAATCTATCCCTGATAAAATTTGTATAACGGATTTTCTTTGAGATTGCCAATAAGAAGCTATGTTATCTACCTTGGTATCAGCTTCCTTATAAACGTGAGTTTGACTCCATCAACAACTTCTATTTCAAAATGAATTGCACAAAATTTCTTTGTTTAAAGATTTTTTAAGCTTGTAGAGCTTGCATCTCTTATTTACCTCCATTATAGACAGTTTTTTTTTTTAGATAAATAACTAAAAACCTTTTATTATTGCAATTAAATAAAAGATTTATGCTTTGAAAGTTCTAGGCGAATTTGGGGGTCTACAAATATGCCTCTCAAATTACTAGTTTCCTCAGCTAATTGCAATCAGTTGGTTACTACTTCCGACCTCTAGCTTGGAACCAATGACTCTACGGGCCGGAGTACTGGTGACTTCCATACGCACTATTTGGCGTCCAATGCGGAGTGCTTCGAGCTATACAGCTCGAAAGTTTTTAATAGAATCTTCGTGTCCATAGTCTGACATATCAAACGAGACTGAAGATATTCCGAAGAATTTTTCGCAGAAAAATATTAAGGATTTATTCATTCGCTTTTGTAGACAAGTACTGAGGTGATCAAATTCTTATAAACTTGCTCCTTCCTAGTTCGAGTGAGGACATAAATCCTCAAAATTCTTGTCGAAAATAATTACTGACAAGAATAATTGTTTGTTATTATTATTATTGTTAATTAATTAATTAGCCGGTGATAAATTACTCAATTAAACTTATGTCTGTGGCACTAGCTACCAAAGCTCTCAGCCGATAAGTATCGTTTTTGTAAGTGTTAAAATAGTTTTTGGTACTAAACTAAAGTGAAACTAGATATAAATATCGTCAGCGAAAACTGGCAATCAACCGACCTGAGTGTAGTGAGGATAGCAATATATAAACTAAAGTTTAATAAGGCTGCCGGAAACGACGGCCTTCCCGATTATAAAGCCCGCCGAGATGGCTTGGTAGAAAGTATGCCTGAAGAATGGAACCTCAGCATCGTTTGCCCGATCCACAAAAAAGGAGACCCTCTTAACTGCGCCAACTACAGAGGCATAAGTCTCCTCAACAACGCCTACAAGATCCTATCTTCCGTAATATGTGAACGCCTGAAACCGTTTACTAACAACCTGATCGGCCCTCATTAGTGTGGTCTTAGGCCAGAAAAGGCATTTATAGAGACGAACTATACAGATCCATGTCTACTTTTGGTATACTGCCCAAACTCGTCCGTTTGTGTAGGATGACGATGGACGCTGACGATGACGCTGCTTCTTCAATTTGATTCTTGACAGTGTTGGGCAAAACCAAAGAGTATAGAGCTTCATAGAGTGCGCATCTCATACAGCGAATATTTTCTATGTGGGGTACTGATATTGATACCCCAGTGTTCACATTGCTACCCCAGCATCAAACAACAGCCTTACCGTCGCATACGATCTACGAAATTTCGCCTTCGCACTAACCGCCCGCACCTGAAACGGCTACAACATTTTTAGCTGTGACGCGTACTGTATGTAGTTCTATACTCTTTAGCAAAACTCACGACCCAACACCACAGGTACGATTTTCCAAAAATCGGTACAACTACTAGCATACTCCGACGATATTGACATCATTGGTAGGACCCAACGTGATGTCATAGAGACGTTTGCTAGCACATATAGAGAAGGGAGCGGCAAAAATGGGTTTAGCAGTAAATGAGGGCAAGAAGAAATATATGCTGTCAACACGAAAGGACACACAACATCGACGAATTGGACAGAACGTCACCATTGACAGATATAACTTTGAGGTGGTACGGGACTTTGTCTATCTCGGCTCCGCTATTAACTCTCACAACAACATCTCGTCAGAAATTAAACGAAGAATTACTCTTGTCAACCGCTGTTTCTTCGGCAATTCAATAGTAAAGCCTCACTCGAAATACTAAGAAGATCCTATATAAGACCCTGATCATCCCAGACCTGCTCTACGGCGCTGAAGCATGGACCGTCTCAAAAGCGGATGAAGAAATCCTTGGTCGTTTTGAGAGGAAAATTCGTAGAAAAATCTTCGGTTTCGTATGCGTTGACGGGCTATGCAGACGAAGATTCAACCAAGAACTATACGAGCTGTTCAGCGACATGGACGTTTTAGATGGCTAGGACATGTAGAACGAATGGACACCAATACTCCGTAGAGGATGGGATTTCAAACATAATTGTATATAATGAGAGCACAAAATTATTTATTTAGGGTATTTGATACAAAACAAAAAAATAAGGAAAGCAATGTTTTTTTACCAACACACTTAAGATTTGTAATTCTGAATCACTCTCATTTTGATCAGGCTGCCGCAAGCGCTTTGCATTTAAAGACAATGAATTGGAAGGCCCCCGGTATCTACCAGCTCTTCTGGTGTATGGAATGCTTCGGCAAGTTTAACCAAATCCATTTTTGTTTTGAAATTGATAACTTACCCTGGTAAGCGGGTGTAAGCACCACCGGAGATCAGCTTTTCTGACCTCTCCCCTAGACAGCTATATTTTTATAGTCTGAACTATGATCAAAATTATATAACAGGATTGCATAAGAACCCTTTATATGTTTAAGCGAATTTATTTTAATACAAGAAACTTTGTTCTCATCTTCATCTTTTGTGCGTTTCCTTATTCGTCGCCTTAGTGAGACAAAGACGTATGTCAATATTTGATAATTTTAGTTTTTCTGTGATTTTTGTGTTTTTTTGTAAAGTGCTTACTTCTATTCTAAGTTACTTATAGGTACGATTTTTTCTCACAATATATTATTTCTAGATTTGAAGTAAGGTGGCCCAAAATCGTAAAAAATGTAGTTACGTTCTTGTATCACTAGGGCGACGTATTTTTATCGAGGATAATTTTTGCAGTTCATAAAAGTCGCTGTATTTAAGGAGATGTAATTCGTATTGCTTTTATGTTTCTTTCTTTCTCCTAAAAAGAGCAAGATATTTATTTTGTGTTAAAATTCTACCTCGAAATTCTGATTGATTCTAACATTACGATTTTATCTGAACTACAACAAGAGGTTTTGTCATTCCGTCGTCAGTACGTATTGGTCTCATTTAATCATTTAATCACATTTCGACATATTCTATATAATTTTTGGCATCAATAATCAGAATGAAGATTATTGCGTAATTTGTCAACTTATGAATATCGTAAAATTCTCTCATGCTTGGCGTTTGATCTAACGCCCAACTCGCTGTGAAAGAGAAAGTAGCGTGCGACCCAGTGCACCCACCACTCATTTTCTTTGGTATGAGTAGAACCTATAGACCTGAATATCTCAATCCAGTCAGACATTTGAAAAGCATTTTTCACGCTTTTGATTCGAATCTATTTAAATCATTTTTTTTTTGTAAATGAGGCATGTTTTCAACTGCGTAGAGCAATATAGATATAACTTGCTGTTTGCCGTTTTGTCCACCACAGTTATCACAAAAATTAAAATTTATAATTATTCATGGTCCCCTGTTAGTAGATCTCTGAAACTTCCTAGTGGTAGATATAATATCCTTATAACATCGATTTCAAACAATTTTGAATCACTTGTTTCAAATTTTTGTTGAAGCAACTAACTTCTGATTACGATATTTCCAGCCAATGTGGACAACCAAGTTGGAGCAATTGGATTTGTGCCTGTTTGGGGTGATAAAATCCATCCTGTCATCCTGATTAAATGCGACGAGGATACTGGAGAACCAATCCGTTCGCCCAATGGACGTTGCATAAAGTGCAAGGCTGGTGAACCTGGCATTTTAGTTGGCAAAGTTAACTCCAAACGAGCGGTGAACGCCTTTAGCGGTTACGCTGATGAAAAAGCCACCGAAAAGAAGCTCGTACGTGACGTGTTCCAATCGGGTGACCTTTACTTTAATTCTGGAGACATCTTGGTCAAAGATATCTTAGGATACTTTTACTTCAAGGACCGCATGGGCGACACATTCCGTTGGAGAGGTGAAAACGTTGCCACATCAGAGGTGGAGGCCATTATCACAAATGTGGTTGGTCTTCAAGATTGTGTCGTATATGGTGTTGATGTAAGTCAATGAGCTCATTTTAATGACGATGAATTAAAATATTTCTTGTCTTTTCAGATTCCTCATGTTGAGGGCAAGGCCGGCATGGCAGGGATTGTGGACCCCGAACGTAATGTTGATCTGCATCAACTTTCTGCAGGCATTCGTGGTAGCTTACCCATCTACGCACAACCTCTGTTCATTCGACTACTCCCCGAAATGCCAAAGACAGCTACATTCAAGCTGAAGAAGCGTGACCTTCAGATAGAAGGTTTCGACATTACCAAAGTAAAGGATCCAATCTACTATCTGAACAAGGATGGTATTTATCGCGAGCTAACACCAAGTCAGTTTGAGGATTTGCAAACCGGAAAAGCGAGACTCTAAGCGACAATCCGACATGGGAAATATTATGAGGCTTAGGTTAAGTGTTAAGAAGTTCCAACGAAGTGCTGTGCCTTTTAAGTTTAGAAAATCGAGTTTATTTTGAATGAAAGCCATCGCAATGACAGGAAGTTGTTTATGTGTTTATGTGTTATGAAACGTTTTTTTTTGTCATACATATAACTGTTATTGATTCCAAAATAAAGTACTGATTAGAAGATTAACCAAAATACCAAATTTTCATTTTATAAGCATCCCTAAACGGTTTCGTTATGTAGCATCCATTAGCGAAATCAGATGTAATTGCATTTTATCATTTTATGTCTTTGCATCGTCAACATTTTCCACTCACATGAGCACCATTATAGCATGTGTTTGAACTAATTCGAAACAGCAACACAGGTATGTACATACCCTTCATATTATTACCACCATCCCTAGTGCTGCAAGTGATAAAATCTAAAAAAAATAAAACGAACAGAAAAAAAAGGAAAATAATCATAAACAAGCACAAAGATAACAACAACAGCACCCCCGGAAAATCGAAGAGACCGTACAGTGAGCGCCCGGTCGGTGGACAGGAGAGAAGGGTGGCATCCGAAAAGGACATTCATCCATTTCGCACCGATGGCTTGTGGGTGTTCTATAGCGATTTAATCTCATTGGAAAGCGCCCAACAGCTGCGACTGTAAAGCTTTCGAATTATTGGGGAATTTAATTTTTCCCATGCGTGTTCGAAACACACTGGACGACGATGTCGATGATGGCGCTTCGGCGGTAGGAAAGCAACAATGTTCTATTTTTTTTTTGCACTCAATTTTTTTTCTTGTTGGTCGGTGTCGAGAACAAGCAACACAGACTCAGCAGCGACCTGGTGTTTCCTGTGTCATAGTAGATGAATACCACGATGCATTGGACCGTGATAGAGTTCTAGTGTTAATATCAAATGATTAGAATGTCCTCGCTCGCTTATGATTATTTTTTGTTCAGATCCTCATCAAACCTATGATATGTGTGTGTACAGGATTCTATATTCTGTTTATAGCCGTTTCGACAATTTCCCTCCATCAAACTATCTATTGTGGCAGAATGGCCACTTACAAAAATCCATTTTACAATTTACAATAGTTTAAGGGAAATGGTTCGTGCGAATCGTGCATTCCAGGGACGGAGCACCATCCAAATAGCAACTGAAACAACAAGCTTATTAAAGCAACAAAAACACACATTGTAGTGGGTGGAAACGGTGCGCGGGCGGCCATTGGTGTTGGACAAGGTGCTGCTTTTCCCATTAGTCATTCAGAAAAATATTCCAAAAAATGTTTTATTATATTCGCTGCGTTTAAAGTGGAATATAATGTGTGGGAAAATATAATAAATGGTAGTTGGTGGATTTTCATTTTTTTGGGTTTGTTTTACGGGATACTCGTACTCCGGTATGTCCTTACTGTAGGGGGTTTTGTGATGGCCCTCATTGATTTATATCCAGACGTAGAATTGAGAATTTCTTTTGTAAAATTGCTTTGCTGTTGCTGCGGATCTCTTTTTGGAATGAGTTCTTATGTTTTATAGGGCATTTATGTATCTCCTTGAATAGTTTTTATTGGGTTATATATTCGATAGGGAATTTGTTCGAATGGTAAGAGAAATCTTATTCGTTTGAATTGCCCATGATTTTGTTCTGTTTTTAATAATAAGCATAAGTTATGGATTTATTTTATTCCACAAAATATTTTATGAACGTTCGCATTCATCTCTTGAAAGTTATAAAAATTCTGTCGATCATTTTGAATCGATTTTACGAACGCTAGCATCCATCTCTTGAAAATTATAAAAATTCTGTCGATAAAATCGAATCATATTGGATCGATTTTATGACCGTTCGAATACATCTCATGAAAATTATAATAATGTTTATTTATGAATGCGATTTTATGAACGCTAGCAATCATGTCTTGAAAATTATAAAAATTCTGTCGATAAAATCGAATCATGTTCAATCGATTTGATGAACGCTAGCATTAGTCTCTTAAAAATTATTTATGATTTTATGTACGCTAACATTAATCTGTTGAAAATTATTAAAATACTGTCAATAAAATCGAATCATTTTGAATAGATTTTATGAACACTAAAATAAAATGGAATCATGTTGAATCGATTTTTTGAACGTTCGAATTCATCCCTTGAAAATAACACAAATTCTGTTGATAAAATCGAATCATGGTGAATCGATTTTATGAACGCTATCATTCATCTAATGAAAATTATAAAAATTCTGTCGACAAAATCGAATCATGTTGAATCGATTTTATGAACGCTAGCATTCATCTCATAAAAATAATAAAAATGCTGTCGATAAAATCGAATCGTTTTGAATAGATTTTATGAATGCTAGCTTTCATCTCATGAATCGAAATCGAATCATGTTAAATCGATTTTATGAACGTTCGAATTCATCTCTGAAAAATTATAAAAATTCTTTCGATAAAATTGAATCATGTTGAATAGATTTTTTGAACGTTCGAGTTCATCCCTTGAAAGTTATACAAATTTTGTTGATAAAATCGGGGCCATGGTGAATTGATTTTATGAACGCTATCATTCATCTATTTCGAATTGATTTTATGAACGCTAGCATTCATCTCACGAAAATTATAAAAATTCTGTCGATAAAATCGAATCATGTTGAATCAATTTTATGAACGCTAACATTCAGCTCTTGAAAATTATAAAAATTCTGTTGATAAAATTGAATCATGCTAAATCAATTTAAGGAACGCTAGCAATCATATCTTGAAAATTATAAAAATTCGGTCGATAAAATCGAATCATGTTGAATCAATTTTATGAACGCTAAAATTCATCTCATGAAAATTATAAAAATGCTGTCGATAAAATCGAATTATGTTGAATCGATTTTATGAACGCTAGCAATCGTATCTTGAAAATTATAAAAATTCTGTCGATAGAATCGAATCATGTTGAATCAATTTTATGAACGCTAGCATTCATCTCTTGAAAACTATAAAAGTTGTGTCGATAAAATCGAATCGTATTGAATCGATTTTATGAAATCATAAAAATTCTGTCGATAGAATCGAATTACGTTGAAATGATTTTATGAATGCTAACATTCATCTCTTCAAAATTATAAAACTTTTGTCGACAAAATCTAATCAGGTTGAATGGATTTTATGAACGTTCGAATTCATATCTTGAAAATTATAAAGACTCTGCCGATAAAATCGAATTATATTGAATCGATTTTATGAACACTGTCAATCATCTATTGAAAATTGTAACAATTTTGTCGATAAAATCGAGTAATATTGAATCAGTTTTATGAACGCTCGAATTCATCTCTTAAAAATTAAAAAAATTCGGTCGATTTTATGCACGTTCCAATTCGTCTCTTGAAAATAATAAAAATTATGTCGACAAAATCGAATCATTTTGAATCGATTTTACGAACGTTAGAAATCATCTCTTAAAAGTTATTAAAGTTCTGTCAGTAAAATCGGATCATGTTGAATCGATCGTATGAACGCTAACAATCATCTGTTGAAAATTGTAACAATTCTGTCGATTCATGTTTAATCGATTTTATAAACGGTAGCAATCACATTTTGAAAATTTTAAATGATTTGTCTTTAAAATCGAGTCATGTTGAATCGATTTTATGAACTTTTGAATTCATCTCTTACAAATTATAAAAATTCTGTTGATAAAATGGAATCATGTTGAATTGATTTAATGAACGTTCGAATTCGTCTCTTGAAAATTATAAAAATTCTGTCGGTAAAATCGAATAATTTTGAAACGGTTTTGTGAACGCTAACATTCATCTCTTGAAAATTATAAAAATTCTGTCGATAAAGTCGAATCATATTGAATAGATTTTATGAACGCTAGCATTCATCTCTTGAAAACAATAAAAGTTGTGTCGATAAAATCGAATCATGTTTAATGGGTTTTATGGACGCTAGCAATCACATTTTGAAAATAAGAAAAATTCCGTCGGTAAAATCGAATCATATTGAATCGATATTATGAACGCTATCAATCATATCTTGAAAATCATAAAAAAATCATCTCTTGTAAATAAAAAAAAATTGTCTGTAAAATCGAATCATGTTGAATCGATTTTATGAACGCGCGAATTCATCTCTTGAAAATTATAAAAATTGTGTCCATAAAATCGAATCATGTTGAATCGATTTTATGAACGCTAGAATTCATCTCATAAAAATTATGAAAATTCTGTCGATAAAATCGAATCATGTTGAATCGATCTTACGAACTTTCCAATTCATCAAATTCATCGATTCAACGATTAAATTGAATCATATTGAACCGATTTTATGAACGTTCCAATTCATCTCTTGAAAATTATAAAAATTCTGTCCATAAAATCGAAACATGTTGAATCGATTTTATAAACGCTAGCAATCATATCTTGAAAATTATAAAAATTCCGTCTATAAAATCGAATCATGTTGAATAGATTTTATGAACGTACCAATTCATCTCTTCAAAACTATAAAAATTCTGTCGATAAAATGAAATCATGTTGAATTGATTTAATGAACGTTCGAATTCATTTCTTAAAAATTATAAAAATTCTGTCGATAAAATCGAATCGTGTTGAATCAATTTTATGATCGTTCTGTCGATAAAATCGGATCATATTGAATCGATCTTATGAACGCTACCAATCATCTGTTGAAAATTGTAACAATTTTGTCGACAAAATCGAGTCACATTGAATCAATTTTATGAACGCTATCATTCATCTATTACGAATTGATTTTATGAACGCTAGCATTCATCTCACGAAAATTATAAAAATTCTGTCGATAAAATCGAATCATGTTGAATCAATTTTATGAACGCTAACATTCAGCTCTTGAAAATTATAAAAATTCTGTTGATAAAATTGAATCATGCTAAATCAATTTAAGGAACGCTAGCAATCATATCTTGAAAATTATAAAAATTCGGTCGATAAAATCGAATCATGTTGAATCAATTTTATGAACGCTAAAATTCATCTCATGAAAATTATAAAAATGCTGTCGATAAAATCGAATTATGTTGAATCGATTTTATGAACGCTAGCAATCGTATCTTGAAAATTATAAAAATTCTGTCGATAGAATCGAATCATGTTGAATCAATTTTATGAACGCTAGCATTCATCTCTTGAAAACTATAAAAGTTGTGTCGATAAAATCGAATCGTATTGAATCGATTTTATGAAATCATAAAAATTCTGTCGATAGAATCGAATTACGTTGAAATGATTTTATGAATGCTAACATTCATCTCTTCAAAATTATAAAACTTTTGTCGACAAAATCTAATCAGGTTGAATGGATTTTATGAACGTTCGAATTCATATCTTGAAAATTATAAAGACTCTGCCGATAAAATCGAATTATATTGAATCGATTTTATGAACACTGTCAATCATCTATTGAAAATTGTAACAATTTTGTCGATAAAATCGAGTAATATTGAATCAGTTTTATGAACGCTCGAATTCATCTCTTAAAAATTAAAAAAATTCGGTCGATTTTATGCACGTTCCAATTCGTCTCTTGAAAATAATAAAAATTATGTCGACAAAATCGAATCATTTTGAATCGATTTTACGAACGTTAGAAATCATCTCTTAAAAGTTATTAAAGTTCTGTCAGTAAAATCGGATCATGTTGAATCGATCGTATGAACGCTAACAATCATCTGTTGAAAATTGTAACAATTCTGCCGATTCATGTTTAATCGATTTTATAAACGGTAGCAATCACATTTTGAAAATTTTAAATGATTTGTCTTTAAAATCGAGTCATGTTGAATCGATTTTATGAACTTTTGAATTCATCTCTTACAAATTATAAAAATTCTGTTGATAAAATGGAATCATGTTGAATTGATTTAATGAACGTTCGAATTCGTCTCTTGAAAATTATAAAAATTCTGTCGGTAAAATCGAATAATTTTGAAACGGTTTTGTGAACGCTAACATTCATCTCTTGAAAATTATAAAAATTCTGTCGATAAAGTCGAATCATATTGAATAGATTTTATGAACGCTAGCATTCATCTCTTGAAAACAATAAAAGTTGTGTCGATAAAATCGAATCATGTTTAATGGGTTTTATGGACGCTAGCAATCACATTTTGAAAATAAGAAAAATTCCGTCGGTAAAATCGAATCATATTGAATCGATATTATGAACGCTATCAATCATATCTTGAAAATCATAAAAAAATCATCTCTTGTAAATAAAAAAAAAATTGTCTGTAAAATCGGATCATGTTGAATCGATTTTATGAACGCGCGAATTCATCTCTTGAAAATTATAAAAATTGTGTCCATAAAATCGAATCATGTTGAATCGATTTTATGAACGCTAGAATTCATCTCATAAAAATTATGAAAATTCTGTCGATAAAATCGAATCATGTTGAATCGATCTTACGAACTTTCCAATTCATCAAATTCATCGATTCAACGATTAAATTGAATCATATTGAACCGATTTTATGAACGTTCCAATTCATCTCTTGAAAATTATAAAAATTCTGTCCATAAAATCGAAACATGTTGAATCGATTTTATAAACGCTAGCAATCATATCTGAAAATTATAAAAATTCCGTCTATAATATCGAATCATGTTGAATAGATTTTATGAACGTACCAATTCATCTCTTCAAAACTATAAAAATTCTGTCGGTAAAACCGAATCATGCTGAATCGATTTTATGAATCGACTTAATGAACGTTAGCAAGCATAACTTGGAAATTATAAAAATTCTGTCGATAAAATGAAATCATGTTGAATTGATTTAATGAACGTTCGAATTCATTTCTTAAAAATTATAAAAATTCTGTCGATAAAATCGAATCGTGTTGAATCAATTTTATGATCGTTCTGTCGATAAAATCGGATCATATTGAATCGATCTTATGAAAGCTACCAATCATCTGTTGAAAATTGTAACAATTTTGTCGACAAAATCGAGTCACATTGAATCAATTTTATGAACGCTCGAATTCATCTCTTAAAAATTATAAAAATTCTGTCGATTTTATGCACGTTCCAATTCGTTTCTTGAAAATAATAAAAATGATGTCGACAAAATCAAATCATTTTGAATCGATTTCATGAACGTTAGAAATCATATCTTTAAAGTTATAAAAGTTCTGTCATTAAAATCCGATCATATTGAATCGATCTTATGGACGTTCCAATTCATCACTTTAAAATTATAAAAATGCTGTCGATGTAATCGAATCATGTTGAATCGATTTTCTGAACGCTATCAATCATATCTTGAAAATTATAAAAAAATTGTGTCGATAAAATCGAATTACGTTGAATCGATTTTATGAACGCTCCAATTCGTTTCATGAAAATTATAAAAAGTATGTCGATAAAATCCAATCATGTACAATCGACTTTATGAACTTTCCAATTCATTAAATTCATCGATTCAACGATTAAGTCGAAACATGTTGAATCGATTTTATGAAAGTTTGAATTCATCTCTTGAAAATTATAAAAATTCTGTCTATAAAATCGAATCTTGTTGAATCGATTTTATGAACTTACCAATTCATCTATTGAAAATTAAAAAAATTCCGGTGGAAAAATCGAACCATGAATCGAATTTATGAACGTACCAATTTAAATCTTGAGCATTATAAAAATTCTGTCGGTAAAATCGAAACATGCTGAATCGATTTTATGAACGTTCGAATTCATCTTATGAAAAATATAAAAGATCTGTCGATAAAATCGAATCATGTTGAGTCCATTTTCTGAACGCTAACAATCATATCTTGAAAATATAAAAAGTCTGTCAATAAAATCGAATCATGTTGAATCGATTTCTGTCAATAAAATCGAATCATGTTGAATCGATTTTCTGAACGATGGCAATCATATCTTGAAAATTATAAAAAGTCTGTCGATAAAATCGAATCATTTTGAATCAATTTAATGAACGCTCGAATTCATCTCTTCAAAATTATAATAATACTGTCTATAAAATCGAATCTTGTTGAATCGATTTTATGAACTTACCAATTCATCTCTTGAAAATTATTAAAATTCCGCCGGTTAAATCGAATCATGAATCGATTTTATAAACGTTCCAATTCATCTCTTGAAAATTAGAAAAATCCTGTCGGTAAAATCGAATCATGCTGAATCGATTCTATGAACGATTGAATTCATCTCTTGAAAATTATAAGAAACCTGTTGAATCGATTTTATGAACGCTAGCAATAATATCTTGAAAATTATACAAATTCTGCCTATAGAATCGAATCATGTTGAATCAATTTTATGAACGCTAGCATTCATCTGTTGAAAATTATAAAAATTGTGTCGATAAAATCGAATCATGTTGAATCAATTCATCTCTTGAAAAATTATAAAAATTCTGTCGACAAAATCGAATCATTTGTAATCGATTTGAGGATTTTACGATTTTTTTTCCATCTCTTGAAAATTATAAAAATTCTGTCGATAAAATGGAATCATTTTGAATAGATTTTATGAACGCTATCAATCATATCTTGAAAATTATAAAAAAAATTCTGTCTATAAAATCGAATCATGTTGAGCCGATTTTCTGAATCCTAACAATCATATCTTGAAAATATAAAAAGTCTGTCGATAAAATCGAATCATGTTGAATCGATTTTCTGAACGACCGCAATCATATCTTGAAAATTATAAAAAGTCTGTCGATAAAATCGAATCATTTTGAATCAATTTTATGAACGCTCGAATTCATCTCTTAAAAATTATAAGAATTGTGTCTATAAAATCGAATCTTGTTGAATCGATTTTATGAACTTACCAATTCATCTCTTGAAAATTATAAAAATGCTGTCGGTTAAATCGAAGTATGAATCGATTTTATGAATGTTCCAACTCATCTCTTGAAAATTATAAAAAACCTGTCGGTAAAATCGAATCATGTTGAATCAATTTTATGAACATTCGAATTTATCTCTTGAAAATTATAAAAAACCTGTCGGTAAAATCGAATCATGCTGAATCCATTTTATGAACGTTCGAATTCATCTCTTGAAAATTATAAGAATTCTGTCGATAAAATCGAAACATGTTGAATCGAGTTCATAAACGGCAGCAACCGTAGCTTGAAAATTATAAAATTCTGTCGATAAAAACGAATCATTTTGAATCGACTTTTTGAACGCTCGAATGCATCTCTTAAAAATTGTTAAAATTCTGTCGATAAAATCGAATCGTGATGAATCGATTTTAAGAAAGTTCCAATTCATCTTTTGAAAATCATGTAATTTCTTTCGATAAAATCGAAGCATGTCGAATCGATTTTCTGAACGCTGGCAATCATATCTCGAAAATTATAAAAATCTGTCGATAGAATCGAATCATATTGAATAGATTTTATGAACGCTAGCAATCATATCTTGAAAATTATAAGAATTCTGCCGAAAATCGAAACATGTTGAATCGATTTTATGAACGCTAGCAATCGTAACTTGAAAAATGTAAAATTCTGTCTATAAAATCGAATCATTTTGAATCGATTTTTTAACTATAAAAATTCTGTCGGTAAAATCGAATCTTGTTGAATCAATTTTATGATCGTTCAAATTCGTCTCTCGGAAATTAAAAAATTCTGTCGATAAAATCGGATCATACTGAATCGATGTTATGAACGCTAACAATCATCTGTTGAAAATTGTAACAATTTTGTCGATAAAATCGAGTCATATTGAATCAATTTTATGAACGCTCTAATTCATCTCTTAAAAATTATAAAAATTCTGTCGATTTTATGCACGTTGCAATTCGTCTCTTGAAAATAACAAAAATTATGTCGACAAAATCGAATCATTTTGAATCGTTTTTATGAACGTTAGAAATCATCTCTTAAAAGTAATAAAAGTTCTGTCAATAAAATCGGATCATATTGAATCGATCTTATGAACGTTCCAATTCATCCCTTAAAAATTATAAAAATGCTGTCGATGCAATCGAATCATGTTGAATCGATTTTATAAACGCTAGCAAATACATCTTGAAAATTATAAATATATTGTCTCTAAAATCGAGTCATGTTGAATCGATTTTATGAACCCTCCTTTTCGTTTCTTGAAAATTATACAAATTTCATCGTAAAATCGAATCGTGTTGAATCAATTTTATGAACTTTCCAATTCATCAAATTCATTTTATGAACGCTAGCATCCATCTCTTGAAAATAATAAAAATTATGTCGACAAAATCGAATTATTTTGAATCGATTTTATGAACGTTCGAATTCATCTCTTGAAAGTTATAACAGTTCTGTCGACAAAATCGATCGACTTAATGAACGCTAGCAATCATAACTTAAAAATTATAAAAATTCTGTCGATAAAATGGAATCATGTTGAATTGATTTAATGAACGTTCGAATTCGTTTCTTAAAAATTATAAAAATTCTGTCGGTAAAATCGAATCATTCTGAATCGGTTTTGTGAACGCTAACATTCATCTCTTGAAAATTATAAAAATTCTGTCGATCTAATCGAATCATGTTGAAACGATTTTATGAACGCTTGAATTCATTTCTTGAAAATTATAAAAATTCTGTCGATAAAACCGAATCGTATTGAATCTATTTTATGAATGCTAGAATTCATCTCTTGAAAATAATAAAAATTCTGTCGATAAATTCGAACCATGTTGAATCGATTGTATGAAGGCTAACATTCATCTCTTGAAAATCATAAAAATTCTGTCAATAAAATCGAATCATTTTGAATAGAATTTATGAACGCTAGCACTCATTATAAAAATTATGTCGATAAAAACAAACGATTTTATTTAGGTTCGAATTCATCTCTTGAAAATTATAAAAATTCTGTCGATCTAATCGAATCATGTTGAATCGATTGTATGAACGCTAGAATCTCTTGAAATTTATAAGAACTCTGTCGATAAAATCGAATCATTTTGTATCGATTTTAAGAACGCTAGAACTCATCTCTTGACAATTATAAAAATTCTGTCGATAAAATCGAATCCATTTTATGAACGCTAACATTATGCTTTTAACAATTATAAAAATTCTTTCGATAAAATCAAATCATGTTGAATCGGTTTTATGAACGTTCGAATTCATGTCTTGAATATTTTGAATCTATTTTTGATGGCATTCATCTCTTGAAAATTATAAGAATTCTGTCTATAAAATCGAATCATGTTGAATCGATTTTATGAACACTAGGTATCATACTTTCAAAATTATAAAAATTCTGTCGATAAAATCGAACCATGTTGAATCGATTTTATGAAAGCTAGCAATCATATCTTGAAAATTTAAAGAATTCTGTCCATAAAATCAAATCATTTTGAAAATCGAATCATTTTGAATCGATTTTATGAACACCAGCAATCATATCTTGAAAATTATAAAAATTCGGTCGATAAAATCGAATCATGTTGAATCGATTGTATGAAAGCTAACATTCATCTCTTGAAAATCACAAAAATTCTGTCGATAAGATCGTATCATTTTGAATGCATTTTAAGAACGCTAGCACTCATTATAAAAATTATGTCGATAAAAACGCATCATGTGAAACGATTTTATGTAGGTTTGAATTCATCTTATGTTGATTCGATTTTATGAACGCTGGCATCTCTTGAAAATTATAATAATTCTCTCGATATAAACGAATAATTTTGAATCGATTTTATGAACGCTTCAAGACGAATCATGTTGAATCGATTTTCTGAACGCAAACAATCATATCTTGGATATTATAAAAATTCTGTGGATAAAATCGAATCATTTTGAATCGATTTTATGAACGCTAGCAATCATATCATGAAAATTATAAAAATTCTGTCGATAAAATCGAATCATTTTGAATCGATTTTATGAACGCTAGCATTCATCTCTTGAAAATTATGAAAATTCTGTCGATAAAATCGAGTGAAGTTCAATTGATTTTCTGAACGCAAATAATCATATCTTGAATATTATAAAAATTCTGTCGATGAAATCGAATCATTTTGAATCGTTTAATGGATGCTAGCATTCATCTCATGAAAATTATAAAAATTCTGTCAGTAAAATCGAATCATAGTGAATCGATTTTATGAACGCTAACAATCATATATTAAAATTATACAATTTCTGTCGATAAAATCGAATCATATTGAATCATATCATCTCATTTTTTTTTTATAATTTACACGTACTCAAGTGGTTATGAAAACCCTTTTTATATGTTACCATAGTACGAGCGTTTGAGAAGGGGAAGAAAGAGAGAGAGGATAGGAAAGATTTTGGATGTAGTGGAGACTTAAACTCCATGGGTGGTGTCCGAACTAGCTTCGGGGAGTCACTTTTTCTAGTGTTCGTTAAATTTGAAGAAATTCAAGATGGCATACTTTTAGGTATTACACCGATCTTTTATTTCTTTTAAATAAAAGTGAAATGGATTTTGGTTGGGACTGAACGCACAACCTTCCACTCAACAGACGAACACATTACCACTACACCGCGGCCACCCACATGATATTTATATGATATTTATAAAAATTCTATCGATAAAATCGAATAGTGTTGAATGGATTTTATGAACGCTATCACTCATTATAAAAATTATGTCGATAAAAACGAATCATGTGAAACGATTTTATGTACATTCTATCGATAAAATCGAATCATGTTGAATCGATTTTATGAACGCTATCATCTCTTGAAAATTATAAAAACTCTGTCGATAAAAACGAATCATTTTTAATCGATTTTATCAACGCTAGCATTCATCTCTTGAAAATTATAAAAATTCTTATAAATATATTATCTTGAAAATTATAAAAATTCTGTCGATAAAGTCGAAACATGTTGAATCGATTTTATGAACGCTAGCAATCATATCTTGAAAATTATAAGAATTCTGTCCAGAAAATCGAATCATATTGAAACGAATTAATGAATGCTAGCAATCATATCTTGAAAATTATAAAAATTCTGTCGATAAAATCGAATCAAGTTGAATCGATTGTATGAACACTAGCACTCATTATAAAAATTATGTCGATAAAAACGAATCATGTGAAACGATTTTATGTACTTTCGAATTCATCTGTTGAAAATTATAAAAATTCTGTCGATAAAATCGAATCATGTTGAATCGATTTTATGAACGCTAGCATCTCTTGAAAATTATAAAAATTCTTTCGATAAAATCGAATCATGTTTAATCGATTTCACGAACGTTTGAATTCATCTCTTGAAAATTATAAAAATTCTGTCGATAAAGCCGAATCATATTGAATCTATTTTATGAATGCTGGAATTCATCTTTTGAAAATTATAAAAATTCTGTCGATAAAATCGAATCATATTGAATCAATTTTATGAACACTAGATATCATATTTTATGAAAGCTAGCAATCATATCTTGAAAATTATAAGAATTCTGTCCATAAAATCGAATCATGTTGAAACGATTTAATGAACGCTAGCAATCATATCTTGAAAATTATAACAATTCTGTCCAGAAAATCGAATCATGTTGAAACGATTTAATGAATGCTAGCAATCATATCTTGAAAATTATAAAAATTCTGTCAACAAAATCGAATCTTGTTGAATCGATTGTCTCAACGCTAGCATCTCTTGAAAATTATGAAAATTCTGTCGATAAAATCGAATTATTTTGAATCGATTTTATGAACGCTAGCATTCATCTCTTAAAAATTATAAAAATTCTGTCGATAAAATCGAATCAAGTTGAATCGATTGTATGAACGCTAGCACTCATTATAAAAATTCTGTCGATAAAATCGAATCATGTTGAATCGATTTTATGAACGCTAGCATCTCTTTAAAATTATAAAAACTCTGTCGATAGAAACGAATCATTTTTAATCGATTTTATGAACGCTAGCATTCATCTCTTGAAATTAATAAAAATTCTGTCGATAAAATCGAATCATATTGAATCTATTTTATGAATGCTAGAATTCATCTCTTGGAAATTATAAAAATTCTGTCGATAAAAACGAATCATGTGAAACGATTTTATGTAAGTTCGAATTCATCTCCTGAAAATTATAAAAATTCTGTCGATCTAATCGAATCATGTTGAATCGATTTTATGAACGCTAGCATTCATCTCTTGACAATTATAAAAATTCCGTCGATAAAATCGAATCGATTTTATGAACGCTAACATTATGCTTTTAACAATTATAAAAATTCTGTCGATTAAATCAAATCATGTTGAATCGATTTTATGAACGTTCGAATTCATGTCTTGAAAATGTTGAATCTATTTTATGAATGCTAGCATTCATCTATTGAAAATTATAAGAATTCTGTCTATAAAATCGAATCATGTTGAATCGATTTTATGAACACTTGATATCTAGACAATCAAAAAAATTCTGGCGATAAATTCGAATCATGTTGAATCGATTTTATGAACGTTAACATTCATCTCATAATATTTATAAAAATTCTGTCGATAAAATCGAATAATATTGAATCGATTTTATGAACACTAGATATCATATACTGAAAATTATAAAAATTCTGTCGATTAAATCGAACCATGTTGAATCGATTTTATGAACACTAGTAATCATATCTTGAAAATTATAAGAATTCTGTCGATAAAATTGAATCATGTTGAATCGATTTTATGAACACTTGATATCTAGACAATCAAAAAAATTCTGGCGATAAATTCGAATCATGTTGAATCGATTTTATGAACGTTAACATTCATCTCATAATATTTATAAAAATTCTGTCGATAAAATCGAATAATATTGAATCGATTTTATGAACGCTAGCATTTCTTGAAAATGATGAAAATTCTGCGGATAAAATCGACTTATTTTGAATCGATTTTATGAACGCTAGCATTCATCTCTTAAAAATTATAAAAATTCTGTCGATAAATTCGAATAGTGTTGATTCGATTTTATGAACGCTAACATTCATCCCGTGATAATTATAAAAATTCTGTTGATAAAATCGAATTAATTGAATCGATTTTATGAACGCTTACATTCATCTCATGAAAATTATAAAAATTCTGTCGATAAAATCGAATAATATTGAATCGATTTTATGAACGCTAGCATCTCTTAAAAATTATAAAAACTCTGTCGATAAAATCGAACCATGTTGAATCGATTTTATGAAAGCTAGCAATCATATCTTGAAAATTTTAAGAGTTCTATCTGTTGGTTCCCAACATAACTCAACACTCAACAGCAAAGACTCAACACTTAAATTCATTTTCACAAATTTTTGTAAACTTAAAATTCCCCCGCGCGAGTTATATGTTTTTAAAATAATAAAAAAACAGTTTTGACCTTTACATATAGATTTATTAATTCTTAGTGAAAGTCCGCCGTCCAAGCGTCGCTGCAACTTGTCACTAGATTATCGGTATATGAATTGGCAGTCTGTTCAACATTTGCATTTGGTTTTTATTTGCAATATTTGCTGACTGCTGTTGACCGCTGTTGAACTTCGTTTCCGTTGGTTTTGCTGCTGTAGCGGAAAATGCTATGGGTTGATGTTTGGTGTTGCCTTCGGCTGATGTTGCTGAGGTTGCATATGTAACTCCTCCTCGGTTTGAATAAGAATTCTCCCGAATTCTTCTAGTAACACTATTTTCCTTATTTATAATCTTTACATTCACATTTCTTTTTTTAAACCAAAATGTTAACATAATTGTACCTAAGATAAATAATGTACAAAGTGTGGCGTTTATTCCATACGAAATATTTTTATGCCATTTTAGTTCCTTAATTTCTTTAATGTTTTCAAAGTTATTATTTACAATGTTTTCAAAAGTAATCATTTCAACTTTACTATAATTATATATATTACTTGGATAAAAAAATCGGTCTTTGATGATTTGTTTCTGATTATTAAATGTTTCTTGATATAATTCTATTTCACAATTGTAAAAATTAATTAAGTTATTTTTATTTAAAGTTATATTTCTGTCATCGCAGTTTTGTTTCAATTTTTCTTGCACAGCATTTTTTATTAGTATTGTCTCATCGTCTAATGACTCAATTTTAGTTCTGTTATTATATTTAAATTTACATTGATTTTTTAAAACACAGTTCTTACTAGTTTTTAAATCTTTTAACATAGAGTTTTCCTTATAATTAAACGTTTTATTTTCTATTGTAACAATATATTCATTAACTTCATCTATCTCTAAATAATCTTTATTCGGCATTGAAGTTATAAGTTTTAAATCTGTTTTAATATAGTTCTTTGGTATCTTAACAGCAATAACTAATGATTGATCTTTATATTTTAATATTCCGACTTTAACTAATTTTAATTTATAGAAATCGATATCATACAATTTTATTTCTTTTGCCGTAAAAATACTCGGATGGATAACATTATTTTTTGCGGAGGCAATATTGTCTTGAATTTGATCTACTTTATTTTCTAAATATTGTAATTTTAACATTTGATCTAAATACATTGAATGTCTTTTAATTTGATCATTCTCTTTCCTAATTAATTGAAGTACATGTAGTGTTTTATTTCTGTCTTCCTCTATTGCCATTCTGAGTATATTGAATGAGTCATTAAAATGAGTGTTTATTGAAATTTGTTTGTTTAAATTTGTAATAGCGTTATGATTATTTTTTTCACTAACGTCTAATTTTTCTAATATCTCTTGCCTATCATTGTCGTCCATTGTTCCGAACAACCACTTATGAAGGGTGCCTACTAAATTAATCAGTCCCCTTTTTTGTCTATTTTCTTTTGGAATTATTGATGAAATTTTAGCTCTAATATTTAATATTACTTCGCTTAGTAGTTCTTTACTGTCAATATCTAATTTTTCAATATTAGTTTCAATTTGGCTAAGTATGTTGTTTATGTCTATGGGATTAATTACATGTAAAATTGTATTAGTTTCATTAACGATTGCTACTTCTTGAACTTTTACTATGGTGTATCCTATTTCTTCATGTATTGGACTTACTTGCAGAAGTCCCTGGGTTACTGAGATTGTTATTAGAAATATTATTGCCACGACCGGTATCTGTAAATTTTAAAGGTCGTTTAATGTTTGCCATATGTACATTTCTTAAGGATGTTAGTCTATAGTATGGTTCGTCTTTATGTCTAAGTCTTTTGTAGTTTCGTATATGCCCAGTAGATCTGTTTTCGTTGTATTGTTCTCTAGTCAGATTCCTTTTGTTTATTATATAATGTTTGACGTTATTGATTCTTTTTTGTAATTCAGAACTGCTTATTTTTTCTTTTGCTTCTCTAGGAGTGCACTTAATAGTTGAGTGATATCGATCGTTATAGTTTAATATAACCATCTGTATCTTCATTTCGGTTGAGAGCTCCTTATCCTCGATCCCTGTTATTTTTTCTAACAAAGTTGAGTGTACTCTCTCTATATCTGCGTTGCCAGTATGATTGTTTGGTTTCGTCAGATGAACCTCGACATTTTCATTTTGTAAATAATTAATTATTTGTTCTGCTCTGAATTCATTGTCCATTATTATTGTCTTTGGTTTCCCGAATTTTGCAAAATGTTCTATCATAAGTGCTTTCTTAGCTCTCCAATTTCTATCCGTTATGCAATATGCAGCAGCGAATTTTGTTAATTTATCTATTGTCGTAACAAAAGCTTGTTTTTTAAAATGAAATATATCTAAGTGAATAATTTCGTTCTTTTCTGTTGGGGTTTGTGAAATTTGAAATTTCGGCTTTATAGGTTTTCTATCGTACTTAATTTGTCTACATTTATTGCAGTTGTTTATTATAAGGTGTATATGGTCTCTAAGTGTTGGAAAATATATTTTATCCTTTAAGCTATAATAACATTCATTTATTCCACTATGCATTGACTCATTTGTATGATATAATGATATCTGCTTATGTAATTCTTCTTCCGTTAATATCTCACTTGCTCTTTTTGTACATCGTATAAACATAATTGTTGGATCCGATGAAAACATTGATATTAGAATTAATTGAATTTTGTGATAATCTGTATCAGATACTTCAGAATAAATACCTGTTCTACCTTTCTTAATATATTGTCTTAGTAAATCTTTTATTAAATTTTCATTGTCCAATGGATTTATTTCTATAATTCGTCTTTTATGTAATATCTGAGGTTCCGCAGGGCTGTAAGTCAGTATAATTTGTGTTTTATATTTGTTCACAATATCATTTTTTATACCTATGTGATCTAACATTTGCTCGTCCACTGAATGGTTTGTATCGGAAAGTTCCAAATTTGATTCTTCATCATTAGTTGTATTAATCTTTTCCGTATTTTCTAATCTGCTTAAATAGTCAGCTACCTTATTTTCCTTACCCTGTAAATATTCTATTTCATAATTGTATTCCTGAAGTTTTAACAACCACCGTTGATGTCTCTGTGAAAACTCCTTGCCTTTATATTTGCTATTAAGATATTTTATTGGTATATGGTCTGTTACAATTTTGAATTTATTTCCATATAAATATGGTCTAAAATAATTGACTGCATATATAATTGATAAAAATTCTTTGTCAGTAGTACTATAGTTCCTTTCATGATTATTAAGTGTTCTTGACACAAAACAAACAGGATGACCTTGTTGCGACAACACTGCTCCAATGGCATAGTCACTAGCATCTGTCGTTATAACAAACGGTTTATCATATTCCGGGTATTTCAAGATAGGGTGGGATGATATTAGACTTTTCAAGTTTTCAAATGCCGTAATATACTGAGAATCATTAATGTTAATTTTAGTATCTTTTTTCAGATATTTTATCATCGGGTGAGCTATTTTCGAATAGTCCTTTATAAATTTTCTGTAAAAGCCTGTTGTTCCTAAAAATCCTTTAAGTTGTCTCTCTGTTTTAGGGATGTCCAAATCCTGAATTGTTTTGACTTTATTAGGATTTGGCTTAATACCGTCAACTGTCAAAATGTGACCCAAGAATTCTGTATTATGTTTGAGAAAACTACATTTATCAACCTGAATTTTTAAATTATGTTCTTGCAGTTTTTTAAAAATGTTAGCTAATGAATGTTCATGTTCTTCTAGTGTTGTTGAGAAAATAAGTATATCATCTAGATATACAACACATATTTGATTAATATATTCGCGAAGAATCTCATTCATTAAACGTTGAAATGTTGCCGGGGCATTTTTTAATCCAAACGGCATTCGGACATATTCATATAACCCTACTGGAGAAACAAAGGCAGTTTTTTCAATGTCTTTCTCGGATACCAGTATTTGATGATAACCTTTGGCTAAATCTATAGTACTGAAATATTGCGCTTTGCCAAGTTTGTCAAGGATACTATCAATATTAGGCAAAGGGTACTTATCATCGACTGTCACCTGGTTCAATCGTCTATAGTCAACTACAATTCTAAATTTATCTATTCCAGAATTATCTTTTTTTTTTGGTACTACTATAATTGGTGAACTGTATCTGCTATTACTCTTTCTAATTATACCTTGTCGTTCCATTTCTTCCATTTGCTTTCTTACCTCAGCTTCGTGCTTCGGTGGGTACCTATATAGTTTAGAATTTATTTGCTCTTCTGTTGTCGTCCTTATTTCATGAACAACTGTATTCGTATTTGTTAATATATCTCCCTCTTTATATAGAAGCTTGTTAAATCTTTGAATCAATTTCTCTATTACTGCTCTTTCTTTATCATGTAAATGGTCTAATTGGAGATTTTGCATTTCACTTACATCAAGTACATTAACCTTTTCTTGCACAGTTTTAGTTAAGAATGGAAGGCTCACTCCATTAGTCATGATAATTTCTTCTTTTTCTATACTAATATTACTCACATTTTTCAAGATCCAATCCATTCCTATTAGCATATCATATGATTTTTCTAACTTCATACTAATCCACTTTATTCTTGCATTTTCTGGATATTTAAATTCAGTGGGGCATAATGTTGCCACAGTTTTGTTAGGTGTTTTTACTTCTCCCTCTATCGTATTAATTGCTTTTGAATTCTGATCCAATACTTTGTATTTTAAATGGGATAACTTTTCTTGACTTAATATACTAATCGTAGATCCTGTATCTACTAACGCTAAACATTTGTTTCCTTCTATAGTCAAAGTTATATAAATTTTATTCTTTTCCGAGGCTAATTTGTAAAAAACGTGTCGTCGATAGAGTTTGTTTCAGATCTACTGAGGTTATCTACTTCCATAGACTGAGGTCGTTGTCTACTCTGTCGGCTGTCATTTCCATTGTTATTTTGCTGTGACCTATTATTCTGTGGATTGAACTGATAATTCGGTCTTGGATGCCAGTTATTATTAAAATTTTGATTTGGTCTTAATTGATTAGATCGAGAGTTATTATATCTATTGGTCTGTTCATTATTATTAAATCTCTGTCTGTTGTTGTTGTTTTGCCTACTCTGGTCTGTCGTACTCAAGTGTTTACTGTACTTATTATAACGTAAATTTCCTTGATCCTGTCCAATAAAATTATTAACTATATTTCTAATTTCTGACAAATTACTCTTTCCCATTACTGCGGCGGCAAGAGCACCAGATACTAATTCCTTCACTTTTTGAATAATCATACCACAAAATATACTTGTCATAACCTCTCCATTATCAATAAAAGCGGCATATTCAGTTATATCCTCTACTAATAACCTTATCTTATTGTCTAAATCACTGATAGTACTCACTCTCAATGCTCCGATATCCGTGGTTATCGTCATTTGATCTTTTGACGATCGGTAGTGCTGCTTCAGCTTGGTGGAGCACGATGTCCAATTTTCTGGTGGGCTGGTGTTTAATAAATTTTTTGCTCCTCCTAGAATTTTTGTATCATATATAATGAGATACATTCTAGTTTTTTCTGCCTCATCTGTGTAGTCATCCAGGGTTCTGGTTACCGCATTGATGAAGGAAGGCAATGTTCCCGTTTCTCCATTGAATGTTGGCAAGAATCGTATTTCTCGTTCAAGCCTGGCTCTGGAACTTGACGGCTGGTTGTTTTGGTGAAGTAGCTGTGTCAGAGCCACTAGACATTGTTCTATTGGATTTGGATTTTCATTCATTTCGCGATGTTGGTCGAACACTTGCTCTCGTTGTCTTTGGCGATCAATTTTGCACTTTTTCAAGATTTTCACTCAATCACGATTCACTATTTTTTTTTTTGTTTATGTGTTGTGTCTGCATGAACCACTAAATTTCACTTTGGTTCACTTCGTATCTCACTTTTAATTAATTTCGAATCACTGGATCTCTTTTCTTCGAATGAGATCCTACCGACTGCGCCAGTTATATGTTTTTAAAATAATAAAAAAACAGTTTTGACCTTTACATATAGATTTATTAATTCTTAGTGAAAGTCCGCCGTCCAAGCGTCGCTGCAACTTGTCACTAGATTATCGGTATATGAATTGGCAGTCTGTTCAACATTTGCATTTGGTTTTTATTTGCAATATTTGCTGACTGCTGTTGACCGCTGTTGAACTTCGTTTCCGTTGGTTTTGCTGCTGTAGCGGAAAATGCTATGGGTTGATGTTTGGTGTTGCCTTCGGCTGATGTTGCTGAGGTTGCATATGTAACTCGCGCGACACATTTGACTTGTGGTTATGACGCATTTATGTATTGAGATAGTTTCCGGAATGCATGCAATTTATGCACTCAAAACAGAGGCTACGCATTGCCGGTAGCTATCGTCAAGACATACAACACTTGCCAAGAATGTTAATTAAAAAATTCAAATTTAATAATAAAAACTCGAAAGGGCTTGCGCACAACCGATAACGAAAACAAAACACGCGGAACTGTCAAATGTGTCAATGCGTTAGAATGCCAATACAGCCTCTCTTCTCCAACGTACAGCACCCACATTAAGAAGGTACATAGTTGGTGTCACCAACCAATTAGGCAAATTATAAAACCTTAATGTTAATGATGGACGAATACACTGGAGAAGGGAGGACTTTCCCACTCACACTAACACTGAGATAGTGGGGCATTGTTTAGAATATAAACACAAGAGAGCAATGTTAATGTATAGTAGTATTGTTAGTGTTAGTAATAGAAAATTAGATTAAATACGTGTAAGGTCACTGACCAAAAATAAATAACAGCTGTTAATTGCATTCGGCTAGTACACATAAGAAAACGAGATTTCCTCGATGGTAACATAGCAGAATGCAAATAACTCTACCGAGATCACTGTAAGAGTTACATTCCAATAAATAGTCTTTAAAACGTGAAATTCAAGCGTTTTCTTTGCCCATCATTCCCTTTAAAGGTGATAACGTGTCAATTCGCCAAATTGACCTCCTTTTGATCGGGATTGTCTGAGTCGCCTGCTTAGACCAACAAATCTGTATTCTGTACTCCCCTAGTACAGAACATGTTGAGCCCCCCCTGATACAATCGAATCATGTTGAATCGATTTAATGAACGCTAGCAATCATATCTTGAAAATTATAAAAATTCTGTCAACAAAATCGAATCTTGTTGAATCGATTGTCTCAACGCTAGCATCTCTTGAAAATTATGAAAATTCTGTCGATAAAATCGAATTATTTTGAATCGATTTTATGAACGCTAGCATTCATCTTTTAAAAATTATAAAAATTCTGTCGATAAAATCGAGTACTGTTGAATCGATTTTATGAACGCTATCATCTCTTAAAAATTATAAATATTCTGTCGATAAAACCGAATCCTGTTGAATCGATTTTATAAATGCTAGCATCTCTTGAAAATTATAAAAACTCTGTCGATAAAAACGAATCATTTTGAATCGATTTTATGAACGCTAAGAATCATATCTTGAAAATTATAAAAATTCTGTCGATAAAATCGAATCATTTTGAATCGATTTTATGAACGCTAGCATTCATCTCTTGAAAATTATGAAAATTCTGTCGATAAAATCGAGTGAAGTTGAATCGTTTTTCTGAACGCAAATTATCATATCTTGAATATCATAAAAATTCTGTCTATGAAATCAAATCATTTTGAATCGATTTATGGACGCTAGCATTCATCTCATGAAAATTATAAAAATTCTGTCAGTAAAATCGAATCATGTTGAATCCATTTTATGAACGCTAGCAATCATATCTTGAAAACTATAAAAACTCTGCCTATAAAATCGAATCATGTTAAGTCGATTTTATGAACGCTTACATTCATCTCATGATAATTATAAGATATCTGTCGATAAAATCGAATCATGTTGAATCGATTTTATGAACTCTAGCAATCATATCTTGAAAACTATAAAAACTCTGACTGTAAAATCGAATCATGTTGAATCGATTTTATGAACGTTAACATTCATCTCATGATAATTATGAAAATTCTGTCGATAAAATCGAATCATGTTAAATCGATTTTCTGAACGCTAACAATCATTTCTTGAAAACTATAAAAACTCTGACTGTAAAATCGAATCATGTTGAATCGATTTTATGAACGTTAACATTCATCTCATGATAATTATGAAAATTCTGTCGATAAAATCGAATCATATTGAATCGATTTTATGAACGCTAGCATCTTTTGAAAATTATAAAAATTCTGTCGATAAAATCGAATCATGTTGAATCGATTTCATGAACGCTTACATTCATCTCATGATAATTATAAGATATCTGTCGATAAAATCGAATCATGTTGAATCGATTTTATGAACTCTAGCAATCATATCTTGAAAACTATAAAAACTCTGACTGTAAAATCGAATCATGTTGAATCGATTTTATGAACGTTAACATTCATCTCATGATAATTATGAAAATTCTGTCGATAAAATCGAATCATGTTAAATCGATTTTCTGAACGCTAACAATCATATCTTGAAAATCATAAAAATTCTGTCTATAAAATCGAAACATGTTGAATCGATTTCATGAACGTTCCAATTCATTTTTTGAAAATCATAAAATTTCTTTCGATAAAATCGATTTATTTTGAATCGATTTTATGGCCGCTAGCATTCATTTCTGATCATTATAAAAATTCTGTCGATAAAATGTCGATGTCGAATCGATTTTCTGAACGCAAGCATTCATCTCTTAAAAATTATAAAAATTCGGTCGATCAAATAAAATCATGTAATAGATTTTATGAACGTTTGAATTAATCTCTTGAAAATTATAAAAATTCTGTCGATAAAACCGAATCATATTGAATCTATTTTATGAATGCTAGAGTTCATCTCTTAAAAATTATAAAAATACTGTCGATAAAATCGAATCATTATGAATCGATTTAATGAACGCTAGCATCTCTTGAATGTTATAAAAACTCTGTCGATAAAAACGAATTATTTTGAATCTCATGAAAATCATAAGAATTCTGTCGATAAAATCGAATCATGTTGAATCGATTTTATGAACACTAGATATCATATCTTAAAAAATATAAAAATTCTGTCGATAAAATCGAACCATGTTGAATCGATTTTATGAAAGCTAGCAATCATATCTTGAAAATTATAAGAATTCTGTCCATAAAATCGAATCATGTTGAATCGATTTTATGAACGCTAGTAATCATCTCTTGAAAATTATAAAAATCCGGTCAATAAAATCGAATCATGTTGAATCGATTGTATCAACGCTAGCATCTCTTGAAAATTATGAAAATTCTGTCGATAAAATCGAATTATTTTGAATAAATTTTATGAACGCTAGCACTCATTAAAAAAATTATGTCGATAAAAACGAATCATGTGAAACGATTTTATGTACGTTCGAATTCATCTCTTGAAAATTATAAAAATTCTGTCGATCCAATCGAATCATGTGGAATCGATTTTATGAACGCTAGCATCTCTTGAAAATTATAAAAACACTGTCGATAAAAACGAATCATTTTGAATCGATTTTATGAACGCTAGCATTCATCTCTTAACAATTATAAAAATTCTGTCGATAAAATCGAATCGATTTTATGAACGCTAGCACATCTTGAAAATTATAAAAAAATATTGTCGATATAAACGAATAATTTTGAATCGATTTTATAAACGCTAGCATTCTCTTGAAAATCATGAAAATTCTGTAGATAAAATCGAGTGAAGTTATATTGATTTTCTGAACGCAAAAAATCATATCTTGAATATTAAAAAAAATTCTGTCGATGAAATCAAATCATTTTGAATCGATTTATGGATCTCATGAAAATTATAAAAATTCTGTCATAAAAATCGAATCATATTGAATCGATTTTATGAACGCTAGCAATCATATCTTGAAAACTATAAAAACTCTGCCTATTTATGAACGATTACATTCATCTCTATAAAATTATAAAAATTCTATCGATGAAAATTATAAAAAATTCTGTCGATAAAATCGAATCATGCTGAATCGATTTTATGAACACTTGATATCATATCTTGATAATCAAAAAAATGGTGAATCGATTTTATTAACGCTAACATTCATCTCACGATATTTATAAAAATTCTGTCGATAAAATCGAATAATATTGAATCGATTTTATGAGCGCTAGCATTTCTTGAAAATTATGAAAATTCTGTCGATAAAATCGATTTTATGAACGATTTTATGAACGCTAACATTCATCTCATGATAATTATAAAAATTCTGTCGATAAAATCGGATTAATTGAATCGATTTTATGAACGCTATCAATTATCTCATGAAAATTATAAAAATTCTGTCGATTTTATGAATGCTAGCATCTCTTGAAAATTATAAAAATTCTGTCGATAAAATCGAATCATGTTGAATCGATTTTATGAATGCTAGCATCTCTTGAAAATTATAGAAACTCTGTCTATAAAAACGAATCATTTTGAATCGGTTTTATGAACGCTAGCATTCATCTCTTGAAAATTATAAAAATTCTGTCGATAAAGTCGAATCGATATAATGAACGCTAACATTATGCTTTTAACAATTATAAAAATTCTGTCGATAAAATCGAATCAAGTTCAATCGATTTAATGAACGTTCGAATTCATGTCTTGAAAATTTCGAATCTATTTTATGAACGCTAACAATCATATCTTGAAAATTTTAAAAATTCTGTCTATAAAATCGAAACATGTTGAATAGATTTTATGAACGTTCTAATTCATTTTTTGAAAATCATAAAATTTATTTCGATAAAATCGAATCATGTTGAATCGATTTTATGAACGCTAACATTCATCTTTTGAAAATTATAAAAATTCTTCATTTTGAATCGATTTTATGGCCGCTAGCATTCATTTCTTGATAGTTATAAAAATTCTGTCGATAAAAAGTCGATGTTGAATCGATTTTCTGAACGCAAGCATTCATCTCTTAAAAATTATAAAAATTCTGTCGATAAAATCGAATCATATTGAATCAATTTTTTGAATCGATTCTATGAAAGCTAGAAATCATTTTTCGAAAATTATAAGAATTCTGTCCATAAAATCGAATCATATGTTGAATCCATTTTATGACGGCTAGCAATCATATCTTGAAAATTACAAAAATTAAAAATTCTTTCGATAAAATCGAACCATTTTGAATCGATTTTATGAAAGCTAGCAACCATATCTTGAAAATTATAAGATTTCTGTCAATTCTGTTTTCATATCATGAAAATTATAAAAATTCTGTCAATAAAATCGAATCATTTTGAATCGATTTTATGAATGTTAACATTTATCTCTTGAATACTGTAATGTCGATAAAATCGAATCATTTTGAATCGATTTATGGACGCTAGCAATCATATCATGAAAATTTTCAAAATTCTGTCGATAAAATCGAGTCAAGTTGAGTCGATTTTCTGAACGCAAATAATCATATCTTAATTATAAAAACTCGGTCGATGAAATCGAATCATTTTGAATCGATTTAAGGACGCTAGCATTCATCTCATGAAAATCGAATCATGTTGAATCGATTTTATGGACGCTAACAATCATATATTGGAAATTATACTAATTCTGTCGATAAAATCGAATCATGTTGAATCGATTTTATGAACACACTAGCAATTATATCTTGAAAACTATAAAAACTCTGTCTATAAAATCGAATCATGTTGAGTCGATTTTATGAACGCTTACATTCATCTCATAATAATTATGAAAATTCTGTCGATAAAATCGAATCATATTTAATCGATATTATGAACGCTGGCATCTCTTGAAAATTATGAAAATTCTGTCGATAAAATCGAATCATGTTGAACCGATTTCATGAGCGCTAACATTCATCTCATGACAATTATAAGAATTCTGTAGATAAAATCGAATTATATTAAATCGATTTTATGAACGCTAGCATTCATCTCTTAAAAATTATAAAAATGCTGTAGATAAAATTGAATCATGTTGAATCGATTTTATGAACGCTAACATTCATCTCATGATAATTATAAAAATTATGTCGATAAAACCGAATTATTTGAATTGATTTTATGAACACTAGCATTCATCTCTTGAAAATTATAAGAATTATGTCAATAAAATCGAATCGTGTCAAATCGATTTTATGAACGCTAAGATTCATCTCTTGAAAATTATAAAAATTCTGTCGATAAAATCGAATCATGTTGAATCGATTTAATGAACGCTAGCAATCATCAAATTATAAAAATTCTTTCGATAAAATCGAATCATATTGAATCGATTTTATGAACGCCAGCTTTCATCACATGAAAATTATAAAATTTCTGTCGGTAAAATCGATTTTATCAGCGCTCACATTTGTCTACCGAAAATTATACAAATTCTGTCGATAAAATAAAATTATTTTGTATCAATTTTATGAACGCTCGCGTTTATATATTTCTTCCTTTTATTTTACAAACTTTCCGGAAAGTAGACTTTAGCTCACTAGGTTTATATTTTACAGCTAGATAGTCTGATTAGCAGGCTTACTAGATCTGATCTCATTAACTTCCCGTAAATTCGAGTTGACAGTTAACTGGACTAAGCGATGAAAATCATTAATAATGTTTAACAACTACAAGTAGCAGTCAAAAACGAATAACGACTTTATTTAAGACTAATTAAAGGGGTTTCTTAAACCGTTTTAAAAAAAAAAAACTTTTCGGAAAGCCGAGTCTAGCGCTACTGAGCGAAAAAAGACGTGAATATCGGTTTACAACTTCGAGAAGTCAACAATTTATAACGACGTTATTTAAAGCGTTACCAAGTTAAGGGAAAGCTAGTTAGAAATTCAGTTTTTCTCTGCATATGCCTGAATCAGTCTAATATGAATTATGAACATTGTTAACTCTCAGTTTCAGGAAGCAACTGCTAATTAACTTTTCCTTCCAATATCACACAAGATAGACGAACTGTTTTTGTTTTGAAGAATGTTGAAAGAGGCAAGCTCCTTGTAAATATAAGGTGGGGTCTTAGGGATGGTTGAAAATAGTTCCTTGGTTCTCTATTCTCTATTATAAAATCGTAAAACTATTATTCATCGCATTATTGAACGCTGTTTGATGAGTACTAACCAGTCCATTGTACTTCTTTTAATATATTTTCAGTAAAGTTGAATTGCATATTTCATATTTCATTTTGCATGAGCTAAAATTTTTCGATGTTTAATCAATGAAAGGAACCTAAAACTGGAAACAAAAAAATTAAAATGAAATGTCTCGCATTGTGAAAATCCGCAACAATACTTAAATCACAAATATAAGTCTTATATGAGCTCACGTTTTGACAGAGGAGGAAGACGACATTCCTAAGAATCGCCTCTACGAAGTTCTCGAAAAACCGTATGAGAGACTACCAAGGTACGATGTACAAATATAGCTAGATGATTTGAACGCTGAAATTTATGCAGGATTACCCAGCGGAATGAAATGCCAAATGGCAATATGGCCAGCTAACATCAAATCGGACAATTTCCTTTATACAGCCAATGTAAAAATTGGAATATTTATGCCATGACGAAGATCAATAGCGACACTGTCATAAAGCCTTTAGAACGACTATAACTGATGTGGTAGATTTCTCCCGTCCGTTATCAAGAAACCGAACACTGTTAAGCAGAAGCAGGTTATCTCGTATCTTGCACTAGAAATTGCTAACATTGTTAACTAATTAGCTAACTAAGACGAAAGTTGCTGAAAAGCTGTCTCTGAAATGTTTATGCAAAGAAAATAAGATAAACACCGGCTCTCAGAAAAAAGAGAGGTCAGGGCTGAGGGGACTAATCCTATGACAAAAAGACTGTTTTAAAGCAATCAACACGTTTCATGGGTGAAAACCATATGCTAAATAAGGCCTTACAAGAACAATCATCGCTTACGGTTGTCCCGTGTGATTCAATGTAGCACCATACCCAACATGGAAAAGATACGAAAGTTTGGGATGCGGTGTTTTCGATGCTGTTTAGAATTCTACGCCCGATTTCGAGTACATAAAATATTATCGCAGCAAGGTCCTATACGATGGAGGTCGGACGAATAGAATTGATGATTTCCTAAATTAGGTAATTCGATGGCATGTTTCAAGGGCGATGACTAGCGAAAAAGCCTCATTATCGGGACTTATGTCGAGCTTTATTTCACCAAACCCGCTCGTTAATATCGACTCGCTAGGGTTAGTTTTTACCACTCCTATCATGTCCCCTAGGTCATGCGGCTGACCTGCGACTTGTACGTCAACAATGCTCTGGAGCGCCTCCGTTCTAGCACGGCGCTATTGTATCGCGATAACCTTGCTACAATGAAGGACTTTGTATATCTAACGGGTGTTTTTCTTAATGGTGTAGAACTCCAAGTTGGTAACACTATTTTAACTGGCGGCCATTTTGTCAGCTGTCAAGTGATTTATTATTAGTTTGGTTTGGCATTTCAACATGAATTGACTGTCATCTTTCGCGTACTGTAGAGTCGGTGAATGAGACCAAAACAAGATTGCCGTTGATCTCAATTTTTAAATGCGAATTTTTTTTACCGATGAATTTTGTTTGATTGAATGGATACGTCGTATTTGGAGTGAAGATAATCCTCAAGTGTATGTTGAGACACCGTTACATCCACTTTATGATTTATGGTTTGGTGGAATAATTGGTCGGTACTTCTACAAAAACGATGCTGGCCAAAACGATACAGTCAATGGTGATCGCTTTAGAGCCATGTTTACAGAATTTTTCATCAATTGAACTGAAATGATGTGCAGGAGCTGTGGTTTCAAAAAGACGGTACAACATGTAACACAGCACGTGCCACAATTGATTTGTTGAAGGAAACGTTCGGTGAGCGCATTATTTCGCGTTTTGGTCTTGTGAATTGGGCTCTAAGATCGTGCGATTTAACGTCAGTGGAGATATGTAATGTCGGTAGTCTACGCCGATTAGTCCGAAACGATTGACCACTTGGAGGCCAACATTTACCGCGTTAATGCTGATATACGGCCACAAATGTTGGGAAAAATCATCGGAAATCGGACCTCCAGATTAGACTACGTCCGAGCCAGCCGTGGCGTTCATATGCCAGAAATTATATTTATATTATAATGCCAGAAGATTATCTTTCGAATAAACAAAATTTTACGTCAATTTAAAAAGAATCATCTTTGTTTTATTACATTTCAAAGTTCTATACCCTTAAACGACTACCTAAGGAGATTATAAGACCCTGATCATCCCAGTCTTACTTTTCTGTTCTGGATCATAAACCATATTTAAAGAGTAATAAGAAATACTTGAATGTACTAAAATCCTTCGAAAAATCTTCGGTTTGGCTTGTGTTGACCGGCTATTTTAGACGCAATGAACTTAGATCATTTGTATATTTATTTATCTACCGAGCTTAACTCTTACATTTTTTTTATTAACATTTTTATATAATATGCATATTTCAATTAAACATCAAAGAAAATAATATAAATAATATTAAGTAAATTCTCTTCATTTAGATTTTTTTTAAATTATTTGTATTTAATAACGATAATTTTAATTTTATTCTATCCTCACATAATTCTATTTCAGTACAACCAGAATAAAAAAAATAAATAATTGCAAATATGTCTGCATTCTTAAAATAACTTTCTGGTTTGTAGAATTCTTTCTCGGGCATATAAGTTAAATTTCTGAAGTATATCGAGACATATTGTTCGATAAGGAAATAAAATAACGAATAAACAGTATACAATGAACATTCCGTCTTTTTTCTAATGTTTCCAATCCTATTAAGGAACATCTGGTTGAATATGACGGCAATTTTCTTAGGTTCCATTTCATTTGCCTTACAATAAATCTTGGGTAAAATTTCTGAAAACTTTCTATTCGCATTTGACTAGAAACATATAAACATATTTAATAGCATATGGGTTTGAAAATTCAGAACACGCTTCTGAAAACCAAGCATCGAGCTTGCTTTAGCAATAACATAATCTACATGAAGGAAAAAAGAAAGATTCGTATCAAAGATTCAACCAAGTTATTTTATTTCTGTCTTTCGTTAAAGACTGGTCCCAAACAGTTTATAAATATCAATAATAGGTAGAAGAAAAAGAATGACATTTACTTACATTTAAAGTAGGACAATTAAGTTCACACCAATAAACAATTGTGCTTAAATCATTTTGAAGACTTTCACAATCATACATATTTCATACATATTCGAAATTTTTGATATCTAACAAAAAAAATATTAGTTGCATTAACTGCTTATGCAGGTCCTCAACCCTAGCTCTCCCTTCATTTGTTTGTGCGCCACAAAAAAAAGAGGACCCGCAATTTAATAGTGAATTCGAAGCCAAAAAAGCTTCTCGTGGTTTTGGTTTTTAGGCTAGCAACTCTGTTTCTACAGATTGTCAATTTGAAAGTTGAAAGTTCATATGTATTTAAAACGTTTTGCCATTTTACGACGAAAAGATTAAAACCAGGAAAACGCGTGAAAATTATGCAAACTTATTTGGAAAACCATGGTTAGGTCCGCCAAACTCATCGCTAGCCACATGCATCTGGGAAAGTTATTCGAAACACGTACACTCTAGTGGATATTCCAGCTTGTGCAAGAGTTGAAACCGCGTGAACATTATACGCGCCGTAGGTTCGGTAAATGGGCCGAAAACATAATTCAGCTTGATTCCCATTTTCAACTCAAAATTTTGATTTGCGATGAGTCCCGTTTTTGTTTAAATGGTATGTAAACAAGCAAAATCGCCAAATTTGGAGTGGAGAAAACCCAGAAGCCTTTGTCGATACGCCCTTACAACCATTAAAACTCATTGTTTGGTAGGCTGGTGAAATCATCGACCCATATTTCATTAAGAACGATGGTGTCCAAAATGTTACCGTCAATGGAGAGCGCTATAAAAACATGAATTCTGACTTCTTCGTTTCTCAATTGAATGGCATTGACGTGACAGAGCTTTGGTTTCAACAAGATGACGCAACATGTCATACACCATCAATTTATTGCGGAAATCATATGCTGAGTGCATAATTTTGCGTAATTGACCAGTGAACTGGCCTCCATGATCCTGAGATCGCACACCTTTAGATTACTTTCTTTGAGGTATGTAAAGTCTCTAGTCTCTAGTTGGACGATTTGGATTTCAACATTCGCCGATTTATGCTAATATCCGGCCCCAGTTGTCGAAAATTGGTGAAGCCCGATTTTCCACAACTTTATCGATTGCGATTTCTTTGAGCTAACAGTGGGGCACATATGCAAGAAAAACTAAACCATATCCATTGGCACGTTTGAAAGATTATTGGGACTGTTATTAAAAAACATGCTGTGCCAATATAATTAATAACGCAATCCACAAAAACATCACAATATTTAACACACTTCCTATTTTTAAAGAAACTTTTAAAGTTTGCTGAGAGGCTGAGCATTGAACACGGACTTCTTCTGCTGAAGACTGCACATGAATATAACAGCCACAATTTTATTCAAATGAAACAAACATTTAACTGTCATCTCTTTGAACATCAGAAAAGGCATCAAAATTGAAGAATTTCTGAATTATTATTCAGCCAAAAATTCCAAGCATAATCGAAGATACCCCACCCCTACCAATAAAATAAAAACACTCAAATCATCAGCAAATGTGGACGTAATCGCGGTGCCTAAATTCCAGTCATGCTCGTTAATTATCCAAATAAGGCATCCCATATTCTCAGGGTGCTCCCACATTCGTGCAATTCCGCGCCCACTCAGGATAACTGCCTTCCGGCTGTTTAACATTACCTCGATTTGGTGTTTATGAGCCAACAGCATCTGGGTGCCGTCCTCGACCCCCCTACATCATTGGCTATGTTTAATGTGTGTGTGACATATTTTGGCATCATTAAAAATTTTCTACCGTCAATAAATCCGAGAGCAGTATCGCACCGGTCGTCCGGTTTCTCCGCCTAGCGGAACGCAATTATCACAAAACTTATGAAAACGCGGCATTCAAATGCCGGGCTTACTCTTCCCACCACCCTGGCAAATGCTTTTAATTTTTCCAAATTTACACACCAATTTGTGTCGTAATAAGTCTTTGTTAGGAGTCGTCGCCGTCAGGGGATCAACTTAAAAGAATCTGCGTCCAGCCGAAATGAGAATAATAGCGATTTTACGATTCATTTGGATTTGCCAACATCATGGGGTGTGTGCGTTCCATTGTGGGGGTGGCATTTGAAAAATATATCCAAGATACAACCTAACCAAGCACCTACCCATTCACCCAGCTTTGGTGACTACGTCGTCAGCCATTACGACGCATTTGGCATTGAACAAACTCAAATATTGAATTAACGGCGGGCTAACATACCTCTCAACATAAAACAAAGAAATGGAACCAGGATACTCGCACAAAAAATCTCCCCGATGGTGGTGGCGATAAATTTGTCATATCGTTCTTAATGCCCTTCGTTTCGGGAAAACGGGAGTAATCCGAATTTATGGTTATAGATTTTTGTCAATGTGCCACACAGAGGGCGCACCATCGCATTCCCCATCGGCTGGTACTTAGCACAAACGTAACACAACGGAGCTGAATGTAGATACTTTTGTATCTGAGAGTGTTTGGCGGTAAGTGTTGCCTTTTTTTACCTTTCGCACATGTTGTCACAAAATCGGTTGGATGGAGGTACCCAGCTGGTGGGAAAGTCAAGTAATTGGTGCAGCTAAGGACACCCACCATGGTCGTACACAAGAACACATTGCTTACAGGTGTGTGTGCTCGCTCTCTCTCCACCAGCTTCCTTATAATTGCTCCTGTGGATTTGAACTTTTTGAAATTGCTCCTGCTGCAGGTTTGGCAATTTTTTGTCGTCCTTTTGCTTGTGTTTTTATTGTTCGGCACTTTTTTATTCGTGCGTACGTATTCGATTGCCAAATGGCACCCCATTTGGATTTCTTTAATTTGTGCGGGGCCCAGAAGCTCTACTTCTTTGTGCGGCACTGGTGCAAGTTATGTGGATAAATGACAGAAGTGCTGTTATTTATTGGCTTATTTCGTTTTTTTTGTCAGTTGTTGTTTTTGTTTTTACTTTTGCCACCACCTCTGGTACCATACCACCAGACCGTGGAGCAGGTTTTTTGGATCGGCTCCCAGGCGTTGGGCCGTATTTAGCATCCGCTCACCGCAATGGCAGCAGCCAAGTGCGGAGTTTTGTCATTTTTATTGCTAATCGATTGTGGGAGATTATTAAGCGATTTGGTGTAGTATGGTTGCTGCGGATTATGATGGTGGCTGGAGGGAGGGTTGTTAGGTTTGGTGTGACATTTTCCCGCTGACCCAGAAGAAAATCTGGAAAATGTGGTGCTTTATTGTCCCTTTTAAGGATTTATGCGCGGCGACAGCTACCAACAGCTGTTTCAATTCGGTGTCAGTAGCCAGAACCATTTACCACCGTGTGGGCTGAGACAGCCGATCCGAGTGTATGTGTGTGAGTGCTTGGTATTCGGATTTGGTTTTTGGATTTATGGGTAATGTATCGAATTTGGTGATATTCTTGAACTAATATTTGGAGAAATTGTACAACTGTACCGACACGAGTATGTGTCGCATGATAAATGACGGAATGAAATTGGACTGAGATTGCGAGCCGGTCCGTTGGATACAATAAATTTAACGATGATGCGCTGGCGAAAAGGTGATGAATGGTTACAAATGGTATTTTTTGGCAGAGCTTTTGAATGTTATACGACAAGATGACAGAACGAGAAGTTACAAGAAATGTGGGGTAAGTGCAAGTGGGAGTGAGGTAATAACTATAACTTTTAAGGAAACAAGATGAGACTCTGATTTTTTTCTCGTTAAGTAAGGCGCTCATGTCAAAACGTCGAATGCTATATAAGAATAATGATCACTCTGTCGAGTTCATGGGTGATTCTGGTTGAAAGCAAAAAATCCTAATCTTTCATAGATAGGCTTTTTTAAAAACATTTACATATTACCAAAGATTATAAAGCCACACAGATGACGCATTGAGAATAATAAAACAGAAACTTTTACTCAACAGCTTCACGGTACGGGCGGGCGGTGTGCAAGTGCACATATGAGAATCAAGATAAAAATATACGGGGGGCTGTGCCAGTACGACCAACCATAGAACAATTTTTCTTGTATGCAGTCCGTCATCTGTTTAGCTTTATAATCTTTGATATTACATAGAAAATGATTGGTACTGAAGAGATTTTAATTTAGCTTCATTCATGACAGAGCTACCAAAGTTCCCAGGATCAGCATCCTTTTTGATGAAACTCAGATGGTTGTGAGTGGATACCAAGTAGTTACCATTTATTCTGCTTACTGCATCTGGGTTACTGCATTACTGCAATTAAAAAGTGAAAACACATTAAGTCTTAGGGAGCAAGCAATATCTGGGTTTATATTTGACAAAAATACAAGAGATATATGTCTTGAGTTTACATGAATTAGCTAATCAGAAAAAAATTCTGGGTTTACCGCTGTCTTTTGTACACAAAAGAGCTTCTTTCAGAGTCTTGAATCGAAACATAAGATCCCTGAACAAAGGTTCTTGATTCAAGGCTATTTCTTCCTCGTTTATAGAATCCCGAGAAGGTTTTTATATACTTATTGTTATTGGACAGAGTACGAATACTTTGGCACAGTTTTCTATAATACACTAGCATACGCCACAGTATTGACATCATAGGTCGGAAAATGAGATATATATATATACCCCGGGTCATCTTCGATTCCCAGTAGGAACCGACCTCAATCAACTTAAAATGCGAAACTGGAGGCAATGATCTGACCGGGCTAACTACAGAGGCATGTTGACTGAGGCCCAGGTTAACCCCGGACTGTATTGTCACTTAAATAAGTATGTGCAATGGAGGGACCTACAATTTTCAATCAAATTTAATTATCAAAGTTGATGATAACCTTTTCACGACAATTGATATCTTCTACTCGAATGATCATCAGATATCAGTTCGGATTTGCATCCATACCTTCTACAAGAGAGCTTATTAATGCGCTGCTAAGACCTGAGTATATTTTAGTGTATATGATTCATTATATCCGCAACTGATATTTTTTGATTTAGTTACACATTCACAGCAGAAATTAGTTTAATCTGTCAAACAACAATATCGTGTTATTACAAAAAATACAAATTTTTGGCGCAACAGGCTCGTTAGTACCCAGGGCCGAGCTTTCACACAACCAATCATGTGTGCGTTTTAATCCGACTCCGAACGGCGAATTTGAGATAAGCTTTTCTTGACAATTGATACTAATGGGATGATTTGTCAGATCATCAAGAGAGAAGGGCCAGTGAAAAACATTTGGGTGTTGCTACGGCTGGGAATCGAACCCAGACCTTCTGCGCGGCAGTTCATCGCGCTAACCATCGCGCCACAGAGCCCGTCATGGATCCTGTTATTACATGACATAATAATTTGTAATCTTTTTCATGAAATGTCAAAAATAACCAACTTTACCAGCTGAGGACAGGAATCCAGCAAATTGAAAAACGTCCGATTTTTCAGGTGATGAATTAAGTTTTATTTACAAATTTTTCGGAAATCTCGGAAAGACCCGTAAGTGGAATTGATCTATTATTCATAGGTAGCTTCAAATATCCGGGTATCTGATGACTGTAGGTATGTTTGATTCACCAAAGAAAAATATTTTTTAGAAGAACTATCCTAAATTATCGTTAGGTGGTATCGTCAAATGACGCCGAGCAAAATAAAGCCGAATTAAGAAATTGCTTTGAGGGGGGCTTGTTGTCCTTCTGCAACCCCCTGTTTGGATTCACTGCTGAATATGGTTTGTGTGCGAGTTTGGAAGTATGTGAAGTTAGAATATGTATGCATACCCACTGCTATGGGTGGGGGGATACATGCTGCCCCCTGTAACCACCCTGCGTGAGCTAACTGTTGGTGGAAGCATTGTTTGTTCATACATCCAACCTCGCACGCAAACATAATCTAACAGTGGCCTGAAGCAGGAGTTTGCAGAAGGGACAGCATTCCCATTCTGACAATTTCAAACTTTGCATACACCCAAACTCGCACTCGGATGTATTCAAAGTATGAATACCCTGCAATTGGATGTTTGCAAAGTGAAAAAAGGCCGTGTCGGCTTTATTTCACCTTAGTTAAATAAGACCGATTTTTGGAATTCGGCGTTATTTCGCTTGGCTTTATTTCATGGCACTACCTAAACACGCACTCGGATGTATTCAAAGTATGAACCCTTCTCGGGATTACTTTAGGATATCGGACGAAAGCGAAATTGAATGTATGCAAAGTGAAATAAGACCAAATCGGCTTTATTTCAATTGAGCAAAGTGAACGAAGACCGAACGTGGAAATTCGTGGTTATTTCGCTTTCATAAAGTGCCTTATTTTACGGCACATCATTAAGTAAATAGAATATAGTTGTCTACGTCTTTTTCTTAACATTTCCATCCGCAAACCAATAATTTTCAATAAATTCCAACCTTCCTTTGCGCAAAAATCGATCTATACCCAGAAATAAAAAAAATATTCAAACTCCATCCATGCGAAATAAAGATCTATAGCATGACAATTCATCAGCCGATCATGTACTGCACATTGTTTTACTCATGTAGCACATATGGCTGCCTTGTGAACAACATACAGAAGTGTGCTTAATCTGGGTCCTTTCAATGGGGACGACTTTTTGGTTGCAGCCGTATTACAAAACTTGTTTCGCTGCATATAATGAGATTGAAATTCGTTAGCCCAAATGAACCGTTAAATGAAGATCATTATAAGGTAATGTCATGCCCTTTTCTGCTCGTCCGAACTGTGCTCGTTTTCAAGTGTTTAGTCGCCGCATTATGTGATGTGTTCCAAGATGGCAATATCCAAGGAAAACACCACACGAACAAGATCACTCCTACGGGGTAATATATATCCACTTGCATGTAAGTTACCACGCAATTGTCGTGTTCATCTCTCCCAAAATATTTTTTTTTTGTAAAGTAAAATGCAAGCACTTCTCTGGCGACAACGGAGTCAGGCAACAAAGTTTTGGGAACCTGCGGATATATTTTTGTGTTGCTTTGTGTACCTTGTATGTGCCCACTTTCAACCATAGAAACCAGAACTACCTACGGACGCGAGGTTACTATAACACATCTCATCGCATCGCCCTTTTCTGTTCAGCCAAAAAAAAAAGCAAAAACAAATTTCAAAATGTACATAAAACTGGAACTCTCGATACATATTGGTATCGGATTACTACCTTGTCTGCCCGACCCGGAATATGACTACAAACGAGTGTGTTGAGAGTTTTTATGTTCTTTTTTTCTCAATAATACTTGTGTGTATTTGAAAACATATTTGTCAACAGAGCTAAATTTAAACAAAATAGGGAAAGACTGTTGAGACAGATATCTGTGAATGGCGTTAGTCTTTCGTGATGCAATCTTTAGTAAGGGCTTGGTTTTTGTCCCCAAAAAAAAAAATATTTGCACAGCGCAACGCGATGGCGGCTATACAGTAAACAAACAGATTTGCTTTAATTCCAAACATAAAACTAATTAACTCTCCGCATAAGCTGAGGAAGATATTCTGCCCTAACGAGGTATCCGTCGTAGCGGACAATTTTCCGCAACGCATACTTCGTCGGAGGTTCAAATTCCATTTGAGGTATGTGTCATCGGAGAAAACAATCACTTCACTACAAATCGTGAATAAATTTCGCAAGGAATTTGTGTCGGAGGAAATCGAAAAAAGAATTGCACTTAGCTGTCAAAAGTTTCACGAAAAATGCACCTGAACGCAATAAAACGTAATTAGCCAGCATGCGTTACAAAATGTCGGAGAAATATTCCGAACAGCTTTTCGGAAGAACACTTCGAAGCTAAAATCCTCCGAATCTACAAAATCGGAGAATATTCTGTTTCGACGGATACCTCGCTAGGCCTGATTAACGTAAATGTCGATTGAGTTAAACCGTGATAGACGTTCGCCTGCCTTGGGCTCTTTGACTAGCATTGTGCCTCTAAGGAATATATAGTTGTAAAATAACAAGTAGTTTCATAAAATGTCAAGTCTTCACGTGGCAATTACTCGATGCTAAGTACCTTGATCGTACGAGCCAAATTGCTAAGCGGGGGAATTTGTTTCACTGAGGCACATTATCTATTTTTTTCGCGGCAGCGGAAGCCAGTTAGACTGGATACATGAGCGGCTCTGATATATTTGGACAACAAATCCCGTAGATGGGGTAGGTAAAATATGACGTGTTTAAGAACTGGTTGTAAAAGTTCATGGATAAAACTTGTTCAAATTGTGTTAGTTGCTTTTACCGTCAAAGTAGGAAAGGAGAACATATTGCCTTAATAACACTACATCTGGTAACGGACTTGGGCCAAAAAAGATCGCTGCGGAACCAAATGACACTTTAGCCAGCCTAAGGTTTCATCGTTTTTGTATCCATTAGGCATTAGAGAACATCCCAAAAAAAAAATGAATGAATGAGCGATAGATAAAAGGGGCACATCTAGTGATTCAAAATCCGAAAATTTTGAGGAACTAACCTTGACCCGTATCGTTTCCTTGTTGCAGCCAAGGTAAGAAAGCGGGCATGCCACATGAAATTGAAAAATCGAAATACGAAATACCTTTGCAAAACGGGTATTCCTAACCTCAATTGATAACGCCAGCTTATCAAAGACCAATGACGATGCTGTCAACACTGATATACTCGAAGAAACCCCAGGTTTGAAAAAAATATGTCCAGATGGTAACACTGCAGACAAAGACTACTGAGGCACAAATATCCTTAAGTCCACCTATACAAAATCCTGTCGGGCGAGCATCAAAAACCAAGTGGATTTAGACCACGACTGTCTGATCAAATCTGAACAGTTCGGGCTTCCTCAAAGTCGATTTGTATTAGTCACTGTCAGAGTTCTGTCGTTTGAGAATCCATCAGAGGAAATGGCATCTTCTACTACTGCTAAAGATCTATGTTTAAGGAAGTTTGCCATCCAAAGAAAGTTCATATGCTGTCGATTGGTCCAGCAAAGCAATGTGTCAAACGCCGTCCAACGCTCCCGATTTTCCATTATTTTTCATCGCAGATGTCCATAAATGGGTAATGACGGGCAATTTTATCTGACCAGAAATCAATCACGAATGTTTCGTGCGGTATAGCGATAAAGACATAGTCAAACAAACCCGGAATAGAGAAAATTGAACCCCAAACAACTTCTTGCAGAGTCTTTGATTTGAACCAGAAGAAAGACGCAGTAGAAAAAGGACTTGACTGATATGGGACGCATCAGTACAAACAAACTATAAATGTGCAACTTGATGCAATTAGCCAAAATACTGAATCATACTAATAATTGAGGAAGTGCATGAACACATTATTTCCTCTAAATTTTCTTTTCTGTATAAAAACTGTGATTCTTTACAACAAAATTCTCTACAATAAAATTCCGTTTAAATCTCGTGCTTTTATATACTTTTGAGTGTAATTTTGATGTACTCGGAGAAACCCTAGGTTTGACAACAATGATTTTCACATGGAAACACTGCAGACATAGACAAGAGCTGCGAAGGCGCCTGGATTTTCTAAAAGTAGAAAAAATTAAAAATTGTACAGAGAATAGATGTGCTACGCTAGGAATAAGTTCGCCAGGGATGCAGAGCGAACCATGTGAAATTGGCGACAACAGCAAAAACTTCCGTCACACGATGAGGATAGAAAAAATCGAAATCCATGCTTAACATAAATTTTCTTTTCCTTATAAAAACTGTGATTCTTGACAGCAAAATTCTCTACAATAAAGTTCCGTTTAAATCTTGTGCTTTTATATATTTTTGAAATATTATAGAAAATTGCTTTTTGTTTGGCTAAACTTTTGGTTAAACTAAAAAAAAACCGCAAACGTACATTTTCCTCCTCAATTAATTTGGTTGACCGAACCCGCAGATTATTTGCGTTCGGCTATTGCATTGAACAATGCCAAACCAATGCGAAAATATTTACAGCGACAATCTAATTACCTTCCCTGACAATCCAAACACAATGTGGGCTGTCATCAACACTCCAGATCACTGTATATGATGAGAATATTCTCACAACCTATTCCACACAAACACCGGGGATGTGTTTTTCAATTCACAATATCCACACAATCAGTCCTGCTCCGCGATGCAGGAGAATGCTGTGCTCCTGCCGAGCCAATAGGGTGCAAAAAGCGTGCAGTTAATAATAAACCTGTCAATTGCAAAGGTAGTGCCCTAGCTGTGCTGTTGACGGCATCAAATGTCCTAAAAATGTTGCTCAGAAGAATCTAAATTTTAATTAATTGGTGTACGTAACGATAATGAATCGGAGAGTATTAGTTAGGGGAGGAGCAGTTAGCTCATTGGAAACTCCTATGATCAACCCGCAGGTGCTGTATCTTCCATGAGAAACACAAACAATCGTTGGATGGTGATTATATTTTTTTAAAACCTTCTGCAAATTTTTAACATGCAAATTCAATTAAAAATTTAAATTTCCCAGCACCCGACTTACGACCAACTCACAAATTGAGAGGAAAAAGTGGTTTCGCGTTAGTTTAATCGAGGGGTGGTAGCTTGATTGGGCCGCACGTAATTAGTGAGCGAATGCTATCGTATTCCAATGGAGATTAGTTTACGAATCCAATTCCCGGCCACAAATGGCGTTTGCACAAGTGCATCAATTCCCAACGCGCTCGAATGAGCAAGCAATTTCCTAAAATTCCCTAACAACAACAAAAATCGAGCCAAAAAAAAAACACTGAGGGGGTGATAAAAATACATCAAATAGACGAAGGATAAAAGCGCATTCACACGCAATCCTATTCACCCGGGCCCAGTGTGGTACTTCCCACAGCTATAGGTCTGGATGGACGACACAAACCGATAGACGAGCACGAGTGTACTCAGAGTGGGATCTGTGAGATATGGGATTTCTTTGCGAATACAGAAGGGATTACCATCATCATCCCAGACAGGGCGAATGCGCCCCGGCTTTAACAATTGGCGGTGGCGTGTGTCAATAGCTGGTCGCGATATACAGACATACATGTGGACGGGGTGGTTATGTGGAATGTCCACAACTGGGCGGATGAAATCGCCTCGCGGTCGAATGTGCGATAAAGTAGCGGATTAATATTTATTTGTGAAAACGAATGGTGGGTAGTTTGGAGTTCGAAATGAATGGATAAATCCAAGGGATTTTCAGGCTTTAGGTTTGGGTTGGCTATTTCGATATTGCATTTGAATAAGTTGTTGCTACCCAGCAGACTTCCCGTACAGATGATAGGAAGTAAGCAAAGGATATCAGACCTCGAGCCGAAGTCATCTTCTCAATTTGAATGGATATTAATTAGGATCCTTACACTTATTCAGATAATCAGAATCAATGGTGGATTATACAGTCCAAGTTAGGATAAACAAAGTGAAAATCCTTAAGGAGATGTTTCGACGTACTCGGACAACAGATCATTTAGGAATTGCAAGAATTAGTTGGGCCCATTGAACAGATATGGTGGTGGAAGGTCCGAAAGGCCAACGACAGTGCTCAATCCCGTAGTGTCAGCCTTATACCAGAAGTCTTATTCTTTTAAGAATTAAGAAAACGCTTTTTATGCGCTCGCACTCCGACGAAAAAAAGAAGATAATATCGCGGAAAACTGCCTGTACGATATCCTTGACAACTTTTGTAAGACTACGGAAGAATAATGTTACAATCATGCTGGGAGATTTTTCGCGCAACAAATAAGAAATTCTGTTACAAAATTTAATATCGAAAGGCTGCATTTGCAATAGACCGCCAATGCCTTCGCAGGACGCGTATCCCTCGACCTCTCGCTTACCACCATACTACCAGCATCTTATATCGAAAAACAATAGCAACGATGTCAACAAACCATTATATCAGCAGCAACTGATGTTCTAGGTTTCTTGCTACCACCAGCAATAACCCATGGTTTGATGAAAAATGCCAACAACTGCTCGCAGCCAAAATTTAGGCCTATGAAGCACGGCTACAGCTGAAGACAAAAACTGCGTCCTTGAATTATATATGATGAAAAATTCTAACAGATGATCCAAACCGCCAAAAACGAGGCATACATGGCCAAGCTGAAGATAAACAGGAGAGCTGCCATTGAGTTCTATATGGAAGAACCACTTATGCAGACCTTAAAACGGCGATGACGAACAATCTCCCGCTATAAGGCGAACGAAACATTCAATATTCGTGACAACAACTAAAACGACCCGACTTAAGTGATGTAAGGAAGCAATATATAAACTTAAGCTTAATAAAGGTTCCGGAAAGGACGGACTTTCCTCCGAGCTGTATAAAGTAGGCGGAGCTGATTTGGTAAGTAAAATTCACCAACCGATAAGAAACATTTGGTTTGATGAAAGTACGCCTGAAGAATGCAACATCAGCATCGTTTGTCCGTTCAACAAAAAAGGTGGCCCTCTTAACTGCGAACAACTGCAGAGGAACAAATCTCCTCAACATCGCCCACAAGATCATATCTGCCGTAATATGTGAACGGCTGAAAGCGTTTACCAGTGTAGTGTTAGGCTAGCAAAGTCCACAACTTATCAAATCTTTACACTTCGGCAGATCGTGGAAAAACCCAAGAAGTCCAAACCGTTAAATCGATTTCAAAGCCGGAGCCATGTCAATTTTTAGTATACCACCAAAAACTCGTCCGTCTGTGCAGAATGGCGATGGGAGAATTCTCACTACTCCATTAGGTTCGGCATCGACCTATCCGAAATATTTGATACAAATAAAAGGATTTGAGCAATGCACTGTCATGTGATTTATTTATCACAATTCTTGAGAGGTTTGTGCAGAACTTTCGAGCCAACATCAGAGGCATCATCTAGATATTGATATCATTTAACGTGATGTCAGAGCACGTTTTCTGCTATTTTTTTTTTGTCGATTATTAAAAAAATCAAAATATGACAATGTCATGTTCTATATTTCATCCCCATTTTTAAACCCGACCCCATGAGGCTAAATGTATTAGTTTTGATATTAGGTTTGTAACATAAAGAAATAATTTCGATAGTTATACCTTAAAATATATGGGTCGACTCGATATCAGGCTGAGTCGGTCTAGCCATGTCTGTCTGACCGTTCGTCTGTATGTCACTGATTTTTGAATGATGAGATTTGGTACATAGACTCTGTATGACGAAGCAGAAGAATAACAAGTTAAAACATTTTCAAAACCAGCCGACTGCCACGGACACTTTTTAGAAAAAATTTATTTTTGGTCAAACGATTAAGAACTTTGAAGTGTCAGAAAACACATTAAGACCATGTCAATAACTATATTTCTTTCATACAACGATATTTTCGTAGGCATTTTATGTTAAAATAATACAAATTTGAAAAATTTATAATGTTGATGTGAACATCGTCTATAGGACATTTTTACCCACACCCACTTTTTTAGGCATTTTTGGCCAAAATACATATGCCCTACCCCATAGCATATGCAGAAGACAAGCGATATGAAACCAGTATAAGGTATTCGGATCATACTGTGAGTCGTTTACTAGAGATGCAAATTTCGATGGCAGCTCTGGACACAGTCGTTACAAACACACATTTGCAGTAGAAAACATCGAAAATTATGAAAACGTTCTGTTAACTTCGCTTGTACCGGATAGAAAGCTCAAACACTTTTATTTTTTTGGCAAAATCCACTGCACTTTTCTAATCAATATGCAGACTAATACGTTTAAGTTTATTCGAAGAAAACAAAGATGTTTCTGTGAGGGAAAAAAAACGTTTATATTTTTGAATTAACTTAAATTTTTTAAAATCTATACACATGTTAATTTTACACGCCCAACCACAAAACTACCCCACTCACAACACTCCACCAACTGCGACACTCATTGAATTTACTTGAAGAAAAACGGGATCAGTGGCACGATGGCTAGTGCGATGAACTGTCGCGCAGAAGGTCTGGGTTCGATTTTCACGCTTAGCAACACCTAAATGGTTTTTCCCTGGCCCTCCTCTCGTGATGATCCGAGTAGTATCAATTGTCAAGAGAGCTTATCTCAAATTCGCTGTTCGGAGTTGGCATAAAACAGGAGGTCCCGCCATCGTGCAAGAAGTACACACGCAGCCATGAACGGTATAAAGAAAGATCGGCCCTGGGAACTAACGAGCCTGTTGCGCCAAAAATTTGTAAATTTTTTTATTTGAAGAATAAATATTAGAATATTATTGCCATGTTTCATAGTCCAATACCCCACTCTCCGTCGGGTGCAGAACAGAAAAGAGCTAGTCTAAACCGACTTCTACAAACGTAAAGTGCGCAACTGGAGGCAGTAAGCTAAGGACCTGGCTAATTGGAGAGGCATGTTTATTGAGCCTCAGGTTCATTTTGGACTGTAGCTCTGGTAAGTAAGAACTCATATCGCATCATACCCTACATGCTTCACGGCGCCAAAGAATATTTACTGTATCAAAAGCGTTTAGTGAAATACTTGGTTGTTTCGAGATTGGTTGTTATTTGGAAAAATTTCGGTTCCGTTTGGGTTGATGAGCTATGGAAGCAAATATTCATGGACATGTAGAACGAATGGAGTACTTCAGGATGCAGAGTTTTTGATTCTCATTTATAGAAGGCCCATGCCTTATCTGGCACATGTCTCGTTTGGATAATTATTCCCATTGCTGACTCTGTAAAAAAAATTTATAGATCCTTACAACCTATATGCCGCAAAAATATATATGTACATTTTTTTTCGGTTCAATTGCTTAGAAGAACGTCTTCTATTTAATAGAGTTTTCGTTTTAATGGCATATTACAAAACTTTCTAAAATTCTGCATCCATTTCGCACTCATAAAATCTCAAAACCAGGTCGGTTGTGCAAAAATGCAGCACATCACCACACTAAAATGATGAACACTCTCCCCCAGGTTACTCCTCAATTGAATCTATTTCGAACACCTTCCTGCTCCGAAATACTGGCTGAAATATACCTCCACGCCCTTATAGATCTCCCCATGGGACACGTATCTATTTTTAAAAGCCCCTCCGTCAAAGTCTCGAAATAAAATTCTCTCGAAATTCCCTGTGCAAATTGTTATATACGAATGTATCACAATCATTCAAAACAGATAATCTTCATAAAAAATCAACTTTAACTCGATACTTAATGAATAGGAACTTCACTTAATATAAGATACACCATACTCGCTCTTCTCTGAATCATTCGTCGTACATGGCATGTCAAAAGGCAACTTCAAGAATCGACAAAAAAAAAAAAGAATTTAAATTTGCAGTCATAAAGATAAAAGTTAAGAGGAAAATAAGAACAAAAGCAGAAAGGCCTACAATGAACGGATTGCGAAGAATATACAACCAGACGATGGATAAAAACCTAAGAAGACACAAAAAAAAAACCCTAAGAAGAAGAAGAAGAGGAAGTCATTGCATGTCGACTTTAGTCGAAGTACAAGTAGTACTTCATGTACATACAAGAGTATATAGATAGACTGATATACTAAGTATGTCCCGCTTACGTTCGACCCAACCCAACCCAGCGCGAGTGTAGTATTAGCGCCCCTATCTTCCGCTGGTGCTGCTTTATACTTCATACGCGGCAAGGTTCATCATTCCAGAAAGTGACGAGCTGCAGTTCGGTTGTGTGTTCTCCTTGGCTGCCCGCGATTAATTTGGATTTTTTTTAGTTTCTTTATTTAGTTATCCGAGTTTTTTTTTAGTTTTATATAGATACTTTCATCTATTTATTTTTTCGACTAGACCGACAGACCCCCAGAGCGTGTGTGCTGCTGCATAAGCGTATCATCGATTGAGTGGTGTTTTCATTTTCATATACTGTATATCGCGAGTACGGTCTTAGAAGATATATTTTCCTTATATTTTATCGGTGCCTTGGAGGAACCTCAATATCAGAACTCCTCTCAGTCAGTAGCTGATCGTGCTTCGACGTTGTCGTGTGTTCCATTGCTCCTCTAGCTTGATCAATAAGCTCTCGAAAGATCTTCGGTTACATTTCGTTTTGCAGTTCAGTAGTGATCAATAGTTTGCGTGTTTTTGTTTTTTTTTTGTTTAATCAATAAAAAAATAAATTAATCAAAATGAGGGAAATCGTTCACTTGCAAGCCGGTCAGTGTGGCAATCAAATCGGTGCTAAGGTGAGTTGAGATACAGATACAATATATTTTGTAATTTTTTGTATACTTTTCTTGCTCATGCAAGCGAATTATTTGCTTTGAATTGAATTCTGAATAGCATGGCAGAAATTTAATAACTTTAATCGCGGAAAAGATAGATCACATCTTATGGAGGGGGATTTGTTAATGTATTCCATATAAGCCGGCAGCAAAAAATTATTAAATGAGTCTCGCTTGTTGGTATAGGATACGATGTGTCTGTGCCGGTTTTTTTACGAGTTGGTAATAGGCACAGATGGTTGAATAGACATTTGTTCTAGATCATTGTTCATATCTGAATCACAAACAAATATGTTTTTTTGGAAGCTCTGCATTATGAACCAATTTAAAGCAATTAAGACACAAAGGACGAACATATTTAATTTTTTTAACAAACAAAAACCAAGACTTTAAAAAATTAATAAATTTTCTTAAATCTATAAAAATGATAGATGTTACAAAACTAAAACTTATATTTTTTAATCCCTTGTACGTTGGAAGATACATTTTAAATAGAGGGAAGGATTAACGGGCAATTACATAGGTATTATTAGTTTAATATTCTAAGAACATTGGTCCGCAAAGATGTTTGTCAGTAAAAAACCTACTGGGTTTCTGGGTGATTTTGAAACGGGACAAAATAGGTAAATGTTCTTTCAATTAAAAGCTGTGGGTAGTAGGGATGTCTGACCTGACATTCTTTTCTTCATTTTTATAAGCTTCGAAATAAAAAATGTTGTTTGACAGAAATAATTCTCTGCTGAGAATGCTGTTCCACTGATCAGTAAGTGGAACACGTCTATAATAACAATGATTCATTTATTAAAGAAGATTTACATCAAATTATGTAGAGAGTATGATTTATTTTACAGTTAAACAATCAAATATTATAACAAAGTAAAATAGTAAACTCAAATCAATTTGTAACATTAGAAACTTAAGGCTGACTGATCACTGATCATCTATTCTTTGATAAAAACAAACCGATAAATATTTCAGTTACAGGAAAATGTTTCAAATTACAGCAAAATGGATAATTTAAAAAAATCGTATTAGAAACATAAAAATAAGCCTGTATTGTATTGTTACGCATGATCACTGATATTTTATAAAACAAACTAGATACAAATCACAAAATAAATTTCATTAAAAAATGTTATACATAGTTTCATCGGCTACAACGATTTGTGTTTCCTTACCAGATCAGTATCGAGTGATCGTATAAATTATCACTCGATACTGATCTCGTAAGAAACACTATTACTATTTATAAGGTATCTTTAATATGCCATTTTTAATCATTATGTCAAATCTCATCAAAATAATTGGTGAGGTGTAACGTGCTAATACAAAAAAATTATGTATAAATTTATGTAGAGTCGCCGATCGAGAGAGAATTCCTCAAAAAAAGTATTAAGGGCAAGAAATAACTGAAAGACGTATTACTGTTTCGATAGAGAAAAACAAATTCAAATTCTTCTGAAAAAACAGTTCCTGTAAATACTGACTATGATTATCAATTTTAGGTTGAAAATATAAATAAAATCACTTTCTGAAGTAGAAGATTAATTAAAAGGATTAATTAATCTTAGATAAATGCCTTCGACTTTGCATTGTCATATAAACTTAAATTTTGACTGATCACTTATAGTAAGGATACAATAAAAAGCAGATCGTAATCACTTAAACAACAAAGAAATGAAAACCAAAAGACGCCGGAGTAAAGCAAATCAAATTTAACATGAGTACATCAATCTTGATAAAAGACAAACAAGAGTGATATCATTGTCGAGGCGTAAAAGAATTTATATAAAGAACTATATGTGTATCCTGGGATTAAAAGATTGTAGATCTTGACAATACTAATCATGTTTATCGTATTTTATAGCACATTCATGTATTTAACAAACATGTATCTTAAGGACCTAATTAAATTAACTTTCTAAACAGTGATCATTCAAGTAATATATAAAAGATCATTTAATAAACTCATATAATATCAAAATCGGAAAAAAATAACTAACTAAACATTGATCTTCCAAGTTCATAATGTAGTAACGCCATACAAGATCAAAATATAGAAACAAATTGTCTATTAATGAATTTGGTGGAAAAGTAAATATTTGACTAAGAATAGTCTTATGTTTCTGAATCTGATACAGCTAATATATGATCAATGGTCGGTGTTCTCTTGATTGAAATATAAATGACAACTTTGTATAGTCACATATGATGAAAATCGGAACATTATAATAATATTCCAAGACTAACTTGTCTAACGTTAGTTAGACAATATGACTGATTAATATTGATCGTGTAAAAATAAAAATAAAAAACAAAAACAAAACTATCATCTTAATCTCTAAAACGCGATGAAAATATATCTTTAGTGCACCAATCTAGATAAAACAAAAAAATGGATTAAAACCCAAAAAGCAATAGAAGTGCTTAGCTCCAAATCCATTCTCAGAAAGCATATCACCGCTACATTGTATCCACTACCATTTATATTTTTTATGTTTATCTATTAATCTTTTTTTTTCATATAAGTAATTCTTTTTTTTCAAGTAAGTAATTATGAAATGCATTCGTGCATGATGAGCTACATCGAAATGATGATGGGTTATCGTTGGCTACTTTAACAGAAGTAGTATAGACTTTTTTGAGGCCTACTTCATTTCTGTTTCCAAGACATGAAGAGAAAATGCATTAAAGTCATGTTTTGTACATGGTCTTCTATTTTCAAGCCAATTTAAATAAAGTACATGCAATTAAAATGAAATGAAAAAGAAATTTCTAGCCGCACTTTTAATGGACTTGGAAGTAATTGCCCTGCCCATCTTGATTGTGACCCATAGAAAAAGATGCTGTTGGGTATTAGAGCCACTTTATGGTATATCTTGTAAACTGAGATAAGAATATCTTTCAGCTGTTACCGTATGATTGCATTCTAGAAATGCATGGCATCGTGATTTCACTTAGAAGCGATAATGGGAATCGCATAAAACACAATGCGTAAAACAGATAAGGTTTCTTTGTTTTCGAAATGGAATGGTGAGTCATAAGAAAAAAACACCTTACGTGCATTTCATTATGCAAAGCATGTATTTTTATGGCTGCTATGTGAAAAATAATTTGTATATCCTTTTTATTTTTGACAACCCACAAATGGTTTTAGCGGTAGATACACCTCCTTTTTGGAAAGGTCTCCTTCCCATAAGTGCACACACATGGACTTCCTGTAATATGAGACTCAACATTTGATAGGTTTCCGCGGAAGTTCTTAATCAGACTCAGTTGACTGAGTGACGAATTTATGAGTTTTTTTTTGAAAACAAACTGGTGAATCGTCGTTCAGTGAATTAGATCCTAAAGATATAAACTATAATTTTGTGTGGTGATTGTGTGCTCTGAATGAATGTAGATCACGAGAAGGTTCGAATTGAATTCAGAAGAATAGTCCGTCCATAATACTGAAGAGTGTTTTTTATTACCGTAGTTTTTTTGGGAGTTTTTTATTTCAAGGTTATGCATATTATCAAAGTAGTTGTTTAACTATTTTTTTTTATTTAGCACGCTGGAATAAATAAAATGTTTAAAGTGGCTAGCAATTATGAACTATTATCTTGATCAGAAATAAAAAACAAACTGACACTGTCGCTAAGAACAGAAACACAGTTTATAAAATTTTTACACAGACATTTATTTCTGAGCATGGCCTTTCTTACGAATTGAAATTGTATCTTTGTTACAAAAATATATTCAAGTGAGTCATTCCGTTAGCTCACATATGGAGCCATTATTGTTCTGACCAATGATTGTGATAATAAAAGTAAAATACAAAAGTTAGAATAGTGAATCAATAATCAGATAATGTATAATGTAAGACTACAGGACATTTTCACAAAGTCATAAATAATTAACATTGAATCTGCAATATACTACTAGGTGATCAAGTAGCTATGATCACAGATTTAGTCCACTACATTTATAACCATATATAGTCGTCAACACAATAACTCATTTAATTAAGAAAAATTTCATCAAAATTTATAAAGAATATAATTTTGGATCTTTTTTTTTTTTTATAATTTGCACGTACTCAAGGGGTTATGAATACCCTTTATATGTTACCATAGTACGAGCGTTAGAGAAGGGGAAGAAAGAGAGGATAGGAAAGATTTTGGATGTAGTGGAGACTTAAACTCCATGGGTGGTGTGTCCGAACTAGCTTCGGGGAATTACTTTTTCTTGTGTTCGTTAAATTTGAAGAAATTCAAGATGGTGTGCATACTTTTAGGTATTACACCGACCTTTTATTTCTTTTAAATAACAGTGAAATGGATTTTGGTTGGGATTGAACGCGCAACCTTCCACTCAACAGACGAACACATTACCACTACGATCAGCTTCATTTCTACAGATCGCATTTTTTTTTTTGGTTGGACATATAATATTAATCTCCAGATGCGTCAACCAGGTCTCACATATGAGAGATCACTGATCTCGTATGATAAAAAAAATCGAATTTTACATTTTTATAATAAATATAAACCGCCTTTTTCAATAGAATTCACTAAAACACATCTGAACGGTTGTATAGTTATACAGTGCATAGGTATTTATGTAGCCCTTATTTAGGGTCGCATAAATACTTATTCATAAAACATTTCCCCCATCTATAATAAATACAATGTTTGTGCCAAATAAAGTACCAAAAAGAGAAAAATCTGTTCCACATTGAAGCAGAGCTACCAACGAATTAATGGCTACCACTATTTTTTTTACACTCTTACAACATGTTACAGCATAACATTTCACTACTGCTTAACTTAATGTTGAATCAACAACATCGCTTACAATGTTGGGTCTGTTGATAAAGAATTTGTATTCAAATAATTACATAGCCAAAATAATTAAAAAAATACAGAAATACGCTCTTTTACTTCTGAACAATTTTTTTGCAATTTTTTTGTGAAGGGATGCAGATCTTATTTCCAGATAGTCGACAGATTAAAGAAAACATGTCGGTAAAAAACTGGTCGGTATTAATTAAACACATTTAAAAAACAGATTAGCGGTTTAATACTGTAACGAATATCCTTACCTTGTTAAAAAAAAATAACGAATATCTCATATGTATTGATAATAAGCATTGTGAGTGCAATGTGGAATGAGGTTAGTGCGTTGGATTATTCAGCGCCGGGTCCCTGGTTCAAATTCCGAAAGTGAAAGTATTTCACACGAATTTTGTTTAATTTGTCAGTTTACTAAACTCCGCAGTTTCCGATACTCATAAATAAATAAATAAATAATTACACGAATAAAAATCATGGAATCATGCAAAGAAATTATGACATAGTATCACCTAATGACGCAAATATTAGTTATAATCAATGACATTCAAAAAAAGACGCCCTGAAAAATTGTGAGAATTGCAAGAGTTCTGAAACTGCAACACATCAATGTTAAACAAAAATTGTTGAATGGATGTATGATTTTAGATTTACCCCAACAAAAAAGTACCAACATTAAAATTTTGTTAGGTAAATTTTTCTCATCAGTCATTAAAGAAATTTGAGACCAAAAATATACACCGAGGTTTTCAGAAATTCAGGTTTTAAAATATATCTTATACAAATTGGTTTGGTTTATTGCGAAAAATTCTACAAATCAAGCAGTTATGAAAACACAATTTAGAAAAATATGATCTCGGTAAAAGATGAGTTGGTATTAATTAAAAATCTAGTAAGAGCTCATTGTTATTTGTTTTATTAAAACAAGTCGTTTTTTAAGAAGTCTATATCACATTGTTTATAAAAACAACTTGAAAGCACTCCACCGAAAGCACCAAGTTTTGTGGCATACCATTCAATAAACAAGAACGGCGGTCTTTGATGTTTACTTATCAAATTGGTGATGGTGCCACAAGACTTTTTTGTTTTCCTTTAAATTGATCTTCAAATGATTCATAATAAGTGCATTAATGCTTTAGTCAATATTTTTACTAGGTAAATAAACCAATCGGTTTGTAAAAGTATCTCCCAAACAAGATGTGGCATTAAAAATGCTTAGACTCTGATTTTTTTTAAGAGAAAGAAAAAAAATTAAAACGAAAACCGGATTTTTATGAATTTCTTAAAATTATTCATAAAAGTTTTCTGGAATTTCAAAATGATGCACGTGTTATTTCAACTAAACTTAAGCATTTTCATGGATAGTTTTTATATTTTCCAGGAATCCCGTTCCCCTCTATATATAGTCACCAGTTAAGCCTGCCATATTGTGTCATTGATATCTTGTGTTCCATTAAAACGTGACACATGTCACATCCAATTCTCCCTTTTGACGCACACAGCTCACTCTCAATACCAATAAGTTCAATTGTGTGCCTGTACTCATACCTACTTTAAGGGTCGTATTACAATTAGACTGCCACTCAAAATATGGTACGGAATTGAAGGGAAGCTAACACTTTGACTTACAACACTTATTCACTCGTTTATTAGACAAACATGTTTAAATTGCTTAATGTTTACATCACAAAACCTATTATAACTTCATAATTTGTGGTCTTAATAGTTTGCGGTTAATATAAAGAACGTATGTTGATTTGTTATACACTTGAGTGCGTAGATATTTGAGGTAAATCATGTGCATCATGTGCACCTTGTGGGGAATTAAAATCGTATTGCGTCAACGTGCAATGAGTTTTAATACTTTTTGAGGTTGGGAATGTTTTTCAAAATTTTCCGAATGAATGATGGGCGCAAAATTATAAAAAAAAATATAATAGTATCTGTAACCTATATACAATATACATAATATATACTGAGGTTCCAAAAAATTAACAATTGGCATTCTAAGTCTTCAACATTTTCCGAATAAAGGATCTAAGCAAAATTACCAACAAAACGAGTGGTGGGTGCATGACTGGGTCGTACGCAACTTTCTCTTTCACAGCGAGTTAATTTGACGTTTTTATTAGTTTGGTCAGAATTCAAAACAATATTTATTTTGCTTAATGATGCTAAAAAATTATACAAATAATGTCAAAATATAATTATACGAACGTTTATTCCGTAATTGAAAGTAATCGGTGTCCATGTGCATAATAATGATTTTCCGTTAAGTATAACCTATCCAATGATCCAATAGGAGGTACTTTTTTCAGTAGCGCTGTTTTAACAGTTTTTATTTTTCAATCGGCTTGTCTATATGACGTTTGTGTTAAGCATTTCCATTTTGTCATGAATAGACTTACGCCGAAACAACGCTTACAAATTCAGAAAACCTTTTTCCAAATTCAGTGCTAAGCCAAAAATTGTTGTAGAATTCTTCGACAAAGTTTTGGTCGTCATAATCGTCTGCATTCATACATTACATATTGGGTATTCATCCAACAATCAGAGTGCGTAGAGCATGTATTAACGAGAATATTACTGCAACAACAGAGAGTATTCGTGAAGACCGTGATCAATCAATTGGTCGCCGTTCTCAAGTTTTGAACATCTTTTACGGAACGTTGTGGCGTATTTTGAACCGGAATCTTGATTCAAAAAAAAAATTATGGCGCAACAGGCTCGTTAGTACCCAGGGCCTAGATTTTTTCTCACAACCATTCATGTGTGCGTGTGTACTTCTTAGCACGATGGCGGGACCTCCTGTTTTATGCCGAATCCGAACGGCTAAGTTGAGGTAAGCTTTTCATGACAATTGATACTACTCGGACGATTTGTCAGATCATCACGAGAGGAGGGACAGTGAAAAATCATTAAGGTGTTGCTTTGGCTGGAAGTGCAACCCAGACCTTCTGCTCGGCAGTTCATCGCACTAACCAACGCACCACTGAGCCCTCATTCAAAAGCATACAATAAAAAATATTGACCGCTCAAAAATTGAAGCGGAATGACTTTCGTTTACGTTTTAATTTCGGTTTGTCGGCCTTGGACTAAATTCTATTTTTTTTTATCGAAAACCGTATTTAGCGACTAAGCTCAATTTTGCCGAATGTGGACCGATGAATAGACAGAAGCAATCCCATGGCTACCAATATAACCTCAAAAATTCACTATTTGGTGCGGCTTATGGGCAGGCGGCACAATCGGACCATTTTGTTTTAAAAGATGCGGAAGGAGCGCGTATTACTGTCAATAGAGATTGCTACAGAGCAATGATCGATTAATTTTTGTTGCCGAAAATTCAAGCTATTGGTGTAGATGACTTGTAGTTTCGCTACATGCCATACATATTTCGAATCTATCGCTTTATTAAGGGAAACGCCCGATTCAAACATCATATCAAGAAATCGTCACGCCAATTGACTACTACGATTTATTGTCTTGCCACAATTGGATTATTTGCTGTGGGGATATGTGAATCCTCTTGTTGACGTCGATAAACCCGAAACTATTGAAGCTTTGGAAGTTAACATAACTCGTGTTATTCATGGGAAACCGGTCGATATGCGTGAAAAAATTATCGAACATTGGATCAACAGAATGGACCATTTAAGAGTTATTAGTAGTTTCGGAGTAAGTGTGAGCGGTGGGTAAATGTACGCACACCCATTTTCTCGAAAAGTGTTAAAAATTTAAGATTTTTGCAAATGCAGAACTCATTAGGCATCCATCGCTTTACGAAGATGGTAATAATTCTGTAGATGTTTTTTGAATGATGTAACAAAGATTGCCGACAGGCTCAGTGACGCAATGGTTAGTACAATGAACTGCCGCGCAGAAGGTCTGGGTCCGACCTTTATGATTTTCAACTTCCCTCCTCTCATGATGATCTGACAAATCATCCGAGTAGTATCAATTGTCCAGAGAAGCTTGTTTCAAATTCGCCGTCCGGTGTAGACATAAAACTGGAGGTCCCACCATCGTGCAAAATGTACATACGCACACATGAATGGTTGTGAAAAAGCTGGGTTCTAACGAGCCAATTACGCCAAAAATTTGTAATTGTAAATAGCGGAGACAATGCAAAAAATTGATAAATTTGGCTTTTTTTTTTCTCCCATTTGAAATGATTTCCGTGATCTATGTATCATTGTAAGGTAACCAATAAATTTAAATTATTTTATATATTATATCAGCATTTCGTTTGAGTGAATATTTTATAACTTTTATAACTTTAATTTGTTTGAATTCAAATAAAAAAAATAAAAACTTCATTTGGGGAAACCGTACACTGTACAACTTGTCCCGAGTGCGCAAATTACACCGAAAACAGAAGGAGTGAGTTGCCTAGAAGCGGCAGATCGATAAGCAGATTCGTTTCAGATTGAGTAAAAACAAAAAACGACTGCCGAATGATTTTAGTTTGAAAAAACTCTGCTCCGGCAACCCCTGTCTGACGCTTTTTCATAAATACTTTAGCAAAAGCAGAAAGGACCATAGGGACAAGTGTTTAAGATGTGCATGTTCATTTAAAAGTCACCTATTTTTAAGGTAAGATTGTACCGTTCTCTATAAAGGTGAAGTATTCTTTATGATATGTATGTGCTTGTTTTACATATGACACTTAGTCCTCTGTCAATTGCGAGCATTTTTAACGACTTTAATTATTTTTTTCCAACCAGTTTTGTACTTCAATCCGAAGTGGCAGATCTCCCCCTTTTTTTAACAAATTGTCTTACACTATCAACCGACTGTATCTATGTGGAATTTTGTTCACTTGAATATCATTGTAATTAAAAAATAATAAAATTGTCTACTTCTACTTTTATTTCTTCACATTTGCTATTATAAATTGTAATTCCCAGAGTTTCCACACGGACTTTTATCTTGTGCACTCCTCCCCATTTCAATGCCTTTCACATGAGACTTTTGAACTCAATTTCTGGGTTAAGTTCAACGTCTCAACACATGCCGCCGCGTCGTACTCACGGCAAAAAATATAAAAAAAGGGAACTAAAAAGAAACTAATTAAGCTTTCAAATTTAATTAATCACAGTGCGAGTGCGGATGTGCACAATTTCTGAACTTCTATCAGACCAGAGCGCAGCGCTATCATCATCTCAAGAAGCTTCGAATCTACACATCCACTTGTCAAATGACGTCGCCTTGATTTAATTACTTGACAAAACGGTTAGTTTTCTCTCAATATAGATACTTGAGATAATGCGCTGTAATCTGAAGAGGAACGTTTTTCTTTGAAATGTCGTCACTTAATTACGTTCGGGGGTAATTCACGAAACCAAATTGAAGAAAGCGTTTGCAGTCGTCAATGCTCTTACTGCAGGCGTTCCGAGCAGGCCGTTGCCCCCTGCATGACATAAAAAAATGAGTACAAAAATGTTATTCTATTTCTGGAGCAACAGCAACTTCGCCCAACGCACCACCGAGTTAATAAGTCTGCTGTTACACTGCTGCGCTCAGTTAAATTTAATGCCAAAATAAATTAGAAAAACAGAACCAAATTAAAAAAAAGAAATCTGAAACTCTTCTTATTTCCTTCGAAGAGTCTTTCTTCTTTTGGTATTCTGAGTTATGTGTGAGAGCTTGTTGGATGTTTGCGTGCATGCAGCTATAGAGGGGCCTATATTTAGCCTTGGAAAGGGGGAGGTGGGGTGCCGGTGAATGAAAAAGAAAAATCAACAGAGCGTTTAATCCAAGTTAGAAAATCAGAAAAATAAAAAGTTCGGATAAACTATTTGAAAATGGAATGTCAATCAATCAGTAGAATCGGTAGATCACCATATGTTCGACATGGAAAATTATGTTAATTTAAACACAAAAAGTAATCTAATAGGTCCAATGTAATGCTTCTTAGAATGGGCTACACGGAAGTCGTAAAAATGTATGAGCTTTGATGAAAAATTTCGATCATAAGGTATGTTTGCACACTTCGCTAAATACGGATGAATTTATCATTTGTTGGAAATCTTTCCCACTCTAAATAAAATAAATTTTATTGATATTAGTGCATAGAAGTAATTTTTATTTGCGCAATGATCAGTCGCACAAAAAACAAGCATATGACTGTTTCATTCCAAAATTGACTTATCTCTTATAAAGCATAAAGCAAGCACCCCTACGACTATAAATATTTATATAAATAAAGTTTAAATCTTATAAATTTAGTGCCCAAAATATGTTACGGGTGATCAGTGACTTTTCAAGTGAAATGTTAAACTAAGTGGTATGTATACAATAGACATACAAAAAGGAAATCATCATTCAATAGCTAAAGGCTTACGAATTTAGGTGAAATATGAACGACAAGGATAGAATCATATCTGTATTTTAAAACATTCGAAAATTGTCAGAAACTAAGAAATTCGCATTATTGTATCTTCATTCTACAATAAGATGATCAGTTATCACTGATCTTGTGTTAATTGGAAAATAAAAGTTTTATATAATTCTTCTCCCAATATGAACATTTAATTTTGTGTAAATTGTATTACGCCGTAAAAATATCTATAAGTCGTAGAAAAAAATTTCCCAAGCACATATCGATAGGGTGAATATCTCCCAGCTTAAGCCAATAGATCATCCTTGCTTTATGGTTCCAGAAAGCTCGCAGTTAATTGTCAAAACCAATGCCAGTTTTATTTTGTAAAAATTACGGAACGATAGTTCTGTTAAACCGAAATCCACACCTAACAGTAACTTTTGGGACTAATGCATTTTGATGGAATCGGTGTTTTCCCAAATCCATCAATTTAGTTTATTTACACATGGTCCCTTTAAATGTTGCTCCGTTAAAAAGACAGAGCTTGCGAACTTCGCGATAGGGTGGGACTTTAATCCACTTAAATCACTCGGAGAAGGTATTATATATATCATTCTTCCAATCACCGCACCAAGTCATCGAATGAATAGTAGTTTTTTTGAACATTTGAAGAAAGAAAGAAATCATGCTAAATCACTTATTTCGATTCATAAACTCTTCGCTTTAAATCTTTTTTTTTCAACATTTGGCTCAACTTCCAAATGCTTCCAGAACCCAATCATGGTCGTTGGTTTCTTAATTTCCACGTCTGTTAAATTTTATGTGGGTGCCAAGTCACAAAACAAAATTCGCACAAGTTGAAGTCGAAGAAAGACCAAGCTCTTGCCAACAAGAAAAAATTGTCGCGTTAGGAATTCCCGCGTACTAATACAGCAGCGTGTTTTAAGGCGACCTTGCGTTTCAGTGACGTACCGGTTGGCCATAAATTGGTCAATAAACGTTGAATAGTCGACATGACTTAACGGTTGCTACAAAAAATAATGTGCGGAAGATTTCTCGAACCATGATTTAAAAAAATTAAAATTTAAGGGTCGATCGTTTTAGCCGTAACACGATAAGAGCTTTTACTTACACATCAAATCTTCTACATATTTTTTTATTAATAGAAAACATAAAAGTTCAAGTTTCTTGGCATTGAGCCTCAATGAGTTTACTTATCTGAGCATTCGATATATTTATGTGTTTGGTGAAGCATTTCTGGGAGTTGCATTTTTAGAATTTACGAAACTACTATTTAGTCTCCATTTAAAATAGTAGAACTTTTATTTAATTGATAACTTTCTGGAAGGTTTATTATTGGGCCATCGCTGATAGTTCAGACTTTCAAAAAACAGTACCTTCCATGTTGTGTCATTAGGTGTGGGCTCCCTGGCTCTATGTTATCATAAAGCAGAACGAAATAAGAAAATTGATATATATCCCCAATACACCTACTTCCTAACCCTGCCCTGCGCAGAAGAAGCTCCCTACAAATATATGACATGTTTTATATGACATTTAATCATTTTACCTTTCGATCCATGGTCTCGTCCAAATACTTACTTACTTAAGTGGCGCTACAGTCCGGAATGAACCTGGGCCTCAACCATCATGCCTCTCCAATTAGCCCGGTCCTTAGCTAACTGCCTCCAGTTGCGCACTCCAAGTTGGTTGAAGTCGGTTTCTACTTGTGCGCGCCACTTAAGGCTAGGTCTTCCTCTACTGCGTCTGGCTGGGAATCGAAGACTCTACGAGCCGGAGTATTCGGAGTCCATTAGTTCTACGTGTCCTAGCCATTTTAAACGTCCAATCCGGAGTTTTTTGACCAGGGACATGTCGCTGTACAGCTCGAATCTTCGTCTCCATAGCCCGTCAACGCAAACGGGACCGAAGATTTTTCGAAGTCTTTACCTGCAGCTTAGCCTTGTAGGCCTCGTTCTTTGCTAAGAGCATCTGTCGGCATTCCTGATCAAACCAGGGGTTTCTTTCTGTTGGGCGCGAGAAACCTAGCACATCAGTTGCGACTGATCTAATGGCGATGTTGGTGGTATGGTTTTAATCGAGAGGTTTAGGGATACGCGTTGCGCGAAGGTCTTGGCGGTCTCTTGCGATTGCAATCTTTCGACATTTGTTTACAGTATTTATGGATTGTTGTGGCGTAGTGGGTAACCGCATTCTAACCTTGGCTGCAACAAGGTAGTGGTCCGAGTCGATGTTAGCTCCTCAAAATGTTCGGACATCCAAAATACTGGATGCGTGGCGCTTGTCTATCGCTATGTGATCAATTTGATTGACCGTTCGTTGATCTGGAGACCGCCATGTCCCCTTATGGATATCGAGGTGAGAAAACCATGTGATAGCTATAGTGGCATTTCGTTCCGTAGCGAAGTCAATTAGCCTAAGTCCGTTAACAGACGTGTTGTCGTGTAGGCTATGGTTTCCGACAATACTGCTAAAGATGTCTTCTCTTCCTACCATTGCGTTAAAATCTCCCAGCACGATTTTAACATCGTACTGCGGTAGTAGCTAATAGGTTTTGTCAAGGAGCTCATAGAAGCAGTCCTTAGCTATATCATCTTTTTAATCCGTTGGGACGTGAGCGCATATAAGGCTAATGTTGGCGAATTTGGCCTTGATGCGGATCGTTACAATGCGTCCAAATACGATGAAGAAATAAAGTCTGTGGAACATGTTCTCCCGCGATGGTCTAAAAGGTTGTTTTTTCACATACGGTGTTTTTGGAGATCTATGATATTTTATAACGTCTGAGTGATCAATACATCTTTTATCCAACCTATATCGTAATTAATTAATCTCATTTGATGTAGCGATGTATTTGATCTTCATATATTAAGTAAGTTTTAAGTATAAGTCAAATGTTAAATAAGCGTATCCATTTAATATCTGGAATAAAAGCAGGAGATATCAGAACATATTTCCAATGAATTTGATTAATTAAGCAATTCTCGGAAACGGAGGTCTCTAAGAAATCATTCATTTGTTTGAAGTTACGAATCATAAAATAGCAGTTTATATCTTAGTGGCTTCTTCTCTACATGAACTATCGAAGGTGGCCTAAACAGCTAATTCCTCATCACCTACATCTTAACGCATCACCATTTCTCAACGCATCCACCCGATGTCATAAAATCAACATTTTATTGTTTATTTCAATCACTGGGCGCCAGTTAACGTAACAACACTCCCTATTCAAAAGCAACTTAGCGACTTTATTGAGCTCTCAAAATTTTAATTGACATCCGAGAACACACACTTCAGACAGATTAGACAACAAATCAAATTCTGATCTGATCTTGTAGGGCAATTAAAATATCTTCACCTACTTCAAACAAAACGCTTGCTTTGTACACCTAACCCCTGTTTGTGCCTCTGCACCGCGTACATCCATTAGGGAAGTACTTCATCAAAATTCAAAAAACAAATATTTACCTATCCTCAGATCATGGAACAACCTCACTTTAAGGAGGATTTTTAGAATTAACACCCGAATGCATTCAAAAATAGCGCCCGACATGTGAACTGTGCAGTGCGCACAAGGAACCTGTATAAGTGTCACTTCAGCAGACAGTAATGCCTCCACCACATGCCCCGATTTAGGGTGACGATGATATTTTTGAGCATCCACAATGCCTTGGGATTTGATCGCGAGTTTGGGAGTATCTACCGCCTCAAGGGAGGATCGGTGTCAGAAATAGACTTAATCACTCCCCTTGGTGATCGATTTTAAAAATAACCAACCACACATACACACACTGTCCTCTTGCGTCGTCGTCATCGTCGACAGCCTGCTATCGGGCTGATGTGTGCTTGTTATTTACGATGACTTGCCTGCCAAATTTGGAATCTAGAAATATACGCCGACCAAGCGGGATTTTGCACCAAACCCGATTCGGAGGACATTTGCATCCGTGCGTATGAGTTGGCTTAATTGCGTGTGCAATGTGCATGTTACGTGCGCAATCAGGTGCTCCCAATTTCTTTTTAACATTTAATGAATATATTTTGTTGCGTTCGTCGCTACCAAATTTGGCGGTGGGCAATCAATTGATTTTATGTTGACATGTTGACCGAGGCAACATTGTCGTGCCCAGAGAGAGGCTGCGCTCAACAAAAACTAAAAGCTGTTCTCAATGGACGCGACATAACTTTGGGAGGCTAATTGTTTTTGGTTAAAGGGGCGCGCAAACGATCAGTAAACCGATCACGTCTAGCTCAGAGATTATCTATCGTTTTTTTTTTCTCGATCTCATCGTTGTCAGTTCTGAGAAACATTCGAGATATTGTAATGAGAGTAATTGCTGTTGACTGTTGCCAATGGCGAGATACAAGCATAATTGATTCGACAGACCGAGCGTCATCTCTTTGGTGTGCGATTATACGCGCATATTTGTAGTGGATGCAAGTTCAGGGGCGCAAATGCCGGAGAGTGGTGCCGGGCAATTAAGTAGGTTAGATGAGCGTACATAGCTCGGAGTTCGTTTGCTTCGACGCATTGCGAGAAATGATGATCATCAGCTGGGGAAAAATCTCGTTTAAATTGGATTTTAATGAATTGCACAACTATTTGTGGTCAATTGGTGAACAATTTGGCAAATTGTTGGAAAGTTAATCGGGGGAATGAACTTTGAGTTGGCATAGGCAATGCTTTTTCTATTGAACTAATCGTATATAAACGGTTGGATACTGTTAGATAAATCTTCTTTACTTAAAGCGTGGTGGAGATATTTGTAATTTGCAGTTTCTTTGGAATGTGGACTTAACTGTGAATGATTGAAGTATATAACTGGCCCCGTTTTGAAATTTAATTTCTCGTGCGCTCGTAATCCTGAATCATCTGATATTTTATGAAACGGTTTGGCTTGATTTTGTGGGACCGAAACTGAAACTTTGTTTTTCCTCATTTTTTAAACTGCTAATTTCTTCCATTTCACTGGGATTTTCAGTTAAAAGTACTTCTTTATGTTCATGAAAAACGATTTTATTTTATTTTTGTACAGAAATTCTACTTTTTCATTTTGCAGTTTTGCATTTCTTTGTACCGAAACTTTCAACTTTTTTTCCATCGTTGTAAATTCTGTTTGTCGACGTTTGTAGACGTTATTTTTCCAACATTTTCGTTATTTTGTTTCTGTACTATTTTCGGTGGGCATAAGATGTCAAAACTGAACCGAAAAATGAAAAAAATAAAACAAAGTTTCGGTTTCGGTTGCTCGGTGGGTTTGGCCTTTGTCACAGGGTACTTAATTTGTATTTTGACAATGCACTATGCTCATGTGATCTGAAGTTACAAACTTTTAATTTCTCTTAATTAATTTCACAAAATTTAAATGTTTGGTTCATGTATCGACTAGTCAGGATCAAACAGCTACGATTGCATGTACTTTTTAGGTAGCTCCGATTCATTCAATTCTCTCAGGATTGAAGACTACGCTTTAGTCAGGGTCACATAAATGCAAATAACTACGATTACATGTACTTTCTAGAGGACTCCGATTCACGAGAAGTTCTGAAGCAAAACAAAGGTTCAAAGATCGTTATTCGACTACGATCGTATGGCATAATATTTTTCGACTCGATCAAGTCACCTTCTTATGGTACACAAGTACAGAAACTGAGGTGCACAACTGGAGGCAGTTATCTAAGGACTGGGATAATCTAAGAGGCTTCTTAGTTCAATGATGGTTGACTCTGGACTTCATCGCTGCTATAACAACGATGTAGGGTTGTATGGCTATCTCTGAATTTTCTGAGACCTTCGAATTTACACATTCACCGCTGACAAATATTGCAGTATACATTGACGTTACTTATGCCAACATCAAAATCAATATTATTGCAACTTAAGCTATCATTTTCCAATAAACAAAACAGCTGTTTTTAATTAATATAGTAAGAAACATCTGTACTTTACTTTACAAGATATAGAAGACATATCAATCAGGTTTACGGCTCTTCAAGTATAGAACCCATATACATATAGTTTTGGTGACCAAATTACATTAATTCTCTGAGTCGTATTAATGCTTTGAGCACAACAGTCCTATTGAAGAGATTACGAGGTTGCGACCTTACATTTTCCCCATAGTTTGGTGCGTGTAGTCCGTTTTCCAAACTCCTGACTCCTTACGGACATTAGCAAGACAGTGTTTCTTCTCAATGGCGTTTTGGATCGTTTGCTCACAATTGTACTTTTGTGTACTTTTCTTCAAGGAAGGGGTAAAAATAGCCTTGAGGCATTATAAGCCTACCTTCAGAGGCGACTGAAATCTAAGAAGAAGAAACAAAATAGATACGAGCAGCGAGATGACTCAGCGATGTGAACCAACATCTCAATTGAATTATTCAAATGGAGTCTCTGAAAACCACCAGAGACGTCGCTTGCGCTCAGAACCACAACCATAAAATTTTATATGTTTAATTTTTTCTCCGCTCAGTGCGTGACCTTAGCCAAGGCCCAGTGAGCCGGAGTTATGGTATTTTGGAAACAACAAATAGGAATTTGCATTTGCAGTATTCTGTTGCCTGAATAAGCAGGAATGAAATTCTGCTGAAATGGCAGAAATGCTGCAAACGCCCCCTTCCGTTAAAACCTTGTCAGGGGTCTAAGTCATGATTACTGATTAGCACCGATCCGGCACTGACAAAAAAAACATAAAGGCACGTGTTGATCGTGATGATCTGACACATTCTCCGAGTACTGTCAATTGTCAAGTATAGCTTATCTCAACTAAGCCGTTCGGATTCAGCATAAAACAAGAGGTCCCCTGATCATGCGAGAAGTATACACGCACACATGAATGGTTATGAGAAAGCTAGGCCCTGGGTAATAATGAGTTGCGCCAAAAATGTATTATTTGTATTTATTTTAAAGACATGTGTAAACCCTCGCATGGCATCACTGCTTGTCAGTTGTCACCATGGGATCCATATGTGACTACACATCCGAACATTGATAGCGGCTTTGTTTGGCGACCCAAAAAAAAACAAAAACAATATAACAAAACTAAAACGAAGTGAGAAAAAACCGATGGAACAAAATCACACACGAAAATAAAAAAGGCCAGCCATCATAATAGATAAACAGGGAGACCTCGTATGCAAACATATCATTGCAAGAGGAAGGTACAGGGTGTCCGCCGGGAAGGTATACTACTTTGTTTGTTTATAATTTTAGATTAAATGAAAGGGAATGGATCTTACATTAATAATTGTTTTATTTAATGTTGGCAATTATGTTTGAATATAATATCAGGTAAAGGTCCGCCTCAACATCACCATTTCTTGAAAAAAACTTGTTGTGGAAAGAGGTCTCGCAGTAATCCCATTGTAATCCTGGCTGTATGCGATGTGGCACAGTCTTGTTGATACCTCATGTTAATCAAGCCCAAAGCATACAGTTGTGTTTTTAAAAAGTTTTTAATCATATCACGATACCGCTCCCCATTCACAGTTACCGTTACGCCGTTTAAATTTTCAAAGAAGAAAGGTACAATGATTCCTCCTGAACAAATTGCACACCAGACTGTAACTTTTAATGGATACAAAAGTGACTGATGAATAATTTGAGGGTTTTCCATTGCCCAGAACCGACTATTCTGTTTATTCACATATCCATTCAAATGAAAATGTGCTTTGTCACTCATTATGATTTTTTAATGAAAATCGGGGTTGTCATGGGCTAGCTGTTACTTCCTATTGGCATATGTACGGCGGCGTAAATGGTCTTGTGGAAGAAGCTCTTGTGTCAACAGAATTTTAAATGTAAAGTGGTTCTTTAAAGACCAAGCTCCTGAGCACGGCATCGAATTGAGGTTGATGGATCGTTTTGAACACTTCCTTGAGCAGCAGTAATGTTTTCAGCCGATCTTGCAGTACGTTGTGGCCCATGCTTAGGCCTTTCACCTACAGACCTCCTTTCTTCGAAATCATTCACTACACGATAAATAGTGCGTTTCGTTGGCACGTTGTTTCTCCCAAAAATTTCACGGAACTTTCACATCGTCACAGTAATCGATGATTGATTTTGATTAAATGTTTTAATGATTAAAACACGTTTGTTTATCGAATATTTTTCCATAATAAATTTGCCACGTGCCTATTTCACGACTGCCAAATATGAACTGTCAAGACTAATGTTTACCAAAATGGTGGCAAAAAAAAGAAGTATAACTTCCCGGCGGACACCCTGTAGTAAGTCATTGAACCGGAATTGTCAGATGTTAGTACAATCCACAAAACTGATCATTTATACATATTTAGATTGATTCCGTTTAAGATCTAACATCATTCACTCACAACGCAATTAGAATCTGTTTCTTAAAAAAGTCGTGGTAATAAGTAAGATCTTGCGATGAAGTAGGATATGATAATGGACACATATACCTAACAACGGACACATAATTGTTCATTTAGCATCTTCAGCAAAAATGTTAGTCATGGATAGAACGCAATAAGCTTTTCCAGGATGACTATGATCCTGGGATCATATTTTAAATTCGGAATTTGGTATGTGATCATGGCGCAAAGTGTTTTTGTCACACAAGATGCTGGAATCATTATGGGACTGATCACATCCTAGAAAATTGATACAAATTGATATTAATGATCGTATATTGGTAGTTTATAATTCATTTTTACGTTAATCATATTAATGCAAGCGATTGTATTAATTTTTGACCGGACATTGTGATATTTGGTTACGTTCAAATGTAAACCCACCATCATGGAAGTGATCATGGCATATTAGTAAGCCGCTAACTATGGTCAGGATAATCCAATCACACGTGATAATGGATTAGATATTATTTAAAATATTTACTATCGGTAGGTTATGATAAGGTAAACATATTAATCCAGTAAAAAGAATCGGCTCTAATCGTCTAAAAAGAAAACGAGCAAAATACGGCAAAAACTAAGCATACACATATCAATCATTAATTTAACATTTGTTTTCAACATTTTACTCTTCATAGATCTAAAACGATTTTCCCTTTCCGTCGATATCTTAATATACACATCTGTTGGTAAAAAAAAATAAAGAAAGCTAAATTAATTTAAATCCGTTATTTTGAATACCAACTACTTGGGCAAACAAATAAATTTTGTTTAATCAATTGCTAATTTTAAATTGAAGTAATTTCTCTGCATAAGTACATATCATGTTGGAACTAGTTCCAGCTGTGAAATCTTAAGATCAGTAAACATTTCCACACCTCCTCTTTTCTCTGTATTTAATTACAAAGTGATTTTATTCAAAATATTTATGTGTTTTTTTTTTTTTTGCAGTTCTGGGAAATCATTTCCGAGGAGCACGGAATCGACCCAAACGGTATCTACCACGGTGACAGTGATCTGCAACTGGAGAGAATCAGCGTTTACTACAACGAGGCATCAGGTATGTGTTAAGCGTTTCTTCTACACGAAAACAACACACCCTTCATGAATAAAACCTAAAATAAAATGCCTTCATACGGCTTTGACTTCAGACGCACACGTATTTCTGTGCATGCATTCCCCCAATTGCAAGTGCAACCAAAGTCCCATTGATCATGTGATCGTGGCACATTGTAGCAAAGTGATTCATTACGAGAGAGTCATGGTGTGGAATTATTGACAGAGAAGCTATAGTATGCAAGGCATTGCGCAAACGAATATGATTGCCCATTTTTGGAGGACGAGGTTGAGGGTTTTTGGACTTCCTTTCCGAGGCTAGTCAAACGTGCGGGGCATTAGCAATAGGGATTGGGGGCCTTAGTGGAACAGTTAGTCACTTACACCTGCGCGTCTCTCTGACTGGGTTGGTAGGGTTTATGGATAGAGTTCTAACCGATTTTTTTCATCTTTTCAGCGGTCACACGTTCGTCAGGTGGCAAATATGTACCACGTGCGATTTTGCTCGACTTGGAACCCGGTACCATGGAGGCGGTGCGATGCGGCGAATATGGCCAACTCTTTCGCCCCGATAACTTTGTGTTTGGACAATCGGGAGCTGGTAACAATTGGGCAAAGGGTCACTATACCGAAGGCGCTGAGTTGGTAGACAATGTTTTGGATGTTGTGCGTAAGGAATGCGAGAACTGCGATTGTCTGCAGGTAAGTCAAATAACAGTTCTGTATCTATCTGTATATTAATTTCATCACTCATATAGGGCTTCCAATTGACGCATTCTCTTGGTGGTGGTACCGGCTCCGGTATGGGAACTCTCCTCATCTCGAAAATTCGTGAGGAATACCCTGATAGAATTATGAACACCTACTCAGTAGTGCCATCACCCAAGGTCTCTGACACCGTGGTTGAGCCATACAACGCCACTCTATCCATCCATCAGTTGGTGGAGAACACCGATGAAACCTACTGCATCGATAACGAAGCACTCTATGATATCTGTTTCCGAACGCTGAAGGTGTCAAATCCCAGCTACGGGGATCTTAACCATTTAGTCTCGCTTACCATGTCCGGTGTGACAACATGCCTTCGGTTCCCCGGTCAACTGAATGCCGATCTGCGTAAGCTGGCCGTCAACATGGTACCGTTCCCCCGTCTGCACTTCTTCATGCCCGGCTTTGCTCCTCTGACATCTCGCGGATCCCAGCAATACCGTGCCTTGACCGTTCCCGAACTTACTCAGCAAATGTTCGATGCCAAAAACATGATGGCCGCTTGCGATCCACGTCACGGTCGCTACCTCACAGTTGCAGCTGTCTTCCGCGGCCGTATGTCAATGAAAGAGATCGACGAACAGATGCTCGCCGTGCAGAACAAGAACAGCAGCTACTTCGTAGAGTGGATCCCCAACAACGTAAAGACCGCGGTGTGTGACATTCCACCCAAGGGTCTGAAAATGTCCTCAACCTTCATCGGAAACACCACAGCGATCCAGGAGCTATTCAAGCGAATCTCCGAACAATTCTCCGCCATGTTCAGGCGCAAGGCTTTCTTACATTGGTACACTGGCGAGGGCATGGATGAGATGGAGTTCACCGAAGCCGAGAGCAATATGAACGATTTGGTATCCGAGTATCAACAATACCAAGAGGCCACCGCAGACGATGAATTCGATCCTGAAATGAACGAGGAGGTCGAAGGGGAGTGCGTCTAAATCTATCAACATGCCGTCTTCCTCTATGTGCCTCGAAAAGCGTAAAAAGTTCCAAAGTTCGTAAAGGACGCTCATATCTGCCCTGAAATTCATTTGTCACCATCTAATTCAATCTTTCTCTTTCACTCACGTTCATCCATCATTAATACTAGTTACTTAAGACTTGCAAAAAGAATAGGTGAACATAAGGTCCTTCTGCAGATACTCGCTAAGACTGAAGCATACAGAAGGACCACTCTTATTCTTAAGAGAAATTCCTATAAAAAAGACGAAATACTTTACGTCAAAGTAGATTTTAACAATTTTTTTACGAAACTTTTAAGACGTGTGTGTTTTATTTTATTAGACAAACAAAAATTTAAATGTTCATCCCGTTTTGTTTCATTGTGCTTAGTCAATATCACCCAAAGATTTTGAAGAGTGTGTTTTTTTAATTTAATTATTTTTTTCTTTTATTTTATGCTCCTTTACTCTTATTTATAATTTTATATGTTTCTCCCTCTTCGAAGCTTTGTTCATTATATCATCTTGTTAATAAGCAGATACTTTTAAAACAGTTAAGTCATCAAAAACAAAATAAAATTATTTGTCAAACTCTTTTTAATATTTCTTTTCTCAAATAAAATTAAAACTAATAATTTAATGGCGTTTTTCCTTCCCAAACAAAGTAATGACTGTGGGTCGGGGCTCATATAAATAAGGAAATGAGTAACTATTTTCAGATAAATAATAGTTACGATATAAATTAATTACAACAAACGGGTGTAAGACTTTATGCAAAAGGATTACGGTCGGTAAATGATAAGCGTTAAAAAAAAAAACGATTTTCCTTAACAAAAAACGATGATAGTCAATATAAATTTGCAAGGCAGATGAGCTTACCAGACAGGGCACAACCCTCGATATTCTATCGCCAGTAGTTATGATAAGTATGCCCATCACTACATGTAACTTACAGATCAAACTGGATGCGATCAAAAAAGCAAACCGCAGATGGATAAACGGCAAAACATGTCAAATATCCAGGCAACTCTGGCTAAACTTTAACCAGAAACGCTCCATCTGCTTCACAATGGTAAACAGATCAAACATCAGCAGGATTATTGGTGTCCTTATAGGACACTGTCCGTTAGGCGTACACGCAAGAATACTAGGCCTCTTCAGCAATTGCATCTGCAGAAGCTGCTTAGATGAAGAAGAGGAGGAAAGTATTACTCACCTTCTATGCTCTTCTCCTGCTCTCTCAGTAGAAAGGAAATTTGATTTGGGAGAGTATTGCTTCGACAATCTAGTTGAGCTGGCGAATATAGGAAAGTCGACAGAGCCAAGTGGTACCACAACGGATCTTTATGGTCTAAGTGTGCACGCGCATCGCGTGCAGCCACTACAATCTAACCTAACCTTGCCTAACAAAAAAACGATGGAAGTTGGGCATCTGAACCTCTGTAATTATAAATAAGTTAGAAGAAATATGCAAATCGATAAAATCTGTAGACAGCTGGCCCGCTGCAGGCCAATATAAAACATACCATAAACAAAAAAATTGTCTGACCTCAAGTGTATTTTTCCGACCAAGATACTGTAATCCTTTGGTTAAAAAATAGCTTTGAACATGGCTTTCAAAGCTCTGTTTTAAAAGGTCAAATGCGTTAAACAATTTGATGGTCCATTTTAACTAAAGGGTGATCCATTTCGAGGTTCCCTACTTTTTTAAAGAAAAAAATACAGAAAATTGAAATTTAATGGCGAATATTTATTATCATTTGAAAGAACATTCTTTGGCATTTATTTTTTGAAGATTATGTCTATCAAATGTTGGCCGTTGCTACGTCGCAGATGGTCCATCCGTTGAGTCCAATTTTCGATCACTCGTTCGAGCATTTCGACTGGTAACTAGCGAATGACACGCGTAATGTCTTCCTCCAAGGCCTGAATCGAAGCGGGTTTGTCGGCATAAGCTTTTGACTTTACATATCCCCACAGAAAAAAGTCTAACGGTGTGATATCACACGATCTTGGTAGCCAATCGACCGGCCGGTGATGGTGTTGCGAATAGTACGCTCAGTAGGCCGATTATGTTGGCCATAAGTTTCATAATAAAGTTGAACAATTTGTAAACGTTGTTCACGCGTAAGTCTTTCCATTATGAAATGCCAAACAATACTAAACAAAAATAACATGACAGCATGACACGACTCACACGTGATCTGTCAAAAAAGGCTATTGAAAAAAGTATCTCTACTTGGATCACCCATTATTTGATGGCCCAGAAAACATTATTTGAGTCGAGACTTCAACCGATAGTAATCTAGTTAGATATGCAAGTATTGCCGAGCTTAAACGGCAAATACAGAATTTAAAGCCTAAAAAGCTCCAGGTTATGACCTAATTGCTAAAAACTAAACTCCTCTACATTGTAAGTGCAGCAATTAGATTAGAATACATACCAAGGCAGTGGAAAGTGGCAGAAGTGATAATGGTTCTCAAACCAGGAAACTCACCGAATGAAATAAAATCTTATAGACCCATTTCACTTCGTCCAATAATTTCAAAACTTTTGATCATTATTGATCAGAAACGCCTTTTACCTGACCATCAATTTAGGTTTAGAAGTAAACATTCGACTGTGGACCAAGTTCATCGAATTACTGATGGAATTGTGAAAGCTTTCGAAGAAAAGAAAATTTGCTCAGCCGTATTTCTTGACGTGTTGCATGCTTTCGACAAAGTTTGGCATAGAGGCCTTCAATGCAAGCTAAGACAAGTTCTGCCTGAAAAATTATATAAAATCCTCGTGTCGTATCTTGAGCATAGACTCTTCCGTGTGAAACTTGGAAACGAATATTCGGATTTCAAAGAAATATTTGCAAGAGTACCCCAAGGAAGCGTCCTTGGACCACTCTTGTACCTTTTGTTTACACGTAATATCCCACAAACAAACGATACAATAGTTGCCACATTTGCTGATGATATAGCTATACTAGTAGTTGGCACAACAATAGAGGAAACAAATATGAAATAACAAAACGCTCTTAACGAGGTTAATGAATGGACAAAGTCCTGGCGGATTGCACTTAACGATAGCAAATCGATTCATGTAGATTCTTCGTATTAACGGACAAACAATTTGCCAGTATTTCTCAATACGGCTCAATACGAAGCGAAATATCTCGGAATGACACTCGATGCAAAATTAAAATGGAAGTCGCATGCAAAAAAGAAAAGCGAAGAACTTAAAAATAAATACAGAGAACTGTACTGGTTACTCGAAAAATATTCGAGCCTTAACCTTGATAACAAGCTGCTATTATACAAGTGATAAAGGCGGTCTGGACATATGGTATACAAATATGGGGTTGTAGCAGTGAAACGAATCTAAATACATATTTTACAAACTTTTGAAAAAAAAAAATGTTAAGATCATTCGTCAATGCGCCGTGGTATATAAGGAATGAAGATCTACGCAGAGATCTGGGTATTCCCGCGGTTAAAGATGAAACGAAAAATTTTGCACGCAAACATAAAACACCAATTTGGGCACGTGCTCATCGTGTCTTTTGAGATTTCCACCAGCCCACGGGCAAAAAAAATGCGTCAAACTTATTCAACATCAAATACTTACTTACTTAAGTGGCGCTACAGTCCGAAATGAACCTGGGCCTGAACCAACATGCCTCTCCAATTAGCCCGGTCCTTAGCTAACTGCCTCCAGTTGCGCACTCCAAGTTGGTTAAGGTCGGTTTCTACGAGGACGAAAGGGAATCGAAGACTCAGCGAGCCGGAGTATTGGTGTCCATTCGTTCGACATGTCCCAGCCATCTTAAACGTCCAACTACACAGGCATAAGTATCCTCAACATCGCCTACAAGATCCTAATTTGTGAATGCCTGAAACCGTTTACCAACAACCTGATCGGCCCTTATCAGTTTGGTTTTAAGCCATGAAAGTCCACAACCGATCAGATTTTCACACTTCGGCAGATCCTGGAAAAAAACCATTGACATTGACATTGACATCACAGTACTTCGCACATGAATGCAACGAACTACAGACACATAACAGCACTGGCGACTGAGGCCATCGGCTGGGAAAAACCAAGAAGTCCAAATCGGGTCTGAAACGACCTCACCGACACATTCGATACCAAAAAAGAATTTGGGCAAGGCAATGTGCTTTCATGTGATTTCTTCAATTTGACTCTTGAGAGGGTTGTGCAAAACTCCCGAGCCAAAACCAGAGGCACAATTTTTCAAAAATCGGTGCAACTTCTAGCATACGCCGACGATTTTGACATAATTGGTCGGACCCAACGTGATGTCATAGCCACGTTTGCTAGTATATAGAAAAAAGAAGCAAAAATGGGTCTAGCATTAAATGAGGGCAAGACGTAGTATATACTGTTAACACGAAAGGACACGCAACATCGACGAATTGGACAGAACGTCACCATTGACAGATATAACTTTGAGGTAGTACGGGACTTTATCTATCTCGGTTCCGCTATTAACTCTGACAACAACATCTCGTCAGAAATTAAACGTAGAATTACTCTTGCCAACCGCTGTTTCTTCGGAAATTCAGTAGTAAAGCCCTCACTCGAACTACTAAGGAGATCCTATATAAGACCCTGTCATCCCAGTCCTTGGTCGATTTGAGAGGAAAATTCTTCGAAAAGCCTTCGGTCCCGTTTGCGTTGACGGGCTATGGAGACGAAGATTTAACCCAGAACTATACGAGCTGTACAGCGACATGTCTCTGGTCAAAAAACTCCGCATTGGACGTTTAAGATGACTAGAGCATGTTGAACTAATGGACACCAATACTCCGGCTCGCAGAGTCTTCGATTCCCAGTCAGACGTCGGACGCAGTAGAGTAATACCTTGCCTTAACTAGCGCGTACAAGTAGAAACCGACCTCAACCAACTTGGAGTGCGCAACTGGAGGCAGTTAGCTAAGGACCGGGCTGATTGGAGAGGCATGTTGTTTGAGGTACAGGTTCATTCCGGACCGTAAGTAATCCGTTTTAAGTAGACAACGTCCATATATAATTTAAACCCACGCCCACCTTTTAGAGGCGTTTTCATAAAAAAAAAACAGTTGTATACCTACCTCATAACATAACTAGGCGAAAAACGTTGTTTTTTGTCGAACTTAAAAGATTGTGATAAAGTAATATGTTGTGACAATGTCATTTTCATTATTTCGTTGCCAAAAATCTCATATTTTCGGTATTATAATAATAAGGATGGGATGGCTAGGGTATTAAACGATTCACACAGCCACAGTGGATTGTAGCCTTCTCATATGTTTTTATTTAAGTATATGTAGAATAAAAAAACCAAACCTTTTTTTTTTGGTCAGAAAAAGTTCTCCTCTTTTAGATTTTCTCTACTTATCAAAAAAATTTAGCTGATGCAGCAAAGGAAAATCGCTTAACACCCCCGTTGTGTTAGAAAAAAATACACTTGTGCGAAAAGAATATTTTGGCAAGTTGTCTAGTTATTTTATATCGTCATGGTATAAATGCGTCCTCACCGGCAACCTAATGCAACAACCTTGCAAGAAATTACCGATTGGCACTTGGTTGTCTTTTCTCCTACACAAACCGCGTAGATGCAAATAAGTAATGCCTACCTGCAGGCGCAAGAAAAATCACATAAACAACAGAGCTCCTTCAACCACTTTGAACATCATCTGCAGTAATTTGAATGCGGAAGTGTTATTTGTCACTTTCGTCAACTGTAGATTTCGGTGAAAATTTTAAGAAATACTTATTTTTTAAAACCTGAAACGACTCAAAAACACACTTTTAAAAAAATCTCAACCCATTACATCAAAAGTGGCATCACTATATCTCTAAATACAGACCACAAGATCTCAAACCATCATCATCACGTTAGACCATAAAACAAAAAGAAAATGAAAAACAGCCAAACGTACTGTACGACAGAGTCGAAACTCTTTCAGCCGCCATGGAGCGTTAAGCACGTTACATAACTTTCATAATAATTTTTATAATTTTTTTTTTGCTTTTACATTCGTGAAGTTTCACTTTCGTGCCCACAAGTCTATCAAAAGAAACCCATAGCCATCGACGCCGTCTTGGGTTGTCGTCAAGAAAAATGCAAGAGACGAAGAAGCTATAGCTATCTACCAAGTCGAACGACTTAGATGGGCATCGTGCATGCCTGGCTATTTGCTTTAACTATTTTTCCAGCCGATCATAGTCGTCGTGGTTTGTTTGTTTGTTAATTTTATTTATATCCGTGCTTCTTCTTCTTCGTTGTCGTAGTCATCGTCGTCTTCGTGGTGACGAGGAGGAGGATGATGATGAGATGGTGGTGGTGGAGAAGAAGAAAGGCATTATGTATGCAAAATGTGGGTCAGTGCGATGAAGTGCAGATTTTATAATCATATTATGCGAACTGGAAAAAGAAAGAAATGAAAGAAAAAAAAACTTTGAAAAGCGACAACGAAGAACTGGATAGAGCAGTGGAAAAAGGAAGGAGTAGGCCTCCTTAAACGGGGGGCCCACTGAGGCGATAGTGCAAGTTCATAAAAATAGAAACAAATAGATTTTCAGTGGATTGGCCACGACAACGGCGACTAGGATGACAAAAAAGTGCACAATCTACGGCAATAACCAGCGAAGATCGGGAGAAGTTTTTTTTTTTTTTTGGGTTTTCAGCCGTTGATTGAATGGAAGCTGGGATTTGGATGGCAGCGATGATGATGATGATGATGGAGCTAATCATGAAGGGACTGGTTTTTTTGATTGCCAGCCACTTGGAAGTTTATCGCGATTAGAGGGATCATTTTGGTTGCGAGTAGACAATGAAAATGAGGACAGATCCGAGCGAGAAGAATTGGAACCTATTTGAGATACAAAATCAAGTGAACAATGAAAAAGATCACTGCACAGCGTGATATGAATTAAGAAATCAGCACGGAGATATAAAAGGGTTTCTATTTAGAATGAATACTACGATTTGTTTTGCAAGCACATAGAGCTACTTTGAACTATTGGATGGAACACTAGAGATATTGAATCAACCAGCTATTCGTTGGTGTTGCAAAAGTCTTTAGATACTCCTTTTCATGAAATTTATACAAAGCTGGTATAGAAATGCACTTTGAAAAACGAGTGGTCTATTTACACCTTTTTATGAGTTATACATGTTTATGCAGAGCCTACTATCGAAGAGTCGGTGACGAAACAATATTTTGATTCTAAGCTTCACTTAAAATGATATGCCCTTTATGGATGAGACTTGTCGTTTAGATCATCAATTACTTTACTCTTCACCTTTTGGGGTAGTTTGTAGAGAAATAACAACGGTAGACAATTCTCTGTCAAATGTAATGCAAAGCTAAACATGTAAAAACACACTCCAACTCTCAGCCTGTACGTGGCAAACACGGCTGTATAGTATCTTGACCGTCAATTAGGTACAGACCCCAGCAGAACATACTCTGACATATTCGAACAAAACATCCCAGAGAACGACAACTAATGGCTTCAGACTAATTGTTTTTGCAGCGGCAAGTTATACCTAATGTGATGAGTAGGACTTAGCGCATGCATTAAAAAGGCAGCCGAATACAACAAAGGCTACCAGCCACTAACCGAAAAGAGCGGACAAAAGAAGCATGTATTATAGGGCACTTCAATGCAAACTAAAAAAAAAACAAGCAGCCTCCTAGCTTTGGAAAATCAAAAAAAAAAACACGCTATACGAAACATAGATGGCAACCGAGTAACATACTTGCAGGGAATTGCGTACCCATACAGGCAGCATTTCCAGTAGCTGCTAATATAGGCATAATAGAGAGAGTGTTATGACAAGAAATTAAGAAAAAAATACTTTTTGACAGCATAGAAAAACTTAGTGAAGAACAAAAAGATGATGTCTTGGAAGTGTACATGCATCAAACCGTGGAACTGAAAGCATTCTCAACCTACTAGCCCTAGACCTTTACATAAAGAATCCGCAGCAAAGTGCACTAAGAATCGGCCAGTTTAACTGATGGAAAATGAGCTCAGGAGGACACGTTCAGATTCTAAGCAGATACCTGGGGACCGATGTACGTTCTGACTTAATGCTACCTCACCCTGACTTTCAAAAAACATTCCAGATTCCAGGAACGAATTGGGCGCTCAAACAATATCCATCTATACTGATGGTTGAAAAATAGACGTAGGCGTTTGAGCGGAAGAGTTTTCCGAAACACTAAAGCTGAATAGCACTTTTCGTTTCACAAAGCCACCTCAATGGTGGCGATACCACCAGATAATATCACCATATTTTTTGATAGGAAGGCTGCAATTAAAACATTCTTTACTGTCGAAATAAAGTCCAAGACTGTGAAACGTTGTCGTGAAGAACTCTACTGGGTCCCCTGATACAAACCAAACAGGACAATGCATTTTCTGATGAACTGGCTAGAAAATGATCTGCCACCAGTCTATCGAACCACCGCCACTATGTGACCTGAAATCACAGGTGAACAGAAAACACTGGATATCATTAAAAACTGGTATGACAAGGCCAGATCCCACAAACTTCCTCGAAGAAACAGGAAATCGGTTTCGCCACAGAAAAGGCATCTAAAAGATTATGAGCTTTGTAGAGACTCCACTTTGTATGCCCCTGTCAGAGCCTTAGTCAACTAAGAAAAAGGACTTTGGGGAAATATTTTTTTCAGGACCTCACGAATCTGTCCGAAGTCCTTCTCTCTAGTCTTTTCAGGTTTGCAACAATATCTCAATGCCTGGAAAGGTACTAATAATGGGCATTAACGGGACAAATGAAGGAACCACTGACGCATGTTGACCCTAACGGGCATCACAATCGGTGTGATGACAGCCTACCTCATCAACCCACCAACCTAACCGATCCTAACAATGAATTTTAAAAATCAGTGTAGAAGTGCTGGGAGATTTTAACGCAAAGGTAGGAAGAGAAGACATCTTAAGCAGTATTGTCGGAAAACACAACCTAAAGGCTTCTCTGTGAAATAAAATGCCACCGTAGCACACGCTTTGCTCACCTCGATATTCATAAGTAGACGGTCTCCAGATCAACGAACGGTCAATAAAATTGATCACGTTACCATGGACAAGAGGAACTCGTCCATTGTTTTGGATACCCGAACATTTCGAAGAGCTAACCACGCCACAGAAATCAATAATAGAAAGTTTAACAGCATGTCGAAAAACTATATAAAATTAAGAAAACATTTTGGGTTTTCGGAATTATGACCCCTACCCTCAGAAATACTCTGAAAAAATTAAATATCGAAAGAAAGCAATCGCGAGAGACCGCCAAGTCCTTCACAGAACGCGTATCCATTTCATCATGCCACCAGCATCCAATGTCGAAAGACAATGGCAACAATGGCAACAAGCCATTAGATCAGCAACTTCTGATGTTCTTGGCTTCTCGCGCCCAAAAAAAACGAACGGCTTAATGAATGAATTCCTACAGATGCTTGCAGCCAAGAACCCGGCATACAAGGCTAAGCTGCAGACAAATATGAGTGCTGAGCTCTATAGTCAAAAAAAAAGGGGAAGAGCACAAGCTTTTCAGAAAGAAGAAAAAGGAGCAAGAAAGGCGCGCCATTCAATATTGGCGACGACAGCGAAAACAATCAACCACCCCACTTAAATGAATTGAGGATAGCTATCTCTAAACTTAGGCTTAACAAGGATGCCCGAAATGACAGTCTTCCCGTTGTAGCTTTGAGATGATTTGATAATTACCATTCACCCTCTCATAAGCAAAATATGGTCGGATGAAAGTATGCCTGAAGAGTGGAACCTCATCATCGTTTCCCCGATCAACAAGAAATGAGACCCTCTAAACTGCGCCAACTACAGAGGCATAAGTCTCCTCAACATCGCCTACAAGACCTATTTGCCGTACGTGAAAGTCAGAAACCGTTTACCAACAATCTGATCGGTCCATATCAGTATGGTTTTAGTCCAGGAAAGTCAACAGCTTGTCAAATCTTCACACTTCATCGATTTTGAAGCCGCATACAAAAGTTTTAAAAAGACGAACTATACAGAGCCATGTCTACTTTAGGTATACAGATCAAACTCGTTTGTCTGTGCAGGATGACGGACGAAGGCCGCAACTATCAGCATGCACTAGCGGTATTGACATCAGTGGTCGGACTCAAAGTGATGTCATAGTCATGTTTGCTAGCATAGAGCAGAAAGCAGAAAAATTGGATTTAGCTGTATGCAGACGACGATTCAACCAAGAACTATACAAGCTGTACAGCGACATAGCCCAAGGTAAAAAAACAACTCCCCTTTGGATGTTTAAGATGGCTAGGACATGTAAAGCAAATGTACACCGATACTACGGTCGAAGAGTCTTCTATTGCCAGTCAGACGTCGGACACAGTAAAGAGAACTCACCTTAAGTGTTTCATGGGCAACTGGAGGCGGATATAAACATACTGAATTCATTAATAACTTATTTCATTATCCTAGCTCAACATTTACGGACTGGCCAATATAACGCTTTGATCATGCCTAAAATAAAATAAAATCAGTATATTTTACCCAAAAAATAAAAAAAAGAGGACTGATTTAAAAAAAACAGAATGTTTCACAATATTAATGAAAACTAAAAATGTAAGCTACAAGTTTAACGTTAACCTCCACACTTTTGAAAAATCTTTTACCCATAAATAAATTTGCACCACGAAGTAGTGATAGTTCACAGGTTATTGTTTAATGTAGGTACAGGAAGTCGTATCTAAGTCATTAAGTAGTGATAAAATTGTGAATAAGTGAATAATACTGCGAAGATGTGTGTATATTTGCATTAAATGAAATAATTTTACTGTGGCAATGGAAATTGGAAAACAAATTAAACGAGTGGTGGGTGCACGACTGGGTCGTACGCAACTTTCTCTTTCACAGCGAGGTAATTTGACGTTTTAATCAATTTGGCCAAAATACAGAAAAATATTTATTTTGATTAAAGATGCTGAAAATGATTCAAATAATATCGAAATGTGATTATGACCACAAAAACGCTGGATACGAAGTTTGCAGAAAATCGGTCAAGTCGTTTAGGCTGGAGAGACGTGTACGGGCAGACGAACCGACGGACGGCATTCCAAAAAACACTTTTTTGAATTCCGCTATCATCACTTATTAGGATCGAACGTAGAGCTAATCTTTTCCAGTTGCTTACAGACCAAAGTCCCGATGTGCTTATGGCTAGCGAAACTAAGCTAAGCCAAAGCATAAATTGAATAATAGTAATTACAACGTCGTAAGAAGGGACCGACCCAACTCCACTCAAGGGGGCGGAGTCGCTATCTTTATACGAAAAGGCATTAGTTATAAGGTCATATAGTGCCCCGATTCCGGCTGCTGGAAGCCTGCGTTATATCTACGCACCGGAAGCACTCAGCCTACACTTTTTACAACAGAGCTCGGAAAACTTTTCGAATCTCTAAGACTGAACTCAATGGAGAACTTTTTTCTTTTGGCCGGAGATTTAAATGCCAAACACGAAGATTGGTGAAATCAATTACAAAATCCTCGGGGTAACCATCTTTACAATTGGATGGTCCACTACAATGTTGAATATAGGATCGACATTCTCGCCACAGATAGGCCATCGTTTCCGAGTGCTTTCCTGGATCTTTTACTGCGAGACACAAGACTGACAGTTACTAACAGAGTAGGTCAACACCCGCGAAACTGTTTACGGACGATTGAGTACGACAGTGATCACTGCGGACTCGCCGCCGTAATACAGCTTCCGAACGAGCTTGTGGCGTTGGAGGAGTATGTGCCTGTGCATTCTTACAACTACGGTAAGATGCGCTGGCCTCGCTTCACCAACGCCTTATCAAGAGAACTATGTTCGTTATTTGCTAACAAATAACGAAATCGACGAATACTTACAACAAATGGACGAAGCGATTCAACGAACAATGAACAGGACGATACCGAAATACAAAGAACATGACATAACGTCTACGTACAGAAACGCGACCATTGACGCACTACACAGACAAAAAGCGGACTTCTGACAAGACTTAAACTCTTGTACAGACGATTGACAAACCCACGCGACCCGGAGATTAGAACACTGAAGGCGTCGATCAAAAACATCAACCAATTGTTCAAGGAGAACTATCGGTTGTCCAATTATTTGTTTTGGAATAACAGAATTCGGGCCGAAAATTCCAGCGACCCGAGTATGTTTCCACAAATTAATAAGATCTTTAGGAGGAAAGGTTATAACGACCTTCCGTGTATTAAGCTCCAACGAACAACTGACAATACAAACATACTTTTGACAGCAGGAATTGATCCGGGGGAAGCCGTCTTCGATGACGGTTTCTATGTTCTTGAAGATCCTCAGGAGAAAGTGGAGGCAGTGGGGGCTGTCTTTCAGGAAGTGTATAAGGTGAATGATAGCATTCGCCCGAACCGCGTCCTGGAAACAATTCCCTGCTCCATCATTTCTATCTCCGTGGTTTCACCCGGTTTGACGACGAAAACTTGGCAAACCCCATAGTCGCCGAACGAAGTGGGTCTAGTCCCCTGTTAATCTCGAAGGTGGAACTCCAGATCATCTTCGATTCCATAAAAAAAACAAGTCAGCGGGAGTCGATGGTATATCCAACATTGTACTGCGACACTTACCCCCTGAAGCTGTGGACATTTACGCCACGCTGTTCAACAACGCGCTGAATAATGCATATTATACAGTGCGTTGGAAGACGGCCGCGGCGGTGGTTCATCCTCTCCCGAAAAAGGGAAAGGACAATTCCAATCCGGCGAAATTCCGGTCGATAAGTCTCCTTCCGAGTATCAGCAAGGTTTTCGAAAAGATTCTCAATCGAGCACTGTTCAAGTGGTCTGAGGACAATAATATTACACCAGGGAACCAGTTTAGTTTCAAGGCTGGACATGACTGTATTCATGCCGCCTCCAAACTCGTCTCTGATATACATGGGAACAAAGCCAAAAAACAGTGCACGAGTGCATTTCTGGTTGATTTAGAGAAGGCTTTTGACACCGTATGGTTAGAGGGCCTCTATCTAAAGCTGACCAGACTTGGCATAAGTAAACCAATGCTATATATGCTTCATGACATGCTGACTGGTAGAACGTTTGTTGTCAACAGTGGCAATGTAACTTCCACCACAGAATTTTTCATTAAGAATGGTCTGCAACAGGGAGCAGTAAACTCGCCGATTCTCTTCAGCATTTACACCAGTGATATGATAGGTAGTCTTACTCAGGCAATTGCGTATGCGGACGATCTTATCGCGTACAGAAGACAAGATCCAAAGAAATTGTGATGACTGGAAGTTGAAAATCAACTTTCAGAAATCAGAAACTATCCTGTTTAGGACACCGTTGTCTAGGGCCTCTAGGGATACGAGAAAGAACTTGCGAAAGCTGGTGATCGTTGGACCAAACGGACAGTCACTGGCGAGTAAAAGTGTAGTAAATTACCTTGGCATCTGGTTAGATAAGTATCTATATTTCGGAAGACATATAGATGCTGCTCTGGCTAAAGCTAGGGGAGCATTTGCCCTGACAAGACGATTGTTTTATGGCAGTCGTCTTGACAGCAGGGTGAAGGTGATTTGCTACATGGCCCTCATTAGACCGATGATTGCCTATGGGTGCCCGGTGTGGTTCAACGTTGCCCCATCTCAAATTGAAAAGATACGGGTGTTTGAGAGGCAGTGTCTGAGGAGCTGCCTTGGACTTCACAGAACACCAGTATCTGACTACACAAAATACTATTCCAACATGGTCCTATACAACGGGGCCAACATAAACAGAATAGACAATTTTCTGGTGAAACTCATTCGGTTTCACGCTGCAAGAGCGATGGCTTCGAACAATAGTCTCATCTTTGGGGCCTTCTATCCCAATGATGAATATTTTTAGAGTGCGCATTTAAGCGGCTTTATTCCGCCCGAAGCTTTCCTATATTTGGATAGTCGAGGGCTGATACAGGATAGATCGGCGATTCCGCTAATCTACCACGTCTTCCGAAGAACTGTGGATAGGCAGCTCCTATACGACCGAGACGTCGTCGCTCAGGGCGGAGGAGAGCGCCTGCGGTTCAGTAGGAGTGTGTTGTGGTGGTTGAATGAGTATTAAAGATAGTTGACTTAAAATTGTTATTTTATGGCCGACTTACATAGTTTTAGTCTTAGGTTTAGGTGCAAAGCAGTCATGTGGCACAAAAAAAAAAAAAACGCTTGCTGTGGCTGTTCTAGTTTTTAAGTTATTTTTAGGTAGTTTTAATTAATTTTAAGTAGTTTAAGCTAGTCGATAAGTAGTTTAGTTTTAATTAGCATGTAAGTTTAAATAAAATAAAAAAAAGACAAGGAACCAAGTTTTTCAAAGTTTTCTTGTTAAAACGTTTGTTACTTTTATATTTATGTATTACATAATAGGCCGAAAGGCATTAGAATTAAGTTATCGAGTAATTTAGGGCGCCCGCTACTTACTTGCTCTATGTAAGTTAGTTAAGTAGTTGATAAGTAGGCTAGTTTTTTCATGAATTTTTGTCTAGCATTTAAGTTATTTTTAAGAAAAATAAAATAAAAATGAATTTAAAAAAAAAAAACATTCATGTTTCTAATATGCATAAGAGTGCTATATCATGCTTTCTTTTGCTGAAACAAGGCTTAGCTTGTTGTTGTTGTTTGTCCTAAAAAATATTTTTTAGGGCGTTTTTTTAAGTCTTTGATCCTACAGTAATAAATATTTTCACCTTTTAACGTGAATCGACTGCATCATTCGTATGTAACGAATGATGCAGTCGACCTCAATAGCTAAAAAAAAAACAATCGGAGTTTCAGAATGTGGTTCCTCAGATACTCTTGATGTGGTTATATAGCCCAAATCATCTTTTGTCATTAATCTCATATCTTTAGAATAAAAAAAAACCTGAATTGTTTGATCAAGCTTCTTTCTTTTTGCAGTTTTTTAATTATAAATACTATTGCTCATAAAATAACACCCGTTATAAATCATTTTGTGACGTTGGTTTTTTTGAAACTTAGGCTTAAATTGAAGAACCTACTTCTCTGTTGGATTTGTTTGGTTTCGAAAGCCCGAAAAGTGAGTAATGATGTAAACATTTTATCCAGTAGCCGTTTGTCATCGATTAACAATTAATCATGAAGTGTATTTATTAAAATAAACACTTCGTGATTATATGCACCAATAGAACCTGATTCCGGACTTAGAAATAAATCCGATTGCTACGAAAAACATCTTCTGTAAGATTGCTAATTGAAAACGCAGAAGGATGTCAATTCGCCTTAATAACCCTAACCATGTTAACAGCATATTATGAGATCGCATTTAGAAAATGTTGGGAATTTCTGTTTTGCACTATCCATGACGTGCGCTCATCATCTTCAAAAAAGTCCCACCAGTAGGTAGCAGCAGAACTAGCAGCAACAACTTGACGGCTGCCATCAGATCGTTATCACATACCAAACAAACATCACATAACATTATGTAACCCATTCTTCGTCTACCACACCGTCTACCATAACACCATACGCATACACCGTCACAATACATCTAAACATGCAGTCGGCGCTCCAAATGACCATTATAGCCATATAGATGCTATATACAGCTCAATCTTAGGTAACATACCTCTGTTCACAGCGGGTGCATCGCGCATTTCCGCTGCCAAAAGAACACTTGCGGTCGGAGAGGGGCTAGCGAATTCAGAACTCCTAGGCTACCTAGTTTTGCGCCTTTTGCGTGCGCCAAGCTCGTTCCGGGATTTTGGATTCCTCGTTCGATTTGCGTCTTTGGATCTCGTTTGCTTCTTTTCGCAGATTTGCTTCCTCTAGTCTTCGTTGGCAGTGCGGTCTTGTCTTTTACTTTAGCGCTGTTCCTCTCTTCTCTATTGCCAGTGCGCAGTGGCACTGCTTCTGCTGCTGCTGTTAGTACATTGCCGCCGCAGTCTTTGTTAAGGTGGATGGAAATTTAGGTCAAACATTATTTAAATGGACAAACGAGCGCTGGTACGCCGTGCGATGCCGTATATACAAACGCTGTTGGTCGGGCGCGAGACCGCGAGGGGCTATGATATAATCGGCGACGTCTCTCCGCTTAAAGTCAAATGTTGCGCAACATCCACAATAGCGTAGCCGAAGCCGAAGAAAGCCATCGCCGGGCCGGGTGTATACGCGTACTAGACAAGAGACGAACTATTTGGTCACTGTGCTGTCCAGTTCTCTTTCTTCAGCACACTCTAGAAGTGGATGGTCTTAGATGGTCTGTGGCTGATGGTCTGCATGCCAGCTTGGCGCGGCGATCGGCGATGGAGTTATGTGCCATATCCATCATATGCGCTGAGTCTGTTTGCAGTGCGCTGCTGTTATTGATGCAGCTGTACTGCAACGAGGAGGAGCATGACATGTGATGAATGGTTCAATGTATGGAGGTTTTCTTCTTCTCCTAAAATTATATCATCTCGTTGGGTGTGGCGCAGGTCCAAAGTGGTTGAGGCTTTATCTGGAATTTTTGTGCTTTAGCATTTTTTTTAAATTTATTTTGGGACTATTGGGAGCATGTTTCTTGTGACGGTGGTTGCCTGCACTAGCCTGCGGTCAATTTATTAACCACGCTGGCTAGATAAGTCAGAGAATTGGTTGTTGGTAAACAAAAATAAAATGGAAAAGCAAAAGTCGACACGTTTTTTGGGCCAATTGCTCATCGGAGCGTAGCCGTTCAACTCGCCCGGGTTGCTTTCGGAACCGAAAATGAAACCGAAATCGAAATCTACTAACGGTGGGTGCATACTTCATCGGTTTGGTGGTGGTATAGTGTGCATAGTGTGCACTTAAGTCGATGGATTTTTTGTTTCCTTTCGGAATGGATAGGGTTTCTTCCTCTCTCCCGCCGGTTGCCGTGTTGGATTGCCAAAGAGTTCCTTTCGGTACTTAAGTCGGATCTAATCCATTCGCGCAAGTGGTGCAAAAAGTGCTTATGCTGGTGCTAGTGATGGAGCGGAGCAGACCATAGTTTATGGGATGCCAACGGAATTTCCATGAAGTGCAAAATTATATTTGGCTATCTCTGTGGAAATTAATGAAAGTGAATTGTATATACTTTGGCCGGTGGGTTGAGGTGACACCTTAAAGTTAATGAAACCGAAAATAGGTAAATCTACCCAAGAAATTCGATAAGGGAATGAAAAGATATTTATTTTCGGTGACCTATTTGTTGATTTGAGTCACAGGTGTTGAGAAATGTGTACAGACTTTAATGTTTTGAAACTTTTTATCGGTATTATCGAGAGCCTTTCTTAATTAAGTATTTTGCGCGGTTGCGGGTGGCAGGATGTAATGAAATTGTCAATGGCCTAAACCGAACTAATAAACTTGAATCAATATTTCTAGTATAGACAAACAAAAGAGTTGTGTAGCGAACTGGCTAATTACAAGTTATTATATGTGTTCAAGGAGGAACACAAGGGAGGACTATTTTCACAACTGATAAAAAAAGGAAAACTAAGGGCTGATCGGCATGTTCTGACCAAATAATATGTGAAGGCTAAAGTTCAATAGAATTCAGAAACATTTTAACTACATACAGGAATTGCGTTGGGATAAGAAAATAACAGTTGGGATGAAAAGCCGTGTTATTTAATACTATTAAACCCACACAAAACAAAGGATGTAATTGTAATCAGATGAAGACTCTAGCTTTAGAATTGTGGCCTAAGGCTACTCGACTTTGCAACTGAGTGACATGTTGTCATACCTAGGATTTTTTTACAACCTAACACTTATAAGATAACCGGCGGAATTCCATATCTAAATTTATCATGAGATAACCTTTTGGTAGCTTGTATGTACGAACACTATGATCGATAGGAGGGGATAATTATTTGATGACATCGATAACCTTCTCACGTTAAATGTGGGTTCTGAAAAACTCATACCAATGACTATGGATAGGATATTTTAGGACCTTATGAATAAAAATATTTTTATTTTGTAGCTATAGTACGAAGCTACTCTGCACCTAGAGTATGAATTATTATCGAAAGCTACAGGGGATACATTACTGCTACCGATTGGATAAGCCAGATAAAAAGACGATGAACAACTGTGATAAAATACAAAGGCATTTAGTGTTATGCTTCGAAGGCATCAGCGAAAATATTGTAACAATCTTCATCCTCCGATTAAGGAAAAAGATGACACTAAATATTGATTGTACGAGCTCCTCGACAATACTCATAAGTGTATGCTGAAGCATATTGTGAAAATCATGCTTTATGGTTTCAACACCCAATCTGGGCATAGGCTAATTGGTTATAATTGTGAAGAAATGCCACTATAGGCAGAACAAACACGGCTACATCGCCTTGACTTCAATAAGGGGAGATGGTTGTTTCTGAACCTGGTGGCCACTGTAGGTGACCGCGGTTTAGTGGTTAAGTGCTCGCTTTTGAGTGAAAGGTGCAAATTACTTAAGTCAAGGTCATTGCTGAAATGCAAACTGTTATGATTTATTGGAGATCTTTCGCTGTCAAGCAGGACGAACCTCTTATTGGTGTATTGGTGACGACAGCGAAAACTACTAAATTAAAACAAGAGGGTCTTTCCAACATCACCCATAATTACCTATCTACCGTATCAATATGTGAATGCGTTAAACCGTTCACCTCATCGATGATAAAGAGTCATACGACAGTACCTATAGAGATAACTTTACAGAGATAATGGTAACTCTTGTATATAGCATAAAATCGTCCATCAGCGCAGAATAATGATGGAGAAATTCTCGCTGATCCATGCTGAGGGCAACACCACACCGTAACGTTTGATAACAACAAGGTGTCATGTGACAGCTTTTACAGGCAACAGCGGGGGCACAACGATCCAAATATGTATGAATTCACGGACGATATTGACATCATAGCTCGAACCAAACGAGATGCCTTCGCCACCGCCTTGTGAGTAAAGCAAAAGGAACTTTTATTGTCCTGCTATACGGCGCTTAGGCATGGACCGTATCAAATGCGGACAAAGAAATCCTTGATCGATTTTAGCAACTATTCTATGAAGCAAAGACTCAGCCCAGAATTATTTGGCCAGCAAAGTCTTTGATTTCCAGACAAAAAGTAGCTGCAGTCTCGCATCACGTGACGTGCGCTTATTAAAGTGCGCAACTAGAGGTAGCTACAAATTGAGACAGATAGAGAGTAATGTTTGTTAAGGCGCACCTTAAGAATAAAACAAATATGTTTACTAGGCGATCAAATCAAACCTCACTCCTGAAAAACTTATTACACTTTTATTTTTGTCAAGTTCTTATCTTTGCTACCGGAAAGCTTCTTTACATATCTCGTTACCAGTGTAAGTAAGAGGCTACTGATACCATAATGGTCCAATTTCTTCAAGAACTTCTAAATCAAATCCAATAGATACCGAACTTGTCGTAACACAAGGTGCTTTTTAAACCTTTTCCTAGGAACCACTTTAAGTGCATTTAATCGTTCTTAAGAGGAACTATAATTTGAGAAGATATTATCTTGTCGGTAAATCTGTCAATCTAAGCATATTTGTGCATTCTCCTTCCAGGGAAAACTTCATAAAAAAGCCATCAAGCCAAAGATGGTGGTTCATCAAATGCAACAAATTAAACAGCTTTACGACACATTCCAATTAAAATGCAATGCAACCGTATACTCACTAAAATCTCTGAAAAAATAACATAAAGCTAAATGTGTGGTCTTCAGCATCTTATTTCCCATTCAATCATCATTCAACAAAACTCTTCCCACTGCACACAGAAATTTTGGGAAAAAATAAAACAATTCTGATCTAACGACCTCCAAAAGCCACCGCCAAAGTGCAAACCTCCGCTTGACCAACGCATGTGCAGCTTTTTTAACTGCCTTACCTGTGACATATCCGAACACTTTAACAAGAAAACCAAAGCAAATGACAAAACCGCGGACCGGTCTAAAGGTTCTTGCTCTCGTTGTCCATGTGGAGGGCAATGCCCGAATTTTGTTGCCTTCGTCGTTTTATTAGATACCATTCCGAGTTGAACTGTAACGGTGCGATGCCGCTACAAGATAAAGAGCTTCAGAAATCTGGGCACCAGGTCATATCCATAAAACCTCCAAAAAAAGAAGTCATACCACGTACGTGATAAGAAGACAGGAAGTTCGCGGTGCGACAATCAAACATTTCATTCAGAAAAAAAGTTCTGCACCTAGGTTCACTGAGCTACATCGCTGACGATTTTATTGTACGAGTATCTCATTGCACTCGTCATGTTCACATTCATACATCCATCACATATCAGCAGTCTGCAGTGCCTACCGACAGAAGTTTCGATGGAAAATTCTTAGGATTGCACAACTCACGCTGGCTTGGGTCGTCGATCTGTGAAGCTACTGCAAACGGATGGTACACGAGATGACTGCCTTTGTTACGACGAAGACGGCGGGCAATGTCGTTTCTGGTTTAACTCCGTCATACATCTATGGTATCTACCGATGTAGATACATATCTGTTTGGCTAGTTTCGGATAGAATTCGATACAGGGAGACTGAAACGAAACCGAGAGTGGGGAAATCTCCATATCTATGTATCTATTTCGATGCCTAGGTTTGCATAGTGCACGTTGTTGTCGTCGTCGAGTGGTGGAACAAGATTTACTCGCGATGCCTGACTGTGCATCTTGTCGTATTCGTAGTCGTCGTCGTCGACGTCGACGACGTAGTTGAGGAAACTAGGTCAGTTGTGGAATTGGCATGGAAAAGCTGCTACACCACCACCGATTGCTGTTTTTGGTTTCGGTGGGCAGCTCTCAGCTGGCTGGCAAGCAGGCAGGCATGCGCACTTCTAGCCACAGCCACCGCCGCCAAGAGGACGACCTGTTCAGAGGAGTATCTATCTCTAGCGATTTTCTGGAGTCGGCACATTAATAATGCATGATTCGGTGTTGCCTTCAACAATATTCTTTGTTATGGGTGCTGGTGCAGTTCGTTCAGCCAGAGAGGCCAACAGGATGACGATGACGACGACTCGCGGCATAAACCACGATGACGATGTAAACGGGTAGTGGAGGCCGCTTTGCGCGCTCGGTGGAGCTTCGGGCAGTTGTAGATTTAATTTTCTATGTCAGACCCAGCAGCTGTAGATGCTTGCGAAGACTTTTCGGTTTTATTATTGTTTTGAGGTCTCTTGGGTGCTGTGACTTGAGTCGCCCACGGAGACAGGGTGAGAAAAACAAAGTTCGAGAGTGAGATTATTCATGTTGCTTGTGCGGCCATGCTGCGGCAGTGTCGTGTTGAGGATGTCAATTGTCAGCTTATAGGTAGATTTGGGGGTATTAAGGAACTACGCGAATGGCAATGGTAGTATGTGCATATGTTATTGAAATATTGAGGAATTTCGGTATAGATACGTGTACTGTGCAGAGATGATTAGAGGATATATAAGCAGTAAGTCATTTATTAGAGTCAGTAAGTCAGGTAATCAGTTACTGATATTTTTCAACGAATGCCGACCTTAACCATCTATTAGTCAGGTTTTCTATGTATGGTTTTCCAGTATGTCTAATGCATTCTTTTAATGAAAGTTACCATAGCAAATAAAAAGGTTTTACATTTTCAATAGAAGGCTCTGTAAGAGTAATCAGAATTCTTGGGTGATCATTGATTTATACTTTACGTCCCAACCTCTACAGGGACTTAAGTCTACTTCTAGCTTTATAGGTTTGACTTATGTTATGTTGATGTATTTATGTAGTTTCCAACAATTGATTTACAAAATATAAATTCTTAAACAATATGGGAAAATTATCTAAAACAAGAAATGTAAGGCTAATTTTCCAGATATAAAACAACAGTACCAGGCGTGCCCAAGAGGGGTAGTATTTGTATCCTAATCGCTACAAGAAAACGTATTTCAGCGCAATATGCTATCAGCAGATCAGAGCTTAGATAGAGCAATCGCACCATGTGTAACGTTACGAAAAAAAATGTATCCAAAGTGGGAATTGAACAAAATCCAAGAAATTATCACTGGAAACAGGAACTGCCAAAGAGGCAAAAAGTAACATGATTTAGTCCTGAAGCAAATTGCTTCTGCATGAGCTTCATGGACGAATATTGAGAGATAACTCTCGAGCCAGACTTATACTAGTCCGTCCATTTTTTACAAGGCAAGGAAGTCACATCAGTTGGTCATCATTTGGCTTTGTCGATTTGGGTAGAGGAAGACCTCGCCTTAAGTGGCGCGCACAAGTAGAAACCGACCTCAAACAACTTGCAGTGCACAACTGGAGGCAGTTAGCTAAGGACCGGGTTAATTGTAGAGGCATGTTGGTTGAGGACCAGGTTCATTCCGGACTTTAGCGCCACTTAGGTAAGTAAGTAAGACATCCTGTTAATCCTGCTAACCAACGGATTAACTAGACCCGGAACGACCACTTACAATAACTGACACCTGGAACGTTCACTCGGGATGCCTTTAAAAAATTTGAATATGTCCTCTCGAGGTACTGGTTAGAAACGACAACGATTCAGGAAATTCAATGGAAAAGACCAGAAAAGCATTCCAAATGCACAAGTCATCCCTTCAGAGAAGTGTTAAAATGGGGTTTCATTATGGGAAGCTTACTCATGTCAAAGGGGATTTCTGCGTTGTATCCGCATCAGAGCAACATTTTGCATTGTCAGACTCATAGATGCACATGACCCTAGCGAGGAGAAGAAATACCTATAATCGGGAAGCTAAACATCTTTAGTGGGTTAGTTGGAAGGTGCATACTAAGGACCGGTTTGTTCACTGTTGGTTAAATCTACGGCTAGGTTACCTCAGTTTTGCCTTAGGCAACCAACGATTATAAATCTCCGATAGCCGAAGAATGTTTGTTCACTAGATTTTTCGCTTCGGTCACCTAACCGTGGATGTGTGAGAAATCTTTTCAGCTTTCCATTTTATCTGTCAAACTCATTGTGTGGGTTAACTTTGTTGTTGTAAGATATGATTTTTTTTTTGTAAGTAACGACACGTTAAAAATAAAACAATAAAATCGGTGCTTCAAAAAAAAAATTTTTTGGAAAAAAAACAATCAGCTCGGTTAACGATTAACTAACCTATTCGTAGATTCTCCGTTTAAATTTTGGTGAACAAATGCATTCGTTGGTTGTCGGCTGAAATAACCGTTTGTTAAAGTTGACCGACAGTGATCAAACCGGTCCTATGTGACTTTGGCAGAAACATATAATTTACCACCAACCAATAGATCTTATAGAATCGAGGGCTCATGAATGTGAATAATGGAGTATGACCAATTATTACTTATCGTGTTCGAATTAAGAGCTCGACAATAAGAGGTTCGATTAGCACAGAAAAAGAGACTTCATGCAGTGATTGAAGAACTATAGGCTACAGCCAACAGGACGCCCGTTGTATGATGATGTAGCCAACTACCGAAAGGAGTGATAGAAAAGGCGCTTGTTAAGGCGGTTCAACCCAAAACCACGGTGTCGCGAGAAGATTGCTGAGCCACAAGACGAACATGATCCTTAGTTAATGAAAAAAAAACACCCACTCTCTCATCTAAGTTTAATCAAAACAAGAAAGCATACTAAGAAGCTATAAAATTAAGATGGCAACCTATATTCACATGGTCATGGAATTGATCATATTGGGCATATTTAGAGCTAATAAATATATAAACGATATAACAAGTCGGACAAGCTATAAAAAACTTAGGAACAGTAGGTATTCCAAACGAAACTCTTGAAACATCAAGGTTTTGCCTTGTATTTATCAAATGAATAACCTTGTTTGAATAGAAGAAGACGAAGCATCCACGAGGATTGGAATACTACAACATTTGTAATAAAGGGTCTTTTATTAAGCGCTTCATATATTTAAATTTTAATAAAATAAAGTGTAAATGAGATATCATCGAGATTTTGTATTCAACGATGCCATTTTGTATGGAATATAACATCGCTCAAATGTCTGCCGCGGCTTGACTAAACATAAAAACCCAATTTGATAAAATTGATGAATCGGCGAAACAGACTAAATAAATGACAGCCAATTTAATAAAAACTAGCTTCGACAATATGGCCGCTATCAACAGTCAAAGTTCGAAAGTTTATATATTTACAAAATTAAGTAGCCACTACTATTTCTGTTGGATTTGTTTCTGCTTTAAAAGTTGAAAAAGTGTGTCTTCTTAAATTCAGAAACAAAAGTGACTCCACTATAATTTTTGTTGGTCATCTTGATCTGTTCAAAATTTGTAATCCTGGCATTGACATTTTAAATTTTTAAAAAACTTTCTAACATCTGGTTTGAATTTGCATTGCTTTTATTTCTTAAAAGTTGATTATTTTTTGTCATTGTCTATAGTCCCTCAGCTTCTTAATTTTGTAAAGAATATATTCTCACTGGTATTTAACTCATCGAGAGATCCGAGAGTAGCCAGGTGTGATGTCGAGTAGGATTATCCCTCTTTCCTAATTTGGCTCTGAAAAGGTCTCATACAGGGCTCACATGCAATGAAGCCTGTTTTAAAGCTTATGATGTGACTGATATCTCTAAAATCTCTAAAAAAAAGTCTTTGTAAAAAGTCCGAAGCGGCTTTATTAGTTTATTGACAGCAGTATGCTTACGAATAATGCAATAATGATGTCCTGTATTCCTAATGCAGGTGGCCATGGCTCCGAGGAATGCGTAGTTGACTGCTAAGCCAAGCGCTGCGGGTTCAAGCCCCAGCTTCGGCATCATTTGTTTTCTACGAAAACTGCCAGCTTATCTGAGGCCACCTGTGCGATAATATGAGACAATATAAATCTATGTCTCCTCCTCTGTGTCACGTAGGTTTATGTTATATGTCTTTCCTTCTATGTATCTAACCGTCTCTCTCTGTTGTATAAATGTCTTGATCTGTCCCAGCCGATGGCCTCAGTCGCCAGTGCTGTTATGTGTCTGTAGTTCGTTGCATTCATGTGCGAAGTACTGTGATGTCAATGTCAATGTCAATGTATTCCTAATTTGGGATAGAAATCACCCAGCATTTAGGTCTTCGCACAAAGATTTTGCCATGAAGCTCGTAAAAATGGTTTTTAATTATCTTATACTTTTCTCGGCAAATAAGCCAAAATTTACTACTTATTTTCATAAATCGTCATCGGAATAATCGCTTATTCTGCTTACTAACGGGTGTTTTTTTTTTAATAGAGATATAACTGTCATTTTGTGGTCAAATCGGGCAACTCTAATGTCATTTATGTTCAGTTTGGTTTGCCATTTCATCATGAACAGGTTGACAAATGAACAACGCTTGCAAATCGTGCAAATTTATTTCGAAAATAATGGTTCAGTTCGCGAAGTTTCCCACAAGCTCCGTCCATTTTATGGTCGACATAATCGTCCATCAAGCAATCAATTCGGCTAACCATGAATCGTTTCGCACTACGTTTACTATAGGTGATAATACGCATCCGCAGAGACGTCGAAAAGTGCGCACCGAAGAAACAATTACCGCTGTAGAACAAAGTGTTAAAGAGGACCCGAATGAATCGATTCGACACCGTGCACAACAGTTGGAGCTTTGTCCATCAACTTTATGGAAGATTTTGAGCAATGGTCTTGGCTTACGACCTTATAAGAACCAGCTTGTACAAGAATTAAAGCCGCGAGACAATGAAATGCGAATTGATTTTGGTGTATTGGCCGAAAATGAAATTGATCTCGATGCTGATTTTCATCGCAAAATTTTGTTCAGTGATGAGGCTCATTTTTAGTTGAATGGTTACATCAACAAGCAAAACTGCCGCATTTGGAGTTACGAGAATCCACATGAGACCCTTGAGACGCCATTACATCCACAAAAACTGACTGTTTGGTATGCTCTATGGGCTGGTGGAGTCATTTGGCCATACTTCTTCCAAAATTATGCTGGAGATACAGTTACCGTTAATGGAGACCTGTCTTGTTACCGTTAATGGAGACCTGTGTAGAGCCATGATAACCGACTATTATGTTTCCGAATTAGATGTCATGAATGTGGATGAGATGTGGTTCCAACAAGACGGCGCTACATGCCACACAGCGCACGTCACAATCGATTTGTTGAAGGAAACATTCGATGAGCGAATAATTTCGCGGAATGGACCTGTTAATTTGCCACCAAGATCGTGTGATTTGACACCACTGGATTATTTTCTTTGGGGATATGTGGAGTCGCTCGTCTACGCTAACAAACCAGAAACTTTAGGGGACTTTGAGGCCAACATTCGTGGCGTTATTGCTGACAAACGGCCCAAAATGATCGAAAAAGTGGTTGAAAATTTGACCTCTAGACTTGGCTTTATTCGAATCAGTCGAACCAGGCCTCATGCATATTTAAACATTAATGGCTTAAAATTATCCCTCCAATAAAGCCAAATTGATTTACTTTGTTGTGTTTTATTTCATTTCAAAGTTTTGTACCTCTAAAAAAAAACACCCTTTACTAAAACATTTTTTTCATTTTTTACTCAATCAAAATATTTTCCTTGAATAAAGTTTAATAAAACTATGCTTTGGGAAACAGGACAGATGCTGTACCAAGAGACAACTCTCGCCTTCACATGTCTACCTTCAACTGTATCTTCAACTGTATCTTCATATAGCAGTTTTTATTCCTCATATCTCTTGTACACTTTCACTTCTCGTGCAACTCATGTTTACTTCAAATTCAATAATTTAATCTTCAAATATTTACCTTCATCGACTGTAACACACTATAACGTCGGTACACACTCGTCTGTTCCTTTCCCTTAAGTTGATCTCTAGTCGTGTTGGTGCATCTCTAACCATATTCGGTTTTGGTAATTGGGTAGTCACGATTCCCCCCAATCATATATTTGTATCTGAACTGCTGCAGTCCCTATTTATACCAGAATGACATCCAAATAGTTTCACAAATGCACAACCGAGAATTCAATATTTGCAGATTTCTGAAATACTTTGACACATCGAGTACTGTTTGCAATGTTGCTTGGCTTTAGTTATTGCTCGTGTCCTGTCTGAAGTGACAAATGTGGTAAAATCATTGAATTACGACCTCACGAAACAAAATCGATTGCTGGTTGATGTACCCTACATAGCACGACAAATAGTCCGGGATCTTATCACTTAGTATGAGTAACATTTTAACATTTTATCTGCCGCCGAAACCTCTAGTCCATCGATCAATTGGTGAGATAACGTTTGGCCACAACATGCAGTCACTTTGCTCGTTACTCAAAATTTGCAAATTGCTGGCGCTCAGTTTAGCCTCAGAGACAAGTCTTTGAAGTTGTTTGTTTGTTTGGAGTTAACTACCGGCCTTTAACCCACAACTGCGAGTGGTCAAACTGTGTTGTCAACTATAAGCAGGTTTCCCCACATACGCGCTGGAGGAGTGAATGCTGTCTTTTTTTTAATTAAATTATTTTCTGTCCACTTTACGTAACTAAAGATACAAAGATACAATTACCAACAAACAAAAAAATATGTATCACATATGATAATAAAACAAACGCATAACTTTTGAGTTTCTGTGTATCTAGTGGATGGGGTTGGGACGTGCACCGATGTGGTACCGTTTTGCGAGCGACTTACGTTGACAGCTCGTAAAATTATGGGAAGTTAGCGGTATATGATGTTGTTATTATTGTTTATTATACCAATTTGTTGTTACGTTTGATGGTAAGTTGTCATTTTTATTGGCCTTCTTCAACCAGTAGCTGTAGATAGTATTGTCCTTCTTGATAATTATCACCGTTATAGGGTTTAACGAGATGTTTTTCTTCAAAATATGGTCGTGATTATAGCGAATGATGGTTAGCAGTTAGATTCTGGGAACTAATGGGGGAGAGATAAGTCGTTTAGTGGGGCAGAAGTAGCTCTGTTTACGTAGATGGAAGGAAGTTGTATAATGCAATATCTGTAAGATTCGATTAAGTGGAACCAAATCCTTAACAGGTTTTTTAGTAGCCTGACAAATTTACTAGCCAATTATACAAATGGCAAGCTAGGTTCATAAATGATGGAAATTGCCAAGTCGACAAATTGAGCTACTGTCTAGATTGACTGATTGACAGGCTGAATAAATCAGAAATTGATTAATTAAATAACTAACTGAGTAATTGCTTTCTGATCTGTTTACTACTTCAATGACGGACAAAAATTATAACCGATTTTTTGGAAGAAGACACAGATATATAGTTGTAAGAATGTAGATCAGCAGCCATACTTCGGAAAGTTAGTAATTCAAATTCAGTCTTTGAAATACGGCCTATTCTGACTCTAGCAGTCGTTGCATGGTTCTAACCTTTTTTCCCCCACCCTGGTTAGTTAGCAGAATATGTTGGAACAACGATGTTCTGTGACCAACAACCGTTCCTTCCTAAATCGCTTTAATGCAGCCGCGATGTGACAGGCCTATGCTTATCCATGCTTTTTTAAGAATGTAAGGGAAAGGCTCATCTCAAAAAAGGCCGACTTGGAGTGGATCGCTCACCGATTTAAACTCTTGCAGGATTTAAACAGGAGGTAACCATATCGTGCAAGAAGTACACACGTACACATGAATAGTTGTTAGAAAAAGCTAGGCAGTGGGTACTAATCAGCTTGTTGCGCCAATTATTTCATTTGTATTTTTTTTTGTCCTAGGTCTCTACAATCATAAACTTCTAGTTTCAAAATCAATGCTTTGCTCGAGAAACGTTTTGCCGGTTCGATAAATATTTAGGCAATATCCGTACATAAAAGAAATGCAGAATCTGTTGAAAACGTCTTCATTCCTGCTGCGTTAAGAAGTACTTTGGTACTTAAGAGCTTGAAGTCCGACCATATGATTCATATGGATACTGTCCACATTCTGTTCCCAATAGAACCGCGGAATGGTGGTAGACAGTGTATGTACCCGATGGAAATTTTGCATTGGCGGCAAATTTGACTTGCTTACCTTATTATTTTAGGAGTTCAGTGCTTACAACAATAAATAAACAAGGATAGCACGATTCATATCTCCATTTAAGACTCTTAACACAAAATTGGAGACATTACATACTGCCTTCCAAGAAATACAGCGGGATGGGCCAGGCAAATGAAGGATGAAAAATTGCGTAATTTGCCACGGTCCGTGTTATGATACAAAAAATCAAAGATTTCTACTCTAAAGAATCTTTATATGTCGACGACCCCCATTTCCTCTTTCCAGAGAATTCGATATTTTTTTCTAATAATCGATTTCAATAATTAATTGCAAAACTCTGACAAACGCCCAAGAGAAGTTTCTCAAAACTGGCGTTTGGAATTGACTTTAAGCTGGAGACTGCATATTCATAAATACATGTATAGGCCTTTTAAACAAGATATTTCATTTCTCATTCATTGCTTCTGCAGAGTACGTTTATAGAGCAAAGCGGCACAGTATTGCATTTGCTATTAGGGAAAGAACTACGTGGTAGAAAACATTATCCAAGAAGTAATAAAACTGAATGCTATACCCATAGTGAATGAACAGTTTTCTATCCCAGATCATTTCCGGAATTTTCAGTGTTCGGTAAGACCCGACGATACACCTCATCAAATTCAACCTGTTGACCGAACGACGCAACAGTGGAAACTTCATACAAAGCGATCGCATATTTCGATGGATGCAAAAGACTTCAATTCTATGGCGCAGTATTAGGTTAAAATACTGATATTGCCAAACAAATACAATTACATATTAAACTTCAAAAATTGTTTAGTGTAAAAGTCTCTAAATGCTCCCATTGAGCTTTATTCAAAGAATTCTTTGCGAAGCCATAACTTTTACAAATATACACCAAGGGAAGGGAAAAGTTTAACGAACTGATCCCAGCCATTGCATGTGGTTCTACTCCAATAATTCAATCACAAATCGCGCTCTGTCTACCTAACCAAGCAACCACCATCACCTCAGTCATTCAACCAACAATCTTGGATTACGAAAGACGCACTCGGGAGGTCTCTTTTCCGCAGCTACTTCTCTTTTCGCCGCTTTTGCAGCTATGTGCATACGCAAAATTTTAAGATACAATCAGTAGTCGCGCGTATCTATCTGTACATCGACTCAAGCTAATTACACCCTTAGATGCGTCTATGCAGGAAGGAAACCGCTTGAGATTTTTCACAATCTCTGTAATTTTGAGACTTCTTAGATCCCCACCCAATTTATGAGTTACGTTCTCATGTAGTCAGAAATTTAGGCAATAACTGGCTCATATTTTTACATCCCTCGGATGCAATCTGCCACCGAGATGGCCTTTCGTGTAGTGCCGCAAGAAAACGCGATCACCTCAGAGTCATATTTGCTCCACTATGGAAATTGGCTCATGTTATGCAAGGAATTATGTTTGCATTAATGTGCAGCCAAAGCAGCAGCAAAGAAGTTGTTAATTAGTCATGAGCATATAAACTCACATTCGAGATGGGAACGAACCACGATCGAGTCGAATGTTGTCATATTCCCAATCATAACCATCACACATATTCGTGCTATGCCGCCTGCGGTGTACGAATAGGAGTAAGAGCACTCGTATACTCGTGTACCCGTTCAGCTTGTATCTATTGTCTTACTTTGGCTAATAATCGTGTATACGCTTAGTTTGGCTTAGCATTTCGCTAGTGGAAAAGTCCTTGTATAGCGCTGGACCGAAACTGGAAGATGCATTGCCCTGATTATTCATGTCCCCGAGCGACTTAAAGCTCCACCTAACTTCCTTTGGCAATATACCATCACCATCGTCGTCGTCGTCGACCAACCGACATCATCATCATCATCAGCATCGGCTCAGTTCGCCGTGGCAAGGTTGCGAAATCTCAGCGGCAAAACACAATTCGTTTGGAAAATTATAATCACTCTCGTATTAGGTTGATTGGTTTTGCTTTTTTCTCTGTCGATGTTGATTCTTTTTTTCGTTTTTTTTTTTCTTGGTTAGTTGATACCGAGTATCTATTGTAAATTTACCGTGAAAATGCATAACAAAAGCAATAGCGGCAGCTGTACCGATACAATACAATTCTCGACTGGCAATTGTCGATGGACAGACAGATACTCGTAGATAGATGGATGGATGAATGACTATAGAGGTTGGTTTCGGTTCCTCGTGGTGGTGCATTTGGATGAAGGTGTTAATCTTGTGAATTGGATAAGCCATTCGCACATATAATTTGCCACAAATCGCATTCCGGAGGAAATTCATTATTTAATGGACATCGGCAACAGTATCATGTTGTTAGTAGGGTACCAATGCTTGATGGAAATTGGGAATTTAGCTTCAAGTAGAAAATGAACAGCAGCCGCAGCGTAGTTATTTTCAATTGTTGCAAATATCGTTTTGTGCTCAGTGTATCTTTTGTCTGCAATTCGCTGTTTAGGTTTTAATTGTTAATTTTAATTTCGCTTTTGCATGATATAAGAGGTTATTAGTTAAAAGCATTTTAATTGAGAATGAGTTTGGATTGCAAAATGGTCATTAGTCAGCGTGGATTACCCAAAATGTTAAACAAAGCCATATGCATCTACTCATACACATTTTATCTTGTCATGGCTGTAGACAGGATGAAACGAACAACATAGAGTAGTTTGATTGAGTTTAATTGGTAGGCAGAAGCACCGAATACTGTAGAAAGGCCACAAACGACATAGCAACACTAACACTAAAACAAACAGCGTCATGAAAAAAACTAGTGGCGGAATTCTGTAACATTGTGACCTTAATATTAAACAATATCAACTATTAATGGCTGCAGGAAACGCTCCGCAAATTTTTAAGAGAACTACAACTTATTCCGTTTGGAATCAGGAGTAAACATTTGACGATAGACAGTTGGTCTATCATGTTGTTCAAATTGCACGCAATGACACTAATCAAAACCACATGTTTGTATCATCAAGTTTATGTCAACTAACTTCGATCCTCAAACTCATCTCATCAAAACATCTTCAACGCCTCAAGGAATTTGAAATTGGACCGCCTGTATTAAGACCATATGGCTTAAAAAAATTTAGCACTCAAATCTTCTGGACCCTACACCCTACTGCATTGGCACGAAAGGGGAAGTTGTTTTCATGGTTTCTTGCCATAGCTCTTAACGCAAGTATTTAAAAAGGCAATCGGTCAAAAGTGGTTTATGCAATCCTTCACCATTTTCTTAATTTTTTAGAGCATAATTGCACTCATACTATTGTATAATGCTTTCGGCTGTTGGACAAAACTAGAAACCGCAACTTTCGGAGAAAAGTTAATTGATAAACTTGCATATGCGTGCTCAGAGCTCCAAGAACCACCTCCTAGAAATGTGTTTAGCTAATAGACCTTATATTGTGCAGCTACTCGAAAATTGGAAATGAAGAACCATTCCGTCTAGAAATTTTGCCGGCCAAAATTGGGAAGGAAAATACTCAGAAGGTGAGTTCGAATTCACTGCCTCCGGGAGCTTCAACTGATAATGCCTTCCTATTAACTGATTTTGCAGCTGCTTGGAGTACTGAAGAACTAGGTCTCCTCAACTGGAAGTCCTATATAAAGAAACGAATAATCGCGACTTGCCAGAACGAACATAACTCAAATTTTTACATTGAAGCAAATAATGGAAAAATAAAGAATTGCATGGTAAGATTTATCGTAGTTTCATTGGATTCTAGATCGCTTGTTGGACCTTTATATATCGTAAGCCGAATCCAGGATCGCGAAAAAATGCTTCAAAACGTGATCATGAATTGCGGTAATAAGATGCGCTATCATCTGATTCCTTACAACCTTGATAAAAATAGATTAATCTTTGGGCAGGTTTAAAAGGAAGATGCTATCTTAATCAAACCTGTTTATATATTTAATTGGATACGCAGACCACATGACATCATTGGGTGCTCTCAGGGTAAAGTTGCTCACAGAAATTGATGAACAGATTTGGGCATAATAAGGTATATCTTATGCATGAAGAATGGAACTTCAGCATCGTTTGTCCGATCCACAAAAAAAAAGATCCCCTAAACTACGACAACTATAGAGGCATACTATCTGCCGTAATATCTGAACGGCTGAAATAATTTACCAACAACCTAATCGGACCTTATCAGTGTGGTTTTTGGCCAGGAAAGTCCACAACCGATCAAATTTTCACACTTCGACAGATCCTGGAAAAACCCCAAGAAATCCAAATCGATACGCACCATTTATTAATCGACTTCAAAGCCGCATACGACAACATTTATAGAGACGAACTATACAGAGCCATGTCTAGTTTTGGTATACCGCCAAAACTACTTTTGTGTAGGAAATGAGGGAAAGACAAATTATATGCTGTCAACAAGAAACGACACACAACATCGACGAATTGGATAGGACGTCTCCATTGACAGATATAACTTTGAGGTAGTACGAGACTTTGTCTATCTCGGCTCCGCTATTAACTCTGACAACAACATCTCGTCAGAAAATAAATAAAGAATTACTCTTGTCAACCGTTGTTTCTTCGGGCTAAGAAGACAATTCAGTAGTAAAGCCCTCCCTCGAACTACTAAGGAGATCCTATACAAGTACCTGATCATCCCAGTCGTGCCCAACTTAAAAGCGGATGAAGAAATCCTTGGTCGATTCGAGAGGAAAATTCTTCGAAAAATCTTCGGCCAAGTTTGCATTGACGGGCTATGGAGACGAAGATAAAATCAAGAACTAAACGAGCTGTACAGCGACATGCCCCTGGTCAAAAAACTCCGCATTGGCCGTTTAAGATTGCTTGGACATGTAGAACGAATTGACACCAATACTCTGGCTCGCAGATTCTTCAATTCCCAACCAGACGGACGCAGTAGAGGAAGACCTCGCCTTAAGTGGCGCGCACAAGTAGAAACCGAGTAAGCTAAGGACCGCGCTAATTGGATAGGCATGTTGGTTGAGGCCCGATTCATTCCGGACTGTAGCGCCACTTAAGTAAGGTAGTAAGCTTGAGGACAGTCAAGGACTTCATCAATCAGGGAGTCAACATCAACCCCATAAACATCAACAAATCGAAGTGAAATTTCGGGTTTTAAAGCAGGACCTACACTTCAAAATGTTACAGCTAATTTGAAACTGGAGGCCTCATAGTATTTAAAATTTATTTAAGTCTAAGTAACCTCTTGCATATGAATACGCAGGATGTTCCAGTAGAGACTTCCGAAGTTTCAGCGTACTGAAAAATAAGAAATGTATAACGTTAACAAAATGTCCAATAAGAAACAATTTTACGTAAAGGGTAGAAGAATTATAAACCAATCATATTGTAATGACTAAAAAGGAAAAACTCTTACAAACATTATTAGATCATAAATAATTAATGTCCCTCTTTCAATTTGTAGTTTAAAACTCTTCTAAAATTTATTTATTTATATAACAGCATTTAAGAAAAGGGAACACTGGTTAAATTTTATTTTGTAGGATAAGTGCTTTTGTAAGCCTTAACGTACACTATTTCGTCAATAAGCGGTTGAATTTAATCCTTTAAAGCTGAAAGACCTTGCCCTCAAAGTGGACAAAGTGGACAGCGAATGTCGAGGACATTCTTGAAGGGCTGTAGAGAAAACTTGCTAAATAAAATTTAGAAATAAGAACGAAGAAGGAAAATGAAAAATGAGTTCACGAGCATCTCGTGTTAGGCAGAACGAATCATTTAACATTGTAGGCAACTAACATTTACTTGATCTAGATAACTTAGAATAACAACGAAACTAAAGAAATGAAGCCTTCCAATAGGGTGGCCCACCTTGTATATCTATACAATACAAGGTGGGCCACCCTATTGGAAGATGTTCTTGTTTTTGCAAATTGCCGCCAATGTCAAATCTGTTTTGATATTTGTGGACTAGACAGATCTAGAATACATGTGAACATGGAGCGATACACTCCACAAGAACGCGGAATAATAGTGTCTATTTTTTGCGTAACAATTCGTCCGTAGTGTTGGCGCAGCGCAAATACCACCAACACCGACAGCGCAAACACTGCGCCGTTTGACCACGAACCTTGAAGAGTATGGGACCACAAGAGACGTTGCCAAGAGCGGCCGGCCTCTTTGTGTAGAGAATATCACCGCTGTTTCCGAGGATGTCGAGCTGTCGCCGGAAAGCCCACCCTATATAAGCACTGGAGCGATAAGTTGGTAAGGACAGTGTTTCGCTGTGCAGCCCGTATAATTGTACGTGGTTGAATCTTTTTCTTAATAGCCCGTCACCTCAAACTGGAGCGAAGATTTTTCAAAGAACTTTTTCTCCCAAAACGACCAAGGATTACTTCATACGCTTTTAATATTGTCCACACTTCAGCGCAGCGCTGTAGAGCAGAACTGGGATGATCAGACTAGTTCGAGTGAGGGATTTACTACTAAATTACCTTCTTATCCCGAAGTAACAGCGGTGTTCTTCCTTCGCATTTTGGCTTTTGGATGAGAGGGAAAGCATCTGTCGGCATTCTTCATCAAACTTTCTGGTGGGGGAAACCAAAGATTATAAAGTCATACAGATGTCGCATTGATAACAAAAAACAGAAACTTTGTAGTGTGCACACATGAGAAACGAGATCCAAACATATGGACGAGCACGATCCGCCATATAACATTTTTTCTTCTATGCGTGCGTCACCTGTACGATTTTATAACCTTTGAAATCTATCACATCAGTAGAGTCTAATCTACCGGCTTGTTGACATGAATCGTTGCCATTGTTCTCAATTTTTTCATAGTAATTTTCAATTGTTGTGACGTGGTTTATACTCACATTCTTAGCTTGGCTACAAAAAGGTAGTCGTCTGAGTCGGTAATGTTATTCCCTCGGAAGGTTTGGATATCTAAAATACTACATGCGTGCCTCTTGTCTATCGCAATTGACTGACCGTTCCCTGATCTATTTCTATGTCATATGATCAAGAGGGTTTCCCCAGTTGCTGAATAATAGCTCGAATCCAATGTATTCCTATATAAAGAAGAAAATACATACCTGAAAATTTCAGACCCATTGCTTAACTAATCACATTTATTAAATTTTTATAAGACAAATAAGCGACTCGTAATATATGCTTCTAAAGCAGCCTCAAACTGGATACATAGTAATTTATTTTCACAAACTATTTGGGATAAATGAATTGTTTGTCCGGAGACGATTATTTAGTCAAGAACTAAACAAAATCTGCAGCGGCAAAGAGTTTGCCATAATAAGATGACTACGGCATAAAGAGCGAATGGATGCCAACTGGCCCGCAGAGTCTTGAATTCCCAGCCAAAAGTCATTAGAAAAAGACCTCGACTTAAGTGTCGCGCACAAGTGGAAACCGTCCAACTTAAATGTGCAACTGAAGGCAGTTAGCTATGAACCATATTCAACTTGGAATATAACGCTTCATATGTAAGCATTCCGATAATAACTATTTTACAAAAAATGGTCTCCCAAAATTTTTAAATGTACCGCTCTTTGCAATAACAAAAATGACACCAAAACCTTTTGAAAATATATTTATACACAATCCCATAGGGGTATATTAGTTTTGATACGTAGTTTGTAACACAGTGAAATAATGTCGCCAGATATAGCTTAAAGTATATGCATCGGCTCGAAATTGATAGCTGAGTCGATTAAGCCATGTCTGTCTTTCCGTCCGTCCGTCTTTCCGTCCGTCCGTCTTTAGGTAACCGGTTTTTGGGCCTTAAATTTTGTGCTAGGATAATGAAATTTGGTACATGTGATCCTTATACGTGCTGTTCCAACAAGTGTAGATTTTTTTAAGATCCGCCCAATTCCACACCCTTTTTTAGAAAAACCAAACCGTTAAATACAAAGTTTTTGCCACGCCCACATTTCGAACAAAATTTTATGCAATGCTTTTTGGAGGCCTTTTCATACAAAAACCATTTGTATACACTAATCCATACCATATGTGACCATATGTTGCCACCATTTTCAATTTTGATATTTCTTTGCCATAAAGCCCATTTTTTAAGGATATTAATTTTAGGGATGGGATGGGATAGGGTATAAAATGATCCACAATATTTTTTTTTTGGATTTGAAATCAGCAAAGTTTATTATTATCGTTAAGTTTTTGTTAAAAGAAATTTAAAATGTGGTATAGAAAAAAATCCAAATATACAGTAGAAAACTGCATCCAAATCCGGTCGGTAGTTTCGGAAATGTTGTTGCAGATACATATAAGTGGATTATAAACATAGTTTTACCGAACATACCAGAAAAAATCTTTCCACTATTTGTCATATCTAAAGCATATAAAAGGAAGAAAAAAGCTTTTCTCCTTAAAATTAAAATTGATTAAAATTATATTTGAATATTATACCGGAGCTACTGTTTCAATTTTCTACATATATACATCAAATCTGATTTTCCCCATTTATATCAGTTAGTGATGTAGACAGATACACACACATTGTAACGCTGATTGAGACTCACTGGCTAACATATTCTCATTAAATTTGTATAGTTAACACAATAAGATCAAATCCCTTGTTAGCTAGATAACAAACAGAAAAGAAGTCATTTAACATAACCTCTCATTCGCAAACCCCCGGTCAATCGTTTAACAATGATAAGTAAACATTAGCTGCAAAAACGATTTATAATAACTCCACAAATTGCATATCTAAATTCATTCACATCGGAATTCCAAGCTGACAATTATCCATTAGAATCCCCGCTCTAGTCTAACATCGAAACAAAGAAATTCAAATTCAGCGAATTGACCTTCCACAACCGAATTCGCCGACCAGTACACAAAAGCACTCGCGAGATCGCGCGGCACAAACGAAAAATTGTAATTATTTTACTCAATTAAATTGCATTCGATGCAAATTGCAGTCACAGGGTTCAATGGCTTATTGTTGTTAATTTTTTTTCTCGTTTTATTCTCTCCTCCTATTTTTTGGTGGGTAATTACTTTACTGCATACTTTGTCTTGATGCATTTTTGTATCTATGTGCATACTCCCAGGCACATTGGCAACCGACAGAGGTCTCGGAGTGTCGCTTTTGAAGTCACCTGAAGTAGAAAAAAAAATACTCCACATCCTGATCACTATCGTGAGCAACCATCATCTTTCAGAATTCTCCACTTCTCGTTGTCGGCGCAGTTTAGTTTGTCGGTGAGCTGAGTACGACTATAAACAAACAAAAGACGAAAAAAGATATTGTATCTTCTACAATTACGCAATAGTTTTCCATTTCCATTCCATTCGCGCGAAAAGATATAGAAAAAAAATGCACCGTAATAAAAACAAAAGCCAGTCAAAACGAAGAGGAAAATCCGACTTGCACTCATCAAACTGAAACGGTGGTCCGACGAACCACATTCATTTTCGTCTTCGTCGTCTTAACATTCGACGACGCGTACCAACTTAAAGTTGCGAGAACACTGGTGGCAAAAAGTCATCACAAGTCAAATCAGATACACCACATGTGAGATGAATGCAAGTGGCTTTGTTATTCGTTTAATCTCGTTTGTCTTTTGACTAAATTTATTTTAATTTGGAATTTATATGTGTAAATGTATCTTTCCGGCTTTATTCCGCCCGAAGCTTTCCTATATTTGGATAGCCGAGGGCTGATACAGGATAAATCGGCGGTTCCGCTAATCTACCACATCTTCCGGCCATAGCCTAACTTAGCCACCACAACAGGTTTTCCTGTTGCAACCTACTCCGACCTTCCCAATCGGACCGTCCCAATCCCTAGAGGCTTAGACAACGGTGTCCTAAACAGTATAGTTTCCGATTTCTGAAAGTTGATTTTCAACTTTAGTCATCACAGTATCTCTGCAAAAGAGTTCAAACGACAGTAGGGGCTGTTCTGTACGCGATAAGATTTGGCAGATATTAGAGGCTTATTACTCCAATAATACATACTTCGAGAGTAAGCCTTTATTCCGACTGAAGCATTCTTTTACATCGACTTTTCAGGGTTCGTGCAAGAAAGGAATGATATCCCGTTATTGTACCACCGACACCATGGCCCGAGTGACAAGGAGCTGTTATGCGACTGTACGTAGACAATGCTTCCGAACTTCTTCTCCTCAGCACAATGAAAACAATTCGTGACAAAATCGATACAGTAAGACAGCACACATCATCTCGGAGGCTTAATAATGAGAAAAGTTACTCATTGCATTCAAAGGTCTTTGCGGACTAGTAGTTTACTAGTACTTAGTTTTAAGTTAGACTAGATAAATTAGGTTAAATATTGTTTTTTTGTATGGCTCATGGCCAGACATCATGGAAAACCGCCAATAGTCACCCGATAGACCTGTACAGCGTCTCAAAGGGTGAATTCTGGTGTAGCACCGCAATCTCTATAAGATTAAAGTTTAATGTTATAGGCTATTTCCAGTAAGTATTCTTACCAATATTAACAGATTATGTATTGCCTTTGTGATTGTCAAAATCAAACCACGTCAAGTTTCAGAGGGTTTGAGGGAATTTCACCTGTTCTGTCCGATCCTCAGATTTTGTATATAATTTTTTGATTTAAAGTCACAATATTTTAGTTTGACGTACCCTCAGGTCTGCTTTTGAAAGCAGAATTTGCTTAAATTGTAGCCTCAGATAAAATTGTGATAAATTGTTTTGGTATCGGTAACATTGAGACCGCTTTGGCTGCCTCCGATACAACTGTTGACCGGGAGACTAAATGTGTTGTTTTGTTTTAGCACTAAAAAACATTTCCCTTGTTACGCTTGTGGTAGGCATTTGATTTATCGGTAGAGATGGATATGTAATCCACGTATAGAAGAAAACGGCAAAAATTAGTTTAGAAGTATATGAGGGCAAGACAAAGTATATGCTGTCAACACGAAAGGACACACAACATTGATGAATTGGACAGAACGTCACCATTGACAGATATAATTTTGAGGTAGTACGATACTTTGCTTATCTCGGCTCCACTATAAACTCTGACAACAACATCTCGTCAGAAATTAAACGAAGACTTTCTCTTGCCAACCACTGTTTCTTCGGGCTAAGAAGGCAATTCAGTAGTAAAGCCCTCACTCGAACTTCTAAGGAGATCCTATGTAAGACCCTGATCGTCGCAGTCCTGCTCTACGGCTCTGAAGCATGGACCTTCTCAAAAGCGGATAAAGAAATCCTTGGTCGACTGGAGAGGAAAATTCTTCGAAAAATCTTCGGTCGTTTGTCATCTTTTGCGTTGATAGCTAGGATATGTAGAATGAATGTACACCAATACTCTGGCTCGCAGAGTCTTCGAAAAATGAGTAATGTATAAAAAATGGTTTCATTGAGACCCTTCATGCAATGGCAGCCTGTTGCTGTCATGAGAAAAAGTTATAGAGTAAGCTTTGTCTTCTTTTTAATGTTCTACTTCTAGTGGAACTTAATTCATGAATATGCTTCAGCTGCCTCTACAGTACCTACCGACTTAGTGAAGTCCCTCAAGTTCATGTACAAATAAAGACACTCTTCACCCTCTTTTCCTTTTAATGACTTTTTAAAGTCTGGTACAAAAAGATTGCTGCCTTAATCCTCAATGTTTCCGTTTCCAATCTTAATATTTTTTTTTAATTTTCTCAGTTGAGACAAAACTATAACGCACCAGGAGCGTACTGAGGTGATGATAGCAGATGTTTATTGACTCTGCTCTGGATGTTGTAGATTATATATTGGTGAATATACGTCTTCTGAAAGTTCCTGTCATTGTTTACATGCCTTGTAGCAAAATCAGTTTCGTTATTGCGTTGTCGTTTCGTTGTTAGATGTAATTGTGTCTGAGAGCTGAAACTGTGTGTATCAGTCGTAAATCGCAAAAATCTAAGGATCATTTCTCTAAGCTCTTCCGAACATCTGCTGTTATAATAGATATCTGTTAACTGTAATAAATAGGCGCATCTCCTACAAGTATTTGCTGTGCCAAAGGTTGCAGCTTTAAAGCAAGGGAAGAATCGTCTATACAGCTTTTATATAGGGTCCAGTAAGTTAGTTCAGTGTATGTTTCGGGGCCGAAAGTAATGGGTGATCCAAGTAGAGATACTTTTTTCAATAGCCTTTTTTGACAGATCACGTGTGAGTCGTGTCATGCTGTCATGTTATTTTTATTTAGTATTGTTTGGCATTTCATAATGGAAAGACTAACGCGTGAACAACGTTTACAAATTGTTCAACTTTATTATGAAAATTCACGTTCTGTGAGGAATGTGTTTCGTGCACTTCGCTCAACTTATGGTCAACATAATCGGCCTACTGAGCGTAGTATTCGCAACACCATCACCGGCCGGTCGATTGGCCACCAAGATCGTGTGATATCACACCGTTAGACTTTTTCCTGTGGGGATATGTAAAGTCAAAAGCTTATGCCGACAAATCCGCTTCGATTCAGGCCTTGGAGGAAAACATCACGCGTGTCATTCGCCAGTTACCAGTCGAAATGCTCGAACGAGTGATCGAAAATTGGACTCAACGGATGGACCATCTGCGACGTAGCAACGGCCAACATTTGATAGTCATAATCTTCAAAAAATAAATGCCAAAGAATGTTCTTTCAAATGATAATAATTATTCTCCATTAAATTTGAATTTTCTGTGTTTTTTTATTTAAAAAAGTAGGGAACCTCGAAATGGATCACCCTTTATTTAAGACCTGTTCCTCCTTGGGGTTTTTAGAGAAGAAGAAGTGTAAAATATCTCTTAGCTCTGAAAAGCTAACCTAGTCTGAACGCTGCTGATTTGGCAAAATATGTAACTTGTTGTCATGATACATCTGATCCAATTGTGATGTGATAAATGTGTTGGTGAAAATTCGGATACATATTCTATGTACAGATTGCTTAACAACCTTACCCATATACGTCCTTGCTGCGTTGGGATAAATCGAAAAAACCAAAACTCTCAAGCCCCACTGTCACATAAAAGAAGCTAGATGCTAGCTAACAGCAGCAGCACTAGCAGCTGACAAATGCAACAACACCGCACCGACCTAACGGCTTGTCCGGTGTATGTGTGTTTGTAGCTTAGTGTGGAGTGTAGACTACAAAACCAACAACAAAACTCAAGACTCCGACAACTTCAGAGCGTAAACTGGGTCACCGTGTCGATTTGGTTGGTTTTTATAGAAAGTGAAAACACAACATAACACACAACACGACCCAAGAGAAGTGGTGGAGACGCTAAAGACGAAGACGAAGGAAAAGAAGAAACAACAACAACAAGTTGGATAAACAAAATAATTTTAATACAAATGCATGCCGTCTTTCGAATACAAATAGCTGAGAACGATCAGAGCAAAGTCGAAGTAGTGGTGGTAGGGGACGTCACAAATTCACACTCTATTCGGGGCTTAAAAGCTGTAAGTTGAGTCTTGAGATGGTTGTAGCGCCTTTGATTTGATGGGATACCCACTGTGCGCGCGGTTTTGCTGCACTGCAACTATAGCATGTGGGCATTGGAAGACAAAATCCCGCGCTTTTTTTCACTCTCGTTTCACGACGATGTCGATGCAGTCAGCTGATCGTGGTGTGTGTGTATGAATAGATTTGGATGACGTAGAGAAGATGGAGATAAATGCCGGATCTTGAAGTTGATCGCCAGCAGCTGCGGAAACACAATTAAAACAATTTAATGTAATATATTTCAGGGGGTTAAGGTATCCTTTGGGGAGTTATTGGTGGTATGCGAATGTTTGTTGTGGGTCTAAGGTTGGAAAGGGTTCAAATGGTTTTAAGTGATGAAAGGAATGTTTTTTTGTTATTGGGAAGTGGCACAAGTCATTTGTTCATTTCTCAATAGAAGTCACCATGTAGTTCAACAGAATTTGAGATACTTTGATCTGGGAATGCATATAGCTTAGTGTACATGACCCCAAGGGTTTTTGGCAAACAACTTTCGTTTATAGCGATAAAATGCTCTGTTGGATTATTGGAAAAATAATTTTCAAAAAAAATTGAACTATGAATACAAAAAAATCCAGTAAAACCTAGTTACCTATTTAATTGCCATCAGAATTTTCTCAGTCTGCAAGGGTGTCCTCAGTTAAGTTGAGGTTACATTTATTTTTCTATAAACTCTTTATGATTGAAAATACCTTAACAATTCTATTCATCAAATGTAGTTACATGGGTTCAAAAGCGGATGGTGTCACGGGCCAAGATAAGATACCACTCAACAGTGTGGACGGAAAATAGCATGTATGTATGTGCAGTCAATTTTGTGATTTTAAACGTGTCGCTGGACTCATTATATGTGAAATTACAATTCTGCAACGATTTTGTTTAAACAAAATACTGAAGAATATCCCATTAGATAAGTATCTGCTCTTACAGTAACAAAGCCTTTTGTGGAAAATTACATCTCCAGATTCACACATTCCTCTAAGGATAACAACCAACGAAGTAACGTATTTCGAATTAACTTTTTGTTAAGAACTCTTGGCTTACATAGAAGCACATTGAATGAACAGAACTGAACCTTGGGCTACTTGAGTACAATCAAATGCAACTGAGGATAACAGATCATCCAACCAACTTGCGCAACTCTACCCAGTTAGTTAGGGATGATTGGAGATGCGTTTTAGTAGATACCCAGGTTCATCAAGACTGTAGCCCCACTTATTTGAGAAAGGAAGTAATTTTAAGATTCAGCTCATGACATTTTTTTACTTATTTGAGCTTTTCAGACTTTCAGAGTTTCTGTTTCAAGATAAACGAAGAATTACACATGGATTTTTTACGTTTAAGATCTTAAAGAACTTAGGCCACTCAATAACCGATTACATCCTTAGGAGGTTAAACTTTAATAACCGTTCCCAGTTCACAATGCCAGACAGATCGTCATGGGAAAGTAGCGAAACTGTGCACAAAATGACTCGATCTGTTTTTATATCAATGGCTCAAAACCAAAGGACGAAGTGGGTGGTGGTGTCTTCTTCGATCATTGCAGCGATTTCCAGGAGGAAATCATGGTGTTCACAGAAGCCTTATCCTGGCTTAATCCAATCCCTGGAATCACTCTCAACAAATTCAAAGAAAACCCTGGGTTGCCGATCATATCTAGAAATGCTGGGTGCCTGGGCATACTGACATTCGAGTGCATTAGATATTTCGGTCGCTACGTACAAAAGCTTACTAGTGCAACATGCTAACAGCAAATCAAATCTCAGATGGCAATCAAAACCAATTTGGCCGAAACTGGATATGAGAAGATCCAAGGGACTGGTTTCGCTAGATAGACCATGCATACCATAGGTGTCGTCACTGGACACTGTTCAATAGACAGGCACGCAGAAATACTAGGCCTCCACCCAAACGACATCTGTAGGAAATGCTTGGACGAAAAGGAAGAAGCAATAATTCATCTTCTTTGTAACTGCCGGCTCTATCAAACAAAATGAAGCTCCATCATGGAGCTTACTGTTTTAAGATCCCAGCGATTCGACAAAAACGGAAGCAAAAAGTCTCCTCCGCTTCACTAAGAGCGCAGAATGATTTTCTCATAGATAACAAGGTGAATTATCCACGTGGTATCACAATGAAACAAAAATGGTCTAAGTGTGCTGGCGAACTATCTAACCAACCTAAGCCACTAAATTACTTCGAAAAATATGAGCGAAGGTGGTGAAGAATAACTGATGAGGGTAAATAACTGAAAATATTGACGCTAACAGATTTTTATGAAAGTCCTAAATATTTCAATAATTGAAGACAGATGGAATTTTAAAGCCAGAACAGATAGGTTGAATAGGCAGTTTTCTTTTCTTAGTTCAGAGCAGAACCTGAGTTGCCAAAAAAATGCTCAGAAATCGTTAACTGAAAGATGTTTTTGTTTGGAGCACGAACAGAGCGAGCTCTATGAACGCAGTATTAATTTACTTAGCATCCTGAGTCAATTTGATTTTCGTCCGTACTTGGTCCTTGCCCGCTTGACTTAAAATTGTGATTATAGTAATTTCCAAAACTCAATTTAAAGAAAGTCAATAAAATACTATATGAGCAAAAAAATAAAATTTTTCGGTATTGCCCAAAACTCAAAATTCGGTTAAGTGACCTTTAGGCTAAGACCGATTCTATCCCTTATATTGTAACTAATGTCGATTTTAGCCTTGGTTGTCAATTTTATTCTGCTGAGCAATATTGTTCGTGACAAATTGATTTTTTTTTTAAATTTGGCTTAAATAGCAAAATCCAGACAGAATTGCTTTAGCCAACTTTCGGGATTTGGGAAATTTCAAATCATTAAGGACTTAAGACACAGATACAATTTTTTTTACTTTGTGATAGTCCTATTTTTTGAATTGATCAATGGATTTATTTATGCTGAACAACCGTTATAACTTTAGTTATCATGTTGGCTACGGCGTTTAGGTATCTGTCTTGAAAACATAGGAATACAAAGTTAATTAAAACGAAAAGGGAATTAAAATATTTCTAATTAGAACTTATGGTTCTTATAGAGCTTTTTGTAAGTGAATTTTTTAAGTACAAAAATTAAGGTGACCCGAGTCATTGATAAGAAGTTTCAAATGCAGATAAAAGTGACTGAAAACTTATATGAATGCGAAGTAAAGACAGGTTGAAAGTGCGTTGACTTTAAATATAAGGATCACGTATTGTGTTATTAACAGTCTTATGAAAGTTATTCAGCTTGGTAAAAATCACTGCAAAAATACCTTAAATTGGTAAACAGAATAATGAAGCCATGCCAGTGGTAGTAAAGCGGGTAAATAAACTAAAATTCAAGTCAAGGAAATTTTGTTGAGTTGATATCTTTTTATATCTGGAAACTACAGCAACATCTTTCTCCACTGCGTTGTCCCTCAAGGTAAGTTGTGAATTCTGGCCGATGCCAATTTAACGCCGACCAGTGTTGGCCCTCGTTCTACCAAACCCAACCATCTCTAGGTTGGATTAAACATATTAGATACAAGCCAGACGACGACGTTAGAAATTAAATGAGTAAATGTTGACAATATTTGTGCATATTTTACCCATACACCAACTTTTTAAGTAAATTCTACCTTTGTAGTGGCTCTAGTTATTAAATAATTAGTGCATTCTCAACAAGGGTTTGTGTAGCTCTCATCAGTCTTTTATTAAAATAAATTTTTCCACGATCAGTTCTTACAGGCTTAAAGTCCTCCGTAATGGGATCTGTCATGAAAACACATACTCCTAACGTAATCCCACTGTTACTACCCATTCATACTGATCGCCGAATGTCATTGGTATCTAAACTTCTCAATCGAATAGATCAGTTGGTGTGACAGTGACAGCCAAGAAAAATTAGGTCAACCAGTCCGTTCGTTGGCTTGACATATTGGCTCCATTTTGCATTGAACAACAACGAACGCAACAACCGTATACAATCATAGACCCCCGAAGCATGTGCAAACACGTTGTTTGGATTTTCTGTTTGTCTTTTCTTTCTTTTGCGAATTCGTTTCCTTTCTTTTCTCTTCGTCTTGCGGGGCCGTTGTTAGGTGAAGTAAGTGTGGGCATACCACAAGACGCAATCGAAAGTAAAAGTTTAAGTCCAAGGTCGATAGGATGGAATTGAATCAATTGCTCATAATTTCACCTCTCAACTGTCAGTTGTTTGACAGATGACGGATCACGATCTTGCAGATGTAAGCTCTTCTTCCATTTGGCTTACGTGACATATAGGACGACTTCTAGACCTGACAGTTAGTAACTTGAAAAAAAAAGTGAAAGGGCCCAAATTCAATCAGATTTAACAGCCAGCCAAATGCTAATTCGATCGTGACATAAATTTCCTCTACTACATTGAAAGTGAAAAGAGGGCCAACCTGGTAAGATACCAACAATGTCGCCTCTAATAAGTATCTCAAAATCTATGCTTCTACGAATTGGTGTCTTATTTATTTTTTGTCTTCTTCTTCTTTGATTTTTAACTCAATCGGCCTTGAAAGTGAAAAGATGTCACACTTTCGCTTTTCGATTACGCTTTGGATTGAGATCGGGCTTTGTTAACTGAATCATTAATAACAAAACAGTGGCACTGTGGGGCCGCTCGTACGTGACTAGGCAAATTTTTCTTCTTCTTCTTCTTCTCCTTGTTGTTGTTTTTGCTGGCGGAATGGGCGGAAGGGGTACATTGGAATTATGGCAAACAGTAGGCTTCATTTAGTAAGTCGTGCTTTTCAATTAAACCATGACTGAGTAGTGATATGATCCCTGGCTTAGGCTTTATCGGCCTCAATGCATGTTCGAACTACAAATGGCCTGTAATGCTCGTGGTGTAGTTTCTTGGCTGCATGCTTCTGTTGTGTATGAGCGTGGTTTTTGTGTGGGATGAATGGGGCATTTTAATTGGCCTGGTGCAGAGAAAATTTTCGGTAGTTCACGTATGGCAGTGGACACGTCCCAATTTTGAGGTTTTGTTGTGTTTGGTTGTCTTAAGATGCCATCGACGCTACCAAATTTGGGTCTCCATTTTGATCAAAACTAAGACAAGCTGTGCGGGGTACCCGCTTTATTCGGTTGTATATTTTGGGTGTTTGAATCATTTGGATAAACAATGTGTTGTGTGTTATGTGTTATGTTATGTGTGCTGCTATGTGGCACGTAGTTCCGGGTTAAAAGAAGGGATCAACGAGTATCATTTAAAATTCGTGACAAAATGTACATGTTAGAAATCGGTTCAATCGGTTTTTAGAGGTAAGATACTTTAATTTGAATCTTATATGTATAATCTATATCTTATGTGTATTGTGTGTGATGAACATTACAAATCAACGGAAAATATCCTGATTGCCTGATGATGATGGCTCGCCACCCCGATTATAATTAAGTTAGGTTTAAGTAGTTAAGTAGTCTTAAGTTATGCTTAAGTAGTCTTAAGTTAGGCTTAAGTAGTTTAAGTAGTCTTAAGTTATATATAATCTAGAATAAGCTTTTATATAAAACAAAAAAAATCACTAAACAAAGTTTTAAATTTTTTCTTTTAAATTAAAATTAAATATAAAACCAAAAAACAGACAAATCTAAGCCTAAGGGCAAAATAAAACAGCTAAATATAAGCTTACAGCGCCCAATAAGGGCCGATAAGTTATATTAAGTAAACCAGTTATTGATAAGTTAGATTTAAGCATTTTTGTCTAGTAGTAAGTTAATATTTTAAGTAAATAAAAAATGAGTTTAAAAGTTCACACTCGAAGACTTGTAGTTGAATTTTTTTTTAATTATTGGTGCAAGAACGATATGCTAGAGGACATGCTCATCTAAACGTTTCCGAAGATGTACTGGATTTCGACAAGTAGACTAGCTAATTTCATGCGACTTTTCAATCTCTTACTGGAGCAGATAGTGCGCAGGGCAGAAAGCGTGCATGTCAAATCTGTCTAGCTACAGGGGTACGCAGAGGATATGGACATCTTTGGTCGCTCCAATCGAACCGTTAAGAAATCAAGTGTATACAGGGTGTCCGACGGAAAGGTATACTACTTTGTTTGTTTGTAATGGATTTAATGAAATAGAATGGATCTTATATTGATTAATTTTTTTATTTAATGTCGGCAATTATGTATGGAATATAATATCAGGTAAATGTTCGCCTCTGTAAGTCTCACAAATGCGAGCCGTTTTGAGCACATCTTTCATTACATTCTCACACATTTCACGCGATATTTCATTAATTTCATCACAAATATTTTGTTTGAAATGCTCAAGCGTTTTTGGTTTGTTTGCATAAATCCTGCTTTTCAGATATCCCCACAAAAGAAGTCCGGGACAGTCAAATAAGGCGACCGTGGAGGCCAATCAACATCACCATTTCTTGAAATAACTTGTTGTGGAAAGAGGTCTCGCAGTAATTCCATTGTAATCCTGGCTGTATGCGATGTGGCACCGTCTTGTTGATACCACATCTTAATCAAGACCAAAGCATGCAGTTATGGCGTTAAAAGGTTTTCAATCCTATCACGATATCGCTTCCATTCACAGTTATCGTTACGTCGATTTAATTTTCAAAGAAGAATGGTCCAATCATCCGCTACAGTAAAATGTATTGGCTTATTGGGAGATACTCTACATACAACTACAATAAATTATTGCTATATAAGCAAATTCTTAAACCAGTATGGACCTATGGGCTCCAGCTGTGGGCATACACATGCAAGACAAACTTACTAAGAATACAAACCTTCCAAAACAAAGTACTACGGAGTAGTACTACATAGAGATCTATATATTGAAATGGTTGAAGATGAAGCTAAAAAAGTAGCTCTAAGACACAGAGATAGGCTTCTCATCCATGTTAATTTAGAAATAGCACAGCTTTTAAGAACCAACAATATAGTCAGGAGATTAAGACGGGTTAAACCCCTTGACCTATGTAGCTAAAGATATATATATAAAAAAAAAGAAATACTTAAACTTAAGTACAATTTCAAACAAAACTCATAGAAATCCGACCAACGTCGAAATTTCTTTTAAAATTTATATTTTTATAAAATATAATACATGTGAAAAATAAATTGCTGATTAGTCTAACGACTAGGTGCGATTCCTTGAAGACACACAAAAGTCAGTCTTCGGGAGGTTTTTTAGATCGGGTTAAAGTCCCTCACTATTGCAAAAAGTTCCCTCGCGATAAAACCTCTGCAATGTCTTTCGATGATTTTTCCTTCAAGCGAACCCCAAAAAAAAAAAAAGGAATGGTCCAATGATTCCTTCTGACCAAATTGCACACCAGGCTGTAACTTTTAATCGATCCAAAGGTGACTGATGAATAATTTGAGGGTTTTCCATTGCCCAGAACCGACTATTCTGTTTATTCACATATCCATTCAAATGAATATGTTCCTCGTTATTATGATTTTTTCATGAAAATCGGGGTTCTCATGGGCTAGCTGTAATTGAGGTTGATGGATTGTTTTTAACACTTCCTTGAGCAGCAGTAATGTTTTCAGCCGATTTTGCAGTACGTTGTGGTCCTTGCTTGGGCCTATCACCAACAGACCCTCTTCAGTCGCATTCCTCGTCTACGGATACCAAACAACAAATCGACTCTCAAACCTTTTCCATTAAACCTGAGATTTCTCTGCAAAGCCCAGCCAGCCCTCCAGCGATAGTGTAGTTGTAACCCAAATTGCCACTGACAATAAAAGTAGGTGAGAAACCTCAGCAGCTAAGCAATTGATAACCTGCCCTGTTCACCTCGACGATCGAGCTTATCCCGATTTCGCATCGCCATAATAATTGAACTTCCGACGGTGACACGATCGATTATCAAAGCTGAAGTTCGGATTTTGAATCGCACAGCTAGTTGTCGTTAGTCGGTTGTATAACACGGAATGAATGGCATTTTAATGACTTGACATCGCAAATGAAATGGATCACGAATTGTGACGAAGAAGTGAATCCGACACATTTTCTCATTAGGCTTTGGGGCATCTTCGACTGCAAACGGGTTTTGTGGGAAATTGAAAGAAGCGCCGTCATCATCGATTGTTTAGCCGGAACGAGACGAACACAAAGAAAGAAAGAAAGAATCGTAAAATCACTTTCGATTTCGATCCGCAGCGAGTCATCGCGAAGAGACAGAGACAGAGACTCCTCTTCATCGGAACAGTTGGCGCGGAGGCGCGCGGCGTATAGAAATGTCTTGTGTATCTAACTATCCATTTCTGAGTCTCTGACAATCGTGTCTTGAGCTCATACGAGCATAGTTACGGCAAGCAGACGAAGGTATATACCGGGCAAACCTCAGTCGGTACGTGTCTTGGGAAACTAGGTCGCAGCTTTATTAGCATCTGAGTGTGGAGACAGTGGTGGCGTGAGGGTTTCTTTTTCAGCGGCCTTTTTTTGTTTTTGCTTCTCCCGATTGGATTTGTGTTCTTTTATCGTGTTCGTTGCTGTGGCTTCGGCGTCTATCGGCAACGGATGAGGTATTGTTATTATTTTTCATTCAGATGTGGGATTTTCTGGAAAACCTTAGACAACTTGTTGGTTAGGTCTAGTATGGTCTAGGTGTATAATGAGGTTTTTTTTTGCTGCTGTTGGTGGTGGTATTCATCCTTTGTGTTCCGCGTGACAGTAGACATGTTCTTATGGTTCGTTAGTTTAGCTCTATGACAGAGAATAAGAGGGTTTCTTAGGTTCATGCCGATGGATAATAGGTCTATTGCGCAACAATATTTGTTTCCCCCAGGAGGCGGGCGGGATCATAAAGAATGGAGAATCAAAAATGCTGCATTAATCGAAGCTGGGATCTTTATGGAAGTTGAATGGTTGTTCGATTGGATCTAAGTGTTGCCAAAGTGAAGTTTTTGATGGAATAGGCTTGTTTGGAGGTATTTTGAGAGATTTAAGGATTTTTTCAGCAAAAGGAGAAGAAATACATTTTTGGAATGGAAAAGGAATTACTCTGCAAAGCATTACTAATGCTAGACAGGATAATGCTTCTAGGATTGGTGGAAATGGTCAGGTTAGAGCTATTTGTTTTTTTCAGAGGATAAGGAAACTATACAACGGCTTAAGCGAAACCCGACGGTCGTTATTAAATGTGCAAACTAATCGAATGTGAAAAGATTCGTGTTTCTTCGCAGGTTGGTATCATGTCTTTTTTAAATCTCTGGTAACGCGATGTGAATTGGCCATTATTTGGTATATCAATCTAAGCCAGTAAAAGTTCGATCTTCATTTAAAGAGCTGAATGTTTGCTTACAATTTATAAAATTTATCACGGCTCTATAGAGCTTCATGGGATCATCCATACATTGCCTTAAAGTCGATGAAATGATGATGATTCTTTTGTCATTTCCGGATAAGTGTGTTGCAGAGAGTGGCTTATATGAGAAATTGAGGCGTTTAGCAGGGATATGAATTAGTGATTGGAGCAAGATAAGAGATCACCATTTTTGATGATATGAATGGTGGTGGGGTTACAGGTTATTCTTGTGTCCATTTAGTCATTGATGATTTCACGTATACACAATTTCAAGACATCACCTAAGTATTTGAAAAGTTCCACCATTTGCTCACGCATAACAATTGGTGGAACTGGTGGAACGTTGGCTACGTTCTTCTTTAGCTTAGTGAGGTGTGCACGGACTTCTTGTATACCAGGAGAGCTGGATATCTCATCGTAAGCTGGAGGTAAAAGGCTTCTCTAGTCGCTCGATATTATGCTAGTGCATGACGATCTTTACTTCATGTGCTTCTTCGAATAAGTTGGCATCGATATGGCTCTTCGGTTTCCCTTATCTAAGCGTATGTGTGTCTGTGTGTTATCTCTTCTATGCAAGGTCTTCGTCTCCTTCCTGCTTTTTGAGTCGTTACTCTTCCCATCTACATGGGAGAATTGGTTGGCAGTTCTTCCCTCAGAAGATCGCCAGGTTGCTTTGTAATTCAACCGCAAAGCTGCGCGACTCTCAGATCTGAGGGCACGATTTCAGGTATACGCCGGCGTTCTAACCCACTCTGCACACTTCAACCACTCTCCCCTCGGAACTATCGTTACGTATTGCTTTGCGGGGATGGTTAGCCATTTAGGCACTTTATTCTACACTTAGTTCCAAAGGGTACTTGCTTGCTCTCACAGAATTGTTCACATCGTCTTATTTCCATCTGAATTTTTGCTGCAACTTGTTTCACCGTATACCATGTTTAGCTCGACGATAACATGTGGTGCACAATTGTCTCGGGTGTTGATGTTTCTCCGATTTTTGACTCTAGTTCTTTTTGCTTCATATGAAAACATATGCACTGGAAAGCTACACGTTGTACGTCTTCTCGGACCTCTCGGCAGTTGAAACAGTGTGTAAATATCTGTGAAAGCAGCCGTTTGCAGTCAGTAAGGAGCTAGCTAATTGCCGGTATGGGTCTCTGGGTCAATCTTCCCTTTGAATACTGTTTCCATCTCTCCTGCCATACTTTACACCTTCGTCGTTTTTCTTCCAGCTCGATATCTTTGGCTGAAGCTCGGGTCTGGATTTTGGCTTAGTATATCCTGTTCGCTGCCATGATATCCGCTGATAGCATTCCCACTATGAAACATATAGCCCCATATGGTGCTACATTAGGATGGATATACACCACCCTTGACAGAATTAGTATAATTTGTTGTCTGGGTCCTCAAATATTTGTCATTACCTGATATGCACTGTACTTATACATGAGCTGCGTAGTCGCACGTACTTCCAAGATGTAGGAAGTACGTGTACGTTGACCTCGTTTTGATCACCACACTTAGGTGGCTTAAGGTTGGTTTTGCCGTTATATTATTGTCACCTACCTTAATATTGATTGTTTGTGCATATATGAGGGTTATACAATGAAAGGTTGCTCTGATGGGGATCACAGTCTGCTTCCTACAGTTAATTTACAAATTGATCTCATAGTTAACAGTTTTAAAGTTAGATTGGGATAGGTGGCTCAAACAAAGCTCCTCATTACATACCTGTCTAAATATAAAATTTTTGAGCAGTATGAGCAGTCTGAGGTACGCTCAAAATTTAATAATTTGTGCGCGCTCAAGGCGTTATGAACTCAACTTTAGGGCGTATAAACGCTTTATGTATTGTGGCGAGATCAGAAGGTGTGAAGTATTTTTTTGCATCGATTAAGGAAACCTAGGCATTTCGCTGCGTTTTTAGCGATTTGGAATATATGGTCGTTCCAACGTAAGTTGTTACTAACACACATAAATAGCATGGAAAGTTTTTCGGTTTCTTCGAAGTAAGTGCCATTCATTAATAATAGCTCTAGATTTTGGTTTCGCTTTAACGACAGAAGACAGCGTTGTGTTTTGGAAGCATTGAATTCTACTCTGTTAGATTTTCCCCATTTCATAATGCTGTCAAGGTCGGAATTCAATGAGCTTAACATATGTTGTCGTTTAGATTCCACGTTCGATGATGAGGGACGTGGACCTTAAAACGAATATGAGAAGCTGAGAGTACTGTCATCAGCGAAGGAATGAATTGGATTAGTAGTTGCAGACAGGAGATCATTGATGAAAATGAGAAAGAGAGTCGGAGACAAAACTGAGGCTTGAGGGACGCCAGCATTTATTGGGTGAGTTGCAGACTTAAATCCGTCCAAAACAACTTGAATTGAACGCTTCGAAAGATAGAATAAGTTTTTCGTCGATTCCAAATGCACGCATTTTCGACCAGAGGGCTTGATGCCAAAAACTGTCTAATGCCTTTGAAATATCATGCAATAATCTTACTTTCTTTACCACGGTGGATTGATTGGTTTCACTCATCAAATCACGAGTGGACCTGTTGCTGCGAAAACCACACTGCCGGTCATTAAGAAGTTTTCGTGTTTCGAGATATTTCATAAGCTGACGATATATCGGCGTTTCCATGACCTTGGAAAGAAGGGACGTTAGTGCAATTGGTAGTAGTTGAAGAGAGAGGAAGATTCGCCTTTTTTTGGTACAGGCTGGACAAATGCAGTTTTCCATCTACTCGGAAAGGGACCTGATGAGAAGGATAGATAGAAAAGCTAACGAAGTGGTTTTGCTAGCGTAGAATAACACCTCTGCAGAATAATGGGGGAAATACCATCTGGTGGATGGACTTGTGAATGTCAAGATCAAATAAAACTCTTGCAACTGTACGAGTACGAAAATGAACTTGTCCGATAGAATGATTTACGTTCTCAATTACGTCTGTCTAAACAAATTGCCTTCATTTAAGGAATTACAAAACACACTCTACCGACACCTTCAACCCTTTAACCTTTCATCTTGCTGACCGCCCGAGCATGCATCTTTTCGAAAATGCAAACAAAAAACCCACCAATTAACAACAAAACGAGTACTGCACCAGTGTCTAAACTCATGCGATTTATTCGCTAAATTCGATCAGTAGTGCGCCAAAATAAATCCATTTAACGAAGAAATTAAAATAAATAGAAGCCATCGGAGACCTCTCCCCCAGCCGGTAATCACTTCGGGAAATGAAGGTAATTACGGGTAGTTGTTGTGCGCTAAATGACTTTGCGATATTCGCATAAATTAAACGACAGGCCAACAAGCTGCTCACACAGCTCCCCCAAATTCGATCTGAATATGATCGAGCGCTCTCGATACCTTCCTACATGTAAATTATCGCACCCTAAGCACGATGCCAAAAAGTCTACTCACTACATGTTACACGACATTCGAGTCAACTCGTGGTAGTCCGATGTGGCGGTCTATTTTTAGCGCCCATATAGGCGTTGTCGGTACATCGATCATGGGTGCCCCTTTGTTATTCGCGTCCACTCTGAAGAAGAGAAGATTTATTTGTTTATTTATTGCAAATGTAATTAAATGCGGTTCGCGGCGGTATCGCCATCGCGCGCCGCTAACAAGACTCCTAACAAGCGCAATATGAGCAGCGAACACGGTAATAGAACCGTTTGATATGACAAAAGGGTTTCTGTCGTCTGGGGTTGCGGAGGGGTGGCTTTTTTGTACATTTCTTTCTAGCTGTCATGTCGGGCAGTGGGTACCGAGTCGGATTATTTAAATTAAGCGCCGGAATTTGTTTTAGTCGCAATTAATGCGGTGACAGTGAACATTGCTGTGATCGCCAAAAATTCTCATTTTTATCCGATCACGAAGGCTGTGTAAGACGAACGGATACGTGATAGGGATTCGATGGCGAAAAGTACTAGAGAGGGACGGTTTTTTTATTTTTTTTTGTTCATGTTAAGGTGCTTCGACAGGGTGCCAAATTTAATTATAGCTGATGCCTTCTATCCTTTTAACATTTAATAAATTTAATTATTTATATGCTTGTTGTTGCTGTTGGATGCTGAGACGAAATGCAGATAGTTAGTGCGCGATTTTTATCAATTGATGTGCGCGAACCGACTATGACTACGTCAGAGTTAAGATATACCCTTGACATTGGGGTTGATGGTGGTGCCATCAAACAGTCGTCTTTTGGGTGAGATTTTTTTGTGTTTTAATGTTTGTCTTGAAAATAAATACTTGACGTAGAATTTGCAGTTACTCGATGTCAATTTTGTAACTTAGTGAAAACAGATCTTGTTAGTGACGATGTTGGTTGTTGATCTAATAACATACTAGAAGGCAATTGACATCACAAGCCATCGAAAATAGAAGCTATGAGTTAATATGCATCACTAGATACTTCCGAAAGATGTAACTAGAGGTTTAGAGTTTTTTTTTAAACAAAGACTATGAACTGCAATTTAGTCGAAACATTATTTGGCTTGTTATTGACTTTATGAATCAAGATGTATGGCACAATGGAAAAGTTAAAAATGAAACAAATAGGCAAGTGATTTGAAACTTCACAAACCACAGTTATTAAAAAAAGTAATATCAAAACTAATATACCCCTATGAGATATGATATAAACGTATAAGAGGCTATAAATACGCAGTACCAATCGTTCAATACCCTATTCCACCCCATCCTTAAATTAAACATTCCCAAAAAGTGGGCGTAAGAAAAAAATTGTACAAGTAGAAAATGAATTTGTCTAAATATATTCCTCAGACACTTTATCAAAATTCAAAAGTGGGCGTGGTCGTGGACAAATAGCTTAAATACAAAATTTCATTATCCTAGCTCAAAAAAGTTTCGACGAGATACTATACTTATATGACATATGCTATTTTATTGGATATAAGAAGTATGAGAATCTTAATTTATTCCGCTTTGTCGATTAGAGAGTCTACATACCAATTTCATCATTTAAACTCAAAATTTAAAGCCCAAATCTTGTGCCTACATACAGATTAGTGGGTGGCCGCGGTGTAGTGGTAATGTGTTCGTCTGTTGAGTGGAAGGTTGCGTTCAATCCCAACCAAAATCCATTTCACTTTTATTTAAAAGAAATAAAAGGTCGGTGTAATACCTAAACGTATGCACACCATTTTGAATTTCTTCAAATTTAACGAACACAAGAAAAAGTGACTCCCCGAAGCTAGTTCGGACACCACCCATGAAGTTTAAGTCTCCACTACATCCAAAATCTTTCCTATCCTCTCTTTCTTCCCCTTCTCTAACGCTCGTACTATGGTAACATATAAAAGGGTATTCATAACCCCTTGAGTACGTGTAAATTATAAAAAAAAAAAAAAAAAGATGGATGGACGGCCAGACAGACATGGATAAATCAACTCGGGTGGGTCTATACTGAACATTACAATACAAAAAATGAAATATTTGGCATTAACGGCTCATGCGGGGCGTCACACCTACCTTCTCCCATCATTTGTGTATGCGAAGTTATTTTTTCTGCCAGATAGAAGTTGACCTCCTGCTTAACGCCTAATCCGAACGGTTAGTTTGGGAAGCTTCTTATGACAGTGCTGCTATAGAATGTTTGTCAGACATACGCAAGAGTTGAAGCAGTAATAAGATAGGTTTTGTCACCTTCGGGATTTAAACCAGGGATCCCGCGCTTAGGGCCGAGTTATAGCTATCGTTGAAAACCCTCATTGGGAATTTTCTTTTACTTCTTGCGGCTTTCTTATAAATTTAATCATTGGCGAGTTGGTCTCAAAACAAAACTAATGAATTTCAGAACATGAAAATCAATTTTTGTTTTGCATTGATCGAGATTTATTTTTGTGAAGTAATGATTGCCATTTTATCGAAATGAATCTAAATTTTCCAGTGATTCCTATAAGCAGCTAAAGAAGTAAAATTCCGGTTCCATCATGTTTAGTGTTCCAATGAAGTTGTTCAATGATAGCTATAACTGGGTCCTTAGTAGTCCAACGCACTAACAATGAGGCATCAAAATTTTAACATGGCACAAACGTAATGCCAAAACTAAAATATCCTGACAGGATAGGTTATAACAATGAAACAGAAAAAGGCAAACAAGACATATTGGAAGAGTTATATTCATAGTGCCTGTCCACACGTTCATTGGAATGAAAGTCATGTGCAACAAGACATGTAAATTGAATGTGAACCAAAAAGAGAATTCGAAGTGAAGAGATTAGGGATATATTTCACGTATTGGTTTATTGCCAATTGTTAAAAGGAAGAGTTATCCAAATAAGAATCCCAGCAAATAAACGAAGGACAACAACAAAATAAGTCGGACAAGATGCTAAAACCAAGTCGTACTACATAATACACAAACGTTTGACAACGTATATGACTTATATATAATTTTATCATGAGCAGAGATAACAACTGTTAAGATGCGACTTTATTGCCAGAGTCAATCTTAGCTAAAAAGACACTTTAAAGAGCAAGTGTTGACGACACGAAATGTAAGCGCATTATCGCGTCAGATTTATCTTCGATTTGACCAGGAACAAAAGGACAATACCACCAAAGGGTTCGCGAGTCCTTCGATCAGTCTAACTAACGACGAAATCATCCTCGGATTTTGTTATCTCTTGCAATGATGGTATCAATTGCCAAAAAAATATTATATATGTGCCCCAACAATTAATTGTTTTTTAAAGTTGCAATGGAAAGACAAAGTAAACATTCATTCTGGACATGTGTACTCCGCATTGAAACATGAAAGTAATATCACCAAGCTTCATACCTTATAATCGACTTAATTTTTTTTACAACCCCACACCATTCCGAAGGAAGTGTCTTAAGTGGGTTTAGCAGCAAACGACGAGATAAGCAAATTTATGCCGACGGCTACAATATTAAGGTATTAATTCTGACACCTTGCCAGAAATCTGAAATCCTCCCTCCCTCTTACCACTCACGGCGCGGAAGCCTAAACAAAATAAAAATCAATATTTCAAACAATTGTTTTCGAAAAATACTCGATGGCATTTTTGGACTAATGTTTCAACCAAGAAATTTTCAAGCTGCACAGAAATATACATCTGATTGAAAAAAATCCGGTACATGTAGCGCAAATGAACACCAAGAAGACAAACTAGAGTTTTTGGTTTCCAGTCTGATGAAAACTTGATAACGTTATAAAACGAAGTTTTTTTTATTAATGCGCGCATTTTCGACAAAAAAGCTTGAAAAATGTTCTTTCACCACCATGGTATGTGGTTGGTTATACTTTTTATTTGCATCGATTATAAAATCTCAAATTGGCCTGTATTGGTGCGTAAACCATACTGACGCCCAAAATCATGGCTCATGGACAATTTATTTCAAAATTGTATCCACAGCTCAGTAACCTAAGATAATGACTACATGAGTATAAGATCAGAATAACAGCCTTATATTAGGTGGAAGTTGACATATCACGGAATGTTTGGGCATAATATAACAATAACCAGAATAAATTTAACTTCTAGGGCATGATAGACCGTCACCGGTCTACATAATAAACATCCGATGTCCACAAACTGAAGAATCTCGGTAGATGCTCAGAATAAAGCGCACAAAGCAACCCTAAATGAGAAGATGAAATCCTGTGAGGTAAATGCCTTGAAAGGAAAAGGAAAAAAAAACTACAATTAATCAATCTGGGAATCGAACCCAGACCTGCGCGTCAATTCATTGCACCAACCATCGCCTCACTGAGCCCATCACAAAATAGAGCTAACAAACAGATTTTAAGTAACAAGTGTTTAAATTTCAATTACAATATTCAAATTTACAAGTTCACGAATTCATGGACAAATAGGGCTTTGAAACTCTTTTGATCCTTGTTTGTTCTGTATTTCATTTTTTTAAAGGGGGTAAAGAATTCCACAGACGAACGGCATTGACAATGAATTGACAGTCACTAAGAGGATAAGAATAAACAGCGAAGGTGAATCAAATGACGAGATCCTTTTGAGGATGATTTTCTTAGTTTTACCAAACAATATTGTGGTTAATGGGTTCGCCATATATCAGAAGTTTTGAAGTTTTACCGCTTTAAGGAAGCATCCAACACAAAGGCCGGATATAGCCAGGCATACGCCCAAAATGACCGTACGATTTTTTAAGGACCATGTACCAAGAATCTCAACGAAATATTCGAATCCTAAAAAAGTTTTAAGACCAGATGACAAGACCCATGAGAAGATTTATTTTCGGGAGGACCATGCTAAACTTATAAGCCAATACTTGGGTAATACTCTTTAACTCATTTGTGTTATACTACAAGGTGGGCCAAAAGAACTCATCCAATGTTGCCGCCGCCTTCATAATATTGGTTGTGGTTCGCGCAGTGCGTGTCGTTGCTCTGTCCTGTTGGAACCACATGTCCTCCAGTCCTTATTCGTCCAAAAGCGGCAGAAAAAAAAAACCGATTTACATGGGCCTATAGCGCGCACCGTTCACTGTTGTCGTTTGACCAGCGTTCTCTAAAAAAAATGGCCCGATGACTCCTCCAACGTGAACAGCGCACCATGCAGTAACTTTGAGCTGGTGTAATGGCTCCTCGTGCATTACTCGTAGATTTTCGGTGCAACAGAAGCGATAGATTTGCTTGTTCACGTACCCGCTGAGGTGAAAATGAGCCTCATCGCTCATTATGATTTTGGTCGAAAAATCGTCCACTTCGTTTTGAGAATGGTTGGGCGTAGGTTACACGCGTTTGGCGGTCGACAGGCAGCAGCTAATGCACGGACTGGACTTTGTATGGAACATGCGCAATTCTTTAACCGAAATTCGCCTATAGGACGACCGGCTGACGACTAATTGCAAGGCACGGCGCCTGGTCAATGTTTCGGGCGAGAGCTCGACATCCCCGGCAACAGCTGCGGTATTCTCGGCACAACGTGCGCTCCGGGGCCGGCCACTTCTTGGCAACATCTCGTGTGGTCCCATACTCTTAATGGTTGGTGGCAAAACGGCGCTGTGTTTGCGCAGTCGGTGTCGGACGGCCGGTGAATAGGCCACGGAATTCGCGCTGCGCCAACACTACAGACGAATTGTTACGCAAAACAATTGAAACGGTTATTCCGCGTTCTTGGGGAGTGTATCGCTTCATGGCTTGTTCACTTGTATTCTACATCTGTCTAGTCCACAAATGTCAAAACAGATTTGACATTGGCGGCCATTTGCAAGAATCCAATAGGGTGATGTCTTTTGGCCCACCTTGTATATGTATATATATACTACGCCGATGATTTTTAAATCATTGTCCATAAATAACGAGATGTTGCCGTTTTCGTTAATAGTAAAGAGAAGAAAAGAGCTTTCGCAGTAAAGTATATATAAAGCATAAAGTCAAATAAGGCCAACCAATGTTAATCACGAAAAACTTTTCTATTTTCCAATATGTCTGAACAAAATAGTCTTATATCATATTTCATACTTACTTTCCATGCATTTTTTCTTATCTAAAAAAATACATAAATCAAATGATTTATTGGTACATTGGTAGGTCTTTGGCCCTGTTTTAATATACATAGCATTCATAGTCAACTTTTAGGTAAAAAGTGTCACCTACCCCACTATAACATCTCGCCAGAAATTAACGAAGGAGTACTCGTGTCAACCGCTGTTTGGTGGGGCCAAGAAAACAATTGAGTAATATGCTACTAAGAGGAACCTGCATTAAGTAGAAGAAGAAATCCTTCCTACAATCATGAAAGTCTAATATGCTCAATAGCTACGTAACAACTACTTTACAACTGTTTATGAAAGTTATAAGTTTCTATTTGAGCTTAAACTAAATAATCAAATAGTCCGTATATGGAATTTGCCGTCTCTCATTAGAGCCTAAGCTCCGGTATAGTTTGCACGTAGGTACACTACCTACACAATCTCTAACGAATCATTTCAGCATGAAATATCTCTCCACTTTCTATCGGCACATTTTCGCCAAGCGGCCCTTTTTCGATCGTTCGAATACACAGCTCTAAATATCAAGAGGCCCTTAAAACCCTAATTGCTACTACCTACGACAACATTTCCAGCCCATCCATTAGAAAATAATTCACGCTTTCTTCTCCCCTCTCATTGGCATTCTTTTGCATTTGTTAGAAATTAATCATAATCAAAACGCATTTCCATAAATCACTCTCCTCTATACATACAAATTCCCTTTTATTTGTTAGTTCCATCACGTATCTAAGCCACCTGCCAAGACAAGCAGTGGCGGCGGCTTATTACTCGTTCGTATACCTACGCGCTACGCGCCCTACCATACACAACAAACTCGTATCACTCTATCAATCCAATCCCAAAAATAGTAAATCGCCTCGAGGTAATAACGTGGACTACACCAACGCGGAAAGGTGTGCGCCATCAGCCATCGATTGATTCGTTGTCGTCGTAGTCGTAGTCGGGGTATAACCTTCAAGAGTTGGCGCACACACAGCTACAGCTACATGCCTCGCATTTGATGAATGCTAATGAGATACCAAAATGCACGACTCATCATCATCGTAATAACTATCATCGAAAGTGAAAATGAATTCCCACTATGGGCCGTAGAACCGTGCGCCAGAGACTTTGATCCACTCTTGGTTTCATTCAGTCGGAGCGGGTTCTACATGTGATGACAAATCCAACCTTCGCACTAGAAGCGCTCGATGTTGGGCGTCGGATGTTTTGGGTGCGCATTGCGCATCCACACCATCGACACTGGGGGTGTCAATTCTAATGCATTTGTCATACGGGAAGCTTCGTGTGTATTTGTCGCCTTATCAAGCTCTCAACTGTTTGTTATGTTGTTTCCGATATAAGATACACACACTGACCACTTGACGCTCGAAGAAGGGCCCCAACAATCTGAAGGGGCGCTTCATAGGAGGCCGATTGAATGGAGTCTCATTGCCTGGCTCGTTCAATTATGTTAGACGAGAAAAAATAAGAAACCCCGTAGGGCTAAGAGGGTTGTGCGTTTGTGCAGCCTGTTGGACAAGTTGTATAAGAGGCTTGAGATAACGTATCGTCTAGTAAGAGGCTATTAACTGATGTAATAGGAAGCCTGCACAGTTCCCGGGGTTTTTAAACAACAGCAAACATTTTAACGAAAAGAAAATTTATTAACGCGTTTTAATTAACTGCTACGACGACTCATTGAAGTTAAAGATTGCGCGTGTGAGAAAGTGAGAAAATAAGAGAGAGAGGGAAAAGGTCAGCTGGGCAACAATTAAAAGCAGAAAGTAAAAGTTCAGTGTTACGTAAGTGTTGTTAGAGAGACCGTATATCTATAGATGTATGTGAATTTATATTGGAAGGCAAAGGTTTAACTAAGTTTTCTTTTTTTTTTGCTGTATTTTAATTTGTAATGAGGTCACATGGCGGTTAGGAGCCTACTGGATTAGACTTCCGAAAAGTGTTATGCTATATGTAATTTATTATGTGAATTGTTGCATACATTACATGCCTACTTACATCGTTTTTGTGCACTGATGGATGACATTTCAAGTTGTGGATAGGAATCGCAAGAAAGGTAAGTAAATATTGGGAAAACTTTTGAGTGTCGCAGAAATTCGAATTACAGATTATGTCAAGTTTTGGTATACCATGAGTCTTTAAAAGTTATTCTCTCAAAAGGCAGATATTTGTATACGGGCGGCGTTACTAATAATCACTTTAAGCCACAACTTTTAACGACAATCTCCACACTTTTCAAAAATAAATAAATTTACATCACAGACTAGCACTAGTCATAGGTTAATATTTATTGTACAGAAAGTCACATTTAAGTCATATAGTAGATACTGAGAAAGGTGTGTATTAAGCGCCATTTTGGGGGTTTATGTCATGGTAATTTTGTTTATCGTTTGCATACATGTGCTTTTTTCTTTAAGCTATTAAGATAAAACATAAAAGAAATTGTTTAAGCAATAGGACACAGGAGATAAAAAAAATTCTTGTGTCATAAGTAATACCATCGCATCGGTGGAAGTACTCGGCAGTAAAACGAATATTGCTGCGGAGATTGCTAAGAAAATCGATGATTGCTACCGAACGCCGGACTCCGAGTACATAAAATATTATCGCAACGAGGTTCTATACAATGGGGCTCAGTTCAATAGAATTGACAATTTCCTAATTAAGGTGACTCGAAGGCACGCTTCAAGGGCGACAACAGCTTGATATTCGGGGCTTATTACCCCAATGAAATGTACATGGAGAGTGCGCTCATGTCCGGCTTTATTCCACCAGAGGCATTCATTTATATCGATTCGTTAGGGTTAATACAAGACAGGAACGGTATCCCGGTTTTATACCATCGCTACCGTGACGCGCGGGACAAGCGGCTAGTCCGCGATGGGTACGTCGACAATGCTCCGGAGCTCCTCCGCTTTAGCACGGCGGTATCGGATCGGCGATAGGACCGACGCTGAAAAGCAGCGCACCGAGTTTTGGTGGCTAAACGAGGAAAGTATTTCTGCAGTTCCTCAGGTCTTTGCGGACTTTTAGTCCACTCCTTAGTACTTAAGAAAATTAAATTTAGGTACAACGTCTGGGGCTGGGCTTATGCACCATATTTTATTTAATATGGTTGCATAAATGCTTGCTGGACCCAATGACGCAATCGGGATGGCAAACCCTCGGGGCATATGCAACGAGTGCTTGCCACCCCGATTACAATTAAGTTAGGTTTAAGTAGTTAAGTAGTCTTAAGTAGTGTTAGTTAGGTTTAACTAGTCTTAAGTAGTTTAAGTTAGTTTTTGTCTAGATTAAGTTTTTATATAAAACAAAAAAAAATGTTACTGTTTAAAGTTTTAATTTTTTGTTTGAAAAATCAATTAAATGTTTTAATGTTAATAATAAAAAACAAATGACAAATTTAAGCTGAAAGGCAAAATAAAAATGTTAGTTATAAGCTTGCAGCGCCCGCTATGGGCCGATAAGTTAGATTAAGTAAATATGTTATTGATAAGTTAGATTTAAGCATTTTTGTCTAATATTAAGTTAATATTTTAAGTAAATAAAAAATGAATTAAAAAGTAAAAAAAAAGTCGATGATTGCTTTTGTTTTGACAGTTTATTTGAAAGGAAATGCAGTAAATAAATTCAATCGAGGAGTCGAGCTCTCTTAGTTTGTTATGGGTTTTGATTATTGGTAGAGTTTCAATAAAGCTGTACACTATTAATTAACCTGTGAACTAACTAATGTTGACAGTTGCTTTTGATTAGTAGCAACGCCGATATAGACTACCAAATAAACAGTAGAGACAGGATGGTATAATTTTTCGATTCTTAAAATATAGATTTAAAAAAAGGTTTGTCATAATACGTAGCGAAACACTAAATGTAGATTTAAAGAAATATTTACTGATCAATAAGACGACTTAGAAAAATTTGATTTTGACAATGTCGATGTTAAAAATTATTAAATGGCAACTCGGTTTCTTCCACCTAAATTTACATTTCACTGATTACTCAATTTACATTTACACTGACATTACTTAATATACTCAATAATTTTCTAATAATTTTGGCCGAAGTAAAAGCATATTATAATGAAGTAACCAATTGAATTGGATCAGTATTACAGAGTTCAAATAAAGTGTTCTATTTTGTAAATAATAACTTAGTGACTGATAATTCATCAATGGCTCCATGTAAAATCTCCCAAAATGTGATAAATTAAAAAAATATTTAGTCATCCAAAAATGTAACTGACTTTGAGCAAAGATAATAGAGCGACACAGACGCCGCATTGAGATCGCGCAATGCGTATCCCTAAACCTCTCGATTAACACCATACCACCAGTATCGAATGTCGAATAACTATGGCAACGAAGCCAACAAGATATTAGATCAGCCGCAACTGATGTGCTAGGTTTCTCGCGCCAACCAGCAAGAAACCCCTGGTTTGATTAGGAATGCCAGCAGCTGCTCGCAGCCAAAAACGAGGCCTACAAGGTTAAGCTGCAGGTGAAGACGAGAGCTGCCGTTGAGCTTTATAGGCATAGAAGAAGGGAAGAACACCGGCTTTTCAGCCGCTCCAGGAACGATGTTCGCAAGTTTTACCAAAGTGTAAAAGGTCAAAGCCAAGAATACAAGGTTCGAACAGAATTCTGTTAAGATGAACAAGGAAATATCGTAGTTGAGACACAGTCGACGCTGAGGATATGTAAGAACCACTTCTGCAGACTGTTAAACGGCGATGACGAACAACATTCCGCTGTCAGGCAGAACGAACCATTCAATATTGGCAACGACAGCTTAAACTGCCAACAACCCGACCTGAGTGAAGTGAGGATAGCTCACTTTATAAAGCCGGCAGAGATGGCTTGGTAAGTAACATCCACCAACTCACAAGCCGAATCTGGTCGGAAGAAAGTATGAATGAAGAATAGAACCTCAGCATAAAACCTGATCCACAAAAAAGGATACCCTCTTAACTGTGCCAACAACAGAGGCATAAGTCTCCTCAACATCGCCTACAAGAAACCTTTTACCAACAACTTGATCGGCCCTTATCAGTGTCATTTTAGGCCAGGATAGTCCACAACCGATCAAATCTTCACACTTCCGCAGATCCTGAAAAAAAACGCAAGAAGTCCAAATCGATACCCACCATCGATACCATTCATCGGTTTCAAAGACGCATACGACATCATTTTTGGAGACGAACGAACATGTCTAGTTTTGGTATACCGCCCAAACTCGTCCGTTTGTGGAGGATGACGATGGAGAATTCTCGCTGCTCCATCAGGGTCGGAAACGACCTCACCGACACATTCGATACCAAAAAGGATTAAGGCAAGGCGATGCGATTAGCTGTCATGCGACTTCTTCAATCTGATTCTTGAGAGGATTGTGCAAAACTCACGAGCGAACACCAGAGGCACAATTTTACAAAAATCTGTACAACTACTAGCATACGCCGACGATATTGACATCATTGGTAGGACCCAACGTGATGTCATAGCCCCGTTTGCTAGCATAGAGGAGGAAGCGGCAAAAATGGGTATAGCAGTAAATGAGGGCAAGATGAAGAATATGCTGTCAACACGAAAGGACACACAACATCGATGAATTGGACAGAACGTCACCATTGACAGATATAACTTTGAGGTAGTACGGGACTTTATCTATCTCGGCTCCGCTATTAACTCTGACAAAAACATCTCGTCAGAAATTAAACGAAGAATTTCTCTTGTCAACCGCTGTTTCTTCGGGCTAAGGAGGCAATTAGTAAAGCCCTCAATCAGTACTGAATTTAAAAGAAATAAGTGAAAGCGTACATGCCGCAGACAATAATTGTGAATTTTCATTTTTGGTCAAATCATAAAATTCAGTTAAGAGACTTTTAAGCTAAAAGTTACAAATGTCAATATTAACATTGGTTTTCTATTTTATCAGGCAGAAAATATTGTTCACAAAAAATTGTTGATATTTAAAATTTGGCCGAAAAATGAAAATCCGGAAAATAAGAGCCAACAGCTAATTTTTTTTAATATGGGTGGTATTAAAATGTTTTTTAACCTAAGAACAAAATATATATAGGTATATGAAGTATGTCCTTCCACCTATTTCGCCTCCAGCTACGAGGTGGACAGAGTTTCTGGACCCACTTTTCTGGCTTCTTCATCTACGCAAGTAAGGTTTAAATAAAATCCCGAGTTTTTACTCCTAACTGAGCAAGCACAACTGAACTTGTGATTGTACCCGAAATATTGGAACCCTTAATTTGTCTTTAAAGAAATCATCGAAGTGGGAGAGTATGGCAGTGATATAACCAGTCTTTATATGTATGATGGACTTACAGATATGGACACGTAAATAGCACAAACTTAAATGAAAATTGTATGTTTTATACCTTGTCCCATAGGGGTTAATTAGTTTTGACATTGAGTTTTTCACATAGTGAAAAAATTTCGCTAGATATACCTCAAAGTATATGGATTGACTCAGAATCGCTAGCTGAGTCGATTTAGCCATGTCTGTCTGTCCGTCCGTCCGTCCGTCCGCCCGTCTGTGTCTCACCGATTTTTGGGCCTTAAATTTAGAGCTAGAATTTAGAAATTTGGTATACAGACTCTCTATCCGACGAAGCAGAACAAGTGTTAACATTTTTAAATCCGCCAACTACCACGTCCCCTTTTTAGAAAAACGTTGTTTCAGGCCAAACCATTAGAGATACTGAAAAAGTGTCTGAACAAGATATCGAGACAACCTAAATGCCTATATTTCGCCTGCACAATTTTTTTTTGCCACGCCCACTTTTTGGGGGAGTTTTCAGTAGAAAACCATTTCTATACAGTACCTCATAGCATAACATGGCGAAAATTATTGTTTTTTGTCGAATCTTTAAAAATTTTGATAAACTGTCGGAACAATATGTTATGACAATGGCATTTTTTATATTTCATCGCCATAAATCCAACATTTTGGGGATATTTATCTTAATTTTTATTATTCTTTTAAATTAAATCTGTGAGGACACAAAACCCCATATTTATTTTAAGGATGGTATGTTTTATCATATATTTGAATGTATCCTACGACTATCGTGCTGTACATTTATGGCGATCAAATGTATCGTTATCATTTCGATTCTTTGACACGTGATGATTTTAGCGTGCGGAGTGATTATTGTGGTCGGATGTATAATGAGCACATATTGTCGTATATGCCATTTTTTGGCGAATTATAGTAAAGGAAAGTTTAATTTATTTAAATGAAAACAAAAAACGAGAACCGAAACCAAAAAAACGACTGTCAGAATCGACAAAGCCATTATCCGAAAATGCAAGAATGATCCCTTTAAGTCATCTCGGCTAATTGGAAACGAAATTAACGAAGAGTTCGATATTAATGTATCCAGCAGTAGATTAATTACATGAAGCTCAGCTATTTGGACGAATGAGCAGAAAGAAACCACTTAAAACGCTTAACCTTTGCTAGAACCCATCATAATAAAGACCTACAATTCTGGAAAAAAGTGGTATGGAGTAACAAAACTAAAGTAAATAGGATTGGGCCAGATTATTATCCATCGTCCTAAATGAAAAGCTTAGAAATCCCAGATACACTAAAAAAAATTATTCATGATGGAGGCAATATATTGATTTCGGGTGCTTTTTCCTGGCATGGAGTACGACCGCTTGTAAAAATAAATGCAAAAATGGACAAATTTGCATACCGTAACATATATATTTAAAAGCACGATGGAGCCCTATACTTTTGAATCTATGCTAGTTAATTGGATATTCATGCAGGAAAATGATCCCAAACACTCCGCCAAAACAGTCAAAGATTGGTTCTCGCAGGAATATATTCCTGTTTTGGAGTCCCGACCTTAACCCAATTGAAAATTTGTGGAATGAGGTTAGGGAAAAAATTGGGCAGCAAAACTTTTAAAATATATATGAACTATGTATAAGATGGCAACAAGCTTTTTTTGGGATATAATACCGAGCTTACGTTATCCCAAAAAGGTTTCAGAAGCTTGTTGAAAGTATGGGTGGGGGGAGATGTGGGGCATTTACAGAAAACTCTGGCTAAAGTACCCGTTATTAAAGAGGTAAAAGTGAAATCAGAAACATTTGAAGATGTATTTTAAATATTTCTTAACCTTTTTTTCAGAAATCAAGTTCTGTGCTATTTCTGCGTCCAGACAAATTCTTATTTATTTTTTTTCTTATGTTCTAACTTTGTTTCTATGAACAGTACCATAAATGTTAGAAGTTAATAACATTCCATATTAATAAGGTTTTGAAATAAAATTAAGTTCATTACTGTTTTTTTTTTTTAAATTTTACTTAATTTAATTACGTCTTCATTCTGGTAAGTAGGGTTGTGCTATTTATGTGTCCACGGCTGTATGTCGGATATAAAAATCTATTTAAGGGTAGCACCGAAAAGTCATCAACAAACAAAAAAGCCAACAACACAACAACTAAATAAAATTTAAAAAATTGGTTTTAAAAGAATTCAAAAATGTACTTTTCTATTTTTAGTCTGCTTACCAGAATATCTAAGCAAATATTTGATCATGGGATATCCCAACTGTTTAAACTACAGATACGTCTGAATATGCACACTACTTATTTTAAAAGAGTCCTTTCATATACAGAGCATAAGCCATAAGACATAAGACTATATGAAAGCAGGATAATGTTCAAAAAATTGTCAGAACATTCTAATAGTAGACTAAACAAGAACCAGGCCCCTTTCTGATAGGGAGTATATGTATCATACGCTTGTCAAGTATGCACTAAATGAATAACAGTGCATCAATCCTAATATCGAAGAGGAAATTCTACTGTAGCACTGCCCAGCGATCTGTAATATTCACGGGAATTTACTTGATAGATAATACAGCAAGGTGCTAACTACTCCGGCAGTAGAGATAAACTACTTCTGCAAGATTTAAGGATGGACCAAATATTTGTTTGATTCAAACGTAATAATTCGATCCAATACAATATAATGATGGTTTGGGTGTTGTAGAACGAGGGTAAATTCTGATTGGCTATAACATGGCAATGTCCAGTGGTTGTAATTCTGACTTCATATCAAGTGCTTGTTTTTAACCTCCAAGTGGTAACCATCGGGTAATGGACTGATCCAACCGGATTTCGCTTAACGATAAGCGCGAGTGTTGATAACACGACGAAAAACAGCAACACTTTAAGCAGCCAGGTCAGAATGGCACGGAACGAAAAACCTAGACAAGCTGCTTCGACATATTCGGACACAGGTTGCTCAAGAATTTCAAGGGTTAGTCAGGCCCCTTCAAGAGATATAGTGACGGATGAACCGAAAGGCCAACGGCAACTCTCAACCCCGTAGTGGATACTGATGGTCCCGTGTCCAAGGGGTATCTAATAAATAGGAACTGGCGCTCCAGGTTGGGAATTGGGTTTATTACCCAACCATGTAAAAAAAGGACTGATTTTATTGTTGACCTGGAATGTGAGAACATTAAACAGGAGAGGTGCAAACGAACAACTAGCGGAAGCCCTAAACTGCTTCAAAGCAGACATTACTGTCATATAGGAAATACAATGGGATGGGCCGGGCAAAAAGAGGATGAAAAACTGTGACATCTACTACGGACCCTGTTATAGTGAGCAGAAACAGCGACTATTCGGATGCGGATTTGTTATGTTCCAGACTAAGGCAACAAGTCTTATGTTTCAAAGACATTAGCGGACGCATTGTAACAATCTGCATCAAGGCCAAATTCGCCAACATAAGCCTTATATGCGATCACGCCCCAACGGAGGAAAAATATGATATAGCTAAGGATTGCTTCTATGAGCTCCTTGATAAAACCTATGAGCGACTACAGAAGTACGATGTTAAAATCATACTGGGTGATTTCAACGCAAAGATAGGAAGCGAAGACATCTTTAGCAGTGTTGTAGGAAAACATAGCCTACACGACAATACGTCTGGTAACGGACTTAGGCTAATTGAGTTCGCTACGGAGCGGAATGCCACTATAGCCAGCACACGGTTTCCTCACCTCGATATCCATAAGGGGACATGGCGGTCTCCAGATCAACGAACGGTCAACCAAATTGATCATATTGCGATAGACAAGAGGCACGCATCCAGTATTTTGGATGTCCGAACATTCCGAGGAGCTAACATTGACTCGGCCAAGGTAAGAATTCGGATATCCACCACGCTACAACAATCCAGAAATACTGTGAAAAAATTCAATGTAGAAAGACTGCAATCGCAAGAGACCGCCAAGACCTTCGCGCAACGCGTATCCCTTAACCTCTCAATTATTTTTATACCACCAGCATCGAATGTCGTAGAACAATGGCAACGATGCCATTAGATCAGCGGCAACTGATGTGCTAGGTTTCTCGCGCCTACCAGCAAGAAACCCCTGGTTTGATGAGGAATGCCAACAGATGCTCGCAGCCATGAACGAGACCTATAAGGCTAAGCTGTAGGTGAAGACGAGAGCTGCCGTTGAGCTCTATAGGCAGAGAAGAAGGGAAGAACACCGGCTTTTCAGAAAGAAGAAAAAAGAGCAAGAAAAGCACGCGATCGAGGATGTATAGTTGTGCCACTCCTGCAATGATGTTCGTAAGTTTAACCAAATTGTAAAAAGGATTCGGTGCCTGTCGAGATGAACAAGGAAATATCGTAGTTGAGACACAGTCGAACCATTCATTATTGGCAACGACAGCGAAAACTGTCAACCACCCGACCTGAGTGTAGTGAGGATACAAAAAAAAAAACAAAAAATACAAATGTTTGGCGCAACAGGCTCGTCAGTACCCAGGGACGAGCTTTTTCACAACCATTCATGTGTGCGTGTGTACTCTTGCACAACGGCGGGACCTCCTGTTTTATGCCGAGATTAGCTTTTCTTGACAATTGATACTACTCGGATGACTTGTCAGATCATTACGAGAGGAGGGCCAGTGAGAAATCATTTTAGGTGTTGCTACGGCTGGGAATTGAATCCAGACCTTCTTCGCGGCAGTTCAACACACTAACCATCGCTCCACTGAGCCCGTCGAGTGAAGTGAAGTTAGGATAGCAATATTTAAACTCAAGCTTTATAAGGCGGCCGGAAATGACGGGCTTGCCGCCGAGCTTTATAAAGCCGGCGAAGATGACTTGGTAAGAAATATCCACCAACTCATAACCCAAATCTGGAGGAAAGTATGCCTGAAGAATGGAACCTCAGCATCGTTTGTCCGATCCACAAAAAAGGAGACCCTCTAAACTGCGTCAACAACAGAGGCATAATTCTGCTCAACATCGCCTGCCAGAATTTATAAACCGTTTACCAACAACCTGATCGGCCCTTATCAGTGTGGTTTTAGGCCAGGAAAGTCCACAACCGACCAAATTTTCACACTTCGGCAGATTCTGGAAAAAACACAAGATATCCAAATCGATACCCACCCATTCATCGATTCTAAAGCCGCATACGACCGCATTTATAAATACGACCTATACAGAGCCATGTCTAGTTTTGGTATACCCCCCAAACTCGTCCGTTTGTGTAGGATGACGATGGAGAATTCTCGCTGCTCCATCAGGGTCGGAAACGACCTCACCGACACATTCGATACCCAAAAAGGATTTAGGCTAGGCGATGCGCTATCATGTGACTTCTTCAATCTGATTTTTATTTTTATTTTATTTTTTTAAATTCATTTTTATTTTATTTTTCTTAAAACTAACTTCGGCCTATTATCTAATATATAAATATAGAAGTAACACAATTTTTTACAAAAAATTGAAAAACTTGGTTCCTTGTATTTTTTTTTATTTTATATAAACTTACATGCTATCGACTAACTTAAACTACTTAAAATTAATTGAAACTATCTAAAAATAACTTAAAAACTAGAACAGCAACAGCAAGCGTTTGTTTTTGTGACACCACGACTGCTTTACATCTAAACCTAAGACTAAAGCTATGTAAGTCGGCCATAAAATAACAATTTTAAGTCAACTATCTTTAACACTCATTCAACCACCACAACAGGTTCTCCTGTTGTGACCTACCCCGACGGTCCCAATCGGACACACTCCTGCTGAACCGCAGGCGCTCTCCTCCGCCCTGAGCGACGACGTCTCGGTCGTATAGGAGCCGCCTATCCACAGTTCGTCGGAAGACGTGGTAGATTAGCGGAACCGCCGATCTATCCTGCATCAGCCCTCGACTATCCAAATATAGGAATGCTTCGGGCGGAAAAAAGCCGCATAAACGCGCACTCTCAAAATATTCATCATTGGGGTAGAATGCGGATAATATCCGCAGCTTCAGGGGGTAAGTGTCGCAGTACAATGTTGGATATACCATCGACTCCCGCTGACTTGTTTTTCTTTATGGAATCGAAGATGATCTGGAGTTCCACCTTCGAGATTAACAGGGGACTAGACCCACTTCGTTCGGCGACTATGGGGTTTGCCAAGTTTTCGTCATCAAACCGGGTGAAACCACGTAGATAGAAATGATGGAGCAGGGCATTGTTTCCAGGACGCGGTTCGGGCGAATGCTATCATTCACCTTATACACTTCCTGAAAGACAGCCCCCACTGCCTCCACTTTCTCCTGAGGATCTTCAATAACATAGAAATCGTCGTCGAAGACAGCTTCCCCCGGATCAATTCCTGTTGTCAAAAGTATGTTTGTATTGTCAGTTGTTCGTTGGAGCTTAATACACGGAAGGTCGTTATGACCTTTCCTCCTAAAGATCTTACTAATTTGTGGAAACATACTCGGGTCGCTGGAATTTACTCCCCGAATTCTGTTACTCCAAAACAAATTAATGGACAACCGATAGTTCTCCTTGAACAATTGGTTGATGTTTTTGATCGACGCCTTCAGTGTACTAATCTCCGGGTCGCGTGGTTTTGTCAGTCGTCTGTACAAGAGTTTAAGTCTTGTCAGAAGTCCGCTTTTTTGTCTGTGTAGTGCGTCAATGGTCGCGTTTCTGTCATGATCTTTGTATTTCGGTATCGTCCTGTTCATTGTTCGTTGAATCGTTTCGTCCATTTGTTGTAAGTATTCGTCGATTTCGTTGTTTGTTAGGTTTCTGTTGTTTGGTGGTGAAATGGCCCTCGAACGTAGTTCTCTTGATAAGGCGTTGGTGAAGCAAGGCCAGCGCATCTTACCGTAGTTGTAAGAATGCACAGGCACATACTCCTCCAACGCCACAAGCTCGTGGCGCTGTATTACGGCGGCGAGTCCGCAGTGATCACTGTCGTACTCAATCGTCCGTAAACAGTTTCGCGGGTGTTGACCTACTCTGTTAGTAACTGTCAGTCTTGTGTCTCGCAGTAAAAGATCCAGGAAAGCACCGCTTCTCGGAAACGATGGCCTATCTGTGGCGAAAATGTCGATCCTACATTCAACATTGTAGTGGACCATCAAATTGTAAAGATGGTTACCCCGAGGATTTTGTAATTTATTTCCCCAATCTTCGTGTTTGGCATTTAAATCTCCGGCCAAAAGATAAAAGTTCTCCACTGAGTTCAGTCTTAGAGATTCGAAAAATTTTCCGAGCTCTGTTGGAAAAAGTGTAGGCTGAGGTGCTTCTGGTGCGTAGGCCGCTTTCACATACAGTCGCTTCCCTTGTAGGAGAGGAATGCATATGACGCAGCCGTCTAACCACTTCGCGAGTTGGAGAGCGATTGTCTTCAAACTGATTCTTGAGAGGATTGTGCAAAACTCACGAGCCAACACCAGAGGTACAATTTTCCAAAAATCGGTAAAACTACTTGCATACTATACTAGCCACGTTTGCTAGTACAGAGAAGGAAGCGGCAAAAATGGGCTAAGCAGTAAATGAGGGCAAGAAGAAGTATATGCTGTCAACACGAAAGGACACCCAACATCGACGAATTGGACGGAACGTCACCACTGACAGATATAATTTTGAGGTAGTACTGGACTTTGTCTATTGCGGCTCCGCTATTAACTCTAACAACAACATCTCGTCAGAAATTAAACGAAGAATCACTCTTGCCAACCGCTGTTTCTTCGGGCTAAGAAGGCAATTTAGTAGTAAAGCCCTCACTCGAACTACTAAGGAGAACCAATATAAGACTCTGATCATCCCAGTCCTGCTCTACGGCGCTGAAGCATGGACCGTCTCAAGAGCGGATGAAGAAATCCTTGGTCGATTTGAGAGGAAAATTCTTCGCAAAATCTTCGGTCCCGTTTGCGTTGACGGGCTATGAAGACGAAGATTCAACCAATAACTATACGAGCTGTACAGCGACATGCCCCTGGTCAAAAAACTCCGCATTGGACATTTAAGGTGGCAAGGACGTGTAGAACGAATGAACGATTCCCAGCCAGACGTCGGCCGCATTAAATATAAGACCTCGCCGTAAGTGGCGCGCACAAGTAGAAACCGACCTCAACCGACTTGTAGTGCTCAACTGGAGGCAGTTAGCTAAGGACCGGGCTAATTGGAGAGGCATGTTGGTTGAGGTCCAAGTTCATCCCGGAGTGTAGCGCCACTTAAGTAAGTAATTAATACCACATAAGTACCGCTTTGAATTATTTAATTGCAAAATGCTGGAAACTCAATCAACCGTCAATAGACCACCAAAACCTAATCCAACCTAGTGAAGACGCCTGGAAAGAGTCCCAGAAACTAATTAAGAGCATTTGGCACACGCTTTGAAACAAGTTGTGGACAAAAATGTCCAACCAGCAATACGCGAAGTAATATTTGATAGTAGTTATGGGGGAAATGGTACATGTCTAGGCTTATAACATAAGCACATTCCGAAATCGATAAATAATGTCTGTTAGTATCTTTACACTTCCCCTAGAGCAACGACAAACGGGGACACCATATTTCATTAATTTGACCATCCAGTAAAATACGGCGACGCTATGAAACTATAGAGAAGGATGAGGCAATAGTCGTTTTAAAAGTAAACGAGGTCATCACTAAAGTAAAAGAGGATGGCATAGCCGAATTAGACTAATTTAGTAAGGGGCTCTAATACCCATATAGTCTCCGATTGGATCTTAAAATACCAGGTCGAGCCTTTGATCTGATCATTCTAATCATACTCTTATTGTTAGTCAGCTAAAGTATTGACCGTATTTGAACAAAACATTGGTCCAGCGCAAAATACTGCAGTCTTTGAATCCATTGGCGAATTTCGTTTCGTGTGCGAATACACAACGGTGACCTACTCACCTTAGAAAAAACGCGTTGGATAAACATGGATAGGACATATAGAACAAATGAAAACCAATAATTTAGCGATGAAATAGGCATTACAGTTTCTGGGTGTGGAAGCCAGTAAAATAAATACTCGATGAGTCACTGAACCACTATCTTTGGTTTTCTACCGAAATGAATGCTATGATGGCACAACGTCCAATCCCATCTTCCTAATTGCATGTGCCATAATTGTTAAAATGTTAAATTACTAAGGAGACCTTAACTTCAAAGACGATCTCAAATGGACAATTTGAAAAGCTTTGGTAAGGGACAGTGAATAAAATACAGGTGTTGTTACATTTAAGGTTTGAAGCGGGTACTCTTTTCTGTGTAGTCCATTTCAGTGAGCACTGAAACACTGCATCCCAAAAGATGCCATCCTACACTTTGCGTATCAAAAAACTCAGCGTGCGCTGATTAGCAATGTGAAGGTAACGAGCCATGATAGCCCAGTTTCGTCGGCAGAAAATTTATAGTTTTCATTTTGTCGCACAAAGCGATATTTGAATGTCACGTAAACGCACTGAAAAAGGGCACCTTAGCCGGAAAGCACATGCGACTTGACATCCTCAAAGATTGTTCATCAGAGATACGATATATTATCTATAGGGTTTAAGTCTGAAGCCGTTTCAAAATCGGTTGCAGCCAGCCTAATTCGCCCTTTTCAGTTTGCCTTTACAAAAATACAAATGAAGCGTTTGGAGGATTTTTTAAAAGTTTGTCTACACATTCTGAAAATATTTCGCAAATCCTGTCTTTTCAATAAAAAATATTACTAGCATTGTAAAACTCTTCAGTTTTGTTTGCATCAAAATGTCTGTTTACAATTTTTATTATTTTTATCAAAAGAGTTATAGAAAAATGGCTCCAAACGCTGATAACTCAAATTTTTGAAAACCTCGGTTAGCCCTATCATCTTCTAAGCGCTAGAAATATGCATTTTTGGCGCAACAGCCTCGTTTGTACCTAGGGTTTAGCTTTCTCACAACCATTCATTTCTGCCTGTGTACTTCTTGCATGATGGCGGAAACTCCTGCTTTAAGCTTTTTCTAGACGATTGATAGTACTCGTATGATTTGTCAGATCATCACGAGAGGAGGGCTAGTGAAAAATCATGTAGGTATTGCTACGGCTAGAAATCGAATCCAGAACTTCAGCAAATCTAACTACCATCGCGATCCTAAGCATATGCTTTTAGGTTAGGTAATGTACATATTCAGAACCAAATCTTGTTTCGGTATACCGTCACTGTATGAGGGATGAGGATGAGGAACTGTAGCTACTCGATCAAGCTCGGCAACGACATCACCAGACCACTCGATCGCAAAACGGAATAAAGCACGATTCTTTAAAATCAATCTCGACAGGGCAATCTTTCATAAATCTGTGCAACTGCTGGGAAACAATGACGATAGTATATAGGTAGAGAAGGAGTGACGATAGTATAGAGAAGGAGTGGCTTAAATGTAACTGCTAAATCGTAAGAGAACCAAGTATATTGTGTCAGCAAGAAAGCCCTCACAATATCGAACAGAACCCACAATCGAAAGCTACTGTCTTTAGGGATTAAAAGACATTGTCTAACCTGGCTTTGACAACCACATCACATCAGAAATCACACGAAGAATTACTCTTGCCAACTGCTATTTCCTTAGGCTAAGAAGACGATTTTGTAATAAAGCCCTTATTCGAACTACTCAGGAGATCCTACATAAGACCCTGATCATCCTAGCTTTGCTTTACTGTGCTGAATCATGGACTGCATCAAAAGCGGATACTTAAATAGCTCTCGATTGCTTTGACTGAAAAATTCTTGGGAATATCTTCCTTCCCGTCTGCATTGATGGGCTACAAAGGGTCATAGCTTGGTCACTACGAAAGCTTGGAGATGTAGGTCAGTGTTTGAATCCAAGCCAGGTGGTGGACGAAGAGGAAGACCTTAAGTGGAGCGCCCCAATATAAATCGACCTAAAAGGAAGTAGTCGGAGGTCTATTTTCAAACCAGTCTGTATCGCAGCTTAAGTCCAGAGTGTAGGCAAAGATCTTAACGAAAAAAATCCCAACAAAGTAGCTAAGGTAAGATGAATTTCTACGAACAGCATGGAATTGCCTGTTTGCCTAATTGTCTTACTGGGATAGGAACAATCGGTAGTGTATATGTGACTCGAACAAAACTCAAAGCCTGTTTGACGATTATAATGATTGAAAATTGGAGTAAACGTTCTTTAAGTTACGGCCATCGAATAAGAGGCGTGCCTTTAACATTTGTACAAGGTATACACCATGTCTCAGACCGTATATCCACGTATATATCACTGCACTTGTGTGTGTATCCCAAAATTGTCTTGCATTTTTCATAGGCAATTCATTTTTCTAAAGAATGTTCATTTTAAATAATAAAAAAAACATTTGCCCAACGGCGACATAGTGTTGCATGTCACGTTCTCTGTGGACTTATTAACATACGGGTAGCATCTTATAAAAATACATTCTGTATGTCACCATTCGCTGATCATCTAAAGAAACCCATAACCCAATGCAGCACTTCCGTGTGACGTTCTCGGCTGAAATAACTTTCCCTTTTATTCGCTTCCGGAAAAGAAGCTGTGCCACAAACGAAATCGAAATCCCTCCATAAATATTCAATAAAACACTTTTAAGTAGGTGATCACATTCTCCGGCGCTGCCCACATGAGTTTGGTTGGAATGAGAATGCAGCCTTAAGGGACCCATAAATAGGGATCAGTCGCAAAATTGTAAACAACAAACAAAAAACGAGGAAAAAGAAACCTCTCCCAGATGCACATATGACAGCATCACACACGCCCACAATTCAACCCGCACTTTTGCATCCGAAAACAAAGAGATGCACAGATGCGCGGCATCCGTACTTTTTGCGTCTCGGCGCGAGGAAAGAATGTACGCATTGTAGCGGTCGCGTTGTTGACTTATTAGCGCGCCCATTGATGGCCATAACTCTGTGTGACAAAGAAATGCCAAACAAACACATATTTCCCACCTGGAGCATAGGGCGCCGACAATACCCCAAAAACCACCAGCGACAACTGTCGAAAAAGTGATCTTATGACGCAAACTTTCACTTTTTCTTTACTTCTGTGGTCGGGCAGAAGTAGAAGAAGCAGAGTGAGGTCATTGTTGAGCCGGATATGGTCGAAATGTGTTAGATTGGGCCGCAACTATTTTCATCTTCTGTTGATTTTCATGAAGTGCGTGTGTGTGTTGATGTATCTTTTTCGTTCGCAAGTGATTGATTTGGATCCGTGAATGTTTTTTTTACGACCTGAATCAAATGGATTTTGTTGGTCGTCCCTAGGTTGACATGACACTCAAATGAGATATGATGTTTGGGATCGCATTCGAACTGTCCCAAGAAGGTACTTACTCCCACTGACAAAATAAACTAAGACGCACGTCTCAATCTGGAAAATTGGTTTTCTAATTTTGATGTGTGTCGTTCTCGAGGAGTGGATACTTTATTTTGGGTGCAAGGCAATTAGCTTTCATCAATCATTGTACAGGCGGAAGATAAATCCGTGAAAGTTGACGTGCATCAAGATGCTTGGTACATGTGAGGAATGGGATTTACCTTGCACTTTACATTAGGTCACTGGGGATTTTTAATTGTCAAATATTTTCGAACAATATCCATCAATAGTACGGGTTTTTGTTCTATGAATTACTTTCTAAGTGCACTCAGAAGATGATAAAAGGGAAATGGGCCTTGCAATTGATTGATCCAATGAGTTTTTACCTGAGAAGTGAAATCTGGGATATTCTGGGGTCTATGAATGATAAGCTGGATTGGGTGAAAGTGGAACTACGACAAATATGAAACAGAGAAACATGTCTGAAGCAAAAATGTCTTTTGTCCCTATGTAGGGGTCCCCATGCAGGGACCACCTGCAAATATCACCGCAGCATCATACCAACAAATTGGGCTGCTAAAAAAGGGGGCAGAGGGTATATAGGAAACATCATGTCCATACAATTTTAACATTTGTATGGACTATGGCACGTGTCTCAAAGAGCGAATAAGAAATAAATAAAAATGAGAATGAATCCCACAGATGGAGCAGTTGGGAAGCATTACTAGGTTTATGATCCTTCATGATGTTCTTCTCTAGAGACGGTAGAGTTGAAACGTTGTTCCCATCAGTGCCGCTAATTTTCGGCCTTAGCCAGCACGCCTCTCCAATTTAACCGGTCCTTAGCGAATGCCTTCAGTTGTGCATTTCAAGTTGGTTGAGGTCGATTTCCACTTGTACTTATGGCGAGGTCTTCCTCTACTGTGTCCGACGTCAGGCTGGGAATGGAAGAATTTGCGAGCCGGAGTATTGATATACATTCGCTCTAGATGTCTTAGCAATCTCCATAGCTCGTCAGATCAAATGGGACCGAAGATATTTCGAATAACTTTTCGTTTTCTTGTCCGCTTTTGATACGGTCCATTCTGGTTATCAGGACTGTGATGCATCTTATCAGGACTGTGATGCATCTTGAAGTGAATAAGTGGTTGGCAAGAGTAATTCTTTGTTAAATTTCTGACAAGATGTTGTTGTCAGAGTTAATAGCAGAGCCGGGGTATACAAAGTCCCGTACAACCTCAAAGACGTCATCCGATATTGTTTGGCTCTAAATTTTTTTCTAAATGAAAAATTTGGATTCTGTTTCACTCCGCGAGAACTTCCGGCGACAGATTCTCGAACTCGTATCAAATGTTGTCCTTAAGGGCTTCTAGAATCTCGGGCTTATTCACGTAAACATGGGGTTTAAAAAAAAACAAAAAAGTCTGGAACTGTTAAATCGGGCGATCTTGCGGGCCAGTGCAAATCGCCAAAACGAGAATGAGGCGACGGGAACGCCGCTTTCAGAATATCGGTTGGGGCTCGCGCAGTGTGTGCCGTTGCCCGTCCTGTTGGAACCACATGTCCTCCAGTCCTAATTCGTTCAATTGCGACAGAAAAAACTCGGTCCTATAACACGCACCGTTCACTGTTGTCGTTTGACCAGCGGCGTTCTCGACAAAAATGTTCCGATGACTTTAAGCGGGTGTAACTTTGAGCGGGTATTATGGCGGGATGGCGAGCGACAGCTCGACATCCTCGGCAACAGCGGCGATATTCTCAGCACAAAGGGCGCTCCGGGGCCGACAACATCTCGTGTGGTCCCATACTCTTCAAGGTTGGTGGCCAAACGGCGCAGTGTTTGCGCAGTCGGTGTCGGACGGCCGGAGAATCGGCGACGGAAATCGCTTGTATTCTACATCTGTCTAGTCCACAAATGTCAAAACAGATCTGACATAGGGTGACACTTGCAAAAATAAGAGCATCTTCCAATAGGGTGATCTCTTTCGGCCCACCTTGTGTATATGTCAATGGTGACATTCTGTCCAACTCGTCGATACGGTGTGCCCTTTCGAGTTAACAGCATATACTTAGTCTAACCCACATTTACCGTTAGTCCCATTTTTCCCGGTTCCATCACTATACTGGCAAATGTTGCCATGACATAACGTTAAGTCCGACCAATGATGTCAATATCGCCGCATATGCTAGTAGTTGCACTGATTTATGGAAAATTGCACCTTTGGTGTTGAATGGAGAGTTTTATATAATCATCGAAAGAATGAGATTAAACAAGTCACATGACAGTTCATAGCCTTGCCTAAACTTGCCTTACAGCGTCATTGGTTCTGTTCAAATATTATGTCTCTATCTGTTGGATGGTGAGTGCTTATCTATAGTCAATCATTTCTCTATGCTATTCTAAGTCAGATCCAGTATAAGCACTTTAAGGAAGTGTCAATGTAACTTTTAGTTATTTATTTGATATTTGCTCTTTGAAAAAGTCGTCTTAGACAGCCGCTTATCAACAAAAAAAATCCTTTTAAGTTAAACATTTAAATTTGTTGGGCGACTGGTAACAGAGAGATTCCAGAGAATTGTTAGGATAATGAACTAGCAACAAAAAAAAACACATTTCCAACCTAACCCAAAAGATGTAAATATGATATTCGCATTGGTTTATCTAATTATCAAATGCGAATCTGATGTTTACCTCTTTAAGATAATGCTACCGTGTAAAAGGCTACAAAACAGACTCAACGAAAGGTGGCACTGCGTAAAATTCTTTTAAATGTAGAAAAAATTAGGTAAACTCGAACCACTTGCTGCAGCCAAGATAGAAAGTCCACCACGACACAACAAATGAGAAAAATTAAAACTAAAAAAATGCAATTTCCAGAGACCTCCAGGTCCTTTGCAAAGCTCGTACCCCTTAACATATCGATTAAGACGATAGCACCAGCATCTAATGTCGAAGAACAAATAGTACGATGTCAACATGTTATTACATCAGCAGCAACTGGTGTCATAAGTTTCTCGTTCCCACTAGCAAACAAACCTTTGGTTTGGTGAAGAATACCGGAAAATACTCGCATACGAAAAACTAATCATGCAAGCTAAAGCTGCAGGTTGATACGGGGCTGCCATTGATATTTGTGCGCAAATAAGAAGACAAACATCAACTTAAAAAAAAATTGGGTAAGAAATGGGTGCCATCTAAGACATTATGATGGAGTAGCGAGAACTCTCCATCGTCATCCTTTACAAACGGAGTTTGGGCGGTATACCAAAACTAGACACGGCTCTGAATAGTTCGTTTCTATAAATGCTGTCATATGCGGCTTTGAAATCGATAAATAAGTGTCGCGTATCGATTTGGACTTCCAAATCACAAAAAAGTTGGTTTTTGTGACGAGGCTTTATTTTGGGGGGTTGAACTTCACCGTAATAAGAACATAAGACATTCAAAAATTGAGGACTTATTTCATACGCTTTTGGGGACTTCAAACTACCATTGGGGCATTATTTAATTTCGTTCGTAGGGGACTATTTCTGGAGCCTATCGATAGTTTAAAGAGAAACAAAATTGATGCTTAAAAATCAAATCACGATTAAGTTCAAAGTCAAGTTAACAAACTTTCAGATTTGACGAAATTCACCAGAATTCAGTTACAATAAAACATTTTACTTGCGTTCTCCACAGCATATTAAATTCTACAAACATGTGTAATTAGTTCATTTTTCCAAAACTCTGCCTTCACTTCCTCTCTCTATCGAAAAAATAAGCCCCTACTTATGTAATACAATATAATTGCAGCTGCTGCAGTAAATATAAACCAGTGAGGTCCATAAAAAAACACACTTGACATCGATACCGCATTGATCAAGCAAATAAGATCCAGAAGTGATCCGTCAAAATGTGTAAATATATCACACTCAAAAGCCAAATATACTTTAGTAGGTCTTATACCTACTCCAATGCATTCAGTACCTTTGTGACAATAAATGATTTTACTACAAGCAACGGCAGAGCTTGTTTAATAAAAAAAACCGAAACGAATATCACATCTAATTGGGTCAACATTTTTATTATTAAACATTTTTTTATTGGGCAAAGTGCCTTGTACTCAGATGAAAATGAGATTGACTGTTTTGTTTGTGCGTGTGTATGGGCGGGAAAAGACACAACTAAAAATTCTCAAGCTAAAGGGCTTATGATGACGATTTTTATTTTTTTTTTCATTTTGGGAAAGTGCAACGAAGATACGCAAGATAAACAAGAAGAACAATCGCAAATACATGTGCCGATAAGAGGAATGAATAAATATTTAAAAAAAAAAATACAACAACAAGACTCGGAGTGTATCTGTTACTGAAGAGGATTGTTTACATGGTTGTCAGTTCAGAGACGCTGTTAAAATGTAAAAAATCGAATTGAACGTAATTAATACGCTGGGGTTTTGTTTTGGGGATAAGGGCTAAAGATGCTTTGGGTTTGTATCGGTGTGATTAATAATGAGCAAGAGATTGATGTTTATTGGACAGAATTGTACCAGAATCAAAATATTGTACAAGTGATTCTAATTTGTTATTACAAAGTTGATAATAGTCTTAAAATGACATACTTGATTGAAGGGGTAGGGGTTATATGGCTTAACTGATATGCTATACCCGCTATCTGATAGTGAGCGTTTTTTATTCATTCATTAGAAGCGTTCTGATAAAGTGAATGATTAGATTGAGGTACGACGTCTTTGAAAATAATCACTACCGTTGGAGTTGTGGAGGCAGTTCTAAATCGACGACCTTTAAATCTATGTAAGATTCATCCAGAAATCGCCGGCTTAAAGTGACTTGATGATCAGCTAAGCAAATAGCTAAATCCAGAGTTATTGTGGATATATGTACTGGTTGTTGAAATCATTCATTAACAAGCTAATCAACTACTTTGAGTGTCGTTTTACAACTGATCAAATCTTATCTTTTTGGTGAATCCTGGAAAAAATCAAGACGTCGATAGCCATCACCTATCATCGATTTTAAAAGCCAAAAAGACAGCGCTTATAGGAAGAAACTCTACAGAGCTATATCTAGTTTAATCAAATCACATAAACTCAGCCATTTAAGCAGCATGATGATGAAATTTTTTCACTGTTTCATCAAGATAAGCAATGACATGTCCAAATATTGGATACCAAAAAATTACTTAGGCAAGGTCATTTCTTGGATGTTATTCTGCAGAGGATTATGCTGATTACTCGAACCAACACCAACGACACAATTTTTGTCAGCTAAGGTAACTCTTTTTCCGATTTCCTCCGACACAAATTCTTCGCGGAATCTATTTACGAATCGTAGTGTAATGATTTTTATCCGATGACACATACCTCGAATGCTATTTCAACCTCCGACGAAGTATGCGTTGCGGAAAATTGTCGGCGCCGACGGATACCTCACTAGGACAGAATATATGGCAATAATACTGAAATCCTTGGAGAAACTTAATAAGATGTTATCGATACATTTGTATAGAAAAGGAAGCTGACAAAATGGGTTTAGTCTGAGCAATACCAAATATATTCTGTCAACAACAACGAACTCACAACATCGATGAATTGGACAGAAGTCACAGCTAACAGCTACAACTTGAAGACAGAGAGGTACCATGTCCACCTTGTCTCCGACACCTCGACTGAAATCAAACAAAGAATAACTCTTGCGAAAGCCTGCTTCTTATGGCTAAGTCGGCAATTTAATAATAAAGCCCTTAGGTTGGTGGGTAGATTGGGTAGGCATTCATCATAAAACTTCACATTCAAAGTTTAAGATGAATAGGGCATGGACTAATAGTCATTTGCTTATTCTCCTTCAGGTGGTAGACGCTGGCGCAAAAGTGATTGATAACCTGCAATGGGATTCCTAAAGAACAGACAAGAAATGGTTCTGCAATGAACTATGATTAAACATTTCAAGAGCATCCACCGCTCTGTAGCCTCACAGAATGAGTGGAATATAAGTTCTAAAGTTCTAAATGAAACAGAATCTTATGTGGATGTAGGTAACCATGCAGAATATGACGAAAAGCGTATTAACAGACTTCTATGATATTACAGAACCTCACTGTCTTTGTTGGTATGGGCACACAGTTGGCATAACCTAACAAAAAACCACACAATGCAATGTGCATCTTGCTCGCCGATGGTTCTTCATCTTTCACTGCCCGGCATTATTTCCATTTAAGAGCTGTTGGAAATGCTGCTAGAAAACTTTTTTACAAATTCTAGATAGTTGAAATTTAATAGAGATTGATTTACAGACTTGATACAACTTGCCATTAGGATTCAGGATACTGTCATCTATAAAACTAAATCAAATTCGGATGTTCCTTCAATATTAAAACAAAGAAGTACGAACTTGTCCTCACTTCCTCTTTAAAAGATGGCATAGATATTTAATGTACCCCTTCTTTGGCTGTCTTAGTAGAATGGCATTCTAAGAAATCAATTTATGAACGCATCAGATATGGAACAACAACACCAGCCATACCTCAAAGGTGCCCACTTTGTATCACATTAAAATTTATAAGCTGATCGAACGTAAGATGAGTCAGCGGCTCTTCGTGCTCTAAGAATGATTTCGTCTAAAAGACCAGACATGCGGCTGATGAACTTCTCAGATATGAAACTATAACACCAGCATTAAGCGAAAGCGATACACTTGGTATTCCTATGCAAACTTAATTTAGCAGAGCATACTATTAGCAGATCAATCCCAAGATTCAACAGCGGTACTACCTGCTAATCACCGAATAAATTCGACCAAAGCTGGTTCTGAAAACAATTTTTTTTCACACATGCGCGCTACTATAATTGTTGTCATGTGGAAACAGCCTTACGCATATAACTACTGTAGAAGGAAGAGTACTTCTTAGTACTATCCTGCCTCTCAATAGGAAGCTTCACCTTTTTAATACCTTCTGCTTCTGAAATGTCTGAACACTTAGTAACGCAATGGACTTCGTCTTATCTAACATTGCTGGCGAAATTCTAGAATTCACTCCTATTGACATTGATACCACGGGCTCAATGGCGCGATGATTAGTGCGATGAACTGCCGTGCAGAATGTCTGGGTTCGATTACCAGCCGTAACAACACCTCAATGATTTTTTACTGTCTCTCCTCTCGTGACGATCTGACAAATCATCCGAGTACCTAGTATCAATTGTCAAAAAAAGCTTATTTTCGCCGTTCATTTAACGAAGGTTTTTGTGTTCTGAGGAGCTTTGTCTGACAGTTTTATACTTTTATTTATTTGTGAAACTTTCGCAAGAGAAAGGCCTGTTGGTTTTCAGTCAGCGACATATCTATCAACCGAAAGGCTTTGTAAGAATTTCAAATATTCTTAATTTTTACCAAAAATCTGCGTTGCGTTTGTACCCACTCAGAATTAATCTTTAAACCAATTACCATACCAGACCACCTCCAGAACATCATTGCAAAATCGCATCAAATCGAAAAACCCATAAAAAAAGACTGCCTTTCCTGATCTGAACTGCAACATGCACACATTTTTTTAATAGATTTTCCTCTCATATTAGTACCCACAATCAACTAATGACGCCCACATGGGATGCTAATGTCTAGAGCCCATTACCCGCAATTAGGACATGCGAATCAAAGATTGGTTTTTCCTCCTTCACGCTCGATGATACTGCCTGTCTTCGGTTGTACTTAACATCAAAAACATTTCCCCTGGTCCTAGCAACAAGTGAATTCTGTTTTTAAATTATCATCCAAACCAAAACCAGCACTTCACCCATTGCCCTAAATTCCTAAAAAACGTAAAAAAAAAATCCCTTAAAAGATTAACCACAAAGAATCTAACAATCCAGCAGAGAGATAGACAAAAATATTTGCATTCTAAAAATATATGCCCTACGTATATATGTATTTTTATTTCCCCAACACCATGGGAGCAGAGAGTACGGGGCAAAGGGCTTATTAGAATGAAATACAAAAAAAAAAAAACAAATAAAATTTCCCAAAAGAAAAAAAAAATAAAACAATTAAGATCACCACTACAAACTACCCGTTTGTTTGAATGTATGTTTCTTTATCTCAAACTTGAATTAGCCCTTTGGTGTGACTGCTGCACAATATAACTGCCGGCCGCCGCTGCCGACGACTACGACTCCACTTCACTATCAAAAGGGCACACAGCACTAAATCATTGGCGTAGCAACCAACACACCCACAGATTTACAAAAAAATAAATTCTATATCAGCAACAGCATTCGTTTATATTAGATGACCCAATTTCGACTCCCAAAATGTGTGCTTTCTGGCAGAGCCCTAAAAAACAGTTTAGACAACAATTTTTCTAGTTTCTTCGGTTGATCGACAGAGTTTTTTCTTCTTCTTCCTCTTCTTCTTGGGGTTGCCCTACAAAATTGAATAAAAAAAGCCTAAACACATATGCATGACGGCATACACTCATACAGATCGTGGGGGGAGTCGTAAAAATTGAAAGTGAAACTAGGCCACGACGCATCCAACACAAGACGTTGTGTAGATACTTTTTTTTTTTGTCGATGTTTGTTGTTGCTTTTGTTTTGGAACGAAAATGTTTGTGATAACGAATTTATCACATGAGAATATATACGAGTGGAAATGAGCCCTTTGCTGGGTGGCATTGGAGCGCGGGGCATGCGACGCTGCAACAGAGCTTAACATAATGCCCTAGAAAAAAATATACGAAAGAAATAGATGCAGACACATTTGGACGGAGACAACCACCATCAATCCTGAATAGGAGGCTGTGCTTACATTGAAAAATTATAAAGCTAGCCCGCAGTTTTTGCTTGTTGCGCCCACCTTCCCCGTTTCTTTAGATTGTTATTTTTTGGATAGTCCCCTCTCCATCTAGAAGAGTGAAAGTGAATTTACAAAAAAAAGGCAGCAAAACAAAAATGCGGGCAAAGAATCATAGTTTTTGGTTGATTCGTTTTTTTTGAGAAGAAAATAAATTGCCTTCAGGTATAGGAGAAGCCTTTGGATGGGAATCCCTCTACACCATGCCTAAGCAAAGTATGTCAAACTGTTGTGGCTGCCCAAATGCAGATCAATTGAAGAACATGTTCCATTGAATATTTTATCTCATTAATGGGTTGCATGACGACGATATTTTTGGGCTCTGCTTAATTATTTATCCAATATGATTATGCTGGAGTGTGATTTATGTCTCATAAGGGGAATAAGAAAAGAGGCATGATTAGACGCTTAATTGGAGTACAATTCATGCGAAGGGATCTTACATATTTTGGGTATGATAGACTACTGATAAATTACTTCAATATGGCGGCCTAGTTGATTGAATCTGTGGTAACGAGATACGGTTTGGTTATAAAAACAACGAAAATCTCAAATTTGCATTCATCACAAATGCTATTACAGAAAGGGCTTTGAAGGTATTTGAGCTAGGAGAGTGTGTGTCAATCTTTCCAGTTGATGGAAATTAGTGTATCGATATACTCTTATTTATTTATTTATAGAAACAATTTGCGTTCTGCATAAACTTTTAGAATGGGACGACTTTTAATAAATACGAGAAAAGTAAAGTGTGTGATAGGCCTTAGGTTATAGGGGCTGTTTTATGGAAACTGTTGTATGGAAATACTTTTTGTTCGAAAAGCAGATAAAAAGTCTACAATCTAATGTACGAATTATTAGCTATTACTTACGCTTGTCAGATTTGATATATTTGAACGATTACAATTTTTTTTAGACGGATTTGAGAGGACAGCATTATGTAACGGGTGTTTTTTTTTAGAGGTTGGTTTTTCGAATAGAGATAAAACTGACATGTTTTGGTCAAATCGAGCAACTCTAATGTCATTTATGTTCAGTTTGGTTTGCCATTTCATCATGAACAGGTTGACAAATGTACAACGCTTGCGAATCGTGCAAATTTATTTCGAAAATAATGGTTCAGTTCGCGAAGTTTACCACAAGCTCCGTCCATTTTATGGTCAACATAATCGTCTATCAGAGCAAGTAATTCGGTTAACGATGGATCGCTTTCGCACTACGTTTACTCTATGTGATAATACGCATCCGCAGAGACGTAAAACAGTGCGCTCCAAAGAGCAAAGTGTTGAAGAGGACCGCAATGAATCGATTCGCCACCATGCACAGCAATTGGAGCTTTGTCCATCAACTTAACGGAAGATTTTGCGCAAAGATCTTGGCTTACGACCTTGCAAGATCCAGCTTGTGCAAGAATTAAAGCCGCATTCGATGAGAGCATAATTTTGCGGAATGGACCTGTCAATTGGCCACCAAGATCGTGTGATTTGACTATATTAGATTATTTTCTTTGGGGATAGTTGAAGTCGCTCGTCTACGCCAACAAACCAGAAACGTTAGGGAACTTGGAAGACAACATTCGTGGCTTTATTGCTGACAAACGGCCCAAAATTCTCGAAAAAGTGGTCGAAAATCGGACCTCTAGACATGGCTTTATTCGAACGAGCTGCTGCGGCCACTTGCCCGAAATCATATTTAAATATTAATGGCATGAAATTATCCTTCCAATAAAGCCAAATCGATGGACATTAAAACGATTTTCTTGTGTTTTATTTCAATTCCCTTTACATAGCGACGGGCTCAATGGTGCAATGAACTGCCGTACAGAAGGTCTGGGTTCGTAGTAAAACCTTAATTATTTTTTCACTGGCCCTCCTCTCGTGGTGATCTGACAAATCATCCGAGTAGTATCAATTAGCAAGAAAAGATTATCTTAAATTCGCCGTTTGGAGTCGGCATAAAACAGAAGGGGCAGCCATCGTGCAAGAAGTATACATGCAAGCATGAATAGTTGTGAGAAAGCTCGGTCCTGGGTACTTATGAGTCTGTGGCCCCGAAAATCTTGGAAAGTTGGAGAGTGTCAAAGATATCTCGCGGCTTAGAGTTATGTCACCACAAAGCAAAATCAATGGCAGATTTACGTTTGTACGAGGTTTTAAACAAGTATTTGATGTCTATTCCAGGGCATGCATTTTAATTTTCATTGATGGAATACCAATGATTGGAACATGAGGTTTGTTCTTTGACGTCAATGCGCCAGGCAATCAAAGAAGTAATATGACATTACTATCGAAAATGTTTAGAGATGTTCAAAAAATAAGTCGAACCTTCTCTTTTATATCTCGGACAAATAAAAGTATTCCAAAAATGATTCGGGAACTTTTTTTCTTAAAAGCGGGATACAATTCTAAAAAATGTGAGAATAATAAAGCAATTTTTGACATATTAAACATAATAGCTCCAATAAGTTAGACCTGCGATTATTTGAACCTTTAAATATTTATTTTTATTATTAACTTATATGGATGTGCTACAAGAAATTCATTATTTTTGCAAGGTATTGAGGGCTTCATTTAGAATGATCCGATTAAGGTCAAATATGTGTAATTCCATTAAAACTTTTTTAGAGAAGCCCTCGCCATTATTGACAAAAAAACTGAGTCAGTCTTTTTTCAAAAGCATTTCTTGCGGCGAGTTTTTCACCAGCAAAATGGGTTCCACGGACAGAAACAAGTGACAATCACTGGGTGTATAATATAAGTGGCTATATGGTGAACGCATATAAACCCCCCAACCAAGGTTTCGTAGATTCTCACGAGTCACTATTAATGTGTGTGGTCTGGCGTTGTCCTGATGGAACACAATATTTCTCTTACTGGCCAAAGCTGGTCGCTTTTGGACAATTTTCGGCAGTTCGAAGTTTTGCCATATGGGTGTGGTCTCCTGTCAATCCAACCAAACAAACAGCAAAACTCTCCTGACCATCAATCCTGTCTTGAAAACCATTTACGCGGGTTCATGGCGATTGCTTACTTCAAATGATCGAATTTTAGGCAGTTCGAAGTTTTTCCATATGGGAGTAGCTCCCTTTCAATCCAACCAAACACAGAGCAAAACTTTCATGGCTTGATCACCAGTTACGCAGGTTCACCGCGATTCGGCAAAGACCATTTGGGTTGAGGTTGTCGTAAATGATTTTACAGCACCAGTCACCATCTCCTTCAGAAATGGCTCGATTTTTTTACTATCCACTAGAGATTCGCAAATGAAAATTCGGTCAATGCGGTTGTTTTTGTATCCAGCCTTATTCAAATTTTTATAAACGTTTTGTTGTGCAATGTTTTGCTGCTGGACAATGTGGTTACATGGTGGTCAGAAATGTTTGATATTTGGACTCCCAGAGCGTAGTGATCTTTGAAATAAACGGCATAGAATCGATGAAACCAAAACTGCACATTAATGGCTGTTATAGTATCAGGACCAAAAATGTTAAGCCACCTAGCTTGCATTTCGCGTTTGTATAAGAAAAACTGCACTATATGGCAACATTTTCTTTTTGCTTTGACTCACACTCAAACAAATCAGAGTCAACCAATCACAAAACTCTCAGATAAGCTTTCGTAGTAAATCTCATTCTTCTAACGGCATGCATTTAGTGTATAAGGCGAGATAAAAATTAATAAAACCATATGATTTGCCTTTCGCACTTTAATCATTTATCATTTTTTAAAAAATTAAAATTTTATTTAGAATATTAAAATCAGTTTTTCAAATAAAAACTGCTGGCCGACAATGGCCGACTTATGTGTTTTATGATAACATTGTCATGCTTCTGAAAAAAGATCACATGGGGCATTCCAATCTTCTGAATCTTAAATGACCTTCAACCAACTAACTACCCACACACTACCTTAGCTGGATTTGGTACTTAAAAATCCATTCTTAGTTCGCTTAGATTGTCTTTAAGTATCGCTTATCGAAAATAAGTGTCTAGGTAAACAATTTAAGTCTTATCAATGTACCTACATACCAAAATGAATGGTATTCGCATTATCTCTTTGAAGCCCTTCAAATCAAATCAAATAAATCAAGCAACAGAATTCCTCAAAGTGACATTTACCTTACGTTAGGTATTTGTTGAATTTGAATACAAATTATGTAACAATATAGATCAACAAGATAGATCGACAGATCTATTAAAGAAAACGAATCCGGAAAAATATTGTTTGTGTTACTTGAGGAACGTGAGACTTGCGGGACGGGAAAAATATCCTCAACTGTTGTTGTATGACACGTTAACACAAATACAAATATAACTAATTCGCGCAATAGCCTCGTTAGTACCCAAGTTCTAGCTCGTTTGCGTGTGCACGACGGCGGGTCCTCCTCTGATTTACTTTGTTGAGTTGATATAAGCTTTTCTTAACAATTGATACTGCTCAGATAATTTTTGGGATAATAGCCAGATAAAGAGAAGGCCCAGTTGAAAAAACATTCGGCAACTTCTAAACTCATATTTAAATACTGCTGGATGGCTTTAACGCTAATGCAAGTAAAGAGGACATAGTCGGAAAATGCAGACCAAATGACACTATTTCTTGCAACGGATTTACTGCAGACAGTTCAATTAATTGACTGTAGTGGAATCGAAAAAAACAACCAAAGGGCTAGGACCACTTATTGGTGCAGCCAGGGTTAGATGTTCACATTACCGAGACATAAAGTGGAAATTTCAACGGCGAAATGATGAAAAATTAATAAACCACCCAGACCAGTTCAGAGCCTATTTTATATAATGCTTTTTAGTCAATCAGGAATAAGGGCCCAGTTATAGCTATCATTGACTTTATTGCAAGGTAACACATGATGGAATTGAAATGTCACCCCCATAGCTTTTATAGGAATGATCGGAAAATTCCATTTCAGTTCGGTAGAATGACAATCATTACTTCATAGAAATAAATGTTTATCAGTGGAAAATAAGAAGTGATTTTCTGCGAAAACTATATTTAAAAATTGAAATATTTTTGAACAGCCACGTTCTTAAATTTATAAGCTTTGTTTTGAAATCAACTAGCCTTTTAATGAATTTATAAAAAAGCCGCAAGAAGCTTTTACTGGGCCTCAAGGACTAAAAGTAATAGATGTCGTTAATTACAGTTTTTCAGTAAAAACAGGTAACATTCTGAGTGCATCAGAATGTAAAGGAATATTGTTGGAAATTGTACCAAACCGTAGAATAGTTTGCATCAACTTTTTAACATCATTCCTGAAATACAATCAGAGACTGGAGTACAAAACCCGAACCAATCATGTTAAGTTGAATAGAGCAAATTTGAGGTGAACAAATGAACGAATCAATTCTGTAGACTGTAAAAGGGATATGGCATGCAATCTCTCGCTGTCAGACGAATCAGTCAATGTTTTCGATAACTACTTTCTACCCGACGTAAATGAATTAAGAAGTGATAGCCAAACTAAAGCAAACCAAAAGTTCTTAATGAAATCAATCAACAATTCCTGCTGTTATCACCAAATTGCAAACCAAATTTACTTTGTTGGACACTAAGCCATCGGCCCACATGCGTACAGTAGGCGTACCGAAGAGAATATTGCAGTCGTAGCGTCCAATGTTAATGAAGATCGTGAAATGTCAATTCGTCGCCGTTCTCAGCAGTGTTACTCAACCATATGGAAAATTTTACGTGTCGATTTGGGTTTGAAAGCCTACAAAACTCAACTTGTGCAAGAATTGAAGCCGAATGACCTACCACAACTTATAATTTTTGGTGAATGGCCATTAGAACAGCTCCATGAAAATCCGCTGTTTTATCGAAAAATTGTGTTCAGCGATGAGGCTCGTTTCTGGCTCAACGGATACGTAAATAAGCAAAACCGTCGTGTATAGAGTGATGAACAGCCACATGCCATACAAGAATTACCGATGCATCCCGAAAAAAAGAAGTTTGGTGTGGTTTATGGGCTGGTGGCATCATCGGTCCATTTTTCTTCAAAGACGACCGTGGAAGAAACGTTACCGTCAACGTCGAACGACATCGAGCCATGATACGCGACTTTTTTTGCCCCAGTTGGCTGAGTTGAACTTGGTTGACATGTGGTTTCAAGACGGTTCCACATGTCACACAACTCATGAAAGAGTGGTAATATTGAAGGATGAATTTGGATAGCAGCTTATCTCTCGAAATGGCCCTGTGAGTTGGCCGCCAAGATCATGCGATTAAACACCTCTTGATTATTTCTTGTGGCTTTATGTAAATTCGTTGGTCTATATGGACAAGCGGAACACGATTGAAGCCTTACAGGATAGCATAACACGCGTAATTCGTGGAATAGATTTGCATTTCGAGAAGATCTTCCGACGAAATGCATCACACATGATCGCGCGACGGCTTAAACAATATTTGACAGCTACGCGTTTAATTTCTTCGGAAGTTCTCCGGCGACAAATTGTTTCGGAACTCTTACGAAAATGGAAACCACCCCATAGTTGTGACTAAAATAATAAATAAAATTATTTTGTCCATTACTACAAAATTGTGTTCTAAAAAAACCACAAGATAGCTACAAGGAAAATTTGTTTAAATATATTTTTTTACTCACTTTTCTCATTTATAAAATTACACAGCCGACAGATTGTCCAACGTTCGAGAATGTATGCTTCATTTTATTTGTTCCTCAACGGATACTTCGATGGTAAACTGAGTTCCGATCGGAACTGATTTTCGTTTCGGAAATTCTTTGAACGGATACCTCGATAGGGCTGAATATAACATTTGCCAATTGTTCCAAAAATCGCGGGTTTAAATAACCAAAGTACCAACGCCTAAAAGATCCATTTAATGGCTTTTATCTTGGGGAATTCTGACAAACATCCAATAGTTTAAAATTGTGGGTCATTTACTACAAAAAAAAATATTGGTAGGAATAATTCGATCATGTTTAAATTGACGGCGAGAGTTCAATGACGAACTTCACGTAATGTTTAAATTGACGGCGAGAGTTCAATGACGAACTTCACGTAATGTCAAAATTCGTCGCAGAATTTTCATCTCTCAGGATGATGACGACGTAAGATCTCGCCTCGCTTTGAGTGATAGTACACTGCAACCTCAACCAACTTGGAGTGCAAAAGTGGAGGCAGAAATCTGAGGCACTGGAGGGATTACAGGAATAACCTGTGACAATCCCACATAAAGACCACACTGACTGTTCTTTGGCAGTCCCCATTTTGACAAATAGACAACGCATAAAGCAAATTTTTGATTTTTTTTTAAATTCCATCATTGGAATTGAATTAATTAATTAATTAATTAGAGTTAAAGACAAAATTCATCCCACTTCATCGATTCGCATTTTAATTGACAGACAATGCACAGACCGATTTGCTGCTTCTAAATGGCAAAGATTTATACAGTGCATTCCTATGATAACGTACATAACCACTAAGAAATAATTTATAATATGGATATTTCGCAATTCAACTGTCAGACAACGCATTGCCCAAACTTCTGAAACTAAGGAGCTTTCCAAAAGTAGATTTCGACTATTACATAAATAGCTGCTAAGATTGGATTTTTCAACATTGTATCCCTAAACGAGTCATTCCATATTGGCATTTTGCATTTTGACTGACAGTGTGCAGACCAAACTGATGAGCCCTAAGGGCTAAAAGGCTTTGGATGGTACATTCCCTTAGTGACATATATAACATCTAAGACAGAATTTTTCGAAATTCCATCCACAAGGTGTGTATTGTTATACTCCAATATGAAGATTGGACATTACGCATTTCAGATGACAAACTTTTAAGCCTACAGAGCTAAGACAGGAGAGGGTATTTCAACATTCCATCCCCAAGATGGTCATTTGGGACAGCCCAGCACACCTAATAATTCCTTAACTTGAAGCTTTTCATATTTTTTTTTGTTTGAATGATGGACTTTTCCATTCATTTTCCGTTCGTTTGAATGAATGGAATAAATGATAAATATTCCACGTGCTCACTCCAATGATACCTTTTGATCTAAAAATGCATGCGCACTCCTAATCAATGCTTCTTTTATCGCCCGACTGTGCTACTCACACTCATATTTTAATCTTGATTTTCAAAGACATAACTTTTATATTCGAATTATTCCCATTTATCTGGGCAAAAGATATAATAACAATGAGTTTATGCGCTCTCGGTTACTTAATCGACTTTACAGTGGTTATATACCGCAAATTATGCGATCAGTTTAGTCTGTTATACATTTTCTATACGTAGGTATATAATTTTCTTTTTGTTTTGTGTCTCTTTCTTCTACTGCAACTTTTTTTTTCGTATTTAGCTTACCACTTTTATTTTTTAAATAGTATTATGTAAGAGTTACTCTCTGGGTAAAAATAATGATGAATAGAAATACAAGAAAATTGTGTTAAATTAAAAAAAAAAAAACACAGAAACGTCGGATCTAGCATATTATGCGCTTGATATAATCCGTCGAAAGGGGCCATCATCTGAAGGGAGAAGGAGAGGCAAAAGACAGTGTTATACTAGTTTAAGTCTGACCTATTAAAACTTTCGCTGGTGTGTCGCGCAGATGAATTTTGTAACATATGCTTCTGTTTTGCGCTATTGTTGTTGGAGATGAAGTTTTTTTTTAGTTTATGCAAACAAAAATAAATCTAAGTATAATTTTAGTTTTGGCTTTTAAAGCTAGGATGGAATGTTTGCGTTTAACATTTATTAACATTTTGTGGTGTGCGGTAATCGTATGGAAATTTGAATATTTTTTTTTGTGAGTTCATTTGTTATGAAGTACTGGATTGTTTTCCACTTAATTAATTGATTTATAAAAGATAGTCAGGAGGTGGTAGATGGAATTGAAATTTAAATGAACCTCAGTCGTATGATGTGTATGATGTAATGACAGATGTGCATTGCTTTGAGACGTGCGTTTTTCATTAGAAAGCTGTGATAAATGATCCAATTTAGTTATACATTTTTTGGGGATTTTTATTGCAACACACTGGAGACTGAGATAACACATTTTTTCAATTAAAATGCAGTTACATTTAACAATGAGTTACACTTCCAAACATTCTGGGAGAACACTATATGCCTATACAGGCCATTTATGAATCACACGTTTCACAAAGGTAAAAATATTCATTTTTGCAGACGACCTTATTTTTCTAAGTGAAAGTTTACCGAAAATGGTGAATAATTTTACACGGGTAGTGGTCATTCGTATTTCACCATATGACATAAGCTGCACAAGTCTGTACAGATTTGGCAGAGACAACTTTGTGTACAGTTGGGTTGAGGGACGTGTGATGACTTTGAAAACTTATTTTAGGTGTTTAGTGTTTACGGTGACATTAAGAACCACGTTTATTAGACCAAAACAAGGTTTGGATAAGAATTTACATTTTTACTGTCGCTCTCTTAAGACCCGGAATTGTTCTTTAGTAAGAACTGTTGCCAACCAATAGGGTTGCCTGCAAAAAAATCCGATTGAACATTTAAAAAGTCTTTCTCAAGATATGTATGGGTCAATAGAAATGCCCACTTATGAAATATGTCGGATCATAAACTTAAAGTCCTTAGAAAAGAAGAGATATATTTTGACCATAACGTTTATAAAAAATATCGCTTCAAGAAAAATAAAGCTCTTACTGCCCAATCTATTTTTTTACATTCCGGGTATTTTTATAAAGATTTTTTTTCCCCTCACAATAAGGGTCCAGTTATAGTTAATATTGAAATTTTAATTAATTAATTTTCAATTTTAACTAAGGGATGAGTTCAATATATGTTAATTTTTAACTTATGTATTTGCAGAAATTAACTTTTTCTCCAACAGTAACATTTAGTTTGAGGTAATGTTTCTCATTCGACCCAAATGAAACACAATTTTTGAATGATTCCTTTTTTTGGCGCAACAGGCTCGTTAGTACCCAGGGCCGAGCTTTATCACAGGCATTCATGTGTGCGTGTGTACTTCTTGTACGACCTCCTGTTTATGCCAACTTCGAACGAACGGTAAATTTGACATAAGCCTTTCCTGAAAATTGATACTACTCGGCTGATTTGTCAGATCATCACGAGAAGAGGGCCAGTGAAAAATCATTTAGGTGTTGTTACGGCTGGGGATCGAACCCAAATCTTTTGCGCGGCAGTTCATAGCACAAACCATCACGCCACTGAGTCCGCCTAAAACTACCTAACTAAGAAAATTTTTAATTCCATCATGTTTTGTGTTCATGAAGTTGTTGAATGATATATATAACTGGACCCTTATATATTTTTTATTTTATTTTTCTTTAAATTTTTAATTTTATTATAATTTTTGTTAAAATTTAGTTTTTTTCTTACTTTAAGAGGTTAAGGGTCTTTGCTGTGCCTTCAACATTCACCGTAGTGGATGCATAATAATAATATCAATTTAGAGGAAGTCCAATCCATTCTTAAGTGCTAGAATTCTCCTAAAGGTGCGGGTGGTATGGTGAGGTATGCAAGTACCGATAGGCGGTTAGAGAAGAGGTACATTTCAATGAATTAAATCACAAACTATGGCTAAGAGGGAAGAAAGAAACGTTTGAAAACACGCAAGCATCCAGCTTGGAAAAAATATCAATGTCAACATAGTCCGAAAACGCAGGGAATCGTAAACACTTTTAAGCTGTTTAACCGACCAAACCACTCATCTATAGTCAATGAATTTGTCAAACTAGCTGTTCAACATCTAAAAACAAAAAGGCTTTGCCAAAATGCGATGATTTATCATTGAAACTTTTGAATTGCACAGGTGATGACTTACAAACCATGAACTCAATTTAATGGATGAAAACAAGACCGATGACAGTTATCTATTTCACATGTTCCATCTATATGAAAGGCAGTCCCATGTCATGCTTTGACTATCGAGGCATAATCTTTTTTAATGTGACTTGTGAGATCGTATCCAAAGTAATGTGCCTGTACTTCTGACCTGACAGATGGACTATAGACCAAATATTTACAAGCAAATCCTGAAAAAGGCCGACGATTTAAAGTTTAGGCTCATCATCTTTTCATTTATGAAAACTAAAGCTCTATAGAGTTATAATCGACTTCCGCTGGCATAATTGATCTAGGACGAAACATGATGAAGCATTCAAACACGATGAAGCCTTAAGTTTAGAAGCAGCTTGAAGAAACTTCTCTAAATATGTTTAATATGGAAGGAGTTGCGCTGTCTTGGATTTCTTAATACTAGTAGATAAAGCATAAGGTTAGCACAAAATCTTTTCTATTGAGTTAAATAGATGATATCAACATAATAGGAGTTTCCAATGGTCTTGGAGTCAACATAGACAAGACAAAGTAGCTGTAATTAGTAAACAAACGTTTAAAGCAGTTTGCCAGCAGCCGGTTTTAAGTGTTATGTCTAGTTTTTGTCCCCCCCCCCCCCTGACACACATTTCTGATCATGCAGGATAGAAATAAAGGATGCACACGACAACGTTAGGGTATGTAATGTCATATCTTAGACCTTTGATTTGGAAAAGGATTTCAGACAAAAAAAAGCGTTTTCATGCAACTTAGGTATAAATCCATACATTTTTCAAAACCGCCGATACCGGCAGAATTGATAGATAGCACAGGTTCGTTCGTTAATATAGAAATGGAAATCTTCGAAATAAGTAAATGAGTTTAAAACCAAAGTAGCATCCCAGCACTATCTTTCGGCTCCGAAGAATAGACTCATGGAAAACAATTCTTTTGAGAGAGAAAATCGTCAAAAGATATTCAGCTCTGTTGTGATGATCGTTGTGCAGGGCGTGGACCTAGTAAAAAAGTCGCCTAAGATGTGTTGAACATGAAGAGCGATTGATGCCATAGAGAAACATGTCACCTTAGATGACACACAGAAAGACTTAGCTAACTGGACCGCGTAGACCTAGTAAAAAAGTCGCCTAAGATATGTTGAACATACAGAGCGATTGATACCATAGAGAAACATGTCACCTTAGATGACACACAGAAAGACTCAGCTAACTGAACTATCCTGAGGAGAATTCTGCATAAGCAATTGAAGACCCACGACCATCCATTTCGTTATCGCTTCGCAGTTTGGGCCTTAGAGCAGCTTTAATTTGACAATGATTTTGGGCGAGACACATTTCCTTCTCGGAGCCTGCGTTAAACACCAAAATTGTTGCAACTGGGGCTCGGAAAACCCGCACGTTATTGTCGAGAAATCAATGCATCATCAGAGAGTGACATTTTGGTGCGAATTGTGGAGTAGTGGCATCACTGGGCAATTTTTCTTATAAAATGAGGCTGGGGACAACGGTTTAATAAAGGGCGTTACATGTTAACTGACTTTTTTGTTAATGAAATTGAAGACATGAATTTGGACGATCTCTGGTTCATGCAGGATGGCGCTCCATGATGCACATGCCCATGCCACAATCGAAATTCCCTAATCGTGTTATGTATCAGCCGTCTTGGCGATGTCAATTGGCCACCTTGGAGCTGGAATTCGAGCACTTTGAATTTTTTTTATTAAGAACTGAAAAGGACCGATGTTACACCGAAAATACGGAAACGATATTATCCAAGCAAATCCGTGATCTACACCCCGACACCATCAAAAAGGTCTTGGGAATTTGGAGTGACAGATTTCTCTACTGCGAAGCCAGAGCCGAGATATCACTTGAACGACCGACGTTGTGTTCCATAATTAATGGGAATGTTTGCTCTTACTAATTAAGTCATCATACATGAATTTTCGTTCACCCGTTACTGTATCTAATTCTTGTATGATATAATGTTTAAATTTGGTTGTATGTGCTGAACAACAGAAATATTCGATACCATCAAACGTCTAAGCAAGGTGATTCACTTTTATTGGCCGATACCAACGAGATGTCACTACCAAGAGTGTTGACAGGATAATGCTGAAATGAGTTAAATAGCCACCAAGGAAAGCAAAACATTGACGAATCGGGGCGAAAGTAGAAAGGGTATTGCCTACTTTAGATCTGCTGGTAATATTGATGACATCTAGTCAGAAATTCACTTGGAAATTTTTTTTTCTTTGGCTAACAAGACAATTCTGTTATATAAGGCCCTGATAAGCCTAGTTTTCCAATGTGGATTAAGAAATTCTTAGAGTTTGGAGGTTCGAATTCTAATTTGATGTTTGCGTTGACGGACTCTGAATGCGAGTAATTAAATTTCTTGTTGGTCTGCAACCTATGAGAAAAGAGCGAACACGTTTCACTGGCCTACAGTTTAACCCAGAATACGAAAATGTGAGAAGCTGCTAGTGACAACTGGATGCCTCTTGTCCACGTAGAATGTATAGACTAAACGAAATGCATACATCCACAAACATAATAAACGAGGTAAATAATAACATTTTTTTTGAATCGTCAAGTTTTAAATCCGATTTCAAGTGGCACATTTGAGAACCTTCTCAAAACATTTTTATATTCTTGGATATTTGCAAGAGGTGGGCCAGTGAAGAAAAGCGATCTATATGCCACCAGATTTAAATTTGAAAATTTGAATGAACATCCCAAGATATCAAAACTAGAATGTCACATTTCAAGTTTTCTTAAGAAAATTTGTGGTCGAAGATATAGATAGAAGCATACGAATAAATATGTCAGCCTTTATATGTGTACTCTCTGCATTCACAAATCACTTAACCCAGACCTTCTTCTTGCGACTAGCATTCCTCAATACAATCTATAGCATCGCATCATTAGAACACCATGATAGGTAATGCTAAAAATTCCCAACATCAATTCTAATGTCGGAACGCTGTCAAATTCATACGCAGGCTGCATTCTTCAAAGCAGAATGCAATTTGTCAACGTGCATTGCTATCAGCAAACAAGCGAACGACGTCGGTTGACATTTTCCTTACATTTACAATTAAATCGTAAACAACACCAAATTATTTAATTATTCCCCGCGCAGCGGGCAGCCGAAAGGCGATCCACGTGAGTGAGAAGCAAGACGACCACAAGGAACCTTCAGGGATGGCCGATCTTACTGTGTACTTGTCTATACGTCTTAGACAAACAGTACAGAATTACACGAAAACTATACCGCGCAACGAGCCAAGTATTTTTGGACACACCATCAGCGCGCCATGCATTTATACCCCTGCTCGTATCTATGTACGTGCAATAAATAATGAAATTAGTAATTAACACCAAAATAATTAAAGTGTCCCGTTAGTGGCTGTTGTTGGCACCAAAAAATGAAAAATGGACAAATTGAACGGATTTATGGCGAATTCGGTTTGATTTAGGATTGCTCGGTGTGGCGTCATTGTGGCACTAGGTTTGTGATGATGATGATGATAATGAGGAATTTAGGTAAGGAAGAAGCATTTGGCTGTTAAGGAATATCAATAAGGATACAAACATGATCGTGGTGGTTAATAGTCCTCGCGCAAGTGTGGGCAGTCCTGATTTCCATTTTGTTGGAATCGGCAACGGTGCAGTCACGCTTGAAGTACTTTTCAACTATGAGTCTAGAAAGTGAAAGGAAGAAACTATAGTTGAAGTCTGAAGTACGAGTACGAGTACCGGTATGTTTGTGCATTAATGCCACCCGTACGCTGAGGGCGATAATCAGCAGCGCGCGTAGATGGGTGCTATTATCCCGAAAGCGTATACCGTGAGATATGACAGCAAAGTTTGCGCTTGACTTGTTTATCTCTATCGCGGCAGAGAGGTATTTTCGCGCAGAAGTTTCTTATAATGTTAGTGTAGCTGGCTTTTGTGAACTGTGGTTGAAATTACGTATGAGGTCGGGATGGAAGAATTATTGTTTTAAGGTGCGACATGACCAATGTTGTAAATTTTAAACGAGGTTCAAGTTGATGTTGAGATTTATTTTTTGGGACAATTGCAATTAGAAATATTTGAGCGTGCAACATATATACATGTGTGAACATATACCAATAAAGATTGCTGCACAACGCATTACCTGCGTTAACTGCGCCGAGGTTAGAACGTTCACAAGTTTAAACATTTTGATAGATCTGTGGAATGAAATTACGTCTGGGAATGCAAAACGAACACTCGAATGTGAATGTTAGGATTCAAGGCCTGTTGGGGAAGAATTAGAGTACGCAAAGCTACTTTTTCTTTTCTTTCCCGTAAGGTCGAATAAGCATTTTTTTATGATTCAACGATCTGAGACGTTACATAAATAAAAAATTGGTTCTAAGGTTTATTCATATCAACACTTAATTTTAAATAATTCAATATATAGATGTCTAGTGCGGTCAAATTTTAAAATTTGTTATCAAAACTAAATCGTGACGGGTTCGTAAACAATTTCAAAAAAAAATTGAAAATGTTGATTAAAAACTAAAAAAAAAATCGCTATTCCGGTGTCGTCAAAAAAATGGAAAATGTTTAACCCAAAGTATCACAGTACACTCAGAGGGATAAATAGGCATTATAATTGATGATGAATTTTGGTGCAAATCTACAACTTCGCTGTTGAGATTAAGTAGGTCACGGCCGATTCAAGGCTTACATCCATATTCCATCAGCTGATGGACTACTTCCATTTTTTAGGGGAAAATTTTCAAGTATCTCACAATAATGCTTGGAAAGGACAATTGTGTTGCATACCGCCTGGGAAATGCCAGCGACATCTTTATCCTTGCCTACGATTTTCTCACACGATCGAGAGGGATTCCTCAGTTCAATATTTTATCCAGTCGTCAAACATATTGACGATCGTTCAGCTTCTTTACCAAGTAAAGCGCTTCATTGTCAATTTACAAAAATACTGACAGTTGCTTAATTTAAGCTGCGAATATATTTTAGGAGCATTTGAAAGACGGTTCATAAGTGAAGCTTTATTGTATTCGAAAAGCTTCGGTCTATGTGATCGAGAAATAATGCAAACCAAAATGTAGGCTAGGTAATCTCCAAATCGTTTACGTGAAGTAAAATTTAGTATCCCCATGCTAGAAAGTTAAACACTACGAAAAGTTGTAGACTTTAAATCATCTCCAAATAATAGAGGTTTACAGTGAGTCAAACGAGGGAAAAGATATGAATTGGCGAAATATTGGCATGGGACCTACAATCGATAGAACCTACCAAAAATGCCTGCAAAATGTTTGGCAAGTCTTGGAGATAGCAAATTTTTGGTCGCCAACAACTCAACTCTATTAGTTGAGCTGATGAAGATAAAACAAGAGTGGTAACTAACTGCAAAATGGTTTTGAAAAAAATGAAAAAATGATGATTTCAGCTTTTCTACCAAACTTTAAAAAAACCTCTGAATACCGTTAGTTAGGAAATGATATAAAAATACCAATACATACAGTTTTGTATTCTATTCTATTCATTTGCGAGTGTTACGTTTTAAATTTGGCACAACGATGGGACCTATAGTTTAGCTACAGTTTCTAAGATTAATTCTAATGGATAATTAGTTACACTTGTTTAGGTGTGTGCAATGAAAGAAAAATAGATGTTGAATTTGATTAAGAAGGATTTGAACACGAAACCTTCGTCAGATGCACTAACCAGGTTACTACGTACAAGAACTGAGCCAAAATTATCCAGAATTAACAATTAACCAACAATCTGATTGTCTCCTTTTAATGTGGTTTAAGTCTCGAAAATTCCAGAAGTAGATAATTTAAAAAATCACAGGAATATCAATATCCCCTCATCTATTCATCGGCTTAAAAGCAGGATACTATGAAGAATGACTGTGAATGACAACGGGTCTATAGTTGACCCACCAAGTTAGACTGGGATACCAGTAAATGTCGTAGACAAGGTGACGCATTGTAATGCGATTTATTCAACATTGGTTTTGAGTAAATTTTGAATAACTCAAGGGTAAACAACAGGAGCACAATAAAATCATTAACCACAAGATATCAAAAATTAATCAAAGAACTACTCTTGTTTACCGTTTTTTTTTTGTAAACTTAAATATAAACCCTTTACTTGAATTAAAATTAGGGGATCTTATATAACCACATGAAAACCAGATAAGCAAATTCCTTGTCAATATTCGACAAGTTTAAGATCTCGTTTGAGTTAACTTTGGAGGCAAATACTTAACAACGAACTTTATTAGCTTACAACGAAAAAGATCGGTTCAAAAAAATCCTCATTTGACGAGTAATATTGTTAGGACCTTAACCCAGAATTTAGATTCGGGAGTATAAGCATTATATTTTCTAACATTTTAGTAGTTTTGTGATTGAATGTGCAACTTTCAAGTGGTGGTGAGCTCTAACTATTGACTTTGACTTGCCTGTCATTTCAATCCAAATGTCATGTCCCGGCAGTAATTCACTGAGGAGTGACAGATATATAATAATCGCAGAATGCACTAGTCGAAAGGACAAAACATTCACAAAATCAAATTCACTTTCATCGTTCTTGTCGATTAACTCGTTGGCTAAAATCTGCTAAGATTCAGATTGTTTAAATTTAAAATATTCGAAAGAACTTTCGATGCAAAAGCTACCAATACCAAAAGGGTTTTTCAATAAGAGCGCTACAAAAGTTTTTTTTAAATAAAACAAAAACGGTTTTGGATACGTTTGATGCCATTATGTATGGAACTCGATTTCTTTTGCATGGCCACCACGGGCACGCTTGCAGAAGTCCAGACGCTGAACCCAATTTTCGACGGTTTTAAAGCATAAATCGGCCGATACTGCTGCAATTTCGCGTTCGATATTCGTACGAAGTTCATCAATCGTCGCTGGCTTGTTGGCATAGACCATAGACTTGACGTAGCCCCACAGGAAATAGTCTAACGGCGTCAAATCGTACGACCGAGGCGGCCAAGCGACTGGACCATTTCGTGAGATAACACGTTCTCCAAACTTGGTTTCCAATAAATTGATTGTGGCATTCGCTGTGTGGCTTGTGGCGCCGTCCTGTTGGAACCACATATCCTACAAGTCCATATCATCCAATTGGGGCCAAAAATATTCGGTTATCATTGAACGGTAGCGATTCCAATTCACAGAAACGTGCCGGTCTTGATCATCACGGAAGAAGTACGGCCCAATGACGCCGCCGGTCCATAAACCACGCCAAACCGTAATTTTTTCGGGATTTTTTGGCAATCTTTTCGCAAAATTCGCCACAACGACGTCACAGAGATGCCCAACGCTTGAGAACGAAGTGTGAGAGACACATTTGGGCTTTCTTCAACTGAAGCCTCAGCGGCAGCAATATTCTCGACACTACGGGCACTTCTTTGTCTCACTGGCACGGGGACATTTTGTACTGTGCCTGTGGATTCAAATTTTTCCACTAGACGCTCAATTGTTGATCTGCTAGGACAATTATGACGACCATAAATTGGACGTAGCGCTCTTAACGTTGAGGCCACTAACTCCGAATTTCGGTTGTAAATTTTAATAATTTCGACTCGTTGTTGGATCGTATATCTTCCCATCATGAAATGGCAAACCATACTGAAGAGAAATGACAAAAGAGCGGCAAGAAATATGGCGTCGTTTGTTTTCTTTTTTTTTTAAACTTTTGTAGCGTCCCTGCTGAAAAACCCGATATATAAAATGTGAGTCAATGGATTAGTTTAACCCACACCCACTTTCTGGGTGAGATTTTTGAAATTGTCTTCTTTTTCGTGGGCATGAATCTGGTCACCCTAGCCAAAAGCCTTCAATTCAGACCTTATAACATTGACTCCCGAAGTTAGTTTGGATACCACCCATGGAGTAAGTCTCTAATGGCGTACTTTGGTAAGACATTTAAAGGGTATGCCTAACCCCTTGAATGAGCGAAAATTATAAAAAATATATTTAGCTGCGTTAAGTCGTTCCACAGTTTCAAAGTCTGTCTGTCGATATTAGTTAGAAAATAGCTGGCTTTCCTCACTCCCTTGTCGGCTTTTTCAATCATTGGAATAATGCCTAAATGAACATTCACCAAAAAACAATCGCCAAATGATTTAGGTACTTAAAAAAAAACCCACTTGTTTTCCAAATATTTTCTCAAATTAAAAAATAAAAAAAAACATTTCAAATATTTTTTATTTAAATTAAATTTTTATTATTGCATCATACGGCGGTTAAAAAAAACGCCTTTCCACGGAAGAAAAACAAAATAAGAACAATTTCACTAAATAAAGAGTTAAATACACTTACAGAGTTTCATTAAAAAATATACACAATTATTATTTTGTTTATCATTTTATGTTTTAATTTTACATTTTGTACAAAAAAAAAATTGGAAAATCTTCAAAAATGTTGTATATATATATTTAGATATTCACTTTTTCGTATTTAAATAAATTTTTTTCTGATGTAAATTTGCTAACTTAAAAATGTAAATATATATTTTATAAAAAAAATTAAACTAAAACCTAAACAAAGTTTCTTTGCACATTTTTTCGATTTTTTTTACATAATTTTTCTATTTAAAATTATTTCTTTGGCTTATCTTACAATCTTTTTTTTTATAAAATATACAATTGGATGCTTGGTTTTATGTTTTTTTTAATATTTAAGTACAAAAATTAATGAATGTAGACCTGATATAATAATATTATTAAATGAACAAATATAATTTATATAATATTTACAAAATAAGGATTTTTGTTTGTGTGTGTTTAGACTGTCACCATGTGGGGATTTAATTAAGGAAATAAGGATTTTCGATATAAATGAGGAAGGGTATCCTGAGACCAGTGCAGTTAACCTAGTAAATAGCCCTTTTTGGTGGGTGGATGGGAATTTGGGAAAATCATCATTCTACAGTCCATGATCGCTCATGTTAAGGAAAGATCTGCATATCCGACTGACTTCGGGGTTGGCATGGTTCATAAGTTGCATGTAGATTTGTTTGTGCAGCTGGATTTCATTGGTCATCTCTTCGAGGCGTCGCAGCAAGGCGTCTTTTTCTTTGAGTAGGGTTTTTACACGTTCCTCGACTTCACGGGATCGCACCTTAGCCTTTTCCCGGCTCTTACGTACGGCAATGTTGTTTCGTTCGCGACGACGCCTATATTCGTCGGTGCCTTTGTCGATGTTCTTTTGAGACTGCTTTCGCTGGGGCATCATCTGTTTGTTGTTTGGGAGGTGATGTGATTTGAGGAGATGCGCTCCGGCAGCTAAATGCGGTAGATTCGAGTGATGCAGGACATTGGCAGGGGTGAGTGTTGTGAATGAATTATTGGCATTGGCGCCGCCATTTGCTCCCTGATAGGGCAGGTTTCCAGTCCCTGTTGTAAGGTTGTAAAGGCTGTTAGTTGTACCATTAGCGGCGCCGATAAATGCTGCTGCCGCGGCATTACCATCTTGCAGCTGTCTGCGGTATTCCTGTGGATCGATGGGCTCTTCTTTGATTGTCGAGGCATCAGAGCCAACCGAACTGTTCTCGTCACCACTAGAGTTGTTGCTGTAGGTCGCTCCGGAATGAACAGCTTGTGGCATGTATGCCAGAGCGTTTCGATTGTATCCATGATTTTGTGCTGATCTGAGGGTTTGCTGTTGTAGTTGATGTTGTTGAAGGACTTTTGCCGCGGCGCTAACGACACCGTTGGTATTGAGTCCTCCGCCGCCAAAACCTCCAGGACTGGCGACCATATCACTGAAAATCCCTAGAGCTTCTTGTTCACGGAACTGATCGTCGATGAGGTGCTGCAGATCAAGTGTTATCTCTTGAGTGGTCAACTCGTCCAGATCACTTTGTGAGTACTGTTGCATCATTTGTTTCTGCAGCATGCTTGTCGCTGAAGAATTGTTCTGCTGCTGGGGGGTGTTATTGTTCACGGTATTGTTGTTGTTATTATTGTTGACAGCTGCCGCCTGTTGCATATGATGTACCGAATGCTTGTTCACCACCAAGCCGTTGTTGTGATTATTGTTGGCATCCGAGGATCCGTTGCCCCCATTGGCCATGGCGGTCAGTGTAATTTGCCCGATGATGGCCTGGGCGGGCTGTTTTTTGAGGTCCAGTTGTGACAGGGTTTGCACTGTGTCGTACATTTGGGGAGACTCCATGTTAAGCATTACAAGGAGTTTTTTTTTAATTCACTGTTCTTTGGGATATATATTTATTTTTTTCTATTTTTGATTTTTCAAGTCAAAAACATTTTTTTTTATTTAAATAAATTTCTGTTTACACTGATAAAGCCTAAGTAGTAATCCATAAGTAGTAGGCTTGGGTTGAAATCACTGTACACTAGGCACTGATTTTTTTTTTTAATTTGTAATCAACTTTTTTTTTTGTTAAAACTGTAAAAATCCAAAAAGAGATCACTTCCGTTCAGAGAGAAGGTATTTAAATTTTTTCTTGTTTAAATAAGGTCCCGTATCCAAAGCAAGCGAAAACCGTTTTTTGTTGCTCTAAGTATAGCTTCACTCAACAATCTGTAATCGACTGAAGTGTTCAGATAGTGATGCAACTGATTATATATTTTCTCCAATTTTTTGTATGTTTGTATTACAAGAAGCTCTCATCTATTACGATACGGACGTGCACACGGGGAGGTATTAGCCCCTGTACGTATGGGGTACCACTGACAGACTGTTGGTGGGTTTCACATACACGGCGCAACGGAGCGTCGAGCGAGAGCGAACAACTGTGAGATACAAAAGGTTATCTCAGGAAGTAGATGGTTAGAGAAGAAGACGAAGAAGCTTTGTTTCCTTCTAAAATAAAATGTCTTAAGGTGCACAACCGACGAAATTAAATCCGATTAACACGCGAGTCCGTTTACGTCCGCTCAAGGCAATTGGTAGATGGTAACTGAAGCTTCCAAAAAAGAAATTTACGTTCGTCGTCTTTAAGTCGCCGCAGTCGCATAATATCCACGCAGTGCACTCGCGCGCAGATACTTTATTTTGATTCACACATACATGCGATGTGGATAAACTCGCTTGCGCTCTCTTCACCATTCGACTCTACAGGTAGTAGCGCAGCTCATTTTATATGGGCTTACGCTGAAAAATCATCGACGTCGTTGTCTTGTCGATGTGACGTTGCTGTTTGGTGGCGGTGGCGATGTAACAAGACGCTTTACAAGAAAACTTCAGAATCGGAAAATACAAACAAACAAAAAAGAGAGAACGACGTAGCCACACTATCAATTTTATTACGGAAACACGACACAGTAAGAAAATCAGGAAAATGAAGAAAAGGCAAGTATACGACACACAAGCACTTTTACTCTTGCGCTTGGAATGCATTTAGCATAGAGGACTGTGGCCGGAGCTTTTTGTGTGACTTTCCAAGCGAATTAGAGAAGCTAATACCGGCCAGCCGGAGGAAGCTTATTTCTTGAGATGTTGTGTTTTGTTTTGGGTTAACATCCGCAAGTGATGTAGCGATGACCGAGAGTAGTGTGGTACTTCCTCCAGTTGTGTGCGGCGGCAATGATGATTAATCATGACGTCACAATACTTAACGGCATTTCGGCATGAATGTAATATTGTTCATGGGTGTATTTGTGAGTTGTTTGCTTCTCTTTGTGAATTTTGGGTTTACTTGTTCTCTTTTCCTTGTGGTCAGACTACTTGGAAGATATCGCATGTGGAAGTGGATGTGCAGAGATATATGGAAATAAAAAAGCTTTTTCTTAGGTTTGTAAACAAAACAATGAGCTCTGGTGAATCAACTTGATTCGAGTGGAAGGGTTGTTTCGCGAAAAGACAAGAAGATCAACGATAAAAGGGCGGATGAACGACTGTCCTTGAAATTGCAGAAAACGATACCTACATTTCGGCGAAAATGCGATATCAGTTAGAAGGGTTTTTATTTGGGTTTTGGGAGAGAAGGAAAATAATGAGTACATACTGTTAGTTTAATGCTAAATTATCAACTTCATCAGACTTAGACAATATGGGCTAAAATCATCTGACCCATTTAGGAGAAATCATACAATTTTGTATACTAAGCCAAAATATCAATAAATAACTATTTCACATGACCCATACTGTTGCTGAGATCAAAGTAATTTAATCATTTCAGACCTGGTTTTTCAGTGCTGAATTACCTTTGATTGAAATTACAAGCTGGGCTAAAAGAAGTCATCCGATGTTGTTTAGCTCTCATTAATATCGGTTGTGGCTCGCACACTGTGTGCCGTTGCTGCCTCCTGTTGGAATCACATGTCCTCCAGTCCTAATTCGTCCAATTGCGGCAGAAAAAACTCGGTTAACATGTTGTCCACTGTTGTCGTTTGACCAGCAGCGTTCTCGAAAAAAAATAATTACCCGATGACTCCTCCAGCGTGAACAGAGCACCATTCAGTAACTTGGAGCGGGTGTAATGGCTCCTCGTGCATTTCTCGTGGATTTTCGGTGCCCCAGAAGTGATAGTTTTGCTTGTTCACGTACCCGCTGAGGTGGAAATGTCCACTTCGCACTCGATACCATAGCCTTTTATACCCTATACCATGGGTTGATGGAAAGTTTTTTAGCACAGAAAATTAATTCAGATAGATATACCCAAAAGTGGATCGACTCAGAATCGGAACCTGAGTCGATTTCGCCCTAGTCGGTCTGTCTTTTTATTACTCCCAGTCCCAGCCGAACATATGTGAAGTTATTCAAAAGTTTTAAAACTAACGTTGATTTTGTTCAGACCATAAGGAATTCCAAAAAAGTGTTTGAACAAGTTATTAAGGCTTTTTTTGGGAAATAATTTTAGTGATGGGATTTGATAGGGTATCAAATGGATCGCACAGCGGATTGCAGGCTTTTCGTATGTTATAAATTTGAATTATGTAATATCTGCATCCTGAAGATTCGAAGAATATATTTTTCTGTACAGAACAAGTATAAAATGAAAAAAAAACTTTCAAAAGACGTGTTTCAATTGATATATACATAGTTTTTTTTTATAATTTTTGATTAAATGAAAGAGAATGGATCTTATATTGATAAATGTTTTATTTAATGTCGGCAATTATGTATGGAATACAAAATCAGGTAAATGTTCGCCTCTGTTAGTATCATAAATGTGAGCAATTTTGAGCACATCTTTCATTACATACTCACACATTTCACGCGGTATTTCATTAATTTCATGACGAATATTTTCTTTGAGTTCCTCAAGCGTTTCTGGTTTGTTTGCAAAAATTTTTCTTTTCAGATGTCCTCACAAAAAGAAGTCCGGAGCAGTCAAGTCAGGCGGTCGTGGAGGCCAATTAACACCACCATTTCTTGTATTAACTTGTTGTGGAAAGAGGTCTCGCAGTAATTCGTGGCAGTATAAGATGTGACACCGTCTTGTTGATATCACATGTTAATCAAGCCCCAAAGCATGCAGTTGTGGCGTTAAAACGTTTTCAATCATATCACGATGTCGCTTCCCATTCACAGTTACCGTTACGCCGTTTTCATTTTCAAAGAAGTAAGATCCAATGATTCCTCCTGACCAAATTGCACACCAGACTGTAACTTTTAATTGATGCAAAGGCCACTGATGAATAATTTTAGGGTTTTCCATTGCCCAGAACCGACTATTCTGTTTATTTTGATTCAAATGAAAATGTGCCTCGTCACTCATTATGATTTTTCATGAAAATCGGGGTTGTCATAGGCTAGCTGTATCATCCTATTGGCATATGTACGGCGGCGTAAATGGTCTTGTGGGAGAAGTTTTTGTGTCAACTGAATCTTAATTGGAATCAAATGCAAATCTTTGTTCAAAATTGTGGGCAAAGTTGTTCTTTGAAGACCGAGGACCTGAGCACGTCGTCGAATTGAGGTTGATGGATTGTTTTGAACACTTCCTTGAGCAGCAGTAATGTTTTCAGTCGATCTTGCAGTACGTTGTGGTCCATGCTTGGGCCTATCAAATTCAGACCCTGTATTTTCGAAATCATGCACTACACGATAAATAGTGCATTTTGTTGGCACGTGGTTTCTCCCAAAATTTTCACGTAACTTTCTCATCGTCACAGTGATGATTGATTTTGATAAAATTTTTTAACGATTTAAACACGTTGGTTTATCGAATATTTTTCCATAATAGAATTGCCATGTGTCTACTTCACGACTGCCAAATATGAACTGTCAAGACTGATGTTTACCAAAATTATGGCAAAACAAAGTAGTATACCTTCCCGGACACCCTGTATAATCTAATTCTATGTTGGGATTTGTAAAAAGGTGGTCAAAAGTGTCAAATAGCACTAATGTTACTCTTTCACTATAAAAATGGTTCGCTTGCACTCATTTATAACGGGTGATCCAATAGGGCGTTGTTTTTTCAATAGCATTGTTTTTAAGTTATTGTGTCAACTGACTTGTCGATATTGCGTTTGTGTTCAGAATGATCTGCATTGCGATGGTACAACGCTTAAAAATTGTGGAAACTTTTTCAAAAATCAGTGCCCAGTTTGAAATGTTGATCATCATAATCGTCCAACTGATAGCACTATTGATAAAACCATCCATCAAATTCCGAACCAATATTACATTATTGAATATTCATCCGACAAACAAAGTAGAGTCTGCAATAATGAGAATATTGCTGCAGTAGCAGAAACTATGATCATTCAACTTGTCGCCGTTCTCAAGGTTAAGGGTTCTCTTATGAAACTTTTTGGCGTATTTGAAGCGTGATCTTGAATTCAAAATGTATAAAATGGAGCTTGTTCAAGAACTGAAGCCGTAAAACTTTCGTTTACGTTTTAATTTCGGTTTGTGGGCTTTGGAACAGCTTCAAATTGATTCATTTTTTAATAGGAAAATGTTTATTTAGCGACGAAGCTCAATTTTGGTCTGAAGAACTGTCATAGGCAATCCACAGCTACTAATGTTACCCCAAAAATAGATGACTTGGCGCGGTTTATTGTTAGGAGGCATCATCGGACCGTATTCCTTTTAAATTATGGAAGGAGCGCGTGTAACTGTCAAGATGATCGCTTCACTGCAATGATCAATGAAAATTTCTGTTGCCGAAAATTCAAGACATTGGTGTATATAATAAATTATATACATATTGGATAAAGAATAAATTAGTTTATTGGGGGAAAGCATTGCATTATTTTCTATGGGGAAATGTAAAATCTTTTAATAACGTCAATACCACGATAGCCAACATAACTTGTGTTATTTATGGAATATCGACCGATTTACTTGAAAGAGTGGTCGAGAATTGGACCCACTGAATTTACCATTGAAGATTTAGTCAAGAGCAACATTTGAAGGAAATTACCGGGTGTTTTTCTAGAGGTTGGTTTTTTGAATACAGATAAAACTGACATTTTGTGGTCAAATCAGGAAACTCCAACGTAATTTATGTTCAGTTTTGTTTGCCATTTCATCGTGAACAGGTTGGCAAATCAAGAACGCTTGCACGTTGTGCAAATTTATTTGGAAAATAGTGGTTCAGTTCGCGAAGTTTACCGCAAGCTCCGTTCATTGTATGATCGACATAATCGTCCATCAGAGCAATTAATTCGCACTACGTTTACTCTATGTGATAATACGCATCCGCACAGACGTCAAACAGTGCGAACCGAAGAAACAATTGTCGCTGTAGAGCAAATTGTTGAAGATAGTTTATGGAAGATTTTGTACTAAGATCTTGGCTTAAGAACTTACAAGATCCAGCTTGTGCAAGAATTAAAGCAGCGAGACCTTCGATTTATTGAATGAAACATTCGATGAGCGCATACTTTCACGGAATTGACTAGTCAATTGGCCACCAAGATCGTGTGATTTGACACCTTGGATTATTTTCTTTGGGGATATGTGACTCAAGCTTAATTAGGCTGTCGGAAATGACGGCGGAGATGACTTGGTAAGAAACATCCACCAACTCATAAGCCAAATCTGATCGGAAGAAAGTAGAACTGAAGAATGGAACCTCAGTATCATCGGCCCTTATCAGTGTGGTTTTACGCCAGGAAAGTCCACAACACAAATCGATTCCCCCACCTATTCATCGATTTTAAAGCCGTAGGATGTAGGATGACGATGGAGAATTCTCGGTTCGGAAACGACCTCACCGACACATTCGATACCAAAAAAGGATTTAGGTAAGGCGATGCGCTGTCATGTAACTTCTTTAATTTGATTCTTGAGAGGATTGTGCAAAACTCACGAGCCAACAAAATCGGTAGAACTACTAGCATACGCCGACGATATTCACATCATTGGTCGGACCCAACGTGATGTCATAGCCACGTTTGCTAGTATAGAGAAGGAAGCGGCAAAAATGGGTTTAGCAGTAAATGAGGGCAAGACGAAATATATGCTGTCAACACGAAAGGACACACAACATCGACGAATTGGACAGATAGTCACCTTTGACAGATATAACTTTGAGGTAGTACGGGACTTTGTCTATCTCAGCTCCGCTATTAGCTCTGACAGCAATATCTCGTCAGAATTTAAACGAACAATTACTCTTGCCAACCGGTAGTAAAGCCCTCACTCGAACTACTAAAGAGATCCTATATAAGACCCTGATAATCCCAGTCCTGCTCTACGGCGTTGAAGCATGGACCGTCTCAAAAGCGGATGAAGAAATCCTTGGTCGATTTGAGAGGAAAATTCTTCGAAAAATCGAAAATGCCCCTGGTCAAAAAACTTCGCATTGGACGTTTAAGATGGCTAGGACATGTAGAACGAATGGACACCAATACTCCGGCTCGCAGAGTCTTCGATTCGCAGGGCCCACTAGAGGAAGACCTCGCCTTACGTGGCCCGCACATGTAAAAACCGACCTTGGAAACGAATTTGGAAGGCGCAACTGGAGGTAGTTAGCTAAGGACAGGGGTAATTGGAGAGGCATGTTGGTTGAGGCCCAGTTTCATTCCGGACTATAGCGTCACTTAAGTAAGTAAGTTTATGTGAAGTCGCTCGTCTACGCCAACATTCCAGAAACGTTAGAGAACTTAGAAGCCAACATTCGTGGCGTTATTGCCGACATACAAAAAAGAAAAGTGGTTGAAAATCGGACCTCTAGACTTAGCTTTATTCGAACCAGCCGCGGTGGCACATGCCTGAAATGCCTTCTAATAGAGCCAAATTGATGGACATTGAAACGATTTTCTTGTATTTTATTTCAATTCGAATTTCTATACCTTTCAAAAAAAAACACCCGATATATTTAAACGTTTAATGGCATGAACCAAACTAACATCCCAAATAAAGATAAGAATCAATATATGTATTGATTTTTTTGTATAAAAAAAAATTAGGAATGCTGAATCCCAAAAACGTCAAAAAGAAATATGCCAGGTCATGGCTACATTTGCCCTCCTTTGCATTTTTATGCAACATAACCATTCACAATGCCCTTTTCGCTTTTGTTTGCGCAGTTGATGCATTAATAATGTGTTTTGGAAAAGTATGCATTGCGCCATAGTAATCCGTTTGCCTTCTGGAACCCCTGATTAAGCGATAATACAGAAGTGCTGCGCTTGAAATTCATCCGAAGCTCTTATTATGCTTATTATTGTATCCAAAGCAAACTATGTGCTTGGTTTTGTTAAACGTAATTCTAAAGAATTAAGGGATCCATATAATATAAATCCCTATTTAGCGCTTATGTGAGGCCAATTCTAGAATACTGCCGTGTGATATGGAACCCATACTACAATGTTCATTCAAATAGAATTGAAAATATACAAAAAACCATATGAGAAGGCTACAATCCACTGTGTGAATCGTTTATACCCTATCCCATTCCATCCTTTAAGTTAATATCCCTTAAATGTGGGTTTTATGGCAAAGAAATATTAAAATTGATATTGTCACAACATATTGTTCAGGCAGTTTATTAAAATCTTGTATGGTTCGACTAAAAACAACGTTTTTCTCCTGCATATGGTATGTCGTAGGGTATACAATTTTTTTTTGTATGAAAACGCCTACAAAAAGTGGGCGTGGCTAAAAATGATATATGGAAGAAATGTTAACATTACCAAAACCAATTATTATGCATCAAATACTTTTTCGAATTTTTAAAAATTTTACTGAAAAAGGTTTTTTACTGAAAACACCCCCAAAAAGTGGGCGTGGCAAACAACTTTGTAAAGACGATATATAGACATTAGGATTGCCTAGTTATCTTCTTCAGGCACTTTTTCAAAAATTTTAACGGTTTGGTCTAAAATAAGGCTTTTCTAAAAAAGGGGCGCGGCAGTAAGCGGATTTCGAAATTTTTTACACTTGTTCGAACAACACCTACAAGGATCACATGTACAAAATTTAGCTCAAAATTTAAGGCCCAAAAACCGATTACCTACAGACGGACGGACGGACGGACATACATGGCTTAATTGACTCAGGTAGCGATTCTGAGTCGATCCATATACTTTGAGGTATACCTAGCTAAATTATTTCACTATATTACAAACTATGTATCAAAACTAATATACCCCTATTGAATAGGGTATACAAATTTAGTAGCTTTGAAGTATCGAAACTCCAACTTACTCTACTAGATGAATACCCATTCACTTAAAAAAAGACGGAAATTTGTTTTTCAATTATGTTTATAAGTAATAATTTATCGCACCATATTAAATGGCCTCTTCTTTATCCCCGATTGACTTTTATGCACCATCTCTACAGCTAAGAGGTCGCTGACTTCTCCGCGAAAATGATCCTAGGATGTGTTAGAGAAACTAATTTACTATCTGAGTATATAGATTTCATATGAGACACACTATAACAAATTGCTTATTGTTACACTTCTTAAATTAGTAAAATAAATTAGATTGTACACACATGTACCATAAATAGCTTTCATGTGATCATCATTCCATTCAAATCATGTAAGTACCTACTGCATTCCTATAATGGTCTTCTTCGGCCCAGAAGACATAAGCATAAGCTTCCAGCAAGAGCTATCGTTGAAAACCATCATTGGAACACAAAACATGATGGAATTTCTCATTAAAATCACCACAATGAAGGATGAACTATACTTGGGGTGCCTAATCTTTGAAAAACAAAAAATGATTTTCCGCGAAAGTTTATATTTTCGGATAGAATTGTTTACCAATGTTTCAATATGAGGCTTTTGAATGATAGGTAGATATTACTGGACCCTGAGTACCTATGCTTTTGACTAATAGAAGTGGTTAAGCTTAAGAGGGCTCGAATTTGTGGATAAATTTAAATAGGTTAAATTCATCACACCAGATAACCCAAATTTAAAAACATAAATTACACCTTAACATAAATTTTTTTAAGTGTATGATAGAATACAATGTACTCACCCAATTTTTTTTTAATGTGAAATTAGACAAAAAGCAACCAGCATTGGAACATGTAATTTCTGTCCACATTATCCACAAGGTTGCACTTCACATATTATACATTATTTGATGCACTCCCGAAACCAATTCGCGACTTCAAAAAACTTACAAAAAATCGAAATAATAAAACTACTTATTAGAATTACAGGAATAAACAATAAATTTAATTTTTTTTTTCATCGAAAACCGATTGAGAAGTCAGCCAAAGCACACGCACTGACGCAAAAACAAACAGGCGCAGCAATCATCCAATGTGGTGAGATGTGCATGTGACGACTTGACGAGATGAGATTATGACGTAGGAGAGCGACATTGTCAATGCGATTTGAGAGGACAAGAGAGTATTACCAAAAATATATTTAGGGCTTTAGAATTTTCTTAGTTCTTATGCGCACAAGTTAATGTTTGTTTACAGAGTGATCTTTGATTTCACTGAATTGGTTTAAAATAATATGAGTGAGGGATACTGTACTAAATGTGAAGGATGTATGGATAATATAATTTCTCTTTCTAACATTGTCTTTCTAACATATTATGCCGTATTAGCGTACGTTGAATTGGATATATTCCAGTATGAGGTGCATTGGGCAAGTGGGAATGCTTAGACTGCTAAGCGTGGGGTCTCTGGTTTTAATTCCGAAAGTTGACAACAGCTAAAGTATTTTGCACAGCCTCACCTGTTGCGAAATGCTGACAAATATTCAAGAGTGTATAAAATGCAACATTTTCCTATGTCGGTATTTTCCATCTTAGACGTATTTTAATTTAATTTCGTACTTACTTTATAATTTATTTGGGCAATATTTCGGCATGAGTGGTTGCTTTGAGGTCGTCAATGGTATTGCATTGCATTTAGAATTGAATTTTTCAAAATGTAGTACGGAGGGGTCAAATCTAGAGTTCTGTTAATTTCTGTTGCACAAACTACATTGTATGATAATATGCAGAATGTCGTGACGCAAATTTTTTTAGTTCAGACTATCAACATTTTTTATGGTTCGACAAAAAACAACGCTTTTCGCCTGGTTATGCTATGGGGTAGGGCATACCTCCGAAAAATGACATATAGGTAGAAGAAATGTTGATAATATCATAACCAATGATTTTGCATCGAAAAAATGTTTCGAATATTTTTACATTTTACCGAAATTTTTTTTGTACTGAAAAGGCCCCCTGGTGGCAAAAAACTTTGTATAGTCGAAATATAGATATTTGGATTGTCTAGATATGTTGTTCATACACTTTTTTGGCGAAAAACTACGTTTTTATAAAAAGAAGGCGTGGAAGTGGGCGGATTTCAAATTTTTTTTACACTTTTTCTGCCCGGAGCAACAATGAACATGTGTACCAAATTTCATCATTCTAGCTCAAAATTTAAGGACCAAAAACTGGTGATGTACGGACGGACATACATGGCTAAATCGAATCATCTATCGATTCTCAGTCGATCCATATACTTTACTTACTTACTTACTTAAGTGGCGCTACAGTCCGGAATGAACCTGGGCCTAAACCAACATGCCTCTCCAATTAGACCGGTCCTAAGATAACTGCCTCCAGTTGCGAGCTATAAGTTGGTTGAGGTCGGTTTCTACTTGTGCGCGCCACTTAAAACGAAGTCTTCCTCTACTGCGTCCGACGTCTCTGCGAGCCGGAGTATTAATGTCCGTTGGTTCTTCAGCTCGTATAGTTCCTGATTGAATCTTCGTCTCCACAGCTCGTCAACGCAAACGGGACCGAAGATTTTTCGAAGAATTTTCCTCTCAAATCGACCAAGGATTTCTTCATTCGCTTTTGAGACGGTCCATGCTTCAGCGCCGTATAGCAGGACTGGGATGATCAGGGTCTTATATAGGATCTCCTCTAGTAATTCGAGTGAAGGCTTTACTACTAAATTGCCTTCTAAGCCCGATGAAACAGCGGTTGGCAAGAATGATTCTTCGTTTAATTTCTGACGAGATGTTGTTGTCAGAGTTAATAGCGAATCCGAGATAGACAAAGTCCCGAACTTCCTCAAAGTTTATGTGTCAAAGGTGACGTTCTGTCCAATTCGTCGATGTTGTGTGTCCTTTCGTGTTGACAGCATATACTTCGTCTTGCCCTCATTTACTGCTAAACCCGATTTTGCCGCTTCCTTCTCTATACTAGCACACGTGGATCCGAACAATGATGTCAATATCTTCGGCGTATGCTAGAAGTTGTACCGAGTTTCTGAAAATTGTGCCTCGGTTTATGGCTCGTGAGTTTTGAGCAATACTCTCAAGAATCAAATTGAAGAATTCACCTGACAGCGCATCGCCTTGCCTAAATCCTTTTTTGGTATTAAATGTGTCGGTGAGGTCGTTTCCGACTTCCGGTTCGTTCCTTTATAAAGCTCGGCGTTAAGGCCGTCATTTCAGGCAGCCTTATTAAGCTTGAGTTTAGGTATTGCTAAACTCACTGTACTCAGGTCGGGTGGTTGGCAGTTTTCGCTGTCGTTGCCAATATTGAATGGTTGGTTCTGCCTGACAGCGAAAAGTTGTTCGTCATCGCCGTTTAACAGTCTGCAGAAGTGGTTCTTCCATATCTTCAGCGTCGAATGTGTCTCAACTACGATATTTCCTTGTTCGTCTCGTCAGGATTTTCACCTGCAGCTTAACCTTGTAGGCCTCGTTCTTGGCTGCGAGCAGCGTTCGGCATTCCTCATCAAACCAGGGGTTTCTAGCTGGTAGGCGCGGCTGATCTTATGGCTTGTTGGCATCGTTGCCATTTTTATTCGACATTCGATGCTGGTGGTATGGTGTTAATCGAGAGGTTTAGGGATACGCGTTGCGCGAAGGCCTTGGCGGTCTCTAGCGATTGCATTCTTTCGACAATAAATTTTTCACAGTATTTCTGGATTGTTGTGACGTGGTGGATACCCGCATAACAAGGTATTGGTCCGAGTCGATGTTAGCTGCTCGGAATGTTCGGACATCCAAAATACTGGATGCGTGGCTCTTATCTATCACTATGTGATCAATTTGGTTGACCGTTCGTTGATCTGGAGAACGCCATGTACCCTTTTGGATATCGAGGTGTGCTGGCTATAGTGGCATTTCGTTCCGTAGCGAAGTCAATTAGCCTAAGTCCGTTACCAGACGTCTTGTCGTGTAGGCTATGTTTTCCGACAATACTGCTAAAGATGTCTTTTATTCCTATCTTTGTATTAAAATCTCCCAGCACGATGTTAACATCATACTTCGGTAGTCGCACATAGGTTTTGTCAAAGAGCTCATAGAAGCAGTCGTTAGCTTTGATATTTTTTTCCTCCGTTGGGGCGTAAGCGCATATAAGGCTAATGTTGGCGAATTTGGGCTTGATGCGGATTGTTACAATGCGTTCACTAATGACTTGTAAACATAAGACTTCTTGCCTGAGTCTGGTGCTTATAGCAAATTCGCATTCGAATAGTCGATTTTTCTGCTCACTATAACACGGTCCTTAGTAGATGTCACAATTTTTCATCCTCTTTTTGTCGGGCCCATCCCATCGTATTTCCTGGATGGCAGTAATGTCCGCTTTGTAGCAGTTTAGGGTTTCCGCTACTTGTTCGCTTGCACCTTTCCTGTTTAATGTTCTCACATTACAGGTGCAGATACGAACGTCGTTGTCCTTTTGCGTTTAGCTGGTTCGTCAACAATAAAATAAGTCCTTTCCGAGGCTATTGGTTGCTTCGAAACAGTTAAACTTTTCTATGGTTGGGTATTTATCCCAAAGCACAACTCCTAACCTGGAGAGCCAGTTCCAATTTATTAGATACCCTTAGGACACGGGCCATCAGTATCCACTACGGGATTGAGCGCTGTTCAAGGGGCCTGACTAACCCTTAAAATTCCTAGACAACCTGTTGTGCGAATATGTCGACGCAGCTTTTCTAGGTTCGCCTGTGACAGCAGGCCGGTTATTTATTCCATGTCATTCTGATCTGGCTGTTTATAGTGTTGCTGTTTTTCGTCGTGTTATCAACATTCGCGCTTATCGTTTAGGAAGTCAAATCCGGTTGGATGAGACCAGTACCCGACGGTTACCACTTGCAGGTTAAGAATAAGCACTTCATGTGTAGTCAGAGTTACAACCACTGGGCATTGCCAAGTGATACGCTGGGTATCATATAGTTTATTTCTGTCAGTGATGTTCATAACATTTGCTAATGCTAGAATTTTTACTGATTTTTGCAAGTGTGTATCCCTGGTGGTAGCTCGGGATTTTTTTGCAATCCTCATAAGAAAAATTACAAAGAAATCACATGACAATACATTTCCTTGTTCATGCATATGTATAAATGATATCATATGCGGATTTCACTTTTATAATTGAGGGTTTATCACAACCTGGCCAAGAGTTTAGGTGGTATCATATTTTTTGTATGCTTTTAAGAATTTTCAAATATCAAAACGGACTTTAGAAGGAGAAGCTTCTATTTAATCTTTTCCGTTAATAGGCATATTCAAGTGCAATGCCATTGACCCATCATTCCTAATGATGTTGTTTGTAAATGTTTTGTCAATTTTCTTGCTGCAAGAATTTCTACAAATTGCAGTTTAGTAACCCACCGTCTGGAATCTCTTGTGAGTCAAACTCAACAAGACTTCCATAGAATCAAAGCAATTCCCCAAATAAATTAGAATCCAATGCCAATCCCCTCAATACAGTCCATTGGCATCTAAAAATTTCCCGGAACAAATTCTACCCAACAACGACGTGAACCTAAGCCCAACTTCCATTGAAAATCAATTTCCCCTGAATTAAGCTACCTGCGCGCGGCTACCTTCGTCTGGTCACATAGTAAACGTGCAGAGCTCCAAAAAACTGCATCCACATGCACTTTGAGTGAACACCTCATTTAGTGTAAATTGTAGTTTTGCAATGTGCGCTCCTATTCTCGTCGATTCTTCTTTCTTTGTCAATTCTGACAACTGACCGATGCGGTCGAAAATTGTTCAACTTATGGTTCCGAACCCAGCAATTAACAGCAGAAAAGCCCCATGTATAAGTCGGGTTCGTTAATGGGTTTTATATGGCGAGTCGCTCTATGGACAGGGACCCATATTGATTGTCTAAGCGTAAAAATATCTCTCAGGTGGCCCTTTAAATACGTTGATGGCACAGTTACTTGTTATTTTTTTATTCGTTTAAATAAATTCGCACTACTCAGCACAGAGCTTTGTGGGTACGAGTATAATTGCAATTGAACTTTGCTTTGTTATTGGCGAGGCATATTTTAAGTATCGTGCTACATGGATATCGGAAATGCACGTGGGAAGAAATTCGTGTGTGTCGGCTTTTAATTGAGGTATGAACGAGTCATCTTTCTAGAACTAGGGGGCTTGCGAAAAAAAGTGGGAGTCATGTTGTTAAATGTTAGCGTGTTCTTTTTTTTTGCAGTTTAGATGGAATAGACGGTTTGTGTTTAGCTGTGTGTTGTATCAGATTTTTGTCAAATTGTCATTCCTCGTGGGACATATTACTTATTAGCACTGCATTGAATGATTTTGTTCCTAATTATTGAGAGTAAATCTCTAATCAAAATATGATAAGCAGTGAATGTTACAGTATTGTAAGGCTCTCGTCAAAGTAAACGTTTTTAAATTTTAAATGAAACAAACAAAACTAATAAGTGTCAAGAGAATGGAATAATTTTGTATCATCCTTTGATGTATGAACACAATTTTTTCGGATCACATTTCAATATTTGTAACACTACCACCAATATTTGTATGCATCCAACAAAGATGGTACACAGCAAAATTATTGACTGAGGTACAGAATACCGGCGCAACCATTAAATTGTTTACCGCAGTAGAAAAGATAAGCCTAAACGTCTCTGAACTACATTTGCAGTTTTGCCTCGATGGTTTGTTAATATGTAATTTTCCATGCGAGAACTTATGACTTATAGGCATAATTGTCAAAATAAAAAAGCACCAGGACCTGATTGAATAGTGAATAATTAAAAAAATCCCCTTCTGAATTCCTATTCAAAATGTTGGCAACATTCAATTTAATTTTTGGAACAGGGGAGGTACCTGAGGAGTTCAATGATGCTATTTATGAAGCGTGATACAATAGAGCTTGCTGAATATTACATTTTGTTTATGGTGTAAGCACCACAATATATATACAAACATACATAAATAATATACGGAATGAAATCATTTAATAAAACTTTTATTCACTTCTAATTTGTACATTAAATTCGTTAAAATGCCACTATTTGGAATGACACAATTTTTAAAAACAGTTAATTTCATATATCGAGAAAACCAATGTAAATATTTAGTGTGCTGAAAGGTATTGTCATCGTAAAAATTTTCGATCTAGTGATTTTTATTGATTCTAACATTACGATGATGGGGAAACCAACAAAGTTTTTTCGGAATTCTGTACATCGAACCGTCAGTGTTCTCTCCAGCCTAAAGGGCTAGACCGATTTTATTTTTTACTTAGCCATTACAATAACTAAACCTGGCATATAAAAATTACACATAGCGTCAATTTTGTCGAAAATGGGTCTTACGATTTTGGTTGAACTTTAAATATACTATAAGCATATTAATTTCAACACAACTGCATATCCATTTTTTTTTTGTTGAGAAAATTCATGTAACGGATTTTTCGGCTTAGGACATAAGGAAAACTTAAATTTTCTCGCAAACTATCAAATTGAATAAAATTTAATACCTATGTTACTATTTTTGTTTGTAATAATTCTACATTTCCGAATGTATTTTTCAATTTTGGTCAATAACGGAATTTCATTGTAATTCACATTCAAGTGTGGAATAAAAGTTCTTAAATCCCAATTCGACATTATTTATTAATTTTTTAACATGAATAAAATAAAAATTATTACTATGACCAAACTATGATCAACCGCTCAATTCGCTCTGAAAGAGAAAGTTGCGTACGACCCAACTCGTACAACTCGTTTTTTTTTAATAAATACAAAATCAAAAAAAAACAAATTTTTGGCGCAACAGGTTCGTTAGTATCCAGGGCCGAGCTTTTTGACAACCATTCATGTGAACGTGTGTAATTCTTGCACGATGGTGGGACCTCCGGTTTTATGCCGACTCCGAACGTCGAATTTGCATTAAGCTTTTCTTGACAACTGATACTACTCGGATGATTTGTCAGATCATCACGAGAGGAAGGCAAGTGAAAATCATTAAGACCTTTTTTCCGGCAGTTCATCGCACTAAGCGTCGCGCCACTGAGCCCGTTTTTTTAACTAAACACAAAAAAAATACAAAGTATTAAGGAAAATCTTTATTTAAGGTGTTATTTTGGTTCATCCCATTTAATGCTTAGGGAAATTTCCATCAAATGTTTCCCACGACCAACTCTTGAATATTCCATTCTGTGGGTACAATTTTCGACAACTCTTTCAAGAATATCGGCCGGTATTCCATGAATAACACGAGTTTTATTGGCTTCGAAAGCTTCAATCTTTTCGAGTTTATTGACGTAAACAAAAGATTTCATGTATTCACATGGAAAGTTATACAACACCTTGTTGGCCAATTGGCAACGTTTTCTTGAATAAAGCGATCGATTCGTTAGCTGTATACATAAAACGGCATCCTGTTGAAACCACAAGTAAGTGAAGTAGATCTACTTCAATTTTGAAAAAAAAAATTTAAATCCACTCCCTACTTCGCAGTATTGGTAAATTCTTTATACATTTCTTCTTCACTTTAGAAATCCCGCTTCAATTTTAATAAAAAAAACTTAAATCTACTTCAAAAAAAATGGATTAAGAAATGTGTTACATTCTTTCATGAAAGCCCAGATTGGATTTAAAAATAATAAATTGCATCAAACTTCAGTCTAAACACAAAATTTATTACAATATTCTGACGTTTATTATAGTTTTTTTGCTGCCAGAGTGGTGATAGAGCATAGAGGTACGTTTTATTTGGCCTTGGTTCATGTCCCTGTAGCCCAATAATTAGATATTACAAACTCATTGAAAAGTTATTTTGAAGTAATCAATAATCTGAATAAAGATTGATAGGCAAAATTAAATAAACATTATCGTTATACACCATTTATTTATGATATTTTTTTCGAAAAAGGTCTGAACAATCAAGTTTTGCTGAGAATGAAAATCTACTTCCCTTTTCTTGAATCTACTTCGCTTTCTTTTGGTCAAGTGGTAACACTATACAAATACCTTGAATTTTCGACAACAAAATTTTAATGATCAATGCTCTGTAGCAATCTCCATTGACAATTTTATTTTGAAAATAAATTCTTACAATATTAGTAAGCATTTCATAAGTAAATGGTAATGCGTGCTGAACACAAATGTCATATAGAGAAGCCAATTAACAAGTTATAACGCTGTATTGAAAAAAGTAAATTAAAAAATTTAAATCTGTAAAATCTGCCTAACTAAAAAAAATTAAATTTATACGTGATTTTTTGTGCACTATAGAGTTATATTTGATACAATTGGCCGAAACGTTTTCGTTTATAAATTTATTCAAAAAGGAAAGTCAACGCAAATGCTAGGAGTCCTAAAAAAATATGTATGAGAACACTCGAAAAACGCTCTGATCGGTTTGAAACTAAATCTGGATTTATTTAGGGTTGCCTATTTAGCGCAGTTTATTTTTACTCAGTTCATAGCTGACATACCTGAACATCAAAACATCAATGCTCTACTAAATGAGATTATTTTGCTAGAAGAACTCTGTCTAACCTAAAACTAATGATCAACTAAATGAGAGTTCTACAAAGTGTGGAATCTAAGAATAAATTGATTCAAATCAAAGATCGTGGTCGTATATACAAAATAAACCTTACTGATGGAAAATAAGGAAGGGTTTTACGACCCGATTCAAGAAATATAAATTTCTTAACATAATTTTGGAGTCCAACGTAAACACAACACATCATCTTGAAAAAAAAGTTAACAGCTATTAAAGGTAAAAAAATAGTATGAGTAAAAAATGAGTATCAATCTCATGCTTGCGCTTAGTTATGTTTTAGGGTGCATTGAAAACTATCATGTAAAATTTTCTTTTACTCATATCGGTTTTTTGTAAATTAACCATTAGCGAGTTGGTGTCAAAACAAAGTTATGATGCATGATTATCCGAAAATATTTAAATTTTTAATCGTAGTTTTCGCAGAAAATCACTTTATATTTTTCACTAATCAAGATTTATTTTTGTTAAATAATGTTTGTCATTCTACTGAAGAGGAACGGAATTTTTCGGTGATTCGTATAAAGAGCTGTAGAGGTAAATTTTCAATTCCATCATGTGTTTTTGTTCCAATGAAGTTGGTCAATGATAGCTATAACTGCACCCTAAATATCCTGCAAATACACTCCCACACATTCTCTTAAAGTACATTTTTGAAAATAAATTGGAATGGATTAATAATTGGGTAGCTCTGGTAGATAAATTCGAGACGAATCTAAATATCCTGTACGATGATCTAACAGTTCTAAACCAAAAGTGCTATAATCTTTTGAAGTAATCAAACTTTTACAATCGCAACGAAGATATGGCTTATGGCATATCCTCCTTAAACAGATTGATATAACATGAACAGCCTGAATGCGATATCCTTGATATGAAAAGAAAGATGTTGAATTTAAAATGATCGCTTTAAAAAAAAAAACAAATCTTTGCAAAATTGACAATCTGAAATCAAAAGAAGTTACGAATCTACGAATATATACGACGTTTTTATTTTAGAAATAGATCATTGTCAATAGAACAAACAATTATCATGATATTATAGAAACAGCATTTTCTTTACCAAAAAAAATACAAATTATGTTTTTGTATTAACTTTGTAAATTGATTGAATTTGCAAGGAGCCTATGAGGCAAACTAGAACACCATGTCTATGGATTTCATGGTTTCTGTTTTTGGTTCAATTCTATTATGGATATACAAAAAATGTTAATAGCAAATTCAATAAATACATCTAATCTAACCTTCTCGTAAGCACACTTTGTACCTTTAAAACTTAAGAACCACAAACTACTTTAAGAGAACGAAAGGCTTAATTGATTTCCAAAGTTTGGTCCGAACTACTTGTGATGAAAAATGAACCACTGACACATGCAATGAATATGGTTCTCTTAATAACGCGTTCCTCAAGTCGACCAACATTTTGTTAGACTGGTTTGTTAAGAATGTTAAAACGACATCAATCACATGTCGATGTCATGTGACTAAGTGGCTTGTCTACCAAAAACGATTTTTACTTAGAATGAATGTGAATCGTAAATTCCAAAAAAATTGTAATGAGCAAATGATTGACTTCACCACGGATATAGATGTCAATACATTTTTTTTTTGATATGTAGAAAAACATTTTTTCGTTTCTAGATATTTATGTATAAAAATACGTGCAGATCAGAGACAATTAAATAGAAATGAATATGTATGCATTCGCCGGTTAGACCTCAAAGAAAAAAACACGTAATTATACCTTTTTAGGTCTTTTACGATTGGAGAGGACCAATAACTGATATGGGTTTCAAAAACCTCTCACTAAAACATCCATAAGGTTACATGGCAGTGTCCGCACCATAAAACAAAAAATCAAACTGACCACATTGCAAAAGACCAGCAGGCTCGTCATTACCCAGGGCCTATCATTTTTCACAACTATCTATGAGTGCGTGTGTACTTTTATGCACGATGGCAGGACCTCCTTTTATGCCGACTCCAAACAGCTAAATTGAGATAAGCTTTTCGGTAAGTATTCGGGATCTACGAAAATTCTAAACAGCTAGCATCTTTTTGTTGCAGCCGAGGTAAAAATCCGTCACAACACCGGCAAAAGAAAATTTACATTCGAAAGACTGCATCGCAAAAAACGGTCCAGGCCACACTATTTTTTATAGGCCAAGAGATCTGAAAGTAAACCACATAAAGTGGGTATATGGATTGTTCATTTTTTTTCAATTTTTAACGTTTAGCAGTCCCCGTGCGATTCCGGTATAATTTTGTCACAAAGCAGTGTTTTTTTATTTGAAATTTATTTTTTGTCAAGATGTTTACCTAACTTTTTTTAAACTGATATTTTTCTTTAGACTTAATCACAGTCGATGCCGAGAGTATGCTAGAACGCGAAACGCCGATGACGAACCACAACGAATGAACCCGACCAAAATGGTGTGAGTACTAGTGCTTATGTTTATAAAGCCGTTGGAGATGAATTGGTAGATAACATATCGGCTCGGGGTCATAATCCCGAAAACAGAATCCGGAAAACCCAAAATCCCGAAAATCTAAATTAACAAAAAACAAAATACCGAAAGTACAAAATCCAGAAAATCCAAAATCCAGAAAGTCTGCGCAAATAATGGAACCTCATAGCATCTTCTGCCCGATCCACAAAAAGAAGACCCTCTGAAATGCGACAACTCATGCGCATGAGTCTGAATCTATTAAACAACAATGTGATCGGTTTTTGGCATGTAAACCGAGCTCTTAGAGACGAATATATTTTTTCGTTACCCTTGAACTCTTCCCGAAAGGGTAACTCCCCAGAACTCCCCAGAATCCTTAGTGCTGACATTCGAAGAGGGTGGAGTGTCCAGTGAAACTGGATTGCCACCTGGGGTATTACATTTTTTCGATGTATTTATTGCACTTTTTGTCCACAGTTTAAACTCGGTATACGGGGAGTGGATTTTAGTCGCCTTCTACGACAGACATGCCTTACCTCGGGTATATTCTGACCCTTAACCCGAAGGGGTCGTGTGCCTTCTTTAACATTATTCTTGAGAGGATTAATGAAAACTTCCGAGCCACCACCAGGAGAACAACTGTGCAACTATAGGGAGATTTTTTAAGAGTGTAGTTTTTCAGGTTGGAAGCACTGGTTAGTAATGGCGTCCACTCCACCGTCATCTGTCAAAGTGAAAGCTCGTGAAACAATGGAAATGTTGAAGGATGAATTTGGTGAGTAGCTTATTTCTCGATAAGCCCTACATGATAATATAACACGCGTAATTCTTGGAATACAGGCCGAAGTACTCGAAAAAGTGACGCAGAATTTAACCTTCCGAATGGACCAGTTGAAACGGAGCCGCGGACAACATTTACATGAAGTTATCTTTAAAACGTAAATGGCAAAGGCCTATTTATCGATTACAAAAAACAATTTCGTTATTTGATGCAAATTTGAATGTTTTATTCGATTTCAAAAAAAAACCCGTTACTAGCATACGCAGACCTTTTGACTTCGTAGTTCGGATTAAACAAGTAGGCAGTACCGCGTTTGCGAGAATGAAGGAAGCGCCTCAAGTTAGCATAGCATACTTTCAAGGTTTAGGCGCAGGCCCCTTGAACAGAGATGGTGGCGGATAAAACGAAAGGCCAACGGCAGCATTCAATCCCGTAGTGGATACTGATGGCCCCATGTCCTAGGGGTTGCGCTTCGGGTTAACTACCCACCCATTTCAAAAACCATTGTTTCGAAGCAACCAATAGCCTCGGAAAGGACTGATTTTATTGTTGACGAACCGGCTAAACGAAAAAAGGACAACGACGTTCATATCTGCACCTGGAATGTGAGAACATTAAACAGGAGAGGTGCAAGTGAACAACTAGCGGAAGCCCTAAACTGCTACAAAGCAGACATTACTGCCATCCAGGAAATACGATGGGATAGGCTGGGAAAAAAGAGGATGAAAAACTGTGACATCTACAACGAACCGTTTTATAGTGAGCAGAAACAGCGACCATGCGAATGCGGATTTGTTATAAGTGCCAGACTTAGGCAAGAAGTCTTATGTTTCCAAGACATTAGCGAACGCATTGTTACGAAGAAAAAGATAATATAGCTAAGGACAGACTATGAGCTCCTTGACAAAACCTATAAGGGACTACCGAAGTACGATGTTAAAATCCTTCTGGGATATTTTAATGTCGAAAGACTGCTATTGCTAGAGACCGCCAAGACCTTCGCGCAAGGCGTATCCCTAAACCTATCGATTAACACCATACCACCAGCATCGAATATCGAATAACAATGGCAACGATGCTAACAAGCCATTAGATGAGCCGCAACTGATGCTAGGTTTCTCGCGCCCACCAGCAAGAAACCCTTGGTTTGATGAGGAATGCCGACAGATGTATGCAGCCAAGAACGAGGCCTACAAGGCTAAGCTAAAATAGCAAGAAAAGCGCGCGATCGAGGATATAGAGAGGTGCCACTTCAGGAAAGATGTTCGCAAGTTTAACCAAAGTGTAAAACGTTAAAGCCAAGCTTTATAAAGCCGGCTGAGATGACTTGGTAAGTATCATCCACAAACTCATAAGCCGCATTTGGTCGGAAGAAAGTATGCCTGAAGAACGGAACCTCAGCATCGTTTGCCCGATCCACAAAAAAGGAGACCCTGTAAACTGCGCCAACTACAGAGGCGTAAGTCTCCTCAACATCGCCTACAAAATCCTATCTGCCGTAATATGTGAACGCATGAAACCGTTTACCAACAACCTGATCGGCCCTTATCAGTGTGGTTTTAGGCCAGGAAAGTCCACAACCGATCAAATCTTCACATTTCGGCAGATCCTGGAAAAAAACCCAAGAAGTCTAAATCGATACCCACCACATATTCATCAATTGCAAAGCCGCATACGACAGCATTTATAGAGACGAACTATATAGAGCCATGTCTAGTTTTGGTATACCGCCCAAACTCGTCCGTTTGTGTAGGATGACGACGGAGAACTCTTGCTGCTCCATCAGGGTCGGAAATGACCTCACCGACACATTCGATGCCAAAAAAGGATTTAGGCAAGGCGGTGCGCTGTCAGGTGACTTCTTCAGTCTGATTCTTGAGAGGATTGTGCAAAACTCACCAGCCAACACCAGAGGCACAATTTTTCAAAAATCTGTACAACTACTAGCATACGCCGACGATATTGACATCATTGGTAGGACCCAACGTGATGTCATCGCCACGTTTACAGTACATGATGGCAAGACGAAGTATATGCTGTCAACACGAAAGGACACACACACACAACCGCTGTTTCTTCGGGCTAAGAAGGCAATTCAGTAGTAAAGCCCTCACTCGAACTAGTAAGGAGATCTTATATAAGACCCTGATCATCCCAGTCCTGCTCTATGGCGCTGAAGCATGGACCGTCTGAAAAGCGGATATAGAAATGCTTGGTCGATTTGAGTGGAAAATTCTTCGAAAAATCCCGTTTGAGTTGACGGGCTATGGAGACGAAGATTCAACCAAGAACTATACGAGCTGTACAGCGACATGCCCCTGGTCGAAAAACTCCGGACTGGACGTTTAAGAATGGACACCAATACTCCGGCTCGCAGAGTCTTTGATTCCCAGCAAGACATCAAACGCAGTAGAGGAAGACCTCGCTTAAGTGGCGCGCACAAGTAGAAACCGACCTCAACCAACTTGGAGTGCGCAACTGGAGGAAGTTAGCTAAGGAACGGGCTAATTGGAGAGCCATGTTGGTTGAGGCCCAGGCTCATTCCGGACTGTAGCGCCACTTAAGTAAGTAAGTAACCGCTGTAAAAGCTCTGCGCCAAGCTCGATCGAAACCTTTGAAAATATTAAGGACAACAGCTCTCTATTCTCCATGATTTTTTTAACTTGGGTGTCCATAGATGGGTTACGTAACTTAGTAGGTCTCAAGTTAAGCGTTTCTTTCCTAACCCGATCGTTATAAAACCATTTATTTCTTGGTAATCGATAATCTCGGTGTTAATATGTAGTTGTTTCCCATTTGCAAGTATATATAATGGGTTTGCAGTTCTTAGGCATGCATTTCTCCGTTTTCATATAGGGATGGACATGTATTTCATATGCGTTTTTCCTTTTTTTACCTTTTTTTTGTCTCTTTTGTCATATTTCGTGTATTTGTACAAATTTCCCTTCTTTTGTCTCTTTTGTCATATTTCGTGTATTTGTACAAATTTAATTCAAATGATGCATAATCTACTTTTCGATAATTCACCTGTCGACGTATTTTTCTTTCACTGGAGTTCCTACTATCTATTGATTTTCAATACAATCATACATATATGAACAAATATTATAAATTCAACTTTATACCTTCCGAAAGCAATTCCCGACGAATTCATACACAGAGTCATTGCTCTATAGGTAGCTTTTACCTACCATAATAAGAAATTCGCATTTTATCAGAACAACTGATAAGACGCAACCTTATCACCAAAATCACAACCACACTACCGCTGTCTGGGGTTGGTTATTTGTGTTGCGATTATACCCAAAAAAAAGTACACATATTCGACTGCAAGTAGCGAAAGTTGATGAACTGGAGGCTGACTAACTTCATTGTTGTCACCTGCACTTTTGGCAGCGTGAGTCGTTCTAAGCGGTTATCGGTCAAATTAGTCTCTTCCTACCTCGTCAGTAGATGACTAAATTTTTAGCAGCGAAAACCAAAACACGATATGACCTAAAGTAACCCGACAAATCGTTCACACCTTTCGATTTCGTAGGATATCGAAGCTGAATTATTTTGCGTTATAGTTGTTGTTAACGTGATTTGTAATGCCACTTGTCCGATAAAGATGTGTTGCAATTGTCCTGATTAAAGCGAAGTACACGGCCGAGCCTAGTCGATGAATCAATGAACCTTTTTGTGTAATTTACATGGTGATTGATTTGGTCATACCCAGAGGTGGATACTTCGGATTTACATTTGCAGTTTAAAGAGACTTGATGGTGTTTTCTGAGGGACCTATACAGCGATGTGGTGAAATCGTCAAGATAAAGCCGGCATTGCACTTCTTAGTACTGATAAAGGATTGATCAATCTATGGTGAGCAATTTTCCAATTGAGGTCGATTGTTGACAAATCTGTGCAATGTCTTGTGCGAAATATGCACAAACATTACATCACCCGCAAAAGGAGTGATTTCATTGAGCTTCAGATGTTGCTGAAAATCACATCAAAATACCAACCTTCGTGTTTTCTTATAGACAAGGTTGTTGTAACAAAATTGTTGTGACAATACCAAAAGTTGATTAGATTTCAGTATGCGTACTCCATTCAGAGTTTTAAGATGCTAAATAGTTTGCTCTGCTCACCTGGATTTTAAAATTCCCAGTTCGAAAAACATTTTTTATTGGGTTAAGATGTAGAAATAAAGTTTGGCCACACATTTACCGCCGACTCGGCTGAATTGTCATAACACGCACATTGAATTCGAAACAACCTTGCAAAGATAGTCATCTCTTATCAGCTTTAGGGTTTATTACCTCTGGGCGGAGTTATCGAATCGAAAATTTACTCATCTAGGTAAATTGTCGGTTGGAAGGGACCATTGTCCTGACAACGATTTTATTGGGTGCAATATCAACAAAATTGATTAAACTTGTTCGACAATATTCGAAAAAAGCGAGTAAACATGATAAGAAACCAGTAATGCGTTGTTTGTAAAAATCCATATCGGATTGTGATTAAAAAATTTTAAAGGACAACATTAAAATTGCGTTTTTAATAAAATTTAACTTTGTTATTGCACGAAACAAATTCACGTAGGGAACGTAGGTTTTCCCATTTTTATGACAATGATTGGAATCAGCATGAAGGCCATAAGAGATTTTTTTTTAACTTATGCTTGGAATATCGGTTCACATCGTAGTCTCACTAAGATCAATGTCTATCCATTGTGATGTCGTTATAGAGAGTGGATCCCTAATAATAAGATGGTACACTGCTCAAACTAGTCCGTCTGTGAAGGATGGCGGTGGACAATTCTAGCTGCTCCGATAGAGTTTAAAACGACCTTATCAAAGTATTCGATAAAAAAAAAATTATATATTCAACGCGACCTCTGTCATTAACTTAAATCAATCTTGAGACGATTGTGCAAAACTCCCGAGCCAACACCAGAGGCACAATCTTTCATAAATCGGTGCAAGTTCTAGCATATGCCGACGATATTGATATCAATTTTAGGACTCAACGTGATCCCATAGCCACGGTTGCTAGAATAGAGAAGGAAGCGGCAACATGGATTGACAGAAAGAACTTTGAGGTAGTACGGGAATTTGTATACCTCGGCTCTGCTATTAACTCTGACAACAACACCTCGTCAGAAATTAAATGAAGAATTACTCTTGCCAACCACTGTTCCTTCGGGCTAAGAAGGCAATTCAGTAGTTAAGCCCTCACTCGAACTAATAGGGAGATCCTATATAAGACCACGATCATCCCATTCCTGCTCTACGGCGCTGAAGCATGGTTCGCCTCAAAAGCGAATGAAGAAATCTTTGGTCTTGTCGCAAGGAAAATTCTTCGAAAAATCTCCGGTTCCGTTTGCGTTAAAGGGCTATCGAGACGAAGATTCAACAAAGAACTATACGAGCTATACATCGATATGCCGTAGTCAAAAAACTTAGCATTGGACGATGCCTGTAGAACGAATGGAAACCAATACTCCGGCTCGAAGAGTCTTCGATTCCCAGCCAGACGTCCGACGCAGTAGAGGAAGACCTCGCGTTAAGTTGCGCGCACAAGTAGAAACCGACCTAAAGCCACTTGAAGTGCGCAACTGGAGGCATCTGGCTAAGGACCGGGCTATTTGGAGAGGCTTGTTTGTTGAGTCCCAGGTTGAGTCCCAGGAATGTAGGTTATTAAGTAGTATCTGTGTAATCCAGAGGTGTATGCAGATCGACTATCATTTCCGTATAACGAATGCAAGCCAATGACAATTACATCAGCAGAGGTACTCTTAGAGTTGGGGAACATCTTCTCGGCCGCAGTACCTCTGTCCATAGCAAGAAGACCACTACCAGAACATCCAAAAGAGTTAACTTCAAGATCATAAAGATACCCACAATTTTTAGTTCAAACTTTCGCATTCTTTACCATCATGGTAAGAAGGTTCGGTTTTGCTACTCCTTCTTCCCTTAAGACTACACGAACACGTAAATAAAACACGACGGAAGTACTCCAGCTTTAAAGCACAAAGGAAGTAACAAAAAATAAGACCTTGACAAAAACTGGAATTTTATCTAAAATACGTTATTTCATTATTTGTGGATCACAACCTAGTTGTTTACATTGCCCATTATAACTTGGACCATAGATGAAACCATAGAACATAGAACACGTTCACCCGTACGATACAATCTTTACCACCAGGATTTAGGATAACAGGCAAGGGCCACAGGCCCTGTAGTACCCATGCCAAACTATCGCAAAACTGAGCACGTCATTAATTATTTGGTTGAGTTAAAATCTACTGAATACCTGTATAGAAAGGTTTAGGCTAGTCATACCCAATTCTAGAAAGGTTTACTCATTCTAGAGTAAGGTTTATTATATATTTTGCTAGATAAAAACCTGAACTATTATGAAGTAGGAAATACCATACGTTTTGTCAACAGGTACGCGGTGTTTCTCTTCATTCCCAAGTCAAAACAAAGATCAATCATCTAAATAAGCGAACTAAAAATTCCAAACAAAACCTTAATGCATCGAGACCTCACAATTCCAAACCCAGATGTTAATCTGAATAAATACAATATACACATCGACATCGTATATATCGTAAAATCTTTCCGCCTTAGTACCGACACCAACCAAAGCTTATTTGGTTAGAATTTCCAACAACCAACTAGTGGTCTGTGGTTTATGTATATTCTAAGACGACTGCTTTATTCGAAACATAATGAGCTTTTGATGTGCGGATTTCTGAACGCAAACTTTTGTCGACAAATCAAAGGTCTCTTAACATTGGTTTATTATTAAAAAAAAAAATTTCAATATGTTCGTTTGATTGGGTACTTATATCATATTGTTAATCCCATGTAAGGATGTAAGAAGAAATAAACGAAAATTCGAAATTATAGAACGAAAAAATTGTTTCGAAACATCAAGGGAAGCTTTGTTTGAAATTCAAAGAGAACAGCCCTGCCAGGTTTGCTGTGCACTTACATTTTGTTACTTTTATGTGACAGTGGTGTGTTGTGTTTTGGCTTCATTGGAATCATTTGCAGTTGTTTAGATATAGGTAGGCCCGATAACGTAAAACATGTATTCTACATAAAAGGAACAAAACAGTTTCAGTTTAGATATTAGTATGTGTCAATGAATTGACTTTATGTATATCTTAACGTTTTTAAATTAAATTAAATTAAATAAATTAAATATAAGCTTGTTACCGCGGCAGTTGAATTAAATTGGGTGTAACAAATTAAATCCATAGTTTCCCATTAGAATTGATATAAATCACTTGCTTTAAGCCTTACTATACCGAATATGTTTCAGAGAGAATAATTGAAAATTACTTAACTATTTAACCGGTGTTTAAGGGTATTGATGCGATTACATGAGAACACAAGCGTTCTCACTCTAGCCTCTCACTATCAACTCCTACTCTCATCTCCACGCTGGTGACTAGTGGGTGCCTAGTAGCTCGACAGGAGGTGGGGTATCAAACCCCTTTGAAATCGTTTTTGGCAACGATCGAGAGAGGAGGGAGGAGTGTCCTCTCACGAAAATACTCACTCTTAGGCGACAGCGGAGGAATTCCCTAGATGGGATCAACTGTGGCGCTTATAACTCCAGTTAAATCTCACTGGTAAGTGTAATCCCTATAGAGCTGCTTCGACATATTTGATTACATAGGTATTTCTAATACTGCGCCAGGGTTTTGGAAAAGAGTTGGTGGCGGAAGAGCCCTCAATGGGTCAACAGCAGCGCTCATATCCCGAAATTTGTTACTGACATCGGTATTTCCGGCCCGCTGTCCTAGTTTCAAGACAATGACATGGCCCCAGGTTGGAGTTGTGCCGTCGCGGTAACTTCCCGATCATGGTAATGATAATGAAACTCCTCATATGACAACAAAACCCGGAATGTCAACGGACATGATATGAGAGTATGTAGCTGGAATGTACGAACACTCTACACCCCGGGTGATACTCAAAAACTTGAATTTGTCCTCAAGCGGTACAATGACCGTATATAAAGATATACATATACAGATAAAACCGTAATACAATAGATACGATCGATAACATCAGGTATAATGAAGAGAAAAAAGTGCGACATTTATTACAGCAGCTGCAATAGATTGCATGTATTATAATGCGGATTTGCCGTGGGAAATCGGCTTAGGACAAAAGTCATTGACTTCAAGTAATCGTTTTTCTGGGATCCGCATCAAACCTACGTTAGAAAACATAAACCTACCCTTACCAACGAGGCTGAAGATCCCATCAAGGAGGAGTCTTATGACCTCCTGGATGGAGCCAACGGAGCCTGTCCGGAGTGTGATGTAAAAGTCGTACTCCTGGATTCCAATGCTAAAGTTGGAAAGGAAAACATCTTTGGCAGTTTAGTTGGTAAGCACAGAATCCACGAAACGACAACAAACAACAGCTACCGACTAATCGATTTTGCAGCAGCTCGAGATACGGTATAACTAGCACTAGGTTCCTAAGGCTAAGGATCCACAAGGCAACCTGGCGGTCTCCAGACGGTCGAACCGCCAGCCAAATCGACCATGTGCTAATCGATGCGAGGCACGCATCCAAGATCATCGACGTGCACACATACCGAGGGGCAAATGGCGGAGCTTTTAAAATACGGTGGTGATGTTTTGGTAGGGAGCAGGCACCGAATAATCAACCAAGAATGGGTGGGTGAAAACATGCCCGATGACTATCAGCTCCATATGCCCCATCTACAAAAAAGGCGATCCTATGTTTTGTAAGTACTATCGAGGCAGTTCTGCTAATTGTCGCATACAAGATCCTATCCAACGTACTGTGTGAACGTCTAAAATCTTTCTGCAACACACTAATCGACATGTAACAGTGCGGCTTCTGGCCCGGCAAATCGACTTTAGACCAAATTTTCACACTGAGGCAAATTCTAGCAAAGACCAGCTGAAGTGAAATAAATAGTGAAGTCCCAGTTTATCAGTTTTTTTTGTCCGATTCCAAAATCTTGGCATGATTTTTTTTCTCGTTGCTTGCTTCAAAAGGGAACAAAACAAAACGACGAGCAGTGCTGCCGTGTCGCAAGCATGCCTAGTGCTGTTTCTTTTTTGCTTTAACGATTCCGTCACCACGTCATGCAACAATAGAAAAATCGACTTCAAAGCCGCGTACTATAGCATACATCGTGAGGAGCTCTATATGGCGATGGCCGAATTCGGAATCCCGGCAAAACTGATTTAGCTGTGTCGCGTTACACTGGAAAACACACTCTGTAACGTGCAGTTTGGAAGTAGCTCCTCCGAACTATTCCAAACATGCACCGGATTTCGGCAAGGAGACCCGCTATCATATGACTTCTTCCATCTCGCAATGGAGCAGATAATACTAAGAACAGGTGTCAACACTGAAGGCACTACTTTTAACAGGTCCGTCCAGCTGCTGGGCTATGCGGACGATATTGAAGTCATCGCTCGCTCCAAGCATGCCGTGATAGAAACGTTCACGGCGATTGAAGAATTGGCGAAATCCGATTGGCTTGAAGTAAATGAAGAGAAGACTATGTACATGCTATCAACAAACAAACAAGCATCTGTCCCACGTCACTATTGAAAGCAGCAATTTCGAGGTAGTTAAGGAATTCACCTACCTCGGAGTAAGCATAGACTCCACGAATGACACCCTGTTGGAGATCCGGCGATGAATTACCCTAGGAAATCGTTGCTACTTCGGTTTGGCGAAACAACTGGGCTCAAAACTCCTAACTGGAAGGACGAAATGTGTCCTTACCCTGCCCTGCCAGTTCTGCTTTATAGCGCCGAGTGCTGAGAGAAAAATACTTTGGCGGATTTTGGGTCATGTGTGCGACGAGGGCGAATGGAGGAGAAGATACATCCACGAACTCTATGTGCTGTAGCATGATGTAGATTTAGGTCAAAAAGCCAAAACACGTCAACTACATTGGATCGGGCACATCGAGCAAATGGACAATAATGCTCCAGCTAAAGGCCTTCGAATCCCAGCCCCAGGTTCGAGAAGGCAAGGAAGAGCAACCTCCGTTTCAAAGACCAAGCCATCGCGGATGCCAGAGCGCTTGGTCTAGACAACTGGAAGCAGCGAGCCAGGGATCGTAGAGAATGGAAGGCTGGAGTGTTTTAGGCAGAGACTCTTCACGGGTCGGGAGCCCAATAAGTAAGTAAGTAGTAACTATTTAACAATTTCAGGGAAAAATATGCACCGTTTGTTACGACCATATTATGGTCCTCATAATCGACCTGGTGAATCAAAAATTCGTGCTGTCATCACGAAATTTCGCACCAAATTTACTTTGTTGCACATTAAACCATCGACTCGCATGCGTACAGTGAGCACCGAAGAGAATATTGCAGTCGTAGCGTCCAATGTTAATGAAGATCGTGAAATGTCAATTCGTCGCCGTTCTTAGCAAATGGCCATGGAAAATTTTACGTGTCGATTTGGGTTTGAAAGCCTATAAAATTTAACTTGTGCAAAAATTGAAGCCGAATGACCTACCACAATATCTAATTTTTTGTGAATTGGCCTTAGAACAGCTCCATGAAAATCTACTGTTTTATCGAAAAATTGTGTTCAGCTATGAGGCTCATTTTTGGCTGAACGGATACGTAAATAAGCAAAATGTCGCATCTGTAGTGATGAACAGCTACATGTCATACAATAATTACCGATGCATCCCGAAAAAATGACAGCTTGGTGTGGTTTATGGGCTGGTGGCATCATCAGTCCCTTTTTCTTCAAAGTCGACCGTGGAAGAAACGTTACCGTCAACGGCGAACGATATCGAGCCATGATACGCGACTTTTTTTACCCCAGTTGGATGAATTTGGTGAGCAGCTTATCTCTCGAAATGTCATGTGAGTTGCCCGCCAAGATCATGCGATTTAACGCCTCTTGATTATTTCTTGTGGGGTAATGTAAAGTCGTTAGTCTATGTGGACAAGTCGAATACGATTGAAGCCTTACATGATAACATAACACGCGTAATTCGTGGAATACAGTTCGAAATGCTCGAAAAAGTGACGCAAAATTGGACCTTTCGAATGGACCATTTGAAACGGAGCCGCAGACAACATTTACATGAAGTCCTTAAAACGTAAATGGCAAAGGCCTGTTTAATGATTACAATAAAAATTTTTAATATTTGATGCAAATCTGAGTACTTTATTCGATTTACAAAAAAACTACGCTTAAAAAATCACGCGTTAGTCACGCTCCAGATGATGTCCAAGCGACACGTCGCCTTTTAGAGTTTTTTCTTAAATAGTTTATTTGTAATACAATAATCAATTTTATCAGGCAATTTTAATTACTACTGATCAGATCGGAGAAGAGTGACTCCTTTCACTAAGGCAATTCATTCTTTTCGCAGATGGCAACAGGAAATGCATAAGATGGAGTCTTAAAAGAATTTCGAAGGGACTACCGTATTTCAATGTTAAAATCATGCTGAGAAAATGCCACTCTACCAAGGTTACCTCATAATGGGACATGACAGGCTCCAGACTAACTAATGGTCAATGAAATTGATTACATATTTTGTATGTCCGAACTTGTCGAGCAGTTCAAATCGACTCGGGCCATTTCATTGTTGTTATATTATCTTTAGCTAAACATTATATTGTCGGTCATTAAAACCTGTGAAATTAAAATAATCAAACAAATTAAAATGTAGCTTAAGTATGTATGTAAGATTTTATATCTTATCATTTCATACCTGCTTCTCGGTGCAGAGGCATGGACTGTATCGAATGCGTTTAGAGAAAAACTTGGACGTGCGTCGGTCGGAAAATGTTCGGTTTATTTTGTGTTGATGAGTTATAGTGTCAAATATTCTACATCTTGGCAAATAAGCTCCGAATTGGGCGTTTACGATGGCCATGGCATGTACAGCGAATGGTCACCAATACTCCGGGTCGCAGAATCATCGATTCCCTTAGGGTGCATATTGCCCATATATGTCCAGTAAGGTAGTTCAAGATAAGTTGTAAATGATAAGTTAGATTTTTACATTCTGGTCTGGTTTCATATATAAAAAAAATGGCCTTTTTTAAAATTCTTTCAGAGAATATTGAATTCCATAGTATTTTAGAAATAGTGATTTGCAGATTCATCTCGTGTTCAATAAGTATCCCATGGGTCACAACGAGCGTCTGCAGTTCCGTATAATTCCTTAGATAAAAGACGTTTTAAATGTACGAATGTTATGTTATAGCAAAGATTATAAAGCTATACAGATGACGCACTGCATACAAGAAAAAAGGTTCTATGAAGAGTCACTGGCGCAGCCCGCCATATATTCTTATCTCCATTCTCATATGTGCACGTGCACACCGCCCGCCCGTACCTTTAAGCTGTTGAGCAAAAGTTTCAATGCGTCATCTGTGTAATCTTTGGTTATAGTCAGGTGATTTTTACGTAATGGGCTATAAATTTGGTTTATTTATGCACAATATTGAAAAAATAATTTAAAAAAAAATTTATGGCGCAACAGGCTCGTTAGTACCCAGGGCCTAGCTTTTTTCTCACAACCATTCATGCGTTTGTGTGTACTTCTTTGCCCGATGGCGGGACCTCCTGTTTTATGCCGAATACGAACGGCTTAGTTGAGATAAGCTATTCATGACAATTGATACTACTCGGATGATTTGTCAGATCATCACGAGAGGAGGGCCAGTGAAAAATCATTGAGGTGTTGCTACGGCTGGGAATCGAATCCAAGCCTTCTGCGCGGCAGTTCAACGCACTATCCATCGCGCCACTTTACTTTTATTACTAAATAAGTTATTTAAAATTGAGCACTCACCGAAAAGTTTCAAACAATTTAACAGGACGTAAATAAGTGAACGTTTGACCAAATTTCAATTTTGTTATGGCAGCACTGCTTTTGCACATTCATTTTTGATACCACATACGCCATCTACTATCGCGAAACACGAAATTAACAAGACATAATTCATTTTAACATTAAGCATTAAATGATTGGAAACACTTGCAGTCTTATGAACGAGAATTCACTTAAATACCACTAGAAGTTGTAGTAAATCAAAAATATCGAACCTATCTATACACATTTTATGCTCACTTCTTAATTGATGAACGCAGCCCGATTTTGTTATTACGGCGATGCAAATCAAAATTTCCAATATATTGAAACTTTTAAGACCGACACATCTTTAAAACTAAATTAAATATATAAAGCAAATTAACTTAGTTACGAAAATTTGCGTAGGTAGGTGTAATTACATTTTACATCAAATACACCCGAAGTATAAATACAAAATTGGCTCTTGCACTACTACTTGCACAATTCTCGAAAGACCATTACGACATAAAACACAAAGCTAAATTTGAGTTTCGAAATGGAAGAAATCCCTCCTTACTTTGATCGATAAAAAAATAGTGAAAACAACTCCGGAAAAATCGCACAACACTTTATTTTTCAACACAAAGAGGATTAACAAAAGAAAATTTAAGAACTGCATTTGTATGAGCTTAGCTGTTCAATTCTAATAAAAATACGAAAGCAGGGATGGCTGAGGTGTTGTTGTAGCTTATGTTTTTTTTAAGATTGGTATGCACCAACAAATTTCGAACAAAAAATTATTAATGCGTCTAAATTAAGTGTTATATTAGAAACATATAAACACAACAACTATATCGTAACTACATCAATTTTTCCTAATCAAAAATGGATTTCGGTTTTTTTTCTTATGTTTAAAAAAATAAACGTATGTGTAGAGTACATTGCGACAGCGTCAGTTTGTAATGAATAAAATATTATTAGTGGGTGCAAGACTGGTCGTTCGCAACTTTCTTTCTCATTGTCAGGTATAGACATTCAAATGCCAACCATTTTGGTTATTGATGATTAAAATATATGAATAATGTGGATTTAGAATCTAAAATCCAGAATTTAAGGGATTCGCTATTAAACTGAAAAACACGTTAAGATTGGAGTTAAAAATAATAAGCATATGCAGGAGAAAAACGTAGTTTTGTTGAACCATAAAAAATGTTGATTAACTCTGTGAACATTTTCTTTTGACAATGTCATATTCTATATTTTATCCCATAAACTTTTAAGCTGCGCCCACTTTTTGGGGAATTTTTTTTTATAACTTTAAAGATCGGATGTATTTGCACAGTTATGAAAAGGCACATGATATGAAAAGGCTACAATCTTTTTATGTCATGTTTTTTGTAACGACTAGGCTGACAATTGATTTTTGGTTTTGTTTTTATAAAACTAACACTATGCATTCAACTGCATTCTTAAAAAAAAACCACATTTCTAGACAAAAACACTTAGGCCCATTTTTCAGTACGAGATCATCCTAGTTTTTCAGTCAATTTAAATCCAGAGTTAACTTGGAGTTAACCCAGAAAGTTTGGTGAATTAACTTCGAGTTAACTCAGCAAGTTTGGTGAGTTAACCCTGGACTATATGATCACATGTTTTGACAGATGATAAAATACCAAACAAACAATTATTTTCATTTCCATTTGTGTGGACATTTCATCAAATTCTTAGAAAATAAATACGTGTATCAAAGCGACTCGAAACGGTTTTAAATATTGAGTTTGACTGGTTTAAAATGAAAAATAATTATAAGATCGCGACCAAAGCATTTTCTCTTGTTTGGGGATCAATAAAGCAGTAGATGATAACCGAGCTGTTGCAGATTCTATACGTTTCGATAATTTTTTTGACAGCAAAACCGATAAATCATGAGTGCCACACACACTCGGAATTAAATTTAATCGCGCACTGAAAAACTGCTTCATAAGTTATCTGGATTAAATTTATTCCGTGATTAGTTAACTCTGGGTTAACTCAGAGAGAAAAAATTCCAAATTGATGTCTTTTCGTCTGTTCCGTTTCAGACTCAGCTAGCGATTCTGAGTCGATCCATGTACTTTAAAGTGTGTCTATCTAAATTATTTCTCTAGTGCTAAGTTTGGTATGCACTGATGAATATCCAACTATTAGTCTATTAACGTTGGTTGGTGAACCGCATTGTAAATAAACCGTATGTCAATATTTCATGCTATTTCAGAAACGTATTAAGCTAGCTAAGTAGTCTTTACGCAGTCATTAGTAAAAAAAGCTAAATAAACATTGTTTGTTATTTCCCTTTCACTTTCTCATTTCACTTTCAATTCGTCGCTATATTGAAGCGTCAGTGGTTTGCTTCACTCATGACAACAAAAAATGGTTTCCAATAAGAACAAAAAAGAAAGTGTTACCCACCCCAATGATTCTGATTTATTTCAAACGCATTTTATCGAAATAAAAACAAGTTAAATAAATCCGCGCATTTACTAACATTTAGCGACTGAAGGTAAATCTACAGACAAGTCAACAGCGTTCCCTTTGGATTTTTTTTATTTCACAATTATGAGTATCTAGCAAATCATCGGTAACGATTCCTTCCGAGCGTCCGTTTCGTTGTTGCTACAAACTGGAATGTTTTGTGTCTCTCCAATTATTATTATTTTGTAATTTAATTTATTCATATATATAGATTTCTATTAACTTTTATATATTCAGAACAGTTATTCTTCGTCAGAAAAGTAAAAAATATCTTAAATGAACCTATATTATGGGGTAAGTTTACTGAAATCAAAAACATCTTCATGACAGGTTGATGAAAAATTAGCTGTTCCACTCATATCTGAAGTCCTACGTGTAAATTTTCAACTCGCTTCGTCAGTCATTTCCTCTCAAATATCACGTGACTAATATGGTCGATTGACCAAAGAGATCAGTACACCGGCAAAGTTAACTTGTTAAACCGGAAATCCGGAACGCACCCAGTGTCAAACGAATAAAAAAAAATAACGAAAAAAAAAATTGACAGCTAACATTCTTTGTCTCTTTGGTACTTTTAATTCGTTTCTAAAAAACAAATAGTTTTAATTAGAAATTTATTTGAATTAGAACTATATACGTATTTAAAATCAATGCTTCTTATAACTACATTTAGTATTTGTTATCCCAAAAGCTTGAATACAAGTAATAGCGCACTTGTGAGAGAGACAGCTGCTAGAAGTACTCTATATGCTTAGGGTAAATCTTCGTCTGCTCTTCCTTTCTGATAAAAGAGTCTTTACAGCTGATAAGTATGTATCGAACTATGAAAAGCATAGGTCCCTTTGGGTAATATTGTGTTAAAAAAATAGAAATATCAAATCTCAAATAACAAAAGAGAATTCAAGGAAAAGTACCTACCCGTGCGCTTTCCAAAAGAGAAACGTTAAATATTGAAGTAGAAGTACCTATGTTGAAGAAACAAAAACATCATTCCACTTAAGTGTTTGAAACCTTAGAAGATTATTTTTAGGAACTTGAAAATTGCAATAAATCTACATATTTGGAATAAAAATAAATAAATAAAAATATTTTTTGCTTTGTGTCAAAATTCTGGGTTGTCATACTTTGACAGTTTTCATTTCCTCACTAACCATAATTCTGCGTGAAAAAAATTCTTCCTTAATTTTTTTTTACGATTTTCTTAGTACGTGTACGGCTTTTTGAAGTTTATTCAAAGTTTATTTAAATTTGTTCTTAAACATGGTGTGTGGTACACCGGGTCGAGGAGAACTGTTTCTGTCAAACATATAAGGTCCGTTCGGTATATACGATACCTATAGTACGTGCTGCTCCGGTGCCACAGCTGATATTTTTCTTGAGGTATTGTGTTTGTGCCTTTGTGAGACGTTCTATGTGTCTCTTTGTTGTCTCTGTTTTGTTTTGGCTGGTGAATGGTGATAAAGCGTACTGTCAGCGTTTTTTTTATCTGCTATTAGTTTAGTGTCTGAGAATATTTCCTAGTCCTGTCTGTTTTTTTGTCTCTACGTAGTATGTGCGTCGCATGCTATATCTGGCCTTATTCCAAAACCTAAATTCATAAATTGACCAAAGTTATGATTTCCTATGTCACAGTTTTTGTAACGTAAGTTTAATGAGTACAGCTTCTATTTACAAACATTTTTACAGCTATGATTGATAAAATTCCAGTTTACATTATGACACAAAATAGCTATTTTTCTTTGATAATTGATGGAGGAAAAATAACTAAATAAAAAAAAGCATTAAGAATTAAGATGGAGTGCATAATTCTGACATTCTCTTCCATATCGCCTTTTTTCAATGTTTCACATTTTTGACATAGCTTCAGCCAAATGCCAATGTCACATCACACAGCAAAATGTGACATTAACTGCAATGGCAATGAAGTGTGTATCCAACATTTCAGTGATTTTTGTGATCAACTGGAATGTGCAATGTAAACAAAACCAGTTTCAAATACATACAAACAAGATATGTTCTTTTGTCGAGCCTTTAATAGTTTCGTTCATTTCGTCTTATGTGGGAGTTCGTTTATTTTTTTTAGTTATCATATTAAATTTATTTTTTTATCCTTCTTTTACACACCTAAAGAAAATATTGTTTATGATTTATTTTTAAGAGGACTGCTTGCACAAGACGTAACAAAAATGAAAATGGTACAAATATATATAAATATTTATATACTTATGTTCTCCTTTATTTCGAAATCTAATCGAATGTAGTCCGTAAATATTGTTGTAAATTCAGATTGCATTGCGCGAAAATCGAATACATCCATTTAGTGTCCATTAGTGGTACTAGATACCCCCGCTGGAATGAAGGACTGGAATATTGGTATCTGTCAAAACCACTTCTCGAATCAAGAAACTGCGGAAACCTCCGAGAATATGTCATGTCCTTCTAGATCAGTATGTGGATGGTATAAATATAAGGTAGTAAACATCAACATAGATATCCATAAAAGTTTTGCCGTCTGTGTTTAAAATAAACTCGTCTCTGATCTACTACATTTATATCTACTTCTAATGATGACATATGGGCTTTGCCTACTAGGAAATTCATACCGCTTTTATTATTAATTATGCACATTTTCCTATGCATGAATTTCGATAATGTTAATTTTACATTGTCACAAGTAGATTTTGAGAATGTCATTTTTTACCTAATCGCCCAATCAATCAATATATCTCTCAGATAATATATTTGCTTATTTATGATGGTTGTCAGAATTGTTTACTCACTTCTGGTGTTTGACATTTGCTCTTTAAGAAGAAACCGAAGCGAAGAAAGTTACTGTATTTTACTAAATCACGTTTTTGTAGTTTTACGTAAATGTTATTAAACGATAACTATTACGTCGTAAAAATGCATACATCAAATTTGATATATTTACTATGTACCCGACATGCCAACCCAGTATTATTCGGAGATAAAGGAAGTATGTACTAGTTTATCTCTGGTATTATATTTCTAATTGTCACTTTCGGTCGTGTGTAAATTGTGTCGTCTATTGTCCTCGCAATATACGCAAAAGTAGTTCCTGTTTGACCGGATATTACATTTCTTTCCGAAAAGTATTCTATATAGTTTTAGATTTCGAGTCTAATAGTTAACGAAATAACAGAATTTGTGCCAAATGCATTTTGGTGTTTCTGATGTTTCTGATTTTTCGCGAAATATATATTCGGTAGTCGATCTTGTTCTCAGGTGTCTATTCGTTGTCTGGAGTGCAATGTTAAATTGTAAGGATGTGAGTTAAAGTTAAATGGGTTCTTTCATAGTTTGTTGCCAAATGTACATAAGCCTGATAAAATTATTGAAATTATTCCAGGTCTTACCCATCTTTTCAAAAAGGGGTTTCTTATCTTCGTATCGTACAAAAAGTTTGTCGCTTCGATATTTAATTAAAAAAATATAGTTGGCATTATGCGGTTGATTTTGTGTCCTAAAATAAAAGAAATATTTAAAATTTATTCATTCGGAATAGTGTTGAACCTTTTTATATTTTGGGTGATATTTCTTTCCAATTTCTAATTGATTCTCATCTTGGCGCCATTTCCTGTTCTGAGGATCGTATTTTGTGGTAATGTGAGTATTTTTTATTTTATTTTTTTGTTAGAATTAAGTTTCCTACATTACATACATCTCTCTCTCTCTTTGAGATTTTACTGATTTGTATGATAAAATACGAAAACAGAAAATTTAAACTTCAAATTTGATATAAAAAACTATTTTGTAGGTACCTGACATGGCAACCCAGTATTATGTTTCTAATTGTCACTTTCAGTCGTGTCTGTAAATTGTGTCGTCAAATGTCCTCGCAATAAAAGAAAGAGCGTCTCGTTTGATCGCAGTTGTTAGCACTTAAATGTAATTTATTCGAAGTTTTTTCGGAAGAGTGATATTGTTTTAGATTTCTATTCTTGAAGTGAACTTTATTTATTCTTTATCCAGTTTGTTGTTTCGTTCAGGGGAGCGCGATATGTATATTCAGTGCTCACTCTTTTCCGACGTCCGGAGTGCGGAAGTTGGAGTTAAAAGGGTTATTTAATAGTTTGTTGTCAATTGTGCATAAGTCTGAAAAAGTAATTGAAAATATACCAGATCTTATCCATCTTTTCAAAATGGGGTTCCTTAAGGAAGCCCTTAACGATGATGCTCGCCAAACCTGTCTATACTCGCTATGTTTTTCTCGTGTAGGGCTGGTTCACAAGCCGATCGCTGTTGACGAAAAATTTCGATTTTTTCATGTTCGTTGTTTATTCCTTCAACACGAAGTGAATGCTCGCCAAATTTGTTTGTCGTGTAGTGGTCAGTCAGGGTCTTAGGAATAATGCAAACGAGCAAATTCGGCGAGCATGTTCGTCGTTTAGGGCTACCTTTACCGTCGAAATAACGCCTGTGCATTGTGCGAATTGTGTTTAATGATCAAGTGAATAAAAAAAGTGTCGTTTCGATGATTTGCTTTAAAAATATATTTCGCATTATGTATATGGTGAAGTCTATGTGCTATAAAGTCAATAAATGTTAAAAAAGTTGTTCTTTTTAATAGTGTCCACTATTGCACTTTCCATTTCCATACATTTCCATATCTTTCCATTTTGTCTTATTCTGACTTAAGTTTAACAGACGCTCCCAGATATAGCAGTTTGTCTTTCTATTTCTGTTTCTATGTGAATCCGATGGGACCTATAAACCTTAAAAAAAAAAGTTTTTGCCTTTTAAGAATACAACCGAGATTGAGACTGAAGTGCCAACTGACGGCCACCTGGCAAACAACTTCCCTCGGATCTGCAATGTCTTCAATGCATCTGATGATAGATTTTGGCTCGTAATGTTCTTCTTGTTCGTTCCAATGACATATGATGAAATGACATAGATGGAATATTTTGTATAATTAAACGATTTAGGGTTTTCTCCGTGTTTTGGTCAATTATAAACTCTCTTTGCTTGTGTTTTTCAACCGTTGTATTTAAATTTATAAGTGGCATCAACAAAATACTGCGCTCCTGCTAGAGTTCCCTGTTGAATCTATGTCTACATAGCCAAAATATATTTCGAAGATTTTTTTCTCAAAACCAGCAAGGATTTCTGTTTCGGCTTTAATAAATGTCCATTGGGGTCTAATACAGAATTTTCTTAGTAGTAAGTGAGGGCTTTTACATAAACAATGTGCGCCATCTTTTGCCAGTATGTAAACATTGAATGACCTTGATATTTATCAACCGATTGACTTGGCTACACATGTGTTTAAAACGTTCATTCAGTGAAATTAGTACGTTCCGAAATAGTCACGCTGTACATTTAAAATAGTCGTTCAGTTCTGCTAACTAAAAGGACGTATTGAAAATATTGTTTCCAACAAGCATCTTCTGACGTGGTTTAGTGTATAATTTTGTTGAACATAGGAGTGTGGGGGATAGTCGACATGCAGCTTAACGCCGAACACGTTCCAATGAACAGAGCCCTCATTCTGTCAAGTTTTCGTTTGACGATAACATATCGACGGAACGTCGCAAGATCATTTTTCAACACTATCAGATCGCGCTTAATACGAGCATTAATTTGCCACAGCATAAAATATGCATCCACAGGCTCATCATTTAAAATATCTACTTTCAAATCTGACATTGCTAAGCTCTCAAAAGGTTTTAAAGACTTATTTGAGACATTTAATCATCCAGTGTCCACTGTGTCTTCATGTCTTGGCGATTTTAACTTACCACACTTAGACTGGTTACCTTCCGAGGAGAACCTCATTCTGCAAAAAATGAGCTACTGTTACTTGAGAACATTCTATCGTTTGACTTGCAGCAAACAAGCTGTATAAAAATCACAATAATCGAATTCTCAAAGCTGGAATCTAGTACCACTATTACTAACATAGACAAAAATCATCCTCCACCGGATATTTTTATTGACATAGGCGGACATTTGCATGCAAATGCTGACACGTATCGTTCGTACTCTTTGCTTTCGGCGATAAAACTTTATTTGCGATTGCTCATGAGTTACGTTTTTAGAGTAACAGAATGACAACCCTGGTTGCAGCATAAAGAGCGAGTGTTGCCGATAACCCACGAGTTGAATTTGCATTCAGTGGAACCGTTTTGCGGTACATTTGAAGGACGATATGCACTTTTTTCCTTATTACGTGAAATTGACTCAAACACTATTGTCGACAAATCGTTCAGGTCGCTTGGAATACGTCCAAACAGTCGCTCAAATGGCTGATACTAAACTGTTTTATGGAAAGAAATTTTGATGACACAAGTAACAAGTAAACTTGTCTGGGAACCATATTTGGGGAATTGAGAAACAACACGAGATCCATGACACAGTATTCGTATTTATTTTTGTGGGACTATTTGAAAAGCAAAGGGTGTACCCTTTGATTATTGACAATATCAAACAGATTCTCAAAAATTGACGAAAAAGGCAGCACATTTTGCTTATGCTCAATAGATGCGGTCACTTGAATAATGTTTTATTATATCCGATTTTTTTTTAAGTCATTCAATATTCCGATGACAGTATGTATATATTTTTTTGTACAGAAACAGAGATCAAACCACAAAAAATCAATCCAATTTGGATTCAGTTTATATTATTTGTAAATGTCAAAAATGAACGATTAGCACTCTGAGTTCGAAATAATCATCCCATAATCATAATCGGATGTCATACATATGACCATGTGAATCTGTCATCCATTTTGTTAAAAAAAAATGTGTTGTCATCAACGTTCAAAAATGAATCGAATGTAGTCGCTTAGTTATAATTATATTAATGTGTTCTTCTTAGGTTCATGATGCACAAATTTAAAAAAATATTTCACTACCTTCCTATTTGATGAAAATGTCGTGACATATCCTTACTTTGTTTTAAGAAGCCATTTCGTCTGTGGTGTGCGCAAGTACTCATAGATGAGGAATTTTAGTTCAATAAAAATATAGTATAATATCCATTATTTAATTGCCATCGATTTAAGGGCTTCTTTTGTTAACAAGCATGTCTCATTGCAAATGTTGATAAATGTTCCGAACATCGTATTTTATGTATGACCCACTTTAAGTAGTCCATCCATTCAAATAAAACACAAACTTTTGACGGGACCTCCTGTTTTATGCCAACTTCGAAAGGCGAACTCGAGATAAGCTTTTCTTGACAATTGATACTACACGGATGATTTGTCAGATCATCACGAGAGAAGGGCCAATGAAAAATTATGTTAGATGTTGCTTTAGCTGGGAACCGATCCCATACCTTCTGCGCGGCAGTTTATCACGCAACTGAGCCTACCCATTCACAAGCATAAAAAGGTGCCGAGAAAACAAAAAGAGAACTTAAATGCTTTTATTAAAATAATTTTTTTATTTAGATTTAGTAAATATGATTAACAACTACAATATCGTATGTTTAATAAAAGGTACTTTCAAATAATTTTCTTTGTTTGTTTTATCTTATTAAAGTTTACCTATTCGAAAACAAAGAAAAACGAAAACAACAACAATAATCTTAACAATCAATTTTATAAATTCTAATTAAATTTATTTTTATTTATTTCGTTTATATTTAAAATAAAAATTATTTAAGACTTGTATCACATTTGCAAAGGGTTTTTGCATCCTGAAAGGTTTTTTTTCCTAATCACTGGAAAGTTTACATCCCGACGTTGTTCGTTCTCACTCATAATATATTTGTTGTTATTTGATTTATGTTTCGAGTTGACAGCTGTCAAAAAAAATTCCACTTATCTCTTTCTTCTCTTATAACTTAAATTGGTTATGGCAGTTGACTGTTTTCAATGGTATTTAAGTTCATTTATTGTTGTCGGCTTCTTCTTCATCATTGCGTATTCTTTGGATATCAGAGGAAGGAACAAGTAATTTTTATTCTAACCAAGATTCATGACGTATTTCGGTAGACTAGTTATCGATGTAATGACGTTTAAGCTGTTTTATTGAGTGGAGGAGAAAGATTATGATTAAATGACAAAAGATTGCGTTCAAAGTAGTTTTTTTTAAATTTTATTAGTATAATTTTATAAGCATGTTTTATAGGTATATTTACATGTTTGTTTTTATTAGTTTCAATTAAAATTACAATTGTTTTTTGTTTGATTTATTTATTTGTGCTGTTTTCTAATCGATATAACTAGATTTGTGTTTTTCACAAAAATGTCTTTTCGTATTGATCACTGAATAAATTTTCACTAAAGTGCTAAGCACTAATCACATATTAAACATTTTGATCTACTAACCTATTGTACCGAATGCAGAATTGCTAATAAAGAAAACGAACGTTTATTCCTTCTTAAAATAATATTCTCAGAAAATCAAATCTTTGATAATATCAAACTCAAGAAGATTAATCATTAGTTGAACTCCAGTTCGAACGTTTGTAATCGCTTTTTAACTTTCCGATCTGCTGTAAATTTAACTTTTAAATCAAGGAGGTGATAATATTCTGAAAAGTATCTAAATCTAACTTTATGGAATCCATTTGAAACTGTTGTATATGAGATTTGTTAAAAGGGCTACAAATTATGGTAAAATTATTATTTGATTTTCTCTAGGAGCTAATTCAATAATAATGTTATAAGCTAATCCTAAAAACTGTTTTGATAAACTTAATATAAGTAACGTATTCTTAAAATAATGCTGTGTATGAGCGATCATTTGCAAATCTGAAATTCCATTAACTACATTGATAGCGATCACTGGAAACTCAAAGTTTCGCATAAAATAAAACAGAAATATCAAATAGCATTGATCACTGAGTCCCAATTCATAAAATTGTGTTTCCAATATTCGTTTGTTTTGACCTTCATTTTTGAAATCAACTTTCTTCCACATCCATGCCCATGCATATATTTAAAAGCTAGCTGACCTTAAGGGCTAAGATTTAAAAAAGTACTTAGACATTTAATGATTTGACCATGCAGTCAACGTGTAATTTGGACCAAGTTCATCGAATTACTGATGTAATTGAGAAAGCTTTCGAAGAAAAGAAAATTTGCTCAGCCGTATTACTTGACGTGTCGCAGGCTTTTCACAAGGTTTGCCTTAGAGGGTTTCAATACAAACTAGACAAGTTCTGTCTAAAAATTATATAAAATCCCCGTGTCGTATTTTGAGCATAGACTTCCGTGTGAAACATGGAAACGAATATTCGGAGTTCAAAGAAATATTGGCAGGAGGAAGCGTCCTTGGACCACTCTTTTACCTTCTATTCACACGTGATATCCCACAAACAAACGATACAATAGTTGCCACGTTTGCAGACGATACAGCTATACTAGCAGTTGGGACAACAATAGAGGAAACAAATATGAAATTACAAAACGCTCTTAACGAGGTTAATGAATGGACCAAATCCTGGCGGAATTCACTTAGCGAGAGCAAATCGAATCATGTAACTTTTTCGTATAAACGGACAAACAATTTGCCAGTATTTCTCAATACTGTTCGAGTCCCTTTTGCAAAGGAAGCGAAATATCTTGGAATGAAAGTCCATGCTAAATTAAAATGGAAGTCGCACGTAAAAAAAATGCGAAGAACTTAAAAAAAAAAACAAAGAAATGTACTGGTTACACGGAAAATATTCGAAAGTTAACCTTGACAACAAGCTGCTATTATACAAGCAATTGCTAAAGCCGGTTTGGACAAATGGTAAACAACTATGGGGTTGTATGTACCTACCAATGAAACGAATCTAAGTACTCTACAAACTTTTGAAAACAAAATGTGTAGATCAGTCGTCAATGCATCGTGGTATGTAAGTAATTAAGGTCAACGCAGAGATCTGGGTATTCCCGCGGTTAAAGATGAAACGAAAAATTTTGCACGCAAACATAAAAAAAACTTTAATTGGGACACGTTAACACAACGGTCCTCCAAATTCTTGATAAAACAAATTTATTGCGTCGTCTTCATAAAACTAAGCCCTAAGATTTGGCCAGATAAAAACAAACCGCGCTGTAAAGTGCGGAAAAAGCAGAAACTCTCAAAGGAAAGTTACCTGCCAAACATTCATTACTCGTGATGAAAAACAAGAAGGGTGGTGGTTGTAGTGGGATAAGGTTTCACACTACTTTGGGCACGTGCTCATTGTATCTATTAAGATTTCCACCAGCCCACGAAAAAAAAAGTGTAATTTGTATAAATGTACACACACACAATTTCAATCTTTTCAGTCGAGCTTAACATAACCGTTTTACTTAAGAGTTTACGATAATCAACAATCTCGTTCTAAATTTTATTTAATTTAAAGAGACGTAACTTAAGCGAGAATCTATTTCTTAAACTACTTGATATTTATAAAAAACCCATAATATTGACACTCCGCTTGAACAGTTTTGTAGTAAGTTCTTTCTAAACAAAACAAATTTTAAAAATGTTGTGTAGCCTTGTAACATAATTTTAATATTGAAAATAATATCTTTTAAAATATTATAATAAGCGAAGATATTAAGTGGTTGTCGTGATTGTAATAAAATTATAAAAATTAGATTTGCTCAATTTGTAAATATAAATCTGTTTCCCTGTTTCCCAGGTCTATGAAAGACTCCACCGCTCGTGTAGTTTTTTTTTATTTTTAAAATAGGTATCACACCAGTTTAACCATTAACCTATGTTAACCCTAGTTAGCCCAATACCGATCCCTTATTTTTTTAAGCTTGTAAAATTAAATACCCATTGAATAAAATATATTTTAAAATCTACTTCAGTCCTCAAAGTTGTATCAAATTTGGACTTCGTCTTCAACCATTGTTTCGTGTCCTTTTAATTCTGAGGATTGCCCACATAAATCACTTGTGGAATTCGTTCAGTTGTTGGTGCTGTTGTTATCGCATTCAAGTTGTCCTTATTGCTTGAAATCAGATTTTGTTCAACTGCCTCTTCTTCGGAACTTTACAATGCATTTACGTTGTTGTTAAATTAAATTTTGTATGTTTCACCATCACCAAAAGCAAAGAAAAAAAATTGTAAAAAGAAATGAAAATTAGTTTTGTGCGATATGCAATGATATTCCACATGGATGAATAAGACTATGATGAGGACGCGCAACAGATAGTTAAAACAGAAAACAGATGGCTAATTAAGAAGATTTATCACATACGATGCGGAGAATCCTCTAAAGATCCAGTCTTTCCAACTTTTAGATGTTCCATCATCCACCTTTGCCTCGACATCTTGACAAAAATGCTTACGATCGTGACTTCGTCCGCTCTTACAGTCGCAAAGTATCCGCTTTCGGCATTCATGATCGCATTGTGGTTTTACAGGCGAGTTTTTCCAGTAGTTTCTAAAACAAAACAAAAAAAAAGTTTTTATTCAAGGAACAAATGTACTGATCGTATGAACTGTTTGAATTAATTAATTAACTTTCAAATGATCGATTTTCTGTTTTTTTTTTTGGTTTCAAACAGAAATTTACTTCAAAGTTAAAAACAAACTGAACAAACTTTCTGAAATATTGAACCAAATAACATGAATAACATTAATGAACATACGCGATTAAATGTTTTACTTCTATGCAACAAAAGGAAAAATAAAGCAGATAAATGACAACCAGATATTAATTGTTAAACATAAACATTTGTTTATAAAATCTAATTTCATAAGAAATTTTGCAAATGTAGAGATACAATAAGGAAAAACCGAAATAATATACCTGATTAGTGACTTTAACGCGATGACGAACAACTTATAGGACATTTTGATATGGACAAAGAAATCGACGATGTGTAAAACTAACAGAGTGGATACACAAAATGCACTTAACAGTCGGAAATACATTCTTTAGAAAAAAGGGCGCAAACAAATGGACAAGAAACGAAATAGACTTTATACTGACAAATAAACGAAAAACGTTAAGTGATGTATCCATAATAAAACAACTTAAATTTGACATTGGTCACCAAATGCTGAGGGAACAAAAAACAAAAAATCACAAGACATTAGAGCGGAACCAAATCAAATAAAACTCTATATTCCAAAAATGAATCCAGCTAATATCATAGCAAGATATAACGACTCACTAAATAGACAAATCCAATGCGAAATAAATGTACAAAATATAGACACCGAAATTCAGAATATTTACAACAAATTTGAAGTAGTATGTACAAAGGGCAGGGACGTAATCAATACGAGTTAATGGCTCACACTTACTGATGGAAAATGCCATAAAAAGGGCTCAAACTGTGGCGGCGGCCATTTACATGACATCATATTCTCGACTAGATGTAAATAAAATTAAAAGACCAAATAAAAATAATCCACAAAAAAAATCAAAGTTTTTCTTTTTTTTTAAATTACAGCCAAAAAACATCGGAAGGTTATTTTTGCGCCACCTTGTAATAATAAAAACAACAGCTAAAGCAATTCTAATGAAAAATTCTGAAAAACTTCAGAAAACGCCAAAAAATAATAAAGAAAAGAGTAAACTTGAGAAACAAAATGAACCTTAACAACGATAAGAAGTGCGAACTAAAGCTGATAAGAAATATAATAAAAATAAGCACAGAAAAGGATATACAAGATTACAATGAAAGAACTATCAAAAATATTTACCAACACAAAATCAATAAAAAAGACAAAAAAATATCTAAACAATGACAAAGATTGGATAACATCATTCAATAATAATAACAAAGATACTACTAATAGAAAAGACATTAACGAAACAGCAACGATCTTCTTCGAGTCCTTATTCAAATAGACTGACTGCGAAAACTGTCAACCACCCGACCTGAGTGAACTGAGGATGGCAATATCTTATCTCAAGCTTAATAAGGCTGCCGGAAATGACGGTCTTCCCGCCGAGCTTTATAAAGTTGGCGGAGATTACTTGGTAAGAACATCAACCAGTTCATAAGCCAAATCTGGTGGGAAGAAAGTATGCCTGAAGAATGGAACATCAGCATCGTTTGTCCGATCCACAAAAAAGGGAGACCCTCTAAGCTACGCCAACTAAAGAGGCATAAGCCTTATCGGCTACAAGATCCTATTCGCCGTAATATGTGAACGCCTGAAACCGTTTACCAACAACCTGATCAACCCTTATCAGTGTGGTTTAAGGCCAGGAAAGTATACAACCGATCGGTAGATCCTGGAAAAAACCAGCCAAATGGGTTTAGGAGTAAATGAGGGCAGACGAAGTATATGCTGTCAACATGATAGGACACTTAACATGGACGAATTGGAGAGAACGTCACCATTGACAGATATAACTTTGAGGTAGTACGGGACTCGGCTCGGCTATTAACTCTGACAACAATATCTCGTCAGAAATCAAACGAAAAATTACTTTTGCCAACCGCTGTTTCTTCGGGCTAAGAAGGCAATTTAGCAGTAAAGCTCTCACTCGAACTTCTAAGGAAATCCTGTATAATACCCTGATCATCCCAGTCCTGCTCTACGGCACTGAAGCATGGACCGTCTCAAAAGCGGATGAAGAAATCCTTGGTCGATTTAAGAGGAAAATTTTCGAAAAATCTTTATTGAAGGGCTATGGAAACGAAGATTCAACCAAAAACTATACGAGCTGTACAGCGACATGCCCCTGGTCAAAAAACTCCGCATTGGACGTTTAAGATGGCTAGGACATGTAGAACGAATAAACGCCAATACTCCGGCTCGCAGTCTTCGATTCTACACCAGGCGTCGGACGCAGTAGAGGAAGATATCGCCTTAAGTGGCGCATTCAAATAGAAACAGACCTCAACCAACTTGGAGTGGGCAACTGGAGGCAGTGGCCTAAGGACCGGGCTAATTGGAGATGCATGCTGGTTGAGGCCCAGGTTTATTCCGGACTGTAGTGCCACTTAAGTAAATAAGTAAGTAACACATTTCGGTACAAGAAATTACAGAGCGCAACATAAATTCCACAAACTATTTTGATGAAACGGAAATTACCTCATCTTTAGACAATTTAAAAACAGATAAATGCACTAGTAACGACGGCATAGATGCAGAGATGATAAAAAAACTCCATTATTTCAAAACAGAAAATACCATTACCGTGGAAGCAAAGTAGAATCATACTAATCCACAAAAAAGGAAAAAAAGGATGATGTAAACAACTAGAGACCGATAAGCATAATCTCGACATAATATAAACTCATCTCGATGACAATATATATATATATATATATATGAAAATGAAACAAAATGATAAACAACAAAGGGAGCAAGCTGGGTTTCGAGAAGGATATTCGACTACTGACCATTTACAGACTATCGACCAATTTTTCGATCAATTGGTTGATAGTCTGTAAATGGTCAACGAGTATAAGAAACCTCTCTATTTTCTATTTATTGACTTCAGTAAGGCTTTTGACAAATACAATAGTACTTGGATGGTGTTGGAGATCCAGGATATTGATCCCATCTTTATAAGAAAATTTAAAAAATTGTATTCCAACAATACATCACGGATTAAAACTGAAAAAAAAACGTTTATCATGATCGATATCGTCAGCGAATCTAAATAAATCTGATGTCTGATCATGATCTCCATCGATATAATAGATCCGATAAACCAACTTTCAGTAATATGTAAAATGTATGGAATAAATATGACCAAAACTAAAGCTATGAAAAATCATATAAAATATCCCACAATACTATATGATTATGTTATTGAATATGTTGTTGAAGACTACTTATATCTTAGACAAATAAAATCATTCTCAAATCAAGAGGAAAATGAGGTCAACAGACGAATCACAAATAGCTGGAAACAATACTCGAGTACCAAACAAATACTGGTTGCAATATAAGAACAGACACGAGAAGATATATATTCGACTCGACGATCCTTTCTGTTATGACATATGGATTACAAACATTAGCAATGACAGCAAACATGACCGAGAAGATACGAATTTGACTTTACTAAATATTAGACAAATAGAACGAGTCAGAAATGATGAAATAAGGAGACGCACAAATATAACAGACGTAATCATACAAACAAAACAAATAAAATGGACCTGGGCAGGACACATATCACGAATACAGGACCAAAGATGGACAAAAATAACAGCAAAGTGGATACCGGATGATAATACCCCAGTAGGACGACCAAAGAAAAGATGAAATGATGACCTGCTTAAATTGAACCGCAACTGGTACAACTATGCAAAAAATAGGAATCTATGGACAACAATGGGGGAGACTTATGCCATCAGAAACAACGACTACAAAATATTAAATATAAAAGACAATTATTAACGGAACATAATACAAAAAATAATTGTAAATCATAATTGTAATACTTATCTAATTTATGAATGTAAGCACAAGGTTTTAAATTTTCATTAAAACGTAGAATTAGTATATAAGGCTATAATAAAAGCTTCTAATAATAATAATAATATAATAAGGGGAAAATAATAAAATGAACCAAATAATTGATCACAATGTTAATTTTAAGTATAAAATGTATGGTTGCATATTTATGATCAACACATATAAGCTGAATATATTTAAATTTAAAATTTCAAAGTTCCGCTTTTGATTTTCAATAAATAATGCAATGATATCAGTTTAAAAAAAATTGATCAAATGTAATAATTTAATGTACAAGTACATACTTATAATACATATCAAACAATTCCTGATTGTTTGCCATTTCATCAATCAGATTATTCCAATCCTTTGGTCTTAGAGCCGTCATACTATACGCCGCTCGCGTTGAGTACAACTTGTACCAAATAGGATAGTCATACAAGTTAGCTTCCTTGAGGTTCATTATCCACGATTCATGGTCAATAACCAATCGTGTTGTCTGATCATGATCTCCATCGATATAATAGATCCGATAGCCAGGATTCAAGTCGTAGTACGGAGAAACTGATGGTCCTATATACGCTATACTTGTCGTGTGACCTGAAATACAGAGAGAAAAAGCTATTCATCAGTCTGTTAAAGATTTGCCAGATTTTTCTTACCCAAATCGCTTGGATCATAAAACACTTCAAACTCATCAAAGTGAGTATGACCATAAAACTGTGACACTATAGTGCTCTCATATCGCGAGATGATCCTGTAGAAATTTCTAGACCAGACTTTTAGACAGTCCGAGTGTCCCGGTGGAATATGTCCGATCACATGTACTTTTTCATTTGAAAATTCAGCACTCTGCAGCTCATAAATAAACCACTGTAGTTCGGTCGCTGGATCTGTGGAGTTAAGGAGAAGCCACCTAGAAAAAGGAATAAGGTTACCAAAGACTCGTTAAAGGGTACATTCAAATCCTTACCAATTTTTGTTATTACAATAGTTCATGTTGAGTGAAATAATTCTAAAACCAGGTCTAACCAGGACGGAGTAAAATGCACCTCTGCGTACCGTATGCGATACACTAGCAGGCAACCATCGTCTCCATTGTACATCCAGTTCGTCGTAAAGCCAGGAGATGGAGTTATCTTCATGATTAACATACGGTGGTGGATAACTGTTTACCGGCGCACTTTCATGGTTCCCCAGAGCTGGAAAGATTGGAATTCCTGGGAATTTCTCAGTCATTTGCTTTACAGTTTCCTTGATGATCTCGAGATTTTCTCGTTTTGTCTGATTCCAAACGTCGTGAGGTGGCAAGTCTCCCGTCCAAAGGATATAATCGATATCTTGGTGGGTATCGGCAATATGTGATAATAGGTTGTCCACAGTCCGCTTGGGTGTGTCACATTTTCGATAGTCACCCCATTTTCCTGCTGCAGCGTTCGGATTTGATGGACGGCCACTACTGAGACGACAGCAGAGTGGTTCATTACACTCAGCATTTGAGCCTTCAACATAGTGGGGGTCGTAATGGGTGTCGGAGATGTGTAGAACCTTAAAGAATGGTGCTCCTTCCTTTGGTATAGGTAGATCTAAAACTGGTGGCTTGGGTACTGGTGGGAATGCAACTTCCCATTCATGGTAAGGATTAAAGACGTCTCCACATGCATCGCCAATCACGAAACTGCAAATTTCGTCTGGTCCAAGGTTGGTTCTCTTCAGTACATATACTACTTCACCCTTTAGGATGAGATTTTAATATCGATTGGGATTAAGTTGAAACATAATGGAGTAACATGCGCTAAAAACTCACTTAAGAGCTTGTAAGATAATAATTATAGTTATTAAGCACAGGGAATTGAGAAAAAGGGTAGATGTGTTAGTTATAATGGTATGTGTAATTTGTAATGGTAGTAAAAACTTAGTTTTCTTTCGAGGTATTCCTTGCGAAACAAAATAAATAATGTTTACAATCGCTTTCGATGGATTCCGTAACAATTATTCGTCTGGCAACTTTGAAAGAAATCCAAAACGCAGCTGTTAAAAATAGTTCATTATTCCAGTGCGTGATCGTGTTCGATCAATTTTGTCACCGAGGTGAAAAATTCTCCGATTTCAATAAAATCGGAGAAAATTATCTTCTGAGTGGATACTTCGACGGGCCTCAATACTTTCGAAGAAAGTTTAGTTGTGTATTGATACCATTGCATGAATTGCGTTTGACTTCGTGAAAGAGCGATATGCCACTATAAAGTATGGTTTGCTGTTAGAATAGCGATAAAAAGTTGATTGCATGATCTATTCCCACATTGTTCGAGCGAGACTATAAAATTTGCTGCGGTTAAATCTCCTATTAATTTTATGGTATGGTTTGCATCCTTTTTGTTTTGGCAATTCTGAGCAGATCTCTGAACTCAAGTTCGGGGTGTATATATTTCCACTTGATATATTGTAGAGATATAGATATTTCTTGTATCTGAATGGGGAATAACTATAAACGTTTTTGGGCTTCGCATACATTTAGTATGTATAGCATACACTATCAGATCTGTGTCGCAGCGAGCTTAATATAAGCATCGTCTCCGAGCAGATATTTGCCATAGCATATAATATGCTTCTACAGGCTCATCATTTAGTGCATTTGTTATTAAGACATAACAGAACATAGAAGTTATTAAGTTAAATATTACTAACAAAATCAATAAACGATGAAATTACATTTAGCCCGTATATTATTGAATGAAAGGCATACTCTTATTAAGGTTCAAGCATACGCATTCGCAGAGTATTTCTCAAACTACTTTTACTAACATGCAGTTCAACGACAACGTTATTTTTATTGAAAAGTCTACTCATGCGACTGGTAGCCTCGTGCATACCATAGTTGTATTTATGATTGGGTATATGTAAAATATTAAAAGTTATAAGAACCCCCCTGGCTATTAAAATCAATGGCACTTAAAAGATCAGGAGCATCTAGTTTTCCTGATAATAATTGGTGTAAGAAAACCGTATCATTGTTAAGTCTACGTTGAGACAATGGCAACAACTGCAGTAGTTTAATTCGACACTTATACGGAGGCAAATTGTGTACATCATCCCACGGAAGTCCTCTCAAAGCAAATCTTATGAATTTACGTTAGACTGCCTCAATTCTATTTGAATGAACTACATAGAAGGATGTTCACACTTGTGAGGCATACTCCAAGTGAGGGCGAACTAGACAAGCGAAAGGGAGACATAAGGGTCATTTAACTCTTTTGACCACCTTTTTATAAATCCCAACATAGAGCTGGATTTATTGACAATAACATTTAAATGTTTATTAAACTCTAATTTAGGATCAAAATAAACACCAAGATCTTGTAAGGACCAAGAGTGTGCCAGGACATATTGTAATTAAAATTTGACGGAGCACATTTCGCGAAAATGACATATGCTGGCATTAAGTAGGGTTCAGACTCAAACCGTTTTTAAGACACAGTATGGTAAAACTATTCAAATCAGTTTGTAGTGAAAGCGAATCGTTTAGATCTCCTATACCTTTGAAAATGTTCATGTCATCAGCATATATAAATGTTTTTCTCTCTCAAATACAAGCTCTTGCATCGTTAATAGCAGGTATGAATAATTAAGTGCCTTAATGACTGCCTTGAGGTACTTTAGATTGGACAACAAAGGTGTTGGACTTAGAACCTCTAAATTTTACCTGATAAGTTCTACATGACAGATATGATAGAACCCAATTTATGAAAACTGGAGGGAAGCCATATGCCTTAAGTTTAAAAATTATGATGTTATGTGATAACTGATCAAAAGCTATGGAAAAGTAAGCTTATATAAAATGGACTATTGACTATGTAGTCATTATATAAACTATTAGACATCGCAGAGAATTCATTAAAATATGTCAGGTACTTATCATAATCGTAATGATACAGGCTTTTTACAAAATTATTCCAAGCCCGGCTGAGTCTATTACGAATAGATTTACGCTCTTTTGTGTACCAAGGATGCTGAATTTGAGCATTTTTAGAATGCTTGACTGGGATAGTCTTAATCATGCAATTCTTTATTAGAGTATAGAAGTTTTTCGCTGCTTCTTGTTAATTGGAGAAGCCGTCAATCTTCACATTCGAATGAATAATTTATTTGGATAGCGTTTGAAAGATTGCTTTCCAAAAGTCAAAAGTTTGCTTTGCTAAGAGAAGAAGGTATTGTCTTTTTTGTCTATAACAGTATTAAATCACACTCTATGGCTTACCCAACTTACCTATGCTATCGATTTCGGAATTCATTGTAAAATGAAAAAAAAATACTCCAAGACAAAATGATTCTTCGACAAAACCATCTAGGTGGTTAAAGGTGGATAAAGACATTCGCTCATTTCAAATGTACGCATTTTTGGTAAAAGGGCTTAATGTAAAACTCAGTCCACATGTACTGAATTTTACTGTGTTTAAAAGAGTGTGTCTTTTTTAAAATTAAGCAATACAGTAATGTTAAAAAAGTATTTATTATGTATGAGAAGTAAAAACGAGTTTCCCGAGTAAAGGAAATAGTCTTAGTAATCTCAATTAAGGCAATTAAAAGCAAATTGTTAATACACTCGGGTTGTATGAGTGTGATACGAGAGGCATAACGAATTCCTACAATCTTTTTTTATCGCTACTGTAACAACCAATGCCTAATGCATTCAGTTCGCTTTATAATGAAGTCACAGTACTCGTTAAGATATGGATTTCAAATCAGTTTCGCATATTGTAAAATAAGGATTCGTACCTAATCTGGAATAGTCAGCGTAGGTATTAAGCAGATTGAGCAGAAGAAAAGAGGTGATACCGATGTGCGTTGCCTGTAAATTGTAAGGGAGAGGAAAGACTGATTTTGGTAAAGCATTCCACAATCGTGTTCTTCGGTTTAACAAAGCATCTCTATATGTATTTCAAAGTATGTAACCCCAAGATATGTTTGAGGGAAAATTGATTAGCATTCATGGCATCTTGCTATTTCGTCAAAGCATTTGTTGCTATAATACCTTTAACACAGTTTAAGTCTGAAGACATTAATACGATGTTTGAGCGAGACTATGGGGCTCGCTATTCTATCCGTTTTTCGTACGATATTGTATAATATCATGTTTGGCGTATTTACATATGTATATTGACCCCAGATCAGAAGGGGTGAAATATTTTTTGCACCTAAACTTGGAAAGAGTGATGAATGTGACAGATGGGAAAGCTAACTCAGTTTTGTCAGCTTGAAGGAACATCTCTTTATAGGGGAGATATCATCTGGACCAGGCGATATGTAGGCTGCAAATAAGATTGTAAAGGGTGTTTTTTTTTTTGGCGGTATAGAAGTTCGAATTGAAATAAAATAAAAGAAAATTGTTTTACTGTCCATCAATTTGGCTTTATGATTAAATATGATTTCGGGCATGTGGCCTCCGCGGCTGGTTCGAATAAAGCCAAGTCTAGAGGTCCAATTTCAACCATGTTTTTCGAGCATTTGGGGCCGTATGTCAGCAATAACGCTACGAATGTTGGCTTCTAAGTCCCCTAACGTTTCTGGTTTGTTGGCGTAGACGAGCTACTTCACCTATCCCCAAAGAAAATAATCTAATGGTGTCAAATCACACGATCTTGGTCCGTCTTGTTGGAACCACATCTCATCCACATTCATGCCATCCAATTCGGGAACAAAATACTCGGTTATCATGGCTCTATACCGGTCTCCATTAACGGTAACTGACTCCACAGCATCATTTCGGAAGATGTATTTCCCAATGACTCCATCAGCCCATAGATCACACCAAACAGTCAGTTTTTGTGGATGTAACGGCTCCTCAAGAGTCTCATGTGGATTCTCTTCACCCCAAATGCTGCAATTTCGCTTGTTGACGTAGCCATTCAACCAAAAATGAGCCACATCACTGAATAAAATTTTGCGATCAAAATCAGCATCGAAATCAATCTTATTTTCGGCCCATTGCATGGTCTCGCGGATTTAATTCTTGCACAAGCTGGATCTTGTAAGGCCGTAAGCCAAGCTATTTGCGCAAAATCTACCATAAAGTTGATGGAATAAGCTCAAATTGCTGTGCACGTGGCGAATCGATTCATTCGGGTCCTCTTCAACACTATGCTCTACAGCGGCAATTGTTTTGCGGGGTGCGCACTGTTCGACGTCTCTGCGGATGCGTATTATCACATAGAGTAGTGCGAAAACGATCCATTGTAAACCGAAATAATCGCTCTGATGGACGATTATTTCGACCATAAAATGAACGGAGCTTGCGAACTTCGCGAACTGAACCATTATTTTCAAAATAAATTTGCACGATTTGCAAGCGTTGTTCATTTGTCAACTTATTCATGATGCAATGGCAAACCAAACATAAATGACATAAGAGTTGCCCGATTTGATCAAAAAATGTCAGTTTTATCTCTATTCGAAAAAGCAAACTTTTAAAAAAACGCCCGTTACTAAAATGTCATTGTAAATATTCCTTGTAATGGAAAATGACGTCGATTTCTTAATGGTTTTTACAAACGTGTTGGACCACACCAACAAAAGAGTGCTTGTTCTACAAAATATTCCTAAGGTATTTTACAAAAACACTTTTTTTTAAACTGGCGCCATCCTCACACCACTCAAGACGATTTGAGGCTGGCGACAGGATTGGGCTTTTTCGAAAATAATGATGAAGAGATCGTTTTAGTGAAAGTTAAACCAGACATTCTGCGCTGCAGTTCATCGCACTAACCATCGCTTCACTAAACCATCTTCAAAATACTTCGCTTGAAAAAAGTTGATTTTCCATCAGTATAATGGGATTTTACTCTAATTTTAAGTAAGTAAGTAAGAAGTAATTCGTCCATGCCAACAATTCAAGATTTAAATCCCGACATTTTAACTGAGATGTCGGTGGCTTTAACCCGATGCAAATTGGTTACTTGTAACTTTAACTTTATTTTACAAGGCACTCCAGTTATAGTTTTAAAAATCTCCACACTATCTGTTATAAATTCGAAATAAAATTCACCTATATACGCTCTCACTCACCCCAAACAATTGACTAACGCCTTCACAAACCCGTTGGCTTTGAATCTGCAGATTCACGCAAAATTCGTATATCATTCTGATGATTTGAGCTTCGGTCTTTCCTGTGCGTATATAATGCTGCAAAAGTCCCGCTCCTGGAAAAAAAAAATTACTAACATGTTGTATGTAATATATCTCCAACTAACCAGCCTTACAAGCTGTGCATGACACCTTTGACATGACACTATTCTCCACTTCAAACGCAACCTGTTTAAGATTCAGCAGCTTGAGCGCTTTATCCACAAACGGCAAATAGGGTAACCCGTCAGAAGACGTATCATACCATAACATCCTCCCAGTACTGTTCTTCTTAAGTTCCCTCAGGTGATTCAGAAACTCTTCATCACTTTCAGACGGGGTGGGATTCGTTCGATTCGGATACATCTTCAACTCTAGATGTGGTACGATACTCCTCGGCACCGATTGAATATCCCATTTGTCCTCTGGTTCTACCCATTTAACAACTGCTCCTCCCCTTGTATTAATTATAAAGGGCAACCCTGCAAGTTACAGAAAAGTTGTTAACACCACTGCTGCCGCACCACCTCAATCTTTCCATAACTTACCATGTATGCTACCTATGACCCAACAGCAAGCAATGGCCAATATGACCAATGACTTGGTCATATTCAACATTGGCACTACTACTCGTCCTCTGCCAACGGTATACAATTGCTGCTTAAGCGGTACCTGAAACGAAAAGCAAACAAGAACGTTTTGAAATCGATTTTGAAGTGACCTCTCCTTCGCCTTCGGTATAAATGATTGAAACCCAGAAAACCAACCGACTCAGTCCGTTGCATAACCTACTGCTTGACTGAGTGCATATGGATGAAAGTGCAACGTCATTGTGGACTACTAATACGGCGTACACACACTACTCGATCCGCACTCAAAATGATAAATGATGAGCATTCAATAATTGGATCTAGCATCAAAGCTGCAGACCAATATCTCCTCGACTCTATAACGGAATCTCTACATGTGGCTGTGAAATCAATCACAAGTCCATTGAACCACATAAAAGTACTACAGGAGATTTGTGTGTGCACTGTGCGTACGGACACTTGGATTGAATTGTAAGAGTTTTTGTCCAGTGTAGTGGGTAACTGGGAACAAATTCTAAAGAACACTACTTATGTGACCTTGTTTTGGTTTTGAGCGCCAGAGCACTGGAAATTTGAATGTTTTACGAATAGAAATCGTTTCCAAAGTTGACGACAATAGAAACTGATTATATTGTTTCATTACAACCACACTTTGTTAATCAAAGTTATGGCCAATTTCGATTTACATTAGACGACAGGAGAAATTTAAAAATGGTTATTAGTTTTATTTTTAACAATTTTTTATGATTTCTGCCGACGTAGGCATATTGTGATAACATTTTAATCAGAAGACGAGAACTTGTTGTGCCAATTGTTTTATATCCTACCGCATTCCATCCTTAAAACTAATATTCCCAAAAAGTGGGCATGGCTAAATAAAAATTTAAATGAATGAAATATAAAAAATGATATAAAAATTTTGAAAAACGCCCTCAAAAAGAAGGCTAAATAGTTTTAAGACAAAATGTACATAACAATATTGTCTAAGTATTTTTTTCCATATATTTTCGAATTTCTTTAAACTTTTTCTAAAACTCGTTTTTTTTTTAAGAAAACATGACGCACGTCCAAAAGTGGGCGTAGTTGAAAACACAATATAGATACAGACAATGGCTACGTTTACGCCGTGGAATATTTTTAGGCCTGCACTTAATATTTTAGTCTGAGACTTTTCTGTTTTCGCAGAACAGGACTCAGTGCAGAACTAACGACATCTATAATACTTCATTTGACATCTTTTGCATTACCTTGAATGGCCTAAGAACAGTCTAAGTGATAAGTGATGTTTATCGTGACATCTGCGCAAAGTATAAAAATCCTCGCTATAATAGTTATAATAACATTTCTGTTAGATTTATGGTAACATCTAACGGAATGGATAGTAAAAACTAAAATTTATTATAAGAACTAAACTTGTTCGATATGCTTACACCATTGAGACTTACAAAAAATTTAGGCTTAGTCCTGGTTGTTGTTTACGATGTGCAGCCTACGTAGCCAAAAAAAATGCCTTAATTTTTTGTGAAGACTGTTGTTCAAAGTTCCTTATGTCTTAGCCCAAAAATACGTTTTTTTAAGTGCTAATTTTGAAACTGTGTACACTTGTTCTGTTGGGGACAACAAAGAATTTGTGTACAAAAGTTTATCATTCTTACATATAATATAAGGACCAAAAATTAGTGTTATATGGACGGACGGACTAATGAACTGGCGATATTCGATCTACCTATATTATTTCTCTATTTAGCAAACAACGTGTCAAAACCCTATAGGAGAAGGTATAAAAATAGCTATATTCCCAGTAGCTACATTTTAAGAGGTCCATTTTCTCTGAAACGATTAAAGGCTTTACGAAAGTGTAGTTCTTAGTCCCTCGGCTATTGAACTTGAAATTAATTCGATAAAAATTCCTATAGGGATATTTTTTAAACTTGATGTTTCATAATTGATGTTGAATGGATGATGTACATGCACTAGACGTTAAGAACTTCGAGTCTTTTATCGTAATGTTTTAATAAAATCTGGTGTTTTACTTTTTTTTTAACCAATAATTGCAAAACACTTGACGGGCTCAGTGTCGCGATGGTTAGTGCGATGAACTGCCGCGCAGAATGTATGGGTTCGGTTCCCAGCCGTAGCAACACCTAAATAATTTTTCACTTGTCCTCCCTTCGTGATGATCTGACAAAAGCATCCGAGTAATATCAATTGTCTAAAAAAACCTTATCTCAAATTCGCCGGCATAAAACAGGAGGTCCCGCCATCGTGCAAAAATTACACACGCACACATGAATGGTTGTGAGAAAGCTCGGCCCTGGGTACTAACGAGCCTGTTGCGCCAAAAATTTGTATTTTTGTACTTGCACAATATAAATGCTTGTAACTATACCTGCTACTAATGGCCTATAAAGGGTCTTGAACCTAGCTTTCCCTTGATTTGAATGTGCGAAGTTATGATTTTTGCCACAAAGAAGAGGACCCAAATTGCAAATTTGAGAAGCTTCTCATCACATTGTTTGTGGATGCATTGTCAGATGTAGGCTTTTGCAATTTCAAGCCTCCTTAAAAAAGTTGAATATCAAATGAATGAATGAACAGGATGTCTTAACATTTCAAATTTAAATGTCAAATTTAATTTGCATTCTAAAAATATTAAGTGTCAATATTTATTAAAGATTCAACTAAATATACGCATTGTTCGTGTTGTTGTCAGTTCAAATAAATGGCACACGCCTAGGTATGATTTGACAAAACCATTTAAGAATAACCTGTATGAATATCCGTAATTGAGCCAGTGGGTAAGTGTGATGAATACAATCTTCATCAAGAACTCCCTAAAACTTTAGAAGAAAATATAAAAAAAATCTAAATTTCGTTGGGAAATTATTGAAAATAGCGTTAAAACAATATCCAATTGAAACAGCAAAAAATCATTCTTTTGTTTACCCCTGCGAAAATTTCAACAATTGTCTAGTGGATAAAATCTAACCCCCAATTTAAAGCCATTGCCACAAGGCCTTAAAGATTTCTTTAAGCAATCGTTGAGTTAAAGATTTAAGTTCTGAAGTAAGAGCAGAATCGTCTACTAGGCGAATCACTAAACTCAGCATTTTCAAGTAAAAATAAGAACAGAATTGAGGTCTTGGTCTTACTTGTCACATTATAGCTGTGCTAATGTAAAGTATCATTGAAATCATAATTACGATAGGGAACTATTCATATGGAAATATAGATTACATGGTGTTGCCATGATATAGCTGCATTAACCTTAACACCTGAAAGATTCACAGATTGCTTTTATCTGAAGATTGTTGACGAACTGTGGGAACGTATATTCAACCAAGCACTTCTTTAAGCTGTACAGCGATGTAGACCAACAAAAAAACTCTGGTTAGTCTTTAAAGATGGCTAGGACATCTTAAGCAAATGGACAGCAATACCTATATACTCCCATAGTCTTTGATTTTAAGCTAGACCTGGGACGCAGCAGATGCAGATGATTTAAGTGGAGTGCACCAGTTGAAACCAATCTCAACCAACTTGAAGTTTGCAACTGCATGCATGTTGTTGAGGTTCATTCCGCCCTACTTCATCTCGAAACTGCGAACTTGCTTTCCCTTAAGAAAGCAGGCTTGTGAAATTCAAATATGTTTTCATTTCACACTTCATAATAGTTTTCAGGCCCTCACTTATTGAATCAATTTGTTCACATCTTTGCGTTGGCCTAGTGGTTAGTGCGTTGGACTATTATGTGCAGGGATACAATTCCGAAAGTGACAATACCCAATTTGTTTCACTGCCCCACCTCTTGAGAAAGTCTGACAAACGTGATTTAACACTGTCAGGAGAAGTTTCTCCTGCTAGGTTTGAGGCACTGTATGGACTTTTAGTGCCATATAATTCATTACATTTTTCACATCTTTGCTGGTATGCAGATTTTCTTTAAAAAAAAATCGGTCAAGCTAGTAAGAACTTGTGTGAGTTTGCATGCTGATAGTTTGTCTATCAAAGCTTTGGGACATCGCAGAATTTTATACATGAGTTTCATTCAAAGCAATCCCGCCGGTAGCTCGTTTGGCAACTTATTACTTGTATAATATACAATCTATAGATATTTTTTCAGCAACTAGAAGAAATTATTGAAATACAATTTAAGGAAGAACTCGCAAAATACAGCTGCAAATTCGGGTGCATATTTCTAATGTACAACATGGAAAATTAAGCCAGGTCCAACGGCTTTGCTTTAGTTCAAATTCTTTTTGGTTCGTCTTATGGCCTGAGTATCACACTTTTTACTAATGCAACATTCTTTTCGGGTACAATAATAATTGTCAACAATAGGGTATCGCTATGGGCCTACGTTAGACCTATGCGAGTTTGACGGCTCACTTGAGCGTCAACAGTCCATCAAAACCCAACCTAACCTAGGGCCTGAGTTCGAAATTACCTTTCGTGAGTTATAAGTTCAGTATTTAATTCTCCCAGCAAAATTTTCCTTTTGTATTGTAGCTAAGGTTTTATAGAAAGGAATGAAGAGTGGCTGAAATTGTGACATATTACTTTTACCATAAATAAAAACGTTAGCGTCTGTCAGACTGTTTTCAGTGAATAAGTGAAATTGGGTGAACACAAGTGACTTCTAAAAATACGTTTTTAAAACATTTCATTCAGGCACCGTTTGATGCCTGTTAATTATAAAGATTATAAGACAGAAACTTTTATTTATACCGCTATGATAAAATATGACGTAATTCAGGGATGATGCTAACTTCATCTAATTTGTACTTTTAGATACTTAATCGTAAACAAAGATCGTTTGACGATTTCAAATGCCAGTCAACCGAGCACAAAGAAGGTGAGTCGCTGCACAATGACCAATTCACAGTTTATAGAAATTGTCATTATACAAGGAAGATACACCCTGTAAATCCAAATTCATTAAGTTAATTAAACACAATAACACTCGAAACACATTAATTCACTTAACCAACTTAAATGGCAAACGTTGTTTTAAGCCGGAAGCTTCGTGTGAATATCATACACATTACATCAATTCCGTGTAAGCATTTCGAATATGTCATGCGCTGCAAATTGCTACGATTCGTGCAGCGTAACTGATATTTTTATCAAAATTAATGATAATATTTTAATTGACAAAAATTAAACAAAGCAGAATAAATCGACTAAAAGCAGGACACCAAGTTAAAAGCTACTTTTTACAGTCGATTATTGTTGTGAACTACTCAGATCCCTTCCCAGGAACGACGAAACAAAGAAGTCATTTGTACATTTCTTTTGAATCGCCAAATGGGTTACGTCCAACTGGGTTAATGTACCTACGCCCTGGTGTATATGCAGATATGTGAAGTCGTTTTTTTTTTTTTGTAAATTAACATACAAAAACGTAGAGTTACTCATTCAAATTGTTTGCAACTCTCACATGAAGACAAACATAATACACAAAGATACAATTTCTCACTACTAAACGGGTACTACAAACCCACTAAATGGAGGTCACGTGTGTTATTATCAAGCAAAGATATAAAATTCCAGTAACAGCAGCAGAGGCAGCAATACTTGGCTATAATTGCTAGACAATAAAATGATGACAATTACATACACTTGGTCTATTGCCAATTGGGAAAGTGAATGGTAGCACAGTAGATGACTGAAGTTTAACCTCACCTGTATTTATTCGAAATATTGCATATAATATGCTTGGCTATATTTTAATTTTATTAGTGATTTGAGTTTATTTTTAACTTAGAACGGTAATTTGTAATTTTGAATTTGTTCGAAAAAAATATTAATAATTAGAAAGTTTAAATGTTTTATTGATTAATAGATTATAGAGATTATAGTTATGTATGGCATAGCTCATCGAATAACGGTTGCTGGCAAGAACGTACTCTTTTATTGAAATGTTCTATGACCATTTCGTATAAATGTGGTTGAATTTTATTAATACACCGCAAAATTTCAGTTTTCAAGTCGTTGATGGTAGTTGGCTTGTTTGAATAGAGCTTTGATTTAAAAAAAAACCCAAAGGAAAAAAAAAATCAATCGACAAAAACAGCCGATTACACGATTAGAAAATGACTCATTCAATAGCTCAATTGTTTCTCTGGAAGGTTACACCGTCTTGCCACATCATATCTTGCATTTAAAGCAATAAAAACTGGTTTATCGCGGTCACGATAACGAACACCATTAATTGGTACTGCATGACCAGCCGCATTTTTAAAATATTGCACAATAATGAAAATGCGTTGTTTTTCGTATATCGATTCATTTCTACTCACCATAAACTGTCAGTTGTTACATTATTATCTTTTTTAAGTTGGCAAAACAGTAACTATTTACTATCAAATGGCGGAAAATTCAAATTCTCCATGATTTATGGGCACCCGATATGAGCATTTGAATTATATGTACTGTGATTTTATTTTCAAAATGAATTCATCATTTCATATGAATATGGAGCAAATTGACTCTCCTCAAAACCAAGACCTCGGTGGCGCAAGTAGTAGGTACTTGGCTCACTAGGCACGGGGTTACAAGTTCAATCCCCGGTTAGGGAGTAAAAATTGTTTCAATAATCATACAGAGAACTTAACGTTCAATTACGGTTACTATTATCTGATGAGGATACTTGGTAATGTCTGAATTAGCTATAATTCTAACCAAAATATTGTTGTCTGTACACAAGTTGTTGTTGTAATTTCGATCATTCAATGGTACTAATTTAGTCTGAGAGAAGTGCAAGGATGAGTGAATTCCTTATTAAGCTTTAGAAACCACCATAGAGGTGAATGTTAAGTTATTTACTATATTAAGTGACACAATCGTCCGGGGAACATGTACATCAGTTAGCGCCATGCCTAGACGTTTGTAGCAATCTACCCCGCAGTCGCTCTCTTAATGTCAGTTTTTACCTAAGCACGATATTTATGATGATTGCTGATTGTTTTCTACTTCGTCCATCATCTATATAGATATAGAATGACTCTTTGGTCCGGAGCATTGGTGTCCATTCGGTATGTCCTCATCATCTTTAAACCCGTATGCATTTCCCCACCAATAATTAATATACAGGGTATTTGTCAGGCAACAAGATAACAAAAATACGGAAATCTATTACAATAAGCTGTTCCTTAACTGAATAGTGTTACCAACGGATCATTTTTATGCTTTAAGAACTCATTAACTTTAACTCTCGACTTTTAGAAATTGTTTCATTGGTAACCCTGGAGCTCAGTCGAAACAGAATACCTAAACCACCTTTATACAGGCACTATTCAATCACTACCATTCAATCACGTTACCGTCAACGGCGAACGATATCGAGCCTTGATACGCTACTTTTTTTTTGCCCCAGTTGGCTGAGTTGAACTTGGTTGACAAGTGGTTTCATAAAGACGGTGCCAAATGCCACACAACTCGTGAAACAATGGAAATGTTGAAGGATGAATTTGGTGAGCAGGTTATCTTTCGAAATGGCACTGTGAGTTGGCCGCCAAGATAATGTGATTTAACGCCTCTTGATTATTTCTTGTGGGGTTTCGTAAAGTCGTTAGTCTATGTGGATAAGCCGAACACGATTGAAGACTTAAAGGACAACATAACACGCGTAGTTCGTGGAATACAGGCCGAAATGCTCGAAAGTGAGGCGAAATTTTGGCTTCCGAATGGACCATTTGAAACGGAGCCGCAGGCAACATTTACATGAAGTTGTCTTTAAAACGTAAATGACAAAGATATATTTATTGACTACAATAAAAATTTTGAATATTTGATGCAAATTTGAGTGTTTTATTCCATTAAAAAAAACTACGCTTAAAAAATCGCCCGTTCGTTACAGAGATATATAGAAGAATCTGCCCCTGGATCGAGAGGTTGGCACAATCCTCCCGATTCATATGGCAAAACGTCAGCTTAACTAAATTCGTGAAATGTACATGTGGCTTTAAGATCCATGAAAAAACCGAGTCTCCATTTTTGATTTTATTTCATTGAAACTTAGTCAATTTGGTCGATAAACATAGAATTTGTTATAACTTTCATTCATCGCCACCTATGTGATCCTAGCACTGCTAAAACCATCATATCAACTTAAACTAAAATGATGTCAATTGGTCAAGTCGTTTGTATATTTTACAATCAGTAAAACACCAATGGTTTACAGGTCAACAGACGATAGTCTTCTTACGCGATCACAGCTCTGATATCGTTAGTTCTGAAAATGGCCCTGTTACACAGTACACCGTAAATGGAAAGTCAAAACAAAAATATAGTCCCCGGTGTAAACATAGCCTTCTGGGTGCTGACGAAACGATGCACAGAAGGGCCTATAGGTATGCAGTTAAGTAGTTATGAACTATAATTAATCTTACTCATTATCCTGTCGATATGGAAAGAACAAGAAGGAAGACTTTAATGATGTTAATTTAGTCATGGAAATTTATGATTGCAAAAACACCTTGAAAATATTTTATTTAGTTTTATCTTCTATTTTCGTCTAGACAAACACTCACTTTACTTTGTGTGTATTTTTGTCGCGTCAATTGCAGACTGTCTGCATGAATATTGAACATCTGCTTCATAGTCATTTTTCACCAGACAGGATTCATAAGGCAAGGGATGAAAAATGATGAAGAATTCGTTTTAAGGATTTATAGCCTTTTCGATTGAGACAGAAATTTTAAATTTTTTTTGCTAAATTTTTGTATTGGTTGGGGAAAACTGTGGTCACATTTAGTTTAATTTACCAATGGACATGCCAGAAATGTAAGAATACCATTTAAAAAAAACTTGAACAATCAGTATTCTTTCAGCAACGTCAATTCGTGTCTTATGTGCATTGAAATATACACACCACAGGGATACGAAATTAAAACAATTTATACTATACCGAAAGCTGACAACCTTGCGATGGAACCTTTTCTTTCTTAACGGACTTGTACGAAGTTGAGGATGAATGCCTAAGATACCACTTATAGAATAACCAAAAAATTAAGAAATCGTAGAATAACATCTTCATGATTCTTTTTTTTTTAAATTTATTGGAACTTTTTTGCATTTGAAAAAAAAAATAGTTATCTATACATTTCCAGATATTGTTCAAACAATTCTTTTCGCTTTCTGAAGATATACTAATCAAACATACTGTATTTACTGTTGATAAGCCCATCATCACGTTGTCACATAAATATGATCTTAAATGGCTCAAGACGAATATCCATTTCCGCATTCACACATCGCTATTGTCAACCACTAATTGCAACCCACTACACAGCTCGAACAACTTTTCAATTTCGATCGCACAACTGACTTGATCGTTATGTAGAATTACATACTCCAATAAAAACGACGGCCATCGAGTTTCTTGCGTTATTTTTAATTTCCCTTGGTATGATTTGAGCATAGATACACCTGTACGTCTGGCTGTCTTGCGGTCAATCACAAACATCTTAGGTCTAAAGACTAAAGCGAATGAAAATGAACGCGAAACGTGACTTTCATGCCCGCATCTGTTGGTCAAAGATTGAAAGTAATTTGGCGGTGGGTTGGCTCATAGGTGATGGTCATTCCACCCGAACTTGCCCTACCTAAGAGTTCATTATATCAATGCTAACAAATGATTACAGTTTATTCTTGCGTTAGGCTGTGGAATCGATATCGTGACTGTTTTGTATTTTTAATCGAAACGAAAGTTATGACTGATTTTATGTTTTTGATTTTCCTTTCATCTCCCTCTAAAGTCATATTTTTGTGGCGAAATTTCACTCATGGCTTAGTGAGATGATCGACTCAAGAAGAGATGTGTGATATCGTCGGTGTGGACTGCGGCACAACGCTCCGAGTTTATCGAACTTCTTGTGCGTGTTAACTTTAATTACTTGGGCTGACGGCAGTTGCAAGGAAAATTGACAGACAAGTGGAAGGGAAATTGTTTTTACAAAACATTTGCATGATCTGATGTTTGGAAAAAAGTGAAACTTTAATTAAATCACACAAGCTGTTGGACATACGGGCCAAGGCTAATGTGGGATGGTTTATAAGGCGTCTGTATGCGGAATATTATTTGGTGCAGATTGATATAAATTAGTTGAATTAGAAAAAAATGTGGGATTCAGTAGGTGAAGCAATAAATCATGTTCTTAGAAATGCTTAAGTCACTTATACATAAAGGGTGTTTTTTTAGAGGTGTAAAACATTGAATTAAAAAATTGACTTTATTAGAAGGATAATTATATGCCATTAATGTTTAAATATAATTTTAGGCATGAGGCCTCCGCGGCTGGTTCGAAAAAATCCAAGTCTGGAAGTCAAATTTTAAAACACTTTTTCGAGCATTTGGGCCCGTATGTCGGCAATAACGCCACGAATGTGGCTTGTGGTTTGTTGGCGTAGATGAGTGACTTCACATATACCCAATGAAAATAATACAATAATGTCAAATCACACGATCTTGGTGCCCAATGGACAGGTCCATTCCGCGAAATTATGCGCTCATCGAATGTTTCCTTCAATGAATCGACTGTGACGTGCGCTGTGTGGCATGTAACGACGTCTTGTTGGAACCACATCTCATCCACATTCATGCCATCTATTTCGGGAACAAAATAGTTGGTTATCATGGCTCTGTACCGGTCTCCATTAACGGTAACTGACTCTCCAGCATCATTTCGGAAGATATACGGCCCAATTGTGGATGTAATGGCGTCTCAAGGGTCTCATGTGGATTCGCTTCACTCCAAATGCGGCAATTTTGCTCGTTGACGTAGCCATTCAACCACAAATGAGCCTCATCACTGAATAAAAATTTTCGATGAAAATCAGCATCGAGATCCATCTCATTTTCGGCCCATACAAATAAATCACGGCGCATTGCATGGTCTCGCGGCTTTAATTCTTGCACATGCTGGATCTTGTAAGGTCGTAAGCCAAGATCTTTGCGCAAAATCTTCCATAAAGTTGATGGACAAAGCTCAAATTGCTATGCACGGTGGTGAATCGATTCATTCGGGTCCTCTTCCCTCATTTGCACTACAGCGGCAATTGTTTATTCGGTGCGCACTGTTCGACGTCTCTGCGGATGCGTATTATCACATAGAGTAAACGTAGTGCAAAAACGATCCATAGTTAACCGAATTAATTGCTCTGATGGACGATTATGTCGACCATAAAATGGACGGAGCTTGAGGCAAACTTTGCGAACTGAACCATTATTTTCGAAATAAATTTGCACAATTTGCAAGCGTTGTTCATTTGTCAACCTGTTCATGATGAAACGGCAAACCAAACTGAACATACATGACATTAGAGTTTCCCGATTTGAGCACAAAATATCAATTTTATCTCTATTCGAAAAACCAACCTCTAAAAAAAACTCCAGTTGTGTCTTATTCATAGGTAAAATTCAACACTTTCATTAGACATTTCTGCAAAGAATTGATATATTTTGGTATAACTCGTATGAGAAAATTACACAGGGATGAGAACTGTCACCTATACCTTTGTCGTTTTTCATTACAAGCTTCTTTGGTTAAGCAAACATAATAGACAGCCATTACAAGAAAGAACCAGTTCATAACAAGATCAACCTTCAAATTAACGGACTTCATGCATTGTCTTTATATAAACAACAGCTGCTAAGCTTAGTATATTGTTTAGATTGCGACCCAAAAGGGGCATTTTCTTTTCATTTGTTTTGTGTGTACAGAGTTAAGAGATCTACTGTTTAACGGCGAATTTGAGAAGCTATGATATTAAAATCATCCAAGGAAGGCTCATCTCGACTCAGACCTTCGGATTTGAAAGGAAATACACATGAATGTTTTTGGGTACTAACGAGCCTGTTAAGACATAAATTTGTATATATTGTCTTTTTTTTCAAAAATACGCTTGATATGGAACGATGTTAAACAATAACTCATCAAACAGTCACAGTCACATTTTTGTTAGAAGAAGCGGTAGCGGTGGCCTAGTGGTTAGTGCGTTGGAACACTAAGCGTTTCATCCCTTGTTTAAATAACGAATGTAGCAACACATACGTTTTTTCACTGCTCCACATCTTGCGAAAGTCTGACAAGCATCCAAGACATACATTGTCATGAGAAGTCGTACGGATTCGACGTAAAACAGGATGTCCACTTCTTTGTGCCAAAAAAAATTAATAATAATCTAACTCGATTGAGGCCTTCAGAAAGATCACACTTGAAAGAAAAGTATCAATATACATCATCAGCAATTCAAGAGTAAACCTAAAATTAATCTGCAAGAATCATCTCTGGGTGGTTTTTAAGTGGTCGAAGTTCGCTTATATGAGAGAAAAAAAAAACAGAGGTCTAACAATCTAGGTGACGCTCAGCATATAAGCTGGAAGAAATGGATAATAAATTTAAATTATTCCAAGAAGGGCAAACAATTATTGATCTTGGTGCATCACAGATAAAATATTACAATTGTTACGTCATGTGTAAAACAAAAATGTATGGAACCAACCATCAATAAATTAGACGTGCATGCAAAAACATTCTAATTTCGTATTGGAATCCTTAAAAGAGGATTTAATCGCTTTCCCTACCCGTGCCTAGACATTTGAGTCAGTTTGTCAACATTAAAAATCTTACGCAACTCTAAAAGGCGAGTCCTTCTGTTCCAGTGTGTATGGTGGATTTGCCTGCCCAAAAACCACATGGTGACGAAAAACAATGCGAAAATAATTAGTATGCTTTAAAGAAGCTGCATTCACTTTAAATTTATTTAATTAAAATATTTTCCTACTCCCTTAAAAATCCTCTGAAAAATGTAATAAATCAAAACATTTCTTCCTACCATTCTCACTCAAGGCATAAATCAATACCCACTCATCCGTTGTTGAATTTCGCGTTATTGAAAAGAAAAAATAATAAGTGCAAAACACCACAAATCAAGTTTTACTGCCGCACTGTCAGTCAAAATCTGTATTCAAGAAAAACATATTTTACGACCTCGCACATTTGGATCTAATTAAGACTTCACCAGGCTCCAAAAGGCCGCCCGAGCCATCGTAAAATAAAATATGCTGTTCGCGCGCAAATTGTTGTGCATAAATAAATAAATTTCTATAAAACATGAGTATGTACCAGAATGATATTGTATATATATATTAGATCATGGAGCTGCGTAAAGCAACAAGACGCATTCTACCACCTTAAATGTTTTTTTTTTCGCAGGGGTGTATACAAACCGCCAAAACACCATCTTTAACACATTTCGTATGCGAAGCCGGCGTGTTACTTCCCCACCCCCCAACAAATTGATTATTATGCGTTGAATATGTATGGTTGCCAATATATTCATAGGAGCAAAGAATTTCCGGCGGAATTTCACAGTACATAAATTAATTCAGTTCACTGTGCTAATTGAATCGAATTCGAAACTACCTATGGATACTCCATAGATGCGATATGAGAAATCAATAAAATTGTATCTACAATTGTACATCCAACATTCACCTTTTTTTCAATGAAAAATTAAATAAAGAACAGCCTAACGGTAAGCCCGGCAACAATTACCCACTGGAATCTGATGACGAAAAAATCGCAGTGATTTTAATCCAATCAACAGCAAATATAACACGTGTATACGCTCCCCACCTTTAGGTAGATATGTGTGTGCCAAAAGCACGGAATATCTATGAGCATAAAAGACAACATATCCTTCGGGATGCACGTGAATTTCTATATCCCTCTACGAGTTTGGGTTGTTTGTCATGGGGATTTTTTGTCAAAATTAAATGAAGTCGTCAGCATAGTTCATTTGTGTTGAACATGTTTGTTTCCGATTCCCTCACGGATTGAATGTTGTACATATCTGACTATATTCGCACATCCATACAAATCCATCTAAAAGCATAGAGCACATTTTGTTCAAATATATACAGACTTCAGGGCATTTCGACCATCCAGGCAGACCAGCATCCTCGTCAGCATATTATTCTAATTTCGAATCAATACCAATAAGAATTTGCAATGGAAACGTTTTTGAATAAATTTTTATATGAAATTTGAATTTTGTTGATTAGATTTGTAACGTGTGGGTCATGTCACAGCTGCATGGGATATACCGTATAACAGAAGCATACATGTAAATGAACTTGATATGCTAATCAGAAAGTTAAATGTTGCGCCACAACAATGGTTTGTTGTCTCCGAACGAAGAAGTGGTGGTTTTGCCTTGAAGATTATGTACGTATGAACCTCTATAGGTAACACTTTACCAGGCATAGCGAGAGTGTTGCAATACATCATTGCGCTTTAATTTAATGTTTGCTTAAAGCAATGCTTTAAGGGGAGGTACTAACGAGCTCGTTATGCAGTCTCATTGTGCGCACATATTTGGATTTACCATTTAATAATGCAAGGTCTGAAAATAGACGCGCTGCAGTTTACTGCTATGTGCTTTAAATAAAAGGATCGTTATGAAAGGTATCTGCCAAATTGTGTGTGTTTTTATGACTTATTACTATTGCATGCCTTCGCGATGTTTATCGACCAGGAAGCGAATATGGTTCTGTTACGTATTTAACTTTAGGAAGATACTAAACTCAAAAATAAATTATTTCGTTTGACAATATTAATGCTATTGGATTTATTTGAATTATTTTTTTTTTGTATTGAAGTTACCTACAATATGTTAGTTTGAAAGTAAATAACTAATTAACTCTGCTACTTGAGTAGACTTCAGTGGTTGTTTTTTAAATTTATTTACTTTAAATGGAATTTTATCACAAAGTCACCTACTCGTTATTTATTCATGAAATTTGGAAAGGATGGACACATACTCGCAAAGCTCATAAATGGCATACGTCGACCCCTGCGGTTAGCATGTGCTATGAGTTTGGAAATATGTATAAACGTGTAGGATCGGGTAAAGCAATGCTAACTAGTTATAAGGGCGCCAAGGTATATTGACAAATAAATTATAAAGGGTTATTGCTTGTTACACTTATATTCGGTTGAAGGTTGTTACGAGTACTTTAAACTAAAATAGAATTGAATTATTGTTCATATCATAAAACATCTGTTTAGTTGTTTTAGTATCCAAAATTCAAATACAATTATGTTGTTTGTAGAAGGAAGCATACCACAGCAACATGTCCTCAATAAATGTCCTCAATAAATTTGAGATAGATTAATGATACTTTGTTACAATATAAGTGTACAATTTTTCAAATTCAGACTAGCACATATTTAGAAAAGCGTTATTTTTGCGCAAATTATAAAGAATTTTGAAAATGTGTCTCGACAGAATTTTTTTGGTAAAAGTTAAAAGAAATAAAAAAAAGTTCACGCAATTTATTTAGGCAACATTTCATTTCAGAACTTGTAATGGTTTGGCGTAGTGGAGGCAGCATTGACTATATTTTGGTCGAACGAAGACTGGTCCATATCACGACATGATAATCGGCCTAAGTTGGATCATTTTAATGTGGATATAACGGGTGGATAAATTTTAAGGGCCGTTGTTGATTTCGTTGTACAAAATATCGGTTAAATGGCCGCCGTAACCTCGGTCTTCATCTTGGCGGACAATTGACATCGCCACCTCGTGAGATAACACGGCCATTGAATTTGTCGCCAGAGCCATTGTTTCGTTAGCTGTGTGACAAGTGGCACCGTCCTGTTGAAAGCACATATCGTCCACATCAATATCTTCCGATTCGGAACATAAAAAGTTCGTAATCATCCCACGATGGCGAACACCATTCACAGCAACTGCCTGACCGGGCTCATTTTGCAAAAAAAAAGCCAGATGATGCCGCCAACCCATAAACCGCTCCAAACAGTCATTCTTTGTGGGTGCATTGCTTTTTCGACAATCACTCTTGGATTACCTTTTGTCCAAATGCGGCAATTCTGCTTATTCACGAATTCACTTAGGTGAAAATGTGCCTCATCACTAAATATGATTTTCTTCAAAAATTGAAATGGCACTGTTTGCCATTTCTTGCCACCATTCTGACTATTGACGACGCTTGAAATGGTCAAGAGGCTTTAGTTCTTGAGTCAGTTGCACCTTATAAGCGTGTAAGTGCAAGTCTTTATGCATAATGCTCATCAACGACGAGCGTGAGAGGTGCAATTGTTGGGCACGACGACAAGTTGAGGTGGACGGCTCTTCAGCCACACTATCGCGAACAACTGCAATATTTTCTGTAGTACGAGCTGTACGAGCATGCACTGGGGTTTTCACATCTCCTACAGACACAGTTTGCTCAAATTTTTGCACGACTTTTCCTATTGTACGCACATTTGGACGATTAAATTGACCGAAAAAATTACGAAATGCACAATATACAGTTAGATTTGAACGCCCATTTTCATAATAAGTCTGAATAACTTTAACGAAATGCAGAAAAAAACTTGACGTTTAGGTGTGGTTCACATTCAACATCGGCCTTAAAAATTTAAAATTTAACCACCCGTTACTTGTGCGCTCCACTTTTACTTGCTTCCGACATTTGCCTATGAATCGATGACTCTTCATCTAACTAATCTTAACCGTCCAATGTGGGAATTCGTTGACCAGGTCTATGTCGCTATACAGGCCTTCAAGTAAACATAATGAACGTAATCCAGGAAATTCAGCCAGATTAATGTGATAACAAAAAAAATCTAGTTTTCTTATTGAAAGAACATTTACTCCTCGCAGGTAGGGCGAACCGATTACGCTGAAAGAGAACCCGGGAATTATGACTACTTAGCGCGGGGTATTTGGTTCAAATATCCAATGTTTTTTCACTGCCCCAACCATAATAAAAGTCTGACAAACATCCAAGATTATAAAACTATATTAAGAAGCTTCTTACATCTGTCGTTCGGAATCGGCGTTGAACTATAGGTCAAATCGTTTTGGTCAAAATAAAACTACGCACATATAAATCAAAGTAGACTAGCATTTGAGGCTACGTAAATATAGGCATTAGTGCTGGATATTCAATTTCAATGAAATTAAATTTCAATGAAATTACCATAATCAGGTCGAAAGGTTAGAAAGAGCAACACAAACAATTATTTTTATTTTACGCAATTGCCATATTTAGGTTGATCGCTCTGATAAGCATTTCAGAGATGAAAAGCCAACAAACCGTTATCAAAATACTGTGTATATGTCTTGTCTCATTCCCCACTTTAGCGTGAATTGGTTTGAAGTCTGGAAAAATAGCCATAGGCAAAGAAGCAAATTGCGAATGCCATTTAGCGACAGCCAACAGACAATTATCGATAATTGATACGTCGTCGAGTGTGAAGTTTGTATTGTTTAAGACCTGGCTATATTTAGACCGGAGACTATATTTTGAGAACCACTAAATAATTTAGATTAGGCTATTCTAATGGGTGATTTTTTAAGAGTTAAGTTTTTTCAGGTTATCAGCACTGGTTAGTAATGGCGTCCAAAAGTCATCTGTCAAAGTGAAAACTTTTCAATATACTCTGCCATTTAAATAAACTGTTTGTAAGCCTTACCATGATGACTTACAAACGAGCTATTATTGCAATTTATTGAAATTTACTATCAAAATTCAAAATTGACATATGGTTTCATCAAGACGGTGCACATGCCACACAGCTCGTGAAACAATGGAAATGTTGAAAGTTGAATTTGGTGAGCAGATTATCTCTCGAAATGGCCCTGTAAGTTGGACGCCAAGTTCATGCGATTTAACGCCTCTTGATTATTTCTTGTGGGTTTATGTAAAGTCGTTAGTCTATATGGACAAACGGAGCGCGATTGAAGCCTTACAGGATAACATAACAAGCGTAATTCGTGGAATACAGGCCGAAATGCTCAAAAAAGTGACGCGAAATTGTACCTTCTGAATCGACCATTTGAAACGGAGCCGCGGACAACATTTACATGAAGTTGTGTTTAAAACGTAAACGGCTAAGGTATACTTATCGATTACAATAAAAAATTTTGAATATTTTTGAGTGTTTTATTCGATTTTTTAAAAACTACGCTTGAAAAATCGCCCGTTATTTACTCAGAGTTGGGCAAAAAGTTGAATTATTCTAATCTATGTTTTATTATACATCTTTTGCCTTTCTTTTAAAATGTTATAACGTTAAGCTGTTATTATTTAAATCTTCATAGAATGGGAGAAAAAAAGATAGAACCACAGTATTATATTTTGAATGTGTCACATTCAGTGGAATGCTTGTTTTTGTGACATTTCTTGGTGTTATACAATATTCCAATCTGATAAATTTAAAAACTCTCCTTACATGAACAATTTGGTGACAACTTGTTATGTTTTTACTAGTGAAACTTCGATTATCCGTCAGGCAGCGGACCAAACTCTTGACGGATAATTAAATAGACGATTAATAGAATGTATGGAAAATTTTGGTTTTTAGTCAGAAATAAGTACAAGCCATTAAGTCAAGCAGAATCAAAACAAAAAAATTGCTGGCCGAGTGTGACGGTTAACCGCTGTACTTGGCCCAAGTTATAGTGAGGAGTATAAACACAACAATGGAAAACATGTATATTTAAAAATTCTTGCTGTTGACTTCAAATAAACACTTTAACACCAAATGTTTGCAAAAAAAAACAAAACATAGAGTGCGAGGTTAAATTGAAACTTAATGCATCGGTGTTTCTTAAATAACATAAGTTACTCCTCATCAAAAGAATTTTTAACTTTTTCGCTTAATTTTCATGAATGTTCCGAATTTTTAGATTCAAGAAAAGATATATGGGTTTATGTTATGAAAAGTTGGGCCTCACAAATGTGTCCAATTTCACCAGTATTCAATTTAACCAATTTGCTTGTTGTGGATTGACGATATTTGTTCCGTTACTGCCAGCTCTTATATTTTGACGTTTGAAATGATAGACACAACTAAAATTCGGCATATCAACGGCTTTTCATTGTTTATCAATGTTTCCGATAAAAGTAGGAAATAAGCTTGTTGGGCTACTATTACTGACAATTCTAATGTGTAGAGCCGTAAACTTTGGCAATTTATGGAGAATAATCTTACATCGATGAGGTAATAGTTGATAATTTGTGCACTGCTGTAGATGCAATGGTTTCTTAATAAGAATTTCTTATGATTGGCAAACTAAAGCTTTTGTGTTTGTGTAAGTGTATAAAGAGCCATCAAAACCAACTGAGAGCAGAATAGAGAGAAAGAGCGAAAGAGTGCTCAAAACACACACCAGTTCCAGCATGCTTTGGCCGTAAGATCCTACATTCGTCATTTACTACAGAAAGCTTTCTCATGCGTATGCTCTCGCTTTTTTTCCTGAAACATACGTTTATACATATTGTTGTTCGTCGCACATTTGTTCTGCCTGTCGTCCTACCGCGTTTAAATTGTTTTTCATGTGAGTTTTTATTTATCATGACGAGCCCAAATAAGTTTCACTTGAAAAAGCCGTTCACATTTGTTGTTGTTGTCCCACCAGGCTAGCCTTACCATACGCATGGCTTTTCGCGTTTTAATTTTGTTCATGTGAGTTTGGATTTATACCGAACGAGCCCAAATAAATTTCTTTTGAAAAACTGTACAGATGAACCTTTTCCAAATGCATTCGCTTTAATTAGGGAACTTTTAAGGAAGTGAGAACATCTAATTTTGTTCAATGTCTCACTATTACAAAAGCTTCTGAAAGTTGTAGTTCTGAATCCGGGATCTCATTCCACTTCCAACACAATTGAAGAGTTTTCAGTGTCTATATGGGCCCCCTTAATGCCTACTTTTTTGTGTTCTAAAAAAATAAAATAAAAAAATATCTTAAAATAATTACTTTTCACAAAATACCTACCTACTTTAAAATTTTCGTCGTACGCATTTTAAGCAAAAAAATAAAACATTCAACGATCAATATAAGTTCAAAATTGGCGTTATGTCAAATAGGTAATCGCGAATAATTGGATAGTTAGTTCTTAAATCAAATTTCAAAAGTTAGCTCTTACTAATTTGCATTCAAGATCTGCAAATTAGTCTGCATTCCAGTTTTGCCACTTGTCAAAACATTAAAAAAAGAAAAACAAAATTAAAAATAAATAACACAATACGATTATTTATCCACATTTGGACATCATTTAAATGACATAACGGACTAAGCAATCTAAGTCGTTTTTGGGATATTTTTACTAGGTATACATGGTATACCGGTGTTGGAAGTATTATTCACACTCGAATATATCACCTAACTCTTGCATAGTTATCATTTAAAATATTTTAGCACATGAAATTGCATAGCCTAGGACATAATACAACAATATAAAACTACATATTTATATCTCAAAATCTAAAATAAATACCTAACTGTTTTTTTACTACTCTGCGAGTAGAACTGGTAGAATTTATACCATGAAGTTAGTTTTGTGAATTAATGAGAAACTAGTAAGTTATGGCGCGTTTTATAAATTCATATGTCATTATCATACACGGGGTATGATAATTCCAAAGACAGTCACAATATTTACCAGCGTAAACGAGAAAACAATATAAATATGTCAAGTTTTGCAAAAAACATGTCCCATTAGAGTTGCAAGATAGTTCTTTTGTGTGCAGATACCCTAACGCATAGCAAACTGTGCTAATTCTACTCGCCAGTGTTAATCCGGTTGATTAAAGAAGTAGATGTATACATGATTTGTGATATAAATATGTCTATGAATTGTTTTAACATCAGGTTAATAAACTCTTTCATCGTTTATTTACCTGCACGTTAGATATGTGTGTTTATTGGGGTTAAGTGGCTTTAAGTTTAAACATTAAGTGCGTTCGACTTCTTAAATGCCCAAAGTAATCGTTGAATTATAGTGTATCAACACCTCTCTTCAGTTAGAACAGACATGGGAAAGATACAATGTTATGTGTCTTATAGAGTTCAAAGTACGTGATCTACTAAACGACATGCGAAAATTGTTTCAATCAGATGCTAAAAGTCTTTTAAAAGATTTAAATCTTTTAAAAGATTTAAAATTGTCCAAGAACTTACGACACCAAAACGCAGGAAATAAAACATAAAACAGGAAAATTCTCCGATTTTGTACGATTCGGAGGATTTTAGCTTCGAGGCATTCTTCCAAAAAGCTTTTCAGAATATTTCTCCCACATTTTGTAACACATCCCTGCGAATTGCGTTGAAGTGCGTTCAGGATCATTTTTCGTGCAATTTTTGACAGCTAAGTGCAATTCTCTTTCCGATTTCCTCCGACACAAATTCTTCACGCAAATTATTTACGAATTGTAGGGAAGTGATTTTTGTTCCGATGACACATACCTCGAATGGAATTTTAACCTCCGACGAAGCATGCGTTCCCGAAAATTTTCCGTTCCAACGGATACCTCGCTAGGGCAGATTGTAAGGTATCTTCGATAAATCTAAAGTTTATGAGGGCGGAATTAAGAAACGTTCGTAAAGTTGAAATCAAATGATAACATATTCATAAACAGGGTTGGCTATAAATAATAAGTAGATTATACAAATGACAATGGAATCTTCCTAAGATATTCGGATTTAAATTAATATTACACTGAATTTTTGTTTTGTCCTTATCAATATTTTTGACAGTATTATAAGGACATAGCAAGAGTTTTTCAGTCACTTGTCACTGAAGGAAGTCTTTCATTTCGAGATGTCATCGTGCGCTTCGTATCCCATTTTTAGCATTAACTTCCTTAGATAAGAGCAATCGAGTGGAGGCAATTGTTGAAGAACCCTTCGAATTTTATGAATCACAGATAAACAGACAACAGTGCCGGGGAATTAAAGCTGAGTTTTTAGCGTTTTTTTTTTTAATTTAGCAGCAACAAATCAGTTGGACTATTAAAAAGCGAAAAATTAGTAAAGATGTAACCATTTTGAGTTTAGTGTGGAATTTTTCCTAAAGAGATTATACCGTAAATGGGGACCATTGAAGACCATTTAGGTTGTGAGTAGTAATTGCTTTTTGCATATCCGTCATTAAATTATTGTTATAAAAATACATTTAATATCTAAATAATTTATTTAAATCACCAGAATCGTTTATGAAAAAAATGTAACCAAAACCATGATAGCTTTTGAAGCCATATAACCAATTCCGAAAATCCCTAGGGCATGTGCACTCCGCCCTCCCGTACCATGAAGCTGGTGAGCAAAAGTTTGTCTTTTTTGTTCTCAATGCGTCATCTGTATGGCTTTACAACAAGGGGCGGTGAACTTCCCGATATTGTTTAACATTTATACAAGTGATCTTGTAGAGGCGTTCATATCATGTCCGAAAATCGAAGGCATTAACATACTCTTGCAACGTGCCTTCGATCACTGTAAGGATTATAGCAATTATTGGAAATTGAAATTGGGCAGCATGGACAGCCGTTGGCGGTGAGAAGTGAAGTGAAATATCTCGGCATCTGGATTGACATATATTTAAAAAAAAAGAATGTAGGTGCTTGTCTGGCCAGGGCTAGGGGACAAGAAAACTGTTTCAAAGTAGTCGACTTGATTCAAGGCTGAAAGAAATATGCAATATGGCCCTTATAAGGGTAATCATCGTTTGCGGTTGTCCCTTGTGGTTCAATGTAGAACTACAAGGAATAGATACGGCTGTTTGATGATCTGATAAATCATCTTAGTAGTATCAATTGTCATGAAAACTTATCTCAACTAAGCTGTTCGTATTCGGCATAAAACAGGAGGTCCCGCCTTAATCCCGTGCAAAGAAGTACACACGCACACATGAATGGTTGTGGGGGGAAAAAAACAGACCCTGGGTACTAACGAGCCTGTTGTGCCATCAGTTTATTTTTTTTCAGAGGCGGTGTTTCCGATCATGTTTAGGATTATTAAAAACTACAGATTCAGAGTACATTCAATAATAATATCGCAACAAGGTCCTTTACGATGGGGCTCATCTGAAAAGTGATTCGAAGGCACGTCATAACGGCGGTGGTTACCGACAAGAGTCTGATCTTCGGGGCATGCTATCCCCATGATAAATAAATGGAGAGCATGTTTATGTCGGGCTTTATTCCACCTGAGGCATCTGTTTATATTGACTCGCTGGGGTTAGTTTAGGAAAGGAACGTAATCCCCGTATTTTATCACCGCCAACGGAGCGCGTGGAAAATGCTCTGGAGCTCCTCCGCTTTAGCACGGCCATATCAGATCGCAATAAAGCGATGCTGTAAAGCAGCGCACCGATTTTTTTTTTGGCTAAATAAGGAGAGTCTTTCCGGACTTCCTCTGGAGTTGGCGGATTTTTAGTCCATTTCTTAGTTTCAAAAATATAAACAGTAGGTACAAGGCGGGGTTTGTTTAACCGGGCACACAAAGACTCAATTAGGATGGCGACGATTGTTTGCCAACCCGATTATATTTATGTTCGATTTAAGTAGTTTCACGTAGTTAAGTTAGTTTTTACATAGGTTAAGTTTTTTAGCATAAAATCCATAAAAAATGAAAAGAAACCACTCCAAAAACTACCAACGTGAAAAAAAAATTAAAACAACATTAACTGAATATATTTTTCAGTGATTACTTAAATTTCCTTTTAAAAATATTTGCAAAAAGGTACCAAAATTTTTTCAGTGTTCACTTGATCGCCCAAAAAGCAACCCTCACCTACCATGAATGGCGTAGCAATTGAACAATTTGTCTAGGGTGTGGCATAATTACCACCCACTACATATTTTGTTGAGGATTTCACTTTTTCTCTGTCCCGAACTAAAGTAGTTCTTTAAATACAAGTACCTTTCTAAATTGTTGATTGGAATTTCCATTTTTAATGATCGAGTGAAATTTGTTCGGTAACAACACACCACTTTCATTGAATAACCAAACAAAATGTTTTTTTTTAATAACAACACTGTAAATGACGTTGACTTCGAAATTGATTTACTCGTGCATCATTCCTTTTATAGGTAACACACGCAACATACCAATTTGTTTTGAGAACGAGAAGATTCAACTCTCCCTTCATTAAAAAATAATTACAAACATTCCCACCTTTAAAAACACACTCTACAACAAGAAAAAAAATGTAAAATAAAATATCGACCCTACCTCATTCGCACAAGTGTGCAGTAGGGTACTGACTTAACAATGATGCCCCCAAGTTTGTATATGAGCATCTTTTAAAAGTGTATCCAAATTAATAATTCACCATAAAAGCACTTTCTCTTTCCATTCATTCACGCACAACACCTGAAAAAGTGCAAAAAATTGGACAATAAAAGTCTTCATTTTTTTGCGGTTTGTTGTGTTACAACTCTAGAGAGAAACCATACTCCCTATTGGCTTCCAACACTTTAAATTCGGAATTTAAACATGCTAAATTGGTGTTCTTCTTGGTGCAACCAACATTTACCTGAAATCCTCAAGATTCATGTTCTTTCAGGATATAGATACCGGTATTACATTCTAATACATGCAGATGATTGTAGTAATCAATACCCTGTTGAACTACACGTCTGAGGAGGAGGATGATGATGATGATGATATATGCATCCAATCCCAACCACAGAAGGACACATCTCCCATGGTTTAACATGATAAATGAATGCAGATGTGCCACACACTGCCGACCAGAAGTTGCACTTTTTCCGCATGTGTTGTGCCATATTGAATGTTTCTTTCAACCATCTGTTGCATCTGCATTCCAATTCATTTCATAAACCGTTGTATCTAGTGTCAATATTTGCATTTGCACTATTGAAATTCAATTTCAATAGGAGAGCCAAAGATACACAGGATGTGTGTTCGGTGCCATTTGGACTCTTATGCTGCTGCTGTTGGTGTGCTATCACTGCACTTCGCACTGCACCTCTCCCTTGAATAACACCGTATCTATGCACTGTCTCGATAGGTTGTTTTCACTTTCCCTGCCTGCATGTCGGCCCTATATGAATGAGCTTCACAACAAGATACATAAATCCCACTCACACACACCATGTGGTTCTTATCAATTCCAGTTAACTTCAGGGCGAACCACATACGCTACGCATCCGTGCATTGTTTTCCATTTCGAATTATGTACGGGTGTGTGTATCTATGTGCCTTTTCCTCCAGATAACGAAGAGAAACTTTTAACATTCATGCTTGGGCCATTGTCAGATACTTTTCGTTTGCTTTTTATTCGGGACCTTTTTTTGTTGACTTTGGATGGCCGTTGTTGGATTAAAGCAAGATTAGGACAGACACAACATAACAGCACAGAAAATGGTGGTATTTAACTTTCATTTTACATAATGAAATGATGCAAAGAAGAACGAACCGAATTAGGGAATTGTGTCAGTGGACAGTTGTTAGGTATATCTGCTGTCATTTCACAGTGACAATTCCTCGACAACATCACAATGTTGTAAGAAGTTACACGGGAAAGTTGCGCCAGATAAATTCTGTTTAGACCGCGGCGGCAATAATCGATTTACATACATTTGCGTTTTCGTTGTGTCACACGTGTGACACGTGTGCCTATCCCCCCAAATTGGAGTGCATTCGGAAGTTTCCCTTTTTTTCACTGTCGCTGTCACCGTATCGCCGCATTGTGTTTGTGACTGTTATTATTCGAATGCCGCAGCGAAAGAGAAACCAACGATGGGTTTCTGTTTCTTTCGCATTAAAATGATAGATAGCGTTATTGGAATGGGCGCCCAAGCAAGCAGAGAAGTCGGAAGAATGGTGCTACAAAAAGGCGAAAGAAAGTGAAAACTAACATAAATTTATAGATTTAGTAATCAATTTGGTAGGCTCTTAGCTTTTGTATTGATGGAGAATTTGTATGGGTTCATTTGCATAACAGTAGATGAGAAGGCATGAATGTGACATGACGTGAGTTAGGTTAAGTATACGCAGTAGAACTTTTCGCAAACTCTAAAATTCGAAGGTCAGAAATACAGTAGAGATAAAATGTCTTACAGTAGCATGGTTATTTAACTTTGTATTTTAACTTTGATTTGAATTCTTTAGATCTGATGGTGTTTCTTTTTTTCAAACTTTTGTAAGGTCTGAGGCACGGAAACATCAATTCGGGTTTGATTCACACGGGTAGTGTGTGAATTAACAGTGAGACATAAATAGTTTGTATCTACTTATAACATACTTAAGAAGATCTGCTATCTTATTTTTAACCAACGCTGGTTCAATGCTTAAAAGCGAAAATAGAAATGTTCAACTAGATATGCACAATTTTATTATAGGTTATAATGTTATCAATTATAGCACATCAGGAACGTTGTGAATTTTCTTCGCTACGGCGATAACTGAGCGTTTGCGCAAAAATGGCGATGATTCGATTTAGAGCCCTTCTCAACAGCTTGGGTTAGAGTATGCAAAAACCTTGCGTTATTGATGTAAGAATCCTGGATTCAAATTATACAAACGAGTGTAAGACTTGAATCCGACCCACCTTCCGAATCGTTACCGCTTCGGTCACTGGAGCTTGTTGAACATACACTATATTCGACTCAAATGAGGAGCATTTCTGGCTTAATGCAAAGTCAATTAGCAATAATAAATTAATAAATTTTATCTGAAGAGCAACCGTAAAAAACTCAAAAGCTGTCAGGACGAAAGTAAATTTAAAATAAATTCTTTTGCTATTAACAAAGATATATTGCAATAATTAAAAAAAAAACATATGAGAAGGCTACGATCCTCTGCGCGAATCGTTGAATATCCTATAAGATTCCATCCCCAAAACGTGGGAATGGCATTTTCTCAAAATTCTGCTCAGACAATTTATCAAAATATTTTATTTGACATCATTTTCCAAGTATTTGCATTAAAACTGTTTCGAATTTTATTAAACGTTTTGTCGAAAATCGTTTTTTTTTTAAGAAAACGCCAACAAAAAGTGTTTCGTGGCTAAAAACTTTACATCGATGAATTATAGACATAGTTTTTATATCTTGCTCAGATACTTTTTTTTAGAATATATTAAGATTTGATCAGTAAAGACATTTATTACAGAAGTGGGCGTAGTAGTAGGTGGATTTTGAAAATGTTTACACTTGTTCTGCTTCGTCTGCCAGAGAATTTATGCACCGAATTTCAAGGTCAAAAATTATGACAAAAAACGGACGGACGGGCAGACGTACGGAAAGACATGGCTAGTGAGACTCAGCTAGCGATTTTGAGTCGATCCATAGACTTGGAAGTATATCTATCGAACTTATTTCTCAATGTTATAAACTTAATGTCAAAACTTATCTACAAATGGAATAGGGTATAAAAACAATATCTACCTATATATCCAGCTGCGATTCGATGAATAATTTCATTATGACATAAGACGTGAAAGATAAAAAAGTCGACATTATTCAACTAGAAGATAATCAGAGGAGCGACTTCAATATAAAAGAAAATAGAAAATCATGCCATGGGCCCTAAATTTGAAAGCTGCTCATTTAAAGCGAAACAAAAAAAGCAAAAGTCGAAAACGCGATTGCATAAATTATTCAACTACTAAGTTCAGACAGTTTATTGCCAATTAGTATTCTCAAACTTGTTGATCACAGGTTCAAAATAACAGATAGGCCGAATTTTCGGGTAAACTGTCATTTAAACCGCCAGTGCGGTCTTACAGACCTATTTCACTTCATCCAGTAATTTCAAAAGTTTTTGAAATCAAAAGTTTTTGAAAGGATATTACTCGGTTGCTTACACCCCATTATTGATCAGAAATGCCTTTTACCTGACCTTCGATTTGGGTTTAGAAGTAAACATTCGACTGTGGACCAGGTTCATCGAATTACTGATGTAATTGAGAAAGCTTTCGAAGAAAAGAAAATTTGCTCAGCTTGACGTATCGCAAGCTTTTGACAAAGGTTCGTATACAGAGGCCTTTAATGCAATCACCATTCTTGTACCTTCTATTTACACGTGATATCCCACAAACAAACGATACAATAGTTGCCACGTTTGCTGACGATACAGCTATACTAGCAGTTAGCACAACAATAGAGGAAACAAATATGAAATTACAAAACGCTCTTATCCTGGCGGATTTCACTTAACGAGAGCAAATCGATTCATGCAGATTTTTCGTATAAACGGACAAACGATTTGCCGCAGTTTCTTAATACGGTTGGAGTCCTTTTTGCAAGTGAAGCCAAATATCTCGGAATGACACTCAATAAAATTGAAAATGGAAGTCGCATGTAAAAAAGAAATGCGAAGAACTTAAAAATAAATATAGAGAACTGTACTGGTTACTAAGAAAATATTCGAAGCCTAACCTTAATAACAAGCTGCTATTATACAAGCAACTGCTAAAGTCGGTCTGGGCATATGGTATACAACTGTGGGGTTGTACCAGTGAAACGAATCTAAACATTCTAAGAACTTTTGAAACAAAATGTTAAGATCATTCGTCAATGCGCCGTGGTATATTAGGAATGAAGATCTACGCAGAGATCTGGGTATCAGCGCGGTTAAAGATGAAACGAAAAATTTTGCACGCAAACATAAAAACCTTTATTGGGGCACGTTACCACAACTGTCCTCTAAATTCTTGGCGAAAAAAAATTATTTCGGCGTCTTCAAAGAACTAAGCCCTTAGATATGGCACGATAATAACAAACCGCACCATAAATTGCAGAAAAAGCAGGAACTCTCATAGGAAAGTTACCTTCCAAACATTCATTACTCGTAATAAAAAAAATTGCTAGATAAGTCGCATTCTTAGTTGCAATACAAATATGAAAAGGGTGGTGGTTTTAGTTAGGGTTAAAGTCCCACACTACTTTAAGCACGTGCTCATCGTGTCATTTGAGATTTCCAGCCCGCGAAAAAAAAATTAGGGTATTAAAATCCCCAAAAACGCCATGCCTCAAGAGATCTTTTAAATAAGACTTACAAAAATATTAAAAGATACTTTAATGGTATGTCAGAAAAAGATTTAAAAATTAAATATATTTTTTTAAAAATTAAATGTTATTAAAAAAATTCCGATTATTGACTCGTTCAATATGAAAAGTGCTTATGTTGCATTAAAAAGGAATAGTCTGTTTTTACCCAATTGCAAGGAGCTAGCTTTAAAAGGAGATTGTTTAAATAATTATTTCAAGTTCGCCGAGTTGTTATTTCGATAATCCATTAGGCGAGCCGGATCACCCAGGAATTCCTGGTTCGGTCAATACATCTTTTTAATTACCCCATTGAAAGACACTGAAAGTGCTGAAAGTGGATTATTTGTTCTAGTTGTCGTTGATCCGATACGTAGTATAATATGTTTTTGGATATGTAGCCGACGCGGATGAGGTGCTTGATTCTTTGCCGTTCATATGATAAGTTGCACATACTTTTCGGTGGAAATCCTGGCCACTATTTTCGGTTTGAGTCAGAGGGATTCCGTTTCCTGCTCAATTTAAGCTATCGAAAAAGTTATAAATCGTTTTTTTTTTTACTCAAGACCATAGCGGAATGTTTTTGAGTCCAGAACTCGGAATCCATAATTTTGTTAATATTTTTCAGCAGAAATTTTTCGAAAAAAGTTTCCAACCAGAACAAACCATGTATTTGTGTTATAACAAAGATTTTCCGATTGATAACAATGTATTCTTGACTACCTTTGCAGATTGTACTCAACTAAAAAGTTAGAGATTGCAAGGAACATATGCGTACCAAAATCAACTATGATAAACTTTACGTATACAAAGATTAACAGTGTTCCTCTATTCATTAAATATCAAGTTGTATACTATGCCAATTGCTCGAACTAAACCCAAAATCTAAAACGAAAAAACCCCAAACATAAAAATGTCATCAAAATATGTCTCCGAGGATATTTTTTGAATAATTTCGTTAAAAATAAATGAATTTACAATTCGTCTCATTGTATAGGGCCATCTGCTGGAATATCTTTGGAATATGTTCTATGTAATGTAAGATTGTCGCTAAGATCCTAAAATATCCAACCATTTTTTTTGTTTTTGTATTTTGTATTTACGCGTCTTTCTGTAAAATATCTTCCTATTTTGATCACCAAAATACGAAATCTAAGTCTAAAACTTATGAACCGAACTGTGATAGGCCTACGTATATGATTTAATATGAAATGTATAGGCTAGCAGATGACACCTTTTATTATGACTTTATTCGCATCATCTAATGGTACTTGACAGCAGCAACCGAATTAGTGGATCCAAAATTGAACTTCTTCTATGTTTGTATTTTCTCTGCTCCAAAGCATTTCTTAAAAAGCTTTTAGGCTTAGCAAAACCAATATTCGTGTGTTAAATGATTCACACGAAAGACTTAAAAATCAGTGTCAACAACCGAAGATTGTGACGGCACTTGATGGCATAGGAATTGAAAACAGATTTAAATACAAACGTAGATGGTGAGCTTACTTGATTTCTACAAATTGTCACCAACATCGGTCGACAGTCTTCTTCGGATCTACATACAATCTGAGATAGGTAGGAATGTTTGCCCAAAGACAACTCTTCACTACAAATGTGGTACTTTAACATAAGTTCATATTTGGTGGGTTATCTTTGTGTTGCATGGATATGCAGGGTTATTCTCTTTTGTAGACAGTTTGCCCTCGAATTAAGGCTTATCTACACTTAACAAACATTTGATGAATTTTTTTTTCGAGATTTCAGTAAAGAAGGGATTCAATTGAAATTTAGAATTTTACTTTGCTAACGACCTTTATTATGCCTGTTTTTTTTACTGCTGAGTTAATCTCTTCTCCCTTATCTGTTTAGAATTTTTCTTATTAAAGGTAATATTAAACATTAAATAAGTACTTAGGGTAACCCGGCCTTATATCCAGCTTGTAGTAGCCTTATATCCAGCTTGTAGCTATTAGGATATCGACAACATTTACAACCAATGTTGCCGATATCCTAGTAGCTGGACAGATTTGTGAGTGGTAGTACATTCCGTGTTTGCACCTACTTATCCTACACACGCATTTACGGCAGTTGGTCATATAGTTAAGCAGAACAAATTATATGCTATAAACAATCAAAATACTGTCGACTTATTATTTGAACAAAATTTTACTGTTTAAACGAACAATTTTAAAGGTAGTTAAAGAGTTTATCTACCTTAGTGCAGATACGACGAAAATAGACTATAGGAAACCGATAATAATCTGGTTTAAAAAAGCAAGTTGGACCGTAGCTCCTTACTCGAAAGTCTAAACTATTACTCCAACTGACCCCGATCCTACCGGTCGCGGTCTACCATTTCACTTTACAGCACGGAATGCTTCACAATAAGTAGAAAAGTGGTACTTTCGAACGAATGAGCATTAATGCTCCATGCAAGATCTTCAAATCCCAGCCTTCAGGTTTACGACAGCAAGGAATACCGAATCTCCGGTTTGGAGATCAATCGATCGCGGTTGCCAGCGTCCTTTGACTTAATGACTGAAAGCAACGTGACCAGAATCGAAGAGCATGGAATCGAAGGAATGGATATCTTGCCTCAGACAGAGGTCCTGAATGGTTTGGGAGACTGTATGCACTTTGTTGAAAGCATTTACCTAAAGTCACGGAAAACCGGTTGTTGTATCGGTTAATAATATGAAAATTTATGAAAGTATCTCAAGTATCCAGTGTCATTGTAGCATCCAGTGTCATTGTAGCAGACGCATAAGCTATTGAAGTAGAAACGATATTGATGTCAAAATTGCATGAAATGGGCATTGGTCCCAATTAAATAGCCACCTTAATTCGTCAAATTTGTCATCTTTTTAACAGAAGTGTCATTATACCCAACGTCCTCGTTTATCGATTTTTATTAAACAATCTTTGTTCGAATATTTTTTGCATTTAATAAAACGCGCAAATCAAATGATAAGTCCCCACCCATACATCAACCGCAATCATCAAAACTACCACAACCACATCCATGGGAATAGGTCAAAAGGTAAAAACTGATAACAGACAGACAACGAGCAGCTTGAATAAGGGGAATTACAACAATAGACAATGAGGGTTGGAAATGAAAATTCAATAGTAAAATCCAATCAAATCGTTGTCGACCAGAAAAACAAAGTAAGACCCAATAAAAAAAAGAAACCTTCAATGATTTTTTTTTGTTTGCATCTATCCTGCTGCATGCTGGAATTTATTTTTGCTGGCGCACAGATTTGTATAGTCTCTCGAGGGGAATAGTGTATGAGTTACATGATATGGTTAGATGAAGCACAGAGCTAGCATTATTCGATTCAAGGTAGCATTATTCGATTCGAGGTGGTATTGTAAAAAGCGTTTTATTTCACAACATATATCATTTCTCATGGGCTATAAGGTTTGAAATTGAAACACACAACTTGAGCCATTTTTTTCTCTTATTCGAAGACATTCCAAGGCTTTCTTCAAATCCACAAAAAAAAAACCGTCCAGTGGGGTCAAATCTCTGTGATCTAATAATCTATTGTCAACAATAATAGTTTTGAAAAATATCCAATGATATATACAATGATAGATAAAATCCAAATTACAACGAGATCCCTCAGAGCTTTTTGTCGGCTCCAAGGAGCTAGATGTTTTTTTTATAAAGTAGAAGAACAATGTCAGTAGATGTAAACTTTATATCACACAGATCATTTTTACAGTACATTGTTTAGTGTAACATTGTTTTTGAAAAGACAATTTATTTCAATTTTGAGTTCATAATTCGCTTCACACGGAAACAATGCGTTGAAATATCGTTCAGTTTTCTTAACTCAACGTCCAACTCGTCGAAATATCGTGGCCACCAAGCACCATCTCAGATCACTATTCTTCGTTTGGAGTCGAATTTTGGTGAGCACGGGACAGTGGGAAATCGTAAGCATACAGCTCATAAACCAACGACCAAGACGTTCCAAAAAGCTATTTGACCATCCGCTGGTCTGTCGGCCAAACAGTCGCCCGAATGGTTGACACTGAACCTGATTTTTGGAATCCAAATTTTGTATTGGATTTGTAACTTTTGGAGACTCTTACCCTATTTAAATGCTCTATAGTTGAAATAAAATAAATAGAATAAATGGTTTGTAGTTCATTGCTTTAATTATGTTTTCAAAATTATATCATACAAACCAACATCGTTTGTAAGATCTATGACACTTTTCGATAGTCCCACCTATAATCATGGAGCACTATTTACTTTTAAAGTTCTTCAGCGCTACTCTCCAGATATCGCGCAATGACATTTTTGAGATGGCTGGTGGCATATTTATATTTCCGGTACTATGCAATTATTACGCCAAATGATTTTTTAAGAATCGGAATCTTAGTCAAAATACAAAATGTAGCATTTTCGTAAAAATCAAGTGATCAGATCGATGAATAAAAATCAAAACGCATGAGTCGGTTCAAACTGTCATGGTATTGTTCAGTATTGCTTACTATTTCATCATGGAATGTCTAATTGCGGCACAGCGTCGACAAACTAGTAAAGTTTTGTTTGCTTAGAGCAACTTTTGGTCCAATAAGGGCACTAATATTGTGCCTTATCAACAAACTTATATAAATTCTGTTGTAATCATTATTCTATATTTCGTAATTAGTCAAATACCACCCGAAATGCCCAAACGAGCTACCAAAAAATGGACCATGTGAGTCGTAGCTACTGTCAACATTTGAAAGAAATAACATTTAAAAAACGAGTGGTGGGTGCAAAATTTTCGACCTCGAGATTTTGATTGTGTCTAACATTACGATGTTAGTAATTTTAGAATCGTTATGTTAATTAAAAAAAGTGGTTTTTGAAATTCCGTCCGTCGGTCTGTCTGTCCGTAATGGTCTCTCCAGCCTAAGCGATTTGACAGATTTTCTTCAAACTTCGTATCCTACTATAATTCTAGGCCTATTTTTTATTTTCGTTTAGCCATGATATTACCAGACCTGCCATATAAAAATGAAACATAACCTCAATTTTCTCGAAAACAGCACTAACGAGTTTGATTAGACTTCATATATACTACATATAAGCATATCAGTTCCAACAAAACTGCATACCCAGTTTTTTTCGAGGAAGTCCATATAACCGATTTTTGCATTAAAGCCTTATAAAGGAAATTCTCAATTTTCGCAAACTATTTGATCAAATTGAATGAAATTTAATTTATATACTGCATTACTGTTTTCATAAATTCCACATAATTGGTTTTGGGCCAATTGTCCCTTAAAAGAGTTTTCAGTTTTGGTCAATAACCGAATATCATTATTATTCATATGGACACCGATTCCTTTCAATTACGGAATAATCGTTCGTATAATCGCATTTCGCCATTACTTAAATCATTTTTAGCATAATTAATAATAAGAAATATTACTGTGTATTTTGCCCAAATTGTTATAAACGTCAAATTAACTCGCTGCGAAAGAGAAAGTTTTAGGATTAATATCGATAAATATTTTTTTCTGGATTGGTTAATGCATCAACTTTGGATAAATAAGTCCGGTCTATCTCAGAGTTCACTCAAGACTAAAAATCGGACTTAAATAAAACACGCATTAGCTCTGGCTTACAAAACGCACCAATCTGAATCATAATTTGCTTAGATTGTTTAATTAAATTTGTTGTTCTGATTGTGTCTTATTTTATTTCTCATCAGAAGTGTTTATTTACACTGCAGTACCGTAGTGGCCAATGTGTTTGCGTAAAATCAATCTCAAGGCAACCAAAAAAACTGTAAATGTTCTGCAACACAAAGAATCGATTGCTTATAAAGGTTCCCATGACTTCAAGGCAGTCAATATTTATTTCTTAAGATAATCCAATATCATTCATCTTTCTAATTAGCGAACACTCGAAAATTGACACTTTCTCACTTTTGAGGATGGTACCTGGCATGCCAAGCGCAAGCTTTTCTATCCAGTCATTCAAGCAGCACAGAGCATGTACATCACCTTCTAAAGCAGTGACTCAATTGCTTTGACATTTCAACTAGTGGATAATATTAGTGTGGTGAATATAGACCCTAAAGCAGGTTGGAAATGTAGAGTATATGTAACCATAATGTAATAGCATTAAAGTTAAATTAAAGTTAAACAATAAAAAAAACAACACTGAAAAAAGCTAACCATTTTTTTCGCACATGGTCTTAGACCTTAGCTAACATCAAAAAATTGCCGAATCATAATCGGTTGATACCAAACAGCGTCCCTATATGTTTTCTGTTTTGTTATCGAATGCCGAAGCGCAAATGGCAAGAAAATGCGAATTGAAAAGTGAGAGAGGTTGCCAGTTGATTGGTCTGGTACCATTCGGTTAGTTACACACTACTAGCTGTTGGTTTAGATATAAATTTTCGTTTTTGTATATGTGGACAGACAGGTACTACTAATCCACAAACACGCTTCGTTGCACTCACTTTTCCTGAATGAATCTCTGATTTCCACTCAGCTGCTGCTGCTGCTGCTGGACTAGATGGCGATGGTGATGATGATGATGATGACGGATAATAATGTTGATGTTATGTTGCTCTCGATGTCACTGCACACAGAGCTAGTTACACAAAAACAAAAAACACACCTGTCTGCATTTGACAGATAAATTGGGACCGATTCTAATTGGTAATTTTGCTCACGTCAAAAACACACCAACGATAAACAAGAACAAAAAAATATCTAATATCTCACATTGACACACTATTTGGATATCATTTGTATACAATGTCACGAAATTTCACTAGCAATGGACAGACGGAACAAATGAAAACCACAAAAACCGATGAGAAAAACTCTCTAGCAGTAATGAAAACTACTTTTTGTTGTTTTCTTTGACCAAGCCAATTGATACACAATAACGGTGAAAAAGTTTAACTATATGACGGCGCTCTACAACTGAATACCAAATAAATTAACCGTTTCACGTACAATATACGTACGCGAGGCGAGTATCTCTGTACTCTTTCTTCGGAAGGAGGCGCGCAGATTATTCGATAAAAAAAAATGGGGAAAAAAGAAACCGATTATGTGCGCGCGCGCGATGAACATTTATTTTTAAAAACTCTAAGAGGAGGGATTGAAAATATTTATTTTGTTTTATTTATTTACACTTCACTTGTATCTCCACGAGGAACTACCCAACACGATCCCAACGATCCAACCGATCAAGACGAACGATGGCTTTGCACTGATCTTCGCTTGTTGTACTAACAGACACAGTCATCAACAGTTTATGGGGCCCACTCTCCATTGAAATTTAAATTGGATGTGAATTGCTTGCGGACTTGCGGAGGTCTGTGGCTTTTGCTAAGCTGTGCTTTTCATTTTATATGGAGCAACATAAACTGACTTGACAGTTATAGAAAGCTTCAAATAAAAGAGTAATGTAGACTGGAGAGATGACATGAGGATAGATAGATTATGAAAGTGATTCTGTTAGAGACCGATGAAATGCTTCTCTTTTGGATAAGAGAAGTTTGTATGATCATACTTATGTGGGAAACATTGTTAGTGTATGATGGCCATTTGTGTTGCTTGATGGCCGTTACTGTTTTTAAATTTCGTTGTATTTAAATGACGTGAAAAAGACATCTAATGACGCAAGGCCTCAGATCGCCCTATATTCGAGATGATGATAAGAATGTATGCGGAGATAGTGGAAGCTTGATAATCGGACTATGTGATCAATGGAAATAAATCTGTGTTACCTATATGTAAGAACCCATATTGTTTTTTTTTTCCTTAGTTATAACAACTTGTAAACCACCATTGAACATTGGTTTGGTAAAAAATGACAACTCGAGATTTGCATCAAACCTTATATTAAAATAAATCTGTACCTAAAAGGTAAACCATCTTAAGTCGACTTAAGTTGCTTTAACTGTTTTAAAATTTTTTAAAATATATTCTTCTTTCTCTATTTTTAAAGATAATCCAAGCGAAACAATTTAAAAAAATGGTGATGTTATAACTATTTATAAAAAAGCTTAAGTCATCAATGTAATACACTATTTAAAATTTTAAATTGCTCTAAAGTTAAAAAAATGATATAAGGCACATGTGATTTTAGGCACAGAATTAATGATAAAACGGAAAAGTGGGTCCGGAAATTCTGTCCGGCTGTTGTTCTGTTTTCCTAGTTGGAGGCTAAAGGCCTTGACGGATTAACTTCACATATATTGATATTGATATTCACGTATATTGATATAGTCATGTCTTGGGTTAAATACCCAGAAGGGTATAAGTATGATAGCTTGAAAGCTGATTTAACGATTTTGATTCAACTCAACACAATTATTAGCTTTAATATTTAAAATTTAAAACAAAATTTAAAAACCATTATTTTCTCGTCTAGCTAAATAAAGTTGAAAATCAATGTAACTATTGACATTTCAAACATATTTTTTTGTGGGCTCGTGACAATCCCGATAGACACCATTCGCACGTGCCCAAAGTAGTGTGAGACTTAAACCCACTAAAACCACCACCCTTTTTGTATTTGTATTGCAACTAAGTATGCGACTTATCTAGCAATTTTGTCATCACGAGTAATGAATGTTTGGCAGGTAACTTTCCATTGTCAGTTCCTGCTTTTCCCGCAATTTATAGCGCGTTTTGTTATTTTCGGTTCAAAGTTAAGGGCTTAGTTCTTTGAAGACGCCGCAATAAATTTGTTTCGTCAAGATAATCCGTTTCACCCTGAAAGTCTCTTAACTTAAGTTTCAGTTTTGACCAATAACGAAATATCACAATTTTTTTTAATTTTTCACCTTCACTGATTTTCTACAAATTTTGTATTAAGAGTTCCTGTAAGCAAACATTTAAATCGAGCACGCAAGGAGTACGTACATATGACCCAGTCCTGCACCCTCCAGTTGTTTTTAATCCGTCCACTAAATATAAACTTTCTTTGGAGGCACCTTGGCACATTTCTTGAACGAGGATTCTTAAATATGTTGACGAATCCCATTTAGCATCAAATATCGAAGTCAAGTGGCGAAATTGTCAATAAGACATAGAATCATATGAGAAGGCTACAGTCCGCTGTGCGGATCATGTTATACCCACTATCATTTCATCCAATACTTGAATTGGACGAAATATAAAAATGTCATTTCACAAGATACAAAGTCTTTTATGGTACGACAAAAAAATAACATTTTTTTGTGTGTGTGTTAAAATTTTCTATAAACAAAATGTTTATGTGTATTAATTTAATCAATGTCTATGTCAAAAGTTTTTTTTTTCCAAATTTCCTTAAAATTTTATCAAGATTGAATTTGTTTTAATATCTTTCTCTATGCCACAAACTATGTATCAAACCTTATATACCCTTACGGGATAGAGTATAAAAGCCCAAATACTTTCATCAGCCGCAACTAATGTGCTAGATTAGGTGCTAGATTAGGAATGCCGACAGATGCTCGCAGCCCAGATGTTCGCCAGTTTTAAACGTGTAAAACGTCAAATCCGAGGATACAAGGCTCGAACAGAATTCTGTCGAGATGAACAAGGAAATATCGTAGTTGAGACACAGTCGACGCTGACGATATGGAAGAACCACTTCTGCAGACTGTCAAACGGCGATGACGAACAACATTCCGCTGTCAGGCAGAACGAACCATTCAATATTGGCAACAACAGCGAAAACTGCCAAAAACTCGACCTCAGTGAAGTGAGAATAGCAATATCTAAACTCAAGTTTTATAAGGCTGCCGGAAATGATTGCCTTCCCGCCGAGCTTTATAAAGCCGGCGGCAGCATCGTTTGCCCGATTCATAAAAGAGTATACCGTCCAAGCTCGTCCGTTTGTGAAGGATGCCGATGGAGAATTTTCCCTTCTCTATCAGGGTCGGAAACGACATCACAGACACATTCGATACCAAAAGAGGATTTAGGCAAAGCGATGCGCTAACATATGACTTCTTCAATTTGATTCTTGAGAGGATTGTGCAAAACTCACGAGCCAACATTGACATCAATGGGACTCAACGTGATGTCATACCCACGTTTGCTAGTATAGAGAAAGAAGTGGCAAAAATGGGTTTAGCAGTAAATGAGGGCAAGACGAGGTAGATATATACTGTAAATCCGAAAAGACACACAACATCGACGAATTGGACAGAACGTCACCATTGGCAGATATAATTTAGAGGTAGTACGAGACTTTGTATATCTCGGCTCCGCTATTCGCTTTGACAACTACATCTCGTCAGAAATCAAACGAAGAATTACTCTTGTTGCCATCCGCTGTTTTTTCGGGCAAAGAAGGCAATTCAGTAGTAAAGCCCTCACTCGAACTATTAAGGAGATCGTATATAAGACCCTGATTATCCCACTCCTTCTCTACGGTGCTGAAGTATGGACCGGATGAAGAAATCCTTGGTCGATTTGAGAGGAAAATTCTTCGAAAAATCTTCGGTCCCGTTTGAGTTGACGGGCTGTAGAGACGAAGTTTCAACTAAGAACTATACGAGCTGTACAGCGATATGCCCCTAGTCAAAAAAGTCCGCATTGGATGTTTAATATGGCGAAGACATGTAGAACAAATGGATACTAATACTCCGGCTCCCAGCCAGCCGTCGCATCGGACGCAGTAGAGGGAGACCTCGCCTTTGCGCACAAGTAGAGACCGACCTCAACCAACTTGGAGTGCACAACTGGAGGAAGTTAGCTAAGGACCGGGATAATTGGAGAGGTATGTTGGTTGAGGCCCCGGCTTAATCCGGACTGTAGCGCCACTTAAGTAAGTAAGTCTTTCATCTTTTATTAAAATAACACTGGTTAGAAGAAGAGTGAGGGCAGATGTTCGCAAGCAGTAATGATACCTAAAGTTAATGCTGCAGCCCTCCTAAAACGACACGACCAAGCTCTGCATTTCAATCAAGCGAATCAATTTATAGGCTTTCACTTTGTTTGGAAAAATCATAAAAATGCAATTTGTCTGGGTTCGATAGCAATTTAGAAGACTTAAATTCTATGTGCAAACGTAAGTATTCGCGCTGCTTGTGTTTTTGGTTAAGTCTCGTCTGCTGATCAATTGTCAGGAAGAATGTACAGAACGGTGCTTTTCAAAGGTGTTGCATATATAACCTTAGGAATTATAATTGTAGATTCCTAAAATTATATATTGTAAAAATAATTAAATTGCAAAAAAAAGTTGTTTCGTGTTTTACACTTTTTGGAGCATTGTGTCGTATAGATGATCAAATTGTATATTTCAAAAAAATTTATCTAATAAAATGGCTCATCTAATAATTTTTTTTTCATTTTAGGTAAGTGCTCATACTTTCAATAAAACCATCATTAAATTAAATGAACTTGGTAAATGTACAGGTTAGTACATTATAACAACAAGCATACGATAATTCCTTACTTGCTATAGAAACTATTAATTTATATATATATATATATATATTAACATCGAAAGTTTTTTTTTTTGGTATTGTCGTTGTTCAATTCTCATCTTTGGGCTTGACACCTCCGATTTGGATAGTGTTCCTTACTTGCTATAGAAACTATTAATTTATATATATATATATATTAACATCGAAAGTTTTTTTTTTGGTATTGTCGTTGTTCAATTCTCATCTTTGGGCTTGACACCTCCGATTTGGATAGTGGCAAATCAAGATCACAAGTGCATGATACCTGAATCAGATTTGGTGTTGAAAATTTGCAGAGTACACAAAAAAAAAATATCTTCAGGATACCTTCACGATTTTCTAAATGTTTCATGTTTTAATGTTTGGGCGTTTTCATAAACGTCTGCCTAACTAAGATCTGCGTTAGATGTGTTAATAAAGTCCGATTTTTTATCGAACAGACCCAGATGATGTGCAAAAATTATGTTCAGAAACGTCATAAGTCTCATCAGCATCTGGCGGATTGTGCATCCATATCTTTGACTGCAGAAAGAGCAGTGGATAAAGAAAACATATTTTAGGTGTGGAAATAAAAGTTTTATTGGCAATTTTTTAATAAATTGTATGTTTACAATAACATTTTGCTTTTTCAAGGGAAGAAGAAGCTCCACTGTGCTATGTGGCGAAAACTAAGCTATTAATTCATAAAAGAATTCTGAAAAAAAATGAATTCAAATCTGGGCAAAAGAAAAAAAAATCATTGTAGAGGACATTAAAAAGGTTGATCCATTCTTCACAATTTAGACTGAGCACAACTTCTTTCACGGTCATTTCTAATTTTTTGTCTGACGTTTATGAACATTCAGTGACTAATTAAAATTATACTTAAGCAGGCCTGCCCCGTTCTGCAGAATGAGTGTGTTCATTAATGCAACAAAGAAGAAAGACGATTGGACTAGCGCAGATTTTTGACGTTTATGAAAACACCCTTTGTCTGTCTGCAAGATTTTGAATTATATGTTTTAAACTATAATTCAAATATAATCGTTTGGGAGTTATCAACATGTTTTTTTTTAAATTCATTTTTATTTTATTTTTTTCTTAAAACTAACTTACATGCTAGACAAAAATTCATGAAAAACTAGCTTACTTATCAACTACTTAACTAACTTACTTGCCCTACTCGGGCCCCTAAATTATACGATAACTTAATTCAAATGCCTTTCGGCCTATTATATAATATATAAATATAAAAGTAACACAATTTTTACCAAGAAAAGTTTGAGAAACTTGGTTCCTTGTCTTTTTGTTTTATTTTATTTAAACTTAGCTGCTAATTAAAACTACCTATCGACTAACTTAAACTACTTAAAATTAGTTAAAACACCTAAACCTTAAGACTAAAAACTATCTAAGTCGGTCATAAAATTAAAACTTTAAGTCAACTACCTTTACCTAATCTAACCACCACAACAGGTTCTCCTGTTGTGACCTACTCCGACGGTCCCAATCGGACACACTCCTGCTGAACCGCAGGCGCTCTCCTCCGCCGTAAGCAACGACGTCTCGGTCTTATAGGAGCCGGCTATCCACAGTACTTCGGAAGACGTGGTAGATTAGCGGAACCGCCGATCTATCCTGTATCAGCCCTCGACTATCCAAATATAGGAAAGCTTCGGGCGGAATAAAGCCGCTTAAACGCGCACTCTCAAAATATTAATCATTGGGGTAGAAGGCCCCAAAGATGAGACTATTGTTCGAAGCCATCGCTCTTGCAGCGTGAAACCGAATGAGTTTCACCAGAAAATTGTCTATTCAGTTTATGTTGGCCCCGTTGTATAGGACCTGGTTGGAATAATATTTTGTGTAGTCAGATACTGGTGTTCTGTGAAGTCCAAGGCAGCTCCTCAGACACTGCCTCTCAAACACCCGTATCTTTTCCATTTGAGATGGGGTAACGTTGAACCACACCGGGCACCCATAGGCAATCATCGGCCTAATGAGGGCCATGTAGCAAATCACCTTCACCCTGCTGTCGAGACGACTGCTATTAAACAATCCTCTTGTCAGGGAAAATGCTCCCCTAGCTCTAGCCAGAGCAGCATCTACATGTCTTCCGAAATATAGATACTGATCTAACCAGATGCCAAGGTACTTTACTACACTTTTACTCGCCAGTGGCTGTCCGTTTGGTCCAACGATCACCAGCTTTCGACAGTTCTTTCTCGTATCCCTAGAGGCCCTAGACAAGGGTGTCATAAACAGGATAGTTTCTGATTTCTGAAAGTTGATTTTCAACTTCCAGTCATCACAATATCTCTGGATCTTGTCGAAGTCCCGCTGCAAAAGAGTTCGAATGACTTCGACAGTAGAGGCTGTTCTGTACGCGATAAGATCGTCCACATACGCAATTGCCTGAGTAAGACTACCTATCATATCACTGGTGTAAATGCTGAAGAGAATCAGCAAGTTTACCGTTCCCTGTTGGAGACCATTCTTAATGAAAAATTCTGTGGTAGAAGTTACGTTGCCACTTTTGACAACAAACGTTCTACCAGTCAGCATGTCATGAAGCATATATAGCAGTGGTTTACTTATGCCAAGTCTGGTCAGCTTTAGATAGAAGCCCTCTAACCATACGGTGTCAAAAGCCTTCTCTAAATCAACCAGACGTGAACCCGTGCACTGTTTTTTGGCTTTGTTCCATTGTATATGAGAGACGAGTTTGGAGGCGGCATGAATACAGTCATGTCCAGCCTTGAAACCAAACTGGTTCTCTGGTATAATATTATTGTCCTCAGACCACTTGAACAGTGCTCGATTGAGAATCTTTTCGAAAACCTTGCTGATACTCGGAAGGAGACTTATCGACCGGAAATTCGCCGGATTGGAGTTGTCCCTTCCCTTTTTCGTGAGAGGATGAACCACCGCCGTCTTCCAACGCATTATTCAGCGCGTTGTTGAACAGCGTGGCGTAAATGTCCACAGCTTCAGGGGGTAAGTGTCGCAGTACAATGTTGGATATACCATCGACTCCCGCTGACTTCTTTTTCTTTATGGAATCGAATATGATCTGGAGTTCCACCTTCGAGATTAACAGGAGATAGAAATGATGGAGCAGGGCATTGTTTTCCAGGACGCGGTTCGGCCGAATGCTATCATTCACCTTATACACTTGCTGAAAGACTGTTTGTATTGTCAGTTGTTCGTTGGAGCTTAATACACGGAAGGTTGTTATGACCTTTATTCCTAAAGATCTTATTAATTTGTGGAAACATACTCTGGTCGCTGCAATTTACGGCCCAAATTCTGTTATTCCAAAACAAATTAATGGACAACCGATAGTTCTCCATGATCAATTGGTTGATGTTTTTGATCGATGCCTTCAGTGTACTAATCTCCGGGTCGCGTGGGTTTGTCAGTCGTCTGTACAAGAGTTTAAGTCTTGTCAGAAGTCCGCTTTTTTGTCTGTGTAGTGCGTCAATGGTCGCGTTTCTGTACGTAGACGTTATATAATGTTCTTTGTATTTCGGTATCGTCCTGTTCATTGTTCGTTGAGTCGTTTCGTCCATTTGTTGTAAGTATTCGTCGATTTCGTTGTTTGTTTGGTTTCTGTTGTTTGGTGGTGAAATGGCCTCGAACGTAGTTCTCTTGATAAGGCGTTGGTGAAGCGAGGCCAGCGCATCTTACCGTAGTTGTAAGAATGCACAGGCACATACTCCTCCAGCGCCACAAGCTCGTTCGGAAGCTGTATTACGGCGGCGAGTCCGCAGTGATCATTGGCGTACTCAATCGTCCGTAAACAGTTTCGCGGGTGTTGACCTACTCTGTTAGTAACTGTCAGTCTTGTGTCTCGCAGTAAAAGATCCAGGAAAGCACCGCTTCTCGGAAACGATGGCCTATCTGTGGCGAGAATGTCGATCCTATATTCAACATTGTAGTGGACCATCAAATTGTAAAGATGGTTACCCCGAGGATTTTGTAATTGATTTCCCCAATCTACGTGTTTGGCATTTAAATCTCCGGCCAAAAGATAAAAGTTCTCCACTGAGTTCAGTCTTAGAGATTCGAAAAGTTTTCCGAGCTCTGTTGTAAAAAGTGTAGGCTGAGGTGCTTCCGGTGCGTAGGCCGCTTTCACATACAGTCGCTTGCCTTGTTGGAGAGGAATGCATATGACGCAGGCTTCCAGCAGCCGGAATCGGCGCACTTCACCACTATATATGACCTTATAACTAATGCCTTTTCTTATGAAGATAGCGACTCCGCCTCCTTGAGTGGAGTTGGGTAGTTATCAACATGTATGAACCATTGAATGTATGATTTTTAACTTTGAAAAAGATACAAAGTTACAAATCAGAAGAAAAGAGAAAGATATTTGTTTTCATGCAAATTTTCGACCAGGAAATTTTATTGATTCCAAATTCTGTGCGTCAGTCTGCCTGTCCGTACTGGTATTTCCAGCCTTAACGGTTAGACCGATTTTCTGCGAGCTTTGTATTAACATTTTTTGTGGTTACAATTGTAGGCCGTTTTTTATTACTGTTAGCGATTTTATTAACTATACCTACCATATGAAAATTACATTTAACGTACATTTTCTCAAATTGAATGAATGGAATACCTGTGATGTAATAATAACAACAAATCCACACATTTAGTTTTGGTCCAAATAGTTTTTTAGCCAATAATTATCATACATAATCACATTGTATTCTAATTCACATGGACTGGATTCCTTATAATTTCAGCATAAAGGTTCTTATCATCACAGTTCCACAATACTACTATATTTTTAGCATCAATAACCACCATGAACGTGATTTGGTTTTTTGGCTCAGTCTACAAATCATATATTGAAGAAAGTTGCATACAAACCAATCTTATTTTATTATTATATTTATATATTTTAGATTTACTATAATGTTTTTTAACAAATATCTAATATTTAATTAAAATGTTTGAAATTTGTTTCTGTTCTGTTCTGTTGGCTGGGATTAATACTCAGTTACTTGTATAAGTTCCGCTACAGGGTGAGGTGAACTTGAACCTTTCCAATTATCCTGGCCCTTAGCTCACTTCCTCCACCACTTTAGGAAAGGGGTTCCTGCATCTCAAGTTTGGCTACAGAGCGAAGACTCTGCAGGCAAGAATATTGGTGTCCATTTACTCATCATTTTCTGGTCATTTATAACGTCCAATGTAGAGTTTTTTTTGATTGGGTTTATATCGCTGTAGAGCTCTTAAAGTAAAAGCGATCGAAGATTTTTCAAAGAATTTTTTACACAAAACGAGCAAGTATTAGCTAGGTGAAAACGGATTTTAAAAATAGGTTTTCATTTGCAAACTTACAATGTAGAACCTTGTTGATACTGTTTCAACCTTTTCAAAAATCAAGATAAGATAACACTATAACCTGTCTAGTCTATGAGCTCGTTCATCAAATGGCGTAATTGACAGGAACAAACTGATAATCGTGACCAGTCGGGGTTCATTAAATAATCCGAAAAAATATTCGCATGGTTTCTTATTATCATTTTCAAATCAATTGAGTCTCATGTGGTTATAGCGAATTAAAGCTGACCTATAGGTGCAGATCATTTTATAGTTACATGCCTCTGTTTCACTTATACATAGTTGAGATTGTCCAACGATATCCTCCATTGGTATTCAAAACACTGCACCGCCCTGCTGACGTCAACAAATTGCTAGTTTTATAATAGGGACACATCATCACATCGATAGAATATGAGATAAGCGGGGTAATGATCTACCGGGTTACTCGATAAGAAATCTATTTTAGTAATGTTTTGTTTATTTTTACCACTACTACAATACTCCTGATAAGGAAACAATAAAATGTGACGTTGCTGGAGGCAACCTGGTTTGAACGCATTTAATTATTTTAACAAAGAAGCTACTAAACTAAGACACATATCGATTATTTTGTCCACTCTGCTGAATGACTACTCCAACGCGTTTTTCGGAAATCAAGAATTCACCACATCCATTCGTGCCAAATTATCTGTTTCAATTTTTTTTGCAAGGAATTCAAGTTTACTATTTTGGCTGTCTTCCGCACACCCAAAAACCATAGACATGTGAATTTGCAAACTTCTTACAAGTATATTCCACTTTCGTTTTCCACTCCAATTAAAACTTTTCTTCAAGTTTTTTTTTTTTTGTTCTCTGGCAGGGAAGCATGAAAGCCATTTCTCTCGCCACAAACATTAATTTGCTATTTCGGCTGACATGTTTCTACACAGAAACTTACAAGCACACATACATACAAATTGAATCCCTTCTCATCGCTTCTTCAACAAAAAGACACTGAAATTCCATCGATATTTGAAAATCCGCCTCAATAGCTACTGGCACTATGGTTGGAGCAGTCATCATCCATTTGGAGTAATATCCATTTTGTAACAACCTTTGCGGAGATTCGTCAATGCCTCTGGTTCCTGATAGGCAAACTGCTAACTTGTAGTTGGTGACGTTTCTATCGATTGCTCCTTGTTTGGTATGCATGCAAAGTAATAACCTCGAGTTAAAATTCAAAGTGCAAAGTTTCTAAGTTGGAAGAGCGCTCGTGGAGCCACCAACCATCCATTCACCACCCACCGCTGCAGTGAATCTTAAATTATTTTTTGAATGGAACTCCGAGGAAACTTATTTTAATTCGGGGAAGTATCCTTTGTAATCGTTTCAGGGAAATTGCCATTCAAGCGTCGAGCACTTGAGAATTATTTATATAAAATCCTGCAATCGCTGGGCTACAAATATTATATACTATACAGTGGTGGGTGGTATAGTGGATACGGATACTACTTGTATCTATATAGTAGCAGAAGGTCACGGGCAATGTTGTCTCCATTAATGCAGTTAACAGACTTTTTAAATAACGTGTACACCTTAAACATATTAGAACCGATGATTTTCAATTTTTCAATCAATCACAGCTCTGGCAATTTCTTACTAATTTCTGCGAAAGTCGGTGTACTAAATATAAAAATGTTTTGAGTTTTGTTGTTCAATGTCGGCAGAAATGTGGAGGTACCTTTGGAGGAACCAACAATATTATTGGCCTTGTCTTAAATCTTATTATATTTTTATGGCGGCGGAGGACAGGCTATTTGTTTGTATTAGTAACAAACATTCAGGACATGCAGGCAGCTCTGTTGAAGAAAGCCCCGTCCTTTAAATACCACTTGTCTGTAGACGGCTTTTTATGCAATCTAAATACCATTGTATAGAAGCTTTTAATTTCTCGACATGTGGCTATTTATGGCACATCAACCTCGAAGTTAGTATTCTCTAACAAAAAATTCATTTTTTCTAAAAGCAGTGAAGACTTCGTCCATGTTGAAAAACCTCCGATTATTTCGGGCCGCGAAAAATCATCTTTAAATCACCAATCACATCTAGTTTTAAATTCTTAAGTTGTTTTTCAGTGGGCTGATGGAAATCTCAAAAGACACGTGCTCATCGTGTCCAAAGTAGTGTGGGACTTTAACCCACCAAAACCACCACCCTTTTTGTAATTGTATTGCAACTAAGTATGTGACTTATCTAGCAACCTTTGTATAACGAGTAATGGCAGGTAGCTTTCCTTTGAGAGTTCCTGCTTTTTCGCAATTTATAGCGAGTTTGTTATTATCGGGCCAAATATAAGGGCTTAGTTCTTTGAAGACGCCGCAATAAATTTGTTTCGCCAAGAATTTGAAGGACCGTTGTGTTAACGTGAGACAATAAAAGTTTTTTTATGTTGGCGTGCAAAATTTTCCGTTTCATTTCATATACTACGGCGCACTAACGAATGATCTTAACATTTTATTTTCAAAAGTTTGTATCCCTACTCTATAAAAGCAGCTTGTCATTCCTAGATATTTCGTTTCATTTGCAAAAGGGACTCAAACCCTATTGAGAAATACTGGCAAATTGCTTGTCCGTTTATACGAAAAATCTACATGAATTGATTTGCTCTCGTTAAGTGCATTCCACCAGCATTTTGTACATTAACCTCGTTAAGAGCGTTTTGTAATTTCATATTTGTTTCCTCTATTGTTGTGCCAACTGCTAGTATAGCCATATCGTCAGCAAACGTGGCAACCATTGTATCGTTTGTTTGTGGGATATCACGTGTAAATAGGAGGTACAAGAGTGGTCCAAATACGCTTCCTTGGGGTACTCCTGCAAATATTTCTTTGAAAGCCGAACATTCGTTTCCAAGTTTCACACGGAAGAGTCTATGCTCATGATACGACACGATTATTTTATGGTTTCTTTCAGGCAGAACTTGTCTTAGTTTGTATTGAAGGACTCTATTCCAAACTTTGTCAAAAGCTTGCGGCACGTCAAAAAGTACGACTGAGTTAATTTTCTGTTCTTCGAAAGCTTTCTCAATCACATCAGTAATTCGATGAACTTGGTTCACAGTCGAATGTTTACTTCTAAACCCAAATTGAAGGTAAGGTAAAAGGCATTTCTGATCAATAATGTACACCCCATTATTGACCGAGTAATATCCTTTCAAAAACTTTTGAAATTATTGGAACAAGTGAAATAGGTCTGTATGATTTTATTTCATTTGGTGATTTTCCTGGTTTGAGAACCATAATCACTTCCGCGACTTTCCACTGTCTTGGTATGTATTATAATCTAATTGCTGGACTTACAATGTAGAAGAGTTTAGTTAATGCTTTAACATTTAAATAAAATTTTCATGTAATTGGGCCATATCCCGGAGCTTTTTTAGGCTTTAACTTCTGTATTTCCCGTTTAAGCTCGGAAATACATGCATATATTATTATATTGTTATCGGTAGTAGTCTCGAAAAAATTATTTTTTTCTGGACCATCAAATAGTTTAAACGTTTCCTTAAGATGTGCGGCGAAAACATCTGCTTTTTCCTTACCGCTTTTTGCCCAAACGCCTTGAACTAACCTAATTGTCGGCACTGCGTTTTATGACTTTAATTGCTTTAAAAGGGGAATAATTCAATTCTTTTCCAGCGGTAAGGCCTTGCAGATAAGTTTCTACTGCATGGTTTTTAAATTTTTTAATCGAATTTGATAGCATGTTACTCAGCCGATTGTGAAGTGTTTTATTTTGCGGGGCACTAGTCTGGTGCCAACTTTTTCGAGCTTTTCTTTTTTGGATAACCAAATCTTTTATTCTCCATGGGTACTTGATATTACCATAGCTCTCTATTTTGCGTTGTTGAGGAGTATTATTCCATGCTGCTTTTTGAACGGTATCGATAAAGGAGTCAACCGCGAATTCGAGTTATAATGAAAAATAAATTGCTGATTATTCCAAGGACTAGGTGCGATTCCTTGAAGCCCTACAAAAGTTAGTCTTCTTAAAGTCCCTCACTATTGCAGAAGTTTTTCTCGCGATAAACCTGTGTAATGTCCTGCAATGATTTTTCCTCCCATTGAACCTCGGAATAAATACAAATTTTTGGCGCAACAGGCTCGTTAGTACCCAGGGCCGAGCTTTCCCACAACCATTCATGCGTGCGTGTGTAATTTTTGCACGATGGCGGGACCTCCTGTTTTATGCCGGCGAATTTGAGATAAGCTTTTGTTAGACAATTGATACTACTCGGATGCTTTTGTCAGATCATCACTAGAGGAGGGCCAGTGAAAAATCATTTAGGTGTTGCACTAACCATCGCGCCACTAAGCCCGTCTGATCGCAAGCTTAGCGCATATAAACGCTTTAAAAATTACAGCCAGATCAGAAGAAGTGTAATATTAGAAAACCTAGACATTTCGCTGCGTTTTTAGCGTCTTCGAATTGTCGGCCTTTCAAACGTAGATGGTAAAACACATACCAACCAATGAAAGTTTTTCGGTCGAGTTCGGATTTCATTGAGGTAAAGATATTTTGGAGTCTAAAATTCACTCCTGAAGATTGTAAACGTGAACAACCTTAACACGAGTAAAATAGTACTGTCTTCAGCGAAGAAATATATTGGATTCTAGAAGACAGTAGATGCAGACAGTAAATCATTATTAAAAATGAAGCCAAAGACAAAACACTTACCACCAGCGTTCAGTTTTCAACTCTGCCGTCACTTCTGATGTTTCAAAAGCTTTCGATTTATCAGCGTTATAATAATATGATCATGGACTATAATCGTGCTACCTTGCTATACAATTTCAGATCTTACCCCACAGTGGTAAGCCTTACGTATATCCCTGAACAACTACAAACCCTTTTTGGAAAAGTTATGACACCCCACTGTGATATAGTCTGTAAACTTCTAGAAACACATTTCAACTACAAACATGCTTATATATTTTTGAAAAATTCTTATATTTATTCATCGTAATTGCAACAGAGAGCACCCGGGCGTCCCACCATATAACCCTGCCCTTTCTGTTACACGTCTTCCATAAGATTCGGAGTAATGGTGTAAACTACAGAGTCATCATCACTTTTCCTTGAAACACTCTTGGCGCCATCATTACTGTTCCCGTCGTCCCTGTTCCATTTGTCAGCGACCTCGTCGCTTTGATTCGGGTTGTGACTCATTTTGTCGTTGTCCTTGTCATCATTGCATTTGCTACACCACAGGCAACGTTCACTCAACCCACAGTTTCCAAAGTAACGTCTTAGATCGCAAAGTTTCGCTTTTAAAAACAGTGTATACTGAATAGTCTCGGCGAGAAATGTGTACAGTAACGGATTTAAAACGCAGCTGGTCAGAGTAAGTATACCAAAGGAGAAATGCAAAATCCAGTGAACCGGACGCGTATACGTTCCGTACATTCGCATAATGAGAAATATCCAAGCAGGCAACCGAAAGAATATGAACACAGCCATCAGGATCAGGACGATGGTAAACATTCGCAGGTGGCGTGCTTCGCGGCTGCTAATATGCTTTGGACTATTGCCTTCACCACCGCCACTACTTCCATCAACTGGTGAAGTGGGTTTCAGATTGTTTTCCAACTTGGTCCTTGTCGTTGTTGTCGCGCCCAAGCTAGTCGGCACCGTCAGTTGCGGAGATGTGCCAATCTTATTGTCCTGTCGGAAATCGCATGGTGGTGGAAATTGTTGAATCAACTCCATTTGTTTCTCGTCTGGTCTTCTGTAGCCTGGGGTTGAAGACAATACCGTTGTTGTTGGCGGTGATGGTGTTGCACTTATAGAGTGCCTTCGGATCCACAGTTTATTGGCAATAATTGAGTTTAGCCAGACGAAGAATACCAAGGTTGGGACAAAAATTATGGCCAACACAACGACATAATAGTACGCATTCGATTCCTGTAACGATGAAGAAATAGAAAGAAGAAGAGGCAAAAGTTAGTCAAAAGGAATCCGGATATTGCGAACGTTTATTAAGTGTGCAGATGAATAAATTTCTGTTGTTGAAGATTCAAAAGCAGTAATTTAATTTATTTCATAATTTTTTGGTGGGATTCAGTTAAGTGGAATCCTTATTGTTTTCAGAGTAATCCGGGGACTATTTTATCAAAAAGTCATTTTGTTAATTTAAAGATAATCACAACGAGTAATTAAATTTGAAAAGCGGAGGACAACATGCGGTTGCATTGCGTGGTTGCATGGTAGTGGTGAAATTGATTTGTGGAATGACTTGTCACTTACTTGCAGTTGCGTAAGCACACCCATTTAAAGTGTTATAAGAGGGGTAATTAAGAGTCACGCATTTATTCTTTAGCGTTTGTTAAGTAGTTCAGTCCGATTTTCAGTCGACTTAAATTGTTATGATAATTTTTTAACCAAATTCCTCCCAATTCGTAAAGATGCACTTAGACCATAAAGCAGTCTATAGTGATATATCTGAGAATCGGAGGGTAACTTTTATTTAGCAAATCCCAACACGAATTTGATTTGATAGCAAATCGATTTAGGTCGGACATATTGACATATTTTGTGAATTGCGCGAGAGTAGAACACATACGAAAGTGTCCTATTGTTTATTCCTCCTTCTCATCTATGCAGTTACTACAGAAACCGTTGCCGACATACGCAGTTGAATAACAATCGTTTCATTGTCCATCAATTTGGCTTTATCGGAAGGATTTTTATGCTATTAATGTTTAAATATGATTTCAGGAATGTGGCCGCCGCGGTTGGTTCGAATAAAGCCAAGTCTATAGGTCCAATTTTCTGCCACTTTTTCGAATATTTGGGGCCTTATATAGGCAATACCGCCACGAATATTGGTTTCCAAGTCCCCTAACGTTTCGTAGACGAACGACTTCATATATTCCCAAAGAAAACAATGCAATGGTGCCAAATCACACGTTCTTGGTGGCCAATTGACAGGTCCTTTCCGTGAAATTATGCGCTCATAGAATGTTTCATTCAATAAATCGTTTGTGACGTGCGCTGTGTGGCATGTAGCGCCAACTTGTTGGAACCACATCTCATCCACAATCATGCCATCAAATAACATTCATGCCATCATTCGGGGACAAAATATTCGGTTATCATGGCTCTTTACCTGTCTCTATTACCAGTAACTGACTCTCCAGCATTATTTCGGAAGAAGTATTGGCCAAATTGTGGATGTAACGCCATCTCAAGAGTCTCATGTGAATTCTCTTCACTCCAAATGCGGCAATTTTGCTTGTTTAGGTAGCCATTCAACCAAAAATAAGCCTCGTCACTGAACAAAATTTTGCTATGAAAATCAGCGTCGAGATCAATCTAATTTTTGGCCCATACACCAAAATCACGACGCATTTAATTCTTGCACAAGCTGGATCTTGTAAGGTCGTAAGCCAAGATCTTTGCGCAAAATCTTCCATAAATTGATTCGAGTCGATTCATTCGGGTCCTCTTCAACACTTTGCTCCACAGCGGCAATCGTTTCTTCGGGGCGCACTGTTCGTTGTCTCTGCGGGTGCGTATTATCACATAGAGTTAAAGGGTGCGAAAACGGTCCAAGGTTAACCGACGACTATGTCGACCATAAAATGGACGGAACTTGCGGTAAACTTTTCGAATTGAACCATTATTCGCGAAATAAATTTGCACGAGTTGCAAACGTTGTTCATTTGTCAACATGTTCCAGATGAATTGGCAAACCAAACTGAACCCTGTGTAGTTTATAATTGAGTTGTAAAAGTTCGCCCGCAGTCTCAAGATCACCGCTATTTCATCAATGCTGCACTAATCTTTAAAATAATTTTCCTGTAACAATTTGTGGTTCAAGGGCTGTGTAACGATCCCACAGCTTCTTCAATGATCTTATAAAGCTGATTATTTTAACACCTTACGTCTCCGTGATTAACATGCATGTTACAATTTCGAGCTAATTCCAACCACTCTTTGTACCATCCGGTTCCACTTTGTATAGCTTGTAAAGATGCTATTTTTAGAAGTCGGTAATCCTGCATTTTAAGAACCTTAATCACATAATCCACTTGGAGTTTCAGCGTCTTTGTAAAGAGTGGCGCTAAGACTGTTTCAAGCATAAGCATGTAATTCGGTGTGTTGGGCGGTAGATAAAATATTCTTTTAAGGTAAAATCTAAGCAGTTTCTCGACCGTTATATATTTTTTACAACCCCATAGTCCGAAAGCTACCTACAACAAATCGACTTTTGGACAGCATGAGTGGAACGGAACTCATCTTTCTGCAGCTATTGCTCGCCCATGTCCGAATCGCAAAAAAAAGTCTGTCATGTGTGGATAGCGTTCTTCATTTACAGTCAATATAGTTTAATATTCGTCTTGGAAGAATGTTTAATGGGCCAATATTGTTGCCACTTCAAAAACCATTTCAAACAACCACGCGATACTTCTCTATGAATACATTTAAAAGTGTTCACATTTTCATAACTGGCTTTCAACCTTTTTCAAAACGGGCAACATAACATCAATTTGAGATGAAACTTTGCATTATTTCACACCGCTGCTTAAGCGTAAATCCACTCATTTCGTACCGCGACAAGGTAATACTGAGTTTCCTTAAACTTTTCGAGCGTATACGATTTGTCAATCACAAATAACATATTAATCAAAAAGCGACGAAAGGGGCCCCCCATTTATACACAAGTACTTTCACTTTTTTTCATTTTCATTTAACCAGATTGATTCATACTAAAGCGTGATAGGTTTTGAATAAAATTATTTTAATCAGAAAATCCTATCAGTCCATAATTAATCAGTTTTTAATCAATTCGTTTCAAAAGCAAAACATATCAGATAGATTTTACAAAAGCTGTATCAACAAAGTATTCGTTTGGATTTTTTGATTAAGTGTACAAATTTCACAAAATTAACTTTTCGATTAATCGGATGTTAAATTAAATTGCAAATACGGTTACAAATTGTGAATATTCGTTTTCATTGCAAAGTCATTCACTACGCATAAGTAAATTCAAATTCAGCGAAGTACTGTTGACAGTAATCGTCATTTTACATTTTCATGTTTTTTTTCGTTCTCCTTTTTTAAATTTAAATCATGTCGACCATTTAATATAAAAACCCAACTTACCTTTTCTGATATACACATATATTCTGTTTCCAGTCCCGTAATCTCCATCATATCATGGTTGAGGTCGTTGGCTTCCGGTGTTATAACATTCACTTCGAAGAGCATATACGCTGAATACATCGGACTTGCTATCCCAAATGACAATCCCCAAATCAAAAAGGCAAACAGAATGGAAAATGTTTTGTTTGGATTCCAAAACCAGAAAACTGCTCGCATTACGGCAAAGTATCTATCCAACGCAATGCCAACTAATGTGAAACTGCTCACAAGGATCGCTCCTGTTGTCACAAATGGAATAAATCTGCACGTAAATCCTCCTATCAACTGCAGGAATGAAAATTGAAATTAATGTTGTTCCACGTGAGAGGGTTTGTGTGTGCGTAAGAAAAAATTACCCAAATTTGAACAGATGTTGCTCGGAATTGCGCCAAATATCCCATTACCATGAACAGCGTCGTTATGAGATCACTCAGAGCTAAAGAAATCAGGCAGGTCCTAAAGAAGACTCTCAACTTTCGCCTCTGATTCGCGTATAACGTTCCGAAGTTTCCGAAAATGGATAAAATGCACAGACTCACCACGGTAGTTGCGAGTGCTATACGTTGTCCATCGGTTAGAATTGTTAGATCGGTGATGTGAATATTAGGAATGTCCTCCTCGATTTTGTTTAACACTTCCTTTTTTCCCAAGTGAAAAAAATGCAAGTCAATTTTATCGAAGACCATAGCTACAGAGAAAATATGCGTGCAGCTCCAGCCTGAGAGTATGCAATGTAACGTGTCCCGATAACGTCTATTCACAAACAGCACCGTTTGAACTACTCGAAGTATCTACCTTCGTATCTTATCAATCCCACCCTCGAAGGATTTGGGTGTTTTCCCTTATCTTCGGGGGCTAATTAATATATCATCCACTTACACCTGAATTACGTAGGTAGTGGGGCTTGTTTGCCTTTTTCGATTCATTAAACTTCGATTAAGTAGATATGGGGTGCTGGTGAATATTATTACTGCATGTGAACTGCGTTATCGACATCAGCTGGCTTATAAGTTCGGAACTGATATGTGCGCAGTGCATATGTTTAGGTGTTGAGTAAATTGATTACGCTTGTCAGGGGAATGTTCTTCGATATCGGTGACTAATTTATTGTTTATCGTTAACATATGTATATGGTACTCAAATAGTGGCAATCGATCAGTCGGCTGGGTATTGTTTATAATCGCATGGTTAGAGTTGTGACGGCGTATGTAAAGATATTGCCTTGTATAGGAGTAGTAGCAACGAAATGTCAGTAATTCATTGTCAACTAAATAATGTTACGGAAATTAGGCAGGCAAAGTTCGATACAATTTAATAGGTGGACCTCATTTTTCATTGTATTCTTGTATAGATACATTGTTCTCTAAAAATATTTTGTATTACAGAGTTTGATTTGTACCAGCATCCGAAATCGCATGATCCTTTTACCGAACTTGGGGCTGGAATTATAAGATCCTCTGGCCAAGCAATGTACTTGGTGTGTTTTTACTTTTTTTGATGGTACACCTATAAAACATTGCAGTTGTATCCCGGTTGCAATCATTCGCCACCCTCACAGACAGGATCAAATGTTCGACGATGAATTTATCGTTCGTGCCTGCTCTGCTTAATACGAGTTGTAGGGTTGCGGATTGGTAAATCAATCATTTGGACTTTCGAGTAAGAAGTACTCATCCCAGACAACACTTAATATTTATTCGTCCAAGAGTGCATATGTGCATTTGCTCCGATTTCCTCGTTCTTATTTCTCACGTGCCGTGGTTCACTGTTCGACGGATCAGCTTGTACTTTAGAGTCAGAAGTACATATCTCAATTTTCTCAACATTCCGAAGTGGCTCGGCTTTCAAGGGTCAATCTTTGTCTAATATCTACCAGCTTATTCGTTCGTGGGGTTGATGTCAACTTCGAGATAGGTTAACTCCTACTTAAAATTTTTATTATCAAGAATGACACTTTGTCCAAGGTTAGGGATCGATAATGCTTTTTTAATGAGATCATATACTTTTTCATGTCCACCTTAACACTGCAAAAACAAGGCGGTTTTTCTGTTTCATATATTCAAGTAAACAGCCTTACAACGAGATTGGAAAAATATCATGAGGCGCACTTCCTTGTCGAAATCCGGCACATGTTCAGAAAAATTCGGATGATCAGCTTGCAACATTGCATCGCGTTACCTATCATGCAAGGCCACGCAGTTATAACAATTTCGATGTAATTCCATATATCCTGTCATCGCTTCATAGAGCTCCAGGCGATAAATACCTTATAGGTGGTCTTAAAGATGGGACATATATATGATAATCGGCCTTGCCTTTGGATTTGTTGGCCTTTTCTAACGCCGATCCGCCAGACCGGAAGCCATACTGCTACTAGCTGATAAGTGCGTTGCAGTAAGGCGTTGCATAGTAGAAGTTTCATCTCTACAGATGGGACATATGACAACCTATCCAGTTGATAGCTGTACTGACTTCTTCTACGTATGTAACACTATATTGGCTTAACACACTATTAATCTAAAGATATTCAGAAATTCTGTATAAATTTACAAAAATCTAACATCTTCATTTCGTAAAACTTACTTTTCTACGTTGAATCTTTTAGTGCTTGGTCTCTTTCTACAATTGCCGGATATTTCTGTTATCGTCAGACATTTTTACGAGTTTTCTGTTTTTGCTTCATTCTAGTGTTTTCCTTCCTTCTTCTGCTTCTTTCATTTTGAGGAGGCAACGGAGGCCACTAAAAACTGCACTCGTTAGTTTTCTGAATCAATGCCTGGTATCTATGAGATCATGGTCGTTCGGTTAGCGGCTCGAGCTAACAAAAGGCTCTACGTCGACGATACCTATTAATTACATTAATACCAGCAGGCGTAAATTCAGTCAGAAGCCATCTGTGGTCGTTGCTTTAAAAGACTTTCCGATTTAGGCGTCCAGATCCTCCAGTGAGATTCTTACATTTAATATTAAGTGCCCCTCAACGTTGTATTCATTTCGTACAGCTTTTAACAGCTGGTTTCTTAATTGCCTCGGATTTTAAAGAACTTTTTGCGAACGAGTTGAAGCAACTTTAATCCATTTTCGAAATGTGGCGCGTCGATTTTTTGCGTTTTCATGTTACCGTTTGCCGAGAACGTTACTTCCGCAATTTTATTCTCACTAAGGCGTTTGCAGCTTGGCATTTGCATAGGTCCTTATGTGCGTTGGCAATGTTTGATGATATGAAACGAAGTTAAGATCATCGTAGGTCTCCGCAACTCCAGGATATTCTATTATCCGCTCAACGAACTTCATGGTGTTTGGCAACTTGATAGAATACATTGAACCGCCTCTCATAATATCATAATCATCATATCATAATCACAAACGACCTATGCCCAATATCTTTCATCTTGTTCCATTCACAGAAAGTATCTTGTCTAAATAATCTGGAAAACAGTAAAAAGGACTTAGAATTCGACTTAAAGTATTCTTATACCGATCGTACATCTAATGGGAAGAGGAAGGCGGTGGGTGACAGGACAGATGTTGGTTGTAGTAATGACTATCGCGATGTGTAGTATCCAACCTTACTTGTATGGGGATGTACTGTTATTGTTTCCTAAGTTTATAAGTCACAGAAATTTTTTTGTTGGAAAGTTGATGTTTTTTATTGCCGAGTTTTATTATATCTTATCATTTTTTTGAAATGGTCTTATTCAATTTATATTTGAATTTCCCAAGCGTATCGCATTAATTGAATATCTATGACGATCGTTGCTTGTATTTTTTTTTAAACTTATATTTCGATAAACCTACAATAATTGATCAAATATTCAGACTTTGATCAAATATTCAGACTTTCTCATAAAAAAATTATGAGAGTTCAAAGCAATGGCAATTATGGGTTTCGGTTTTAATATCGACAAAGTTGTTGGTTATATAAAAAACACAAAAAAGTTACCCTCGAAATGTTTGCATAATTAGTTGATGATTTCGAACCAAAGTAAAAGTTACTATACTCGCGCTAACCACTAATCCAATAACCAATCTAATGCTTTAATGACATACGCAGGACCTAACATCAAATGAGCTTTACATTCGATGTATGTAAACAAAACACCAATATTCGGCCTCATTTACCAAGTTAATCCGCAAATCGATTTTATCCAGCCACCTGCCTCATTAAAAGTTCCAAATAATCATCTACCAAATTAATCCTAAACCAGATTACAAGAGCTCAAAGTGACTAATCCTAGGCTAAGCCACAAATTGTTCACGTAAAGTGTCCTCGGCCGCACATCAGCTACAAACACTTAAAAAATCCACTCTTTTTGCCCGATTTTTAATCCCAAATAAATTACATTCTACCACCAGGACCGCATCAGGCACAGCTCTGCCTGACTAAGTGCACTTGCATTTTTCAATTTCACTTTGACATCAATAATAATTGCCTCTGGCACCAATGCCAGCCCCACCACTTCTATATCACTGCCGGCCGCCACCCACCAACAAAAGCTTTTTAATTGATTCCATAAAAAAGGATATTATTGCATTAGTAGCAGCCGAACATCATACGAAATCGATAACTCATACGCCACCGGGTCCCGCCGGCCTTCGTTTTTAATGTGCCTCCACTGGGCGAACCTAAATGCTGCCGCACACCGCCAGAGCCTCTCAGAAATGTGTCTAAGCTCAGAAATTAATTGAATTCCACCGATTGTGCGATTGATTGGAAATTAATACAATAATTCCTCCGCAGGCATCCACTGGTCCAGAGCTGCGGCCCTCTCACACATGGTTCGAATACACGAACCTATTGTGTGAGCAAATATTGTTTCACAGTATACGCACGAATCGTGTTTCCTCCGGTATTTGCCTATCAAATGGAATACAAATGTGTACATGAATCCTGCATTTATCCTGGGCGGCTACAAGTTGATCGAATATTGTACATTCTGCCGCGCGTCTCCCACATCCACATATGGAGGTCCTGTGTACGCTGCAATGACTGCCAGAATGTCAGCAGCAATTTGCCGTCTCATTTAGCATTTGCTTAACGATGACAGGCTTAATATCCTAAATATCCTCGTTAGTCGTTTTTTGTCGCCGCTCACATTTTTTTTGGTATAAATTCGTTTTGTGCCTCGTCGATTCTTAATGCGACAATTTTGAATAATCAGCATTTGGCACGCGTTCGCTTAACCACTGGCATCATCCTTAATTCTATTCGCAACTGCTCACTGCTGCTCAGTGCTCATTTGGCGATGTAATTCATTTCGCATTCACCATTGTGTTTAGGAGATTAGCATTTTAAAAGGATAATAGAATGAATATAGAGCTCGCACATCTGTGGCATGAGGTTTTCCTAATATTTTTTTTTTTATCCTCGAGGTTGGCTTATGTGCAATTGATGCAGTAATTAAGTTGACTCCAATTAAGCCAGCCAGAGTCAGTGTCGATTGCGGGGTGAAGGTATAAATGGAAGTCGACATGTGTACACCAGTTTATAACAAGGACTCTTAAGTTAAGCATAGTTATGTTCGTAGAAAATTCGTTTTATTCACAATGCCGGTTAACGCTGTTTGATTGATGATTAGTCCTGGTACATTATTTTCCCCGTAAAGTGGTTTTAAAGAGCACAATATTGCAAGCAGAGTGGGTTATCTGGTTACATCACAGGTAGGATAGTGTTAAGTGTTGGTTTCTTTCAATTTTTCAAAGTCTTCTTAGAGTGCAATATTGCAAGCAGAGTGGATACATCCCAGGTAGGATAGTGTTAAGTGTTAATTTCTTTCAATTTTTCAAAGTCTTCTTAGAGTGCTTTAAATTTGTAGTTTTACTTCAAAGAACATCCCTTTGCCTTTCCTTTTAAATGTAAACCACGGAGTTGGATAGTTTTTTTGAACAGGATATGAAGTGAAAATAAGGTTTTATGTCATTTACCAATCTACCATGACACTTTTACTCCCCCAGTATACTTTGAATAGGGAAATATTGCGATTGCTTGAGGTTGAGACTTTTACTCAATCGTAAAAAAGTAGTTTTAAAGATATGCATTCCTGCCGTGTCTGGAGCCTTTTATTGACATAACCCGCAAATTACTCGGTCGGTACGATTAAAGTATGGCATTGGTTGTTGTTGGTGGCTCTAAAGAGGAATTTTTGAAATTGTGGTTCTAAATGAAAAATTCACGATATCTCCCATATGTCTAACACTATTTTTAAATACGATCATCTTAATAACGGCTCTAATGATGTTGATAAAAATAAATAACTAAGTATTTATAATAATAATAAGCATTTTTTCCTAAATGTACATAACCTTTCTTTTGGAAATGACTAATTTCTGAATCACTGGATATGTACATTTTTCAAAAACAGATTATATATTATATATTATATTTTTAAGCTTAGGTTTTACATTATTTTATCCAAATTTTGTGTGTGAATTATTTATTGTAATGCTTCGAAATGACGAAGAATACGACTTTTAAGAAATTGCCTTTTTCTGTCAAAGTAACGAATGGATTTAGCTTGAACAAATTTGGTTGTATATTTCGTATCTATGAAAATTGTAAAACAATTCTATGCTAAAACACATAACGGTTCTTTTAAATAAAAGGTATGTCTCACGAAGGGACGGGCTAATTTGTGCACAAAAAAAGATTTAATTAACCTATCTGGTTATATTAATTAGGATTACGTTACCAAATTTACAAAAAAAATTGCTGTAATATAACGCTGTTTTTGACCACAATTTTTTAAAGATTTTATTTTCTTGAGAACTCTTTGAACGATTTTTATTAAATTTTATAACCTAACTAATACACGGTGTTCGCCGGGAAGGTATATTACTTTGTTTTGTCGCAATTTTGGTAAACATTAGTCTTGAAAGTTCAAATTTGAGAGTCGTGAAGTAGACACGTGGCAAAGTTATTATGGAAAAATATTTGATAAACCAACGTGTTTTAATCGTTTAAACATTTTATCAAAGTCAATCATCGATTACTGTGACGATGAGAAAGTAACTTGAATTTTTTGGGAAAAACAACGTGCCAACAAAACGCTCTATTTATCGTGTATTGAATGATTTCAAAGAAAGATTGTCTGTAGGCGCTAGGCTTAAGCATGGATCACAACGTACTGTGAGATCGGCTGAAAACATTACTGCTGCTCAATTAAGTGTTCAAAACGATCATCAACCTCAATACGACGCCGTGCTCAGGAGCTTGGTCTTCAAAGAAAAACTTTAGCCACAATTTTGCACAAGGATTTGCATTTGTTTCCATTTAAGATTCAGTTGACTCAAGAGCTGCTTCCAAAAGACCAATTAAGCCGCGGTACATATACCAATAGGATTTTCATGAAATAATCATAATTAGTGACGAGGCACATTTTCATTTGAATGGATATGTGAATAAACAGAATAGTCGGGTCTGGGCAATGGAAAACCCTTAAATTATTCATCAGGCACCTTGCATCCATTAAAAGTTACAGTCTGGTGCGTAATTTGGTCAGGACGTATGATTGGACCTTACTTCGTTGTAACGGCATAACGGTAACTGTGAATGGGGAGCGATATCGTGATATGATTGAAAACTTTTTAACGCCACATTTGCATGCTTTGGGCTTGATTCACATGTGGGATCAACAAGACTATGCCACATCGCATACAGCCAGGATTGCAATACAATTACTGCGAGACCCCTTTCCACAACAAGTTATTTCATGAAATGGTGATGTTGGTGATCCACGGTCGCCTGATTTGACTGCTCCGGACTTCTTTTTGTGGGGATATCTGAAAAGCATGGTTTACGCAAACTTACCAGAAACGCTTGAACAACTCAAACAAAATATTCGTGATGAAATTAATGAAATACCGTGCGAAAAGTGTGAGAATGTAATGAAAAATGTGCTAAAAATGTGCAGATATTTACCTGATATTGTATTCCAATACATAATTGCCGACATTAAATAAAACATTTGGGAATATAAGATCCATTCTCTTTCATTTAATCAAAAATTATAAACAAACAAAGAAGTATACCCTGTATAGACATTACTTCTGTATATTTATCATTTTAATCCACGCCGACTTTTTGGAGGCGTTTTCATACAATAACCATTTGTATACCATTCCTCATAGCATAATCAGGTGAAATACGTTATTTTTTGTCGAATCATAAACGATTTTGATAAACTATTTTGATAAATAAAACCAGAAGTAAAAATGTTTTGAGAAAGGTTTTCACGCGTTTAAGGCATACATTATATGAGGATTCAGTAGCCATCAGACGATGAATGTTGGATCAGTTAGGAGCATGCGTTCTGCAATCTAGGTCTACTTTTCGAGCGGATGTTCTGTTATCGACGCCTGCCGAAATCGTTTTAATGTAGCTGTCCTGAATTGAAAATCAAATCACAATGAAAATGAGTGAGTGCCAAGACGAAGAACTGGTGTCACTCGGCCCCTAAGGCCGGATGTTCTGTTATCGCTACATAGGGCGCCTGCCGAAATCGTTCAATGTAGCTGTCCCGAATCGAATATCAAATCACAATGAAACTGAGTGAGTGACAAGACAAAGAACTGGTGTCTCTCGACCCCTATAGCCACCTAAAAACTTTACAATGGGGGCTTCAATCTTGTAATCCCAACGCATTGCGATCGCTCGGTGATGCAATTTTTTCTCCATGAACTTCATTTCATTACAAACCTTAAAAGTTATCACTTGTGAAAAAAACTTCAGACCCGACTTTAATTCTGAGATTATACAAAGAGTATAGAACTACATAGAGTGCGCATTTCATACAACGAATATTTTCTATTCCAGTGTTCACATTGCTACCTCAGCATCAAACAACAGCCTTGCCGACGCATACGATCTACGAAATTTCCATTTGAGGCGATTCCTGTATATGTTCTAGGTGATACACTTGGTTTTCAGTGATGATTGCCATTTTCACTTCAGTGGCAGTGGATGCTTCAACAAACATAACATGTGGTACAGGGCATTTTGTATTTACCTAAAGTTACAGAGTTGTGTGTAATTTTTGTGTTGTTTGAGGTCACAGTTACAGTAAATTTGTTTTCCCCACCTAGATGAATTGCACCTAGCCAACATTTGTTTCCAACACTTGAAGTGCATCGATGGCTGTTTTCAGGGAGCACTTACCAGAGCATCTCATCTGAGCGGTATGGAACCTTGTGAGTTTTTTTTTAAGTCCCGTGTATATGTCCACCATTCAAGTAGCCTACTCGACCTGAATGCAATGGTCTTAACAAACGCCTGAAAACGCATTATTCAGAGTCTGAGAAATGATGGCGTCATCTAACTAATATGTGTAAACTGTGTCAAACCATACTTCCGATATGTTCCCATTTTAAATGACGATTTCTAAAACGGGCTCATTGCATTATGAAAAAATGGAGGTTCATATGTGGACGCAGCCAGCACTTTGTTTGATTTATGATGAACTCATGTTATCAGAATTAATTGCGGAGCCAAGGTAAACAAAACGCTTTAATCCTTATCTGTCGATTGTAACGTTCCACCTAATTAAATGATGTTGTGTGCCCCTTCTTTCAATAGCAAACATTTGGTCATACTGTCGTTGACTACTAAACACACTTTAGCCGCTTCCTTCAAATGTTTTAATGATATTGTCGACATAAAAATAAACAGTAATCGTCCTGTACATATGGAAGACTTTGCGCATTATACGTACCAAAAAGAGTACTTGGGCTATATAGTTCCGTTATGTAAACGCTTTAAATACGTTGAACACATGGTGGGTGTCGATTTGGACTTCAGGGTAATTTAAGGTTTCACCTGTTGGATAAAGATTTCACCTGTTGTAAGCTTTCCTAGCATGAAATCACACTAATTGGGGCTGATCGGGTTATTGGGGAATGGTTTTAGGTGTTCAGATATTACGGCAGATAGGATTTTTAGATCGATGCTTTTAAAAAGGTGGAATAAAAAATAAAATACAATTTATTTAAAGTACATAATAGCTTACCATGTAGTTGTGTTTCGCCTAATAATGTACTTTGGTATTTTCGTTTTTATTAACAATTTCTAAAATACAAACATCCAATAAAAAATATTTTATATTAATTATTATATTTATATTTTCTTTTTTTTTATATTTGAACATGAAACGTTTTTTTTAATTTATTGTCGTATATAATTGTGGATAAAATTATTGTTACTATACATTAAAAAAAAAAGGAGTGTTTGTTTATGTGTCTATAGTATGTATCTTAAGTACTTCCGCTAACATGATTAAACAAAACAAAATGTATTCATTTATTTAAATAAATTTAAATATTGTTTACAAAATTACAAAACGAAAACAGCACATGTCAAAACGGCTAGCACATTTTAAAGCTTGCACAATAATTATTTTATAATATAACAAAACTTATACATAATTGTTACTATAACTAAAAATTAATACAATAAAATATCTAAATACTAAAAAAAAAATAATTTAAATTTTACAGATAGGACTACAAATTTCGTAAGCCTTAAAATTAATTACTTAAAAAACAAAACAAATAATAATTACAGAAAAAAAGGATTATATATATTTATTTCTTTTTTGTTTTAGTGTTATACTTAAGTCTTTTTTTTCGCTTCAATTAAAATACATAGACGGCATTTTTGTTTATATATTTCGCATGCATTTGTAGTTTTGGGAGTAGTATCAGTTTGTTTGCTTAGTTTTTGGAATATTTTCTTCTTTTTTCATTTATCTATATAAACATAAATGTATGTAGTGTAGTGTAGTATGTAGGATGTATAAATGGCTCGTTAGGTTACAATTTCTGGTGGCATTTTGTGGCGGTAAGACGCTGGTCTCATTTGGCTTCATTGTTTAGATACTGGTGTTATTGCAATTTGCTATTAGTAATACGTTGCTGATTCTCGGGAATCGTAGAGTTCGTTGTGACACTGATGGCTTACTCTTACTTTAAGACTCTGGTAAGGTAGAGCCTTGCCATCTATTAGGTTTACGGTTACGTAAATGAGATAACTCTCTCCAGGGCTTAGATTAAAGATGGTGTGAGTTTCTAATGGTGATTGTCTGTGGGAACGTTTTTTTTTTTGTTTAAATAAATGAATATGAAAAAATGAAAAACGTTTTACAGATATCAGTCGTTAGTTCTTCTAGAGTTCAGAATTAAAAACCTATACCCACGAATAACATGAGTTAGTTCTTCTAAAGTTCAGAATTCAAAACAAATTGATTAAAATTGATTAATGTCTCTCAAAATAACTCGATCACAAAAATACTGCGATATCTGGCTAGGTTTGATGGGTTTTAATGAGAGGTTAAGCTCGCATAGGTATTCATTTGCCCTTAGCGAACCCTATATGTATAGCTATATGTTTGTAAAGCTTTTTATAAAAACATTCATTTCTGGGAGCGATTTTTTCTCAGGATGACGACTTTTGCTTTACATAGCTCGTTTTTATCGAATTCCAGTAGATTTATTTGGCAAACAGTTCGTAGATCGTACGAAAGCAAACCTCAGCATAGTGGATACACAAAGATCCTACCGAACCTTAACATAACAGAAAGTACTAACCACTTCTTTATCAAACTTAGTTTCGAATATAATTTCCTGTCTAATATATCCAGTTGTTTCGAATGGAAGTCCTTTTGATTCGCATGAATACGGGTGGATCTAAAACGGAATCAAAAGTGAGTGTAGGTGCCTTCTCCTTCAAGCATAACTTGGGTCTTAAGCCTTTCAAATCATTGCCCTGAAAGAAATTATCGCAACTAAAGAAAGCTTGTCTTGGCTGAAGTGTAACTCGATATCCGCGAACAATGCAATCCTAGTCAGTAAAACAGTAAGTCTGATCAGCATGTCAAACGACGAAATAAAAATTCTTGCACATATATTAATGTAAGGCATGACCACACATCTGAAATATTCGCACAATGCTGGCTTAACTTTTAACAGAACCCCTATCTCACGCGATAGGCCCTGTCAGCAATAATTTCTGTCTAAATTGTCTGGTCTAGAATGTGGAGCTGAATAATTTCATCACTTTCCATTTTCAAGCGCTCCATAAGACTCCACCCGGAAACTAAAAATATTGCTAAATTACTAGAGTTCATATGTAGCTCAGGCTGTTTTACATAGACAAAGTTATTAAGGAAACCATAGAGATTCTTGTGTTTCACAATAGAATTCCTGGGTTAAGCGTGGGCGCTTTACATGCATGGCTCTATTTCGGTTGCGCACAAAGTCAATAGTGAGATGATCAAAAACAAGTGAATTGGATGAATTACGTTACAAAAACATAACCTCATGGCCGGCTAATACATTGTTGAAATGGCCTTCATGGTGCTGTAGGCTGATAAGGACCCACTGCGTGTTACTCACATGGCATTCAGAACAAAACAAAGCACTGCACAAAACCATTAGGAATCATCCAGCTGGATGTTTTTTTTTTGTTCTGTTGTTCATTCTGCTCGTATCACGAACTAACTAAGCTTAGCACAGTCCGTCATCACCATTACCACGGGGCTGTGAATTTGTGAAAATTTTCAAAAGCTCAATTTACTTACGTAACTATACGTATGTAAATTTCCTTTGTCAATTATGTTGCTCAGCGCGCTTCAGTGCATCCACAGAGAGTGCCTTCCTACCGTGTGGAGTGAATCTCGCTCTCCAACAATTTACGTCCTGGTGAGAGCCCCGCTTTATTCAAGGACTAAAGCTAATTAGGTTAAACGAACCTAAAACCTCGTGGTTTATACAGTAGTGGGTGGCATGGACCGACTGTGGTTTGTAACAAAACCAACATGTGCTGTACCCAGTTTTGGTTTTATTTTTTCTCCGTTTCTCAGTCTGCGTGTGTCAGTTAGTGTTTCAGTAGCGCGCATACGATATACTTACATCTTGCTCCGCTCCGAGCACTTAATCGAATAGAACTGCGGATGCTGCATGATACGTTTACCAAAATCCATGCAGTAATTAGTTGAATCTACGGAGCTGCGATTTCGGTTCGGCAGATTGAACACAATGATGCAGTAGCTGTGTGTGTATGCAAGTGCATGCGAAAAAGGCAAATATTTAACATGGCCCCAAACTGACCTAAATTGGACTTACCCGATTGTCCTGATTTCGGGCGATGCATACCACGCTATTGTTGTTGATTTGCAATTCTTTCGGGACCGCACCTCGTATACTGTTACGTTTTCGGGCAGCTCAGGGAGATTGGTGAATGAACGTCCTGTCGTTACAGCCAACTACAGATAATCCAATATTAGCTTGATCTATGGCTTTGATAATTTCGCGAACCGCAGAGTACCCATACTTACCCCAACCTTGTTGGCTCGCAGGACCTCGTCCTCGTTGCTCGGGTTGATGCGAATAATATATCTGTCGCCAGGTAGGGCATTATTCATGTTGATATATGTAGGCTTGTAGATTCCATTGACCTGGCCCACAATCTGCCGTTGTTTTAGAATTTTCGCATCGACTTCACTGCCACCGCAGGGTAGGATAAGATAGCGCAATGGAGATGATGCTGGACGTATACCCTCGGACGGAACCTGGATTCGATTGGGGGTTTCAGATATGTAATTACTAACTGGAATGTTTACTTATTACCTTAAAGCTAAAAACAGAAACGCTGGTCATTCCTGAGATTTTTTCAACGCTAAGGGCATTTTCGCGTAACGATGATGGATGGGTACGATTGAATTTTACTGTGGTGCTGGCAATGTGGAAGGTGAGGTTCTGACGTTTAGTGTGAACGCCGAAAATATCAACGTAGTAGGTGATGTTTGGTGTCAAGCCTCTAAGAACTTGTTGAGTGCGTGATCCTGTGCATATGACATTGGTTATGCGGGGATCTGAAATTTGACATGAAGATTGGTTACAAAAATGGTACAAACGTTTTAAGGGAAATATGATTTATGTTATAAATAAGGGGTGCATGTGATGTTGGTCTTAATTGAGTGAAAAAAAATGCAAAATTTTGTATCGATCATATCATGTGTGTTAAGATGATATGATCGCATTCTCTTAAGATACTCTTAAGAATCGTATTGTCTTAAGATTTTTAAAATCGATAGACCTGTACTGGAGTAATGCAAATTATACCCAACAAAAAGTGGAAAGAAAGCAGATGAACGCTGAAAGTTTTCGACTTCCAAAGGCATCGACGATTTTAAATTACTTTACAAGAGAGGACACACAAATGAGGGATTTTTTTTATTTTTATGATCCAAGGATTAGTCGGAGGTTTTTTCTCAGATATTCGAATTCCTTAACTTAAGTGGATGAAGCAATTTGATCCTTTAAATTTAACATTTCGAAACTTTGGCAAAAAATGTAAAAAAGAGCTGGGTGCAGAACTTCGCTGTAGTTTTTCATTATTCTTCTGGATAATTTTCGATTGCAGAAGGTACTGAATTTTAAATACCATATGCTTTCACTATTATTGATGTCATAGTTACAACTTGTTTCCCTATTTATTATAGATCCCAGACATTCCTGTTGGGCGTATATCAGGGCAGCGCATTTTATTTGTCTGAAGCTCATCCTCATACAGAACATTAATAGGCCACCGACCCATTGGGAGTCTCTGCCTTAGACCAGACAGCCTTCTATTCTTTTCGATCCTCGGCATGTTGTTCAAATCTTTCAAAAAAATCCCCCAGCCATTGAAGATGATGTTGATTTAAAGTTAAATGATTACAGTGACATTTTGTCTAAGATTGTGGATCGAATTTGTATGTTGTTAACATATACCATGTATTTCCCTCGTTCATAAATTCTCTTAACGACACGATGGAAACGATGATATTGATATCGTCTGTGTATCCCAGTAGCTGGACAGAAATCGCATCCGGGGCGTGTTAATACAAATCTCAATGCCACGAAACATACACCTAACTGAACTCTATCCAAAGACCAGCCGTCTGCCTTATAGACAATGATTCAGACGTCACACTGGTATGTTCCGATAAATGGGTTACAGAAAGACTTCAGATGTTTAAAATTAGGATATGATCTTGTATGCGATATTTAACCAACTTATGGCTCGATAGTTGAACCAAGAAAGAGTTAATATTCCATGCATCGGCCATGCTTTCGCCCATTGGGACTTGGTTGACGGTTTTATGCATGCACACTTGTATCCGCTGGTAATCAATCGGAAGCGTTTGCCTTGTCATTCATAAGCTTTTTTCTAGCTGCTCAGCTTTCTTGAGCTGTCAATCTATATATATAGTGCCCTTGATATATCGCACTTCTGTCACCTCTTTTTGGTAGTTGCAAAAATATCCATAGCATTGTTGATATAAGTGGATGGTGTAGGCGCAGTATAAAGTCTCTCACTAAGTAGTTCTTTGTAGACACCGGATATATCCGTCTCATTATTCCGTATTATTCGTAGCTTCTTCCCTTTGGGCATGTGAACCGTAAATATGGCTTGAATAAGAAAAATGGTCAGAGAAAACGTTTACCCCTCTTATTGCTTATACATCCAGAATGTTGAATGCATGCCTCATTCTATGAGCATAATGTAGATTTGTTTGGACGCTCCACCATCTATACACCGACGATGGGACCTTGTACAGCTTATCATTTGTTACGCTGCTGAAAAATCAGTTAGTCGAAAGCCATCATCTATCGCAGTTAAAACTATGATTTAATAAGCCAAAGCTGCTTCCTCTCCCTATTTTCGTATTTTCATGACTTTTGTCAACTTGATAGAACGGTAATTTTCAGTTTTCTGGGCATCGCTCTTCCATTTGTGTTAGATAAAAGGATACTTCTCATTCCTTATGTATGTGTACTAGATCAAGTAGACATAGCTACCTTCTAAGTTGCATCGTTTATATGCATTTTTGAGCGGTAGCCAGCATGCGTTCTATCAAATAGACCAGTTCGTTAACTATTTAATCAAGAGCAGATTACTATTAATTATAAACAACATACAAACAGAACGCAATTACCATACAAATTAGAGATATGAAGATATACATTACAGACCACCGAACAAAGGCAAACCCTGCAGTCTGCACACGCACAATTCAATAAGCCATTAAATACCAACAACCTCAACACACACTCCAGTCTACTTACCAATTTTCTTCACCCTTTCCGGTGGTTTCTGCCACACATAGTCCATTGTTGAGCCAGGAAAGCAGTTTCCCTTCCTAATAGAGCCTACCACATAGTCATTTACCGCCGCACAAAAATTCTTCTGTGGTCGCTTCGCATTAATCACCAGGCAGTAGTGCACGGCATGAATGTCGAACTTGCTGCAGTGAAAAGAACAGTAGATGAACAGCATACAAAAATGGAAAATGAATTGAATTGGAAATTCTGAGAGCGAAGTTGACGTGGCAAATCCATCACACAAGAACGCATCTTCTCGCTCGGATTGTATAAAGATCTCAAACTTACCTCTTGCTCCACTTGATTATCATTTGGCGTTTTCGCATCCGATTCTGGCTGCGCATATTAATCTGATTCGTTCGGTTTAATAGTGACCAATTGGATTGCGGATGTTGAGCGTGGGCCTCCAGTTTTATCGAGCCACGCTGCCTAGCCTGCACAAAAAGGTCGTATTGGCCACTCAACGCACAAGGCAAAAGGATTTCTCTTAAATCCGATTTTAAGTTTCTCGATAAATTTGCTGGACAAAAGAGGTAGAGATACTGTTCGTTGTAATTTTGTTTTCCGGTATTTCTTTTACGGTTAAAGGACGATACTTACTTGTTTGATTGAAGTACACCTTGCGGGCTACGTTCTGTGAAAATGTTATAAAGAGTGGTGCAGATGAATTGAGGTAAAGAATGAACCTGCAAATGAAAGGAAGCAATTTTTTTTGGGTAATTAAACTGAAGGATACTCGTAGTAATAATTGAGATGTTATACAAAAAAATTATAAATTTTAATAAAAGGACTTTCAACCGGGATTACACTTTGAGCAGAAAAGGGAGTTTTCGAAAAATATATATCTAGGATTGTATACTTAAATGTATCCTTACCGCAGTTTTGCAGAAGGGGATGTTTTCTTATTTATTATTTCCAATTCAAAATGATAGACCTTAAGCAAAAAAAAGTTCGATGGTTTTGTCACGCTCAACTGATCCCTACTCAAATAATTCATTTGAAAGCCCAACATATCTGGAGTATTTTTATGGCCACCCTGACATGTCAATAAATATGGGATGGATCTCATAGAATTGAACGAGACAAACGAAAGAGGAGGCATATTTACAACACTATGGTCGCGCTATAACTCGTGATCTGAGGCTCATTTGACAACTATGGTTTTTGGTAAAAGCTAAATCTGGGTCGAATCTTTCACTTTTAAAAAGTGAATGTCAAGAATGGTTCTTTAGATAAATGATAAAGATTTCACGATATAGGTAGTTGAATTTTTTTAATTTAATTAAAAAAAAAAAACCCTTGATTGATCACCCTTTATGTGAAACTATAAGCATACGCTGACGGTATTAACATTATAGGTAGGATCAAACGTTTGACAGTACAGAGAAGGATGCGCTTAGGTTAGGTTAGGTTTTAGTGGCTGCACGCGATGCACTCCTCTAACTAATTGAACAATTCAGAGCTGATTGTATAGCTCAGGAACTTTCTGATATTGAATTATGCGCTTACAATGGACCAATTATATGCTATCAAAAAGAAACGACACATAACATCGACGAATTGAACCGAATGTAAGAACCGACAGCTACAACTTTGAGGAAAGTAAGGGACTTTGGCTCGGCTTAGTTCTGACAGCAACTTCTCAGAATTTAAACGAAGAATTACTCTTGACAACCGGGTTTATTTGGGTCTGATCAGCTTAGCCTTACCCTGCATACAGCACTGAAACATGAACCGTTTCAAAACCTATGAAGATTTAACCAAGAATTTTAAGAGCTGTACATCGACATAGACCTGGTAAAAAAAAAATTGGAATTGTTCGTTTAAGAACATACCTTCTGTATCGTTTGTTTGTGGGATATCACGGGTAAATAGGAGGTACAACAGTGGTCCAAGGACGCTTCCTTGGGGTACGCCTGCCAATATTTCTTGGAAATATGAATATTCGTTTCCAAGTTTCAGACGGAAGAGTCTATGCTTAAGATAGGACACGAGGTATTGAAGGCCTCTATGCCAAACTTTGTCAAATGCTTGAGACACGTCAAGAAATATGGCTGAGCAAATTTTCTTTTCTTCGAAAGCTTTCTCAATTACATCAGTAATTCGATGAACTTGGTACACAGTCGAATGTTTACTTCTAAACCCAAACTGATGGTTAGGTGAAATGCGTTTCTGTTAAATAATGGGGTGTAAGCGACCGAGTAATATCCTTTCAAAAAATTTCGAAATCATTGGAAGAAGCGAAATAGGTCTGTAAGATTTAATTTCATTCGGTGATTTTCCTGGTTTGAGAACCATAATCACTTCTGCGGCCTTGCACTGTCTTGGTATGTATTCTAATCTAATTGCTGCATTTACAATGCAGAGGAGTTTATGCTTTTACGGGCAACATCTGCTTTTTCCTTATCGCTTTTTGCCCAAACGTCTTGAGTTACCCTAATAGGTGGAACAGCGTGTGATAGTGTCGAACACTTATCGACTAAAAACTTCCTACTTTCGGGTGGTATATCTTTTTATATCGCCCTTAGCGTGTTGCTCTTTATTTTTCGTTTATCTAATGCTTCAACATACAAATACATATTCTTCCATCTCTTGATAGTTAAGAGGAGAATTCATACTGCATTTGCCTATTTCCGTCTCTAACCTGTTTCTCATCGTTGTCCATGGGTTACAGACTCTTCCTATGAGTTACCATACTGACAAGCTTGGATTCTTGTTTTGTCGTCAAATAGAGAAACTGATTGAAATACTTGTGTCCTGTGATGTAGTGGTTCACCGAAATGTCCACTTGAGACGTCAGTAATCACTCTGAGGGTGGGATGGTCTCTTTGATCCATTTTCGGTTGGTCATATTGTTTGTCTCTGCCGCTGCAGCTTTATTTCGGAGTCACTCCCACTGCGGCCATCAGCTATTTCTACATTTCAGGCTTGACGCTTGAGTACTTCGGCCCAGATTTTGCAGTCATTCAGAAGTATGATCGGCAGAAGTAGTCGGCGTTAACCACTTGTTGGCCTCCTACGATTGCTTTAGATAATCCTGCTTATGGATGTTGTAAATTACCTATGACGCTCGCCGAGATGATGGTGTCCTTTCCTTCACCGATTGTGTATGTGAGAATTGCATCATTGAGCCTTTCGACTTTCCATTTCGCTGCTTATCTCTGGATGTCGCGTTGCCCCAAATTCTCCGACTCTAATTATCAAAAGCCTGCTTTTACCGACTTGCCATTATTCGATGCATGATTGATCTATGATCGGATATCTAGATCCACATACTTGTCATATTGCCAGCCATCCACCCCGACGATGGGACTCAAATTAATTTATTCAACAACAACCGAATGCCGGATCGCAAGCGCCCACACACCTCGTCAACATAAATAACAAACAAATCATCGGATATCGGAAGCAAATAAAAATAAAAAGCCAATCCTCTCTGGCAAAAGGATATCTTCAATTCCAGTGTGTGACTTTTTGCCGATATAATTTATGTGATACTGTGTCAACAACTGTCACACAGGGTTTCACCGAGATTTTTCTAGCTCATCCTTCGTGGGTAGGTATTCTTGTGTATTATTTGCCACAGTGCTGAATGTAAGGACAAGAATACGAGCTGATTAGTATGTGAATATATTTGCTTCAATATCCTTATTATGGCACAAAGGAAAGTCATTTATTGTTATTTGTGTTTTAAAACTTTTGATTTCAAGAATATTCGATGGCTTTTTCCGCTTGTGTTGGGGGTTGGTAAACGGACCAAAATTCCTTCATTGAATTTGCCATCATGGATGTGCGGTTGATATAAGGATGAGAGTAAATGGAGGAGAAAATCCAACAAAATGCTTTTACTTAAATGCCATGGTTTATATCGAGAGTGGCAGAGGAGAAAATCTGTAAAAATGGAAAATCAGGATGAAATTAGGGAAAATTCCAAAAAAATTAAATTTTTTTCCTCAGAATTTTATTTTGTACGCAAAGGGAGATATTTTCGCATAATATTGGCACTGGGTAGGGGAAAATATTTTTTATGATTTTCCTATTTATGTCGGATTTATTATTATTTCCAATAACTGTCCAGGATTCATTTTATTTTTATTTACATGGAGATGGGGATCAATTGGTATTGAATTTATTTTTAGTATTTTTCTTTCCTGTTTTTTTTTTGGTGTAGGAATAAAGTATTTCATCTTTTTTGGTATACTAAAATGGTAGATTTACAAGCAACCCACCTTCGTAAAGGTTGCTTGTAAATCTATATAAATCGAATGGATTACTTGAATTTCAGGTGATAACCAATTAAAATGTGTTTGGATATATTTTTATTGTAACTGTTAGTAGAATGTGATTTCTACAAGCCTTTTTCAAAAGAAAAAACTTATAAAATTTATTTTACGAATAGCGGACCACATTGGTAACCAGTATTTTTGGTAAATTTGTAGATATCGGGTCTTACTAAAAAAAGTATTTCAAAAATTCACTTAAAAGGGGGAGATACATCTTAAGCGTGCAATGCTGATTTCTTTACTAGGGGTATGTCACTGTACATCTCGTACAGTTCTTGGTTGATTGTTAGTCTCCATAGTCCGTCAACCCAAACAGGACTGAAGATTTTTCGAATAATTCTTCTCTCAAAACGACCAAAGATTTCCATGCTTCAGCGCCGTAGAGCAGGACTAGGATGATTAAGGTCTTGTACAACTCCTTAGTAGTTCGAGTGAGACTTTACTATTGAATTTCCTTGTCAGTCCGAAGAAACAGAAACCTTTCTTAAAATATGTTGTTGTTAGAATAGTTTAGACGACGTAGACAAATTCACGTACTACCTCAACGATTTGTCTGTCAATGGTGGCGTTCGGTCGAATTCGTCGATGTTGTGTGTCCTTTCTCGTTGAAAGCATATACTTGGTATTTCCGTCATTTACAGCTAAGCCCAATTTATCCGCTTCCTCTTCTATGCTAGCAAACGCGGCTAGGACGTTGAGTCCAACTAATGATGTCAATTTCGTTCCTTTAATAAGAAAAGATTCTCGTCGGTATGTCTTTTCACAGGGTATCCTCTCGTGTTGATCAATCATCCGAGTGATGATAAATCATCCGAGTAGTATCCATTGTCAACAAAAGCTTATCTTAACTAAGCCCTATGCTTTCAGCAAAAGACACTGAGTCCGCCATGATGAAAGAAAAAGATGCTAGGGCCGGGGTACTATCAAGTCTGTTGCGCCGGTACTTTTTTATTAGTTGGCCATGGAACCTACAACAGTAGTGCGGCGATCACATAGATTTATATAGTGCTATAAAATAAACCTTTCATAATGGGGTGCAATATGACTATTATTTTTTTTAATTTTATGTAGACAACACTCCTTTACCAACCACCAAAATTGAAAGCATAGCTCTTGAGTACTCTCGGAAGTGGTGTATATAGATTTTTGGGTAATTAAGTCAAAAGCTGAGAAATTTAGCAAACTCTAGATCATTCTAATATTCCCTATGACCAAGTGCCATTATATGCTTCACTTAATGGTACTAAACTAGATATCGCTTTAAACGCTCTAACTTTCAAAATTGTTCAATATGTGCGATACATTAATAGCAATCAGGCGGTCCAAATTGAATTTTTTAAACAACCCCTAAGTCCATTAGTTATACCAAAGTTGAACAGTATCTACCAGTAAAAATCAATCCCCAAATTTGTTCGATACATTAATAGCAATCAGGCCGCCCTTAAATTAATTTTTTTTTTAACTAACACTAAGTCCATTAGTTATACCAAAATTGAACAGTACCAGTAAGAATCAATCCCCAAATTGAACAGAAATGAACCACCACATGTTTGCTAACTTTTACAACTCATTTTGGGTTTTCATTGAATCAATCTTCTTCTCCCGTAGACTTCATGAAAACAATTTTTTTTCATTTTAAATCAAACTCATCCCTTCCATTTTTGTCAAAAAGTGATGACTCGATGTCGTATCATAAACCGAATCAATTCTCTTTGTCTACTTTTTTCCAATTCAGTTTGTCCAAAAAACTTTTTGCAACCCCCTCTAACTGATATCAGTGGCAAAGCAAATGGAAAGAGATTTTGCACTTAAAAACTTCCCTAATGCTCCTCAAATGACTTAAATGATTTTTTAATGCTCACCAGAGTCAATCCCCATCTGCCCCATCTATCTGGCACACCAGACTGTCTAGCCACATAAACAAAGAAAAAGCACAAGGAAAAAGGAGAATTAATGTCAAGTAAAAGCACGTGGGGGGCAAGATAAACAATAATTCTTTCAATTGGACACTTTTAAACGTCCAGCTCTAACATGCTACATGCTGCCATCCATACAAGAGACCTCCATGTTCCATATCGATAGATCCTCCTGTATGGTGACGAAGTGAGATGTTAAATATTATTTACGCACTAAATCGAAAGGACCTTCTCCATTCGCGCGACTATTATCATCATGCCAGTAAAACCTATCTTTATGTACCGCCCGACACTTTTTGTTTTTTTTTGCGTGTTTTTGTCCTTTCGGAAGGATACAGGATGTGAGTGGTGTACACAGTGCAAATCAAATAAAAGCATCAACCCACTCCACACAGTTGGCGGCAACGTGTCTGATTCGTGAAGGGCAGTGGTGGGAAGAAACATAAAAACCTTTATAATAGAGAGGAATAGTAAAAAAAAGGGCAATCCCAGGGATACAATCTGCAATAAAAGGACATTCCAAGCAGCATGGCTGATCTCTGAACGACCGACGCTTCCCACACCCGAGGGAACCATCAAACGAATGGACATTAAAAATGCTCGTAAATTAAATTTAATTACAACGTCCAAAGGATGTGTCTATTCTGTAACTGTACACAGATACATGTATATCCTTTTGTATTTGGATTGATTTTGTTGTGTTCTTTTCGATGGGAGGCTTAAGATAATGCGTAGACAAGGCATTCATGACAGATAGTTTGCATTCAAGCAAACTTTTTTTTTGTGGCGGCAGTGTCATATGCGTGGGGACAACAATAGATCCTTGACAATTTATCGCTTCTATCGCTAAAGGAGAATTGCCTCAGTCTTGGAGGAATAGATATTCCATTCTCTCAGAGCTCGAAAACTTAATTGTATTCATAAATCAAATGCCAACTATCTTTCCAAAGTTATGAAGATGAAAATTGGAATCTAAAGGATCGTGGGTAAGGGTGGTGGTATGTATTCAACAACTGTATCGCATGATAATGAATTTCTTGGTAATATATGTTCGTGTGTGCATGTGGGAGGCATAGAATGCATTCATATATCTTATATGAGGATGAATGCATTGTGTTGAATTTAATTGATTGCATGGCTGTGCAACCGAAACAATGCGGCTAAGAAATGAGTTCAGTTTCGAATTTGGAACAGGGATGCATTCTTCACGACAGAGTGTCCTTAATAGGAGACTTTATTGTTATAATCATCCCTTTGAATGAAAAACATTTGGATTCCATAGTTTTTGGGTCTTAATCTTTTTTTTATACACGAACCTTATAATGCTGACGCAGCGCCCCGAGTTGCATGCAGATATTTTTTTTTATAATTCTTACAAATAGTAGCTTAGTATTGTGTTTTTCTTTTCGTTATCGGACGTACTCTTAGTCCATGTGAAGTATCTGTCTATCTTGTATGTTGTTACAATTTCATATGATGATATCCCCAAAGTCCTTTTTAAGCACCCATGGTAAGAGTGTTTTTGAAAAAATGTTCTTACGATTCATATGTATATCAGAACGTTAAGGAACTTTCTGAGATAAGTTTTACTTGCGGGTCGACGTCATAATCCCGAAAAATAAAAAAAATAAAATAATTTTTCGGGATTTCGATTAAAAAAATTCTTATTTTAATTTAACTTTCAAATAATAGACAAGATTGTGCATATCCATAAGCGGCTATAATCTTTTACAATTAGCAATGTGAAATAAATTTTTGTGATTGTTCTGTTCTTCTTTCTGTATTTGAGGTTCTTCGGATTTTTGATTTTTAGGATTCTAAGTTTTTGGGAATTTTTTTTTCGGGATTTCGGATTTTCGGGATAATGACCCCTATCGAGGTATCAATTTAGAACAATCTCCGAAACGAAATTCAATTCCCATCCGAGCTCAATTTGCTTTCGCGGTATCCGTTGCGAAACAAAATAAAATAAACATACTATCGCGTTCGTTTGATTCCGCAACAATTCTTCGTCAGAAAATTCGGAAGAAATTCAACGCATAGCTGTCAAAAATTGTCGACTTAACGCATATCGCGAATGTGTGATCACGTGCGATACATTTCGTCCGAAGATATGTCCGAAGTGCTCATCGGAATGGAGACCTCGTTAGGAACTTCACCGATTTAAAACAACTCGAACAATTTCTTCCGATCGGATACCTCTATAGGTGTGTATGTTTATCGGGATTCGGTCCGACTCTCTTCACGGGGACCGTATATTTTAAGGGATTTTAAGACGTCTTACGTTTCTGTTACTAGTGTAGTTCATTGGTCTTATTTTATTTGGATCTGATAAACCAATCTTATGTTTCATCTTCAAGAAAAATTTCAATAAATAAAAAGCTAATAAGTTGGTGTATGCTGCAATTGATCTCCTGGTTTTATATACTAATATGCACTGTATATTTAATATGCACTGTCCTTAAAATAAAAATCAAATTGTTGGCGCAACAGGCTCTTTAGTACCCAGGGCTGAGCTTTCTCACAACCATTCATGTATGCGTGGGTGATTTGTCAGATCATAACAAGAGGAGAGCCAGTGAAAAATCATTTAGGTGTTGCTAAGGGTGGGAATCGAACCCAGACCTTCTGCACGGCGGTTCATCGCACTAACCAACGCACAATTGAGCCCCATCGCGCCACTGTCCTTGCTAATTATTAATAACTGACAGCTTGAGATTGCTCGCCATCCCTGTTGATCAGTCTGTAAAGGTCGTTCTTCCATTCATCGATTTTGACTCTTATGTATGTTAACAAAACCAAGGTCTTCCTCTACTGGATGGGGACCATTTGGCTATGAATGGAAGGCTTTATTATGTGTTTATTTGGCTGTGTTTTGGCTGTGAAGCATTATGAGCTGCAATCTGTGAATCAAAGAGTAATTTCGTTTTGTTAGTGGTATTCAAGGCCATACAAATCGATAGTAACCATCTTGTAGCTCAGGGGAGGTTCTTTTGCATCCGCCTTACTGTCCGGACCAAGCACCAAGTGATTACAACCAGTTCTTGTTCATGGCAAACGAATTTGCTGGTGTTTAATTCGACTGTACCAGTCTTTTTCCAATAGGAACGAGTGCTTCTATGAGAGAGGCATAATGGAGTTATGATATAATTATAGCTCTGCCAAATAAAGCCTCCAATTGTATTCAAAAATTTATCCTTCGTAGTTTAAGAAGGACATTATTACTAAATTTTCTACTTGCACAATGAATCAATGTTTGACAAGAGTAATTCTTTGTTCGATTTCTAGAGTAGTGCCGTTGTTATAACTAAAACTATAGCCGAGGTTTCTTACTACATTTTTCGATTTAGGTCTCTTATTTTGTTCGTTTCTTCTTTCTTTACGGCTAAAAGTTTTTTTAGCAGCTTCCATCTACTTCTAGGGCGTTGCCTTTCAGACATCATGCTTGGCTGTGAAAATGTATCGGTATTCTTAATTGTAAAATTTCAATTCTTATGAAAGGTATTTTGCACTAGCATTGGAAATTTCAATGCTATTGAAAGTTCTCCTACAATAGCGCTGAACACTTCAATGTTTTTGAAAGTTGGCTACCATTGAAAATTATACTTCTAAAAAAAATTCACTTCCATCAACATTGAAAAGTCCCATGCTAATACAATTTAATTTGAATAAACATTACAAAAGGCATGGGAAGCCCTAAGCTTCCTGGATGAGTAGATGAAGAGAATAATCATCAAACTTCCTAATAAAAGGTTAATTTAAGGCGTTGCGAAACCGTTTCGCAGGTCTGTGACAGAGTCACCACCAGTCCTCGATACTTTATTCCATCGGCATGGGATTAAAAAAGTTAAACGCCGATTCCGAACTGCAAATTAAAAATAAAAGCCTTTTACTCTTGAATGCTTGTCAGAGTTTAGGAGAGGTGGACCAGTGATTGCTACCAGTTTGTTCTTTTCAGTGACCCCGCGCTTAGTATCTCAACGCACTAATCAATAAGGCCACTGTACTAACCCACGTAGAATACTGCCTCAACAAACTAACCGTACTGGCTACATAAATATTTGCCTTTAACTATGTAAGGAAATCGAGATGGTTTACATAGGCATGATTTTGAGGTTAAAAACCGACACTTTTTAAAATCTTTAACCGTTTCGAACACCACGAACAAATACCAAATTTCATTATCTTAGCTTAAAATTGAAGGCCTAAAAATCGGTGACATACAGGCAGACGGCCAAATCTACTCAGCTAGCGATTCTGAGTCGATCCATATACTTTTAGGTTTATCTAGCTAAATTATTTCTTTATTTTACTTTAAACTAGTATATCCCTATCGGATAGATTATAAGCAACAACCTTGATCTATATAGAGTGTCCCCCTATGTATTATCGACATACCTATGTGGCGTCAGGTATACTATGCGTATGAATTTGTTTGCAATAACTTTTGTTGATCACACCCATTAAATTAAATTACGTTTAAGTTACTTTTACAATTTTGTTACGTCACGTGAAGGAGAATGCTTCATTATCCAACTTCCACAGTTCAACATGTTGTTCCTTTATTCTCAATTTCTTTTCCTCAACACACACCCCATTCAACAATTTACTTTTTGCAGTCCCCGGATATAGAGTATCTGACACTCGTCACCCCATCCGCAAAAAAGAAACACCCACACACACACATAAAGTGGCACAAATCGCACATACTTCCCAGTCTAGTGTGAGCAAAACAACTAAACACCTTGCGGGAATGAATTCAAATTGAATTCCCTGCGACAATTTTCATAAGTTGTGGAGACATTGTTCGTCGTGCTGCATCTTCCTCTTTATTTTATCACCAGAATGGAGGTGACACATGAGCATATTATACGCGTTTAAAAAAAATGTTTTTTCCACCATCAGCCGTCCCAACCCCTGCCCACGACGATGACACATTTGATCGGAAAAATATCACTCCACAGACAGTTGAGTGCACTGATTATGATGCGGCGCATAAATAGTGTTTGCACTCACATGAGCTCACAAGAAGGCCCATACGCAGTTGATTGTAGTGTCACCGAGTGTGCATCAGATGTCACTGGGTAAACGAAGAAGTCAAGCATAATTGCGGCTCGTAATGAGACAAATGCATGTCACGGAAAAGTGTGACAGTATGGAGATTGAAAAATGACACGCACGCAAGATTGGAGTGCTTGCAAATATGGATGTGGGACAAATGGACAACATAATTTCGAAATGAGAATTTCCTTTGATCTTTGCATCTCCCTCGGTGGCTCGAGGAAATGAACTATTTTGACATTCGTCAGATGCGCTTCCTTGAACTGAGAGTAGGGACATATTTAAATTTCGCTTAAGAACATAACACAATGTGTTTCACAACACAAGACGACGGACATTGTAACAAAAGTCAAATAATCATTATTTGAAGCAAAGTTGGAAGGTCCTTCAAAACATAAACCAACATGTTACTCGACATTCCCTGCGGGCTGCCCGACAATTAATTTTACAATTATCAAATGTAAATTCACCCGATTCCTCCCGTCAAATTTTAATATGCAAAAAGGAAGAACAAAAAAATTCATCGCGCGGAGGTAACCGTCAACAAAAAAGGAAAGCGCAAAGCTCAAGGTCACTCCCAATGGCCCTAACAAAACAATTTAAAAGTAAAATAGCCGAGTGAAGTCAACGGCAAAAGGACACAGTTGATGTTAATAACAATGAAGCACTTCCAGGACCCAAAAAAAAATTTAAAAAAAACAGAAGGAGAACAAAAGTTATCCTAGACCCACTTTACCCTGGGACACATCCACCAAGGCATAAAGAGAATTTCATTATATTACATTAACTGTGATTTTTAATTTCGTCGTCCCGGCATCATCCTTATTCCTATTCGTCCCTTGCGAGGAGAGTGTTGTGCGATGTCCACGTCTGAGCAATTAATTCAAAGAGCCGAAACAAAGACAAACGTTGCCCTACGTCCCTTCCCCAACCATAAAAGGGACTTTCCCGAGTGGAAATCTCATCATAATTGCAAAGGAATAAAAATAAGCAAAAGGAAAGCAAACACAAATAAAAACAACAGGAAGCCGACGACAAGTGTTTTCCATTGGGAGCGATGTCTGTGATCAGGATGCGTGTATAAAGGGATTTAGACCCTGATCTGAAATTGTCCTTTCGGATCATAAATTACGTTGGGTGGACTTAACGTCCCGCTGGTTACACCATACCACCTTGACTTAGGCTGGGAAATATTTTGGGGATGGTCATATCCTTTTTATTTCGCTACGTCACTAAAATGAAAGAGATTTTCGGGGAAAGCGGTCGCACGTCCTTAACGAGCGAATGACAATTTTCCACTCGAACGAGCTTATGAGATTGGAATTTTCAAGTGAATTCAGATAAACAGTGTAAAAGGGAGAGGGTTAGTGCATGAGGAGAGTCACAACGTGTAGTTACCAAACGATAAAGGATGCTTACAGAAAGTAACAAATCAAAGCGTAAAGTAATCACTGCGTACAACTACATAACACGTTCCGCTTTATACCTTTTTTGTTGATGTTGTTGTTACGTCATCTCTCCTCCTTTCTGCACCTCAAACGAATTTAATTAATCTAATTGAATGGCTCGAAGAAGAAAAGGAAAATGCAATCAAAGTACGAACTGAATGGAACACTATAAACGGTATTACGACTGGAACAGATGTGTTGCGCTCATTTAACCTGTCACCTCCGCCCTCATTCAAACGTAACGAAACTTTTTACAAGAATTCTACCTATACCTATACACATTCGGGTACACACACATTGTTAAAGCGATGACGATGACAACTCAAACCAACAGCGGAGTTAATCTAAAAAGTTTCATCAGCTACTGGGACTAGTTCCAGTAGAGCTAGCATTGCTTTTGCTATACCTAGCTATACGACTTTTCGAAGATATAGAAACTACGTGCGGATGGGCTAAAGGACGAGATAAGGATAAGGTGACGAAGGTATACCAAAGACTTGAAGGTATTTTATTGCACTTGCTGTCTCTGAAATCATTAGCAAGCATGATGCTACGGGGGATAAGTGGATGAATGCAATGTGCAGCTTTGTGTGTCGTTAGGATGCTGCCTAGATGCTCGTACTCCTTCTCGTAATCGTATATATAGAGTAGGGTAGTTTTCCTTAATCCAATTTTATTCCTTAAATGATTTTGAAATCCGATTGGGAAAATTTATTGAAACCATTTATCTTTTAGGCAATTTAAGAAATTAGATTCTTCTTGTAGGAGGCGTTAAGGAACATTTTCTCCGGCCGTCGTGACATTGATAGAGACGTGTTTTATTAGGGAAAATTGTCATGAAATTTTAAAGCTTAAGTAGCAACCTAATGGTGTTGACGATGGCAAAGTATTTGTACATTGTCATCAAGTTCGATGTCTCCTCTAATCAAAAGAAGGGGATTTGTGGTTTAATCATCTCAAAACTATATCGTCTAAATCAAGGTTGGACAGTTCAAGAATGTAGCTTAGGCGTTGGACTACAATGCCTGGTTCAAATCGCGAAAGTAAGAACAGCTATAGAGAAATGAATGAATAATGAACTCGCTCAAGCTGTCGATGAAGCGTGCTAACGTGCAGAATAAGCTACGTTTCTGAAAGCCTGTGAAATGGAACAAATGCAGATGTCATTAGTAAAAACAATTAATTTTAATTTCATCTATAATGCAGTATCTGGTTAAAACACCGACGAGTGTGTTTCGTCTGGCAGTTATATACATTATTTTTTTATCGAAGTCATTCATGGGATGTACTAAAAACCATAGAGGGTGTCCTAGACATCCACGTGTGAAGTTTCCTAGAAGAATCTTCGATATCTAAATCGCAGCACTCCTACTTCAAGGGCAGATCCATGGAAACGTTATAAAGTATTCAGTCTAGCCTCCTTCTCCTCCTCTCCTCCTCTCCTTCACGGAACAAGAATTACCTAGGCAACACTTTACAACTGTTATTTAACCAAATTTGGAAATAGAGGAACACCTGCTCTGTGGTCATCTCTCCTTTACTCTGGCTAATGGTTATGAATAAAATTGTAGTTAATCTAGACGAGGAACGGATCAAAGTTGTTGAGTATGCGGAAGACGTGGTGATACTAGTGTTGGGAAAATTCCCTTCCTTGATAAGCGAAATCATGAGGGCTGCTCTATAAAAAGGTAGCGCCTGGGCTGCAAGATGTGGCCTCGGTGTAAACCCGAGAAAATCGGAATCTGTGTTATTCACCATCAAAACCAAAATACCTGATTTCACTGTGGTCGGCGCCAACGGATGGCCTTACTGTGCTATATCACCTCTTGCCTCACGACCGCACTATCAAAGATACCGCACTATACACCGCATTAACACTCAAGTAATCAAGGTGGTGGACTGCAAGACCGTACGGCAACAGTAATATTCTGGACTCGTTACCAAACGGCATGGTCACGTTTCCAACAACATAAATCGATTTTCTCTCGTAGGATTTCCTACCAGAGCTCAGTGGAAGAGGAACTAAGTAGTAAGGGACTTCGATCGGTGTTTACTCGGAATCACCGAAAATATTAGCATCATACCGCCTACCGGATTTCGCAAGCGTATTCCAGGCGAAACTACTGGCAAAATATTTGTATCCTCATAAATAGTCAAGCTGCCATTAACTCGGCTACCATATCCTCCAAGCTGGTAAATGAAGTCGGAACGAATTTACCTGCCTGTACGAACGCTACAGGGTCACACTTTTCTGGGTCCCTGGGCACAGTGACATTGAAGGAAACGAGCGTGCAGACTGGCTGGCTAGGCAAGGCTCAGTTCTACACGGCATACTTGTGACAAGGGTCCATATCTCGCTAGGTGCGGTTAAGGGACAAATCCACTCATACTTTCTGAAGAATGCCGACTCCAAATATATAAGGTTAACAAATTGTGTTATATTGAGGAAGATATGGCCTACCTACGACTAGGACAGCTGAAATGACATACGTTAGGCCAACCAATCTTCGATGACCATTGCGACATCTCGGGGGAAAGGATTTAAGATCTGATCCATGTTCTAAACTCCACAGGCTGGATCTAGATGCGGATTGTATCAAACCCTCAACAATCACCATTAAAAAGGTCACTAGTCGTGTTAACAAAAAGGCCCACCAGTATTACTTGGGTTCTACCAAAGAGTATAAAACTACATAGACTACGCATCAACGTTTAAAATGTTGCAGCGGTTTCGGACGCGAGCGGTAAGTGCGACGGGGAAATTTCGTCGATCGTATGCGTCGGCTATGCTGTTCTTTGATGCTGGGGTAGCAATGTGAACACTGGGGTATCAATATACCCCAATTTGAAATGAGCACTCTATGTAGTTCTATACTATACGGTAGGAACCTACCTACCTACCATTGATGGGTTTCTCGAAATCAAGAGGTGTTATGGGTCCCTATTGTGAATAAATATTTGAAGACATTCAAAAGAGGCGGCATTCTATTTTGATTTCTCTGTTAGTCGGAGATAGCCTTTGGAGATAGCCTTTGGCTAACGAAGTGACCAAGTTACACTATCTATCACATAAAACAATTGAACTGTTTATAGTTCAGAATGGATCTCACAAAGGCAACCATTAACAACCATTATACAGTGTTCCGCTGTTAACCTTCTTCACAAAGGATTTTTCTGCCAGCATTAAAGATATTAAGTCCTTTTTTCAATTGTTTTCTCCTGGAAGTTTAATTTGGAAACGATACCACACCCAGCTGTTACCATTGCTGTTAGTCTTTTTATTTAATGTGACTACAGTCCGGAATGAAAATAGGCCTCAACAAACATCCCTATCTAATTAGCCCGGTCCCGGTTAAGGTGTCAGTTTCTGCTTGTAGGTGCCACTAGAGGCGAAGTCTTCCTCTTCTACATCCAACGTCTGGCTGAGAATCGGAGACTCCGCGAGCCAGAATGTTGGTCTCCTAGCCATAGAACCATAGAACGTGAACTCCAAGTGGACTAAAGATTTTCCTAATCAAATTTCGCCATGGAGTTCTTCATACTCTTTTGAAACGGTTCATACTAGAACTATAGAATCCTCTTAGCAATTCGATTGATGACTTTATTATTAAATTTTGTCGTTTGTGCGAAAAAAAGATTTCTGACAAGATGTCGTTGTCAGATTATATAGCGGATCCGAGGTAGACAAAGTACTTCAAAGATGTAGCTGTTGATGGTGACACTTTGTCCAATTCATCGATATTGTGTGTTCTTTCTTGTTGCTAGCAAATAATTAGTCTTACCCGTTTTTCCTGTTTACGCCGCTCGTTTTTATACCAGCCAACTCTCGTTTGGTAGGACCATGATGTTATCGTATGGGTCTTTTTGAAGCGGTTTATGGAAGTTTGTGTCCCTGGCGTTTTCTCGGGAATTTTTCACAATCCTCTCAAGAGTAATGTAAAAGAATTCGCATCACAATGAATTACTTTGTTTAAGTCGTTACCGACCTTTATGGTGCAGCACAGACAGACGACTTCAGGCGGTACACAAAAGTAGAAATGGCTCTGTATAGATTGTCTCTAAAAATTCTGCCGCATGCGGGTTGGAATTATATGAGTAATTATATGAATAACAACGGTTTGGACTTCTTTCAATCAATTGTAGAATTTAACTTGACAAGGGACGATTAAACATGTCTCTGTAGTTTTCAAAGTTCAGAAAATATAATTTTCCGTGAATCTGTAAGGTCCTTACGATTGCGGTGTTTCGATGCTGACTATTTCGTAGATATCCACCTTGGCTGCAACAAGGAAATGAGCTGGTTCGATATTAGTCTTTCCGAATATAATGAATGTTAATTATTTGTAATATAAGTTGGGTTTTTTAAAAGATTTGGTTTTCTGGTTTAGTATTTTAATTAAATTTGACATGAAAAAACATGGATGAGTATCTAAAAATGGTATCACAAAATGGCCAACAATTTTTTAAAGATTTTTCTGGTTTAATATTTTAATTAAATTTGACAAGAAAATGAATGGATGAGTATCTAAAAAATACTATAGCTGAATTTGTACCTAAAATTTTCTGTTGACAAATTTCTACCTAAAAACTTTTTTTAATGAAATTGAAAAATTAGCTTAAAAATGAACAACACATACACGTTATATATCAAGTACATATAAGGTTGGATCGGACCAGCAATTATAACTTTTTCAGTAAGTATTTACCAAAGCATTTATATACTACACTAATCTAAATTTATTTATGTACAGTGATTATTGGACATTTTAAGTACTATGATGGTGTCTCCAGTTTTTGGTGATTTTATATCATAGCCTGGTCAAGCTAGCTTAGCATTTCTATAAAAATAAATAACTATGTCAAAGTAATTTGCAATGACATGAAGCAATGTGTTCAAATGCTTCATGCAAAAACGCCTCCCGAACGATATATATTATATATAAAGTCCTATCAATCCAATGAGCGAAAATTTTCGATTTCCTATTTATACCCTCCTTACCTTGAAGCATACCATTGGCAATTGGCTCAGTAGGTATGCAAATGGATCCCTACCAAAAATTTGGCACATCATATGACTACATCAAACAGCGTATGACTGCACCTGCAAAATCGTATAACAACGAGAGCACACATATACTCAATCCCTGTACGCTCCTGTCCTATTGATTGCATGTGCCAGTGTGTCACTGACAACGCAAATATTTACCTATCATGTTAGCCCTTATTTAATCTTCAATTTCATTGCAGAAACATAACTAACCACCTGAATCGGGTAAACAAATCCTTCGTGACCGAGGTTCAATTAAAAACACACCCCACGGTCATTTGTGAAAGTTCTATTACAATACAGCACCACACTCGTTAAAGAGTATGTGCGCGACGGGGTCCAAGAATGAATATTCTCGTGGTGATTATTCTGGGACAGATTATTCACTCTATTAGCTCCACCGACCAACAGTCGAACGCTATCTACATGCGGAAGCCAAACGAACGCGGTCCAATCACTTGGCAATCGGGCTTAAATTGTCTTCATGTCATCAGCACTTACTATCTTGCGGACAGCACCTATCGATCCAAGAACATTGTCATCACAAACTCGAACAATATGTCAACACCCGCTGCCCAAATTCAGGACCAGTACTTAAAAAAGGAAGCAACCAGTCAAAAGTACAAGATACATTCGTTTCTAACGCGCATTGTGTCGGACGCTATGCCACTGCCGAAGCAGAAATTCAACTCGGACTTTATCAGCTTCACGGATGCGTACGTGATAATAGTGGACGAGGTGGAGCGTCTGTCCAGGCTTGTTGGGGTATACATGAGCAAGATGCAGTCCTGGAACCCAGGCGCTAGGTTTCTGATTCTCTACAACCATGTCGACGATCGAAACAGAAGTTTTGCCGTGGCCCACCACATTTTCGACCTCCTGCTAAATGAGTTTTACGTGAATACGGTGTCACTGCTTTATGCGGTAAATAACACTGGATACGAGTACTTCATCCTTGACAATTTTCATCCACAGAAGTGTCGTAAAGTGAACGCAAAAATTGTGGCAACTTGCGATATGGGAAAGATTCCCAACAAGATGATTGTCAGTTCCACCATTAAACGTTTGAATCGGAAAGTGAGTCTCCGAAACTGCACATTCTATATGTGCGCAGCCATTTCTGCACCCTTCATTGAAAAGGACTGCATCAATGGCATTGAGATGCACCTAGTCAATGTAATTCGGCAGAAACTCGACTTTAATCTCAACATCACCTGTGGCGACTTCCACCGCGGACTTCGAGACCCCCAAAACGGAACATGGACCGACTTGTTAGGTCGCCTCGATGACCGTGTATGTGACTTTATTATCGGTGGCTTTTATTCGGACGACGAGGTGCGGGAGGATTTCTGGGCCACCGACTCGTACCTCTCCAACAGCCACACATGGTTCATTGCGGTGGCACCACCACGACCCCCATGGAAGGCACTGTTCACCATCTTCCAGGCGAGCATGTGGCGTGGCATCGGCGTTGTCCTTCTAATCACATGGTTTTTCTGGCTGACATTCGGCTGGATCCTGCCCGAAGTGGAGGCGCATAAATCTCCAACCCTGACAGCTATTAATTCATGGGGTGTAACAATAGGCGCCTCAGTAAGCGAACGCCCCGAATGTCAAACGTCCCGGATTTTCTTCATCGGCTTATGCCTCTACAGCATGAACGTGACGAGCGTCTATACGTCCAAACTTATTGCTGTATTTGCAAATCCTGGGTACGAGCACCAGATTTCCACCATCGAAGAGGTTATCCACCATGGCATTCCATTCGGTGAGTGGTGTGAAGGAAAGCGCGGGTGAATGCAGCATGTGGTATCTGGTTTACCGCACCGATGACTGCGTGTCAAAATTCATCCATTGTTGCCATTCATAGTTCGGTTTTTTTTTTTTTAGGTGGACCAGCAGAGAATCGTGACTGGTTTGAGAACGCCGATGACATGGAAATCTACAATCGCTATAATGACAGCGATAATTTTGTCCCGCGAACGCGTAATTTGCGCAGAGTGGTGACGGGCGAACGTGTCTTATTGGCGAATCGCATGTTCATGTTGCAGAACCGGAACGTGGATCAATTGTATGGATTTCCGGAGAATGTGTTCTCTAGTCCGGTGGAAATGATTGCAAAGCGTGGATTTCCGTTTCTGGGTCGGTTCAACGCATTAATCCGTAGGATGAAGGATGGTGGGTTATTTAGCAAGATTGACAATGATTTTCGATATCATTACGATGTCCTTGTCAGAATAAAACAATTGAGGGCCGACTATCAAGGTTTGTAAAGAGATGGATTATGTTCTCGAAATTTTTTAAAACTTAAGTCCCTCATCCTTTTTCTCACCCCTCTCTAGAGGCAGTAATTGTATTGACGATTCACCACTTGGAGGGCGCCTTTTCTTTTCTCATTTTTGGAATTTTACTCAGCATCGTGGCATTCGCTGGCGAGCAAATCAATTACAGATATTTTCATCCATGGTTGTGCCGGAAGTTCAGGGAAACGGAAGAAGAGCCGGTACGCAAGAAGAACACGAGGAAAAAGAGGCAAAATCTGGATGTAGTGAGAACCGTCATCGATGTTCGAATGGAACAGATACGATTTACCCCCGTGAAGAGGAGAAAGATTCAATTGAACTGAAGTGAGTGGCCTCGGAGGCATGGACAAATTGCAAAATGTGAAATATATGTATGTGTGTGTGCTTGACATGAGAGACTCATCATCCGATGAGTGAGCAATGGAAAGAAATTTAATGATATCTGGTTGAATTTTCCGGTAGACCTTGGGGATGAGTGGAATAAATAAAAATATGGTTGTGATGTGTATTTACTTAACGTTGTGGGTGTAAGCATATTTATTTTTAAATTAAAGATACAGCTAGTGGTGGTTCGAGTCCTTGAGTGATGGTAGTTGGTAACTTTTTTTCGATTAATTGTAGTTATTGGACTTTTGTATATCTTAAGGACGACCATGTTCGTTGACAAGGAAGGAAAAATTAAAAAAAAAGAAGGTTAATCAACATAGTTCAAGATTTTCTAGTAGGTAGTAGGAATGGGGTTCAGCACTTCGGTGTGAAGAATCCAAGACATTATATAGATTTTGTTGCAAGTATTATCGTTGCAATAAGTTTTTGTACTTCGAAATATGTTTTAAAACGAATAAGTCTTATTTCTTATTAGTTTTAGACGCTTTAAACTCCTAATTTGTTCACAATTATTAAGTAACTTCGGTAGGATCGAAAACTAAGCTTCGCCAGACACTAGTGCGACACTAGTGTGGGAGAAGTTATAGTTTCCGTCACTCTTTCTAGTTTTCATTAAGGATCTCTTGTCTTGTCTTGGCATTACACCCCAGCACCCCAGCGATACATCAATGGACGTGAAACAAAACTTATAAAATATATTAAGCTCATTGAATTACAACAGCATTATTTAAATGTGGTAAATCTTATAGTTTAATTCAAGGATTCCAAAACACAATGCGTCATGAATAGCGCTTGCATTGTCGATTTAGGTTTAAAAGCCTATTTAATTCAACTTGTGTAAGAATTGAAGCCAAATAACCTACCACAACGTCTAATTTTTGGTGAATGGGCCTTAGAACACCTCCATAAAAATCCATTGTTTTATCGAAAAATTGTGTTCAGAGATAAGGCGCATTTCTGGCTCAACGGATACGTAAATAAGCAAAATTTCCCATCTGGAGTGATGAACAGCTACATGTCATACACTGCTCGTCATCAGGTTAGCACACCCCTGCTTTTAATAGTTTTCGCTCATTTCTAAAAAAAAGTAAGAAAGCTAAAATTCTAAAAATTCTAGCGATTATTAAAAAATCAATTTTCAAATAAATAAAACAAAATTTAGTGTTTCTCTATTTGTCAATATTTTTTTATAATTTATTTTCGAAATCAACTGAAAAATTAAAAATTTAAATTAGGTCATCAGGTTAGCACACATTACTTTTTTTTAAATTTTTTTAACTTTTTCAGGTAAGAACTTATTTTTAAACTTATAAATTAACTAATTTAAACATTTTTTTTAACAATTTTAATAATGAGTCGATCCTCCCTTGTTGAGAATCATCTCATAGATCCGAGTGGGAAGCGATTCGTACAACTTTCCAATATAATTCAAGGAAATGGCTGACCAAGCGCTTTTAATGCCTTCAATTAATTCCTCTTTGGTAGAATATTGCCTGCCAGATTCGTAACCTTTGCGAGCCAGCCATCCCCATACGTTTTCTATTATATTGATGTCCGGTGAGTAAGGCGACCACTTCAATAAATCGACGTTTTGTGCTTCAATCCAAGACCCAATCACCCGGGCAGTGTGAATCGGAGCATTGTCGTGTTGGAAACGTCATGGCACATTTCCAAATATATTTTTAAAATGGGGAAAAGCAGTTTCTAGTACGTTTTTATAAGTGTTTGCATTCATATTTGTGTTCAAAAATTGCAGCTCGCACGTACCATAGTAGGAGATAGCTCCCCACACCATCACACCGCCCACACAACTATGAAGTCGATCCAACTGATGTTCCTCCTTCCGAAGATCATGGAAATAATAGTTGTATCCATCGGGTCCTTCCAAATTAAATTTCTTTTCATCCGAAAAGACAACATAGTGCCAATCAGATTTCCAGGCCATGTGCTCTCGTGCGAAATTTAATCGCATTTTTTTTCGAGCATCGTTAAGTGGTGGTTTTTTCTTTAGTTTTAATCTTTTCATTGTGGAGCATTCCTTATCACCCTTTGAACAGTAGATAAGCTCGCTTTAACACCAACATTTGCCCTGATCTTTACGGTAGATTCATGAGAGTTGGATGCGTTTCTCAAAATTGCTCTCTTATCAGCATCGGAAATCACTTTATTATTACCGCCTTTATTATTTCGACCATATCCCGACTTATTACGTAAAAAATTGTATATCACTTTTCGACTTCTGCCAACTTTTTTTGATATTTCACTTATTGAAAGCCTGAGCTCTTTATAAACTTCGATTTTTGCTTTCTCTTCAACCGATAGCATTTTTCCTTTACCCATATTAAAAAAAAATAGATCACTTGAGCAGTTAATAAAATTTGGTGCCAATACGTGTTCAAATTCCGAAGATAAATGAAAGACAAGGTGCATGTGCTAACCTGATGACGCAAAAATTAAGCTCATATTTCCATTAAAACTAAAAGAAAATAGCAAAAACCATATAACGGTACATTGTTATTGCATGTTCTCTTTGCCAATGATAGTACATACAAAGATGAGAAAAAAAGAATACAAAAAAGTAACTGCAAGTTATCAACAACAAAATCAGAAGCAATCGTATTAGGCTGATGAAGCTGTGCTAACCTGATGACGCGCAGTGTACTTGAATAACCGATGCATGCTGAAAAAATGACAGCGTGGTGTGGTTTATGGGCCGGTGGCGTCATCGGTCCATTTTTCTTCAAAGTCGACCGTGGAAGAAACGTTACCGTCAACGGCGAACGATAACGAGTCATGATACGCGACTTTTTTTTGCCCCAGTTGGATGAATTTGGTGAGCAGCTTATCTCTCGGAATGCCCTGCTAATTGCCCGCCAATATCATGCGATTTAACGCCTCTTGATTATTTCTTGTTGGGTTTTTTAAAATCGTTAGTCTATGTTAACAAGCCGAAGATGATTGAAGCCTTACAGGATAATATAACACGCGTAATTCGTGGAATACATGCCGAAATGCTCGAAAAAGTGACCATTTGAAACGGAGCCGCGGACAATATTTAAATGAAGTTGTCTTTAAAACGTAAATGGCAAAGGCCTATTTATCGATTACAATAAATATTTTAAAAATATAAATAAAAATTTTAAATATTTGATGCAAATCTGAGTGTTTTAATTGATTTAAGAAAAACTACGCTTTAAAAAATAACCGTTAAAAGCAATAATCGACTTGAAGTCAGTTGCGCTAATCCTTTTCAGAAATTCAACTGTAATACTAGCAAGGGCAGGATTCCTAACCACCCAAAAACATTTTTCTCAAGTATAAAATAAAGTAATTCATTTCCCATCTGAACAACACAATGATTACAATTGCCAAACTTAGGTTTCCTTCCTCAATACAAATTACAGAAAAATAAAACGCACGTCAATAGACATCTCCTAGTTCCTTATTCTTACATTTTCCTAATACCCGCGCTGTGCGCAAACACTATAAGGCGTTTAATAAGCCTTTAATAAAACAAAAACCAGTATAATTTTCGTCCTTGTCCATAAAATTAAATTTGGTTGAAATTCGCAACTCTGACATTAATTTCCTGATGACTGTGTTCCACATTCAGACTAATATAAGATCGTGTCTTTGAGCGTTCATGTTTTCTCATCGATTTTCTGAAAACAATCGGCGACCTTCGCCTGAAAACAACCCACCACCATCTGGTTCTGAGTAACGAATCCCATTGTGGCATCGAATGCTAATGACAGCATTTGGCCTCAAACAATGATCCTATGTGTTTCTTGCCATGGAACACCCCATAATGCCAATAAATACATCATTGCACCGAGCTCTCTGTACGAGTAATTAATTGCATTTCAAGTGTTCATGATCCAACATCTCTGTGTCATTCGCATACCCGAAATGTTCAATCGGGCAATGCAGTACAACCCGATGCAAATTCATTTGTTAAGTGGCGCCACTTAAGAACCCACGTATAGGTATATATTCCTTTTAACGATGGTCATGAATAAACTAAACTAAATCGCTGAGGGCACACACATCGGGCGAATTGGGCCATTTAATGACCTAGAAGAGATGCACTCTATACAATTTTCTGTTTACGTTGAAATAGTCTGCAACCCCCCCTCGTTCGATTGTTGCCACTATTTCTTCTCTCGTGGCTATATGAATGTATCTGCTTGGAAACATGTTGGGGATACATTAATAGTATTTAAACTCCCACCACAATTCAGTTACAAAGATTAAGCTATTAAACTCGGGAAGAGCCAGAGCCATAAAACGGTCGTATACAGTGCGCTTTGTTTTGGTTTACTGTTGGACGGTGTTCGGCGGGAGACTCATTCTTTGAAGGGGTCTTAGAACATTGGGTCGCAAAACGATCGAAGATTCAATGAAACATATTTTTATGGGATGAACCAATGTGCAAAACGTGCCTTTTCGAAGCTAAGAGTATAATGAGGAAATTTGTTTGCCTTCGTGCCGCCAACAACGGGACATTTTTAGCAGCAGTGAATATGACACTATTTCGTCGGGCTAAGTTGTATGTGACATATGGATATCACAATACACATATGTCATATGCATAAATGTTATTAGCTTAGGGACATTTTCTTTAGAGTTATGACGATTCCTGAATTAATTTCTGCGATGCTATTAAAGTTTGCTGGGGTAGTAGAATAGTAGAGGCTATTTGCAACCTCTTAATTTGGCGTTAAACACACATTTACAAAACGTTATGGATGTAAGGTGTTTTTATGTGGATATGCATGATTATAAAATAATTTAGACTTCAGGGATCATTTTCTATCACTTTTGTAGTCTTTCGGTAAGGTTTGCTATGACGGGTTGATTTTAGCTATGCGTCAAGAGCAACATCTGTAACTTTTGTTTTGTCATTTAAATTTTATTTTCAAAATCAGTGTCCCTTGCCACAACCTGCCGGATAGACTAATCACTAATCGATGCTTGGCGACAAGATACGAGACTAATTAATATCCTATATGTTAACATTGCTTTTTAATGTGCTTCAGCAAATTCCTTACGTAGGGGACTCTCAAGCAAAAGATTACTTTAGGGTTTATTGATCGAGTTCAAAATCAATTAAGGTTGCGTTGAATGATACTGCTATAGCAGTCAAAACAAAGGCCAAAGACTAGGTCGCTGTACACTCAATGGTTTATGCCGAAGTTCAACGATTCGATTAATCGCAACTAATGTGCTGAGTGTCTCCCGCCCACCTGTAAAAACAAACTTATTTGGAGGATGCTCACAGATCAACAATAGGCCTTATTGTATAAAGCCAACCTACTCCTCCACCTAGCCAAACATCAGGTCGACATTGCCCTCCTTCAGGAACCTTCGATCTTAATAGCGGTAATTTGCGGAATCCGAATCATTTATTATTTCAAAAGCATCACCGTTAATGCCGTAGCTGCGTCAAGGCATCGTGCATCATTAATTTTTATACCCCTGTACTGTGGGAGGGGAAAGACGCAACCCTGTTGGTCCTATGTACAATTCTCTGTATTTATTTTTAAGCTCTTCGCATTTCTTCTTTACATGCGACTTCCATTTTAATTTTGCACCAAGTGTCATTCCGAGATATTTCGCTTCATTTGCTAAAGAGACTCGACCCGTATTTAGAAATACAGGCAAAATGTTTGTCCGTTTATACGAAAAAGCTCTCGTTAAGTGCTATCCGCCAGGATTTTGTCCATTCATTAACCTAGTTAAGGGCGTTTTGACATTTTTATTTGTTTCCTCTATTGTTGAGCCAATTGCTAGTATAGCAGTATAGGCAGCAAACGTGGCAACTATTGTATCGTTTGTTTTTTGTAATATCACGTATAAACAAGAGATACAAGGAAGATTCCTTCTCCTGGCAATATTTCTTTAAACTCTGAATATTCGTTTCCAAGTTTCACACGGTAGAGTCTATGCCTATTGTATCTAAGATATGCCTATATTTTTTTCAGGCAGAACTTGTGTTAATTTGTATTAAAGGCCTCTATGTTAAACCTTGCCAGAAGCTTGCGACACGTCAAGAAAACCCAAATTGGTGGTCAGGTAAATGGTTCGTAGGCGACTGTAAGATTTTATTTCAAACGGTGATTTTCCTGGTCTTGGTATGTATTCTAATCTAATTGTTGCATTCATAATGTAGAGGAGTTTAGTTAATGCTTTCCGAGGCAACATTTTAAAATCAGGTCATAGTAATCAGGTCATAAACCGGAGCGTTTTTGGACTTTAGTTTCTGCATTTCCCCTTTACACTCGGCAATACTTGCATATTTAACTATATAATTATCGAATGTAGTCCCGAATAAATTAATGTTTTAATTTTGCGCTGGTTTAAATGGTTTCTCAAGAAGGGAGGCAAAAACAACTGTTTTGTCCTTACGTTTTGAGTTACCCTAAATGGTGGCACAGCGTTTTTTTTCCATTTCATGACTTTAATTGCTTTCCAAAAAGAATAATCCAACTCTTTCACAGCGCAAATAAATTTCTACTACATGGTTTTTAAAATGTTTTATCGGATTTGTAGCAAGTTACTCAATCGGTTTAGGTGTATTTTATCTTGCGGAGCACGACTTTGGTGCCATCTTTTACCAGCTTTTACTTTTTGTTTAACCAAATCTTTTATTTCCCGTGAGTACTTGATATGACTGTAGCTCACTATTTTGCGTTGTCGAGGAGTATTATTCCATGCAGATTTTTGTACGGTATTGATAAAGGAGTCAAAGGCGACTTCTAGTTCCAATGGGGATCTTACCGATACACCCACTCGAATATTATTTTTAATGTCGTTTTTGAGCCTACTTCAAGAACTGAACTGGAGAGAGTTCGCTAAGGACCGGGCTACTTGAAAAAGCTTATTTGTTGAGGCATTGTTTCATATCCAAAATTTGATAGCACCACCCTTTTTCACTGTGATCCATTAACGTTTTTTTTGTATGTTTTTGTAAATTCTTTACTTACTTACTTTTTTGAGTACCAAAAAACATACATTAATTGTCCATAATTAGGGCTGCGTTTGGCAGAATCATTAAGTCCAACTGATGACGACACTCAGTAATAAGGAGTATTAAGCTACTCCTCACCGATATAGCATCAGTTTATTTATATTCTTCGAATATTTCAAGATAAACGACTTTTCAATCTAACATTCCTTTAAAACTTAACCCTCCTTACCACAAATACTAAAAGCTCAAGCCTCTACCCCCAACTAGGAAAATACCAAATCCATCTGTTCGTACGACATAACGCACATGATATGAGTACTATCTGAACCATAAAACTCAATAAGTTCATATCCATTCCCGTGAATTTTTCATAGGAAACAAGCTGCTTTGGCTAATAAATAAATTTCATTTTTATGCGCCACCATAAATGAGTCGTAACTCCCCGTCGTATCACATATATCTCTGCGGTGGTGCCACTTGCGGATCACTATGCTTTTAAAGCGGGCGGCCGGCGGGTGGTTGTGCAAGCCCTGTAAGTCTAAAAAATGTAAACAACTTTATTACACACCGTCAATGTTAGTTTTGAGTTTGAAAAATTATTACGACTTTTACAACGACTGCACGAAGGTCAATGTTTCTTTCAGAACGGACGACTTTTTGTCTGCTTTAAGCAATTTAAAGAAATTTCATCCGCAGTAGACTAATGGGCGCGAACGCGTGCGGGTATGAGTAATTGGCAAGGAAATTGGCTATCCCCCCAAATCAAAGACACAACCAAAAGATAAAAGATACAAAAATGCGCTAAAAATACGTTCGCCCTTTTGTGTGTTGGATTCCCTCTACGTTCGGCCTGAGAATAGAACGCTTCACATCCATATGGTCGCCTTGTGGCAATGATGGTGATAGTGAGTCCAATTAAGACCGCGTCGCAAAAATACACAGAAAATAAAATCAAACAGAAACCTATAAAACAAGAATACAACAAGATACAAGACGAGAAAAACAAAACGTCCCATGAATGAATCGAATTGCGGGAATACTCCAACACGCTTTGCGCCCTCGAAAAAAGTATCTATCAATGGTGTTGCAGCGGAATGGTGTAGTTTGTTTGTGGCAGCACGATGTTTATCGGTTTCATTGGCAAATAACATACTCGCTGCATATGCAGAGTAGCGGACTGTCTGTCTGGCTCTGACTCTGGCTGTTCTTGCTCATGTATCAGGTCGGATTACTGCACCATCGCGTATGGCTCGGGGGTATATTGTCTCTGGGTATAGTAGTGTAGTGTCACATTTGACAATGGCATCTAGATGCAATATTTATGGAAATTTCAGTTTTTTTCTCTCTAGGGTTTTGTTTCTGTTTGTTTTTGTTTTGCTGAGAGACAGGTTTCAACGAGTTAAGGTGCCAGAATTGTAGGACAAAACAAATGGTTTGCCTATAAAGGTACATTTGAAATGTTCTCTTCGTGATGGCGTTAAGCCAAGTTTCTTTGATAAGATTTCAAAGAAAACCGACTAGTTTACTTGCCGAAAACTACAATATGTCGGTTTTTATCAAGTTGCTAGATGTAGAAATATGAATACAAACTTAACTATGTTTGTTCGTTCAGGTAATTTGAAAATTGTAATTGACCCATTTTTATAAGACTTTAGCTTAGATATAGTTTCACGGAAATTGGCAGTGTTATGGGTAAGCAACTATCTCGATAAGTACAATAGAAGTCTTTTAGATTTGACTCTGATAATAATATGAACTACTTCGCAATATTTAATGTGTGGACAGTGATATTACTCTCTTAAGAGCTCCTAGCTTTATAACCTAACTACCTTTTTGTGTACTAAACATCTCAAAAAGTGACAATTCTCAGGTTTGATAAGAGATAAAGAACTTAGGAAGGGAAGGTTTACTTTGGATCAACTTTTCATGAACTGTTTTGTAGACTATTGTTTTCAGTTTAACCACCACAGGATCAAATCAAACCGTCGCTATTTCGGCAGTCACAACAGTTTTCTAAATTGTTTAGCTATGAATCCTGCCCTGCAATGAGGCTGTGGTAACAATAACGTTTTCAACTTTCCTGTGAGTGGCCGTCATATTCTGGGACCCGTCGTTGCTTGGTGGATATACATATTTAAAGGATCGACTGTTTCTCTGCATCCCAGTTAAATAATCGGTTTTACTTAAAGTCGAGACGACACATCTATGATTCACACGTCTGTTTGTTGATATTATTCTCATTAAAGTGTTGTTATTGTATTGTTTTGTTAGTTGCTAGTTAGACTGTATGTCTATGTCCTGCAATTGCGTGACGTTAGTTCCCTTAAATGTCAAGGGTCTAGGGACTCTTCTTAACATTAGTGTGTTATATAGCATATCCATAGTAATGTCTTATTTTAATTCGAAATAAATGCTGGGTGCCAATTTCATGCTTTGTACTGGTAACCAACATGACCCCCCTGCCCTCTATCTTAGCTATCTGCCTCAATTTGCAAACCTCAAGTTCTTTGAGGGTTCCATTCGCTCTACATGTCCTAGCCATCTTAGCGCCCAGTTATATTATAGCTATCATACTATACTCTGAATGTTGCAACCACCGACTCCGAATTTCGGAATAATAATTGTTTGTAAACTTTTTTCCTTTCATCATGGTGATGAAAATAATTTCACTGAGAATGTTGAAATTGACAGTTCGGTATTCGGTTTGAGGGTGCGTTGTGGAGTTGCTAATAAAACTCCCTTTATAAAAAGGATATTTCAAGATGTTGACATGTGTTCTTCTTCCAACATCATTTCCCCGAAGTTTTATTACATTTGGTAGAATTTATTTATTGATGCAATTCGCACAAAGTGAAAATATTACGAATTTATAAAATTGTATCGCCTCATTGTATATTGATTCCTGTTATTCTACAAGTATCTACAGGGATACATTTTAAAGCCAAACCCATAAAATTTAGCAAAATATCTGAATATAAAACCCACATTTAAGGGGTTTTATTTTCAGATGTTTTGCGTGATAATAATTCCAAGGCGCTGCTTTAATGGACGTTTTGATAGAATCCTCTTTCCAAATGTATCCTTGAAAAAAGCGAACAAATATCACATTCATGTGCGAAGGCATATAATTGTATTCAATCCCCATTACGCGCATAATACCACTTTCACTTTGACCTTGTATCTGTTTAAAACAAAAAAAAATCACCAGAATCACACGTGTCGTCCCCCTCATTTTGCCGAGATCGCAGGTAAATGACACACTGAAATTGTGCATGTAGCTTCATATCAACACCCACTCAAGAGGGGCAAAACATTCGTATCCTCTGCGTCAGAATGTTACACAACATGGATTGTATTATTTGTGTCTCCTTTTTGTTATTCCTGTTGCGATACTTGCCGCCTGATTGCCATTCCGTGTGATACAGATGGTGATACTGCTGTTGTAAACTCCTCTTGCTTCTACAGCCGATGATGATGATGCCCACCCATTGCAAAAGTGCGGCACGCTCACTTGCGCTCGTATGGCACCATCACCATAATGACCCAATTTCCGAAAATAATCATAAATCCCATCCAATTTTGCGTTGTATCCCTCTGGCTTTTCGGACCTTTTTTTTCTCTTGCGGTTGTTGTTCGAATGTCCCTCGGTCTCTTTTGAATCCGCGTGATGCCCCAACTGATGCTTCTGGTGTTAAAACGCGCACATATGCCCCCATTGAGTACATGCCTGAACAATAAATCACTAAATCACGGACCAAAACCAAACAGATTCACATTTTCGACAGCAATTTAAAATGAAAACAATTTGCAATCTCCAAACAGCAACCCATATTAAAAATACAAGAGAAGAAGAGAGACACAGATCTAATTTGTCTTGAAACCGGAATGATCTACGTCACCACTCTTACCACCCCTTATTTCGTCATTCAGCTCATTGCTTGCAGAAGAACCAATCGAAGCCTATTGAGGTCATATATACTGTGGAACATATTGGATGTACCCAAACAGAAATATCCGAGGAAAAAGATGTAAGAAGAAAAAAACGGGTCATCTTCCCAAACACAATGAAACATGTGTACACTTTTTTTCAAAATTGCGAACAAAAAAATGTTGCTAGCAAAAAGGATGGACACATACTCGCAAAGCTCATAAATGGCATAGGTCGACCCCTGCTGTTAGCATGGGCTATGAGTTTGGAAATAGAAACGTGTAGGATCGGGTAAACCAATGCTGACTAGTTATAAGGGCGCCAAGGTGTATTGACAAATAAATTATAAGAGGCTTGTTACAATTATATTCGGTTAAGGGTTGTTACGATTACTTTAAACTAAAATATAATTAAATTATTTTTAATATCATAAAACATTTATTTAGTTGTTTTAGTATCCTAAATTCAAATATAATTATGTTGTTTGTAGAAGGAGACATTCCACAGCAACATGTCCTCAATAAATGTTTTAAAATTTGAGATAGACTAATGATACTTTTTTACAATATATGTTACAAATTTTCAAATTCAGACCAGTGCCACGCGCACATTTAGAAAAGCGTTATTTTTGGGCAAATTATAAAGAATTTTGAAAATGTGTCTCAACAGAATTTTTTTGGTAAAAGTTTAAAGAAATTCAGCAAAGTTCACGCAAATTATTTAGGCAACATTAAAGGATGTTCTAAATTTCACGAATGATTTAAATTTCCAGAACTTGCCATGGTTTTCGTCTAACGTAAGACTGGTCCAGATCACGACATGATAACCGGCCTAAGTTGGATCATAAGACTGGTCCAGATCACGACATGATAACCGGCCTAAGTTGGATCATATTAATGTGGATATTACGGGTGGTTAAATTTTAAGGGCCGATGTTGATTTCGAATAAAACACAAATTATTTAGGAAATTACTGTCATTTCTTTTTATTATGATAATATTGGTATGGTTCAATTATGTATGGAACTAAATATCGGCCAAATAGCCACCCCGACCTCGGAGGCACAGCTCCATCCGATGGTCCAAATTTTCGATGACGTTGAGGCATAATTGAACTTCTATGCCGTTAATGTGCCGAATTATCTCATCTTTTAGCTCTTGAATTGTTGCTGGCTTATCGACATACACCTTTTCTTTGAAGTCCAACGGTGTCAAATTACATGATCTTGGTGGCCAATTGACATCGCCACCACGTGAAATAACAGGGCCATTGAATTTGTCGCGCAAAATGAGCCACTGTTAATGCCGCCAGCCCATTAACCGTGGGTGCATTGGTTTTTCGACAATCACTCTTGGATTATCATTCGCCCAAATGCGTCAACTCTGCTTATTAACGAATCCACTGAGGTGAAAATGTGCCTCATTGCTAAAGATGATTTTCTTCGAAAATTTATCATCCACTGCTGCCATTTTTTGCCACCATTCTGACCATTGACGACGCTTGAAATGGTCAAGAGGCTTTAGTTCTTGAGTCAGTTGCACGTTGTAAGCGTGTAAATGCAAGTCTTTATGCATAATGTTCATCAACGATGAGTGTGAGAGGTTGTTGGTTGTTGGACACGACGACGAGTTGAGGTGGACGGCTCTTCAGCCTCACTATCGCGAACAGCAGCAATATATTCTTCAGTACGAGCTATACGAGCATGAACTGGTGTTTTCGCGATTTTTCCGATTGTACGCACATTTGGATGATTGAATTGACCGAAAAAATCACGAAGTTCACGATATGCATTTTGATTTGAACGCCCATTTTCACAATAAGTCTGAATAGCTTTAATATCCATCGTTTTAAGTTATTTAAACCCATAGGTATATGCTAACAACTATCCGAGCATTAGTGGAGGAGATTCGACGCGACATCAATGAAATTCAGTCACAATTACGGTCCAATTATAGCTATCATTGAAAAGCCTCATTGAAATTTTACATTTATTTGTTGGGTTTTGTATGAATTGAGTCATTGGCGAGTTGGGGATAAAAGAAAACTTATGGATTTTAAGGCAAGTTTAACCAACATTTTTCCTTTTTGAATTTAAACTTTCGAAGAAAATAACGTTTTGCTTTTCCAGGATCAAGATTTTTTTTTAAGTAATGTTTTGCATTCCACCCAAATAAATCACATTCGTAACAATGATGTGTGTTGACTTCTACCAATCTGTCATTAGCTTTAAATAACCTTAAGAATGTTGTTCGCTCACATTGGTGATTTATATGACAGAATTTTCTAAAGATTGATTTAGCCAACTTCTTACAAAAAATTTCAGTTCAATTCCAATGACGATTTTCAATGATAGCTATAACTGGACCCGTAAACAAAATGGTCAAGAAAATTTCGACAACAGGGTGGGTGAATGGGCCAGCAAAGCTGTAGAGCGTCCATACATAACATACAAAATTTAATTCAAATCGAGTGTACATTTTAAGACAAAACGTTTTGGGAATGTTTATTCTAAGCATAGGTTGGGTTAATTACAATTTTAGATATGTATATTTTTGTTTCATGTCACAGATACTTCCCCATATCTTTTTCTTTTCCTATCGGCGAGGTTTAAATAATGTTCTTACAAATTTATACAAATGATCAAAGCAAATTAATATTCCACGAAGGCTCAGCGTAAATAAATCGGACTTCTATCATAACACATTCAACACGACACAATGTTATTAGTAAGAAACACACATAAGAAGGCTACCATATCATATCACATGTCATCCTTAAAATAAACATAAAGAATTGGCGTCACAAAAAAATTATATGCATAGAATCAGGGAGTATAGAACTACATAGAGTACCCATCCTTTCTTAAGTGGCGCTACAGTCCGGAATGAACCTGGGTCTCAACCAACAAGCCTCTTCAAATAGCGCGGTCCTTAGCTAACTGCCTCCATTTGCGCACTACAAGTTGGTTGAGGTCGGTTGCTACTTGTGCGCGCCACTTAAGGCGAGGTCTTCCTCTACTGCGTCCGACGTCTGGCTGGGAATCGAAGACTCTGCGAGCCTAGGTATTGGTGTCCATTCGTTCTACATGTCCTAGCCATCTTAAACATCCAATGCGGAGTTTTTTGATCGGGGGTATGTCGATGTACAGCTCGTATAGTTCTTGGTTGAATCTTCGTCAACGCAAACGGGACCGAAGATTTTTCGAAAAATTTTCCTCTCAAATCGACCTAGGATTTGTTGTTGTGTGTTGCGTACTTAGTCTTGCCCTCATTTACTAAAACCAATTTTGACCGCTTCTTTCTCTATACTAGCAAACGTGGCTATGACATCACGTTGGGTCCGACCATTGATGTCAATATCCGGCGTATGCTATTAGTTGTACCGATTTTTGAAAATTGTGCCTCTGGTGTTGGGTCGTGAGTTTATATATCTCAACTAAATACACCTACCGTTGATAGTCAAGCAACCATAAAAACACCAACTATTTACAAAACAAAGTCGAAAAAGACAGTCATAGGAAATTACTAGGCATTTTCTACTTCGAGGATCTGAGATATAACAGTTTGCTTTTGCATTAAATACAAACGAATATCTCTTATTTATTCAGTTACCCTTTTATCTTTGAGGTACAGTGCTAAACTTTGAATCTCAAAATCAATTGCAGCGTTTTTATGGAATGCATAAGTATCTTCCTTATAAAAGGAAGAATATATCCAAGGGTTAACTATCTCATTGACATTTTTCTGTCGCACCATTTATCGAACAATGAGCTCCCATGCCTCATCACACAATTTCGCCCTACTTATGAATCCAACTTATTGCGATTCCGCCCCTGTTTTGACGTTACCGCTTTGCTGTTTAAAAGTGAAGACACCATTCGCATAAGTAAAAGTCTCCCATTTAAACAAAACGTTGGCAAAGTCTCTCCTTTACTTTTTTTTCCTACTCCACACCACCTTATCCCTAAGTGCCGATATAAATTGTTATCCTTCCAATAGGGAATTCGCATCGAACAGATAGCACACGTCCGAGATACTCCATGGTAGATGAAAATACCGGAAAAATTCGTGCCAAGATTTTTCATAATGAGAAAAGTATCCCTTTTCCCAACTTCACCATCGTCTCCTTTTTTCCTTTTACCCAACTGATGATACCTATTCTCTTTCCTCGTATCGAGAAAAAATGTGAAAAAGTTTAAAGTTTTCGCCGTAGCTCACAAGAAAAATAAAAGTCGAACAGCAAACAAAGCCAGCCACATAGTAGATGAGGACGGTGGCGGCGCGGTGGAGAAGTAGAAAATGTGTGGAGCGTATTTTGAGATCAGAAGTCGTCCCGCAAACGCCAGGACATTATAAATCCCGACGCCTCAAATGAATACTTGTGGGGTGTTGGTGGATTTTATTGAAAGGTATTTTTAAATAGTGTGCCCTGGATGTGTCCTTGTGTGTTTGGCCTTACAACGGAACATAATGTGGGTTTGGTCGTCAGAGAGGGGACAGGACGACAGAGGCTAGTGCAGGCAGAGAATATTGTTGTCGAAATGACAAATCGGTCGACAGGCAGGGGCAATTGGCAAAGTTTTTCAGTTTATCTAAGTTTACATCTTATGTTGGGTATCTGTAGGTAGTCCGAAGAGAAGCGCGGTAAGACAGGAACGTTTCTGGGTCAAATTGATGGCAATCACTTTTTTTTATGAAAACAGGGTAAATGACGAATCGAATTTAGCAGATATTGGGGAATAAAAAAAGTGTGGCACAAGGAAAGCGTCTCGGAAAACAAATTCTTTGAGCTAGTTCAACCCAACACATCGTTGGGTTAAAAAGTTCTGCAGTATTGGCGGACTGGAGTCAACACAATTTGATTCACCGTCTGGTCCAGGTCTGGATTTGAGTGGATTTAGAGTTGAGATGTGTAGTGGATAACTTGTGACAGCTTTTTTTTTTTAATATTTAGTAAAGTTAAGTTGGTCTTTCTAAATATTTTTGCTAGCGAAACCATGGGAACTAATTGAGCGGTTTTATTTTGCTATTTTTTATTTTTAATACCCGGTTTAGAATTTACAAGAAAAATGCAAATTTATGTAAAAACATTCCAGCTCACAAATTTGGTCGGAAAAGTTAGTGACATGCTGTAAAAATGAGGTAACAAATCAGATGCAAATTTCACTATATAATATAACATTGATTGTGAGATGAAAGTATTGAAATAAGAAAAATACTAAACCAAAATAAAAGATAAAGGATAAACAAAAACAAATTTTACATATAGGAGAGATTGTTTCAAAATAAATCAAATACAAGAATACAATAAATATTAACTCAGTTTCCGTTGTGTTTTGCAGCAACATTTTGATTAATTATGATTAAAGGCAAAGAGCCATTCTTTCCCTCTTTTCGTATAAGATGTTTCAAAAGAATGTTTATATTTGCTTAGCTTTCTGCTAACAGGGCTGTCGGAAATGACGGCCTTTAATATAAAGCCCGCAGAGATGATTTGTTAAGTAACATACACAAAATCATAACCAAAATCTGTTTGATATCATGCCTAAAGAATGGAACCTCAGCATCGCTGCCCGATCCACAAAACAGGAGGCACTTTGAACCGTACCAACTAAGGAATCATAAGTATCCCTAACATCGCCTATGAAATTGTATATGCAGTAATATGTGAACGCCAGAAACCTTTTACCAACAAACTGATCGGCCCTTATAAGTTTGGTTTTAGACTAGGATAGTCCACAACTGATCGAATGTTTACACTTCGGCAGATCCTGAAAAAAATCTACGAAGTCCAAACACATTCGATACCAAAAAGTAGTTTAGGCAAAACGATGCGTTGTCCTGTGATTTCATTAATTTGATTCTTGAGAGTATTGTGCAAAACTCCCGAGCCAACTCAAAAATCGGTGACATTACTGGTCGGACTCAACGTGATGTCATAGCCACGTTTGCTAGTATAGGGAAGGAATGGGCAAAAATGGGTATGGCGGTTATTGAGGGTAAGACTAAGTATATTCTGAAATGAAACACAACATTGAGGAATTGGACTGAATCTCACCATTGTCAGACATTAATTTTATGTAGTACGGGACTTTTTCTACCTCGCTCCGCTGTGGAATCTGACAACAACCTCTAGTCAGAAATTAAACGAAGAATAACTCTTGCCATCTGCCGTTTCTTCGGGCTAACAAGGCAATTCAGTAGCAAAGCCCTTACTTAAACTATTAAGGAGATTCTATATAAGTCCCTGATCATCCCAGTCCCGCTCTATGGCGCTAAAGTAGTGAACATTATCAGAAGTGGATGAAAAAATCCTTAGTCGATTTGAGAGGAAAATTTTTCGAAAAATCTTCGGTATCGTTTGCGTTGACTTGCGATGGACACGAAGGTTCAACCAAGTACAATAATGTGAGCTTTACAGTGATATACCTCTAGTCAAAAAACTCCGCACTCGACGTTTAAGACGGCTAGGAAGTGGAACGAAAGGACAGCAATAGTCCGGCTCGCGGAGTCTTCCAAGTCAGTTGAGGAAGACCTCGCTTTAGTGGCGCGCACAAGTAGATCTATATCTACTATCTCTATATATATATATATATATATATATATTTATATGCATCCATAATTTTGAACAATATGGATGGAATGGATTATGCATTTTTATAGCAGGTGGTATGAACAACTGGATGTTTATAAAAGATTGTTAAGGGTTTCTCAAACAATAAGCTCCAGAGAATGGACTGCATTTAAACAATCCTGATGAAAAATACCTTTAAAACTTTAAAACAAAACAGATGTTAAACAGGCATAATTATACTGTAATTAAATAATTCTTTTGGAAGATCTATAGATCCTGCATTTTGAACTCTTATTATTTTAATTTCTTAAATTTATGGTTTTGGCTAACAATGCACATTCTCCCGGTCAACAGGCGAAGATATGACCACTTCATTGCGCCCACCCACGCCTGTTTCGACTTAGGATTACTCAATGCATGAAAATTATGAATATATGAATTTAGAATTTTATCTTTGAGTTTCAAAACTTAATATACATTGAAGACACAAGAAAAAGAAAATACCTACCTCAAAACATCCCTGTTGAAATTTGCTTTCATATAAAATACTAAACAAAAATGAAAGATAAAGGACAAACAAACACAAATTTTACATATGGGAGAGTTTGGTTCAAAATAAATCAAATACAAGAATAAAATAAATAGTAACTTAGTTTCCGTTGTGTATTGCAGCAATATTTTGATTAAATTGTGATTAAAGGCAAAGAGCCCTTGTTTCCCTCTTTTCGTATAAGATGTTTCAAAAGAATGTTTATATTTGCTTAGCTTTCTGCTAACAGGGCTGTCGGAAATGACGGCCTTCCCGCCGAGGTTTTATATAAAGCCCGCAGAGATGATTTGTTAAGTAACATACACCAAATCATAACCAAAATCTGTTTGAAATCATGCCTAAAGAATGGAACCTCAGCATCGCTGCCCGATCCACAAAACAGGAGGCACTCTGAAACGTACCAACTAAGGAATCATAAGTATCCCTAACAACGCCTATAAAATCGTATATGCAGTAATATGTAAACGCCTGAAACCTTTTACCAACAAACTGATCGGCTATTATAAGTTTGGTTTGAGACTAGGAACGTCAACAACCGATCGAATGTTTACACTTCGGCAGATCCTGAAAAAAATCTACGAAGTCCAAACACATTCGATACCAAAAAGTAGTTTAGATCCTGCATTTTGAACTCTTATTATTTGTATTTCTTAAATTTATGGTTTTGGCTAACAATGCACATTCTTCCGGTCAGCAGGCGAAGACATGACCACTTCATTACGCCCACCCACGCCTGTTTCGACTTAGGATTCCTCAATGCATGAAAATTATGAATATATGAATTTTGAATTTTATCTTTGAGTTTCAAAACTTAATATACATTGAAAACACAAGAAAAAGAAAATACCTCAAAACATCCCTGTTGAAATTTGTTTCTTATATATATAAGTAAATCGAAAAACTAATTTTAGTCATTATAGTCATTTAGATATATATATCCCGTTAGTAATTTAATATTGTGCCTTTAATTTTTTTCGATATCTATTTTTTGGTTTTGAGAACGCGAGTGTTTTTTTTTTAACTAAAAGGGAAATGTATAAATAAAAGTGTCGCCGTTTTGGGAAAAATAATTGGTTAAGAAATATTTTAAAATACATTTTGTGTCATATCTAGAAAAAATATTGTATTAAAACGCTTTTTACCGGTATATTTAATTTTTCTGTGTTTGGTCTGATCTGTTGATTTGATGATTTGTTTGGCGACCATAATATCAACTCGAAATCCAAGTGTAGGTATCGTGAATACACAAGCAATATTTATACCCTATCCCATAGGGGTATATTATTTTTGATACATAGTTATTAACATTGTGAAATAATTTAGCTAGGTGTACCTTAAAGTATATGGATCGACTCAGAATCGCAAGATGAGTCGATTAAGCCATGCCTGTCTGTCCGTCAGACAGAAAAACCTAGTTTTAGGCCAAATCGTTAAAACTTTTGAAAAGTGTTGGCGCAATATATCTAGACAATCCTAATGTCTAGTCTACAAAGTTTTTTGCCACGGTCACTTTTTTGGGCCGTTTTCAGTAAAAAACGTTTTTCGGTAAAATTTTAAACAAAAAATTTTATGCGAATTAATCGGTTTTGGTAATATAAACATTTTTTCCATATATCATTTTTACCCACGCTAAGTTTTTGTAGGCGTTTTCATACAAAAACCATTTGTAAACCCTAACGCAGGAGAAAAACGTTGTTTTTGGTCAAACCATACAAGATTTTGATAAACTGTCTGAACAATATGTTGCCATAATTTCAATTTTAATATTTCTTTGTAATAAAACCCACATTTAAGGGCTAATCATTTTAAGGATGGGATAGGGTATAAAACGATCCACACAGTGGATTGTAGCCTTCTCATATGTTTTTTTAGTAGTAATTGGAGGTGCGCGATTGACCGGAGTGTGTTTATCGTTGATGGCGTAATTCAAATTTCATCTTTAAAAGTAAACCAGAAGAATGTTGCTTAGCGTTTCTGATTTGGCGAACGAAATAATATTTTATGTAGAACAATTTATTAGCTTTAGATCATTTTAGTTTCGATTGGGCAACGAGCTTAATCGAGTTCTTAATTAAATACTTTTAATATTTTTGAAATGAGAACAACTACCGCTTAAACATTTACGAATTCGTTACTATCAATTTAAAGATTTACTGGCCAATAGCACACTAACCGCGAAATGCCCTTTAGCTGCGTCTACCATCTATCCGGGAATTGAAAGCTGTTTGTTGGAAGTATTACTTGTCATTTGCTCTGCATGTCTTAGCCATCTCAATCAAGTAATGAGTTTTTCATTTCGTAAGATTCGTAGTTTAATTTTCGTTTTTATAGCCCGCTGATTTTAAGGTTAACCCCCACTGAGGCTGATTCTCGGGAAGGTAAATTTAATACCACTGTATTATCCCATAAGATAAATAAATCACAAATTAAGCAGGAGAGGTGAGTCGACCTGGATATCAACTAACATGCCACTCCAATTAGCTCGGTCTTTTGCTATCTGCTTTTTAAATTGATAGAGGTCGGTTTCTACTTGTGACTGCTACTTATCTGAGGTTTTTATGTAGACCGTAAGCGCAGTCTGGCTCAGAATTGAGGAATGCCCGTCGTCATAAACCGTTTTTTGTTAAGAGTCTTGAGCTTAAAACGACCGAGGATTTCTTACTGCTAAATTACCTACATACCCCAAAAAAGCAGTGGTTGCAAAGGTAATCCTTCATTTTATTTCTAACGAAGAGACGTCGTAATGTAGCAGAAGTCTACAAAGATCATTGGCGTATTCCAGTAGTTTCATATTCATATAAAATATTGTTCCCCTGGTGATTTATCGGGAGTTTTACAGAATACTGTCACCAGAATGATTAATCATCTGTTCATCTCTATAAAATCGGTCGTTTTCTTTGTACCCCATAGGTTTTTTTCGAGTATCTGCAGGTGTATAAAGAATGGATCAGTTATTTACATTCCTAGCCTAAATCTTGGCAGGAAGCCAGTCATTTCTGGCGGCCTTGTTAAGCTTATGTTTGGGATGGATCATCTATTATCATTTATTATGCCTTAAAGCGGAAGATTGCTTGCCATCTCCGTAAAGCTCTGCAGACTGGTTATGTTTTTTCCAGTACCTGCCAGAGTATACAAAATGGATCAGTTATGTAGTTAGCCTAAACCATTGTGAAAGAGGCCGATGATCTCGGCAGGAAGTCCGTCATTTCTGGCGGCCTTGTTAAGCATAGGTTTAGGATGGATCATCTAATATCTTTAATCATTTGTTATGTCTTACAGCGGTAGATGGCTTGCTATCTCCGTAAATCTCTGCAGACTGTTTAAGTGGGTCTTCTCAGTTTCGTCTGTGAATTAACTACGACGTTGCTTTGTTTGGTCCTCATTTACTGGATTTTACATTTTACACTATGGTAAAGTTTCCGAACATAATTTGTTTATTTTTTTTTAAATGTCCATGTTCTTCCCTTCACACATGCTAACTAACACACAACTAAGCTTAATAGGAGTTTACTTTCCAGGGGAAGTCAACATCCTGTGGTACTTGTAACTCTAGGTTTTAAGCACTCAAATGAACTCTCAGTTGCATGAAATCTTACGTTTATTTAAACACCCCATTGAATAGCTACACCATAATTAAATAAACATAAAACAACGTTCAACTTACCTCTTTTTCTGCCTCGTGTCAAAAGCAATATTGACGGGTACATCAATTTCCAGATCCTCCACATCGTCAATCGAATTCAGCATCGATGTGTATTTTCTCACCGAACACCGGCTGTTGTTCGGTTCGGTGACCACGTTCGTTGAACTACTGCAAATCACTACACTCACCAGCCAAATCCAGATGTACATGTATGTCCTCTGGATGCTAATCATTGTACACAAGGCTCAAACCAAACCGTTTCCAGAAAAGGATTAATATTTTGTTTGTTGTGCAACCACTGTCGTTTTCGAAACGATTTCTGTGTGAAATGCAAAATTTAATTTTCAAACCGCTGTGTTCGAGTGGTTCGCGATGCCTGATGCAGTTTGGTTGGATGCCGCCTTTAATTGTTATTAATTGGTTGGAGTGGTGGTTTCTGAATAAACCCGCGTTTTGGGATTGGTTCCAAGAAACACACAAAATTTCAATTGGTGAAGAAATTTCACAAATGCACAACCAACCAAGAAGCACCACCAACACCGGACCAGCTGCAAAGGAGCAGCTAATCGGTGGAAGATTATAGTTGTGCACTTCTAAGAAAATTTTAAATTATTTGAATATTGAATATACACAAAGCCAAGTCAGGGTTAGATGCAGCAGTTTTGAAAGTCAATTGATTTGTGAGAAATATGAATGAAGATGTTTTGGACCACCATTGGATTGGGAGATAATTAATGATTGACAGAAACAATACCGAGGTACAATTACTGTAAATGAGCTTGATAATCTTTTTTAGAGGTTTCTTTTTTTTGAAGAATTAAGAAAACCGGGACAATTAATTAAAACGTGCAGTAGTATAATTAGATTTTGTTTGCAACGAAAGACTAGGCGTGGCATTGAAAATGTGCAAATATCTAAATCTATATGTAGGTGTTTTTGCTTATTGTGTATCGTTATTTTTTAGCCATGAAGCAGACTTTTATTAGTTCTCTGTGACGAACAAATCAGTTGCTTAATCTCCACATAATGTATGCTCATTCTAGCCAAAGCAGGTGGAAATATATTTATCGTTTTAAGTTTTAATGAATTTGTTCATTACTTCCTTTGACAAGGAACAATTTGCAAGTGTGTTTGCACACTAGTTTTGCACTGACCTTAGTCACATTACAAAAATGCAAGCACCTCATTTATCGCTACGAATTTGCATTTCTAACAAAAGATTGGACTGCATTGAGTATTATTGTTTGGACGTGCAACGTCAACTCTTTTGAAAGCTATTACATTTATGCAAAGCTTTTGTCATGGTTTGGCTTTTTAAAAAGCAGTCTTATTGCGACGTTAATAAGGGCATTTGCATAAAGAGCATTTTGGATTTTGGAAATGTTTTAACCAATAAACGGTAAGGAACTACACTGAGAGTATCGAAAGGAGGATCAATATAGAATCCTTTATGTATTGAGACTGAAGGAGAATATGCTCTTTTATTCACCGGGGGGATTAGTAATTATACCTATAGCAGCACTGCTGTTTCATTTGTTGATCCCCGAAATCTTGCAATATATATAAACGATTAATTTATTCAGGAATTAATGTATTTTAAACACTAAAGTTTGTTACTAAGCTGATTTTAAGGTTAACTTCCACCGAGGCTGATTCTCGGGAAGGTAAATTTAAACCACTGTGTTATCCCATTAGTGATTATAAGCTCTGAATTTGCTGGTCATCCAATACTCTCAATGGTGATCAACGGTTATACAGTATATCCTTAGTAGTTCAAATAAGGACTTTGTTACTAAATGTCCTTATTGCACCCAAGAAACATTGGTTACCAAGAATAAGCCTTCGTTTGATTTCTGACGAGGTGTAATTGTCAGAATTAATATCAAGCTGGGATATAAAGTAATTCACTAAATCAAAATTATAGTGATACTTGTTGACAAGAGATAGTTGGTCTTGCTCATAGACCAATTTTTTTCCAATTCCTTATATATACTAGCAAACACGACAGTGATATCTTGTTGAGTCCTAATAATGATGTCAATTGTATGAGTATGTTAGTAGAAGTGATATAAAATGACTGTCTTGACTATGAATGGTGAGACCATAGGTACTCCCTGTTTAAAGAACTTGTATTGAGTTTATGCAGCTTTATTACGAAAGGACATTAATGATCCGATAGGATTTAAATCAGATATGTCATATGTCGGACATCGATACAAAGACTCAGACAAGACATCTGCACATACACAAAACCGAACTGTATGAGGCATATAGAAACAAAGATCCAGACAGGACAGGACAAAGCACGTAAACTGCGAGTGTTTGGCAATATTTTCTTGTTTGTGCAGTATAAAAGTTTAGTATACTTAAATAAGAAGAATTTTAGATCTAACCCCGTTTGTAAAAAAAAAGAAATAAGCATGAATTTCTGTATCATATTTGGGATGGTTTACAATAATATACACAGGATTTACCTTGTAGATTGTCTTTTCTACTAAGATTTTTCAAAATTACTGTATGACATAATTCTTTTTGAAAGATAAACAATCTTTTACTTATCAGCGATTTTTCGAAAAGATTTTTTTTAAACACTCTCAAAATATCTGTTGTCCTCTTCTATCATCAATCTTATAATTTTGATAATTCAGAACGCTTTAAACCTACTCTAAATCATCAAGTTAGAGATCAAACAATCCCAAAATGAAAACTCTCACAAATTCATCAATCAAGTTTGGTCTCATGCGAGCATTTCATTTGAAGTTGTTGCGGAATTTTAATGAAATTAGAGCATGACATATTAGACATATTTTAGACATATTTTTGTAGCACAAATGTGTATGAGAATATCCTTCTTTTTTTTTTGTTAAAATATATATATATATATAAATTTTTTCCCAAAGTACCACGTGGAGGACATAGGAAGAAGCACCTCAACCAAACTAATTCTGGTTATGAACCTATTAGGTGGTGTACAAAAATATCGAATGGGAAACAGACAAAACAGTTTAGGATGTGCATACAAACAGCTCTCCAGTAATTTTCAAGCATGTCACTATTAATATCACTTTCAAGAACTGTCCAACAAACTGCTACTCGGAACAAAAAAAAAATGCTCTTACAAGAGAAGTATAGTTGTGATATAAATTGCAGCCTTGTTGCATTGTACCAAAGAGTATAGAACTACATAGAGTACGCATCTCACACAACAAAAATGTAGAGTGCTAATATTGATACCTCAATTGGTATCCTAGCATCAAACAGGAGTCGAAGCATAACGAGCGACGAAAACTCCCCTTTGCACTTCCCGACTGAAAGGCAGCAACAATTTTTTTAGCTGTGATGCGTACTCTATGTAGAACTACATCTTTGATTGTACCAAAGATTATAAAGTCACACAGATGTCACACTGCATAGAGGAAAAATTGTTCTGTGGCGGATCGTGCTGGCACAGCCCGTGCACCCAGTGGCATATGTTTGGAGCACATATTGTTCTTAATGCGTTATATGTATGATTTTATAATCTTTGATTGTACTAAAATTTGGTTTGAAAGAGTTCTCTAAGTGCATAAAGATACTGTTATCAGAAAGCAACGTCACCCACATAGGAAATACCATCCCTTTGCTTCCAGGATGCCTGATAGTTTGGCGGCAGTTTATGCAAGAAAAAATCAAACGCAGACCTACTGCACAGCAGCTTACCGACCACTTCGTCAGTGTGTCCCAATCCTAAAGATTCTTGAAATAGAGCCTTTACGGATATAACTTTGAGGTAGTACGGGACTTTATCTATCTCGGTTCCGCTATTAACTCTGACAACAACATTTCGTCAGAAATTAAACGAAGAATTACTCTTGCCAACCGCTGTTTCTTCAGGCTAAGAAGGCAATTCAGTAGTAAAGCCTTCACTCGAACTACTAAGGAGATCTTGTATAAGACCCTGATCATCCCAGTCCTGCTCTACGGCGCTGTAGCATGGACCGTAGCAAAAGCGGTTGAAGGAATCCTTGGTCAATTCGAGAGAAAAATTCTTCGAAAAATCGTCGGTTCCGTTTGCGAGACTCAACCAAGAACTATATGAGCTGTACAGCGACATGATGGCTTATGCTTAAGGTGACTAGGATGCGTAGAACGATACTCCACCAATACTCCAGCTAGCAGAGTCTTCGATTCCCAGCCAGACGTCGGACGCAGAAGAGGAAGACCCCGCGCGCACAAAAAGAAATCGACCTCAACCAACTTGGAGTGCGCAACTGGAGGCAGTTAGCTAAGGATCGGACTAATTGGAGAGGCATGTTGGTTGAGGCCAAGGTTCATTCCGGAATGTAGCGCCACTTAAGTAAGTAAATCAATAAGAGTGTTTTTTTCTTAGTCTATAGGTATAGGCTTGGATAACAATGAGAAAAAAAAAACGCAAATCGTTGATCTAGCACCACTAAAACTGAAACACGTAAACGCCAACAGATTGCATTTTGGGTTTTCAATTTTAGCTGTTTCATATATTTGTTTGCATAAAAAATTAAATTTGCTTTTCATTTAATCCACTTCTACACTTATTGCAAAGTTTTGATTGTAGAATTGTAAAATTCTCGCTTGCTAAACAGTTTGAGAGTATCGTTTAGAGATTTTATGAAAAAAGCATTGCAAGTCGAAACTCGTCAAGTCATTTATGATTAAAATGAAAACTCCAATTGCATCAGTCTCCTTATTTATTAAGGTTGTAAGAGATTCTTTTATTTTGTTTTTCGGAAAATGTATTATGCTGCCTGAAAGACATCTACATTTCTACAAATGTTAATCTATCTAAAAATGTATTACAAACAAAACATTCTTAACTACCATGGTTTGACTTTGTCTGAATTCCAAAACGAACGTCCACTAGCATTATATTCGACCCTACTCCAAATTCAAGCTCTTGTAATTTTAAAATATGTCCACATAGTTGGGTTTCAACATTTACCCTATCACCCCTACCACCTGGCGTGAACAAAATATAATCCGACTTTTCACACCCAACAAAAATGCTCCACCGAACACGGGCTTTCTAATCCCATCGTGATGGACGAAGCCGATATTCTATGACTACCCTTATATCGTAACTTTAAATCAGCTCTATTTCCTTAAGCCCCTAATTCCTTCACGCAATCCAACTACCTATAACCGACAATTTAAAGCAAAATCCCACTTAAGTATCAGCACAGCACAGTGTGTGTTTCGACCCATCACCACCCACTTAAAACACCATATAGGTACACACCTGCAACACTTTTTAACGCGTAAAAAGCTTCACACATTCTATCAACACAATCAATAAAAAAAAACTCCAACCAACCACCCCCACCAGACAAGGCAAACCATCCTTCAACCAACCCCACCGTTAAAAATCTATTATCCTCTCCGCTTCAGTATCTTATTCACCTAACAATACACGCACACCAACACTCTCCTGACACCGCACGAATATAACGCACTTAGAATACGTAAATACCAAGCGATACGTCCAACTATGTAATGTGTACAAATGGCAAAAATTAAAAAAAAATACAAAATACGGAAATACACAGAATAGGATACACGAGAGCAGCAAAAACACACGCGACCAAACCAATTTGACGAATAAAGAACAACCGATTCAACGACGGACTTGTGAGTTCTGAGCGAACAGCGTAAAATTACGTGAAAAGGAAGCACAATTGTATTGCTCCGAGCAAGGAAACTCCCGAAAAAGCCGACCAGTTGCTGCGGCGACCACGTTGCATCTGCTCGAGGCTTCTTGACTTTTACTCGACGCGTAGAGGAGAGGCCACCCGATCATCCAAGAACAACAACAATAACAACAATCAGATGGCACACACAAAACCGACACAGCACCAGCTCGCACAGCTCACACAACCGACCGACAACAAGATTGAAAAATGATTTGGTGAGAAGCGTAGTCGTCGTAGTAAACTCACACACGACCAAGAGAATGGAGCATCAGCAAGGAGGCAGACAGCTCTAGCAAAAGTCAGAAGCCCCAAAGCCCTACACCAATATAATACTCGTACACCAAACACCACCACCATGCACAGCGAAACGAGCGAACAAACGAGCAAGCGAAACGAGCGAATACAAAAAAAAATGAACAAAAAAAAACAATTCCCAAGGCGTCTACGACGACGTCGTCAATGGTCTTTCTCCACTCCATCTATTGGGGGGATGAACGCTGAACAGTACTGGCCTGGCCTGCCAGGGCAGCTGGGGGATCCAATCCAACCGACACACAACATCGTCGTCGTCGTAGAACCTTAGAACATCGCACGACGTTGACATCGACTCCGACTATACATAGACAACAACGACGACGGCGACAGTCTGCGATATTAGATTTTTTATCGGCTCTTGGGTATTCGTTTCTACAGTTGTTTGGGGGTCGCGCATCGTATGTCATCTGTGGAGCCTGCCACACCACCACACCACCGAGGCACCCCGCTAAACAAATGTAATGAGGGTGGCTCAATGTCTTGTGTGTGCAACACCAATTGCAACATGTTGCTCAACATGACCGCAACATACACTATTCGTATGGGGGAGTGGACATTGGTTCACACGAAATGGGTTCGTCTATCCGGTGGGACGGGGTAGGCCAACACAGCAATTCGTTTGCTTAATATTTCCACGATACAAAAAAAAAACAATTCGCAAGGGATTTCCCGGAATTCCCGGTCAGCGAATTTTCTCCCGCGGGTGGGGGTGTACGATCATTGTCTACCTGTCCGTTTGCACGGTTTCGGTTACAATTCTCAGGAGAACTCCGCGCTACCGCCACTAAGGTGAGTGGACTCCTCGTCACGATAGCCACAGAGGAAAGCGAAAGTACTTTGTCAACGGAATTGATTTTCTGGCATTCAACTGAATTACACGCGACGCGGGTTCTAAGAGGGGCCCTAGTGAGATATATGTGTTATCCAAATAAAAGATTTAATTGCAAATTTGGACATGGTCCAAGTGAATGTTGGAAAGTTACTACACAAAGGAAGACGGAACCGCTTTCCCAAAAACACTTATGCGGAAGCCATATTTTTGTTGAGAGCTCTTCTCGCTCTTTATATGGGTTCCTCTTGATCCCAATATTTTATCTCTGCTCGGGAAATCCAGCTGAAGCTGTGATTTCAAATTTATTTTACACCTTATGCTCAATGTATCAGATGGAATTATCAGAATGCTTTAAGATGAAGTCAATAACCTAGGTCAGGTAGATTGTGATGATTTAAATTTAAGATACAGAGAAACACTAGAAACGTGATAGTCACACAGGTTTGACAGTGTAACGGTGTGATTTGATGCGATCATGGGTTAATTGACCTCGGCACAATGACACGACTTTGGGGAGGATGCCTTCTGGGTGTCAATAACCTGTGTTAGAGTTATTAAGAAATATGGACTTTAGCAGGTTCATTGGCATGGAAATTAAAGCACTGCATGCTTAGAATTCGTCAAGGTATAAGGTGTATTCCAGTTAAGGATCCCTTCGAAATATGTTGACGTTATTTAAGTACTGAGCTTGAGTCTTAAAATTTGTTGGATCTCCTCACGCCTTATACTTAAATAGCTGGTAATTTTTAACTAATATGAAAGGGATTTGTCATTATTTAACTCTTTATTAATGCAGTGAAGTATGAAATACATCATAATTAAGCAGGGCTTAGCTATTTCTCTATATTTCTGTGTACTTCTTGCACGATGGCGGGGCTATAGTTAAGCTGATATAAGCTCATCTTTACTGCTAGCATAATTTTCAGAACATCACGAGAGGAGGGTCAGTCTAAAATCAATCAAGTGTTGCTACGGCTGGGAATCGAACCCAGAACTGCGCGGTAGTTCATTGCACTAGCCATCGCGTCACTGAGCCCGTGAAGTAAGTGAATTGAAAATAAAAAAATGTCTGCAGCCATTGAGGACCTGAAACCTAGTTTATCAATTTATTTGTATTTGCAAAGTTATTTTTTAAGCACAAAGAACCACTGTACCACTGCCGAAAAAGTTCCTTTCTGTTGAAAATATTGTTCCATTTAATCCAACACTTAAAGCTGATTAAGTTCAATTAGGCTTTTGTTGAACTTACCCACGACTCCTAAATATGTCTGTTCTAACCTACTTACATACAATTCCGTGTGTACCTGAAGCAATCTTACCCAATTGCTTTCAGTTCTGCACTCAGAGTTGGGTGAGATCAAAATCTACTGGTGCTTCCACTTGATGGTCACCCTACTCTACTCAGTTGGTACCCTGGTTGGGAATCCATTGCTTTAGTGTTAGTGGTTTCTTTACACTGTCGTTTCATATTCCAGCCATCTCTGACTCCTAATTCATAGTTTTTGTTACTACGGGTATGGCATTACTTCTTACTTAAGTGGCGCTATAGTCCGGTATAAACCTGGGCCTGCCTTCCCGGTTGCGAACCCCAAGTTGGTTGAGGTTGATTTGTACTCGTGAGCGCCACTTAAGTCGAGGTCTTCTTTTACTGCGTCTGACGTTTGGTTTGGAATTGAAGACTCTGCGAGGCGGAGTATTGGTGTTCATTCATTCCACATGTCCTAGCTATCTTTACAAGGGGTATGTCGCTGTACAGCTCGTATAGTTCATGGTGGAATCTTCGTCTCCATAGCCATTCAACGCCAATGCGCCCGAATCTCTCAAATCGACCAAGGATTTCTTCATCTACTTTTGATACGGTCTATGCTTCAGCACTGTAGAGAATGACTGAGATCATCAGGGTCTTATATAGGATCTCCTTAGCAGTTCGAGTCAGAACTCTACTATTGAATTGCCTTATTAGCCCGAAGTGGTTGGCAACAGTAATTCTTCGTTTAATATCTGACTAGGTGTTGTTGTGAGAGTTAAGATCGGAGCCGAGATAGATAAGATTCCGTACAACCTCAAAGCTATATCTGTCAATGGTGACGTTCTGTCCAATTTGTCGATGATGTGTATTCTTTCGTGATGACAGCACATATGTACTTAGTCTTGCCCTCATTAACTTTTCGGGAGGTTTGCACAATCCTCTTAAAAATCAAGTTAAGGAAGTCACATGACAGCTCATCGACTTGCCCATCGATGAGGTCTTTTCCGATCCTGATGGAGCAGCGGGAATTCTCCATCGTCATCGTACACAGACGGACGAGTTTGGGCGGTATACCAAAACTTGCCATGGCTCTGTATCTGTATAGTTCGTCTCTATAAATGCTGTCGCAGTGGTGCGAGTCGATGTTAGCCCCTCGGAATGTTCGAACATAAAAATACTGGATGCGTGACTCTTGTCTATCGAAGTGTCATCAATTTGGTTGACCGTTTGTTGATCTGGAGACCACCATGTCCCCTTACGGATATCGAGGTGAGGAAACTGTGTGCTAGCTATAGTGGCATTTCGTTTTGTAGCGAAGTCAATTAGCCTAAGTGCGCTGCCACACGTGTTGTCTGGCTATGATTTTCGACAATACTGCCAAAGATGTCTTCTCTACCTACCTTTGCGTTAAAATGTCCCAGCACGATTTTAACATCGTACTTCGGTAGTCGCTCATAGGTTTTGTCAATGAGCTTGTAGAAGCAATCCCTAGGAATATCATCTGTTTCCTCCGTCGGGGCTTAAGCTCATATAAGCTTTTGTTGCCTTCGGCTTCTTGACTAAGTCTGGGACTTATAATAAATCCGCATCCGAATAATCGCTGTTTCTACTCACTCACATGCTTTTTTTTCTTTTGTTTTGTAATGGGTTGAATTCGAGCATACAGAATTTAGAATCATACAGAAGCTCCTTTCTGGGTTCACTTATCATCGAATGTCAGAATCAAACAAAATCTAGAGTTTGCAAAAATTTACGAAAACAATTCCTTTTAACTTGATTGTACAAGAGACTTTGATCATTTATTCTCAATCATGACACTCATATTATCTAAAAAAAATTCCTCTCTACTTTGCTTTGCACTTTAATCGAAGTGCTGGGGTGTGGGATGTTAATAAAATAATGCCGTAACAAAAGCAGTAACAAATCCTTTTGATACCTGGCGACGTCTTTGATAAGCTAGGCCTGTCTGAATAACGTGAAGCTTTCTCGGTACCGTCATGGTTTCATAATGAAATTCATTTGCGACACTACATCAACTGATCTCATGAACATTGTATATATCCTTTTAAGTTCTTCTTACAATGCGTTGAAGGTCTAGCAACAAAGCATCTTTTTTTCTTTTGCTTAATTCTGCGTTGAGACCTTACACACCGAAATTCCAATCTTTATAATAACAAAAGTATCAAAGACAAATATAACAAATGTCAGACCACTAAATCACACTCAACATCCGTAACCACTTTGACAAAGTTCAGCTGACAACTAACCAACTGTTCAAGTCTCAGTTTGGAAGAAGAAATCGCCTGATGGCGCTTCCTCGTCATCGCACATCATCATCATGATTGACATTCCTGTGTTGATTGATGTATGCGCTGGTGGTAACTACCATCATACCTAACCAGCACCCGAGAGAGCGGCATAAAGAATGCCCATCAAGATGCTGCGCGCGGTGATAATCGCCCCTCCGCAGTCATTACGATCGTCACTGATTAATACAACAAGCAAATAATGTTACCAACTTCTGTGGCCGACCATAACCTTCGCATTCGTCCCTGATTGGTGTTCGCTGATGAGGTTTTGGCATTAATGCCAAAAACAGACGAAACAACAAGCCAAGCATCCTGAGGATCGTTTAAAATGCGTGATGAAACCTAGTGATCTCAGCGCGCACTGATCGCGAAGTATCTTGTTTGTTTACTCGCATGTTAACAACGCAAAAACAATTTCAGTGATGATCTTTTCGGCCCCCTGTCCATCCCTGCCTTACACCCTTACTATACCTATCTATATATGGAAAGAGATTTTCGGAACCATAACTGACTAACTGACAAAAACTGACGAAAAAAGTTACAAAGTCAAACGCGTTTCCCAGAGTTCTCTCGCCCTTTATCTCTTGATCAGCTCCAGAGGCCGAAACTAAATTATTCCACTTGCATTCCCGTAGTCAGGTACCAACTACAATGTATTACAATTGATTCCTTCCGCTGGCTTGGTGGCTAGCTGGACCTTAGTCCTCATCATGACATGGTAATGATCACTTGTCCGAACCTCACGCAGATGGAATTTCTGGCACACGCTTTACTGGCTCTACTCGAAACGGAATCCACAGCGTTGGGTTTGGTCTTGACTTTTGATTTCGTATGCATGTGTAGACCTCATTTACCGGAAAAGGAATTCCGAGGTTTTGCAACGCCCCACACGTATGCAGGCGCGAGAGAGAAAGAGCGCACGATAAGAGATAAATTAACGAAATTATAAGGTTTTACGCGGCCCTCAATAGCAGTTAATTAAGTGCTTATTTATGCTCCTGCTTCGAAAGTTAGTTCTCCTTTGTTGTGTAGAGAATTGCGGGCCGCACATGCCGGCATAATTGAATACGACAGAGGGGATAACGCTCCGGAGCGCTAAGATTGTAGGTCGGTTGCGTGTTCGCTCTCTTCGGTGATCGCGCGTGCAAATTGGAAATTGGGACAAATTGCACGGTCAAATTAACGGTGCGCTGGGCCTTCTTATTATAAGTAATTTTACTATGAATTTAGTCAGGGAGATATTGTGGTTTAGATTTGAAAAGGATGCCTGTCTGAGCCGAGAAGTTGAATGATGAGCGATGTGAGTGATATTTAGTTTAGATGGGCGGATTGCGTCGTTATTGGACATAGACACGTGATAATCTTATGAAATTATATGCGTTTTCTGGTTTCAGGATTAAATAGGATATATTCCTATAATAGCATTTTAATACTATGAAAATGATAAAAAAGTTTGCTATAAAGGTTTTTACAGAAATTAGTACCCGTAGATACTTTATGTTCCACAAGAAAATGATTTTGCGAAATTTAGTGTTTAAGTTTGAAAAGGCGATTTCTAATTGATTATACTACAGTCCTTACTATTATTCTTCTTGACGATTAATTGTGCTATCAACTAAAATTGCCATAAAATTACAAAAATATCACATTAATACGTCGAGTTTGTTCCAAAAAAAAATTATAAATATTTATTGAATGGATTGAATGAAAACAAAAAAAGTTTTTGAATAATACACTTTATACGGAGCTATTGACAGGACTTACCCTGCTGGTCGATAAGCCATTTGCCGAATTAAGTAAGGTGTTAAAAAAAAATTCTTCTACAGAGCTCTATTTAAGTAGGCTATGTAAAACAAAATTACTCGGGAAAATCAGACCAGTTTTGAGACAAAATGATTCAATTGGAGTTAAGGATGAAGTTCATACGCTTAATTAATGTGATAGCTTGATCTTCAAAACTTACCCCAATGATGTATTCGTGGAGATGAGACTTTACATAACCAGTTCATCAGAGAAATTAACTTATATTAACTTGCTAGGGTCAGTTCAGGACATTGACGGTATCCCGTTATTGTACCACTCTTACATAGGACCGCGGGACAAACGGATACAGCAGGAACCAAAAATAGCATAACCCATTTCATTTAAAAACTACTGGTTTTGATTCCCACCAGTCCCCCAAAATTGCACAGAATTTGCGAAATTAAATATTTATCGTCATCCTGTATGGTTGGATGAGTTTATGCGCTTAATCAAAAATGTAATTCATCCCTACAAACATTGTATGTGACTTTCAAATCGATTATTATATGGGATTCGGTCATCCTAGATCTGCCGAAATTTGATCACTTGTGTACATTCTTGATATAAATTTGAGAAGTTCGGTGCGTCACTTTTTTTTTTGTGATACGGGTAAACGATTCTGATGTTTTGGTTTAATATAGCTGGTCAGGAAGGCCGTCATTTCCGACAGCCTCCCTAGCCTTAAGTTTTGATATTCCTTTCTCCATCTTCTTTAAGATGTGTTTAGCTGTAGTCCCAAATATCAAATGAAGAAAATTACTTTGAAGAAACATTGACTCGCAACCTTTTTTTTAGCAGACTCTTTTTCATTTTTAATGACAATTTTTAAATAACAATCGAAATAAATTCGTTCAGAAACATATTTTCTAAGCCTATACAAAGGTGGTTAAATTTTAAGGGCAGACGTTGATTTTGAATAAAATTCAAATTATTTAGGAAATTATTGTCATTTTTTTTATTATGATAAAATTGGTATGGTTCAATTATGTACGAAACAAAATATCGGCAAAATAGCCGCCGCGACCTCGGCGGCACACCTCCATCTGATGGTCCAAATGTTCGATGATGCTGAGGCATAATTAAGGTTCTATGCCGTTAATGTGAAGAATTATCTCATCCTTTAGCTCTTGAATTGTTGCTGGCTTATCTTACACCTTTTCTTTCAAATACCCCCAAAAAAAGAAGACCAACGGTGTCAAATCGCATGATCTTGGTGGCCAATTGACATCGCCACCACGTGAGATAACACGGCCATTGAATTTGTCGAGCAAAAGAGCCATTGTTTCGTTAACTGTGCGGCAAGAGGCAACGTCCTGTCGGAACCACACATCGTCCACATCCATATTTTCCAATTCGGGTCATAAAAAGTTCGTTATCATCTCACGATAGCGAACACCATTCACAGTGACTGCCTGACCGGCCTCATTTTGGAAAAATACGGCCCGATGATGCCGCCATTCCATAAACTGCACCAAACAGTCACTCTTTGTGGGTGCATTGGTTTTTCGACAATCACTCTTCGATTATCATTCGCCCAAATGTGTCAACTCTGCTTATTGACGAATCCACTGAGGTGAAAATGTGCCTCACTACTGAAGATGATTTTCTTCGAAAATTGATCTGCCACTGTTGCCATTTTTTGCCACCATTCTGACCACTGACGACGCTTGAAATGGTCAAGAGTCTTTAGTTCTTGAGTCAGTTGCACGTTGTAAGCGTGTAAATGCAAGTCTTTATGCACAACGACGAGTGTGAGAGGTGCAATTGTTGGACACCACGACGAGTTGAGGTGGACGGCTCTTCAGCCACACTATCGCGAACAGCAGCAATATTTCCTGCAGTACGAGCTATACGAGCATCCAGTGGTGTTTTCATCTCCTCCTACAGCTCCTACAGACCCGGGTTGCTCAAATTTTTGCACGATTTTTCCGATTGTAAGCACATTAGAACGATTAAATTGACCGAAAAAATTACGTAGTGTTCGATATGCATTTTGATTTGAACGCCCATTTTCATAATATGCCTCAATCACTTTAACGAGTTGCTCGATTGTGTATCTTTCCATGGTTTAAATTGAGTTAGTGAAATTGAGAAATGTCAAATGAAGTGCAGAAAAAAGCTTGACATTTAGGTGTGGTTCACATTCAACATTCAACCCGTTAGATTATCAAAATACGTACCTTCATCTTGGAGTACTAGAAAAGTAAATCAAACTGATAAATGATAAACTTTTCATAAATAACAATATCTGACAATTATTGCCGCCTCAAACGATGTCATTTGATAACATGAGTTGTATTTTCAAATATACTCCCCAGCCACATTTGTTCAATAGTATTCCAGATAGCACAGCGAAAGGTGGCAAATTGAAAATTTTTGTTTTTTAAACTTAAGGGAATAAACTAGTCAGTTGAACAATTTGACCAACATTGCAATGTGTTCTGTATCGTAGTTTTTATCCTCTAACGTCGAGCTCTTGAGATCGGTTCCCAGATTCTGCAACCAACATATAAAAAACTATTTACCAAAATTTGTAGTTCATTTCACTTTATAGATGATCAATTTGTGTTATTTCTGAGAAAATTGCAGACATATATTTTTTTAAAACTACATTTTTGAACTCAATGTAAAAGATGATGACGATATCAGAAAAAGCGGGTCTAGTAATTCTTTTTGTCTGTCGATCTTTGTAATAAAAAAAATTCTGAACATTGGCTGTAACGATTTTGATTAAACTCAATACAAACAATAATTGAAACGAAGCTACCTACGCAATTTAAAATAAATAATAAATGGGTTTTTGTACTAAATTCGAATTTATAAAAATGTCAATTTATTTTAAACGTTTCTCTAGTTGAATGGAATTGAATATCTGAGTTACTATTGACTTTTACAAACAATGTTTTGTATTTACTTTAAGCCTAAAATTCTCTTAACGTAATGTTTACTATTAGCGAAGAGTATAGAACTACATAGAGTACGCATCTCATACAACGACCATTTTTTATGTGGGGTACTGACATTGATACTCGAGCATCAAACAACGGCATAGCCGACGCATAAGATCGATGAAATTTCCTCTTCACTGAAACCTCGTCTGAAACGGCTGCAACACTTTCAGCTTTGATGCGTACTCTATGTGGTTCTATACTCTTTGCTATTGGCCAATTATGGAAATCAATATTTTCCTACGCATCCACACCTTCACTGATTTTCATCAAGTTCATGATAAAGAGTTCTTATAATAACAATTGCATAAAATGTATGTACTTTAAGTTTAATCGTAATATAACGGATATGAAACATCAATTATATTTAAAAACGTGCTGCAACTTTTTTAAGTAAAATAAATTTACGACCCACTCGTGTACCTATCACTTGTTTACGTATCTCAACGAAAGTTGAAGAAACCTACGGAGCAGGGTGACCAAGTCAATTAGTTGACGTCGTTCCTTTGTGTGACCTCCTTGACCTTGTCAACTCTTACCCTGTTTTCGATTCTGTTGATTAAATCGCAGAATCTCTTATAGAGTTTGGCATAGGAAATTAAACAATTAACCAACTCCTACAGCGTAAGGGAAACCACTATTTCTTGCGTCATTCCCATTAATAAGTCGTATATTGACTGTCACAATAATTAGTGAAAATCCCTGTTTAATGCAACAAATCAATATTTACTCGCAATTTCTATTAGCGCAAACACACAGCTCTCCACCACGTCTTCCCACTAATGCTATAATTATCCATTGAGTGAAGTACTCTCACCACAACTGCGGCCTTCTCCACCGCCAACGACGACTAATCATTCCGCTCCTGGAAGCACACAAACTACGTTTTCAATTGCCACAGTCACAATTCATACTTCCTCAAGACTAAGAATTTGACTTCTAATTAGGAGAAGATTTACTTTCTTCTTATGAACAGTTATTTTAGTTATTTTACCCGCTTATTTTTTCGGGCGGTTTCTCAGTACGTAAATCCAACCACTCGAGCAGCGTAAAGTTTCGATTATTACATACAACAAAATCATGAAAGGATTTATCTGAAACAAAGTGCAATTAAAAACTCTTCTCTGGGTCTTCATCGCCTGCATTCCACTGTTTGAGCTTGCCTCTATAATTTCGAGGTCGATCCCTCAGGAGAAAGAGTTGTGCTAGACCAAGATGAAACGCGCGCGGCATCTACAAGGAGCGATAAAGATAGGATGCGAGCAAGGAAAAGTTTATAAGAAATTCGAAACCGCCGCAAACCCATTTAAATACCCAAGAGTGGAATTACTGTCGTCTTTATGAAAGTTCGTTTTTTTTGGTTCATCCTTATTTTATTTGCATCGTTTTCAGCTCAACTACTTGGTTTTGTTTTGGATGACACTACACCTCTTTGGTGGTATCTGGATTCTGGGTGTTCGGGTGCTCTAGCTATGTTGTGAGACTTCGGGGTATCCGAGGTCAAAATTATAGGGATTTGGTAATCCTGGTGTTAATTTAATGCCTTTGCCTTCCTTCAACTCTATAGGAAGTGGTGTAATCCTCAGCATTACGTGACTGTTTTGCATAATTTTTTTGTCTTCAGGAAGGATCAGAGTAGGATATAGACTTGTTCATCCTTTCTGTATGGCGTGGGTGTGAGATGGAATTTTTTTGTTGTACCTCCAGAAATGGAGTTTTTAGGATTCAACTCCAAATAATCTTGGTATCATTCTATGGAATAGTCGTAAGTGCAGGTAATTTAAGGTATCAATGTTGTAAGAGCTGCGAGCAAAAAAAAATGTTTGCCGCTGTCAACCTGGTAGTTTTAAAGCTTTTAGTCGTGCAGTCTGCTGGTAAAGAGTAGTTGAGATTTTTTACAATCAGTTCGTGATTTGACTTTTTAACGAGTTTTTGCCGTATAACATTATCAAAGAGTGTTTTGTAAATGACATCCCATTAGATGTAAGAAACGTTATAGCGATATATAATTGGAATGGTTGCATATGCTTACTGACTCTGCTTTTGAATCAAATTGTTGCAGATTGTATATTGATATAACAGAGTCTTCTGGAAGTCCATTTCAAAGAGGTTTTTAGTATTGCGTTGTTCGTATCCATTGTAGGGTTTTCCAGGCGGAAATTATGACATTTATAAGCTTATTTTTGGCTGAAGAACACATATTTATCCTACAAGTATATCTGCATCTTTAAAGACAGCCAGGCGGCAGAAAAATACCTTTTAAATATTTATTTTATACATCCAACATATGCGGACTATACTGACTATAAACTAAACGAGATGATAGACCACTTTCATATTAAATTTTTCTGGGACCATATCTTATGAAACTTTTAGGATATTCTGATTCCTTAAAATGGATATAATCAAGAAAGCTAACTATCCAGGCAACATTGGCCACATATTAATTAGAGGCGCGCTCAGTTTGATCAAATATTAATGCATATATCCCCATAGGCCACTGCCTTGTTACATAACCCTTTGTCTGCAATGAATACTATCGAAGCTCTCTTGATTAGTAGGAAGAGGAAAGCATTCACACTTTTCTCTAAGTTATAGAGAGCTATACCTTTACATAACCAAATGTAGGTGTACTGTGTAACATATTACCTAGGAAGGTTTTTGTAAACTCCTCTGAACATTTGCCATTTTTTTAGAGTTATAGAAGATATTTTATATTGACATGAAATTCAATTTATTCGCCACAGACATAGTATACTCTGGAGGACCAATTTTTGACGACTTCTCTCAAACATTTGTGGCCGTATGTCGCAAATAAAGCTGCTAATGTTGTCCTCCAAGCGGTCAATCGTTTCGGGACTAGCACTGTAGACTACCGACGACACAATATATCCCTAATGCAAATAGTCAGGCGGCGTTAAATCACTCGATCAAGCAGGCCAATCCACAGGACCAAAACGCAAAATAATGCGCTCACCGAACGTTTTAGTTTTGATACATAGTTTGTTTCATAGAGAAATAATTTAGCTAGATATAGCTTAAAGTATATGGATCGACTCGGAATCGCTAGCTGACATTACTGTCATCCAGGAAATACGATGGGAAGGGCCGGGCAAAAAGAGGATGAAAAACTGTGACATCTACTACGGACCGTGTTATAGTGAGCAGAAACAGCGACTATTCGGATGCGGATTTGTTATAGGTGCCAGACTTAGGCAAGAAGTAATATGTTTCCAAGACATTAGCGAACGCATTGTAACGATCCGCATCAAGGCCAAATTCGCCAACATTAGCCTTATATGCGCTCACGCCCCAACGGAGGAAAAAGATTATATAGCTAAGGACTGCTTCTATGAGCTCCTTGACAAAACCTATGAGCGACTAACGAAAATCGTGCTGGGAGATTTTAACGCAAATGTAGGAAGAAAAGACATATTTAGCATTATTGTCGGAAAACATAGCCTATGCGACAACACTACTGGTAACGGACTTATGCTAATTCACTTCGCTACGAAATGAAATGCCACTATAGCCAGCACACGGTTTTATCACCTCGATATCCATAAGGGGACATGGCGGTCTCCAGATCAAGGAACGGTCAATCAAAAACAAGAGGCACGCATCCAGTATTTTGGATGTCCGAACATTCCGAACTACCTTGTTACCACAACAATCCAGAAATACTGTAAAAAAAATTTAATGTCGAAAGACTGCAATCGCAAGAAACCGCCAATACCTTCGCGCAACGCATATCCCTAAACCTCTCAATTAACACCATACCACCAGCATCGAATGTCGAAGAACTATGGCAGCGATGCCAACAAGCCAACAAGGTCTCTCGCGCCCACCAGCAAGAAACACCTGGTTGAATGAGTAATGCCGACAGATGCTCGCAGCCAAGAACGAGGCCTACAAGGCTAAGCTGCAGCTGAAGACCAGAGCTGCTGTTGAGCTCTATAGGCAGAGAAAAAGGGAAGAACACCGTCTTTTTTGAAAGAAGAAAAAAGAACAAGAAAAGCGCGCGATCGAGGACATAGAGAGGTGCCACTCCAGGAAAGATGTTCGCAAGTTTTACCAAAGTGTAAAACGTCAAAGCCAAGGATACAAGCCTCTAACAGAATCCTGTCGAGATGAACAAGGCAGAATCGTAGTTGAGACACAGTCGATGCTGAGGATATGGAAGAACCACTTCTGCAGACTGTAAGACGGCGATGACAAACAACATTCTGCTGTCAGGCAGAACGAACCATTCAATATTGGCAACGACAGCGAAAACTGCCAACCACCCGACCTGAGTGAAGTGAGGTTAGCAATATCTAAACTCAAGCTTAATAAGGCTGCCGGAAATGACGGCCTTCCCGCCGAGCTTTATAAAGTCGGCGGAGATGACTTGGTAAGTAACATCCACCAACTCATAAGCCGAATCTGGTCGGAAGAAAGTATGCCTGAAGAATGGAACCTCAGCTTCGTCTGCCCGATCCACAAAAAAGGAGACCCTCTAAACTACAAAATTCTATCTGCCGTAATATATGAACGCATGAAACCGTTTACCAACAACCTGATCGGCTCTTATCAGTGTGGTTTTAGGCCAGGAAAGTCCACAACCGATCAAATCTTCATACTTCGGCAGATCCTGGAAAAACCCAAGAAGTCCAAATTCATCGATTTCAAAGCCGCATACGACAGCATTTATAGAGACGAACTATACAGAGCCATGTCTTGTTTTGGTATACCGCCCAAACTCGTCCGTTTGTGTAGGATGACGATGGAGAATTCTCGTTGCTCCATCAGGGTCGGAAACGACCTCACTGACACATTCGATACCAAAAAAGGATTTAGGCAAGGCGATGCGCTGTCATGTGACTTCTTCAATCTGATTCTTGAGAGGATTGTGCAAAACTCACGAGCCAACACCAGAGGCACAATTTTCCAAAAATCTCTACAGCTACTAGCATACGCCGACGATATTGACATCATTGGTAGGACCTAACGTGATGTCATAGCCACGTTTGCTAGTATGGAGAAGGAAGCGGCAAAAATGGGCTTAGCAGTGAATGAGGGCAAGACGAAGTATATGCTGTCAACACGAAAAGACACACAACGTCGACGAATTGGACAGAACGTTACCATTGACAGATATAACTTTGAGGTAGTACGGGACTTTATCTATCTTGTCTCCGCACAACAACATCTCATCAGAAATTAACTGAAGAATTACTCTTGCCAACCGCTGTTTGATCGGCTAAGAAGGCAATTTAGTAGTAAAGCCCTAACTCTAACTACTAAGGAGATCTTATATAAGACCCTGTCATCCCAGTCCTGCTCTACGGCGCTGAAGCATGGACCGTCTTAAAAGCGGATGAAGAAATCCTTGGTCGATTTGAGAGGAAAGTTCTTCGAAAAATCTTCGGTCCCGTTTGCCTTGAAGGGCTTTGGAGATGAAGATTCAACCAAGAACTATACGAGCTGTACAGCGACATGCCCCTGGTGAAAAAACTCCGCATTCGATGTTTAAGATGGCTAGGATATGTAGAACGAATGGACACCAATACCCAGGCTCGCAGAGTCTTCGATACCCAGCCAGACGTCGGACACAGTAGAGGAAGACCTCGCCTTAAGTGGCGCGCACAAGTAGAAACCGACCTCAACCAACTTGGAGTGCGCAACTGGATGCAGTTAGCTAAGGGCCGGGCTAATTGAAGAGGCATGTTGGTTGAGGCCCAGGTTCATTCCGGACTGTAGCGCCACTTAAGTAAGTAAGTAAGTTTGCTTGTATAGAGAAGGAAGCAATACGTTTAAGTAAGACTAAGTATATGTTGTCCACACGAAAGGACACATAACATCGACGAATTTGACAGAACGTCACCATTGACAGATATAACTTTGAGGTGGTACGGGACTTTGTCTATAATAGCTCAACTATTAACTCTGAAAACAACACCTCGACAGAAATTAAACGAAGAATTACTCTTGCCAACCGCTATTTCTAAGACAAGAAGGATAAGGGCTAAGAAGGCAGTTTTGTAGTAAAGCCCTCACTCGAACTACTTAAAGAGTTTCTATAAAAGACCATGATCATCTCAGTTCTGATCTACGTAGATGAACCATGGACCTTATCAAAAGCATGTGAAGAAACCCTTGGTCGATTCGAGAGGAAAATTATTCGAAAAATCTTCATATCCCTGGTCAAAAACCTCCGCATTGGAAGTTTAAGATGGCTAGGACATGTAAAACAAATGAACACAAATATTCCTGCTAGCAGAGTCTTCGATTCCCAGAAAGACGTCGGACGCAGGAGAGGAAGCCCTCGCATTAAATGGCACGCACAAGTAGAAATCGACCTCAACCAACTTGGATTGCGCAACTGGAGGCATTAAGCCAAGGACCGAGCTAATTGGTTGGGCCTTGGTTCATTAATAAAAAGTGCGCATATAATTTCTGTAGTGATACAATTCTATATTTTCCATCGCGCAATTTTATTGTTACTAATAGGCAGGAGACACCTAACACATCATTGTCGACCGATCTTATGAATTGTTGACTGTTATGTTGTTGGTGTTATGGTGTTTCGCGATTGCAGTCTTTTGACATTAAACTGTTTCGTACGCAGTTTTTTTTTAAATTGTCATCTCCGACATCTACGAGCGAATAGGAATCTTAAGTTAGCGGATCCGGTATTGTATTGGATTGTTACAATGCCGTCAACAATATCTTCGATTCTCAGTTTAAAGGACTAGGTAACCCCTGAGATTCCTGTGGTCATCATAACAATCTAATCATTACAATCTAAAAAACAAAAAAACAATGCAACGGGCAATGAATAAGCTCCACGTCGATTCCTTACCACATGTGCACTTGATCATTATTTTTGACCTGCATTAGTGTTCCTCATCTAAGAGTTACCTCCTCATCAAATGATCCTCCAATTATCCCAAAAATATATAATACGTATTATGATTGATATTTGTTTCAATCGCAAACGATGCCCATGTCCAAGGTAGCGCTGCGAAGCCCCAATATTCATGATTTTAGAGACCCCCAACGAAATGACAACTTAACGTGTATAAATCACAGTCAATCCCATTGGTCATTGGTCCCAATTTCATCATCTCTGGGCCGTCAGTCCTCTAAGAGTTATGACGACTGACAAGCGACACACTGATGAGCAACACACCAACTGAAACCCGCGAGGACGAAGAACAACTCCCGAAAACAAGGTTATCTCGGTATCTTGATCGGAGTGTGTGGGATTTCGCAGAGCGCCTGGCTATCCTATCGGGCTCACAAGGCTCTAGAAATGGGCTCATTACCGCATTATGAATGCATTCGAGGGATCGACTTGCATAACTTCGCTACTATACGATTCAAGCTTCTGGGTGGCGGTACACATCACACACGGAGTTAAAGTCGTTGTTCACGAGGAGGAAGAAGTGCGGTTACAAAACAACTGGCAATACCAGCAGCAATCAAATCAAGGCGGTCCACGTCGAATTGCTATACAAGATAAAAACATCATTATGTCAACCAGGGGGCTATGATGATGTTTTGATATTGGGTAGGGCCAATCAACTCAGTGACGTTTTTGTTTTTGTTCTCTCACAACTGTGCATGGTTGGGAGATGTTTTGTGGATTCTTCACTGCGTGCGGTGATCCCGCAGAGATTGATGGGGAGCCTCTTGCATTATAGATGAGTGCGGAACATCTTTTTTGTTGTTGGTCTACCAATGTTTGCGTTGTGATTTTGCGATTTGACATTTGGCATAAGGGTCTGAGGTGTGGGAGACGACCAAAAATGGATGATGTTTATGAAGTGATTACAAGATCAGGAACGACGTTATTAAGAGATGCAGATACAGATACCGACGACACAAAAGCCTGGTGGCCTATATGATATTACCTTTAGGAGTTGTGTGCACTTACAAGAGTGTTAAGTGGTGCTGAAGAATAAAAAAGACGATGAACTGGGTAAGTGATGTTCATTTGATGCAGCTTATAAATTTTCTATTAATCAAAGATTTTTACCTAACTAATAACGCAACATGTCATATAGGAAATTCGTAAATTAGCTACTTCAGCCCAAAAATTTACGCTTTGCAATAAAACAATACACATTTTTGGCGGAACAGGCTTGTTAGGACGTCTCAACCGTATGCAACCGTTCTTTAACGTTGTCGTGGCATCCTGTTATATACCGAATCTGAATTGCTTAGTACTTATTAATATTATTTAGTATTTGTGAGTTAATCGCAAGATGACTGCTGAATTGAATAGAATAATTATCGTAATATTAGATGCTTTAGGAGTCTAGCTTCTCCATTAATTTGTAAGCGAAAAGTTAAATTTTTTTCCAGTTTCACATCGATTGTGAATGAACAATTTTACAAGCATATCATATCAGATTTTTGGAAGAGGTGGGGCAGTGAAAATATATTGGGTGTTGCTAGTTTGGGGATTTGAACCAGGGCCATTATGCTACCGCATCTGTAGGTAATTTAATCTATTATATTCGTACTTTCTTACTTACTTAAGTGGCGCTACAGTTTGGAATGAATGAAGGCATTGCGCAGGTTTTTGACTAAAAACACTTATTGGCAAGAGTAATTCTTTGCCAAATTTCTGATGAGACGTTATTGGCAGCGTTCATGGCAAGGTAGATAAAGTAACTTACTACCTACATCTGTCAATGCGGAAATCTGTCGAATTCGACGTGGTCTTGTGTCCGTTCCTGTTTACAGCATACCTTACCCTCATTTACTGCTGAACCCATTTTCTACGCTTCCATCTTTACACTAAGAAACGTGACTATGACATCGCGTTGATTCCATCCAATGATGTCAATATCGTCGTCGTATTCGATCTATCAGTTTCACCGATTTATTATAGTCTGTATAGTTCGTCTTTATAAATGCTGTTGTATGCGGGCTTGAAATCGATGAATAGCTAGGGGTTTTTATGTGGACTTTTTGGTGTTTTTTGGTGTTTTCGTGTTTTTTGTGTTTTATTTTTTCAGTATCTAAGACAATTCATACTGATAACGGCCGATCCGGTTGTTTATAAACGGTTTCAGGCATTCACATATTAATGCCGATAGGAGGAGACTTTTGCCTCTTTAGTTGGCGCATTTCAGAGTGTATCCTTTTTTGTGGACCATTTACACAAAGGAAAAAAGTTTTTCGAGTTACGCCCGATTCTATGCTAAAGATCGTATATGTGGCTAAAACCCTAGGACACAGCCTGCCGTTTTCGTTTTGGTATCATATCTTTTCCACGTCTCCGTCCCTCTGTACCCACGTTTGTTTTCCCGCTTCGCGCTAGTCATGCATAATGTTGGCAATGATGCTTTGGCAGTTTCACATGCTTTCTTGTTAATTACATGAACGATATTAGTCTTCGTTATGTTACTGTACTGAATATTTTATAAGGTATTTCTGGTAGCTTCATACTTTTTGCATCAACAAGTGCTCGTCGCAAGGACGATAGAAAGAGTTGTCTGCCATCTTATGCTTGTATAGGTACTGTCATAAACTTTCATGTCCTTATCATGAGGTGGATGCTAACCTCGCCGTACTTTCTGCGTTTGTATTCATTTATCTCCTTTGTGTCTGCAATTTCGTTACGCTTAGACCTCATGCGGTCATGTCTAATAGGCGTTCGCCCTGCTTTTACACTTATTGCATCCCCAGAGACTGAATCGGAATGTAGACTAACTGGTGCTCTTCATTGCATAGAATTTATCCATCTCAGGCACAATTCAGCTCATGGAACTGATGACTATACGAAAGCGACGTACATTCTTTGCTTACTCTAGCAAAGAGATTTTTTATTAGCTGATATTTCGGCGAATGCTCGGCTAGTTTTGTAACTCAAATGCTATAGATGTAGTTGATGTATGAATTTGACTCTACCACCTTTTATTCTAAGAGCACACATTTTGTGTAACTACTGATGAGGAATAACTCTGTTTTATGGCCATCCAGTTTCAAATTTTCTAGGAGAATTTAGTGTCCTATGATTTAGGCCACTACAACCATCACAATATATTCGGCGTATTAGATGAAGTACACGATGTTCCATAGACCTGGTCCCCAAATTGGATCCTATGGAACTCCTCCAGTATTTTAGTAGTTCTTGCCCCATGTTTACGAAAAAAAGAGCTTTCTCTAATTATGGAGATCCTGCTTGCTGTTCCAGATACCACTTCTACAGTATACAATAAAACAATATTTGTATCTCATCGGTGGTGCTTCGTTTCTTTAAGAAGCCGGTTGTAAATTTCATTATCGACTTCTGTGTACTTAACCAGTCCTTGGCGAACGATTTTTGCAGTTTTCTTTATGCATCCAGCTTGAACAGTGGTAGATATGACGACAGTTGCTCTGGTAGGAAACAGCCTTTTGGCAATAATACCTACCTCCGGCGTTTCCATTGCAGTGAAAATGTCTCTGGGCGGGCTTTGATGTTGCTTTCCTACTATGTTTTCTATGTCATTAATCTCTAGAGCTTTATTGCTTTATATCGTCGTTTTTTCATTCAGTACACAAGTTGTGTTGGAGATCTGAATGTAAGCTTTGGAAGCACACAGCATTAATCAGTTTTCGAAGCTCCTTACTCTATTTTTGGAATTGTTATGCTATTTCATCCAGGTTTTGGTTCTGTTGACGACTTGTGCACAGTCCCTAGTGGATCTCCATTCTTCTGCCATGTACATAATTTTACGTCTTATTACAATTTCCTGCTGTCCATATTGCTGCTTTATTGATTCAGTCAAGGATTTATCAGTCTATGTTCTAGGGTTGATTCATATAAGCTCCTTCTGCCATTATAATATCCTACAAATGTTTGCTGTGCCGAAGGTTGCGGCTTTGAAGTATGCATGTTTATGAGAATGCATGTCTTTGAAAAGTTGGAAAAGTTTGGAGTTGCATACCTAATCTTCATTATTGTTGGACTGTTTTTGAAATGTGTATTAGAGTGCGCTTAAATAGGTGTAGTACAAGTGACGAGCCCAGCCTGGTTTGAGCGTTCGCTTCACCCTTTTAATCTGTGTCAGTATGACCTGGAATCCATATTAGAATGTTTTTGTATTGTCTCCCAATAGAGTCATTTCAGTATTGAAGTACTAAATTTGAAGACGTCGACTCCAAAATAATGGCGACTTGAAACAATTAAATAACTAAGCTTCTCCCTTCACTTGTGCATGCAAAGTTTTTATTTTTGCCACAAAGAAAATGATCTTTTGCTTAATGGCTAATCCGAACGGCCATTATCGAATCTTCTCATGACAGTATTACTTTTGGATGTTCGTCAGACGTAAGCTTAATTTTGAGGAGTGAAAACAAATTATGGAATTTAACTTTCAAGACTCGAACCACAAACCAGTGCTTGATAGTCAAATGAGCAAATTACTAGGCCACTGCACAAGAATGAAATTTGAATAAAAAAATCTATTCTTGACTCTGTGGCCCATATATCGCTAGGATGATCAGGGTTTTATAAAGGATATAAACAAATTAGTACAAGAGAAGGATTTATGACTAAAATGTCTTCATATTATCCCAAAGAAATATCACCCAAACACGGAAATGATGTCTCATTTGGTTGGAATGCTGTCAATATTGTCTCTATATTTCGCCTGTACAAAGCTTTTCGCCATACCTACTTCAGTAAAAAAAAATTGTATGGTATAATTCTAAAGTATCCGTAAGAAAATTTTGATGCAAATCATTGGCAATGCTAATATAAACATTTTGTTTACATATTAGTTTAACCCACGCCTACTTTTTGGAGACGTTTTCACACAAAAACCATTTATATACCCTACCCCATACTACAATGCTGGAGAAACTCGTTGTTTTTTGTCGAACCATAAAAGATTTGTGTTGAAGATCCGTGGCCCTCGCTGCGAAATAAACATTCATACGCCTGTACGGTTGTGACGTTGTACGTAGTAATGTTCGTCTATTCTCTGAAAATTACATTTTAGTGATTTCTTACATTTAGTTTTCCTACTTACTATTTTTTCAAATGGTTGGCGGCAAATGAATTCATTAATATTTGACGACTATTTTGTTAGCCTCTCAAACAGAACTGTTCGCGAAGAATCATAGCGCAAGCCACCTGAGAACCGTTTGTTCTTACATTTACTCTACAATTTTTATAAACTCTCATAATAATATGTTGTGACAAAATCATTTTCAATATTTCATTGCCATAGAGCATACATTTAAGGGATGTAATTTAAAGGATCGAATGGGATAGGTATAAAACGATCCGCGTAGCCTTCTCATGCGTTCTTTCTTTTCAGTTGGTGTGAGCTACTGACCAACTTATCTTCAACAGCTGCGTATACCTTTCCGTTTGCCTTGTTAGGCTTTATAGTGTCTTCACCTTAGGTCAATAGATAGTTTTCGTTGCCAAAAATAATTTTTTTTGGCGCAACTTGACCGTTAGAACCCAGGGCCGAGCTTTCTCAAAACCATTGGTGTGCGTGTGAACTTCTTGCACGACATAAAACCTCCTGTTTTATGTCGACTCCGAGCGGCGATTTTGAGGTAAGTTTTTTTTGACAATTGATATTATTTGGAAAACTAACTAACAACTTCTTGCCACCATTCTGAGCATTGAAGACGCTTGAAATGGTCAAGAGGCTTTAGTTCTTGAGTCAATTGAACAGTCTTTATGCATAATGTTCATCAATGACGAGCGTGAGAGGTGCAATTGTTAGGCACGACGACGAGTTGAGGTGGACGACTCTTCAGCCACACTATCGCGAACAACAGCAATATTTTCTGCATTACGAGCTGTACGAGCGGTTTGCTAAATTTTTTGCATGATTTTCCCTATTGATTGTACGCACATTTGGGCGATTAAATTGACCGAAAAAAATCACGAAGTGCACAATATACTGTTTGACTTGAACTCCCATTTTCATAAAGAGCCTGAATAACTTTAATGCGTTACTCGATCGTATGTCTTTTCATGGTTCAGATTGAGTTAGTCTGAAATTGAGAAATGTCAAATGAAATGCAGAAAAAAACTTGACGTTAATAGTATGGCTTTAAACATCCGCGAAGGTCTTAGCTCGATTCTCCACCGATGAAAGTTTTTTCGGAGGCAGTTCTCTTGCCATGATCAGACAAATCATCCGAGTAGAAGCTTCATCTCAATTCAATCGATATTGAATTGTATGTCTCTCTATCATACCTATTGCTGAGCTCTAGCGCCAATAAAATTGCTTATCACTCATTCCACTTGATCCAACAAACTCATCAAATCGCCCTGTAGAAGGTATCTGCAGTAGCCAACATGTCTAAACCCGCTAATTCACTAAGCTCCACATAAGCACTTAAATCAGTCTCCGCAACACAAGGCCACGTCTTCCTTTCAACTGCTCACATATTTGCCCATCATATGGACTCTGCTACTCACTTAAAACCTAATTATAGAAATGTTAACGTAAACGATTTGAGTACCAAGATTTCACATTGTGTCACCAACATTATCATTATTGTGCTGACGTATGCGATGACGATGACGTTTGTTGCCACAATGTGTTGTGTTCATTTGTGTGTACACAATGAAGGAGCAAGCAGATTGAATTTAGATAGACATACACCTATATAGACATTATCCACCTATATCCTGGCAAGATGTTAGAGGATGCTGATTGCACACATTATTTAATGAACAGGATGTTGCATCCGTAGAACCGGAAGGACAATTGATTTACCTTAATCCAGGTGATTTAATAAATTGACATTTGTTCTTGTTTTGCTGTGCCAGAGTGTCGATGTATTGTATGTTGTAGGTGGGTGACGTTAATGTACTCACTGGACGAACCCTGATTGTGAAGAGGATGCATATAACGTGTGGTTGACTATGGGGCAGGATAGATGTGCATGTTGCATTAGTCTTGCACAATGGCTTGTTAACAAACATGGTATGTTGTGTAAAATCAAATTGGAAATTTAATGCATGCAGGGATATTAATATCGATATTATTTAATATAATAGAGCAGGTTAAGTGAAAGAGAGTTTTGAGAGGGAATGTATATAAAGGAAGAATGAATGTGTGGATATTATGTGACACCTCATTAATTATTCAGCAAAGTCAAAGTAATTCTATGGCGACATTTATGTGACGTCTTAATTTGCACGTCTGTTGAAACATAATTAATGTAATTCAGATAAGAAGGTTAGTCCGGTAGTTAGAGGGGGCTAAAGCAGCAAAATGCTGAGATTAGGCAATAACAATTCATACGAATCCATGCGAAATAAACATTTTGTGCAGAAGACAGGCCAATCCTAAAAGATCATTTTGACATTTGTTTGCTCGGTGGCGTCTTCAAAGAACTAAGCCTTTAGATTTAGCCTGATAATAACAAACCGCGCTATAAATTGCAGAAAAAACAGTAATTCTCAAAAGGAAGTTACCTGCTAAACATTCATTACTCGTGATGCAATGCAATGCAAATACAAAAAGGGTGGTGGTCTTAGTACGTTAAAGTCTCACACTACATTAGGCACGTGCTCATCGTGTCCATCGAGATTTCCACCAGCCCACGGACAAAAAAAAAAGTATGCTCTTGAATATTACTAAGATTTTCGCAAGTGGCAGTAAAATAATGTAACCCGAGATCAACGTGCTAGCCATAAACCTATGCACACACTATTAACAGTATAGCAATAGTCAAGCGCATGGAAAAACCTAAGTCTCAACCAAACTGTCTCTTCAGTTGGCCCAGTCGGTAGGTAACTGTCTCCAATACACTTCTATTTGTGCGCGCAACTTATAGTTACTTCATTTCTGACTCCAATATCTGGCTGAGTATTGTTTTGCATTCACCTCAACATACATGCCTCTCCAATTTGTCCTAGCTAACTCCTACAGCTGCTCACTCCAAGTTCGTTGAGGTCGGTTTCTACTTGTGCGCGCCCCTTAAGGCGAGGTCTTCCTCTAATGCGTCTGGCGTCTGGCTAGGAATCGAAAACTCTATAAGCCGGAGTATTTGTGTCCATTCGTTCTACCTGTCCTATGCATTTTAAACGTCCAATCCGAATTCTTTGAATAAGTACATGTCGCTGTACAGATCGTATAGTTCTTGGTATAATCTTCATCACCATAGCCCGCCAACCTGTTTTTTCGAGAAGATTTTTCTAAGAAAGTTGCTCTCAAACCGAAAAATGTTTTTTTCATTCACTTCTGATACGGTCCGTGCTTCCTCTCCGTAAAGCAGGACTGGAATGATCTGGATCTTATACAAAAGAAACAGCATTTGGAAAGAGTAACTCTTTGTTTAATTTCTGGGGAAATGTTATTTTTAGAGTTAATAGTGGAACCGAGGTGAACAAAGTCCCGTACTACCTCAAAGTTATATCTGTCAATGGTGACGTTCCGTCCAAGTCGTCGATGTTGTATGTCGCTTCGTCTTGACAGCATAAACTAAAAATAACTCTTGCCAATAGCTGTTTCTTCAGGCTAAGAAGGGTATTTAGTGGTAAAGCCCTTTGCTGCTCTACAGCGCTGAAATATGGAACGTATCAAATTTGAAGGATACGGTCATTTTGATCGACGATTCAAACAAATTTTTTACACAAAATATCCTCCATATTGGGCGTTTAAGATGTCTATGACATGTAGAGCAACGATCTAAACCAAATTGAAGTGCGCAACTGGAGGCAGTTAGTTAAAGACCGGACTAGTTAGACAAGCATATTGGATACGGCCCAGGCTCATTCCGGACTGTGAAGCGCCACTAGGTATGTAAGTACATATTTAAGTACAAAATTTTCAGTAGCTCTCGTCTTCGCTTGTATGCTTCTCTTTTAAGAATAATTTTTGACTGTTAGTATTCGTCGAAATTCTTTATCAAACCACGGCCGAACTGATGACTTGTTGATAATGTCGCCATTGTCCTATGATATAATTGTGTGGTTTTTCACTGCTGAGTTAACTCTGAGTTAAGCCAGATCATCTAGTGGAATCATTTGCAAGTGGACATTAGTATTTTTAATTTATTTCCAGATTAGTGTTAGATCAACGTTTTTTTTTAATGAGGTCGGGGTTTCGATCTTGGAAGTTGTCTGATGGATTCCTATAAATGTGTTTTTAAGAAAGAGAATCCTTAGCATTTGCGGAGCGATAAGTACATCGTAGTGGTATTTTGAAAATTCAAAGATCAGGCTATGAAAATAAGGTTTAGCCGGCACCGTCCCGAATCGCCTGAATCTTGTAAGTGTTAAAGAACCAAAAAGATGGCTTTTACACCGCTTTTTCGTAAATATGTTCGAAAATGTTGAGCGATGTGATTTTTTTTCTTCAGATTTAAGGTATTTGTTACTATACGATAGACCACAGATCCCCTTTTTGTTGAGTAATTTGACTTTTTTGTTTGATTTGTTGCATATTGGACGATTTTACTGAATTTTATCAGCTAATATCTTTGGGATGCAGCGAACTATGTGTACTGAAATGGTTTTTAAATGTTCCTTGTACGCCTACTTGAGTTCTTAAGTATAAATCTACCCACTAAAAGTGCTTATTTGCAAAACAAAAATCCATGTCATATGTATGACTATTTTCTAGTGTGTTTCTTGCATTGGTTTATATATTTTTGCTGCCTTGGCAGCTTTAACCCTCCAATAAATTCCATTCACACACTCCATTAAGTCGCTATTATTGGACAGCTTGACAGTCATTATCTGCTTTCATGTCTCCTTTACTGAGAACTAAAAAAATGCAATTTCCTCTTCCCTTCAAAAACACTGACCAACAAGCCCACGTATCGACCCCATATATTTGGACGCACTCCAAAATCGCACAATATGCTAACGTCCAATGCCAATGCAAATTATGACATACTAACTTTTCACAACCAGTCATCAACTATTTGTCATGGCTCCCTCTTTCATAGTCAAGTATCACAAAAATCCCACAAAATACAATAAATCCGGCGGCACTAGAGCACTGCGCACATTCACATCATAACCACAACCAGAACCACTAAATTTTACCCTCATTTGTGAAATAATACCCGCAGAGATGTTTACCTCATTAAACATCTCCCAATCCGTGCACACAACAAAACAAAAATGGCGCCAAAAAACCACTCAAACAATGTAGCGATTTAAATAACACGATAAAATCGCACACCGACACTAAAATGTGTGTCATCCGATTGTATTACATCCGCTCGGACACCGCACACGCCATCAGGAACATATCTACCACCCCCAAAACTGCATGTGTGTTATATCATTACAGAAATTGCCATCATCCCCAGCCCCACTGCTACTAATTAGGTAATTGTCGGTTTCGATAACAAAACTAACTTTTCCATTAAGGCCCCCCCCTCCAGGATCCTGGACCGATGGAATTACACCACAGAACAATCAGTCGTAGTCGTCGCACAGATACTGAATTTATGGTAACCACAGCAGAAAAGTTTCCTTTTTTCTCTCCTCACATATTACATATATCCTTTTGGGAGATCCTAGCAGACCTCCGGGTGCCATTACAAGTTTTACTCGCTCTCTCCAACAACTTTCGGGAGTCGGGGAGCAATTTTGAAGTTCCAGCGTCGTCATTTTTGAATATGCTAAATAAGTGTAATATTAATACTCTCAAGGGAAGGATCTTTCAGGGCCTTTTCTGTACACATCATATTCCTGTTTATGTAAATCCTTGGCACAAAAGCTATAGAACTATAATGCTAGTCAGTGAAAGAGTATCACAAAGCATCCCTATCCCTCCCATCCAGTATCATAACAAGTTGAAATATGTTTCGGTTTGCCTCAGAAAAAAACTATACAATCACCGACGGCATTCTGAAACAATGGCACTACGGGAAGGACTACGATGGAACGGGCTTCACGACCCGCAGTCATCATCCTCGACGTGTTTTTTTTTTCGTTGTACAATGCCAACATATTGTGATGGAATGATGAAGAATAGGATGAATACCGCCGTGAGCTCTTTAAAAATTCAGCAAACTATCTGAAAAAGGATTGCGAGTCCTTTAATCCTCTCGCACCATTTGCATTCTCTTTAAAAAGCAATTTTTACGAAATTAAACCTTTTGTCTTGGCAATTGGAATCATGGAATGTCGCCTCTAGAGGTCCTTTGGTTGAATTAATTCATTAGTTCTCATCGTCATACATAGTTGCAGTAGGCAACTGTCCAGGACTACCAGGTGCGCTGCATATGTGGATCCAATTAAAATCTCACTCGCCCACACCCAGAACGCGCACATTCGTTTCAATTACTGCTCCACAAAGGACTTGATTTCATGATATAATGAGACATATACAACGACCAGTTCAGGAGGGGAAGAAGGTAGTGTGGTATTAAGAGATAATAGCCCCAAGGGATAACGCTGGAAACATAAATATTTATTCCAAAGATAAAACGGAAATGGAAACGTCCATTTCACCTTCAAAAAGAAAAGCCGCTCACTCTTGGGGCCAAGTTTAGTCTCGGACTCATCACCATCATCAACAATAACTTTCACTTCGGATTAGTTTCCTTTTCGCAACACATACACACAGAAAACAACGTTATCATTATCCTGGCAGTACTGCTTCTACGTCGTCCTAGCCCCATGCACAATGGCCACGATTAGAACCAGGACCATTTGAAGTGCTGATTTGTTATCCCAGACGACCACCAAACACCCACTCTATCACCTCTATACGTCTCGCATTGCATCATGTACTCATACACTCGTCCTGTTCGCCATTTGTATAGTTGTGTGTATCCTTAATCACATGGGCGGCGTCCTTGTTATGCGGTAGAGGGGGGTGTTTATGACAACTTCGTTTAGGTTATATTCATGGATCAACAATCTTTTACTGTGTAGTACTCCCATTCAATTGGGATTTCATTCTCCTTTAAGCCAGTACAGAAAACAAAAAACAAAAGAACCACCAAGACCCTCACGACCCCCCTCAAAGCATTTACGCAAATCCTCATACGGCGTGTATTTCGAAACGAGAATTTATACTCCTTAAGCGGAACGATATCATATGTGTGTCTATGACGGTTGCCATTATGTGATACTTGGGTGCCGTCTATTTTCAGGACAACATATCTAGGCGAATCCAATCACTGTTCGGCGGCTGATGATGCTTTCATAAGAGAGCGAGAGAGAGAGTTTGCAACAAAGGAGCCGTCGCGATTTTGTTCATAGTAGACGTTGTATAGATGGATGGTGGTTCGAGTTTAGTCATAGGATCCGTGCAAAAAAGGTTTTTTTTGCAAACTAAAAGGAATCCTGTCAGGCATGTAATTAGATTTTCGGGGTAATACGTAGATAGTTGCGTTAGTGAGAGACTATATGACTGGGGGGATTTTCGTTCGATAATTGAAATCGTAAAAGGATTTTGTTAGAATCCGCGAGAGTAATTGCGTCACTTTGAGACAGAATTTTGACATCAAAGATTCATCTTGCTTGTCCTTTGTGAAATATGCTCGTGATTAATATGATTATTGGATTGATGGGTTTATGGGTTTTTGTGAATTTAGGTGGCAATGAAAGATTTAAAATTTAAATTTTTAAAATACCAAGAATAGATACTACCACTACTTCCTTCGGTATGGTATCGATGTTTTAGAATTTATCAAGAATTGATATTTTCCATTTTGTGGCATAAATTACACAAGAACGACTAAGTCTAATTTATTTATGCGTTAAAATCCAATGAAATTCGAAATCAATTTAATTTATTTTTAAGATAAGAAGAAGTATTTGTAAGCAACTTATTAATTGAATCACCAATTTTTTTAAACATCGTCTGATGTTATATGGAAAATTCGATTGCAACTCCATACCCGTTGGATGAAGTTAAAAGCGATTGCGCAGCTCAAGCACCTGCGGTTACTAGCTTAGTTTGTACTTCAAGCCCACAGTATGATCCCTTATGCAATGCCCCAATTACTGAAACAAATCCGATAGAGAGAACCTTTGAAAATATCCACCGCAAAATTTCATGCAAATCCATCCAGTGGCTGTAGAGTTGTAGCATTTTAAAACAGAAAATCGATTTTTTTACGAAACACCAGGCGATCATGAAAAGCTGCAAGAAGATTTGACTAATTGGTTGTACGCATTTCCGTAGATATTTCGGCAAAGGCTAAACGGTTTTATCTGAAACTTTGGGGGCTACTAAAAGAGACGTTGATCTTTATTATGGTATCAGTTTATTTGAATTGTCAAAATGGGGCGTGTTCAAAATGCTGTTTTGTTATTTATTTGAGTACCTGTAGTTATTAGTTTACTTTGTAAGTCAAACCCAAAGTATATATAGTAGGATGACGATGGAGAATTTTTTTCGCTGCTCCATCAGGGTAGGAAACGACCTCACGACCTAGGCAAGTCGATGCGCTGTCATGTGACTTCTTCAATCTGATTCTTGAGAGGATTGTGCAAAACTCACGAGCCAACACCAGAGGCACAATTTTCCAGAAATCTGTACAACTACTAGCATACGCCGACGATATTGACATCATTGGTAGGACCCAACGTGATGTCATAGCTACGTTTGCTAGTATAGAGAAGGAAGCGGCAAAAATGGGCTTAGCAGTAAATGAGGGCAGACGAAGTATATGCTGTCAACACGAAAGGACACACAACATCGACGAATTGGACAGAACGTCACCATTGACAGATATAACTTTGAGGTAGTACGGGACTTTATCTAACTCGGTTCCGCTATAAACTCTGACAACAACATCTCGTCAGAAATAAACTGAAGAATTACTCTTGCCAACAGCTGTTTCTTCGGGCTAAGAAGGCAATTCAGTAGTAAAGCCCTCACTCGAACTAGTAAGAAGATCTTATTTAAGACCCTGATCATCCCAGTCCTGCTCTACGGCGCTGAAGCATGGACCGTCTCAAAAGCGGATGAAGAAATCCTTGGTCGATTTGAGAGGAAAATTCTTCCAAAAATCTTCGGTCCCGTTTGCGTTAACGGGCTATGGAGACGAAGATTCAATTAAGAACTATACGAACTGTACAGCGACATGCCCCTGGTCGAAAAACTCCGGATTGGACGTTTTAGATGGCTAGGACATGTAGAACGAATGGACACCAATACTCCGGCTCGCAATGTCTTCGATTCCCAGCCAGACGTCGGACGCAGTAGAGGAAGACCTCGCCTTAAGTGACGCGCACAAGCACCTCAACCAACTTGGAGTGCGCAACTGGAGGCAGTTAGCTAAGGACCGGGCTAATTGGAGAGGCATGTTGGTTGAGGCCCAGGTTCATTCCGGACTGTAGCGCCACTTAAGTAAGTAAGTAAGTAACTCATGGTATTTATGGAATACCGGTTCATATGAATGACATATCAATAGTGTACCTACATAATGGACCATTTAGGAGTTAGTCGCGGGATAAATTTAAAGGAATTAACTTTAAACATTAACATTGCACCATAATATATTGCTAAGTATGCCAACCTTTCTCCAAATGTTCCATTACATAAACAAACTCTCCAATTTAAAAGGCTTATTCAAAATTAACTGATACATACAAATATACACTCCCAGATTCTCCAGTCACCACAATGTTTAAAAAAATTTAATGATCTCATTTCGTGTAGCACTCTCCAATCGCCATTCATCAATCTCAATCCATGCACTCTGACCCCTATTTATTCAAATACAATCCAAGCACTTCGCTTGAGATAAGTAAACCATCAGCAAAAGATGAGACAGCAAAAAAACACACACATACCACAGCAAACAAACACGAATTGATTCGATGTGACAACAAGCCACCACGAAAAACATCTCAATTTCCCAAACAAAGATCAATATCCATATGTCCGCACAAACTCCATCCAATTTATTCATTCCCCTTATCCCCATTATGCCTCACAATGTCGATACTTTTTGTGAAACAATTTTTCAAAATACCACCAAACCACCCGACAAAAAAAAACGTCAGACACACACCAAAAATGGATATAAATGACGAACACATTTCGTAGGCAACAACCCTTAAGGCACACCACCCCTTACCCAAACGTATTCGTCACACATACACACACACACATCACAACCTACTCGTGCCATAATCAGTCATGCTAGGAATTCATGAAAACTTTAAGACATGACGACGATGTTGGGAGAAATTCCTATCCTGCCTTTGGGCTGAGTCTAGGATAATTGCGAGTCAAAATAGAACTTAGAGAGGGCGCGCGAATATCCTTATAGGGGTAAAAGTGCTGCATGTGTCATTACTTTTGTACACCACTGTTGCGAAATGGGCATGCGCCTGTAAAACCATCTAATTATATGAGAGCGTGAGAGCGAGTTGAACGTTCTTTGAATGTTGAGGATTGGTTCGAGTTGTGTTTTTGTTTGGTCACCGCCACACACAGTCCATCAGATCAGAGTGGAATCGAAGCAGCATCACGGAATGTTGCTGAAACTCTGCTCAAACCCTTCTCTCTATGTGCCCGTGTTAGCAGGCTGGTGAAAGCACCTTTCATCCTGAGACGTCGGAAACGGTTTTCAGTTTGTGAAAGGTACTCGCTATCGTGAGGCGGCTTTTGAGATTTCGTGAGATGCTAAACGACGACGTCGGCGGGAGTACAATCCTTCGAGAGGGTGTATTATTTTTCTTCCTACACTCAGTTCGGGGGTTGTTTAATCGAGTCGTGGAATTTGTTTGCTAATTTTATACTCCGTTGAGGGTTGAAAGTTGTGTGTCTCTTCGACTTAATGTGCTAACAAAGGGGAGCAAGACGAACGGACTCGTCCGACAGCATAAAGATAAACGAAAAAAAAATTGCGAAAAGTTAAGGATGCTGCCACCCAACGTGTAGTATTTGTGTAGTATCCTGTGAAAAAAGTTTGTGTTGTGTTGTGTGCATCAGGTGGCTGAGGAGCAGCAGCAAATAAAAAAACCAAAGATAACATTTTTCACCCCCACTTCCACACCATAATGTAAAGCGTGGCGGGCGCAACGCGGCGGTAGCGAGTCCTTAACCCGAGTGCGGTCTGCAATCAAACAATGGAAATGGATGTAAACTTATCAACGAAGAAAATTGGCGCCATCGAGGGCGTGGTGGGTGGCATCGGTCTTACCCCGAATTCGCCAATAGCCAAATCGGGCTGTTGTATGATGCGAATGAATTTTCGAACGAAGCAGAATCGCACCCCACAGGAAGTGTACTTTGAAAGTCGGGGCAAGTCATGCAAGAAGCTGCTTAAATTTAATGGCTATTCGAACAAGGTTAGTGGTCCGTTTTCGTTTTCACTAAACAAACAACTTTATCTCCGAGAACATTCTGCATCCCTGCCACCCTTATGTTCTGGCCGCCGCAATTGGGTTTATTTATCTGCTCCCAATAATAAGCCTTTGTAGATATGATGGTGCACATGGTGCATATACAGAAGGAGGACATGTTATTATGCCAGGATATGCCACTTTGGCTTTCTTCTTTCTTGTTTGCAAGAATATTGAGGTATTCGTGTCGCATGCTGGTTGCAGGATATATAAAAATATGGGGTTCCCAGCTCCTGCGGTTAATTTTAGACTGACAGGAGGGTGACCAAATGTAGTTTTTTTACTTCTATTTTTCTTCTTCGTCGTCCTGGTATTGTCTATATTGCCTGTCAAAGGAGGTCGTTACAGAAAACATTCTGGCATGGATCTCTATCCCAAACGACCAACCGTTGTTGGTCATTTGAATGGATGGCTTGCGGTTATTCGTGGAATTTGCAAGCTCTCTCTTTGAAATTAGAGTAGGAGGACTTCTCTGCATTCCTTGTCCAAAAAGAGGCCTATTTTGTAGACGTTGAGTCCTTATCTACGTTACCTGTCTATTTCATAGTTTTTTTGGATTTTGATTTTTTCCTTTTTCTATACAAAGGACTCCTAAATTAAATTATACCTTGGTAGTTTTTTTCTAATTTCTTTGCTTGCTACTTTTTTGTATGTAGGGAGCGAGCGCTTTCTTCCTTCTCCATACAGATGAGAAAAGGCAAAATGAAATTAAATTCCATATTTCCCCCTTCATCTCTTGGCGTTTTTCCTTTTGAAATGCTTTGAGTTTGTCTGTGCTACCATATTATTCTTTTCCCATAAAGAGTACACAGAGACATATGAAGAGGCGAAAATGCGGATCCTTCGAAAACTATGTATTCTTGACCACTATAATGGATGCTGAGAGGCTGGGACAGAAGTATGCTTGTTGTGTCCTTTTTGATAAATTAACAGATGCTTATCATACCATCTAAGCGCACACGAGACCGACAAGGAGAGAGGTGTCTGAGCAAAATAATAGACTTAACGCCTGACAACAGTAAATGAGGCGACGCACGACTAGGCTGAGTCTGCGACTGGCAGCCAGTCTGGCTGGAGCCTATTTTATCTGGGTTAAGTAGGTGTAGAGAGAAAGAGATGATGATGATTTTGTCAGAGGAAAATAAATTAATGGCCGCTTGTCTAGTACTGTTAATCTAGGCAAAAGGCGCTTTTTCATAAACACTTGGACCTATAATTCACAAAGGTTTGGTTTCGGGCGGATACGCTGTTGGAACATGTATTTCACATTAGGGTTGTATTCTACAATTTCTATGGAAACTCATAGGTATAGTGTATATGTAAGCAACAGACATTGTTACCTCTCGGTTTTGGTTATTATCCCTTTCGACTGGTAGCCCCATTATTGCAGATAGTATTTGTATGAGCTGGGTAAAAGAGCAAACATCCAATCAATCGAAAGGTTATTATTTGTTTTTTTTTTCATTTTTTTTTAAAACAATCGGTAAGGATATCTTAACAACGCATTTCTCAGATAAAAAAAATAAATCGGGCGCTTAGTATGAAAGTAAAACTTTGGAAACCATGACGAAAACATTTTCTGAGCGTTCATAACTATACATAGGTGTAGCTACAGCAGTTTTTTTTTCAGTTTTCCCTGTTCTCAATTTTATTCTTCAGCCTTTAGCGTATTACCCATTATTGATCAAAGATATCATTGATCCCAATAATGCATTGCTCTTCTGGAATGAATTTTGTGAAAGGATATATGTATAAGATTTGATACATAGTTCTTATAAAAGAGAACAACTTAACATAAACATATTGTTACGTATATAGATAGAATCAGATCCGAATGCAAAGTCCGAAGCTGCGGTTTTTGTCAAATCATAAAAAAAAAAACAATAATACGATTCTGAATCTAAGAAAAGTGTCGTCTACAATCCATCTAAAACGATGTTTAAAAAAAACTGCTCAGCTTATTAAGATGTAATTTTGAAAATATATTGCATGAAAACCATGCATACTTTTTGTGCGATTTCTAAAACAACGATTTGTTTGGAAAAAGTTCATAAACAAATATATTGAAATTAAAGAAAACGAGTGGAGGGTGCAGAACTGGGTCATAAGCAACTTTCTCTTTCACAGCGAGTTAATTTGTTGTTCTTATTCCATGGAAATGATAATGATTTTCGGTTACTGGCCAAAACCAATTATGTGGAATTCATGAAAACAGTACTAGTAGTTTATGAATTAAATTTCATTCAATTTGGCCAAATAATTTGCGAGAAATTGAAAAGAAAATTTTATGGTTTCTCGAAGAAACTGGGCTTGCAGTTTTGTTGGAACTTATATGCTTATAGTATATATAAAGTTTAATCAAAATCGCTAAGAGCCGTTTTCGAGAAAATTGAGTTTATGTATAATTTTTATATGGCAGGTACCGGTAATAACATGGCTAAAATCTTTAAAAAATGGCCTAGAATTATGACAAAAAAAACGCTGGATACGAAGTTTGAAGAAAATCGGCCAAGTCGATTAGGCTGGCGAGACCTGTACGGACAGACGGATCGACGAACCGACGGACGGAATTCCAAAAACCAATTTTTTGGGTTCGGCTTTCATCGTAATGTAAGAATCAATCAAAATCTCGAAGTCGAAAATTTTAACGAAAACAATATCTTTCTCTTAGTAAGAGAAAGTTAAAAATATTTACATATTGTCTATGAACTGTCATGCTCATGTTCACGTTTTGAAAAATTTCATTTAAACATAATAATTTAAAAAAAAAACTTGCATTTTTATATGTTAATATATAAGATGAAATGGAATACCATGTTTTTAAGTTTTCACCGAGGATTCTATTGAAGGGATATTGGTATTGCAAAGATTGAATACTTTTCGTATGTACCCAACATTTGACTGCTAAGCGCGGGCTCCCAAGTTCCGAAAATCGCAATACATACGTTTTCTACTGCTACACAGCTTGCAAAGGTCTGACTAAAGGTATTTATGCAACATCGTAAAATTGCAGTTTTCGAAAAATTGTAATTTACGACGATGTTTTATAAACGCCCCTAAAACTGCACCACCAAATAATGTGGTAACCCCATGCATTCAATCTCTTTTTTTTTCCTTTTGTTCTCCTCCCGTTGTCGAAGCATGTTTAATGGGTGAAAGTGACTGATTAAATGTCAAAATAGCGCTTCGTTTGCAAGGTTTACCATCTCAGTTTACATAAACAATTCGATATGTCGGATATTGTTGTAAAAGATTTCGCATTCGCTACGTCCTAAGTTTATGTACCAATTTTAAAACGTTTATAACGACTTTCCTTCTTTGCATGAATATCCGTACTGTCTTAGAAAAGCTTCTCAAATTTGCCATTCGGATTCGGAAGGAAGTCCTCTCTTTTTTGCAAAACGATAAATTCGCACATAGAAACGTAACGGTAACGAACAGAGAACGTACTTTGAAGATGTTCCACCACTTGATACAACCTGAGTACTGAGTACTGTACTTTAAAGTTTTTCATACTACTTTTTCTAAGCTCCATATCCCAATCCCAAAATATAGGAAAAACAGCTTAAAAAATGTATTATGAGTATTATGGTGTAGTGTTTGACAGAAAGTCAACGCACAGACCAAACTGCTTGACCTAAAGTTAATTCCTTTAATAAATATGCATAAGAAGTATTTATATATATGTTTTTCAATGTTATTACGCAATTTTACAATTTACAATTATAAAACAGCGACGAGGACACGATGGTTTTGTAATAGCGAAGTGATTTAAAATTCTACTCTGATACAAAAGGATTGTGTAAATTGTTACTGTCCTAAAAATGAATAAAGGATTTCGCAAAACACATGGTAAAAACAGTGTTATGGAGAAGAGTCAGTGATGGCCAAAGGGTGAGGTAGAAATTTTCGCAGATAAATATGTACATATAGGTCTGAAAGCAAATTTCTTTGTAGGAAAAGCTTTCGACTTTTAAAGGATTTAGCGTAAATAAATGTAGGTTGGTGCAATTGAAATGTAATGTAATTATTCAAATCAAGAGGTGATCTTTCAAAACGCTTACCTAAGTATAGACCAAGTAAACTTCGTCCGCCCAAAATTTAAGTTTTGATCGATTTCACAATCGAAACAATCGCGTAATTGATTTATTCAATTTTTTTTAAGAGCGTGGTGCATATTGGATATTTAAAATTACCGAAACGGAATCTACGAAACCAAACTGCAGCTCAGGTAAAATATTGGGCATTTTCCAATAACAAAACAACAACAACAATGTTTGTTTTTAGTAAGAAATCTCACTTTCCTACAACGCGAGATATGGATAATTTAAGCCAATTTATACTACACCTATTATTTTGCAATTAATCGGATTGTCGAATTATTAAAAACTTCATATTCTAGTTACAACAGAAACAATAGTTTGAGGATCATTTGTTACAGAACAAGCAATGTTGGGTTAGGTTAAGTTACAGTGGCTGCACGCGGTCGATGCGCGTTTCCTGATATTCTATTTCCCAAATGAACAATTTAGAGCTGACTATAAAGCGAAGGAGGTTTCTGACATTAATATTAACCAGTTCCTATATGGAGCTTTCTTATGTTGGATAGAGCTGAGGTATACATTCTTTCTCTTCTTCTTCCAAGCAGTTTTTACAGAAGCTATTGCTGAAAATGCCTAATCTTTTTGCATGTAGGGCTAGAAGGTACTGTAAGAACACCGAGTATGGTGCTGCTGTTTAATATGATAAGCATTATCAAGTAGATGGAGCGCTTCTAGTTTGGCCAGAATTACCTGGATATTTCATGTCATATCCGAATTCCATTGGAGGCGAATGGTAAAGTATGGCAGAAAACTGAGTTGGATAGTGATGTGGTCAGTGTTTCAGTGAATCAGTAACTTTGTATATACACCTTGAGTGGGTGTGCCTTGTAATGAGACTCTCAGTCTCACAAGCTGCGGTCTGTTTGCAATAAATAACGATGTGCATTAGATGTAGCTCATAGAGCTACGCAAATGGATATGCAAGCTGACCTTAAACTTTCCCTAGAATGTTGCGGTTGGATGTGAAGAGAATGGGTCTAATGATCGACACGTAAGCCCAGAAAGAGATATGTGATGGCATACCCCATTTCTTTTCGATTGCCTTTTTACAAATGTATAAGGTTACGGTGGTTTTCTTTACACGTTCTTGGATATATGTTTTCCAGATCAGTATCTTTACGGGCTCAGTGGCGTGATTGTTAGTCAGAGAAAGCTCGGCCCTGGGTACTAGCCTGTTGTTTTTTGTCCAAAATCAAGCCCAGGTACTTGGCTGATTCTGCGAGCTATATTTTAATGCCATTAAGTTTAGGAGGGGAGAACATTTTGTAATACTTGTTTACGATTACGACTAATAAGGTATCTCCCTAATACTTCTATTGCCAGATTAAAAACAATTGACAATGAATAAATGCGTTCCTTAACCGTTTTGTAAATAGAACGAATTGCAAATTATTAGGCTCACACAGCTATCACTTTCAAAAATAGAAATATTCCCTTTTCTCATTCCACGAAAGGCATGTTGGGCATCCTATAGTGAGAAAAGCGATAAAAATACCCGAGAATAATCGCAGACAATTATAATTAAATAAAATAAATAAATAAATAAATAAATTTATGACGCAGCAGGCTTGTTAGTACCCAGGGCCTAGCTTTTTTCTCACAACCATTTATATGTGCGTGTGTACTTCTTTGCACGATGGCGGGACCTCCTGTTTTACGCCGAATCCGAACGGCTAAGTTGAGATAAGCTTTTCATGACAATTGATACTACTCGGATGATTTGTCAGATCACCACGAGGGCCAGTGAAAAATCATTAAGGTGGTGATACGGCTGGGAATCGAACCCAGACCTTCTGCGCGGCAGGACAATTATAATTCGTATTGTAATATCCTTGAAAACTTTAAACATTTTAAAGATTTTTTAAACGAAATCGTGAGGTTTTTGTAAACATATTTATAACATATAATTGCAAAAATTCATTTTTCACCGACTTCAGACGATGATTAGACGATCTGATTTATTTACTGCCTATTGAACCGATACATAGGTCGACAAATAATAATTGGCTAAGTTCCGAAAAAAAATTGTTCCCTTTTCGGAAAATACCTCCCCTTTCCAACATGCATATATATCAAAATTAAAGACCTCACGTATGCCATTCAAACTTTTAACGTCCCCATTCTAAAATTGCACCAAACCAACTCCTTCCCGTAAACGATTTATTTAAAAGTACTTCAAAGTACGTTTAGGATGTGTACCACACCACCCAAAATCCAACTTTCACGACATTGTTCTCAAACAATATTGAAATTACCCATAAATATGAGAATAAAATTTCATTACCATATGTATCAATGAATCTCAAGGAGGGTGGTACACATGAGATATCGAAAGTGAATGGGGCTCATGAATCAACATTCTATACTCATTCTTAAACAAATAATTTTTTTATCGCACTCATACAAGCCGTAAAATTGTGTTAAGGGTTATTAGGTCTTCATGCTACCATGGCTGCTTATGTAATTCGTATACGCTTTATGTGTCCATTGTTGGGTTAGAAAATTTACGCTCGAAAACAAGGGCGCATTGGTATAACAAATTTACGGCAATTTGTTTTTACCAACAAAAAAGGTCGTTTTGTGTCTGTTTCCAGGTTAACTGGTAAACCTTTTGAGGAAAAAAATGTTAAACTTTTTTAAAGGCGTCGATAAAACAGGGATATGGTTGATATATTTGGAGCAGAAATATCTTTAATCAATAGTAAAGTGACGTTTACGAGATGAGATTAGAGTTAACATATGGAGGTAAAGTCTAATCATGTATTTCTTCCGGGACGTTTGTATACATTCTGATGTCATATGTAAGAGTTTATTAAGAAATTTCTAACAGGTGGTGATAAATACCAGTATCCTTACGACATAACCCAATAAAGATGGAAATTGGAATTTAACATTTATAGACCCAAAATATATGGTGCAGAAATATAAAGTGTATGAACTTCAATCATTAATGATTTTTCTAATGAACTTTGACAAAATGATGTGAATATTGGAGATTAGGTTATTTTTCATATTGTCACAAACTTTTAGAAACCTATAAATATGCAAGGTGGGACTAAAGTAATTTGATTATAATGTTTGCAAATGGTGTCAAATGTCACTGACCTTTGACATTGATGAGAATAAGTTGTTTCTGTTTATTTGACCAATCCCTGGTCTGTTGTTATAATGGGGAGATAATCGTTTAAAAAATTAAGCCCTTAGTTGAGCGTCTTGTGCAAAATAAGTCCTTTTGTGAATGTTTGGTGCAACATTTGCAGTTCAAAACATATAGGCGCTTATTTTTTTATGCCGTTAATGGTACCACCATAACCGTAGCTAGTGAGCGTTACAGATACAAGGTAAGCAAAGGCGTTGTGTGCTTGAGTAGTTATTTTCTGGGTTCCATACATCCAAAAAGATAAAGACAAGGCACCAATGTACAGAACTTCGTCAACGAAATGCGACCCATTTACTTTTAGAAATAGAAAAAATTGTTTTGTTCTTGAGAGACCTAATTCAACGATTGTTTTGTGTTATTCAGTCCCTGCTTGTATCGGGTGTTTTTTTTAAGGTATAAAACTTCGAATTAAAATAAAACACAAGAAAATCGTTTTAATGTCCATCAATTTGGTTTTATTGGAAGGATATGGAAGGATTTTATGCCATTTATGTTTAAAAATGATTTCGAGCATTTTCCCGCGCGGCTGACTCGAATAAAGTCAAGTCTAGAGGTCCAATTTTCAACTACTTTTTCGAGTATTTAAGGCCGATTGTCGGCAATAAAGATACGAATGTTGGCTTCTAAGTCACCTACCGATTCTGGTTTGTTGGCGTAGATGAGTGACTTCACGTATCCCGAAAGAAAACAATTCAACGGTGTCAAATCACACGATCTTGGTGGCAAATTGACAGGTCCATTCCGCGAAATTATGCGCTCATCATCCTTCAATTAATCGATTGTGACATACGCTGTGTGGCATTTAGTGACGTCTTGTTGGAACCATATCTTATCCAGATTCATGCCATCCGATTCGGAAACAAAATAGTCGGTTAGCATGACTCTATATAGGTCTCCTTTAACAGTAACTGACTCTCCAGCATCCTTTTGGCCTCATTTTCGGCCCACACACCAAAATCACGACGCATTGCATGGTCTCGCGGCTTTAATTCTTGCACAAGCGGAATCTTGTAAGGTCGTAAGCCAAGATCTTTGCGCAAAATCTTCCATAAAGTTGATGGGCAAAGCTCCAATGGCTATGCACGTTGGCGAATCGATTCATTCGGTTCCTCTTCAACACTATGCACTACAGCGGCAATTGTTTCTTCGGTGCGCACTGTTCGACGTCTCTGCGGATGCGTATTATCACATTGAGTAAACATAGTGCGAAAACGATCCATGGTTAACCGAATTAATTGCACTGATGGACTATTATGTCGACCATAAAATGAACCATTATTTTCGAAATAAATTTGCACGATTTGCAAGCGTTGTTTGTTTGTTAACCTGTCCATGATGAAATGGCAAACCAAACTGAACATAAATGACATTAGACTTGCCCGATTTGACTACAATTTTATCTCTATTCGAAAAACCAACCTCTAAAAAAAACACCCGTTACAACAGCATCTATTTACATATTTTATCAGTATCAGAAATAGAATATTTGTCCTTAAGTATGGTAAATTCCATTTTTTATATACAAAAATGGCAGCACCTCATTATCCCCGATATATCGAACACTATCCAAACGACCTAGGACATCTTCTTGTGGGCCATGCTTCGAGCCGACTGGAATGATCAAGGTCAATTGAAGGAATTTCTTAGTCGTTCGACTGAGGAGATTATAGCAAATTCCCTTTTTTGCTCGAACTTGATTTCGTTGTTAGAATCAGGCGGAGCTGAGGTAGATACAGTCTCCTATTTTATATAGCTTCGAAGGAGGCCGTCATTTCCGGCAGCCTTGTTAAACTTAATTTTATACATGCTGTCCTCACATCGTTTCGGTCTGGTGGCTGGTAGTTTTCGCTGTCAAATATTGGATGGTTGCTCTTTCCTGACAGCGGATTGTTCCTCATCGGGGTTTAGCAGTTGTGGTTCTCCCACACTCGCAGCATCGGCTGTGATTTGTCTTGTAGTTCTCATTTTGACAGGGAGAATCTGTCGGCATTTCTTGCTGGTTCGCAGGAGAAAATAAGGACATCATACGCAAGGTAAGAAAAACATGTGTGGCTATAGTGACATTTTATTCCGCAGACGTGGTACTATTACCTTAGAAAAAATTAAGTTTCCCAGATAGCATAAGCCGTTTCGACTGAAATGCAAATCAACAAAATTACCCAAGATTTATTGTTATTTCCTTTTGCATTCCGATGGTATTATGAAGAAATGGACAACTATTTACTAATCGAAATTATTAACACACATCCATAGATGTCGGTAGTCCTTTTTCCCAATCGTCAAATCTCATGCTACAAACATTGACCCAACCTTATAAATATGTACTCATAAAGCATTTGCCAAACCCCATACCACAAATTATGTTCATTGTCCTTCTGATTACCATATATTTACCTCATGCTTATTCCAATATCACCTGATTACCATACAAACCATAAACCTACATACATTACGCACCCGAGGGTCCTTTCACAATTACGTGATAATACCACCGCTTCGAGCAGCTATGGCAGCAGCAAATCGATGCTTCTTAAAACCCATAAAATTGTGTAAAATGTCAACAGTTTCCAATCTCCTTGCTCAAGGATAACAGATTTCTCTACAATGGATTACCATACGCACACAGACACAGACACATACACAGAAACCATCCCTCTCTTGCACAGAACACATAACCCTAAGCTAAAATCGAAAGTGAATAGAAATTGTAAATTTAAACATTTGCATAGATCTTCTATTACCACAGTCGCTCCTGGCGAGTCTTTTTGGGTGCTGAGCGACGCCTTCGAAAGCTCGGTATGAAGTAATTGATATGCACGCAAAAGTTTCATTTCTCGTAAAAGTCCACCCACCATTCAGCGTGTGTAAATATTTCCTCTCAGATCGAGTAAATCGATTTTTATCCTATCCTTTGCTATGCTAATTTTGGACTATGATCCTTCGTATTTCTATTTTTTTGTGTGTGCCATGTATATGCCCGTCCCTGTTCCATGCTCTAGTGGATTGTTTGGAATTATTCGAAGAAAAATAAATAGCACACATGCTCGTATGAGGAAAGCTTAAAAGTGTTTACATTGAACAAACGAATAAGTTACTTACTGCTTTGCAGCGAGACAGGATAACAAAGAAAAGAAGCATGCACAAAGGCGAAGACAAATGCCGAACTATAGGACAACAGACAAAATTGAAAGAAAATGAATAGAATTTAAATTTATAACATTCCAAGAAGCGAAAGAAAGTTAGAGTCGCTTTTTTTGACGGCCGAGACACAATTTCGTCCTCCCGCACATACAAAAAGAAAATCACTACACACTGAGGAATCGGTTGAACTCCACCCGGGTTAACCACCCAGCATAAAGCGTACCAGTCACCGCACGAAGTACTCTTGTAGTGGCAGTAGGTTGTCTAATGTCTACCCTTGCGCTCCACCCAAATACCAAATTCTAGGACCAATTTCTACTTCCATGCTGCTCTGTGCACCACATAAGATCTTCAAGATGTTTGTTCGTGAAGATGTCAAGACAAAATGGATAAATCTTGTCATTCGCAGAGAATTGCGGATTGCTTCGATACAATTGAATTGGCGAAGAGCCGTGCGCGCGCGGGGCTCCCACTACAAGTCTGTTGTGGGTTAGGTACTTCGAAGAATGGGAACAGAACAGAAACACACAATCAGTTTGAGTTCAGGACAAGGAGCTCGGATAGTTGGATATTGTTGAGGGTAAGCTCTGGCAGATTGGGAAGCAATTATGAAAGGAGAAAACGCTTACAAGCTCGTTTCATTATCCTGCGGTAGTAAGAAAGTGAGTGAATTTTTGTTGTCATCTATTTTTTGCTAGGATAACAGGGATGAGATGATTTCCTATCAATAAGTTGTGGCATTGCCAGCGGTAATTGGATTGCATTAATTCACTTGAAGGATTCTATTAATAGCAATCTCTCTACGGGCATAGATTGTGTATGTTGTTATGATTTGGTGAGATGAAGCGATTCAATTTGTGGCAGAAATTATTGTTTGTGTTTGAAGGTTTCCACTGAAGTTCTTTTTTTTATTGAGGGAAATTGATATTTTGCGCATTACGAGGTGAGTTTTAAGAAAAATGAAATATGAGTTCCTTAGATGACGATGAGAGGGAAAAATAACTTAGCCAATTTAGAGTAAGGATACCACTTTCCGAATTCTAAAACTGTTAGTGTCGGATGAGCAGAAAGGCCAATGGAAGAGTTAATACCGTAGTGGATACTGGTAGCCCCGTATTCTCAGGATATCTAATAAAATTAAACTGTACTCTTGGTGGGAGTTTCACAGTCAGGGTAACTTCCATAGTACATGAAAAATTAGTGTTATAAAGTACCAACCAGACCTGAAACGTCCACGGACAACTACTCAGTATGCTGTAGACCACTGGAGTTACTCATGCAAATATGAATTTGTGTACCAGGACAAACCGCGACATTGCCGCGTTTCAAGAGATACGGTTGGCAGGATCAGAAATGAAAAAATAGAAACATGCGAAATTTGATATGATATGGGTAGCAGATATTTGGTAATTAACTTAAATCCATTAAAGCATTCACTGAACTCTTCCAGATTGTTAATGCAGCAATTAGATTAGAATACATACCAAGACAGTGGAAAGTCGCGGAAGTGATTATGGTTCTTAAACCAGAAAAATCACCGAATGAAAGAAAATCCTACAGACCTATTTTACTTCTTCCAATAATTTCAAAAGTAATTGAGAAAGATTTCGAAGAAAAGAAAATTTGCTCAGCCGTATTTCTTGACGTGGCGCAAGCTTTTGACAAGGTTTGGCATAGAGGCCTTTAATACAAACTAACACAAGTTCTGCCTGAAAAAACTATTTAAAATCCTCGTCTCGTATCTTGAGACCAGACTTTTTCGTGTTAAACTTGGAAACGAATATTTGGAGTTCAAAGAAACATTCGCAAGAGTACCCGAAGGAAGAGTCCTTGGACCACCCTTGTACCTGAAATTACACGTGATATCCCACAAATGATACAATAGGTGCCAGTGCCATGTTTGCTGATGATACAGCTAAACTAGCTGTTGGCATAACAATAGTGGAAACAAGTATGAATTTACAAAACGTTCTTAACGAGGTTAATGAATGGACAAAGTCCTGGCGGATTGCACTTCACAAGAGCAAATCTATTAATGTAGATTTTTCGTATAAACGGACAGCAATTTGCCAGTATTTCTAAATACTGTTCGAGTCCCTTTTGCAAATGAAGCGAAATACCTCGGAATGACACTCGATGCAATTAAAATGGAAGTCGCATTTTAAAAAGAAATGCAAAGAACTTTAAAATAAAACTGGTTACTCGGAAAATATTCCAATCTTAACCTTGAAAATAAATTGCTATTATACAAGCAAGTGCTAAAGCCGGTTTGGGCATATGGTATACAACTATGGGATTGTAACAGTGAAACGAATCTAAGCATTCTACAAACTTTTCGTAAATGCGCCGTATAGGGAATGCAGATGTACCCAGTTATCTGGGTATTCCCGAGGTTAAGGATAAAACGAAAAATTTTGCGCGCAAACATAAAAAACTTTTATTGGGACACGTTAACACAACAAATTTATTGCGTCGTCTCCAAAGAACTTAATCTTTGGATTTGGCCAGGTAATAACTGCACTATATATTGCGGAAAAAGCTGGAACTGTCAAAGGAAAGTTACCTGCCAAACATTCATTACTTCTGATAAAAAAATTGCTAGATATTCAGCAAATATTCAGAGGGCGGTGGTTTTAGTGAGTAAATTTCTCACACTACTTTGGGCACGTGGTCATCGTGTCTATGAAGATTTCCACCAGCCCACGGAAAAAGAATACTGGATTAACATACATTCGGGGAGGCAAACTCTGACTCTGACCATGCTAATTCAGCCAGCCAGCCAAATTCAGAGTTGAAATGTCCAACGATAAACAGCTACAAATGGTGAAGAAAAATAGACTTCACGTGGGTCGCCTTTGTTAATCGGAGACTGGAGACATGGAACAACTGAGTGAGTGATCGGAGAAGAGGTATATATCAAGCTGCTACAGTTATAAGAAAAACCGAACCTTTGTTTTAAGGATCAAGCAATCGCGGATGCCAGGGTGCTTCGACTGAATGACTGAAAAAAAGTCAGGAAAAAAAATAGGGACAGAAAGTATTACTCTTTCTAACCGCTGTTTCTTCAGTGCAGGGAAATAACTTCACGGGCAACAAGTGTATATGGAAAATAGCTTCACCTCGAGTGGGAAATAATTTCACTTTTTGTTTGTGAAGTCATTTCCCACCGAAGTAAGGTCTTGGATTTAGGGTGAGTGTGAGGATGAAATAAAAAGCTGGTGAAGAAATCCCTTGTCGCTTCCATGGAAGAATACTTTGAAAAATCTATGGTCCCCTTTGCCTTCATGGTGTGCGTGCTTTTCGAGCTTTACATCTATACACCGACATAAAAGAAATACCACGCGTTTTATATTTAAGATGGCTAGAACATATAGAGCGAATGTTCTCCATCTCCAATCCAATTTCTCGCAAACCATTTCCATCTCCCAGTTCCCGCTTTTGAACGCTCAAAACAAAAATCCATCAAATGTTAAGACAAATTGTTCAACTCCACGCTGTGCGCAACCATGGCGCACAAAAGTCCTTCCCAACTTGCAATGGTCTCACCTCAAACAGCATCGTATATACAAGTTCGTGTTTTCCTTAAAAGATATTCATACAACCAGAGAGCTGGGTTGGCTTACCACAGAACAAAGCGATCTGTTACTCTCACGGAATTCCCCTAAATACGAAACGAAGACTGCAGTTCTGTGTGTTCTTAAAGTGAAAGCACTTTAAGCAATTTTTCCGTCACAAAAAAACCACCCCTTTATCCTATCACTCACCCACTGCATTACAATGGCATTCAGATTACCCAGCAATTGCATTACATTAAACTCTTTTGCCTTCGAGCGGAATGCCTCTGCGTCGACGGTGGCGGTGGCAAAAGCAGCAACGACACCTTCCACCCTTGGCCTGGATTATGCACGAAAATAGCAAAAATAGCATTTTCACCTGGTGCGGCAGCTCGCAGCCTTACAACAAATCATAGAATGTACCCTCCCTCCTCTCGGTATACAGGGCCCCAATCAGACGTCAACAGAAAGCCCACATTCTCGCACAACAGTGGCAGAGGCAGCAAGAGCGAGAGCCAAACAACCCCAATTTGTCACTTTGACGTAGATTAAAAATACATATCTCTGGCGGAGGTAGAGTAGCAGTAGCAGCAGCAGCATCACAGTCAAGTCGAGTCGAGTCATTCCCGTTCGGGAGAACAGCGAACAAAAAATGGAAGAAAATTCTGTGTGTAACTTCCGTTTTGTATATGCGACCCCAAACTCCATGGCCACCCCTTTCAGACCTTTAACGTAAGTAGGTGTACATGAAGTAGCTAGCAGTCACATGCAATAAGTGGAAGACACGTATCATGAGCGCGCTAGCTAATGTAATTTATGCTTCTTCCTGCCAGGTGAACATTCCCTTTAAATGATCATCCTTCCATATCCAACACCCACTACACTGACAAACAAAACGAAAATGAGCTATTAATTTTGGAGAAACTTTTTGTCGGAAAGGATCTTTGGTTGCCTTTCAATTCCACCAGGACCACCGCCTCCTACTCGGAGTACTTGCCTGTCAACGTGTCAATTGAATTTCTTGTGACACACAAGCTTAACAAACCGAAAACTAAAATGTTATGAACCGCTGACGCTGCCATTTTGTTCCATATTTTGGGTAGTGGTTCTTACCGTGGTTATGACACTCATACCCTAGCTGCCACCAGCGTGATAGGCATCTCAAATTTGCCACCCTTAAACCGGATCTCTCTTCGCTGAATGTTCTGCTCTGCTGCTGCTACTGCTACTAGCTTCTCCATTATGTCGTATCAACAACAAACGACCGCTATAGCATGTAATTTCCTTTGTAGCTACAAATTCCCCAAACCTCAAGTTTAGTGTTGTTCTTTGGACATTTTTTTCCTTTAGCTACTGGGACACAGTGTGGGGCTGATTAAGGTGTCGTTTGCATTTTGGCCAAAAGTCATACTTTCTCACTCGTAAACTTGGTACCGTATTTTAAAAGTTTATTTCAAAACGGTATTTCGTTTTCGACGCAATCCTTGATGGGTTAAAGTCTTAAAGTTACGAAATCCTTTGACAGGTGGTATGATGTTATGTTTAACTTTGTGATGTCGCATTTGAGAATGCATGTAAGGGTTGATTTTTTTATTTTAAGGACGTCGGTTATCAACACGTGTGTTTAGCTAGGAAAAGGTGACTAAGTTAATAGATTAAAGTGGTTTAATCACATTGGCTTAACTTCCTGTTTGTTTTCACATTTTTAGATTATGATTAAACTTTATCCATGAACCGATTTTTAAACACAAACGTTTTCACTTATCTGATGCCTATTAACTCAGACTCTCGTCATGAGGCGGCCGTAGGTTAATTTTAAACATGGCCGTCGTTGTTAACGTTTATAGGAAGCAGATGAGGGCTGTAACATTTATAATGATCCATATTGTAGTAAGAAGAAAAACTGACTGTTCGGATGCGGAGTTGTTATAAGCGACCGACTTAGTCAAGAAGTCTTTTGCTTCAAAGATATCAGAGAACAATCCACATCAAGGTCAAATGCGCCATATGCACTGATGATCCAACGGAGGAAAAAGATGACACTTTTAGCTGGAATGCCAATTGCCTTTGGCAGAAACTTGGAGAATTTCAATTGTTTATGCGGGAAAAAGATATCGACGTCTGTTTAATATCCGAAACTTATGCAAAGAGTAATTCTCATTAGATTTTTTGATTAGATTAGAAGTTATTTTGATTATCATGCTCTACATCCATCAAACAAGGCTAGAGGAGGAGCATCACTATTTATAAAAGAGTGTATCGAACATTCGATTGATTTAAAATTATAAGTCGAAACAATGCAAGTTTGCACTATACAAGTCAAAAGCAGACAATCCTTTCTAAAGATATCGTCTATTAACTACCCACCACTATGCAAGGTTGAGAAAATTGATTTGGAAAACTTGCTTAATTCCCTTGGATAGCGTTTTGTCATCGGGGGATACTTTAATGAAAAACATACATTCTGGGGATCTGGGTGCATACCACAGAAAGGTAGGATGCTTAACGATGTTGGTAGAAAGTACAATACCGTATTTTATTCTACGGGAAAACCAACTTACTGGCCAACTGATGTTACAAAAATACCGGATTTGATCGATTTTTTCTTCGTAAAAGGTATGCCGTCCAATCGAATAAAAGGTGAGAAATGCTTTGATCTTTGCTCTGATCATTCTCCGGTCATTCTAACAACGAGTGAGCCTATCATCAGAAATGAAAACCCACCCAGACTAATAAACGGAAAAACCAACTGCGAAGGCTTCAAAAACGATATTGAAAATAATATTTGACTGGGTATATCGCTTAGATCCCCATTAGAACTCTAAGTCGCGTATGACTCATTTATCGATACTGTTCAAAAAGCAGCATAGAATAATACTCCTCAACAACGCAAAATAGAATTGTAATATCAAGTACCCATGGGAAATAAAAAGTTTGGTTAGACAAAAACTAAAAGCTCGAAAAAGTTGGCACCAAACTCGTGCCCGCAAGATAAAACACATCTCAATCGGTTGATTAACATGCTATCAAATTCGATTACAAAATTTAAGAACCATGCAGTAGAAACTTGTCTGCAAAGCCCAACCGCTGGAAAGGAAAGCAATCAAAGTCATCAAACGCCCAAAAAAGACGTTTGGCCCAGAAAACATTAATTTATCCGAGACTACAACCGATAATAATATAGTTATATATGCAAGTATTGCCGAGCTTAAACGGGAAATACAGAAACTAAAGCCTAAAAAAGCTCCAGGTTACGACCTAATTACAGGAGAACTTCTAAAAATGTTACCTCGGAAAGCATTAGCTTACAGACCTATTTCACTTCAAAAGTTTTTGAAATTATATTACTCGGTCGCTTACACCCCATTATTTATCCACGATCGACTGTGGACCAAGTTCATCGAATTACTGATGTAATTGAGAAAGCTTTCGAAGAAAAGAAAATTTGCTCAGCCGTATTTCTTGACGTGTCGCAAGCTTTTCACAAGGTTTGCCTTAGAGGTCTTCAATACTAAGTAAAACAAGTTCTGCCTGAAAAATTATATAAAATCCATATATAAAAATAAGCGGGAAACTTGGAAACGAATATTCGGAGTTCAAAGAAATATTGGCAGGAGTACCCCAAGAAAGCGTCCTTGGACCATTCTTGTACCTCCTATTTACACGTGATATCCCGCAAACAAACGATACAATAGTTGCCACGTTTGCAGACGATACAGCTATACTAGCAGTTGGCACAACAATAGAGGAAACAAATATGAAATAACAAACCGTTCTTAACGAGGTTAATGAATGGACAAAATCCTGGCGAATTGCACTAAACGAGAGCAAATCTATTCATGTAGATTTTTCGTATAAACGGACAAACAATTTGCCAGTATTTCTCAAGACGGTTCGAGTCCCTTTTGCAAATAAAGCGAAATATCTCGGAATGACACTCGATGCAAAATTAAAATGGAAGAGTCGCATGTAAAAAAGAAATGCGAAGAACTTAAAAATAAATACAGAGAACTGTACTGGTTACTCGGAAAATATTCGAAGCTTAACCTTGATAACAAGCTGCTATTATACAAGCAAGTGTTAAAGCCGATCTGGCCACATGGTATACAACTATGGGGTTGTACCAGTGAAACGTATCTAAATATTTTACAAACTTTTGAAAAAAAATGTTTAGATCATTCGTCGATGCGCTGCGGTATATAAGGAATGAAGATCTACGCAGAGGTCTGGGTATTCCCGCGGTTAAAGATGAAACAAAAATGTTGCACGCAAACATAAAAAACGTTTATTGGGACACATTAACGCAACGGTCCTCCTAATTCTTGACGAAACAAATTTATTGCGGCGTCTTCAAGGAACAATGCCCTTAGATTTGGCCCGATAATAACAAACCGCACTATAAAGTGCGGAAAAAGCAGGAACTCTCACAGGAAAGTTACCAGCCAAACATTCATTACTCGTGATAAAAAAATTGCTAGATAAGTCGCATACTTAGTTGCAATACAAATACATAAAGGGTGGTAGTTTTAGTGGGTTAAAGTCCCACACTACTTTGGGCACGTGCTGATCGAGTCTTTTAAGGTTTCCACCAGCCCACGGAAAAAAAAACTCTTAGCTCCTGGGCAAAATATATAAGCGAAGCGATATTAAAATCTTGCAGGGAAATCTTAACGCCATCGTAGAAAGAAAGGATATACATATTTAATATTCTTGTCCCCTACGCGAGCTTAAATTCAGCTTTAAAGTCAAAGACTGAGGGTGCAGGTGAAAGTCGTCATTGAACATTTGCGAGCATTATCTTAGCCCACTACTTGGGCTAACTAGTACTACTGATTTCAAATTTCATTTACCTAGAAAATATATAGCGAGATATTAATGATTTCCTAAATTTGAAATGAATAGTAGACTTTGCCTCCAAATCCTAGGAAAGGACTGATTTTATTGTTGACGACCCTGCTAAACGACAAGAAATACAATGGGATGGGCCGGGCAAAAAGAGGATGAAAAACTGTGACATTTACTACGGACCGTGTTATAGCGAGCAGAAACTGCGACTATTCGGATGCGGATTTGACATAAGGGCCAGACCTAAGTTTCCAAGACATTAGCGAACGCATTGTAATAATCCGCATCAAGGCCAAATTCGCCAACATACGCCTTATATGCGCTCACGCCCCAAACGGAGGAAAAAGGTGATATAGGACTGCTTCTATGAGCTCTTTGACCAAACCTATGAGCGCCTACCGCCTACCGAAGTACGATGTTAAAATCGTGCAGACACAATCCAGAAATACTGTGAAAAAATTGATATCGAAAGAATGCAATCGCAAGAGGCTAAGACCTTCGCGCAACGCGTATCCCTTAGCCTCTCGATTATCACCATACCACCAGCATCGAATATCGAAGAACAATGGCAACAATGCCAACAAGCCATTAGATCAGCCGCTACTGATGTGCTAGGTTTCTCGCGCCCACCATCAAGGAATGAGGATGAGAAATGCCAACTGATGCTCGCAGCCAAGAAGGAGGCCTTCAAGGCTGAGCTCCAGGTGAAGACGAGCGCTGACGTTGATATCTACAGGCAGAGAAAGAGGGAAGAACACCGGCTTTTCAGAAAGAAGAAAAAGAGCAAGAAAACCGCGCGATCGATGATATAGAGAGGTGACACTACAGGAACGATATTCTCAATTTTACCAAAGTGTAAAACTTAAAAGCCAAGGATACAAGGCTCGAACAGAATCCTGTCGAGATGAACAAGGAAATATCGTAGTTGAGACACAGTCGATGCTGAGGATATAAAAGAACCACTTCTGCACTGTTAAACGGCGATGACGAACAACATTCCTCTCTCAGCCAGAACGAACCATTCAATATAGGCAACGACAGCAAAAACTGTAAACCACCCGACCTGAGTGACGTGAGAATAGCAATATCTAAACTCAAGCTTAATAAGACTGCCGGAAATGACGGCCTTCCCGCCGAGCTTTATAAAGCCAGTGGAGATGACATGGTGAGAAACATCCACCAGCTCATAAGCTAAATCTGGTCGTAAGAAAGTATGCCCGAAGAATGGAACCTCAGCATCGTTTCTCCGATCCACAAAAAAGGAGACCCTCTTAACTGCGCCAACTACAGAGGCATAAGTCTCCTCAACATCGCCAACAAGGTCCTATATGCCGTAATATGTGAACGTCTGAAAAAGTTTACCAACAACCTGATTGGCCCTTATCAGTGTGGTTTTTGGCCAGGAAAGTCCATGGTATATTTTTGGTATACCGCCCAAACTCGTCCGTTTGTGTAGGATGACGATGGAGAATTCTCGTTGCTCCATCAGGGTCGGAAACGACCTCACTGACACATTCGATACCAAAAAAGGATTTAGGCAAGGCGATGCGCTGTCATGTGACTTCTTCAATCTGATTCTTGAGAGGATTGTGCAAAACTCACGAGCCAACACCAGAGGCACAATTTTCCAAAAATCTGTACAACTACTAGCATAGGACCCAACGTGATGTCATAGCCACGTTTGCTAGTTTAGAGAAGGAAGCCGCAAAAATGAGTTTATATGTTAATGAAGGCAAGACGAAGTATATGCTGTCAACACGAAAGGACACGCCACATCGACGAATTGTACAGAACGTCACCATTGACAGATAAATCTTTGAGTTAGTACGGGACTTTGTCTACCTCGGCTCCGCTATTAACTCTGAGAACTACATCTCGTCAGAAATAAAATGAAGAATTACTCTTGTCAACCGCTGTTTCTTCGTGCTGAGAAGGCAATTTAGTAGTTTACTAGGAAATGTAGAACGAATGGACACCAACACTGCGGCTCACAGAGTCTTCGATTCCCAGCCAGACGTCGGACGCAGTAGAGGAAGACCTCGCCTTAAGTGGGGCGCACAAGTAGAAACCGACCTCAACCAACTTGGAGTGCTCAACTGAAGGCAGTTAGCTAAGGACCGGACTAATTGGAGTGGCATGTTGGTTGAGGGCAGGGTTCATTCCGGACTGTAGCGTCACTTAAGTAAGTAAGTAAGTAGACTTTGACAACACTTTGGAGATCGATTTTTTTACAAAACCAATACTTGATATATTAGGATCATGTTAACTATGAGGAACAACAAGCCAACTAAAAAGCTCTTGAAATAATGTCGAAACACCCAAAAATTGAGAGAAATGAAATACTGGCTATTTGGTATGAAAGTTAGTTTTTAGAACCGGAACCCCTTATTTGCTGAACAAGTGCCTTCGTTGACTTTTGGGCTTTCCATCATCGAAAACAAACCTCCATATCTGTTTGATGGTAGCGGGACTTTTTTTTAATGAAATAGAAAGAACTTTATGAAGTATGAAGGATTCTGAATAGAATGATGTAAGGATGTCGCGCACCTGCAACAAAAGGATATATATTTTGTCAGCGTAATGGACTATTAATTTAGTAGTTTAGTTGTCAATGAACTACGATTCTAAAGATTATTGCATTTGTTTTAACGTGCAATCTGCATTTAATAACTCTACACCGTATTCATATTCGATCCGCTTTATTTTGATAGTCTTTACAGATCAAATTAAACAAAAATAGATTTTCAACAAAGCCCATGTCAAAACTGACAAAACAAAGTCTAACATTGTCAGTCGACAGCACAATTTGATCATAAATGCACCCCTAACGGTATTCGTTGTTTTGTCTACTCGAGGTACCTATCTGGAATGTCTATCTGCTGAATATTTTATTACAGATGAGAATTTTATAAGCACATTGCATAGCCAACGACTTGTTCTCCAATCCCCAAGTGTCAGTGGCTTGTCAAAGTAACCCGAGCAACCGCCATCGTTTCCATAGTGTCTACAAGTATATTCCTAACATTCCCATCATCATCATCAGTATATTGTCGTCGTCATCGTCATCATCATTTCATCTGTTTTCTGTGTGTACACAGACAGGGATTTCATGTTCATCCCTTAAACGCATAACTTTTCTTCTTCATTATTGTTTCCAAAGCGCTCTTCAGGGTACTGCGCTCCAATTTTATCAGCTCCTGGCAAACCAAGATTCATATTGTAGCTTTTGCTGCTGCATTTTAACTCCCCTTTGTGTGATATCCACATATAACAGTATCACACACACATAACACAATGTAGCTGCTCATAGAGTGCAAGCATTGAGGATGCTTCAAATATACGGTTCTTCAAATAAAGAGTATGAAGTAGGTCCTTTTGTACTGCTTAGGTGTTTCATTATCATCAACCATAGTTGGTGTGAGGAATTGTGGAACCGAAACTGAGGATTATGCAGCCTCGAGAATCAACCCCGAGCCGTATCCAATAGCATATCATCATGGCATGACCTCCTTATCCAGCACAAAATCGGTAGACTTCCTCGATATAATCTTGTGCACTCGGCGAGAGATTCACATCAGCTCAGCATATCGTATCGGTTAGAGATGCCAGTAGAAATGTGGAAAAATAACACCAACACATTCACATCGAATGACTATATTGCGGATATGTATTGGCACGGGATTAAAGGCAACAAAAATTGGCAAACTGCCAAGGTGCCATTGGGAATAAGAGCAGCAAAAAGTCACCCGAAATGGACAGAAGAGTCTAAATAGAAAACCAATTGCTACATAGAGGTGGCTTTTCTTTCTCTCTGTGTTTTCTGTATGCTGTTCCACCGATTGATTAGAAAAGAGCATTAAGGATGTGGCAACAGTCATCCTTGTATCATTATTGCTGTCCGGACTTTTCCCACTCTTTTTTTTGTAATGAAAAGTTTCAGAAAGCCTCAACCGCTCGTTTCAACCCAACCTTCATGAAACTCGTCTGCCATAGAGTTGTAATGGATATGATGGCCACGACCATGGTAGTGCTGCACACAGGACACAACACAGAGATTATGTATCGGAAATTTGTAAAGTTTTGCTTTACGCTAACTGAGTCCGAGGGTGAGTATTGCAAAATTCTTGCCGAAGTAGGTACTATTACTACTGGGTCATGGATTTTACGGGGACGAGTGTGTTGCGTTCCTACATTTTAAAATTATGTTTATGTTATGGGAGAGTGTTGCCGTTGCTAAGGTACGTTATTTTAATGAGATTCCACAACTCAGTGAGCAGTTTTTTTATAATAGGCGAATAGAGAACGAAATTAAATTTAGGCATCCAAATGAGCGACGCATCTACCTAATATAGGTTAGACGAACATTTTTTACTCTCAGTTTTATTTATATTTGTGAAGTAATTAAATTGTCATGAATTCTGGACGTGTATTCTCGTCGACAATTCATGAAACGGTTTACTCTTTAGGATCGGAGATTTTGGGGCAGATTTTATATACCAAATGGTCAAACTCTAAGGCAGTTGCAACAAGTCGTGATAGCAGATGCGCTGAAATTCCCCGTACCTGTGTTCGACCGAGAATATCGCTGCCGGAGCAGAGGATGCTGTGAAGGCTCCAGCAGCATAGACTGAATACACTCCCAACCAAATTTCGTTTAACCGTTCTTATCTCTAGCGGATTTTCGTTAAAAGCTTGAAGATATTCTCTTACGAAGTGCAAAAAAGTCAATCAGTATGCTTCTTAAACGCAAATCGTGTAAGAGTCGTTTAATTGTTTCGACTACGCCGTAAGTAACTAGGTGAGTGATGATAAAAGGTAGATAAGAACGGTAATTCGTTTCAACAATGGGCGCGTCATGGCACACTGCAAATCAAACAATGTAGTTTCTGCAACGAAAAATTTCTGGATGTGTAATGACAAAAATTGTGATGTGTAATGACAAAAATTGTGCCCACACAGATCACCAAATGTGACCCCTCCGGACTTATTTTTGTGGGGATATTTGAAAAGCAAGCAAGCCTAAGACCATTAACGAGTTCAAGGCAAACATTAATGCCGAAATCATTGCTATATCACCCGAGATTCTCGAAAAAGTAATGGCAAACCCAGCAAAAAGGGCACATTTGGCTTTGGTCGATGTTGTATTCAAAAACTAGTCCAAATAAGTTCTAAAGACCCAAATTAAATAAAAATATATTTACCAGCATAAAATATTACAGAAGAAGCTGACAGACTAAGCTTATAGGCCGGGCCGAAATTTGAACAGTACAGTCTTTTTATGGCACTGAAAACCAGTGAGAAAAATGAAAACCAGTAAGGAAATTCGAGGTCTTAAAGGGAAAACTTGATTTTTTGTACAGATGCATTATAAAAATGATTTTTGTATTAAATTTTTCTACATTTCACATTTGACCTACCAACCTTTCCAAAACAATTCTTCGAATCATTATTAGTACCGCGTTCAAAATTTGACATTATTTGTATATGTGGTTCTTCATACGCAATAAGAATTGGAAGTTCAGTTCTTTTTATTCACAGCAATAAAATCGAATGAATTTCACATGCATGTTATATGAGCATTATACAGGAACTAAAATTGGTGATCCAAAATCACAAAACACAGCCTTTTATCCTCTGAAAACTGAAATATAATTGTGTTGCATTTCATATGTAGAAAATAATAGACGCTTGTGGCAACATCTTCAGAAAATGATTATTGCGTTTGAAAACAGGTAAGGTATGAAGAAGAGCCTGTGATAATAATATTTCGTCGGGCGGCCGTATGTTCGTGCTATGCGTAAAAATATTACGCGGTTGAAAAGTGTAAATAGTTAGATCCTAGATCTTTCAGCAAGGGAAGTTTTTCGCTTCGGACATGTTTTCCCTTTTAAGAGTTACGCTAAGTTTACAGTACATACTTGTCGATTTGTAATTAGCAAAAGGGGAATTGCGTTAAATTGACTGTCATTAAGTTGGCCGGCAACCATTGTCAATAAATTTTCATAGCACGTGAAAATTGCCAAATTGGCAAAAAAAACATGAATTCTTTTGTATTGATCTTTGATAATTTAATTTTCTTTAATATAGTGGTATATATGATAATGGGGAAGATATTTTTAATTCCAATATCAACATTAGAAGAAAAATAAAAAAAATATATGAAAAGGCTACAATCCGCGAATCCAATCCCATTCTCAAAATAAGTAGGAATGACTTAAAGCTTTATATGGATAAAATAGAGAAAAGTAGAATGTCTAAATATCTTGCTTAGAGACCTTATCGAAATTCCTTGTCGTTTAACCAAAATTTGGACTTTAGGAGTGATGTTCGTATATTTTACCAAACTGCAAATCCTCAATTCAATCCTCAAGCCTCGAACAGTGTCCTGTCGAGGTGAACAATCGTAGTTGAGACACAGAAAATCACAATCTCCCGCTGTCAGGCAGAACGAACCATTGGACATTAGTAGCCGCAGCGAATAATATCAGTTAGCCGAAATAAGTGAAGTACGATAGCAATATGTAGTTTTTAGCTTAACAAGGCAGCCGCTTAACAAAGTTCTACGTTAATATTACGCTTAATTTGGTCGGATTAAAGTATGCCTGAACAATCGAACAGCAGCATCGATCGCCCGATCAAAAACTAAGGAAATCCTCTAAACTGTTTACTATAGAGCCATAAGATGATTGTGTAAGACTCCCGACTCCCGAAACAATACCAGAGACACAATCTTCCATAAATCGGTGCAACTGTTAGCACGCCGACGATAATGACATCGTTGGTCGGACTCAACGTTATGTCATAGGCACGTTTTTCTAGTATAGAATAGGAAGTGACAAAAATGGGTTTAAAAGTAAATGAGGATAAGACTAAGTATAGATGGTCTTACGACGAATTGACAGAACGTCACGTACTTACTTTGAGGTAGTACGGAACTTTCTCTTCCTCGCCTCAGCTATTTGCTCTGACAACAACTTCTCGCCACAAATTAAACGAATAATAATTACTCTTGCCAACCGCTGATTCTTCGGGCTAAGAAGGCAATTAAATAGTAAGACCCTCACTCGAACTACAACTATACAAGATCCTGATGTCCTCCTCTACGTCGGCGCTAAAGCAAAATCGGATGAAGAAATCGTTTTGAGAGACAATTTCCTCGAAAAACCTTCGGTCTCATTAACCTTGACGGGCGATGGCGACGAATAATATATTACGAACTATACCAGCTTTACAGCGACATACCGCTAGTCAAAAAACTTCGCATTGGACGTTTAAAATGGCTAGGGCATGTAGAGCGAATGTACACCAAAAGTCCGGCTCGTTTTTTTTATTATTGCGGGTTACAATTTAGTTCTTAGAAATGTTAAATGGATGCATACAGTACAATATACGATCCAACAACGAGTCGAAATTATTAAAATTTACAACTGAAATTCGGAGTCAGTGGCCTCAACGTTAAGAGCGCTACGTCCAATTTATGGTCGTCATAATCGTCCTAGCAGATCAACAATTGAGCGTCTAGTGGAAAAATTTGAATCCACAAGCACAGTACATTGGGCATCTCTGTGACGTCGTTGTGGCTAATTTTGCGAAAAGATCTTGGCCTACATCCTTACAAGATAAAATTGACGCAAGAACTGAAGCCGCTTGACCACCAGAAGCGTCGTATGTTCGTGAATTGGGCTGAGCAACAACTTGAAAATGATTCGGATTTTCATCGAAAAATCATCTTCAGCGATGAGGCTCATTTCTGGCTAAATGGCTTCGTCAATAAACAAAATATGCGGTATTGGTCAGGCAACAATCCACACGTACTCCATGAGTCATCATTGCATCCCGAAAAAATTACGGTTTGGTGTGGTTTATGGGCCCGCGGCGTCATTGGGCCGTAATTCTTCCTAATGATCAAGACCGGCACGTTGCTGTGAATGGGAATCGCTACCGTTCAATGATAACCGAATATTTTTGGCCCCAATTGGATGATATGGACTTGAAGGACATGTGGTTCTAACAGGACGGCGCCACAAGCCACACAGCGAATGCCACAATCAATTTATTGGAAACCAAGTTTGGAGAACGTGTTATCTCACGAAATGGTCCAGTCGCATGGCCGCCTCGGTCGTGCGATTTGACGCCGTTAGACTATTTCCTGTGGGGCTACGTCAAGTCTATGGTCTATGCCAACAAGACAGCGACGATTGATGAACTTCGTACGAATATCGAACGCGAAATTGCAGCAATATCGGCCGATTTATGCTTGGAAACCGTCGAAAATTGGGTTCAGCGTCTGGACTTCTGCAAGCGTACCCGTGGTGGCCATGCAAAAGAAATCGAGTTCCATATGTAATGGCATCAAACGTACTTTCACAGGAATAAAGAATTTCATTGCTATCCAAAACCGTTTTTGTTTTATTGAAAAAAAAACTTTTGTAGCGCTCTTATTGAAAAACCCTTTATTAATTTCAACGATCAATTATAATGACGCAGCTCAAGGTTACATCTTAAGATGTACCCATTCAAATTGTGCAAGCGCTGCAACCGCAAGATCACCCGACAACGACTACAATACGGTATTCGTTAAAAACGAGGGTTTTTTAAGATATTGGTTTTTCAAATAGAGATAAAACTGACATTTTGTGGTCAAATCTGACAACTCTAAAATCATTTATGTTTAATTTGGTTTGCCAGGTTAAAAAATGACAGGTTGACAAATGAACGACGCTTGCAAATTATGCAAATTTATTTCGAAAATAATGGTTCAGTTAGCGAAGTTTAACGCAAGCTACCTCCATTTTATGGTCGACATAATCGTCCATCAGAGCAATTAATTCGGTTAACCATGGATCGATTTCGCACTACGTTTACTCTACGTGATAATACGCATCCGCAGAGACGTCGAACAGTGCGCACCGAAGAAACAATTGCCGCTGTAGAGCAAAGTGTTGAAGAGGACCCGAATGAATCGATTCGCCACTGTGCACAGCAATTGGAGTTTTGTGCATCAGCTTTGTGAAAGATTTTGCGCAAAGATCTTGGCTTACGACTTCACAAGATCCAGCTTGTGCAAGCTTTAAAGCCGCGAGACCATGCAATGCGTCGTGATTTTGGTATATGGGCCGAAAATGAGATTGATCTCGATGCTGACTTTCATCGCAAAATGTTGTTCAGTGATGAGGCTCATTTTTGGTTGAATGGCTACGTCAACAAGCAAAATTGCCGCATTCAGTGAACAGAATCGCCTTAAGACCATTGAGAAGTGTACTCTATGGGCTGGTGGAGTCATTGGGCCATTATTCTTCCGAAATCAGTTACCTTTAATGGAGACCGGTATAGAGCCATGATAACCGACTATTTTGTTCTCGAATCGGATGGCATGAATGTGGATTCACAATTGATTTATTGAAGAAAACATTCGATGAGCGCATAATTTCTGTCAATTGGCCACCAAGATCGTGTGATTTGATACCATTGGTTTATTTTCTTTGGGGATAAGTGATATGGCTCGTCCACGCCAACAAACCAGAAACGTTAGGGGACTTGGAAACCAACATTATTATTGCCGACATACGGCCCGAAATGCTAGAAAAAGTGGTTGAACATTTGACCTTAAGACTTGGCTTTATTCTAACCAGCCGCGGCGGCCACATGCCCGAAATCATATTTTAACATTAATGGCATAAAATTATCTTTCCAAATTAATGAGCATTTAAACATTTTTCTTGTGTTTTATTTCAATTCGAAGTTCTAAACTTCTAAAAAAACACACTTTATAAGTAAAGATGTATGTATATCCATTATCGATACATTGTTTAAACCGAACTTCCGTGATCGGTATGCGTTTTTTATTTTATTTATTTTATTTTAAACACAGCGAAATGTCTGGGTTTTCTCAGTCGATGTAAGCAATATTTTAACACATCTGGTCTAAGCTTAGTATCAAAACCGCTTATATGCCCCAAACTTCAGTTCAACGTTCTGGTACCCCAAAAAAAAAATTTAAAAAAAAGCTTAAAGGGGCACGATTTTGCTTTACTCGCAGATCGTATAAATGTTTCTTAGCCTGTTTTGATTTATCACTGCTTTAACAACCAATGTTCCAACGAAATCGCCAGTTACCGCCCAAAATAAGCAAAACAGTAATTTTTTCTATGGTGAAACTAAACAATTTGAATGCGGACTGCTCTGCCAAAATATCGTTTCCCTTCTTTCTTTAGTCTACAGTCATACCACACATAAATCGATACCAATCGGTACCTTTTGTCCTCTTATCCTTAATTACGTTCACCTTCGTACTGTGTAAAAACATACAAAGGGTGCTCTTAAATCCTTGAGTGCGGCAAATTATAAAAATTAATTGTCTGAGCCTCTTAGGCGGACCAGTAAGGATGAATTTATGTGGAATTGCTATAATCCCTCTTATCCAGTAAAGGACTTTTCCTGGTAACTTTTAATTTCCTAAACTCGCGTGCAAACTCTCACCGTCACGCAGATTTGGGTCGTTTTTAATACACATTTTTAGTGTTTCCTATTTTCAATACTTTCCCAAACCCAAGAGCAACACTTTCTCTACAACTTTCTGTTGATGCCGTGCGACATCCACTTTTTTTACCAGAAAATCCTTCTCACCCTAGAAAACGAAGCAAAAATCATGCGAAACTTTTATAATTAAACAAAATATAACAGCCTCGTAAAGCATATTCCTTTCCGGCCATAGAAAGCGCAAAAAATAACAAATCCAATCTCATGTTCAACCCTTAAACGGACGTCCATGTGCCAGGCAGAACGTGGGCAAGAAAACACGAAGATTTCAAGTGGAAAACTTTTCACTCAAGTTGTTCTTCATTTTCTCTCCTCCATGACCATGGACGCGCGTCGCGTTAGTCATCCGCACGAACGCTGGTCACAGCTAACGGATACGGAGCACAGACATCATCGAGTTCGAGTCGATTTTGAATAATTAAAAACCCGAAAGGAGTTCAAGTCAAGTGCGCCCTCTTGAAGGATATACGCTGTCAATGTGTTTGCCATAGCTATCGTCGCGCAGCGAGGCGAAACGCTCCTCTCTGTATATAGCTCCCTAGGAAACGAAACGAAAGTTAATTTTAATGATTTTATTGACTCTATTTTGGGGAATGTTGAAGCATTTTAGGAATTCATTCGTGCAACGGTATTGGCTGGCATCCGGGTAGGATATTTGAATTTTATTGGATTTTATTGGCATAGATGCTTCTTCTCCGTTACGCTTCTTTATCTCAGCAGATTACCAATCGATTTCCATTGAGCTTTAGGGTGGATGTCACACAGAAGGGACTTTCAATTTTATTTTACTACTCTTGTGAGTGGTGGATAAAAAGGATACTAGGATTTGTAATTTGTGTAAATCTTTTCTTTTTATCAATTTTTTTTCTGTCATAAGGTAAGGATTCCGAAACGTAATTGGAAAAGTTTAAGTGAATTTTTATCTTCGACCTCGAATCCAAGTGAACAGTCCTGCGTATATACCTCCTTTGTTTGATGGAAGAATTAATGATGTGCCGACAACATTAGAGGGGACGACCGATTGAGTCTTATTTGACTTAGCCATTGTTGTTTACAATAATTAATAGTATCCTGTGGGGCTCTTGAGCGACAACTGCCACCCGACAACATCTGGCTTAGAAACATTCAATGAAGCGCTTTTAATAAAGTAATAAACTCAATCAAAGAAAGGTCGAGCCAATTGTGCGAGCTCCTAGTGAAGTCATTAAGAATTGACTGCGCCAACTGCCAATAACGGATGTTTCTGGACAATAAAGTGTATTAGTCCTTATTTGGCGAATTGTGAGGGGAATCGCCGTTACGGTATGTTATGTAGATGACGGTAATAAAATGAGAGCATATGATTTTTGCGGTGGCGTGGGATTGTAACTTGTGAGTTGCAAATCTCATTATTCAGCAGTTAGCTTCATGGGATGATGGGGGTAGGAAGTTTATATCTTCTTAAACCTATGCGGCGTGGTTGGAGAGTGGTTCATCATTATACAAATATAAAGAAACGTATTGTGGGAGGTTTTGGTTTATGGTTATCTTTCTGCCTTTTGGTCGATATTTTTGTAGTAAGTCCTGCGAATGGAGAGAATGAATTGAATTTCCCGCAAGTCTGCGTTTTGTAGTTTCTTATTACACACCCATTCCATCAAGGATGAGATGGTTACACTGGGATTGAGGAACATTGCGATTGCTATTGCGTTGCTTTTAAGTGTTAGATGGTAGGTGCGGGAGCGGAAAATTCTTTATAAGCTAAGGGGGAAATTGCTGACAGAAGATGTAACATTATTTGATTTCTGTGAAACCCCCATTCACTAAATTTAGGGAAGCTTTTTAGGTATGTATAGACGTTTGTAATGTTTTGAAAATATTTTCTTCTTATGTTGAAATAAAACATAACGTATAAGATTCTCTATATTATTTATTTAAATTTATTCTTTCATCATATTTGATGGCCCGTTTACCCAGTATTAAAACTAGCATTTCTATCATTTACATGTGTTTGTGTTAGTGTATATTTACACGAGAGCTCTTACTCGCAACCTTAATGCCAAACGTATTTTGTCAACGAGTAGGCCAACAATAGCTATGAAAGTAGATACATTTTATTTTAGATATGTTTCACTTTTTTGAGGGTAGAAACGTCCTCCATTTGAAATACCTTATTTTTTGCTTATTATCATATCAAATAAAAGTCACAAATTTAAAGTCGCCATTCCAAGCCAAGAACAGACTAAGACAATTTTTCCAGTCACTTTATACATCCTTATCAGGTCATTTTAAAATCCATAAGTCTAAAGAAACATATAACTTCTTCAAATTGCAATTGGTTGTTACATCTGAACATTATCGGCGTCGTAAAGGAAGATCCATAAAAGAGCCACTCAAACAAATTTCCCCACAAGTGCAGAAGTTAGAACAAATCTTATTTCATAACCATTTTTAGGAAAACGCTGAAAGTGGTACTCATAAACAACTCTTTGATACTAACGTAAAGTTTAAAGTGATTTCGAGAAAATCAAAACTTTTAAAAATGAACTGAAAATATATTCTTAATAGGCCTTACTTTTATCAACACAAATTACTTGGTCTCTATGTGTGAATTGGATTTAAAAAACAAAATAAATAAATGTATGGCCCAGCAAGCTCGTTAGTACCCAGGGCGCAGCTTTTTTTCTCACAACCATTCATGTGTACGTGTGCACTTCTTTGCACGATGGCGGGACCTCCTGTTTTATGCCGAATCCGAACGGCTAAGTTGAGATAAGCTTTTCATGACAATTGATACTTGTTTCGGATTTTATGGCCGCGGTGTAGTGATAATGTGTTCGCCTGTTGAGTGGAAGGTTGCGCGTTCGATCCCAGCCAAAATCCATTCAACTTTTATTTAAAAGAAATAAAAAAGGTCGATGTTATACCTTAAGTATGATCCATCTTGAATTTCTTCAACTTTAACGAACACAAGAAAAAGTGACTCCCCGAACTTGTAACTCAGGAGGCACGTACATTAGTGTGCAAGAAAAAAGGTGGTTTCATGTTGACATAGAGAAAGGACGTTGATGCATACCGACCAAGAAAGTGTACTGTCAATAAGTAAAATTATAAAACTCATTGGTGAGTCCAGGAAAGAAATATCCATTGTTGTAAGAAATCAAACGAAAGTTACTAGATGTATGGATGCGACATTTGGTAATAAGATAGTGGCAAAATGGTTGAAATGACGTGGTAATTCCTTCCTTTTAGTGTGATATATGTGTCTGACTTCTGGAGTCTATAGTTGAATCATAAATCCAAACAGGTAGATTTGATTGAGTTTTCGATGTGTAGGTATGTGATTAGTGATAACGAAGATGTATTCTTGGAATTGAAGTGTTGCCTTCAGGAAGGATGGTGTTTTTGATGTGATGACATCTTTAAACCGAGATGCTAGATATCGGGAATGCCTCTTACGTTTGTGGATGTAAATACAAAATGCGATTCTTTGAAATGGACAGATTGGACGAGAGAGGCTGCAAGTTGAAGATGAAAATTGGTAGCTGGTCTGAATAGGGTGGGATGACGTGTTCAGCTTTGATGATGTAGGCACATATTCAGTTCTACAACGGTACTTTTGAACAAGATTGCCCTTCGAATGTTTAACGGTATTATCGATATTAGGGAGTCTTTACGAAAGGTGGAGCATGTTTATGTAGCTTTGGTTGGATTTTGTGAGGTTAATTGGCTAATTTGGCTAATTTTTGACATTTCTGCAATGGTTAAAAAATGGCTTTTCCTGTGTACATTGGATTAAATGGGATTAGATTTCAATAATATTTTTAATAATTTCCCAAACGAATTGAAACAAAATTCCTTTATTTATATTTCTTGTTTTAAAATAACACGGAAAAGATTTCAGAGAAATAATCAAAAAACCGATACGATTTGTGTTCATGATGTAGGTTATCCATTCTACTTTGTTCGAATTCCATGTAAAATATAGCGAAACGAATGAAATCAGAACATTTTTGTAACTATCCATTTTCAAAATTCCATATTTAGTTAATTTAAAATGTTTTATACATTTTCTGGTAGAAAAATAAATGTTTTTATATTTTTTTAAGGGAATAAGAAGCTGCGCTGTGGAATGTGGCGAAAACTAAGCTCATAATTCATAAAATAATTCTTATTTAAAAAGAATTAATTTCTGGGAAAAAGAAAAACTCTTCTCCTTTGTTATTAATGCAAAAATAAGATTAAGCACAACTTCTTTCGCGGTAATTTCTGGCGTTTTTGAACATTCGGTGACTACTTCAAATTGCCTGCACCCGTTCTGTAGAATGAGTGTGTTCGTTAATGCAACAAAGAAGAAACACGATTGGACTAGCGCAGATTTTCGACGTTTATGAAAACACCATATTTGTACACGTTTGATGTAAGATCTTCCCTTACTTCACTAATTATTAAGTTAAAATCCCAATAATCTCGAATTCCGTTAAAAAAATAACAACAACAATTTTTGGAAAGCAATAACCAAAAACTACTCTTAACAACTTCTCATTGTTCTCGTTCAATAGGTTTAGTTTATTTTTTTTTAATTATTCGCGCATTCATCGCTGTACAAGCTCACTGTTAAGTTATTAGATTTAAGCATACTTTCTTCTCGAACACCGTACAACTACACCAACATAACTGGCAATACCACACACAGAGAAACACATCTCCTTATTCAGCAAAAACCGCCGCGGTTATAGTAAAATAAATTAAAACCCAGGGTTAAATGAAGTGAACACCATTAATGGAAATTAATTGGTATTCTAGGGGCGGCCCTTAGGCGTGTGGGTCTAGCACGTGCAATTTGGCCTAACGTACGCATCCGCGGGATAAATATTCCATTTACATTGTTTGGTAGAATAGTGAACTGGAATTTTTATACTCTATCCCATAGGAGTGTATTAGTTTTGACATTAAGTTCGTAACATAGACATTTTCATAAACATACCTCAAAGTATACTACGACTATCCGTCCCTCCGTTCGTCCGTCTGTGTGTCACCGATTTTTGAGCCTTAAATTTTGAGCTTGAAAGTTGAAATAAAAAATAAATAGTGTTTTTACCAAACGGTAGGGAATTTTCAAAAAGTTTTTGAGAAAAATATGTAGACAATCCCAATATCTGTATTTCGTCCTTATAAAGTTTTTTGCCATGCCCGCTTTTTTTTGCCTATTTTAGTAGAAAAAAATTGTCCAAATTCGAAAAACTTTTGATGCGAATACTTCCACAATGGTCTGATAACTATAAACATTTCGAACATAGATCATTTTCATCAACGCCCACTTTTTGGGTCGTTTTCCTACAAAGACCAAGTGTATACCCCACCCCATGACAATTGAATCACAAACGATTTTGATAAACTCTCTGAACATTATGTTGTGACATGACATTTTCTATAGTTCATCGCCATAAAGCAGACATTTTGGGGAAATTTATGTTAGGGATGGGATATCATAGGGTATTTAACTATCTGCACAACAGATTGTAGCCTTCTCATATGTTTTTTGTTTGATTTGTTTGCTCACCTAACCTACCACCTGCTGGCAAGAGAGATCCTGTTTACTAGAAACGATGAAGACATAAATTACTTACACCAGCGCATAACTCAACAGGTAGCGTGGGTGTTTCTGAAAGGGCATTTGCGAAAATGTCTACTACCGTCTTGGGACAGATACACTCGAAAGGAATTGTATGTGAGGACGGAGAATCCATCCAGGAAATAGAAGGGAAGTGAAAGTCCGGGAAAAAATATTTAGATAACTTGGCAGAAGCAAAAACCTTATTGTTCCGGCGGAAATGAGCCTCAGGGAGATAGTTGTTACAGAATTGTAGAGATAACAAAAAGTCAAGCCAGTATAATTTAAGACAGAAAAATTAATCCAGCTTGGTTGAGGGTAGTTTGCATTATTAATAGATTGTTATTCTCAACTATTTGACCGAAAGTTAATCGATGATTGTTACCCAGAATAACATCATCCCATGTCAATATAAACATCCACATCCATATCACCATCTACATCATCATTTTGATCAACCTTCTGATTGAGTGGCTATCTCATGCGAAATTCAGTTGACGAGAGGTTAACGATCCTTTTTTCTTTTTTTTTTTGTCGGTAAAATTACGTATCATGTTTGGGTGGAATTTACATCCGGTAGCCCATTCAATATTTAAAGTGGATAATGCCAAAGTAATTTGGATATAATCATACTTTGGAATGCGCATTGATGGCTCTCGGTGACAGTATGTAATTACGTTAATTAGTAAAATTGATAAAATTGGATTTTTTTCCAATTTAATTGATTTGGCAAGTACATATAATGAAAGAAAGGAACAGATTTCAGTCAAATAGTTGGGCATGTATGTATTGAGTAGATGAGTTAATTATGAATTGATTAATGGATGTTACTTTTTTTATATGTGACGTTTTTTATTTTTTTATTTTTGAATGCATATTTTTTGAATCATTCGCAGTTCGGTTCTGCAGAATGGACAAAAATGTATCATTCTATCGAAAGATTGCAATAGTTGAAGGCAAATGGTGACAACTTTTTAATTTTTAAATTAGATGCAGATGTCCATATACTGTCTCAAAGCCCCTTTCATTCCTTTTTTTTTTTGTGTGTCTTTCCGTCTTTCTTGTCGTCTCGCACTTGAAAAATGAGGATCGAGGATTCTATCGGCTGGAATGTTACTGCTCAATGTGGCCGAGACAATTTAGTCGAGGTTATTACCTTTTAAACATGATCCACATCATTACTCATAAGGCTCGCTTTTGTATATTGTCTTTCATTTGACAAGGAATTTTTGGTTCGAAACTGCATATAAAGTTTGGTTTGTTTTTCTACTTCTTGGCGAGCACGGGCTTGACGGGCTCAGTGGCGCGATGGTAAGTGCGTTGAACTGCCGCGCAGAAGGTCTTGCTTCGGTTCCTAGCCGTAGCAACACCTAAAAAATGATTTTTCACTGGCCCTCCTCTCGCGATGATCGTAAACGCCGTAAAGTAAGACCGGTTAGATTAGGGACCAGTAGGGCAAGCATTTTGACTTAGATAGGATTTCCAACCAATTCATCCCGCTATACTAAAATAGAATTGGTTTTCAAGAGTTTATCTTCTTCGTATATCCATTAAGGTGTAATCGTGGAGTTGATGTTGGTTCCAATGTAGTAGTTATTAAGTAACTCCAAGTTGTTGTTATCAACAGTGACATATTTTCCAATGTTTTGTGTCGACAAAACTTTATTTGATGATAGCTATTGTCCGTTTATAAATTGCAGTAAATGCTTTTACAACGGCTCAGTGGGCCAACGAATGACGTCGATATTGCTTGCATATTCCAGAAACTAAATAGATTTGTACCTGCCATGCTTATACCTATGGTACAACTAATCTGTTCCAATACAAGGAATCGCATATATCCTTATCGAAATTCAGTACATGTAAGAACGTACAGAACTCATACGTTGTATCGCGTGTCCTCCAGTTCATGGCCTCAACTTAAACCACACTAAAACGCCGAACATGGTGGGTCCACGAATGGGTTGTACCTACATGCTCCTCACACGCTCTAATTAAAATATTTAAATAACTTTTCTACAGCTATTTTAATGTACTTATTCCATATCTGCTATAAAGGGTGAATTCAAAACAGAATTGACAATTCAAAATAAAAAAGAATTGTGTGTAATTGAGATTATTAGAACCCTAAGTACTGACAATCTCATGAAAATCAGTAAAGGCGTCCGTGTAAAAGAAGTTAATGATTTTTCGTACGCGACTAAAATTGAAAAAAATCCGTTTAGAGATAAATTTATTTATTTATTTAAGCCAAAAGGAATTATGAGGCATTAGCCTTCTTTACACAGTTGATCATTAAAGATCATTGGCTTGTATGAGAAGCAACCGGCTGTACTTGAAACTGGTTAATATCTAGATCACGATCATGATCTAAAATATATTGGATTAATTGAGTTGTTAAATTTTCAAGCTGATCTATATTGCTAATTTCGTAAAAAGTATTCATGGATTACAAATGTCAATATTGATATTTCATTCAACTTCAAAATAATTCGAGATAAAATTGATGATTTCTCAATTCTGGCCTAAATACAAAAATGGATTCTTGACTTTTAAGAAAAACATTAATAAAAATAACTTAAGCCAGTTTTGAGACATGTTTTACCCAAACCTTGATATTTTTGACCCTGCTTCATGGCGATGAAATATAGAAAATTTTATTGTCAGAACATATTGTTCAGACAGTTTATCAACAAATCGTTTATGGATCGACAAAAAACATCGCTTTGGACGCTATGAGGTAGTGTATAGAAATGGTTTTGTATGAAAACGCCTCCAAAAAAGGGCGTGGGTTAAAATGACGTATAGAAGAAACGTTTGTATTATCATGACCAATGATTTTGCATCAACATTTTTTTTCGAAATATTTAAAATTTTACCGAAAAAAGCTTTTTACTGAAAATGCCCCCAAAAAGTGGGCGTGGCAGAAAACTTTGTATAGACATAACATAGACATTTAAATTGTCTAGACATCTGATTCAGAATTTTTTCAAAAACATGGATTTAGGTTGGGATTGAACCCACAACTTTTCACTCAACAGGCAAACCCATTACCTCTACAACGCCATTTTGAACACCACTTTTAAGAAATGGCAACAATTAGGGGCCGATTTGCTACCATTGTCTCAAAAATTATTGTTAATTCAACATTTTTTTACTTCTATATAATTTTTATGTCAGGTCAAAAAGCAAATTCTTAGGTTATGTTTTTTTTTTATCACTACGTCCATAATTAAAAATAATGTTGACAAGAAAAAAATGTCTGCAAAGATTTGAAAATTGTATTGTCTAAAATTTGCAAATCTGTAATTTTTTATCTTTTGAGTGTCAACACTTCGTGTTGGTAATTTTTATTCTACTATAGAAAGGCACAATGTTTTCTTAAAACTTTACAACTCGAGCTTGATGTTATCCAAAAAATCATCTACCCGGAAGTGATTCCATGAAACTTTGAAACTGATCAGCGAAATCGACCTAAGCAAATCACTACTATGGATTCAACCGATCCAGTTGACCATTATGCAGATGACATAGAAAAACATCGCCATTTGCGGTCTTATTTCATTCCACTTTTAATCTACCTGGAACACATGCATATTTTCTTTACATATTATGCATAATATCCCCTACATCAATTAATCGAAAACTGATTAAAATTGGCCACAACAAAACGACAGCAAATTTAACCTTACGTCCTTTTAGAAAAAAAAAAACAACACCACAACATTCCACTAAAAATTATAGCGAGGTTTCGTTTTAATTATTTGCCAATCGATTTGCAATGACTTCATAAATGACCTTATTATTTTTGGATTTCAATTTTAATGCACAGCAATCATGCGATTTCGACAAAATAAAAAATACATTACCTTGTATACACGCACACACATACAACTATACGAACATAAAAAATCAACTCTTAAAATATCACACACGCAGGCACAGTGCTGAGTACACCCTTGCTTTGAATCAGCATCAGGCATTCGACCAAAAAATCGCACAGCGTGCGGATGCAACACTGTAGCAGCTGGATTAAAAGTCTTTCAACCGAGGAAATACGACGCGCTCTTTCGATATTAAATTTAAATCCCCAATCGCGACTCGGCCCGTCCAAAACATACTGCATTAAGCCATGCTCTCTAGGTTCACTCGCCACAGCACAGGGCACACAACATAATAACTTAATTAAACTGCAGGTCATATCCTGAGCTGCATGTAATTCCTTCCGTACAATGAAAATTGCTGGTGCAATTTTGGCAACCCTCCGCCGCAAATGTCACCCCTAATTCCATGTAGAGTGTTTGTCCCCAGACTCCCTGTTTGTCGATATCAATTCTCCCCCTTTACCCAGGGGTTGTCTGTTGGTTATGCGGAATCCAAAAACCAAACTGAGAAGAAAAAATCAACATCGGGAAAATCTGTAGTTAAATTGAAAAATTCCCAACCATCCACAAATACAAACAAAAAATTTCCTTCCCCCATCCCCAACAACAAAAGCTTTTTTCAATTCCAATCCATATATGTGTCATTTTATTGGTTTTGAGTGTGTGTGTTTTTTTTTTCGTCCACTGCAGATCCTACTCTATCCGGAAGAAGGTTGGGCACGTACGGCTGCCTCGAGCTATTGGACAATAACCCCATGCTGGTGGCAACCAAATCGGTGTCGTATCGAAGAATTCATGGGCTCCCAGCGGCAGGCGACCAAAGCCAAAATGCTCCCCATGGACAAGGGTTCGCTGTTGATTCTGGGTCATTTCAATCGGAAGAAGAGCACCGAAACCGAATTCAAATTGTATCTCAGCTCGAACATCTCAGTGGAGGACTATAACATGGGCTACTGCCTGACTGGATTTGTGGAAAGGCGCTGCCCCCAAACAAATGCCTTTCAGATGACACATTTTGCCGTGATAAAAAGGCAATGGCCGTCCATAACTAATGATTGCAAATCAACATAAAAACTAACAAACCAAAAATAAAAAATGGCAAAAATATAGTAGTGGATTTGCTATTGAGTTAACTGTAATTTTATAAATGTAGCTGTTTAGTGTTTTATTAGCAAATAAGAACCAAAAAAACCTTTTTACTAACATGCTAAGCGAGTGCGCTATGAAGATGCTTTTTTAAAAGATGAGCAAGCTTTTTTCGAAAATAAAATGAAACAAAATATATGTATGTATGTATGTATGTAGTTTTTTTTAATTATTTTTTATGTCGTTTTTCCTCTTTATACGAAAGAAAAAAAAATATAAAAAAAAAAACAAAGAAATGTAAGAAGAAGAAGGAAAGCGATATAACGTATATGAATATCAAAATTTCGTCCAAAATTGGAGACGAATGTTCCGGTCTGTATGCACCTTCAACTCAAATACTCATCGTAAAAACAATTTTTTTCAAGTACGTATGTTTAAATTACATAATTAAATTTATTTATTAGTTTTTAAAAAGCATTTTTATAGTTTTTAACTTTATGATACAAAGTGAAGGTATTGTTTTCGAGAAAAAAAATCTACCTTGAGATTTTGGTTGACTCTAACATAACGATAATAGCGGAACCAAAAAATGGTTTTGGAATTCCATCGTCTGTCCGTCTGTCCGTTGGTCTCTCCAGCACTAACGGCTTGAACAATTTCTAAAAATTTTGTATCCAAGTTTGTTTTGGTCATACTTCTAGGCCATTTTTTTGTTTGTTGCCTTTAGCAGTGTTATTAACGGTACCTGCCATGAACTGCCGTGCATAAGGGTCGGGGTTCGATACCCAGCCATAGCAACACCTAAATGACTTTTCACTGGCCCTCCTCTCGTGATGATCTGACTAAGCATTCGAGTAGTATCAATTGTCAAGAAAAGCTTATCTCAAATTCGCCTTTCGGAGTCGGCATAAAACAGGAAGTCCCGTCATCGTCATCGTGCAGCAGTACACACGCACACATGAAAGGTTGTGATAAAGCTCGGCTCTACGTAATAGCGAGCCTGTTGTGCCAAAAACCTATATTTGTTGCCTTATAAAAGTTATACATAACCTGAATAATCTCGAAAACGGCTCTAACGATTTTGATTAAACTTTATATACTATGAGCATATAAGTTGCAACAAAAGTGCATACCCAGCTTGTTTGAGAAAATCCATACAACGGATTTTTGCATGACCTTATAAAGAAAATTGTCGATTTCTCGCAAACTACTGAATGAAATTTAATTTATATACCACTTTTACTGTTTGAAACCATTCCATTCATGTTTGAAACCCGAATGACCAGGCTGCAAATTTTAAAAACTGTATAAGTCGTGTAAATGTATTGCAGATGACTTTTACGGAAAAATAGCTTTTTCACTGAAAAAAAAAAAATGATGAAACCAGCAAGCATATTTGACAGTGATAAGGAGGAAATACAGATTTACGCCGATTAAGAATGAGAGAATTTCATAAGCTATCATATTCTTCGGTGTGTTCCAGTCTTTTTAAAATTTGCAATTGTAATTGATAATTTGAGGGATTAGTGAAAAGTTATCAGCAAGTTATCAATTAAATTAGTAGATGACTACATTTGAGCAGATAGCTGCAAAATCTTACAAATAAAAAAATGTTAAATTCTTTCACCATTAAGTTCAGTTAAAAATATTATTTTATTATGTAATTATTTAGTTCTTCCCCATTGTATTTAATTAACACAAACCCCTTTCCATCATAACCTCATTCAAATCACACCCTGCCAAAGAACCGGGCTTCTCTCCAATAAAAAAATGTGTAGTATTATTAAGTGTCAGTACCTGCTGTATTAAATATATTTTTTAATTTATCAAAGAAAAATCAAAACTTAAAAAAAAGATAAAAACACAAAAAATCAAAAACTAACGTAGAAATTGCAAGAGCTTCTTAAATAAATGAAAACAAAAAAAGTAAAGTATTAACATTTAACAACATACCACAAATCTGTATACAATACCGCTAAATACAAAAATATATATACAATAATTTATAAAGGTATATATTATATTTATTGGAAAAAAATCACAAAACAACCAGAAATCAAATATTTTGCAAACAAAAACCAAAGAATTTTATGGCTTGAACTTATACGTAAACATAAAAATATTATAACAAATTATGTGTATGTACTATATTGAAATCAAAGAGAAAAAAACATGTAATTGCTCAATTTTTAGATTAGATTTAGATTAAAAAAAAACACATTCTAATAATTTAAAATAAAAAAAAAAATTGTTAAATAGTAAGTAAAACAAGAAGCGAAAAATTAACTTAAAGAAGTTGGAAACTATAAAGAAAGAAAATCAAATTAGTAGATGTATTGAGAGAAATCAAATAAAAAAAAATAAAAAAATAAATTTTAAACTATAAAACAAAACAATTAAAAGCAACTACACAAAAAATCAAAATTGCATTAAATAAATGGTTCCTCTTTTTTGACAAAAGAAGAAAGCAAAGTAATTTAAATTTTGTTTTTATTCCAATTTCTTCATGTTTACCTTCATTCTCCCTTTGAAAAACTAAACATTACCCGCTGATCACACATAAAATATGGGGACATTAATATTTTTTCCGCAAAACATATTTTCTATCGCCAAAACGGTTTTAAGCATTTTTATGGTAACGAATGCTCTGATTTGTCCCTTCAGTGTGAATTTCGACGAGGATGTCCACAACAAATCTAAACATTTTAGCAGTTCCTTGTAAAAAATTCCAAATCAATGACCTATTCGACAATTATTAGGGCGTATATGATAGCGGTTATAGAGCAAACAGCAACGTCTAGTTCTGGTATACTGGCCAAGATCGTCCGGCAAGGCGATGTACTGTCATGTGACTTCTGTAATCTGATTCTTGAAAGGATTATGCGAAACGCACGATACAAAACCAGAGGCACAATCTCTTATCAATCGGTGCAATTACTAACACCGACGATATTGATCGGATTCAACGTGATGTTGGTTTAGAAGTAAATGAGGGTAAAACTAAGTATATGCTGCCAAAACGATAGGACCATTGACAGACATAACTTTGGTGTAGAACGGATCTCTGTCTACCTCGGCTTCGCTATTCACTCTGACAACAACTTCTCATTCAGAAATTAAACAACTGCTGATTCTTCGTGAATGTAATTTAGTAGTGTAGCCCTCACTCGAACTATAAGGAGCTCCTATACAAGACCCATATCATCCCAGTACGGCTATACGGCGCTAAAGCATCGACCGTATCAAAATCTGATTGCCAAATCGTCCTTTTGTGAAGGATGACGATTGAAAATCATCGCTGCTCAGCAAATACCTTGAGCCAAAAAGAATTTATGCCATTGCCATGTTATTTCTTTAACATTTATCTTAAAAGTATTGTGCAAAACTCTTGTGCAAGCAATTTTCTATAAATCTGATAAACTACTTGCATAACGAGTATAAGGAAGAAAAGGCCTAAAATTGTTTTTTTTTTAGTAAACGAGGGCAAGATCCAAAGTATATCAATAAATTGGACAGATCTCATAAAGAATATGTTGATCTATAAATTCTGGCAACGACATAGAATCAAACTTTGAAAATCGCCATTTCTTTGGACTACGAAGGCAATTTAGTAAAAAAGCCTTTACGTTAATAATTATATAACCCTTTCATGCCCGAATTATTTTGCGTGGACCTAAATTTTTTTTACTTCATAAAGCCTTTCGTAGAGGCCTAAGGAATCACTCGTTTGAATTTCAAGGACCTGCGTATCCTGGTTTGTCCGTTATAAAATGTTGCCTATAGGCAACAGTGGTCAATCTTGGTACCTTAATGACCCCGTACTTTTAAATGAAAATCGATTGAGTTGTTTTTAGTTTTTTATGAAATTTATTTAAATTTTTATGGAAATAAAGTTTAAATTTTTAGGTTTTGAATGAAACTACATATGAAAAATTACAAAAACTTTTTTTCAGTTTTTCATAAAGTTAAAAGTTACAAAGAATTTTTTTCTTTGAAATTATGTATGAAAACTTACAAAGCATTTTTTGCGGATTGGAGCACAAGTATATATTATATTTCGAGCACTTTGATCTTGGAAAGCCAGTCTTACCTCTCTACGTGGACCTACTGTTTGTACCGCTTTAGAGGCTCCAAGCAACTCATTAGCTATGTGCAGTTGAAAATTCAAAAGCGTCATGTGCTTTGCTGATGGGTTTTCAAGTCGTAAATCTCTGCGATACAAAAGCCAGCCATTTACTACTGCCATATTTATGCACCAGTTCACTATGCGCATGTACCACTTTTTAGAAGGGTGATTAATTTTGTACAGCTCCAACAACATATCACTCAAATCAACACCTCCCATATGTTTATTGTATCATTCTACAATAGCGGGACGAGGAATGGTGACGTACTTCTTTTCCTTTCGACACCATCGATCGCATTTTGTTACTGGATTGACATCAACATAGTTTGAAATCACCTGAACGCTTTTATTGTCGTACCATCGGCAAGCAGTTAAATTATACGCTGCTTCATACTTGACATCATATGATCCACGACCCTTCTTAGCCAGCTCCTTTTCGTGGCTCAAATCACATTTTCCCAAACGATTGTTGCACCTGCCAAAATACCTTTTTCGTTGAGAACATTCAGTAGGCTTATGGAAGTAAACCAGTTATCAAAGAACAATTTAAATTTCTGATTTTCAGGAAGATTTGCAGACAAATGAAGCACAATATCTGAGGAAATTCCTAGTCCAAACGACTTGCACGTACCCTCTCCAATATAGAGCGTGAAATCGTAGATGAGCCCTGACATTCCAGCTCTTGAAAACGTTTTGAAGCCGCACTTGTGAGGTTTGTTAGGAAGATATTGTTTGGCGCTGTGACGACCTAAAAATATGAGGAAACATTTACAAATTATATCACACCTCATTTATTTTTTTTAACAAAACACTTACCTTTGTAAGAAATCATTTGCTCGTCAATACTCTGGTATTCCTCTTGTTCGATTTCATTGAACTTTCCTCTGAGTTTTTCTAACAAGGGACGTATTTTGTGCAACTTATCGAAATTTGTATCTCCTTTTTTGGCTTGGTTGGCATTGTTGTTTATGTGAAAGAACTTTTTCAGATTTTCAAATCGCATTCGCGTCAAAGACTCGTTTTGGATTAAGTCGTAAATTTTTAGCCCAGGCCATACGCATTTGAGGTATTTTTATAACTCCAAGATAAAGAAGTACTCCAATAAATCGCCGAATTTCATAAACCTCACATTTTAGTTCATCACCGCAGGTCTGTAACGCGTATTATATTAGTTTCGTCGCAAATTTTTCTAATTATTTCATCATCAAAAAAAAAAAAAGAGAAATTGTCTATTGGTTGCTGGACTTTGTCTCCGTTGATCTTGCTTTTCCAAGTAACGTCTCTCATATCTAACATAGTATTTCTCCATCTAAGGGTTGACAAGTTTGTTTTTTCGAAAACATCCCGAACTTTCGCTGAACTGTTAGTCATAGTATTGTGAGCATCGTCTTCTTCCACAATTCGCTCAAGTAAATCCACTTCAGCAACGTCTTCTTTCACAATTTGCTCAAGTAAATCCACCTCTATTTCATCCTCTCTTCCAGTGAGGCTTTGAATACCATTTTCGAGAAAACTTTCCAGATCTTCGTCCTGATCATCTTCCTCTTCATATTCATCATCATCGGAATCATTCCAATAAAATGCGATGATTTTTCGTATTTCCAGCGCGGTCAACACTTTTGAACGCATGCCTAATACATGAAAACATTTTTTTGAATAAGGTTTATTATTGACCACTGTTGCCTATAGGCAACAATGTCTTTAAAAAATTCCTGAGCGTAAACAAACTATATTTAAAAATTGTATTTGAAAATACAAATACAAAAAACACTTTAGTCTCATTACCTTACCTATTCTTTAGTGTTTTGCAATTTTTTTTATAAATATTTGCAATTTTTTAGATTTTTATTGCAATTTTAAATTCACACTTCACAAGAGCGATTTTACACACGTCCGACCACACAAAAAAAAGCTTACGACTGATCAAACAAAGAAAATGACAAAACCAAACATGCTCAAATATGCAAGCGCACATATCAAAGAATTGCACAGTAAAAAAAATACTGAAAAAAAAGTATTGGGAAAAAAAGACAATGTTTCCTAACAAAAAGCATGAAAGGGATAATTAATTCCTAGGACCATGATTATCCAATTTCTTAATTTCTGCTTGCCACTGGTGAAGCATCAAAAGCGGAATAAGGATTTTCGGAGCTAAACATTGTACAGAAAATCTTAGATCCCATTGGATAAGCTATGGATTTCACCACAAGCCCAACAAAGCTGTTCATAGCCACAATTACCTGGTAAAATTTATCTTTGGACGTTTAAGATGGGTAGGATATCTGGAGTGAATGACACCATTACTCCGACAGAGTCTTCCATTCGCACCCAGCTGGTAAAAGCGGTAGTGGAAGAGCTCAACTTGACCGCGTGCACAAAAATGAAAAGTCTTAATCCATTTAAAAGCAGCTCGCTAAGTACCTGGCCATTTGAAGAAGCATGTCAATTGAGGTCCAAGTTTACACCGTTATTAGGTTTATCTAAAGCATTAACGTTTTATAGCTCTATGGGATGAAACCCCTATTTATTTTTTATCCATTCTTGCAAAATAAACCCAGCATTAAGTCCTGCATTTCTAATGGCCTGTTGACTGTGTAACGACTTGCTACACAGTTTTTGATATCACTACACAGTTTTAAATGTCACTTGCCCACTTATATATGTGCAAATTATTGCGCTTACTTTTAGAACTTCCGAGTGATACAAATACAGTCTTCCTTGTCATATAAAACATGCGTAGATGGAGATATCATGACAACTAATCAATGCCTCATCCAAAGCTCCCGAAAAAAGTCTAAAACAATTCGTCCTTTTTATATTGAAATAAAGTTTCAGAAATTTAAACCATCTTTATCCTGTTCAGAGTTTGATTAGTATCCACTCACCCCACTTTGTCGATATTTCTTAAGGGTGCCGATTAAAGCAACATAAAAGCAGAATAACGAAAAAGGACTCACTTTCTTGGATCAACATGACTGCAAGCTACAAACATCACCACTCAACCAGCAACCTTTCTAATTAAATTTAAGAAATGGTCCTAATTCTATGAACTGCTTTATGATGATAGGCGTCGTTATTTTAAGGATCTTTCATCCACCATTCTAACCCATATCGAATTCCCGTTTAGAATTTTGCACAGAAAAAAACTCCAGTAAACCCAATTAATCCTTAGAGATTGAAGCATAAAACAAGAACCTACTTGGTACCATCCGGAGGGCCCATAAAAACGTTTGGCGCACACACATAAAACAGATAATCTGGCACCTGAGTGTCTTAAAATTAAAACAGCTCCATTTCTCCATTGGGACAAAGGGGACAAACACTAGGATAAGAATGCTTTTGCTTGTCGCCATAGACTTGCAGAAGTAAATTCAAAAACATTCTTAGAAACTCTGAGCTTGGCAGTACATGAAAATCGATTTGCCCACGCACCTGTGTCAGTGTCTGTGTCATTTGAAAGGAAAATAACAATGCTTAAGGGGCCTCCTAATAAACGAAAAAGGAGTTTATGGTAGATTAATAACAGGACGCTTATCAGGCTTTTATATAGATGAAAGAGAAGTGCGGAACGAGCTGTTTGTGTGTATGATACTCAGAATGCATCATAATAGGTGGAATGACAAGACATTAAGGCAAGGTTAGGTTATGCTAAAATGTTTTTAAAGATAAAGCATAAAGTCAGCTGCAACTGAAGTGTGTAGTGGCTTTTAAAAGGTACTCTCTTCCATGACATCCAATTAGGGAGTTTCGCATACCCAAATGACTTTCGGTCGCACTACTCACACACCAAAATCAGACGCATTAGAGTGAAACTTTTAAAGTGGATTTTGTTCTACAACATGCCGAAGGGGTTAGGAAGGTCCATACATACACTACTATGTATATCTGCTGCACATCCATTAAAACTTTCAAGTGAAGAACTTTTCAAATCGAAAATCAATTCTCTGACTGAATAGCAAATCGGGAGAACTGCCGAGTAGACAGGAGACCTGTCTTCGCAGAGCTCCTCTATACACATTTATATATCCTTTTGACCCAAATGAAATATAACAGTCGTTTAATGTATCCGTAGGACAAAACTCTATACCATAGGAGAAGGTAAGAGTAATCCTTGCCGCCTCTTGTATCCTCAGGCGGAACAGCAGGGTGCACGGAGACTCTGGTAAATTTCTTCTCATTAATTTGTTCTTTTCCAATTTTTTTTGCACTCCAATTTAGATGGAGAAAAACTCCAGCCAGGAGGAGGGGCATTGGGAGCACTCATCTCTGCTCCGTTCTATACTGTAATTTGTTAAACCTTTTTTGGGATTAACTTGTCAATGTTCGCAAATTATTCTTTGTACAGAGTTCAAGTCGCAACAGTGGCAAGGGTTGAGCAAAATGGATAATGAGAAAGAAAGAACTTTCGTGTCAGGTGGAATAAGGAAGCATGATTGTTCAACCGTTTAATTTGGTCATATTAACATAAATTAAGTTTCAGAGTTTTAATGTTGAATTATACCGCGAATTTATTTCGACTTGTAGATTACTTGTGTTTAGCTCAAGTCTAAGGGACATCTCATCAAAGCGCACATGAGCTATATCCTAGATACCTCAATAGCGAACCACTTTGTAAAGTTATGTGAACATGCAGGTATCGGGATAATTGACCGGACAAATGATTAGAGAAGTATCACTTTGAACGAACTGTTATACATACCACACCTTATGGTATGGAATTTTCGCTTTATTGGTCAAATGGTAATATGTAATGCGATTATTTGAAAACAAAAGCATTTGCACTAAACTTATGCATCCTGATCAAATCCTTGGGATCCATCGCATTTAAATTGAAACCAGCACACCTAAGCCGACTATCTCTTGACTAGATGTCAGATCGCTATTCACTTCTTTTGGGTACCGGGTCAGTGATATCACAGAGAACTGTAAGGCGGATGAGCTTGCCAGACTGGACACTCTACTGCTAGTAGAAAAGTTAATCAAACTGGCTGCCATCAAGAAAGCAAACTGCAGGTGGGTAAACGGCACAACGTGGCTATATATCCAGTGTACTCTAGCCAAATTACAACCAGAAACGCTTTTTCTGTTCAATAATGCTGATTTTATATGCAAAAAGACTAGGCCCCTTAAGCAACTGCTGCTAGGAAGATCCAGATTTATTCATCAAAAGAAAACTACATCTTACAGACTACTTTCTTAACAATTAAATTGACCTGGCTAATATAAATATCAGAAACTTCCTTCGCTTCATAGTTAGCTCGGAATGTCGACAGAACCGAACGGTACCACAGAGGTCCTTTTTCAGCAAATTCATACCAAATCCGATTCTCTGAGTTTGAACTTGAAAACTTTATGGCAATAGATGAGAATGTAAGCGGAAGTATCCTGCCACCAAGGAACCACTTTTATTTGCCTGGCAGCAGAGGAAGAATTCCGAAGACAGTGTTAAATGTGTCGTCTATAGTCCAAGATATAATGGATAAAGTGAAGAACCTACAAAATTGATCTGCTGTAATATTTTCGGACAAAAGGTCATCTAGGAATATCAAGACCTTCTAGTTGTGAGAGAGCCTTGAACCTGGAATTTATGCACGCTGTAAATCCCTAATGGTAATCCCTAATGGTACCATAAGCCACATTGATTCTCTGGCTCTCCAGATCGACCATAGGCGAAAAATACACACTATAGTATAAACAAAAAAAAAAAAAAACACCGCAATTGAACTCGAGATGCAGCATCTTGTCATTGACTTTAAGGCCACCTCTAGGAGATCTATAAGCGAATCGGTATTCAATTAAAATTGATACAGGAGTCTCGTCCAAGAGTGGGCGCACGCGATGCAACATTCATTTTAGAATTAACTCAGCAGAACTTTTCAAGAAGATCTATTATCATGCGTTGGGCAGCTTTTAAACGAGATAAACGCCCTTCAAATCTATTGGGCCTGATGATGTTACAGCGCTCATTGACTCTTATCTTCCGATAGGTAAACAAAATCAGCTGAACCTAATTGCATTGTAACAGTCCAGATACAGCAAACATCGGATCATATCTTACCATGTTTGGAGTTTTTTTTACAGGCTGTCTCAGCTAGAATACTTTTATCAGTAAAAGTTTCTAGAAGCAGAAGGTGGGTGTAGTATTATGCATCTCTTCGTCGCTTTATTCCTCAACATGTATTATTATTCTTGAGTGGTTTCTTAGTAAAATATGACCAGTGAGTCTAGCTTCAAACTTCTATTTTTTTAATATTGGAAAAGCTTCGCGATGTGTTACAGATGGTCAGTAACATCCACACGATATAGGCAGGGATCGGCATTGTGATGAGACCCAAGTGCTTCGAAATCGTGACGACAGCGGCCACCTATGTGTCAGAAGCAGATACAGATTTTATGGGCGCTGCCAATGAATATGGTAATATTGTGTGGTATTGACATTATTGATACCCAACCCACTGCAACGATTGACAGAACATCAGTCAGGAACACATTGCTATGATAATGCAGTCTGAAGGATCTGTTTATTACCAATTTGGCTAGAAATATGTGAACATTGGCTGAGCATGTTTCCACAATTGTCAGCACCTTAACTTGCCTCTCTTCTCATCCTGAAAGATTTATAATCCAGCAGTTTGTTTGACTAATCTTTGGTAGCCGATTTATACCGGTATATGTCATTATTTTGGAGTAAGGTTTTGATTTTCATCCGAAGATTCGGTTAATTATTTGAAAATATTTCACACGCCATCGATAGCTGGTGCCTTAAAGTTTGACAAGGATATTGACATTTTCTCGCAAGCGGCTATTAAATCGATCATAACTAAAAATATTCCCATAACCCTAAGTTAAATAGTGTCCTTAGCTAAGTGATTCTATGGGATACATATTTGTTGCTTCACAATTTGAGTCAAAATGACAGTAAGGACAAGCGCTTCAGCTTGTCTGCCTACATCATCCGTTGTGTTCGCATACAGTGACCAATTCGCGTAAAATCACCACAAATGACTCAGTCTGTTTAAAGTTGACTTCTTATCCAGTCGAATTTAATATCGATGTAGAATCGACGAACGTTGCCGGTTGTTGATCAACCGGCATAATGGATCTTGTATAAGCGTAAGATCTTTTGTCTATATTTTTGATTCATCTTTGACATGATAAGACGCTAGAATTTTCAGTATTTCTCTTTTTAATGACAATATATTCAATATTAGTTGTTGTTGACTTTATTAGATATATACCATTCCATACGAAATATTAGTATATAATAATCAGTTGTTCAATAGATCATTTTGAGATCCGCTTACATTTTAAGATACCTCATAGGGATATAGTAGCTTGTCCGCAAAATTCTAAGCTCAACGCCTGTAAAACATTTTCAAAAACAACCCACTGACACGCCAGCAATGAGATTCGAAGGGGGAGTAGATTACTCCGTGAATTTTGTATATATGTCATTTATTTACAATTAGATAAGTCTAATAGTAACCAACATGCCAAAAATACACTAAACGGCATCAAAGAACTAACTAATTGGGAGAAAACCTATTAGTAACAACAACTTACCTTCTCTAGTCTAATAACAAACGTTGATATTGATAATTCAACCACTTCTAGATTTTTTTCACAATACTTTTATCAATTTGCGTTCTGGCCTTTTAGAGAATCTATTGGGAAATAAGCTATTTGTATTAAAAAAAAACTCCTGTAAGACAATGTTTCACTGACTAAGTTTAATTTTGAAAATGTCTTTGACCAGCTTTCTATACCAGGGATTCCTCTTCCTACTACACTTCGAATGCTTAGAAGTTATGTCGTCTAATAAAGTTGTTGGCTCCCTCAAAACTCATGCAAATGCGAAGAAACCTAACCAATCTGAAACTCCCACTGAAGTTCTAACCTACATTTAAACCTGCACACTGCCTTCCCACTAGACTGAGAAATCAAATGCCAGTTCGAATTAATTCTATGCTATTGCAAACGTTAGATAATTATATAGTCGAACACTTTAAACGAGTGACACAGTCCAATCTAAAAGATGAATCTGCATCTGAATCTTTTGTTGAACAGTAAAATCAGGAAATTCAAGTGCAACTCTTCACTAGCACTCATTGATGGATTTCTAGAAATTCCTTTGCAATCAATTCTACCGCACCATCTTTCCCCTTCAGAACCGTTGAGGTTGTCACGTGTGACGACATCCCCAATTCGAGACTCAATGGCGACCGAAATGCACAGATACTTGTCGTGATGATGCTCTCTTGGGTTTAATTTTAGCGTGCGAATATCTTACATCTCGTCAGAAGTCAATGCCCTGCATTTGTATTTATTTTTCGTATTCAACCTGAAAACGATTAGCGCGCAACAAAATGCGCTGCGACATCAAACGCACTTACAATCCACACGTGGTTTCAACATCCACATTCATTCGAGAGGAATAAATACTTGTCGTCCACTTACGATACGAGTGACGAACGAATACGATTGCGATCGGTGGACCGCGATGAGAGAGCTTTCCAAGTTGCTTTTCATGTTTGCTACACTACTACTTCTACGCAAGGTTGTCGGCAAGGTCGTTCGAATATTATTCGTTCATCGCCATGCATGTTGGCACCTGTATATTCATCTATGCAAACCTCACACCACTCATGCCGAGTTTATTAACCGATTAACAATTTTAGGATCCCCAACCGCAAGGCTATGTGTGCGTCATCGTGTCGGTCGTTTGTGTTGCCTAGATGATGCTGGATAAAACAGGGAAGTTGTGTTGTTAGTACTGCCCTGCATTCCGTGTCATGGGAGTGGAAAACTTTTAATGACGTATCCTAATGAATGAGTGTAGCGCTGCTCTGACGTTGATTATATTAATATGTATCGTATAAGCGCACTATATTTTGTTTTAACGGTTTGATGCATGAACCCGGGGTCCAGTCCAAGGAGGGAGCTTATTTTTTTCCATAATTTCGCAAACTTTATCATCATAGTTTGTAGGATTTGTTGTGTAGGGATTTGTGAAACCCGAATAGATGTGTCAAAAGTTTAGACGGATGAACAATTTGTTCTACGTCAGGATTTGACTTGAATTGGTTTATAATTCGAATAATTAGTACTTGATGGAAAAAGACACAGTTTTTGAAAAATTAGAGTTTTATCCACATCAGACAACTGATTAGCAAAGGTTATGATACAATAAGTTTACGCTAAAATGCTTCATTAGGAAGGCATAGATTACTTAAGGCCATATGGTTGCAGACGATCTCGGTTACACGGAACGTTTATTACTTTTTATACTTAAGAGGTGCTACTGTCCGCTGTAAAACTGTTCCTCAATCAACATAGCTATCCAATTGGCCTGGTCTTTTTTTTCGGTCTCCAACTGGGTCTACAACTGGGCATCTCAAGTTCCTTGAGGTCGGTTTCCATTTCTGAGGCTCTGTGAGCCGAGTATTGGTGACCATTCGCTCTACATGCCTTAACCATTTAAAGGTTTAGTGTGTAGTTTGGTCTAACTCGCTGTACAGTTGAAACTTCATCAATTAATCTGTTCATACTTTAACGCCGTATAACATGGCTGAGATGAGATAGTTTGATTCCCGACGAGATGTTATTTTCAGAGGTAATAGAGGATGACAGACAAAGTCTCTTACTGCCTAAATTTGACGAAGTTGTGTGTCCTTCCTTGTTGACAGCATATATCTATCTACATATATTTGGTCTCGTTTATTGCTTAACCCGCTTTAGGCGCTTCCTTCTCAATATTCGCAAACGAGGTGTTGACATCCAGTTTGACATGACGCTTTACATCAATTTCGTCAGTATATGCTTGTAGTTACCCAGATCTATGGAAGATTATGATGTTGATTTACGAGTTTTGCATAATCTTCTCAATGATGATAAAAAAGTTTCCTGACAATGCATCAGCTTGTCTAAACCCATTTTCGGTAAATACTTCACTGCCGACCTCGATGGAGCAGGTTTTAACATATTACGGGTGATAGGATCTTGTAGACAATGCTTAGGAAATGTAAGCCTGTCCTTTTGTGGATTAAGCAAACGATGATTAAGTTTGAGTTTTCCAAGTCCTTTAGACTTCTACAGCAGTAGTTTTTTAATATTTTCAGCATCGAATATGATCCACCTGCTTGTTCTTCTATACAGAATGTTTGGACATCCAAAACCTAGATATGTAACTTCTGGGTTCTCAATATAATAAAACCACATTACAAAATTACAATTACAATTACATTTAATACTTTTTATTTCTTTTATGTGAGCTGTTTCACTACATGAAGTTTCGAATATCCATTACTACATGCCTGACCATTTCGTTTTGCGACCTGACATTTCTTCGACACGGATAAGAGTTGTTTTTTATGCGCCCTGTCAAACTTCCTAAAAAATCTCATTGAACGAAAATTTTATTGTGGTCTGTCTGTACAAAAGGATTCAAAAAGATTTGTTTCCGCTCACACAAAATGGCCCTGACTGCAGACAATCCAAAAATGTATAGGCCAATTTTCGTCCGGCCTTCGGATTCAAACTATCAGGGAATTTTGTGGCGAGAAAGTCCAATCCAGTATATCCGTACTTCTCGATTGACAACTGTCACGTACGATACTTAAAGAACCATCTTGGCAGATGTCGCCCGGTAGTTTGACCCTCTGAGGCTAGTAAATCCAGTCACCGTGTTGGGTAAGATATTTCGGCAGCGGCTTTGGACCGCAAAGGTTGACTGGAATGAAGATATTAAGGATGACCTGAAAAAGGAACGGATTGAATATCGTTCACAACTTTGGGAGCTTTCAATGATTCGTATTCCAAGATATGTAATCTCGTCCGCCGCGAGATGCATGGATTTTCGGATGCGTCTCTCAAAGCGTATGGATGTTGCATCTTTATTCGTGTGGAAGACTCTTTGAGAAAGATTTTTGTAAATTTGTTGGGTGCTAAGTCAAAGGCCGCACCGGTCTTCACTCAAAGTCTGCCGATGTTAGAACTATGTGCAGCTCTGCTTCTCAAAATTAATGAATCGCGTGCTGGTTGCATTTGACGATAAGTTTGAACAAATTTTCAATTTCAATTGATTGGATTGCAGACCATTATTCCTCTTCTTGGAACACATTCGTTGGTCATGTGAAATCACAAATTCGTCAATAATTATAAAAAAATTATCAGGGTTTTAGCTTGCACTGTTTCTGAATGCGACCAAAATTAAGAGAGCAAATAATAAGTGACCTCCAGTCTTCAACAGTATGTAGTCCCAGACCGTTCCTCTTTTCGGGTGTTCACTTTTGTAGACCATTTCAGACGACTTTAAAAATACGAGGATGTCGGATTACGAAATCTTACATGGCTATTATCGTATGTTTGCCTACAAAGCAGTTCATTTAGAGATTGTTTCAGATCTGACGACAAATGGATTTTTAAAAGCTTTAAGAAGATCGACGTGGCATCTTTCGTCATCTGTACTTCGACAATTCTACTAATTTTACAGGAGCAAGGAATGAGCTGACAGATTTGAGGAAACAATTTTACAACCAAAATACCCAGTCATTTGTGCTGAAGACAACATCGATTTTCAGCACATACCGCCTCGTTCACCTCATTTTGGTGGCTTATGGAAGTCGGCGGTGGTCAAATCAGCAAAACGTATTTTATTAACAAGCTGCAAAACATCAGCACTATAATTTGAAGAGCTACCAACAGTCGCAGCTGAGATTAAGGCTATATTGAGTTCCAGACCATTGACTGACGCCAGGGCACTTTATCATGGGTGGTCCCCTCACTTCGTTTGAAGAACCTGACATCACTAATATATCAATAGATGGCAACAATTAAACGCTATTAGTCAACATTTATGGAAAAGATGGTCTCGGAGTATATTTCACAACTTCAACATCGTAAAAGTGGAATTCATCATCAGCTAATCTTAAACCTGGAACAATGGTTAAAGTCTCCGAGGATAACTAGCCTCAGCTAATCTTAAACCTGGAACAATGGTTAAAGTCTCCCACGATAACTTGCCTCCACTTAAATGGTTATTGCGACGCATTGTTGAAACAGTTCGAGGAAAGGATGACCATGTTCGGGTCATCACAATTAAAACTAAATCTGATGTTTTAACTAGAGCTATTCACAAGGTGGCACTGCTTCCTTTCGAATGCAGTACTTAAAAATTCTTCACTCTTTCAAAGGCGGGCTGCGGCATGTTTAATTATATTTAACACATTTCATTTCTTTTATTTTTACTGCCTTTCATAACATACAGTCAACTCTTCTCTTACTATTTAATAGTATGTATCGAGACACTGAGTTTGACAGGCACGAATCTAAGCCCTCGTAGTTCAGAATTGAATAAAAAAGATTTTATAACCAAAATTCGTATTCGCTGGTTTCATTTAATTTTGGACCATTAGAAGAATAGGCTGGACACAACTGCTGCGGCCGGTAGTATCTTAGATCACACAGAGTTAGAGGATAATCGAGAAAAACGATTACCAACCTACCCTTGTAGTTAGAGCCACCTGAGTGTTCAAATTATCTATCCTGCCTTCAGACTTTTAAAATATTAAAAACACAACTACTATCTAGCCAATGCTTCTGCCTCCTAATCTGTGCTACGCTACTCATTTTCCAACTTCTGCAGTACTAATAACAGTTCATTGCCCCATGCTACGCAATTGTTTATAAATCAATATTAGCTAGGAATGTGTTCAAACCATTGACGCTATATCCCCTACCCTGAGTCGACTTCAAAGACATTTTCTTCGCTATTGAAAATCCGAATGACCCCTCTATCATCAATCAGCTCTGGCATAGTTCAATATCTAATACTTCGCGATGCACTTACTCAGATTGCTACAATCTGAGAAAACATGGTTAACCCAGTCTGCACAGAAGTGATGTAACTGCTATCATATGTATGCCCGCAGATACATCACATTCGAAAAGAGCACGGCTGTAAACAATTGAGGCTCCACTTATGTAAGAGTAGTTGCCAGTGAAAAACTGCAATTTTTTTGTTAAAATGTCTCTTGCAGCAGGTTTTTGTCCGTCCCAGACACCAACGCAGCGCACGATTGACCTTGTTGCCGGACCCGTGTGCATCCTCACTGTCACTTTCAGAATATGATCATCGCCCGACTCGCATGCAAAGTAGGTCAACACTTTGCCAAGTAGCTGATGACACATCATCCGCACAAATCTTCTGCTCATCTCCCAAGTGAGTCCTTGAGGGATGGCGCAAAGCAAACTTGCATCATCTCCGTTTTCAATCCATCTCCAGCGCTGCTGTGAGAGTGCCAGTAGACATTGCATAATAACTGATGTGATTAGATAAATATGCTACGAAGGAGAAAATTAATGCTTACGGGATATATAACGCACCATAGACCCAACTAAGAACAAAAGAAACCAAAAACTCTCCCTCGCCTCTGATCTCATCACAAGCTATCTCATTTACTTGGTGTCCGCTTTCGTAGCTCTTCCCACTCTTCTTTCCTAATGCTCTAGAACAAAGATGGTATCTAAGCAAAAAAAAAACAGTTGATTATCAGCCCCGAAGTTCATCCTTTCCATGAGCAAAAAAAACGACTTATCCTCTTCGTCCTCATTCCAATCTGAGTGATTTCTCAACACTTCTTGAGCAATATTTTCTTACGTCGCTCCTGGGAAAAAGGGGTTAGTTATTGGACGCTATGCATGTCGTGTGGAAAAGAATTCCTCCTCACGGCTTCTGCAATGGTTAGTCGTTTCTCTTAGTCTGCGAAAGACGGGCAGCAGTAGTTTCTTATTTGTTTTCTTCTATAACTGATAAAAAGCTGGGGTTTGGGGACGCCACCGCGTGTAATACCCATTCTCAAAAAGAAAACTATGTAAAGTAGTTCCCAACTCGTGCATTAAGGGAGGGATTAGTGAAGTTTTGATGGTAGATTTGGCAGCATTCTTGTACTTCTTGGGGAAGCATTTTACATTACATTGAAGTTTTTCCACTGATGTTTACACTCCTGACAGGTGTAGATTGTACTGTGTATGCGTATTCGTTTAAGGGCATGTCAACAGTAGGGTTAATTGTTTTTCGAGGAATCCCGATGTAATGGATTTTAAAGTGAACTCTTGACGCTGGTGTGGGCCGAAATACGAACTGTAACCATTAATTTTGGTTCCCCATCAGTATATGTTTGCTGAGGGATGAGGGTAATTAAAATGTTCATTACAGGATTGTTCCGCGTTTATAGAGGTACACTCATTCAACGCAAGTCTTGAAAGATATACCTTAAATTACTTTGGAAGTATTTTGAATCAGGTTCTATTGTTAGAAAGGTTTAAGTTGTCAGTTATTCAACCTTTCTGTAAAATAATATAAAGGTGGTTTCGGGTATTATAGTGCCATACTTCTCAAAGTTGTTTAGTAATAGGGACTGTAACGAATACAATGCGATTCTAGCCTAGCTGATGTCTATCAAAGTAACAAATACAATATCGCCTCTATGAAGAAAACTCCAGATGCATGTATATCTATCTACCTTGTATTAGGTAAACAAAAATTTAAAATGTCTTCACAGCTACTTTTCTAGACCGCAGATGAAAAATTGCCTAGTTGAAGTCAAGGTTGGGCTTACCTCTAATTATTTCATGACCTCCTGAACGGAGCCTGCCCGGAATACGATGTGAAAATCGTAATTTGTTATTGCACATAGCTGCTGTAGGCTAGGGGTGAGAGCGTTGGACTACTAAGCACGGGATTCCTGTTTCAAATCTTGCGAAAGTCTGACAAGCATTCAAGAGTGATTCTGTTATGAGAAGCTTCTCAAATTTGTCATTCGGATTCGGTAATAAATAGGTGGTCCTCTTTTTTTTATAACTTTGCACACACAACAGAAGTTAGAAGCTATAGGTTTGAGGGGTTTGGGATGTTAACGCCACATTATTATTTTCGAGCCACTTACCAAATCGATTATGTCCTCAGAGTAGATAAAGGGATATATGCCAGAGGCCTAGTTATACATAAATTCGGAAAGCCTTATTATTCAACAAGTAAATGAAAATAGACTCCACATCAAATGTTCTTATTTTTACTTCCAAGTGGTAACCATCGGGTACTAGTCTCATCCAACCGGCTTTGACATGCTAAACGATAAGTGCGAGTGTTGAAAACAAGACGAAAAACAGCAACACTATAAACGGCAAGGTCAGAAATCAGAATGGCACGTAATGATTAACCGCCCTGCTGTCCCAGACGAACCTAAACAAGCTGCTTCGACATATTCGGTCAACAGGTTCTCTAGAAATTTCAAGGGTAAGTCAGGCCCCTTTAACAGAGATGGTGGCGGATTAACCTAAAGGCCAACGGCGGCGCTTAATCCCGTGGTGGATACTGATGGCCACGTGTCCTATGGCTTATTATATATTGGTACTGGTAGTGCTTTGGGTAAAATACCCACCCATATAAAAAAAAACATTGTTACAAAGCAACCAATAGCCTTGGAAAGGACAGATTTTATTGTTGAACCATGATAAACGAAAAAAGCATAACGTATCGTATCTGCATTTGTAATGTGAGAACAGTCAACAGTTACAAGCGTCAACTAGCGGAAGCCCTAAACTGCTACAAAGCAGACTTTACAGCCACCTTGAAATACAAAGAGATGGACCGGGCAAAAAATGGATGAAAAACTGTGACATTTACTACGGACCGTGTTTTAGTAAGCCGAAACAGCGACTCCGTTGCGGATTTGTTTTATCTCGGCTCCGCTATTAAATCCGACAACATCTCGTCAGAAATTAAAAGAACAATTACTCTAGCGTTCTGCTGTTTCTTCAGGGTAAGAAGGCAATTTAGTAGAAAACCCCTCACTCGAACTTCTAAGGAGATCCTATATAAGACCCTGATCATCTCAGTCCTGCTCTACGGCGCTGAAGCATTGACCGTATCAAAAGCGAAGATATCCTTGGTCGATTCGAGAGGAAATTTCTTCGAAAAATCTTCGGTCCTATTTGCGTTGACGGGCTATGGAGACGAAGATTCAAGCAAGAACTATACGAGCTGTACTGCATGTCGCTGCCAAAAAACTCTGCATTGGATGTTTAAGATGGCTAGGACATATAGAACGAATGGACATCAATACTGCGGTTCGCAGAGTCTTAGATTCCCAGCTGGACGTCGGACGCAGCAGAGGAAGTGCGCAACTGGAGGCAGTTAGCTAAGGACCGGGCTAATGGGAGAGGCATGTTGGTTGAGGCTCAGGTTCATTCAAAACAAACAGATGCTGTAAATACCAACTAAATTTAAGACTATTGGCTTCGTATTTGAAATGAGCTAACCAAATGCACGTAGACTACCGGGAACCTACAAAAAGATGTGCAAAAGAGCCAAACTACTGACAGCTGGTTTCAAGGTTGGAACTCATATATGAGTATACTTCTCATGAGAATGTGATCACCGACGCATCAGCATCATTCGCCCAAGTCAGGTGACCCTAAATCTTGCTGCAATCAACGAGGTAGAAACAGCTAAAAATTTTCGTTTTTTTTTTTTCAAATTGCAAAATAAGGGTTAGCGTATTTTGACATTTAACGTTCCGTTTAGTAAGATTTTGCGCTCCACATCACCTTACCTTATTTTCATTTGTAATCTTCTCCGAAACACGGCCAATGTCGTACATCCCATCAAACGTACATACTGTGTGAATCTTACATACTGTTATCTACCAACAAACATTTCTTCTTCCGCTTTTAATAAAGTCTATCCCCCAGCATCCAATAGTGGGATGATATAGGATCTTCATAGTAGCTCCAACAAAGGTGTATGTCTTAAATTACCAACTTAATTAAAGAAAGAGAAAAAGTAATTCCTTCTTTGGTTTTTGGGGGATGTCGTTTACCTTCCCAATCTATCCAGATACAACCTCCAGTATTATTTGTAGATATGTATGTACTTGCATTCGCACAACATGCGTATACATTTACAAAATAAAAATTAGGAAAACATTTGTCCCCACATCCTTTGTAGATAAGAATGCCTTAAACTAACTGTTGCAACATTGTAAATCCTGTCAAAATATTGGAATGCTTTTGACAGCATTGCTTTGATAAATTTTCCGGAACCATTTGTGGTTATCAAAAGCGCTGCAGGTCACATCCTAGCTTGCCATATCAATTGACATGATTTCTGTTCAAGACTTTGGGCAGTAACCACCACATAAATCCCAAGAAATTCAATAGAAAGAAAATTAATACGTACATTCCGCAGCCCCACAACAAATTGGCAGCATGAACAAAATGTGGTTTTGTAAAAGGGTCCGGAACAGGCTCTACCATTTCCTACACAACGCCCCTTATGCTATTATCTACCCATTACGAAATCTCCTCATCGAACAAGTAGCTTTTAATTCAAAAGCAAAAGACCATTATTTCCGTGATGTTAAAGCTGCAAAAGGCTCGAAACAAAAAGCTGATCCGACCAAATTTCTAGCGCATTTCATCGTTAGTAACTACTCGCCATATTTGTCAGATATTCATCGATAATCGACTGTCCCAACTAAACAGAAAAAAAACGCACATCTTTTCTTTCCTCTTGACGTTTCACTTCGCAATAATTTAGGATAAGGTCGGTGATTACTGGCACCTTTCACCCAACATAAGCTCATTAATTACAACCTATTAAATTGTATTAGAGTCGCTGTAGAGCTCCACACTCCTGTTACGAATATCTCTGTCAATCTTACTCAATTATTTTACTCAGTAAAGGTTAACCCCAAAACAACACCCTCGACATAGGGTCATCAATCACCCACAAAAGTGTTCTTTTTCCTGCCTACAGCTTCCGGAAAATCCTGCCCTCTGGTCAATTGAAATACACTTTTCCAGCAGAGTAGTCACCATCGCATCAGTCCTCTGAACCTCTGCAACCCACTCACTGGACAAATGGAAAAGAGAAAAAATAAAGATCATTAGTCTTCTAAGTTCCATCCGTCGGAATTTGTCAAAAGTCATTTACCATTCGTCATTCATTAGTCGCACCCGTGAGTGTGCGATAGCAGTAGGCCACACTACAGACCTACTGGGCCTCATCATCATCAAGAGCACCATAACGAGCGGTGTCTTGCGTATCACATCACCATTAACATCAGCATGCCTCTACCATCACCATTATCATATTGTTTACATTGGGTTGGTATAGAGCGGGTATGTTAAGATTGGGACCAGCATGAGGGGGTATACGTATAGCTACTGAGGAAATTGCCGTCATCTCTTCACCGCGATTTCAAGGTCTTGTCGCATAATATTTCTGCTGATTATAGAGGTAAACGATTTCACACAAACACACATTCGACAGCAAACAACAAAAAATGGGGAACTCCATAAAGATGGACCGACTCGTGGGTATGCTGTGCATTGACAAGATTCAACTGGCAAATATTATGTAACCGAACGATAGTAATGCAAACTTGTTTACATCGCGGTATTTAACTTTGTTTGTTGTTGTGATGGAAAACTTCAACAAAAATGTGGAGTATTGGGAGCACTTTTCTGGCCACGAGAGTGATGCCTTCCACATAAAATGGGAGGTGGATGTTGTTTTCCATGCGATTATTAAAATGCATGTTTAATGAAGACATTTATTTAAAGATTTTCGCTGTCGAGTGATGTAAGCTATTTGGAAATAAAACGACCAAAGATGAAGTTGAAATCTATTTCAGAGATTATCTCTATCTGATTAACTTTATGAGTGGCTTACCCATGGCATTGAAATTCGTTTTGTCAAAAGTGCTTGAGTTTAACTTTTCGGTTTGAATCTTGAAGATGTTTGACATTCTTTTGGAAGCATGTGGTTGGGATAGTCACCCATATGCAATGAAAATCAGTAAATGGAATTATGAAGATATAGTCTGAACATTGCGCATATGTCCATACGAGATTCTTCGAAGTGTATTAAGTGCAATTCAGAGGTGATCACAATAAAATAAATGTTTAAACCCTGCCATGCTTATGCGGCAGATCACCTTAGGCTCAGATTCACCCCTGACTGTAGGGCCACTTGATTAAGTCACCTAAACATGGCCTGAATGACTTTGGTGATTGACTTAAAGACGTTCCCAATTTAAGAATCCTATTTAACTATATGTTTAAAAAAGAACTAATAGAATGCTGTTTAAACCAAATTAGACTCCGTTTAGATCCGTTTAAATTGGTTTAAATCGAAATAATTCCTGTTTGTTTTGTGAAAAGCCTAATTACAGGAGAACTTCTTTAAATGTTGCCTCGAAAAGCATTAACTAAACTCCTCAACATTGTAAATGCAGCTATTAGATTAGAATACATACGAAGACAGTGGAAAGTCGCGGAAGTGATTATGGTTCTAAAACCAGGAAAATCACCGAATGAAATAAAATCTTACAGACCTATTTGACTTTTTCCAATAATTTTAAAAGTTTTTGAAATGACATTAATCGGTAGCTTACATCCCATTATTGATCAGAAACGCCTTTTACCTGAACGTTAAAACTAAGACAAGTTATGCCTGAAAAAATACATAAAATCCTTGTCTTATATCTTGAGCATACTCTTCCGTATGAAACTAGGAAACGAATATTCAGATATCAAGGAAATATTGGCAGGAGCTCCCCAAAGAAGCGTCATTGGACCACTCTTGTACCTCCTATTTACACGTAATATCCGAAAAACAAACGATACAAACGTTGCCACGTTTACTGACGATACGCTAGTAAAGCTGTATAAGTTGGCACAACAAAAGATGACACAAATATTTATGAAATTACTAAACGCTCGGTTAATGAATGGACGAAATCCTGGCGGATTGCGCTTAACGAGAGCAAATTGGTTCATGTAGATTTTTCGTATTAGCGAACAAATAATTTGCCCGTATTTCTGAATACGGTTTGAGTCCCTTTTGCAAATGAAGCGAATTATATGGGAATGACATTCGATGCAAAATTAAAATGGAAGGCGCATGTAAAATAGAAATGCGAAGAACTTAAACATAAATACAGAGAACTGTACTGGTTACTCGGAAAATATTCGAAGCTTAACCTTTATAACCTTGCTATTATACAAGCAAGTGCTAAAACAAGTCTAGACTTATTGTATATAATGGTCCTCAAAATTCTCGACGAAACAAATTTAATGCGGCGTCTCCAAAAAACAAAGTTTTTAGATGTGAACCGATAATATTAAACCGCGCTATAAGTTGCGGAAAAAGCAGGAACTCTCAAAGGAAATTTACCTTCCAACCATTCATTACTCGTAAAAAAAAATGCTGGATAAGTCGCATACTTAGTTGCAATACAAATACAAAAAGGGTGGTGGTTTAAGTGGGTGAAAGTCTCACTCTACTTTGAGCACGTGCGTTGAGCACGTCTATGAAGATTTCCACTAGCCCACAGAAAAAAAAAAGTGTTATCAAATGAAATGTCGGTTTGATTTAACTGACAAAAAAAAATATAATGAAGAACGATGAAAATGTTTTTAACTTTTGGTTGCGTTTAAGGAGTTTAAGGTGTTGCCTGAGGGGTGCAATAGCGAGAAACCCACCCACATCTAGCTAACAAGAGATCCCGCTCCCTCCGAGTATATTTAAAGGATTGAAAATTTTCGATTACTATAATCTAAGCTCCATAAGTCACTACTATAAGAAAGGTGACCCCATGTCTTGTACCAAAGTACTCCTTGAACGTCTGAACCCTTTCTGCAGCAAACTTTTCACACTAAGGCATCAGCTAAAAGACCCATGTGTAGGGACCCATTATTTTTCTATCGACTTTAAGACTACATATGAAAGCATCCATCACCTGGATCTCAAAAAAAGGATATCTGAATATGGGATTCCATTAATTTTTTTACAGCTTTGTCCCCTAACACTGTAAGACAATGTTTGCTCTACGAATCCCTAATTAAACCCGTCCAACTTTAAGACGTTGGGTGCTGGACCATAAGCAGAAAAGCGGAACAAATATAAGGCACTTTTTAAATGGATACGGACCTGTATGTGCATGAAGACGAAACGAGGAGAGCTGTACCAAAATATGGACGTAGTACAAGGGTAAAAACACGTCGACTACCTAGGCTCGACCACATTTAGCGAATAATCGGTAATCGTCCACCCAAGAGAATTCTCGAATCGCAGCCTCAGGTTTGGGACAAGGTAGATAAACCAACAAAAAAAAGTCAATTAATGTATTGGATGAATTAGAACTGGAGAACATATTATCGTTTCCGAGTTGGTGTTAAAACAAAGCTTATGAATTAAAAAAAATAGTATTAAAAAGTCGTCTCATGAATGAATGAGAATGATTTTCAATGATCAAGATTTGTTTTTGAATTTCATTCATGTCATTTCACCGAAATGAAGCGGAATTTTCCAATGATTCCTATAAGCAGCTATGGAGGTAAAATTTTAATTCCATCATGTGTTGTGTTCCAATGAAGTTGTTCAATGAACAGCTCGAACTGCACCCTTAGACAAAACGTCGTAAGAATTCTAGCTTAAAGAAAAACAAACAAAATAATTAGAGGCGTTGCTTGAAACCCAAGTTTACCCCGAACTATTGAGCCACTGTAAAGTAAGAATGCCAGACACATGATTAATGTTAAATCAGAATAACTAATTTGAGATTAACTCTTTATTGAGAACTGTCACAATCAGTCAGATGATTACATTTTTGTGACTTTTTCTTGTAAAATCTGTCTGTAGACGACAACAGCAAACGTAGTTCAATGTTATAACTTATATATATATATATATATAAATAAAAAACTAAATTAAGTTTTAATTAATGCGATGAACTGCGGCGGAGAAGGTCTGGGTTGGATTCCCAGCCGTAGCAACACTTAAAATGATTTTCCACTGGCCCTCCTCTCGTGATGATCTGACAAATCATCCGAGTTTATCAATTGTCAGGAAAAGCTTATCTCAACTTCACTGTTCGGAGTCGGCATAAAACAGGAGTTCCCACCATCGTGCAAGAAGTACACACAAACACATGAATAGCCACATAACGAGCCTGTTGCGCCAAAAATTTGTATTTATTTTTATTGAGATTTAAAGTTCAGAGATTTAAAGTTCAGATAGGAGACTACTTGAATATAAAAAACACATGACTCATCATCATACAGTTCTAAATATTTCACATTGATAGGCGATTCAATAGCCACCGGTTTAGAGATTCAACTATTCACAACAAATGACTCAAAAACGCAATTAAACAAAAGTAGGTACTTATATAACAATACTAATAATGATGTTACTTGAACAATAGAAAATAAGAAAATTGCTAAAAGCCACACGTTTAAAATATCAGAGCAATTAAAAACTACAGACCACGTTTGAAAGTCCAAAGTTGCATTGAATGAAAAAATAAATGTTATCTAGCCGAAATCATCAAGTTCATTGTTAAATTCCAGCAATAATTGCGGTTTCATAAAAAATAAATCGTTCCTTATTAAATATTGTAAAGTCGAATCTTCTCATACACTGAAAACGCTTTTTACACTTTTGGTATTGTGTGGGGTACACATATACAAAGTGATGCTGATTGTTGATTTCATACTCATTAAGACAATCTGTTAACAAAATTTTATGATAAAGTAAGGTCGTGATATTCTGATTTAGGTAGTTTTAGATTTTAATTGATGAAGATCCAAAAAAAAATACCCACGATATTCAAATTTTCATTGTGTACATTGTGGTGTTGAATACCTTACGGGTAACTACTTACATTACTATGTATTTTATCAAAACAAATGCTGCTTGCTTTTGCCTTATGTTTCAACAGGCCTGGCTTATTCAAAAGAATCGTTCATTACGTATCCGCTTTAACGTCGTAGTTCATGTGTTACCCGCATTAAATCAAAATTTTTTTAACAACGAACAATAAAAACAATTAAGAGTGTAACAAGTGAGATATCACTGACTTAATAATGCTTTGTCTGTCACAATATAGTTATTATATGAATTTATATATGGTTTGTGTAATTCTGAGTATTTGGGAGTATTCTCATCGAAAACAGTCTTAACGGTAGCATCCAAGTTCGGGTTAGCATTTTTTTTTTGTGTATCACCAACTCGAAATTGCCGAATGTACTAGGACACTACATATCGCAGAAGAATATTTCCACTAACCACTTAGAAATCAGAACAAGGTCTAACTAATCTGGGTGCGAAAAACCTCTGAAAATGTGTGAATTAGTGTGCGAGAAGCATAGGTTATGTAGAAGCAATTACCTCTTATTATCCCACCATCCAATAAGTGGCATACTAGCAGAGACTTTATAAAGACAACAAAAAGCAGGACAAGCTCTTGATTTTTTTTTTTAATTTTTAAAACCTAGGACGAGCGACATAAAAGGACGTGTAAAAACATTTATTTATTATGTTTTTTTTTTTTTTGATAAACAATGCAAGCTGAAAAAACATATGTGAATGCGAGTGCGAATCGTTGAATACCCTATCCCATTCCATCCTTTAAGTAAACATCCCCAAAACGTTGATCAAAACATTTTATGGTTCGTCAAAACAACGTTGTTCCATATGCTGTGGGGTAGGGTATATAAATCGTTTCTTTATTAAACCGCCCCTTAAAAGTAGGCGTAAGTCAAAATAAAGACAAAATGCATATTACACTATTTTCGAAGTGTATGCATCAACATTTTTTTCGAATTTTGCTTAACTTTTGCCGTAAATGTTTTTTTTTTAATAAACGACCAAAAAAATCGCTTGGCTAAAAACTTCATATGGATGAAATTTAGATGACATAGTCTAGCTTTCACACTTTTTTAAGACTACTTTGTACACTTTTTCTGGTTGAATAAAATGTAAGGCCCAAAAATCGTTGACACATATACGGACCGAAAGACTTCTGTCCGTCTGTATACTTTGTGGTATAAATAACGAACTTATTTCTTTATGTTACAAACTTAATGTCAAAACTAATGTACTCGTATGGGATAGGATATAAAAAAGGATTTCGGCAAGGCGGCGCACTGTCATTTGACTTTTTTTATATTATTTCTGAGAAAACTGTGCAAAATTCAAACACTAGAGGCACAATCTTCCATAAATCTGTTCCATTTTAGCAAAAGTCGAGACTCTTGCCATTATTGGCCAAACTAAACCTGTTAAACTATGTTTTCCAGTATAGAGAAGGGTTTAACAGTAAATAAAGGCAGGATTAAGTATATGATACCAACAAAAAAAGCCAACAACATCAAGTAATTCGACAGAAATTCACGTTAACGAATTCAACTAAGAGACTTCATTTACCTTTGTTTGCTAATAGCGGAGCCGACCGCGACGTTAGAAATAAAACGACGAATTACTTGAGATACAAAAATTGTACTTTATAAGGCCTTTATCAATCCAGTAATGCTTTACGGCACTGAGGTGTCAAAAACGAATGAAGAAATCCTTGGTCGTTTTGAGTGAAAAATTCATCTTTATCATTAGAATTGGCGGAAGAAGATTCAACCATGACCTACCAAATAAACAAAAAATCTCCGCATTGGAAGTTTAAGATGGCTGGAACATGGACACAAGTACTCTTATTGTATTATATATACTTATTAAAGTGGCGCTACAGTCCGGAATGAGCCTGGGCCTCAACCAACATGCCTCTCCAAGTTGGTTGTGATCGGTTTCTACTTGTGCGCGCCACTTAAGGCGAGGTCTTCCTCTACTGCGTCCGACGTCTGGCTGGGAATCGAAGACTCTGCGAGCCGGAGTATTATTGTCCATTCGTTCTACATGTCCTAGCCAGCTTAAACGTCCAATGCGGAGTTTTTTGACCAGGGGCATGTTGCTGTACAGCTCGTATAGTTCTTGGTTCAATCTACGTATCCATAGCCCGTCAAAGCAACGGGACCGAAGATTTCTTGATCCGCTCTTGAGACGGTCCATGCTTCAGCGCCGTAAAGCAGGACTGGGATGATCAGGGTCTTATATAAGATCTCCTTAGTAGTTCGAGTGAGGGCTTTACTACTGAATTGCCTTCTTAGTCCGAAGAAACAGCGGTTGGCAAGAGTAATTCTTCGTTTGATTTCTGACGAGATGTAGTTGTCAAAGCGGATAGCGGAGCCGAGATATACAAAGTCTCGTACTACCTCTAAATTGATGTGTGGTCAGAGTAACAACACTGGGCATTGCCCAGTTAATGCCCAATCATAGTCTACCCTCGCTCTACAACACTCAACCATCTTCAGATGAATATACTTGGCCGTAATATGTGAACGCCTGAAACCGTTTACCAACAACCTGATCGGCCCTTATCAGTGTGGTTTTAGGCCAGGAAAGTCCACAACCGATCAATTTTCACACTTCGGCAGATCCTGGATAAAACCCAAGAAGTCCAAATCGAAACCCACCACCTATTCAACGATTTCAAAGCCGCATACCACAGCATTTATAGAGACGAACTATATATGCCTAGTTTTGGTATACCGCCCAAACTCGTCCGTTTGTGTCCTCACCGACCTCACCGACAAATTCGATACCAAAAAAGGATTTAGGCAAGGCGATGCGCTGTCATGTGACTTCTTCAATTTGATTCTTGAGAGGATTGTGTAATACTCACGAGCCAACACCAGAGGCACAATTTTCCAAAAATCGGTGCGACTACTGGCATAGGCCGATGATATTGACATCATTGGTAGGACCCAACGTGATGTCATAGTCACGTTTGCTAGTATAGAGAAGAAAGCGGCAAAAAAAGGATTAGCAGTAAATGAGGGCAAGACGATGTATATGCTGTCAACATGAAAGGACACACAACATCGACGAATTTGACAGAACGTCACCATTGACAGATATAACTTTGAGGTAGTACGGGACTTTGTCTATCTTGGCTCCGCTATTAACTCTAACAATAACATCTCAACAGAAATTAAACGAAGAATTACTCTTGCCAACCATTGTTTCTTCGAGCCAAGAAGGCAATTCAGTAGTAAAGCCCTCACTCGAACTACTAAGGAGATCCTATATAAGACCCAGATCATCCCAGTCCTGCTCTACGGCGCTAAAGCATGGACCATCTCAAAAGCGGATAAAGAAATCCTTGGTCAACTTGAGAGGAAAATTCTTCGAAAAATCGTCAGTCCCATTTGCTTTGACGGGCTATCGAGACGAATATTCAACCAAGAAGTATACGAGCTGTACAGCGATATGCACCTGGTCAAAGAAATCCGCATTGGATGTTGAAGATGGCTAGGACATGTAGAACGAATGGACACAAATAATCGCAGAGGCTTTGATTCCCAGCCAGACGTCGGACGCAGTAGTGCGCAATTGGAGGCAGTTAGCTAAGGACCGGACTAATTGGAGGCATGTTGGTTGAGGCCAAGGTTGATTCCCCACTGTTGTAGCGCCACTTAAGTAAGTTAGTAAGTAAGTAAATGGTTCTGTTATGCAGCCAAGCTAATAATGCTTATATGAAATACGTTTCAAAAACTTGCAAATGAGATCGCTTAATATCACGATTAATCCAACAACCCAACATTAAATATCGAAGATCATAGGCGAAACTTCCAACGACTCAAACGAACGGACGCAACCCGTCAACAAAATAAACCGAATTATTCCTAAAGTTTGTCCCAGTAAAGAATGAGGCCTACAAAGCAAACTCCAGAGTTAACGCTCGTTTTACTCCATTTTAAAATGTTATTTCCAAAATGTTGCCTCAAAATGTTCGAATCTTGCAAGACTTTTTGTGTTAAATCGGAATTTTAAATCCCCAAAAAAAAGAAGTTTACGCTGCGTTAAACAAGCTAAAAATTGGTCAAATAAATAATAATATTTACTTGCTCTGTGTCAAAATAATTCTCTATCAAATCTACAACATGTCAAAACACAATACATTTGAAGTATTGGCCCTAAAATGGGGCACATTCACATTATGACATTACGTTTGACCCACCCTATATTTTTGGTATATCGTTCGTATTTAACACACGGCATATTTGTGCAGTGATTTTGAAGAAAAAAACTGTATACATTCCTGTGAACTATACAACTTTTATATTGCAATGTAACGGGTGATTTTTTAAGAGTTAAGTTTTTTTTAGGTTGGCAACATTGGTTAGTAATGGCGTCCAAACGTCATCTGTCAAAGTGCAAAGTTTTCAGTATACTCCGCCATTTAATCATGGAAAGATTTACAAACGAGCAACGATTGCAAATTATGGAGTGATGAACAGCCATATGCCATACCTACAATAATTACCGATACCATCCGAAAAAACGACAGCTTGGTATGGTTTATGGGCTGGTAGCATCATCGGTCAATTATTCTTCAAAGACGACCGTGGAAGAAACGTTACCGTCAACCGCGAAAGATATCGAGCCATAATACCCGACTTTTTTTTGACCCAGTTGGCTGAGTTAAACTTGGTTGATATTTGGTTTCATCAAGACGGTGCCACATGTCACACAGCTCGTGAAACATTGATGGATGAATTTGGTAAGCAGCTTATCTCTCGAAATGGCCCCGTGAATTGGCCGCCAAGATCATGGCGATTTAACGCCTCTTGATTATTTCATGTGGGGTTATGTAAAGTCGTTAGTCAGTGTGGACAAGCCGAACACGATTGAAGCTTTCCAGGATAATATAAAACGCGTAATTCGTGGAATACAGACCGAAATGCTCGAAAAAGTGACGAAAAATTGGACCTTTCGCATGGACCATTTGAAACGGAGCTGCGGACAACATTTACATGAAGTTGTCTTTAAAACGTAAATGACATAGGCCTATTATCGATTACAATACAAATTTTGAATATATGATGCAAATTTGAGTCTTTTATTCGATTTAAAAAAAAAAACTACGCTTAAAAAATCACCCATTTATAAGTGTTAAGAGGAGTTTTCAAATTAACAAGGGTGAATAATAGAATATATTTTCATCCAAAAATAGAGGTTTGCTTAACGATTTGAAAGGAAGAATGATGTTTTACTCATAAGTTTATGAGTTAACTAACTTTCGGCATTTGCATATCTATTTGAGATAGCCATGTATGATTTAACAAGTAATTCTTTCAAGGTGATTTTTTTAAAGGTTAGAATTAAATTTTGGTTTTACGATATTATAATTTGTTACGTAACTATGTATAAAAGGAAATATGTATGTATTAAGGAACATATCATTGTAGTCACATTTAATTGTTCAGTGAAAACATAAATGAAGGGTTTGAAGAACAGCAGACTGATGATTTGTGTTTATGTTTTCCGTACATGGGCTGGCCTAGAATTCTTTTGCCGAAAAAATTTACCACGGGGATAATTCAAATGTGAGCAATTATAAAACTGTAACGCCATGAGTTTATTTTTATTTAAATTATTGTTTTTTATTATTAAATTGTATTGGCACATTTTTTTTCGTAGTGGTAAGTTCAAAAGTGTCAATAAATTACAAACAAAACACATTTTTTTATATTAAAAAATTAATTACAATGTGCTACTTAGAATTAGTATAAAAGAGAGAACAAAATGTAAAATAATCGCAGTCGGGCAGTCGCAGTCTAGCAGTCTAGCAGTCTAGCAGTCTAGCAGTCTAGCAGTCGTAGTCGGGCTCTCGCCGCCGCTGGTAGTAGACAGGCTGAACAATTTTTGGTCGCCTGGCTCTACCCACATCGTCGCCTATCAACAGCAGTAGACAGGTTGAACATTTTTGGTCACCTGGCTCTGCTCTGCCCCGCTTCGTGCCATCTTCATCGCCAACATCACACGTACGTGACACACGACCACACATACGGACTAGGTTCACTATTTCCACGCTTTATCAAAAAAATCCGCAACGAGCACAACAACAACGCTTCAAAACAAAATAATGACAGTGTTAGACACGTAACGAATGTGAATGTTGTGATCTCTGCATCCAGATGATAAATTCTGTTGATAGAGAAAGAAAAAGAAGAGGACCATTTAGTATTGGTACAAAATGCAAGGTGTTAAATTTTGATTTAAAGTAATATGCGAAAATGACTCTATAATTTGTTTGGTCAATGTAGAAAAAGGCTGACTTAATCGCTGAAATTATTTTAGAATACTTCACATTGAAATCAGTGATGCCTCCAAAGAATCAGCACTCGCATAGTACTGCCCGACGTAAAATGTCTACCTAGGACATAGAACTGCAGGAGGGCACTGGAACGGATAGAGTTTTACCTATATCTCAGACATCCGAAGTAGGACATGTAAAAGGTGGGCCAATAGAGATCACCCTATTGGAACATGCTCTTATTTTTGTAAATGGCCGCCAATGTCAAATCCGTTTTGACATTTGTGGACTAGACAGATGTAGAATACAAGTGAACAAGCGGAATAATCGAAGTGGACGATTTTTCGACCAAAATCATAATGAGCGATGAGCCTCATTTCCTCCTCAGCGGGTACGTGAACACGCAATACTATCGCTTCTGTGGTACCGAAAATCCACGAGTAATGCTCGAGGAGCCATTACGACCGCTCAAAGATACTGCTTGGTGCGCTATTCACGCTGGAGGAGTCATCGGGAAATTTTTTTCGAGATAGCCGCTGGTCAAACGTGCGCTGTAAAAGGCCATGTTACCGAGTTTTTTTTTGCCGCAATTGGACGAATAAGACTGGAGGACATGTGGTTCCAACAGGACATCGGATGGCTTCTTTTGGCCAACCCTGTACTTAACTGGTTATTTTATATGTCAAATAATTATCATGCTTTTCCGACTAAAAATATTTTGTTATACAAAAATTACCCACTACAGATAAAGCATGAAAATCACATGCCAAAATGCTTTTTTATCCATAATTGCAAAAGTATTGAAAAAGTCAATTGACACCTTATTGATATAGAGATAATAAGAGAAGATAAGATAAAAAGAGAAGAGATAATGATTCCGAAAGAAAATTCTGAATTGAAAACTTGCTGAGATATCTAAATTATTTTTTGGAGATGTGCGATGAAACAATGTAAGGAATCAGGAGCATTGAATAATGTCTTATGGGCACGTAGTGAACCAATGATGTATCTCCAGATTAGTTTTGTATGTAAGCGGGACTGCAAGATGTTTAAATCTCTTGTTCACTCGAATTAAAATCAAATATGTATAACCAAGATCTTGGTAGAATATTGATTAATGCTTTAATACATCTTTTTATCGGAATCGATAGTTCTAAAGTCGTAAAGATATGCACTTGATAAAAGAAACACTGTTTGAGTTTTTTATGCCGAATTCTTTGAATTGTCGGTTTTCATTAATGACATTAAAACCGCTTCCGAGAAATAATGATATTTCAAAAATAGTTGCATTCGGGGTATTGGTTCTTATGGAGATTTAAAAATCCTATGTGTAGCCTCGTATTTTAAATTTGAACTTGATTGGTTCAGCCGTTTAACCTCAAGCTGCGTGCATAGACAAAAGATATACAGGGTGTCCGCCGGGAAGGAATTCTACTTTGTTTTGCCGCCATTTTGGTAAAAATTAGTCTTGACAGTTCATATTTGACAGTCGTGAAGTAGATACGTGGCAAATTTATTATGGAAAAATATTCGATAAACCAACGTGTTTTGTATTTGATGTTACAGCTAGCCCATGGCAACCCCGATTTTCATGGAAAAATCATAATGAATGACGAGGCACATTTTCATTTGAATGGATATGTGAATAAATGAAAAACCCTCAAATTATTCATCAGTCACCTTTGCATCCATTAAAAGTTACAGCCTGGTGTGCAATTTGGTCAGGAAGAATCATTGGACCTTACTTCTTTGAAAATGAAAACGGCGTAATGGTAACTGTTAATGGGGAGCGATATCGTGATATGATTGAAACAACTGCATGCTTTGGGCTGTGGTATCAACAAGACGGTACCACATCACATACAGCCAGGATTACAATGGAATTACTGCGAGACCTCATTCCACAACATTATATTTAATGAAATGGTGATGTTGAATTTCCTCCACGGTCGCCTGATTTGACTGCTCGGGACTTATTTTTGTATAGATATCTGAAAAGCAAAGTTTATGCAAACAAACCAGAAACGCTTGAGCAACACCATTAAAATATTCGTGATGAAATTAATGAAATACCGCGTGAAATGTGTGAGAATGTAATGAAAAATGTGCTTAAAAGTGCTAGCATTTGTGAGACTAACAGAGTCGGGTATTTACGTGATATTGTATTCCATACAAACTTGCCGAAATTAAATAAAACATTTATCAATATAAGATCCATTCTCTTTCATTTCATCAAAAATTATAAACAAACAAGGTAGTATGTATACCTTCCTGGCGGACACCCTGTATTGTTTGAGGATGAAGAGGTTTGACTGTGGACGAATTTCAAATGTCTTTACAATCGAGTTGAGGCCTGTCTTAAGAATTACCAATTTCGTCATTCCAGATCAAATTTGAAGGCCCAAAAACTGGTGACATAAAGACGCGCGGGTGAACGGCCTTTGATTCTGATTCGATTAATGAAATTTATAACATGTATACCATAATTATATCTTTATGCTGCAAACATATGTGCCAAATGTAATAAGCCCCTGTATAATAGGGAATAATCAATCGAATTCGCATCACATTCATGACAACTTCAAAAATCCAACATAAAAAACCCAAAAGAAAACTTCCGCCTCATATTCTGCAAAACTGCAACAATTTCGAGGTTAGGTCTAGCAAAACAACTGCCAACAAAATGCGGAAGACCCGCACAAAGTAGACAGACAAACAGACGTCGTGACATAGTTAAAACACCTCTTTGATTACTTAAAACTCAATCAAACCATCCGAGACCACAAAATCTTATTACCTTTGGACCACCTGAAGCTGAACCAATAATAACGATTAAGTAATTTTTCCACCACTATTTCTCCCCAAAACTGACCATATCTAACAATTTACAATGAATTGAGCAACGCTCGTATCTAACACGTTTACTCTCGTTTTTGTCTCAGAACTTGGAGACCAAAGGTTGACGAAACCACCCCGACAACGTCAATTATCATATATCACTTTTTTCAAATACCATCTCCCGATATATGGCTCGGCAGCAATCCATCAGCGGGCATTTGTCAACCCAGGTATAGGCAAAAAGACAACACACAGCAAATTATTCAATACCTGTGTGCTCTCTCAATTTTGCGAGACACCTTCACAGACGTCGACGGCAAAGAAGCCCGAAGAGTAAAGCAAAACGTAATCACAGAAAACAATACAAGAAGCAGTGAAAAAGGCATTGCCTTTTTGTGGTACGAATTTACATCTGCTGTCTCAGATGATTGTTGGCGGTCAAGCTAAGCGGACGATAAAATAAAGTTACAGGTGGTTACGCGTGCGCAAACGATTCATAAGTATCTCCGAAGGTACGCCTTTGTTGTGTTAAAAAATATAAATAAAAAAATTAACAAAAATGAAGCCTTTTTTTGGAATTACGTGTCTGTTAAGTGTTTTTAATTTCATTAGTACCAAAGATTTAGTGTGTCAAATAGTGGAGTCCAATAACTATGTGTGCGAAACGCATGAAGTGAAAACCCCCGACGGATACATGCTGACCATGCATCGAATCCCCCCGAAAAATGCAACTTCTAAGCTAAAACCGTTTATTCTCATGCACGGGCTTATAGGATCGGCGGCAGATTTTATTCTCGCCGGCCGAGAACGTAGCCTTGGGTGCATGTTACACGAACGAGGCTATGATGTGTGGCTACCCAATGCCAGGGGCACCACATACTCGAAGCGGCACAGCGGCCTTGACTCATCGATGCCGAGTTTTTGGAACTTTACCTGGCATGAAATCGGGTATTATGACTTGCCGGCCATCATAGACTACATCACCGACACAACAGGTCACGAAAAGATGCACTACGCTGCCCATTCGCAAGGGTCTACAATTTTTCTTGTGATGCTGTCCGAACGTCCTGAATACAATGATCGGATTATTTCTGCATCGCTGCTAGCTCCCGTCGCATTCCTGTCGAATTTAATGAGTCCACCCTTACGCCTTATGGCCGCCGAGAACGAGAAAATCGAGGTAGCATCTCATTACCCAGTCTGTGTTCCGTAATAGTGGACAAAAATGCAGAATCCTCATGGAGCCAGTGAATACTAATGCCACGTCCTTTTCTTTCCTTTTTTCTCTCATCTATTCCCGGAGGTAGGCACTACTAAATCACCTGGGATTACATGAGCTCTTCCCATCGACCGCTCTAAATCAACTGGGCGGACACTTGCTGTGCGGCAAAGGTGTTCCCACACAGAGCTTATGCATTTTGGTAACGTACTTGTCGGTGGGCTTCAGCGAATTTGAAATGGATAGGGTAAGTTACATTTATACTACTTTTCTTCCTTTCTCCTTTTTTTTTTTTGTTTGATATGGTCACTCGTATACTACTCCTGCATTGTATTCTAAAGATATCCTTGCTTGAACTAGCGTGGCGCGCACCAAACTTTATTTAAATTTTTTAATTTTCCAAATGCGAAAATCTGGAGAGGGAGTGCGGGTGGTTCTCTGCTCATACGTACTCAAATGGAAAATAATAAAAACTTATATCCAAGGGGATAACATAAATTCACTGAATATGGGGATTATTTGAGAATAGTATCTCTGGTTATATAGAATTTTCGTTTTCATTTTTTGTGCAGAGAAATATTGTAAATGATATAACAAGATACACACATGTGTGGGGGGAATCATGTGCACATGGGACTAAGTGTTATAGGGGGGTGCGCATAGCTCATCACATTGGATTTAAGTGTTACGATTATGTGTTTTCTTTTTTTCTGTCAATTTATTTTTTTTTTTGCAGAGTTTTAGCACCTACTAGGAACTGAGTCGTAAATTATTTTTCAATCTACTAGGAGTTTTTTTGTTTGTGTGTAGTTGGGAATGAGAGTTCGATTGGAGAATTGCGAATTTTGGGGATATGTTTTAAATACTTTACAAGGAATATCCATAATATATATAATGGACAGGATCTGTGTGACTTTATCTTTACGCAAGGATTGTTTACCTCATTGTTTTTAGAGGCAATTCACATGCATTTGATTGGAAAATCAATTGCAGTCAGAAATGGTTGTTATTGACTTTTTTGTGTTTTCAGAACTTTGCTGGTATTAAGACAAATTTTACATTTGTAGGAATATTTTTTTATATTTGAAGGCTGAAAAGATATTCGACTAAAAGGAAGCTGTATCGTTAAACTATAACGGTATGTAGGGGCGCGAGCGAGTACTCATGTGCAATGCCAATAAACTTGAATGTTAAAAAATTAACGGAGAAAATGTTGAATTTCGTTAATTTGACTTTACTTTGAATTTTGGCTGGATAAGAAAATTTGACAGTGGACAAAAGCTTCGTTAGCCTAAGCATACGCCTTTTATCAGTGATTGAGAGCATTGCAGAAAATTTCAAATATAATTTTGCCAGCTTCAAAGCTTCCGATTGCCTCTGAATACAAAATTCGGTCTTGCTTTATGCTTTATTTAAACACCTTCGAATTCTTCTATTTAGCTCAAGGTTTTGTTGGGGTGCTAATGCTTTCTTTGTTAGTCTCCGGATTTATTGGATGACATTTACATTTTGCAGATTACTTATCGATTATATGACAACTCAATGACTTTTTTAATTTCTAACATTCATATTGTTGATACGATAGACCATTTGATGATGAATTCATAGGGAGCCGTCTATAGAGTATACTTTATGCTAATGCAAGTGCTCATTAAATTGTTGTCTAGCTATTTAAATTGGTTAAAAAAAAAGCTTCGACTCTTTAAATAAAATTATCCGGTTGTAATTATAGAGAGCAAATCTACCAACTGATAAAGAAGTCATTTTTCGTGCTGAAATCGATATATATTTGGTATGATTTTTTTTTTCAATTCACCATGCAATAAATGTAAAAGACTCACTTTTATTTAAGAAAAACAAATATTTTCACTTATTATTATGACATAAAAATAACTCAATTAAAATCATTAATAGTTAGTTTCACAATAATATATAGGCCTTACATTTTGGCGAAGACATATGCAATTTTGTACACGAAGTCTTTTTGATGCAAAAAGAATACGTGTAAGAAAAATTAAAAAAAAAACACCCATTAGGATGCCAAGTCTTAGTAGAAAAGTATTTTTAAACGTGTTAATTGAAAAACTACTCATATAACAATTATTAGTTTATTGAATTAACTGTTAATCATAAATAAAATGTCTGACAATTACAAAATGTTATAAAGAAAGGGAGACAATCCCCCAATTCCTAGAATAACGGACTAATTATTGAATAATAACAATGAAAACCTGAAAGGGGGAAATATATTATCTAATTCAAGAAGAATACACATAGATTCAACCTGGTTAAAATTTTCGAATTTTAATTTTTCGAAGCAAACTTTTTTGAACTGTTGGTGTATTTAAGGATCATATTTAAATACATATTTTATGTATGACTGTATTACTAATGTGTTCGATTTTTTAGTAAAACTTTTGATCCTGCAAAAAAGTACAATATCTCATGTTTACAAATGGCATTCCCTGTAATTTGTTTAACAATTAATGAATGTGTTAAGAAGACCTGAACAGTTAACAGACCGAGTGATTTGGATTGCACTAAATACATTTACGTTATGTAAATAAAAAATAGACTTCGGCCGATTTCCAAAAAACAACTCAACTTAGCATTTTCAGAAAAGGAACTAATGTTTTACAAAAGATCTACCATAATATAAAAATAAAACGGTAGTTATCAATTATGCTATCCCATTAACATTTCGAAAACTTACGACAGGTAAATATCCCAAAGCCCCTACTTGTGGACATTTTTTTGAAATAATATCTTGAAATGTATATTTCTACCTTCGTACCAGATAGGAAGGGTCTTAAAATACAATAATTTGTGAGTAAATGTATACAGGTCATCTTAACAATTATAAACCGAAGCAATATTCGTTTCAACTTACCTTGAGTACCTACAATTGAATTTACAAATACGCCAGTCGCACCTTTTTCCAAACAAATAGCAGGTAATTGGAAAAACCCATGGCGGGACAAGGCCTAAAATGTGATCATGTTGTTACGATCAATGGATTTTTAATTGCAACATTTTGCAACTGTATCCAAATTTCTTTAAACAGGTAGATCACACGCATAGAATTAGGAACCACTTGTGAAAACGCTAGCATTTCAAAAATATTTCAATCCAGCAGAAACTTCCGCCATTTACGAAAAGAAAAGAAATTACCTTATATTGGTTCTAATTCGCCGTAGATGCATTCAACTTTTTCATACATGCCTTTCCTCTAATCTTCTTTAGATTGTTATGCCATTAGAATGGGTTCTCCTGCTTGCCAACACAATAGAACGAAAAGAAGTGCAAAATCATTTGACCCACTTAATAACAACAGATAAGCTGATTCAGATATTTATTCGCTCGTGTGCTACTAAATATAAACAAAACTTAAAGACGCAGTCAGATTTCTTGTTTTTATGTGTTTAGCATCGAATTATACTTTTGTCAAGCCTTGTCTCTATTTTAAACTTCAACTTCAGTGTATTGACACCATTTAAAGATGTTTGTCTTTGAGATAAAACATCTCACTTCTGTAGATGTCAAAGTCATTCATTGACCTCCTCCTCCACAACTTGTTTGCAGATTATTATTCACTACCATCGACCTGAATTATGAAAAAAAAACAAAGGTGCTTTCTTAAACCAAGTAAATTGCTTTGACAAAAACCTTGACAGCATCAGTGCCTACATCAAGAATAATCCAAATCTTGCATTCACTGTCTCCTGAATCACAGTAAATGCTATAAATTCAATTTCTATTTACGCGATTTACAAAAACTATAGCCGCCTCATTAAAACATTAATTTGCTGTTTTAATCTGTCATCTTATTTAACCGGATCGCCGTCACAAATCCGACCCAACAGATTGTATATAATATACTTACGTGTGCGGCGACGTTAACTACTATAACCTTCACCATTCGGTACTTATCGAACGATTTGTCTTGCTGCATGCTCCATACGCACTGGGTCTCAATCTGGACCCAAATCTCAAACGACCTTAAACGCTTCACTAAAAATTACAGCACTCTTGTATTGATATGTGAATGTTGAACATGCCTTGGGAAACTAAATTTGTTTGATAAAAGTGTGAAAATACAGTTACATGATTATTTAAGCAAATTTTAATTTTGTTTTGTTTGCGGAAGATGTTTTGAATATCGATTATGACGTTGAATGTCGGTCATTCACAAAGTTAAATGTGAATTTGTCCTTGTCAAAGTTACGGATTCAGAATCGGGTTTATCATTAATTATGATTATGTGAGGGGTCAAAGTGTTTATATATTGCCTCTAAATTTACATACCAGCATCTGACAGCTTGCTGTCATTATTTTGTTAAGCTCTAATTAAGAATAAAATTTGCATTAATTTGTTTCCGTACAAAATTAACGTTGACAAATGTAACCAATCTTTTATATAGTCACAGTGAAGTTAGTAAATATTTAATTGCTTTTGGAGCTGCGAATAAATATTACACAAATCTTAGGCTTTCAGAATGTTTATTTTTACGTGGTCTTTCGACTCATCGTACAAACTTTGTTATAATGCATACAAGCAACTCCATTATGTTATAGAAGTCATATATACAAAATGGATTGCTAGTATAACAAAAAAATAGTCTCATAATCATGATTCTCCACTACCCACCTTAAAAATTGAAATTTAATTTTGCAGAAATTTGATGGTTATAGATACCCTATCCCGTAGGGGTATATAAGTTTTGATGGTTTGTAACATAGAGAAATAATTTAGCTAGATATACCTCACCGGCTTTTGGGTCTTTAATTTTGAGCTAGAATATTGATATTTGGTACATGCTGTTCGAACAAGTGTAAACCTTTTCAAAACCCGCTCACTGCTCACTGCCAAAAAAAAATGTTATTTTTGGCCAAGCGGTATGGAATTTCGAAAAAATTACCGAGCAATATATGTAGTCAATCCAAGCCCCCAAGCCCCCTTTTTGAGAGCGTTAAAAAAAACGTTTTCTGTAAAATTTTAATATATTCCAAAAAAAATGTTGATGCAAATTTATTGGGTTTGATAAATGAAATATCTCGTGTATACATCATTAAAACCCTACAAAAAACATATCTACAGCCTACGCTATACCATATGTAGGAGAAAAACATTGTTTTTTGTCGAACCATGAAAAATGTTGAATAATTTGTTGTGACAATGTCAATTTTAATATTTCTTTACCATAAAGCCCACATTTTAGGGATTTTAATTTTAAGCTTGGGATCCGCACAGTGGATTTAGCCTTCTCATATGTTTTTTTTCCTTAAAAAGTCTGACTTAAAACGTTAGTCAACGTTGGTTGAGTGCAGAGTTATTTAGCAGCTTTAGTACCCAGGGAATATATTTTTCTCACAACCATTCATGTGCTTCTTACACGATGGAGGGACCTCCTGTTTTATGTCGACTCCGAACGACGGAGTTGAAGTAAGCTTTTCTTAAAATTTGATCATTTTGATCAGATCATCACAAATGGAGAGCTGGTAATAAATCGTTTAGGGATGGAACCCAGATCTTATGCGCTGCAGTTCATCGCACTGTGGTTTGATTAAGAGGGTTGAGAAAGGGATGAAAGGGATGAGAATGACATAGGGAAGGACGATAATGGCGGCAAAACGAAGTAAGTAGAGAGTGGGTAATACCAACTAGACGACAAGACCAGCATGATTTTTTTGTTGTGCTAGGCCAAGGGTCAAGTCCCACACCCACCGTCTGCACCGCGTGTCTACACCCACAAGCATGCCAACACCGACCCAACAGGCACAGAAGGTCTACGCAGCAGGATAACATAACACGCGTTATTCGTGGAATACAGGCCGAAATGCTCGAAAAAGTGACGCGAAATTGGACCTTCCGAATGGACCATTTGAAACGGAGCCGCGGACAACATTTACATGAAGTTGTCTTTAAAACGCAGATTGCAAAGGCGATTAATCGATTAATATACAAATTTTGAATATTTGAATATCTCTGTCACCCCTTAGTGGGTATATCAAATGTCAAAAATTAGCCCCTGGATACATTTTAGCGAGCTGTTGAGCAGGTTAAAATTTTGAAGTCTATAGTCACCATAATAATGTCAAAATTTATCCACTGGCTGAAATTTTAACGCAATTGACACACGGCCTAGTAAATAAATCGCGTTACCAAGGGATGTCTCTCATTAAGGGTGTGTCCCGATCTGGCATCTTCATTGTATCAATACTACTTGATCTCTTCGATTGAAAGGTGGATTTTTTTATTCACCCTAAGCTCTTGTTTCGTTAAAGTTGCAAATTTCTGTTTTATTACTTGCACCAATAAATTTTGTTTACTGACTCTTTCTCTCCCGATTCATATCAGTTGTCATTTAAATGCCATTAAATTCAGTTAGTAGGTATTCGGCATAACTACCATACATACAAATTTACGCACAAAGTTCCCTTAAGTTCAGAAGCGTTGTCCAACAATTAAAGTAAATATTTTTTTCTGTGACTTTTAAGGGAAGTACAAACATTTTCTTCAAACACAAAATTACTTAGCTCTAATTTGTGGAAACAAATTCCATTAGAGCCAAAACAATTCATAATTCATTTCCTTTCCAAGTCCAGCATTTGTGCTGACCTTTCATGCTGTCCCGACCCCTCCAAAAGTCACACGACCAACACAAGTAAACGAATTCTATTTGTCTTAACTCTGTATTCAGTGTCTGTCCTAACTCCATTAGCAAACAATATCTTCTGATTATAATCACACAAAAGTGTATTTTAATCCGAAAGTACATTTCACAGCATTAAAATTTAATATGTCCTCAACGAGATCCGCCAGTTCTCCCCTAACCACCTCCAGGCGAAGCACCACGAAATACCACCCAAGAAAAAACTCTAGGGAATGGGGGTTTGGAATGTCCTTCTTCGTCTTCTGCAACTACCACTGCCGTCCATCTACTCGTAAATACCCACCCTTCACTCAAATCAAATGTAGCAGAAGTTGTTGTATTAAGCCGCAAGTGAGGACGTCAAAAAAATAAAATAAAAACGAAGACTTAAATAAATAAATAAAAAAAACGAACGTAGAAGCTCTGGAATACACGGGGGTTTCTTGTTTCCTGGATACACTATGTAGTCTGGGCTTCCTACCATTTTCGTATTCTTCATCGGAAAATGTCCAACTAGGGACACTGCCAGTCCTATGGCCGGGATGGGACGACAGCAGCCAAAAGAACGGGGAATTCCAAAGTGAAATTCTGTCCAATGTTTTCATAACCCGGCGACAGTGTAGAAACAAAAATATTTTGTAATGTTATGCTAGAAAGACCGTAATATGATATGGGAAGTATTTTATGCTGTCTTTGAATCCTTTCTACACTCGAGTGCTTTATTTTTCTTTCAGGTTACGAGAAGAAGAGTACATATTTTATATTAATAAATAAAAGTCATATTCCTTATCCTTAAGTAATAGGATTTTTTTTGATAGTGCATTTCGACTCACTATACAAAGAGAAACCAAGGATACATCCATCATGACATCTATATACAAATATCATTTGTTGTTTCATGGTTTTTCCTTTGTTCACAGAGTCTGTTTCCGAGAATTTTCGAAACCACACCAGCGGGTATATCGCGAAAGCAATTTCAACACTTTGGACAGCTTATCAATTCAGGTGCGTTTTAATAGCTTTTTGTTTTGGTGAAGCAGAATAAGTTTCAGCTTTTGTGTGTGCTATTTTTGTTTTCAGGAAAATTCCAACAGTTTGACTACAAATCGAAGCAGGAGAACTACCGGCGATATAAGCGGAAAACCCCACCGGAATATAATTTACGAAATGTTCGGGTTCCATTGAACTTGTTCTACGGGAATAAGGACTTTTTAAATGCTAAACAGGTGAGTATTTTTTAAATATAAAGATTTATACAGCGCATTGATAGGAGATTAAAAAATGGCCTCTACTTCACGTTTGCGGTACGTCTTTTCGGAATGATCTTTGTCAATTAAAACCAGGGATGGTTGCAAAACGGATATTCCATACTTGCTTCGTGTACGCTAAACTCATTTAATTGTTTATTTATTAGCAATTTATGAATAACATTTGGTAAAACAAAATCCTTCTTGTACAGTATGTTAAAAGTCTTCTTTATTCACCTACGGTACTGTTTTTTTTAACCAAATAAAGGTATAAACAAGTATGCATTTGAAATGTCGATTTCGTAAATTCTAATAGTTTTTATTCCCTATCCCTTTTGATACATAGTTTGTAACATAGAGAAATAATTTAGCTAGACATACCTCAAAGTATATGGATCGACTGAGAATCTCTAGCTGAGTCGATTAAGCCATGTCTGTCTGTCCGTCGGTCCATCGGTCTGTAAGTCACTGGTTTTTGGGCCTTTAATTCTGAGATAGGACAATGAAATTTGTTACATGCGATCCTCGTACGTGCTGTTTGAACAAGTGTAAACATTTTCAAAATCAGTTCACTCCCACTTTTTAGAAAAACGTTATTCTTGGCCAAACGGTAAGGAATTTTGAAAAAGTGACTGAACAACATATGTAGCCAATCCCAATATCTAAATTTTGTCCATATACAGTTTTTTGCCACGCCCACTTTTTGAGGTAGTTTTTAATAAAAAAAAGTTTTTCAGTAAAATTTTGAAATATTCGAAAAAAAAAATTGGTGCTAAATCATTGGGTTTGATGAAACAAATTTTTTTCATACATCATTCAAACCCACGACCACATTTTGGAGGCGTTTTCCTACAAAACAATATACATTAATATACCCTACGCCATACCATATGCAGGACAAAAACGTTGATTTTTGTCGAACCATACAGTATTTTGAAAAACTGTCTGAACAATATGTTGCGAGAATGCCAATATTAATATATCTTTGCCATAAAACCTACATTTTAGGAATATTAATTTTAAGGATGAGATGGGATATGGTATAAAACGATCCACACATTGTTTTCCATATGATATTAAAAAAATGTGAGGTTTTCAATCAATTATCAAAAACGTAACAACTAATTTTGCTCAGAATATAAATTATATTTTCCATAGTGATTGACATCAAGACACTTCCTAAGATTCTAGGTAAGATGTTGCATTGCAAATCAACTAATTTTGAATATAAATAAAGTGTTTCCCAATGGTGGGTTCACTAATGCATTTAGCTGCATTTTCACTCGAGACGGGGGTCTTGAAATTCGGTTCGGTTGTCGGTGGGCTTGTTACTCTTTCGGTCTGTTGGTTTGTACACGCATCTGGAGCCTAAACGGCTTGACGATTTTGCTTCAAATTTAAATTGTAAAACCAGCTGTATCGATTTAGTTAAACTTAACACGATTATTGCAGTTAATATATATTTTTAGAAAACATCTTATTAAGTTTCTCCTAAAAAACTCGAAAAACTGAATTTTACAAATAGGCCATGACTTTATCTTAAGTTAAATAAAATGAATAATCAATAGATATTCCTATTGACATTTGACATTTTAGCCTCAGAGTTTCTTATTAAATTTTTAGTGTTGGCCAATTACCAAAAACCCAAATGTTTTGCCACAGTTACACTTTCGATAAATTGCTTCGTATTTAGTAGCAAGAGTTCTTATGATCTAATTTAAAATAGAATACGCAAATACATATGAGCCTGTCTTGCACGTACCACTATTTTTGTTTCCAATGAAACGGGTTTAAAAAGAGTACTGCCTATTCTGGGAGCTTCTTAATCTAGCAAGGTCTGGCATAATGCAGTTACTTGGACATTGTGGACTAATTTCTAATAATTTTCTACTAACTATTTTATGTATGACCTATGATCTACTCATGCAGAATAAATACTGACAACCCACTGAACATACTGGTACTCCATACTCCTTCCTGTAGTTGCAATAACCTAACAGCACATATTTCCCATGTTTTTTATGATACGCCAATCACACATTCACACCTAATAAATTTCCCAAAAAAACAATAATCATTTGTCACCACTGAAGTTCACCATCCAATTTCATCAGAACCATATAAGGAATGATAATTTTGTACATGTACACTTACCGCCGGACCTGCCTGTCAATCAGCATAAACGTTAATCAAATTCCATGTAGGCATGAAATTTCATTCCCTTGTCCGCTTCCTTATTCAAATGACTTTAATTGAAATGTATGCTCACACAACATCTTACAGGTAAGGTGTGTTTTTTGTCTGTGTGATTCAAAAGTACAAAACCCGCTAAAAAAAAAGAAGCGTACCGGCATGTAGTCAAAAACCCAAAAGCAAACCAAGCTAAAAAACATACAAAATTATAAATACCGATCGGAGCAAATTAAAAATAATACAATATCATACGTGATACCAATAGGCAACGAGTTCCCAGCGGCCTGCCAGACCTCGATTTCTATGGAGCGTCTGGCTCTCTGTGCTATGCCGGCGTTTTGTGTTCCAAATATTGTCCGTGGTTTATCTTCTACGAACAAGTGGTTTTCCTTATCCTCACGTATCTGTTCATTACTTTTTATCTAATTACATGGAGACAATAATTCACGATGCAGATGTTGGAAACGTGATACCTTTGCTAGAAGCTAGACACGCTTTGAAATTGACACTTGATCTCCATATTATGTGACAAATGAATCATCTGACGAGACAAGCGTACCAAGTATTCGTCAAGATAGGTGATGTTTTGAATTTCAAGTCTCCACCACTATGCGCACGAAACCGTCTGGCTTAAGATTTTCAGTCTAGCTAGCGATTAAAGGTTTCACGATATTGGGTGCTCATAGGAAGTGTCGTTAATTGTTGAACTTTGATCAGTTCGGCCGGATGAGCGAATTAAATATATTCCTGATGACTGATTGTGTTGTAAATATTTAAAAGGCGGTATACGCAATGAAATTGGATATGGGCTTTTTGGAAAGAATAGCTTTTTTTAGAACACACATAGATCTATTGTGATAGCATTAGGATTGTCTCGGTTGGATATTCTTCAAACCTACAGCTTTTTATGCTTTCGAATGTCCCATGAAGCTTATGTATGTTTTCCACACAAACTGTTTGGATAGTAAACATTAACACATAAAATATATTTTAACTGATCTTCTCCTACGGTTGTCTGTCAAATATGTATATAAATCAAAAGCGTATCTCAACTAAGCTGTTCGAATTTTGCAAGATATACACACGCACACTTGATTGGTTATGTATTACCGAGCCTGTTGGATAAACCAACGATCCGATGAAAAAGAATTCCCGATAACCCTAAAAAGTCTCTGGGTAAGAATTCGTAGTTCATAGATAGAATACACCAACCTCCAATCTTATGTTTTCTTAAAATCTGGCACAAGATTATGTCTATAGTTATACATGAATAAATGTAACCGATCCTCAAAAACCTCTGTTGTTCAAGGCCGGTAATATTTACAGCTGATCCTTTCTTCATATTTCGGAAGATCTATTATAATAATCCAAAAAATCCAAGTCCATATTAATTAATATAAACCCCCGATTTCTAGGGACGAATATGTATAAAGTAAATGCTGGAGAATTCACAAAAAAAAGAGTGACGGTTGCTTAACAGGGTCGTACTTTGAATTATGATTATGAGAACTCTAAATACAGAAAAAAAAAAACAGTAAAGGCACATTTGCGGCAGAAAATTGTTCGTTGAAGTCCCTATGCTGCAAAGTCCCTAAATCCTTATGGATATTGGCCCAAGAAGTTCGTATATAAAATTTCAAGTTAATCCGCCATGTAGCTTAGCCGACGAACATTTTCGCCGAACTTGCTTGTGCGCGCTACGGCTTTCTCGTGTAGGGGCTTTTTATGCGACCCGCTCGTTGTTGTCGAAAAATTAGTTTTTATCGTGTTCGTTGTTGTTGTTCCTTCAACACGAAATTAATGCTCGCCAAATTTTTTTGTCGTGTATATTCGTCGTTTAGTGTTTACATTAACACTCAATACATCGGACGAATCTCAGTCAACAACTATCTATAACTTCAAAGTCGTAGGGGGCTTTGTTAACCTCATTAATTGACTCTGCTCACTTTCGAAATTAAATATTATAATATTAGAAGATGACGGCTAACTCTGTCAAATCTATAGTTCTTTGCTGCAATAAGAGTACCTAATAAAGTAATAAGTGTTTACCAAAAATGACAAATGAAATCTACTCGATGAATCATGAATAATCTCAAAGCAATATCTAATAACGAGGACCTTCGTTATCTTACATAACCCAACCTTAAAAGTATAATCAAATGGTGAAAACTCTTCGTGTAGATAACTGGTATGACAATAAGAGGCATTTATGCAACTACCCTTGGTTAGCCCCCCGAAATCTAACAGGACATAGAATAGAATCAGTGAAGTAAAACAATGTTGAGGTGAGGCATTTTTTACTCTCCCGGTATAGCTTTGATTTTCTAGTTGTTCTATAACATACAATTGATAATAAGTTTGGTCGAATTTATATTTTGTTTTATAAGTCCATAAGCTACAAACCTACAAACATACAAATATTCCTGAAAACACCGATTACACCCTTACCAGGTTAGACTTTGATAAGAACTTCCAGGTAAAAATCCCAAACAGAACTTCCCGGGAAAGTAAGGAACCTGTGCTTAACGACTCGATCCATTTTATACAAATGGCTCCAAAACAAATGACGGGGTGGGTGCTGGTGTCTTCTCCGACAGGCTAAAGATCAAAGAAGCCTTATCCTGGCTGAAAGAGCATGTAATATCTCCCAAGGATATTAGCATTTTCTCGGACAGCCAAGCGGCCATCAAATTTCTGGAATCAGTCTCAACAAATTCGAAGACTACTTTAGATTGTCGATCATCTCTACAGAAGATGTGAAATCATTTTAATATTCACCTATGCTGGGTGCCTGGGCATAGTAAAATTGCTGTACTGTAAGGCTGAATGACTCGCCAGACATGGGACTAAATTACCAGTTGTACCCGACTTTGGTGCCCTAGGTATTCCTATCGCTACATGCAAAAGGTTACTAGCGCGACATAACAGCACGACGTGTGAAATAACCAAACAAATTTGGCCGAAGCTAGATTTGAGAACATCAAAGGGACTGATTTCGCACGATAGATCGTATATTACCGCCACCATAGGTGTCATCACGTGACGTTGTGTAGATAATAGGCAGCACGCCAAAAGGCTAGGCCTCTACTAGGGCTAGACTTCTTTAGGAACTGCATGGACGAAGAGAAGAAGAATTTAATACTTCATCTCCTTTATAACAGCCCGGCCCTATCAAAGAAAAGGCAGCTACATCTTGGAGATTACGATTTTCAAAATTTCAGTGATTTGACAAAAACGGAAGTGAAAATCTTCCTAAGCTACATCAAAAGCTCAAAACGGTTTTCACACGGATAGAAAGAGAATAGACAAGATCCACGTGGTATCACGTGGCAGCCACTCTAACATGACCACCTTACGTAACCTACAAACGTCCCAACAAGTGTTCTTACTCTTATCGAACTAGAAGAGCATTTAAAAGCTAAAAAATGATCTATCGTGAAACGTTTCACTGATAAATGATATACCCGCGCAGTGACTCAACACAACAGGTTGCACGTGTTTAGGAGAACTACAAAAACCCACCAGTCCATCAATGATCTGCAGCTACATGTGGATAAAAGTGAAATCCTAGCCAATTTTAGGAGAAGATGCGATACACTTGAGAGCAGAGAACTAGTATGCGAGTTGCCAGGAGAAAATCTAAAATCGATTCTTCCCTTCTTATGCCACACCTTCCAGAGCAAAGCTCCTACTCTAAATCTAAATGCTACATTTCTTTCCAAAAAGTAAGACTGGATGAATGCGCACCTAAAATAATCATTAAGTTCATCGCTCTTCAAAATTAAAATGATCCACACAAGAGGCAGAATAAACAGCTCTGCCAAATGCTTTCGTGCAAGAGCAAGAGACCTTTTTTGGAATAGGAGTATAATTGCAAGATGTTTGTGAAAGGACCAATCTATTTACTTTCAGAGTGGCAGATTCGAATTAAATCGCATACTTTAAGGTGTTCATGAGTAGGTATAAAAACAAAAGAAAAACAAATTTATTATTTATATATATATGACTTGACTACATGTAAAAAGAGGGTTTTGGATGTTTCAAGATCAAAAGAAAGAAGCCAAAATGAAATGTCTACAATCAATGACGTATTTATTGCTTTTCAAGTACATACCTATTTAGCGCACACTGAGAAACTATACACAAAATTTCATTGTCAAAAGAATTTGCGAATTTGTTGCAAATATTTATCAACAAGCACACGCTATATATACTTTTTCACACTAATGATACTTGCAAAATTACTCTTGTAATGTGTAAACTTAATAAATATAGCGAAGTTAAATTAAACAACCAACAAATTCGCACAAAGAAAAAACTATAAATGGGCACCACCATGGTCGGAGTTGCCAAAGTTCGACAAGTGGACCGCTGAATGTATGCACGATGACCCGGCCCATCATGTAAATTTTTACTCAACGCCGAATTCACGAATTCACGATGTTAAAGTCAAACAGAGATCGCAAACAGAAACGTACAAAGCTAGAACTGATTACATTTCGACTTTTCAATACATATTCATACATACTTGACAGACACAAGAACTTTGACATCCACCGGCTTTACTTTCTTAATTATTTAAGTTGAAGAGCATTTAAACCCGTTTTACAGAAATGAATTGATAGAGGGTTTTGTTGCGTTTCCTTTTTTTTAATTTGATGGGAATTGAGGTAAGGAATATTTGCAATCAATTGCGATTTTTTTGTTATTGAGAAGATGGTTGATAGGATGGTATCTTGGACCACTTGACGTTCACTTAAGCTTAAGGTGGTAATTTGAGTATGAAAAATGTGATCCGCAATGGTTTTGCTGCGGATAAAATGTGTATGGGGTATTTGTTCCCCGGGTTTTCGCAGTGAATGAGGGTTTCACTGCCGACAAGTGAAGAGTTTCCTTTGCACTTTGTTTACGATTTCTATGATGAAGAATTTTTTTTTGGATTCTAAAAAGATAGAAGTGATAAACCTAATTAAACCAATGAAATGTCTTCAAAATAAATCACAACAATCGAGGTGAGGCAGTACTACCTTCTTCTTTATTGTTTATGGTTCACAGGTATACTATGACGGTGAAGTAAATAACTGGTCGTTAGTATAGATCTCCGAGATTTACTATAATCAAAGACTATAGAACTGTATAGAGTGCGCATCTATGTGGGGTACTGATATTGAAACCAAGTGTTCACATTGCTACCCCAGTATCAAACAACAGCATAGCGGACGCATACGATCGACGAAACTTCCCCTTCGCACTTACCGCCCGCGATTAAAACTGCTACAACATTTTTAGCTCTGATGAGTAGCCTACTATATGTAGTTCTTTACTCTCTTTTATAATACAAACAAGAAGTAAACTTGAAATTAGCATATGAAGGGATATTTAATTCCACCGGTTTCTGTAATTGAGGTTATAAAAAAGAAATTGGGTGTAGTGGAGACTAACTTAATTGGTTTTTTTTTAGGTTTGCGAACTAAATTCTGGAAGTTGCTGTTTTTCTTCTGTTCGCAGAATTGTTAACTAAAGTTACCTATAAGCGAGTAGGTACTCATTCAACTTTTTTTTTATTTCTTTGACTTCTGGTTTCATGGATGGGATCGATTGAACGCATAACCTTCCACTCAACAGGTGAGAGCATTACCTCTACACGCTATTTACCAACAAAATTATAATAAAATCTCATGTTGCAGTAGGGTCCGTTTGGCGATCGATGATTTCCATTTATTCTATAGGATATCGTCGATTGTGAAGTTTGTTTTATGACCAAGACTTATGTTTTTAGACAAAATAGAACATACTAGTTTCAATATTCAAGGTGTCTCTATTTCTAAATCCACTGCGCCAAAACAATTTCAAAGCATATAGGCGGATATTTATAAAATAAGCATTGTTTCCCGGGCATTGAACAAAATAGCGTTTCGGAAACATGAAGTTCAATACACTACTACTCATTTTCTACTCAGTTGGTAGCATCATTGAGCACTTAATATCAATAGTATTGGCATATAGAAAGCAAGAAAAATTGTTCTATGGGTCGTACTGACACAGCCTGCCATATGTTTGGATCTCGTTTCTCATGTGTGCACGTGCAAACCGCCTGCCCGTACCATGAAGCTGCTGAGCAAAAGTTTCTGTTTTTTGTCCCCAACGCGTCACCTGTATGACTTTATAATCTTTGTTTTAAGTGAGCGTTTAGTCTGTCAAGTAAATACGAAAATCCTGTTTGAAACAACTGAATCCTAACCAACATTGTACATACACCTAATTTTTTTAACACTGTTTCTACAAAGCATAAGAAGTACCTTTACCTACTATTCTAGGTTTCGTGGATTTAATCAATTTTTTTTCTTTTTAGGACGTAATGCGACTAACACTCCACTTAAAGAACAGTCCCTTCACTCTCACCGAACTGCGTGGCTTTAACCACATCGACCTACTCTACTCCACCGAGGCACCGCGGTTCATCTACAAAAAAATCATTAGCGACGCAAAACGCTACTACAGCTGATGCCGATGATGATGTCCAGTTGAACTTACATTGTTCAACCAAAATAAATACCTCCGGTCGACTGATTTTTTTAAATAGCTACCTGATAACTATCATAGAAAGTAGATGTGGAATCAATACAAAATTAATTTAGTCATCGTGTCTTATCGCATCTCACTGTCATCCATCAATCTCTCTCGGTTGTGTTGTCCCATTTAATAAATATAATTTTATTTTTCGTGTTCATTTAATCATTATACATTTTCTTTAAGTCTAGCGATTAAGTTGTAGAATATAGAATATAGACATAGACAGTATATATAAAAATTGTTTCATGTACACAGTTCGAAAGCATCATTGCCCCATTTGCTTGCTATTCTTTCATATTTTTTTTTTTACTTTTTCTTGTTTGTGTACATAAAGTTAATGATGATACCAAAAACTAAATAAACGATTTTTATAGTACATAATAATCTTTTTTTAAGGAACAATAATTGATTGTTTATGGGTTTGTGTGTGACTTTGTGTTTTCTTTTTTAAGATTATTATTCGTTATTATTCGTTTTAAGGATAAATACGACGTTGGGATGAGTTTTCTGCAAATGTGGTTCTTTCTGTTGGGTGGGAGAAGGCGCGGGGAAAAGCGATACACGACATCCATATTAATCCATCCTTATATGCTAATTTTTTTTTTTTTTTTTTTTTCTTATGGAATTAACTAAGCTCGAATCCGGCATTCGATTGGATTGCGTACAAGAGTTTCTCACGCATTTGTTCCTCGTTTTTGAATGGTGGCAACTTTAGGAGATTGGTACAGGTGCTTGCCGTTGGAAGACGTTCCATGTCGCCGGCATTTTGTATAAAAAACGGTGGATCTAAGTCCTATTGACAAGAAAACAGAATATTTGGTAAATTCATGCGGTCATGAACAGTACTAAGCCACTTACTTTAAATCCGAGGAGCGGCGGTCTGGAACAACTTGTCACAAACTTTAGTAGCTGCCGTTTTTGCAGGTCCGTAAAGCCTTCCAATACCGCCCAAAAACAAATGATACTCGGATGATCGGGGCTGTATTCACCACCGTATTTACAGTGTTTTTTGAGATCCTCCAAATCGATGGGGATTTCCGCCCCCGATATCAAGATCTGTAGTTCCTTATTGCTAAACATGTACAACCACTCGACGGGAAGGACATTTGACAGGCCTTTTCTGAACGCCACACAGTGCTGGCGAATTTGTTTGTTTAGCTTGTAGTCGGCTATAAGTTGTATGTACTCGATGCGATTGGATGATGTGACGGGAATACTCTGACCATTTGGTTTAAGTTCTTGAACTTGTGTCTGTCCCAGTGAACTGGTAACAACAGTGAAATCCAAGTTGAGTTCGGCCACATCACCTTCGTAGTCTTTTAGGCAGAGGAGATTTTTATACAACTCTGGATCTAGTGATGCCAGCTGATGAACGTCGACGTCAGAGTATTTTCCAGCTAATTTCGTAAGGAAAAACTCAGCTAAAGGTAGTTCGACCAGAAGATTTTCGTAGATGGCTTTGCCTAATATACGTCCAATAAAGTAGTAGTGTCGCTCAAAGTCGGGAAAGAGGTCGGCGACATTAGGATTTGGGTAAAGTTTATTATCTGTTGTGACCCTACGAATAGAAATGCGTTTACTCAATGGTTCTTTAAGGGGTATGTGGTACCCCTTCCGCTTAATACTTACATGAAAAATCCTCTATTCGGATCGAATGACGTCTTAATTAACTCCGCTAGAAACTCGCGAAATACTCCGCCACCGTCAATACCCGCCTCATCCAACCCCAGTGAGCTGACGAACTGCACGCGGAACTTCAATCTCAAGTCCGGTTCTAAACAAAAACACTTAGAAAAACTCCCACCCCTTTAATCTTAAAATACTTACCATTTTCTGGTCTCAATTTATCGAACGCGTCCTCGTACAAATGGGATCGGCGCACGGTCAATAAAATTGCTGGTCCTTGTAGGAATGACTGTAGATTGCCCTGCACCCTCATCTTATCCGCTGCCACTAGGCCCTGAAGAATGCCCACTCTCTTGCTAAACGGTACCACGAATGGTATTTCCCTCAGAATAGTTATAGAACGAATCTGCTTCGTCGACATTGGTGGACCTTTCTCAAAGTCTTCTCTTGTAAAATCACGAATTGGCTGGAAGGGTCGTATACCCCGTGTACGACTGCCTCGCGTCAATGGTAGATCACTCGGTCGATCTAGAGGCAAATTCAATTTGCTAACAGTCCAGTGGGTATCTGGACAAAATCCCAGACGTAGATCTCGTGTGTGGATCTGATTGAGCACTGACACGGTAACTTTCAGTAGATTCGCCCAAATCTGTTTTTGTTGTTTGATTTTCTTGTCTTCCGACTCACTTCGACCCAAGATCCAACGGTAGTGTTCGTTAAGGTTTGACCTGGTTTCAGGAAAAGCCAGTTCTACCAGGCCGAGGGAAATCTCTTTAAGCGTCTTGCTTAGCTGAATGATTTCGTCGATGGAGAACGGCATAAGTTTGCTTATAGTTTGTGGCTTCTCAAACATGCTATCTTCACAGAACTCTGTATCGTGCAGGGTTGGAACCAGTCGTCCGAATAGCGAGCAGAAGGTGGCTAAAAAGGGAATAGTTCGCTCTACTCCGTTTTGTTTCGCTAAAAAGGAAACATGCAATAATTCGTCAAATTATGAAGTGGTCGTTCTCTACTTACGTACAACCCCTTTCGATATGAGACTAAGCGGCGACGAGAAGCCTAGTTGGCTGGACTGCGAAGCTAATGTGAACCAGACAGCACGGATGAATGTCGGCATGAAGGCCAACGTATACAAGAGTCTGCAAACAAATATAAAACAGCATAACTAAGTTATAAACAAACATACAAACGTACTTATAGTCGAAGATAGAATTTCTGTTGTAGATCATCAGGTTGTGGCATGTTTTACAGAGCGCATAAAGCACATCCGCATCGCTCATGTACTGCTCGACGTTGTTTACGATGATACTGACCCGTTTCGAATCATTCAGCAACTCGACTACTTCTACTAGACAATCTCTTTCTATCACAGTTAATCCGGATTGGGTTTCTTTTCCTTGAACTGTGCTCGTGCGATTCTCAAGTTCATTCGTAATCACATTGTCATCATCATCATCGTCATCATCTTCGTCATATTCATCGTATGCGTTGTGGCTTGACATGTGTGTAGGTTTGATGGAAGATTTTGGTAGAAGTAAAACCTTGGATGAAACTTCCGAGATCACTTTGATATATGCGCCGAGAATGTCTTTGTCTTTAAGATTATCTGTTGGAAGGCAATTGGAGATTCATGTTAGGAAGGGTTTTGGAAACTGGTGATCTAGAGTAAAGTAGTGTTCCACTGACTTTCATCAGTTTTCTCAACATCGCCTAGAAGAAGATCTTGTGTATATCTGAACAACTTATTCCTATTAATGTTGTTTTAATATTCCTCCGTAATGGGTGTTTACTAAATATAGTTGAGGAAATTAAATACTTGGGCTTCACGTTTGATTCGAAGATAACTTCCAATAAAGACATACAATATCCTAGACGACAGCATGGATTTTTTGGACATTTAAACTCTTAAGCCTTGCATTGTTCTTTAGTTAGATCTGTTTTAGAATGCTATTCTATTTCACCAAGGCCAAATTCGCCAATATAAGCCTTTTATGCGCTCACGCCCCAACGGAGGAAAAATATGATATGGCTAAGGATTGCTTCCATGAGCTTCTTGACAAAACCTATGAGCGACTACTGAAGTACGATGTTAAAATCGTGCTGGGAGATTTTAACGCAGAGGTAGGAAGAGAAGACATTATTGTCGGGAAACATAGCATACACGACAACACGTCTGGTAACGGACTAATTGACTTCGCTACGGAACGAAATGCACTATAGCTAGTACACGCTTTCCTCACCTCGATATCCATAAGGTTACATTGCGGTCTCCAGATCAACGAACGGCCCACCAAATCGATCACATTGCGATAGACAAGTGGCACGCATCCAGTATTTTGGATGTCCGAACATTCCGAGGAGCTAACATCGACTCGGACCCCTACCTTGTTGCAGCCAAGGTAAGAATGCGGATATCCACCACGCCACGACAATCCAGAAATACTGTAAAAAAATTTAATGTCGAAAGACTTGCAAGAGACCAAAACCTTTGCGCAACGAGTTTCCCTTAACCTCTCGATTAACACCATACTTAACACGAATGTCGAAGAACAATGGCAACGATGCCAACAAGCCATTCAATCAGCCGCAACTGATGTGCCCACCAGCAAGAAACCCCTGGCTAAGAACGAGGCCTACAAGGGTAAGCTGCAGGTGAAGACGAGAGCGGCCGTTGAGATCTATAGGCAGATAAGAAGGGAAGAACACCGGCTTTCCAGAAAGAAGAAAAAAGAGATGCCACTCCAGGACCGATGTTCTCAAGTTTTACCAAAGTGTAAAACGTCAAAGCCAAGGATACAAGGCTCGAACAGAATCCTGTCGAGATGAACAAGGAGGTATCGTAGTTGGGACACACTGAGGATATTGAAGAACCACTTCTGTAGACTGTTAAACGGCTATGACGAACAACATTCCGCTGTCAGGCAGAAAAAACCATTCAATACTGTCAACGATAGCGAAAACTTCCACCCACCCGACCTGAGTGACGTTATGTTAGCAATATCTAAACTCAAGCTTAATAAGGCTGCCGGAAATGACGGCCTTCCCGCCGGACTTTATAAAGCCGGCGGAGATGACTTGGTGAGTAACATCCACCAACTTTTAAGCCAAATCAGGTCGGAAGAAAGTATGCCAGAAGAATGGAAACTCATCATCGTTTGCCCGATCCTCTGCGCCAACTACAGAGGCATAAGCCTCCTCAACATTGCCTACAAGATCCTATCTGCCGTAATATATGAACGCCTGAAACCATTTACCAACAACCTGATCGGCCCTTATTAGTGTGGTTTTAGGCAAGGAAAGTCCACAACCGATCAAATTTTCTCACTTCGGCAGATCCTGGAAAAAACCCAAGTCCAAATCCATGCCCAATACCTATTCATGGGTTTCAAAGCCGAATACCACAGCATTTATAGAGCTATACAGAGCCATGTCTAGTTTTGGTATACCGTCCAAACTCGTCCGTTTGTGTAGGATGACGATGGAGAATTCTCGCTGCTCCATCAGGGTCGGAAACGACCTCACCGACACATTCGATACCAAGAATTACTCTTGCCAACCGCTGTTTCTTCGGGCTAAGAAGGTAATTTAGTAAGGAGATCATATATAAGACCCTAAACATCCCAGTCCTGCTCTACTTCGAATTTGACGTTTGGCTAGGACATTTAGAATGAATGGACACCAATACTCCGGCTCGCAGTCTCCGATTCCCAGCCAGACGTCGGACGCAGTAGAGGAAGACCTCGCCTTAAGTGGCATGCATAAGTAGAAACCGTCCTCAACTAATTTGAAGGGCACAACTGGAGGCTATTAGCTAAGGACTAGTCTAATTGGAGAGGGCAATAGGTTGAGGCGCAGGGTTCATTCCGGACAGTAGCGCCACTTAAGTAAGTAAGTATTCTATTTCATCAGCCTATCAGGTACATATAAATAAAAAGGTGTTTGGTTACGGTGGACGCTCCCTATGGGTTACGCCGACACTTAATTTCTTAGAAGTTTCTGATTTTCTTGTGTTTGTTTAGTTTGCAGAATCTTTTTCGAAAGTGGGTGTTCCTTAGAGGCAGGTAACAATCAAACTTTTTTTAATTTTATAAATTATGGTTTCACGTTAGGTTATGCGAAAGGACAATGGCAGCGATTAACACCGTAGTTGTGCTAGGCGGTTTCAATAGATTAAAGCTGGCCTTGCAGGTTGGTGCTTCGGGTTGCGATTTTGGTTAACTACCCAACCCGGGAAACCTGTTGTTAGGAAGCAACCAAAACTCTCGGAAAGGAATGATTACATATTGACGCCCATAATAAATGAAAAAAGACAATCGCATCTGTAACTTGAATTTGGAATGCACAGCATTCCAGCACCGATCTTGGGCTAACTGACTCCGCTGCGGAACGAAATGTCATTGCGGTATCCAGATCAACGAACGGCCAACAAGTTTGCATTGCGATAGGCAAGAGGCATGCACCCAGTCTTTTGGATGTCCAACATTCCGAGGGGCTTACGCCACAACAAATACTGAAATACTGTGAAAAAATTAATTTCGAAGTTTTTTTTTGCAAACGCAAGAAGCCGGCAAATCATTTGTATAACCCGTATACCTTAACCTCTCGATTAACACTTAACCATCATCATATGTTGAAGAACAATAGCGACAATGTCAATAAGCCATTAGATCGGCATGGACTAATGTGTTTTTCTCGTCCCTACCAGCAAGAAACACATAGTTTAATGAAGAATGCCGACAAATGAAAACTAGACCTGCCAAAGTAGATGGGAAGAACATCGACTCTTTAGAAAATAGAAAAAAGTGCAGGAAAAGCTCGCGATAGAAGACATATCGAGGTGTCACTCCAGGAAAGATGGTGATTATGAGATATAAAGCGCGAACAGAATCCTGTTGAGATGAAAGAGGAAAAATCGTAGTGGAGACACAGCCGATGCTGAGAATATGGAAGAACCACTCCTGTAGACTATTAAGCAAACAACCAACCAACTTGAAATGCGCACCTGGAGGCAGTTGGTTAATTCGCAGGTTCATTTGGAACTGTAGCGCCACTTTTGAAGAAAAAGTATGGTTTCATGGAATTTGGCTTGTAATAAACGCACAACCTTTTACTCAACAGGCAAACACAACCCAATTACACCGCGAACACCCATAATAATATAAAAAATAAGATTGTAAATGCAAATGTACACGTACAAATACAAAGATTTAGGAATCGAAAAAGGGCAAGATATAATCAAAGTACACAATTCAAATGATAAGGCTTACGTGTGTACTCATAAGTATTGCCTTCATACACTTTTTGTCCTATATCAGGGGTAGCGCCGAAGTATTGTTTTACATAAATTATTCCCTTGTATTTATAACATCTTGCCAAGGACCTTGGCGTTTTTATCCAACAAAACACTCTACGTGCAATAGTGGCAATCGCATCATTTCATTTTCATTGGCAGCAAAACGCATTTGTTTAACGGGAATCAAAACCACAAAGACTAACCGAGCAGTGAAAATTTGTTTAAAATTAAATAATTGTTCAATTATCTTTTCAATTCAATTGCCATTTGAGGAAGAGACAACTGATGCCTCGTGTATGGTTTTCGATCATATTTGATTGATTGATGTTGCCCTATCAATAATTTATCGAATGTCCTTTTAACAAGAAAAAATATTTGTGGATGGATTTCACACACAGCAAATTCCTATAAAACAAACTTTCAAAACATGTTTTGGAAAGTTATAAAACTATCGTAAGAGAATGTTAAAACGCATAAAACTATAACATTGGATGAAATATCGATACAAAGCAAGAATACTATGACTCAGAAAAAATTGAACTTTGATCTTCTATATGAATTTAGTACAACTTACCCAATTGCCTCCTGTCCAATATCAATATTGAATTCAACAAGAAGCTGCTGAATATTGGATTTCCACCATCCCGTGTGTCTTCTCCGTCTACCTGCATTTTATCTGGTGCCTCTGTCATTGTTGGCATTGGAATCATTCCCTCCAACGAGCGTAGAATTTCTTTGAAGGGAAACTCTGCTTGTTCGGCTAAACACGGCAGAATATAATACCGAATGGGCATCGTTAAGCTCTTGCTCAGAATGTACTCATTGAATGACTGGCATATTACTTTGCTATAACGAAAGCCTCGATTAACCAGCACCATCGGTCGCATTATCATCTGAAACAGAGCCTCAGTCACTGGGTTTGGAGCATGTAACGTCTCCCCGTCCAATGGTGGACATTTCTCTTCGAGAATCTTGCGAATCCTCTTAAAATAGCTTCGCTCTACCAAATAACGAAATATGAGCTCCAAATACATCCTAACCCTTTCTTGATCTTCGATGTATCTCTCTACCGTACTCTCCGAAGTGAAAGTTTCAATCATTCGCATTGGAATTGCCTGCGAAGAATTGGGCACAGTCAGCTGTTCGATGCAGATTATCATCAACTTGCGAAGTCGATGCAACCAAATAAAACCCGTCACAGAGTTTTCCAGAAGTTTTGACGGATTACGCAGCAAGTACTGCGACAGTTCAATCTGGAAATAACCAACCAAATGTATGTCGCGATTGGATTGAAGGGAACTAAATAACAACTAGCCACTTACCAATCGTTCACAGTCTTTTGAAACTTTATTTGAATAAAAGAACAGAATTCTTTTCAGCAGATATGCCAAATTCTCATCTTCAGTCAGCTTATCCTTGTGCACTTTGAAGAATTCATCGAAGTTCTCTCGTTCCAGCCTCTTTTGTCGCTGCCTTATGATGAAGCTCCGAGTGTAAGATTGAAGCACGATGGCTCCATTGTTTTGCTTGCGCATTTCATTGCGTTTTTGTCGTTCGATTTGCGCTTTCTTTATAATAGTTTCACGATCAGAACTTTGCGAAGCACCACCTAGATTTTGCATAGGTCTGCGACGATAATCACCATCAAAACTGTACATGGTGCAATTATTATTTGTGAACTAACTTATTTATCCGCAAGACGTTGATTCTTTGTACACGCGTTGAAATTAATTAATAGGGCCTTTTTGTATTGCATTCGAGTGAAATTCGCAAAAACATTGTTTTTTCGGTGTAAAATCCAAATGACAATGACAATGAGTAAAGGCAAATGAAGAGAGCAAGATGACTTAAACTTTTTTTTCTTATTCTTTTTTGCAATAATTTGTTCTGTCAAAAGTCTTGGGATTTTTTCCTTGTGTCCCAAGTGTCAGTGTTAGATCGATGACGTGAGTGGTAGAAATTTGTTGTGAATTATTGGGCTTTCTCATCAGCTGTGCATTGATAAATACTGTGCTGCTCAAATATTAGAGAACGGCGGTGAGTTTTATAGATTTTTTTTTATAAAATTACAAATGTGTTTTATTATTCAAAATTCTGGTTGGAAAGTAATAATTTTATTTGCTAGACAGTTATTTTAAAGATATCAATGGGTGCCCCGATAAGTGGAGTAAACAATCGCAAAAAATAGTTTTCATATCAAAGGTTTTTTGATGTAACATTGTATTATTTTTATTAAAATCACATCATCATATAGGCGGTTTAGTAGAAGAAGAAATTAAATAAATTTTTGATTTCAACTTCGATTTTGACTTTTTCAAAAATTAAAGCAGCATATGTCAAAATGTCAATTCTGTCAAGATTTCTGCTTACTGCTAAAATAAATTTGTCCCAAAAGTTAATAAGCTTTATTTTATTATTATTTTATCCGAACCCAACGTATTGTAAAAACGAATTAAAAAATGTGGGTACACATTATTAACCTTTTATGACAGTACATACTTGATTGCTTAAAAAATAGTAAGCGTTGAAAAACAGTTTGATAGTCACTGCTGTACTCATCCAACAAAGCTAAATCTACTCTGCTACGAAAACCGTTTGAGCAACCATTTTTGAGTTATTGTTGTTGCTTCGCCATTGAAGGAAATTGCTTGTCATTCACTTTTTTGTGCGAAAAAAGGAAATTCGTCTCCGACCAATAAAAAATATATATTAATCCATTGTACGTTAAGTAACATTGTAAATAATTCCATTGTTTTTCCAAAAACTAAATCGCAATATCATTTTCAAAAAATTGTTTAAACAAAAAAATTAAAAAGATGTTCGGACGTCAAAGCGGCTTAAGTGGGTCATCGGGTGGCTCAGGATCATCATTGGTTGAATTCCGTGCTGGTCGGATGAATATGGTTGGTAAAATGGTCCATCCAGACGTAAGGAAGGGTCTGGTCTACCTCAATCAAAGTGAGGATGGTCTCATGCATTTTTGCTGGAAGGATCGGGTCACTGGAAAGGTAAGCTACATTCATTAGCCCTATGACGCATTAGCACTTTTATGTATTTCTAAAGGTGGAAGACGATTTAATTGTGTTCCCAGAAGATTTTGAATTCAAACGCGTCGAACAATGTAAAACGGGTCGCGTGTATGTGCTGAAATTTAAGACTTCCTCAAGAAGGATGTTCTTCTGGATGCAAGAACCAAAGACTGAAAAGGATGAAGAGAATTGTCGTCGTGTGAACGAGTTGATGAACAACCCACCGTCTGCAAATCGTAGCGGTAGCGACAGTGGTGACTTGCAGTACATGCTAAACAACATGTCACAACAGCAGCTGATGCAATTGTTTGGCGGTGTCGGCCAAATGGGTGGCCTTACCTCCCTGTTGGGTTCAATGAAGTAAGGTTTGCGTACTTGTTCAACTCTATAAAATAAAACAACTTTTTTTTTTAGTCGCTCTTCGGACAGCAACTCTTCGTCGCGTACATCAAGCACTCCGACCTCGAACCGACTTAACGCTAGCGCTTTGCTTACTCCAGAGAACTCGTCATCGTCGATTCCACGTACTCCGTCCGCTCCGAAAGGCGCCAAAGGTTCCAAGGGTGGCTCCAAGAAATCATCTGATGCTGCGGGCAGTGTTCCCGAGATAAGTCTTCCAGAGTTCCAATCTTATTTGTCGGGGCTGTCACCCGAGGCTGCCAGCACAGCCGCGGCCAGTGGTCGTACCATAAACATCGATTTGTCTACAGCTATAGCTTCATCCGATGCGGTCAATCAGATTATTGCCGATCCAGATCGTGCCAACACACTTTCCGTTCATCTCCCCGATACAGATGATTCCGATGAAAGTAAGCGGCAACAGATCAAGGAGACACTTTCATCGCCACAGTTTCAACAAGCGTTGTCACTATTTTCAAATGCTCTGCAGTCAGCTCAATTAGGTCCAGTTGTATCGCAATTTGAACTCTCGCCGGAGGCTGTTGCCGCAGCCTATTCTGGCGATTTAGAGCAGTTCGTCAAGGCATTGGAGAAATCCAAGCCCGGAGCTGCCGAAGTGAAGGAAGAGACTGCAGAAAAGAAAGAGTAACATTCACAGTGTAGCTTGGCAGGGAGAGATGGGTTTAAACATTTTTGTTGTTCCCTTGGAACATTAGTAACTCTGTAGTATAACGGCTTAATGCGTATTTCAAAACTAAAACCTCACATATTTCACAAACATAAAAGAAAGACAGACAAATTAAAAGTTATATAAAAGTGGTTATTAATGATGCATTCAACTTAATAAATGAATTAATCCGCATACTTAATCGAACAAATTGCCTTTTTGCTTTTTTTTGGGTGAAGCTGACATTTACCAAGCAGGGAGTGGATATTTGAAGAGTTCAGGAAACTGTTGGTTGCGGATGATTCAGGAACTGTTACATTTTTAAAGTCTCTTGATTGAACTGACGAAATACGAAAGCTACCAGTTCGCCAAGTAATTTGTAGTACTACAGCTTAAGTGGTGAACAGCGATACTAATAATAAGCAAATGAATTGGTTTATAGAAAAGGGAAGATCATTTGTTTTTAACAATTCCTTTAACTTATCTTAACGATCGTTGAAACCTTCCCGACGAAATCGGCGTTAATGCTAATAAAAATGAATGGGACAAGAAAACGACCCACCACCGATAACATTGCACAAATTCTTGGGCGTAATATACAGTTGATAAGCACTGAAGATGGTGTCTACAAATACATCCTCTACAGAATAAATATATGCTTTACACAACCTGGTCCAGTGCTGGACGATAAACAGGAAAGTGTAGCAATTTTTATTATTCGATTCGATTCGAATACCGCGAGGGTCGTAATATTGGTGTTTATTAGATCTTCAAGTCTAGACATTTGCCATCCATAAATTGTGGGTGGTTATTGCGTTGGAATACTAAACGCGGGGTCCCTGGCTCAAATCACAAAAGTGACAACACTTAAGTCAGAGATAAGGGAAGTAACTTCTTACTTACTTCCCTTATCTCTGACTTAAGTATTGTTCACTGTTGCAAGTGACAAACATCCAAGAGTAGGGTCCAATAAATGCTATCATTGGAACACAAAACATGATAGAATTGAAATTTTAACTCCATTGCTGTTGGAAAATTCCCTTTCATTTCGGTAGGACGATAAATATTACTTTAGAAAAGTAAATCTTTTCATCGTTAAAAACTATAATTAAAAATTTTAATATTTTTGGATAACACAAATTCATAAGCTTTGTTTTGACACCAACTCGCCAATGATTGAATTTATAAAAAAAAATGCGCAAGAAGTAAATTTTCAATGATAGCTATAACTGAACAAAACACTACCATTTTCAAATTTGACGTTCGGATTCCGCTCGGATCAGGGGGTCCACTTCTTTGTTCCAAAAAGAATAAATTCGCACACAACAATAAAGGCAGAAGCTAGGTTTGAGCTCTTGTATTTGCCGGTAATGCCAAACGTTTTTAATTTTTAAATATTTATCCAGTTATTTACATCTTGCAAAACAAATGCTTAATGTAAACACTCTTTTATAAAACCTTCAAAAAAAGCATAATCAACATCTGTGCATCGAATCAGCATTGGAAACAAGCCGCATCCTTGCACGAATGTTTTTGTGTTTTTCGAACTTACGTTAAGTTAGGTGCACATGTTTACATTCATTTCTTCATGGTGCAATTGGTGATATCTCTCTTGATATAAAAAGTAAAATCGTAAACTTAAATTGGTTAATTCATCAATCAGAACAGAGTTTCATCTCAGATATCTTAATGCATTCGAGTTTTGGAATGGGGTCATTGAAATATTAGATCCCACATTTTTTTCCGCTCAAAATTTGCGATTAAATGAATCAATTTTCTTAGTGTAAAAAGAAATGTCTCAATTTCATAGTATTTAGTATTGATTAAAACCTCAAAAATAGCTAGTTGCACTCTGTTGCACACTTCTGTTAAAGATTACAAAACAAAGAAAGTAGATATCGCACGGCGAAGGAAAAAATTGTACACATTTTCATTCGTTTGGGATTTACTAGTACGTCGCAGTTCCAACCTTTTGTTCGAACCAAACCTGTCGAACTTAAGCACATGCGGTTTTTTTAAGCTGTGTAGATATTTTTTCTTTCGGCGTGTGACATCTAAACTATATTATCTGTGCTGAAACGATTCTCGAAATAGAAAACAAATAGAAAAATGTATATATAATATATAATGTTTTAAATTATCCATAAACAATGAAATATTAAATTAGTGTTTCATCATTCAATTTGAAATAATATAACATTTAAAAAATATTAAGAGAAGTATTCAGATATACGATATACCCTATATGTAAAAAGCATTTCATACAAATTCCCCTCAACTTCTGCTTGAGAAGAATTCACCATTGAATTACGCTTACATTTGCGATGTTTTCTCTTTAACAATTATATCAACAGGTGTGAGTGTGGGGAAAGGAATGATAGCACTGTTTAAAATATCAAAACTTCATATAATCGTGCTTCTGAGTATCGCTTACAAACAAAACACTTTTTAAACAAATAAATTCAAATATAAGGTTTGTAGGCTTACAAATTTGTTTGTTTTCTTAGTAGGTCCATCAAACTCATATTTACAAAGTTTGTTTAGCATTTGTTTAAATTAATAACAAGTGTATAATTTTAATCGGTCGGCAAAAAAGTCGGTAGGTATTTAAAAAATAAAATAAGTGTGATTATTTTTATCGCCTTTTTGCACTATAATCTAGTAGGTAGTTTGCGATCGCATAGCTTTTTGATGCAACAGCTAAAGTTTTGTTTTGTTTTGAAAAATAAGTCCCATCCACTCCGCCTACAAGATATTATCTGCCACAATGAGTTTTTAACTTTCTCTTCGACCTCGAGATTTTGATTGATTCTAACAATACGATGACAGCGGAACTCAAAAAAATGTTTTTTGGAATTCCGTCCGTCGGTTCGTCGGTCCGTCTGTCCGTATTCGTCGCTCAAGCCTAACCGCCATTTTTGTGGTTGTGCTGTGGGTTAACTACACAACCAATTAAAAAAAACCTCTGTTACGAAGCAACCAATAGCATCGGAAGGGACGCAATTTATTGTTGAAAACCCTGCGAAACAAAAAAAGGACAACGACGTATCTGCAGCTGGAATGTGAGAAAATTAAACAGTAGAGTTGAAAGCAAACAACTGGCGGAAGCCCTAAGGTGCTACAAAGCAGACACTACTGCCATCCAATCTATACGATGGGATGTGCCGTGCAAAAAGAGGATGAAAAACTGTGTCATCTGCTATGGACCGTGTTATAGTGAGCAGAAACAGCGAATATTCGGAAGCGGATGTGTTCATACCATCTTTATCCTCCGCCGGGGCGTGAGCGCATATAAGGCTTATTTTGGCAAATTTGGCCTTGATGCGGATTGTTATAGTGCGTTCGCTAAGGTCTTGAAAATATAAGAATTCTTGCGAAAGTCTGCTACTTATAACAAATCCGCGTCCGAATAGTCGCTGTTGCTGCTCTTTATTGCACGCTCCGTATTAGATATCAAAGTTGTTCGTCCTCTTTTTGCCACACACAACCCATTGTATTTCCTGAATGGCAGCAATGTCTGCTTTGTAGCAGTTAATGTTCTCACATTCCAGGTGCAGATACGAACGTCGTTATCCTTTTTGTTGTTTAGAATGGTCGTCAACAATAAAATCCGTCCTTTCCGAGACTATTGATTGGACAACTCCCAACCTGGAGGGCCAGTTTCAAATTATTAGATACCTCTAGGGAACGCCGACACGGGGCCATCAGTATCCACAACGGGACCTGGCTATTTATAGTGTGGCTGTTTTTCGTCTTGTTATCTACACTCGCACTTATCGTTTAGCGAGTCAAATCTGATTGGAAGAGACCAGTACCCGGTGGTTACCACTTGGAGGCTAAAAATAAGCACATTTGATATGTAGTCATAGTTAAAACCACTGAGCATTGCCAAGTTAAAGCCAATCAGAGTCTACCCACCTGCTACAACACCCAACCACCCAAAAACAGGTTATATCTTTTTAAAAACAACTTAATAATGAAGAGTTTTCTTCCAGATATAGATTCGTAGGATATAACTGTCCAGTTCTTGGTCGAATATGTAGAGATCTGGGAATCTGTTACAGGACCCAGCAATTGTTCCTAATTTGGTGTTGCATCTTCCATACAAAATGCACCGGTTATACAAATTGTACTGTTGATGTTTTATATGTCGAATTTGCTAAAACGTTATTCTTTAAACAGTACTAGATTTAAAAAAAAACTGTACATTTTTTGGTTCGTTTGATTGCATTTTTCTAAATACTAGTTGCATTTATGTTTCTTTTGAAGTACAGAGCTAGTACCCACTATTAACTTACTAGTTAATACTAACATGTGTTAACAAACGGTGACTATAATTTTGCGGCACATTAAAATATTCTACCATCCTGTTTCTCTTAATGTCAATTTTTCGAAGAGCACTCCAAAATGTTAATTGGAAAGCTTTCATCATACATAATACCAAGTTATTTTTCGCCGGCTTTTGTCGACTGTTGGAATTCACCTCTCTCTCGACCATTGTGTGTTTTTTTTAAGGGGAAACTATTTTGCATTACCACCAGCCATTGCACGGTGTGCTGTTCTGTTGAGTGTAATCGTAATGTTGATTCTCCTTCGCGCGCGGCTCTCTCAATTTTGCTGGTTTTGGAGTTTCTTCGCATACACGACTGTGAAAGATATAGATACAGTTGAAAGCAGGGAAAAAATGGAAAACAACAACACACTATAAAAAAACACAACCATCCATCCATACACACAACACAAATTATATTGAGAAGTTTGTATGGTGCTGCTGATACATATAGCAAAAAAACACCACTCATCAGACCAGGCAATGTTTTTGCTCTCACATTGAAAATGTGAAATGTGGAAGACCTTCTCTTCTGCGTAGTTACCGAAAAATTCATTATCCCATGCAAAATACACAAAAAAATATAAAATAAAATAAAATCCAATTTGATGAGAAAATATTAGCAAACACATTCAGCCAATATGCTGAAACGGAAACCAGTGTGTATAGTGAAACTAAATAATATACAAATGCGCGCTTCTCAATTCAACAATCGAAAGTAAAAATCACCAAAGTGTAATATAGACGCAAAATCTATCTTATATTGATAATAGTCGCAAAATTGTATCTCAAATAATTTTCTGACACGTACCGACAAACCCCCGCTTGTGCGGTAGTGATTCCGTTCGGTGGTCAGACTTTTCAAGTGCTAATCCTTGGGTTACTTGCAGTGAAAATATGTTTAAAATTTTAATGAGCACCCATTTTTCTGTGCGAATTATAATAAATTGAGTGTCTCCCTTTGGAGGACAAGCATTTCAGGCAAGCAACGAAAAAAAAAATAACAAAACAAAACCCCGTGTACAAAGTATAGATTACGGGCTACGCAAAAAGGGCCTGGAGTGGGAGTACGCAGGCGATATTCTCGCGTTTTCTGAAACAGGTAAGTCGGGTTGGCTACGTGATTTGCGACTTTTGGATTATTTTTCTTTTCGTGTTATTTTGACTGCTTCGCTAAACGTCGTCCTCCATTTTAAATGCATGTCGTATAGTTTTTCATTTTCTCCTCCCGAAATTCGCCTGGCCCTCTGTTGAAGTAAAAGTAGGAAACATTTTTTTACATATTTAATTGCGTCGCACACCACCAAACCCCTCTCAAGATCAGAACTCTCCCTTTTCACCGGTCTATTTGGTTGGACGAACAGCTGAATATCGAGAGGGGTGGGACACATCTGTGGGTGAGTTGGGGTGGCAGTATTTAACTTCATTTGGCCGGCACCAAATCGCCCACCCATCGAATGACTCCCTCTTTGCCTTTGCAACTTATGTTTAAACTTGGTTGTTGGATTGAGGTGAATGCCAAGCTTCAATGCCGCCGAGTGCGCGAGCGACAGAGAGAAAGCAAAACACATAGAAACATCCCTCCCGTTGTTTGTCAATCTCTACTGCTGCTCGTGTGATAGCTTTCGCTTTTCAATTGCGTCGACATTATGAAATGAGAGCGCGCGTAAAGGAGATGATGTTTTATTGAGGCAAATTCAACTGCTTTACTGCTACGCTACTGGTATTGCACGAAGACAGAACGCCGCTGTGTGTAGGTCTCTTTAAGTTGGAATAGGTGAAAGGACAACAGAAAGTATATTGGTATGCGGTCGTTGTGCGAAAAAATAACAAATATAATAAAAGTAAATTTCCAATTGGTTTTTTGTGTAGGATATAAGAATACTAAATATCTGTAAAAGAAAAAGTAATGAATGAATATGAAGATAACGTTTGTTACAATTTCTGAATATTTCGCTTGTTTTTTATAAAGAACATCAGTGCAGAAATTTAAAAATAAACAAAATAATAACCTTGCACAAGGTACAATGCAACACATATCAAAGTATGGTTGAATTCGGTAAATCACTCGTATGGGACGTTCCCAATCTGATGAATATTGCTACTGTAAGAAATTCAAATAACTGTTTTTTCAGTGTATGGAATTCATTTTTCTTTTGTTCATGTTAAAGCTCATTCAATTTTATTAAATATAGCTTAATTAATTTTAAACAATGGAATTTAAATGCCCCCTGTTCGTTGATGCATGTGCGGCATGTTACCAAAAAGCTATTCATTACTAGTTAGAGAGTTGAGACATGAATAGCCGCAATTGTTTCTCTACTGAATTGCTTTAGTTCATTCAAATTTGTTGGTTTTGCTCTGTAGACTTCCTGTTGCAATAACCCCACAAGAAAAAGTCAGGTGCACTAAGGTCAGGCGACCTAAGGGGCCAACGGAATGTGGAGTTTATGGATATCAGCTTATTGGGTAATTTGCGTCGCAATTCTGTCGTAACAGGCCGGGCTTTGGGAGGAGTTGCACCATCTTGCTGAAATCACGCAGAGAAATTCTTATTCGGCGTAATTCTGGATAGAAAAACTCTGCTCAAGTAACAATCTCCAGTAACCGTAACGGTGTGATCGTTTTCTTCAAAGAAGTAGTGCCTGACAATGCAGCGTAATGAAACTGCACACCACACTGTGACACGAAGTGGATGCAATTCCGTCTCATGGAGTATCTGTGGGTTGGAAGCACTCCATATTCAACAATTTTGTTTGTTTATGTTGCCGTTTAAATAGAAATGTGCCTCGTAACACACAAAAAGACAGTTCGACATGTTTTCGTCGTTTTCCAGCATTTAAAGCGTCTTCTGGCAAAGTTCCAAGCGAAGCGGCAAGTCTGCTGCGTTCAGTTTGTTGGCCACTTGAATTTTATATGGTAATAAGTCCAAATCATTGTGCATAATTGACTGCAATGACTGTCTGCTTACACCCATTTGAACAGATAAGCTTCTTGTTGAAATTCTTGGATTGTTTTGTATGTCATGGTTTGCTCCGTCCGAACTGAAGGGTTTCAACGGCAAGCCTCATTATAGTCCATTTGTTCGAAGGATTGCTGCCAAACGTTCTTGTTTCAGTATCCCTGTTATCCATTTTTGTTAAATCTAAAAATCAACCTGCAAAATAAAAAAAACATTTACCAGATTCATTAAATAGAAAAAAAGTTATTAATTTTTTTTTTTGTAGCGGCTTTCATCAGCCACTGTATACAAATTCTATAGCTATCGACTTTCCAACTCTATAGTAAACAATTTTCGTTTATAAAGTCAGAAGCGCACACAGGAAGGTGTGTTAAAACTAATAATTTCGTTTGTCTTACAAAATTTTTCAAAACAAACGACTTGTCACCCTCATGTAGTCACTGACAGCTCTATTTTTTTAATTAATTTCGGAACTTCTTTATTTTACTTTTGATAACGCTCACAGTCCGGGGCCGACCACGGCTTGGACCCTAGCTAGATCATAGAATTCTTCGTTAAATCTTTTCCTCCACAATCCATCTATACAAACTGGACCGAATATCTTCTTTTAAAAACAACCGAGAAAATTGTCATCTGATTTTGTCAATTTCCATGCTTGTGCGCCAAATAGCAGGACTGGGATGATGAGGGGTTACATAAAGTCTCCTTGGTTTTTTGAGAGAGGGCTTTAGTTCTTAAAGGCCTTCTTAATCCAAAGAAAAGTACGGGAACGGCAATAATTATAAATAAAAGAGTAAATAAAATAAAATTATATTGTACTTTATTTATGGTCAGTCACCTTGAGATATGTTAATATACTTGTTTCTTAAATATGCGTGCTCATCTATTGGGAAGTAGTTAGTAATACAAGGCCAATATATTCAGAAAAAAATCGACTGAACTTGTTAGGTTAAGTTAGGTTAAACTTACAAATTTGCAGACAGAAGCCATAAAGGCTCAATAACTTTTTTTTTTTAATTAGTTTCAACTGCACAAATAAGTAGGTAATGAAAAATGCAGTTTGCCTTCCAAACCAAAAATTGATGTCCGAAAGGGTTTAAAAGAGACAATTTATTATATATGAGAGGTTTTTTTTAAAAATGTCTGTTCCATCTTTTTCTAAAATTTAAATTAATAATAATAATAACTACGACTGGAAAACAAAAAAATCACATTACCCAATTATTATCTTGTCTAAAATTTGGGACGATAGATAGCTATAGATAGAGAAAGCGAATTCTCTTGACCGTAAGTTCTGAATTCCAATAACATTCCGCCATTCTTAATAGCAAAGTAAAAATTAAGCTATATGGTATTTTGGCAGTCGCCAGTCCTAAACTCTGAATAAATTGAATGATTCGATCAGTTATTTAATCTACTGACCAAATGCAACACTGAAAAAGCCCTATCAGGTTATTGGTTAACGGTTAAGGGCGTTTGGGGAAGTTATTTTTCTGTGAATGGAAGCAGTTCACCAGATTTCTGGAATGTTAGAAATGTCAGCTTTAAGTAGCTTATGCAGTTTCTTTACTAGTTATTAGCCCAAAGCACAACCTGCATCCGCAACTTAAGATATCATTTATCCATTACGGGACAGACCACTAACATTTAGAGGACTTTCCTACCTTTGAAATTGTTTTTTTCTGAATTGTTCACTTTATCTACCCTAATTTGGAGCGTAGACGCAAATGCGAGCCTATCTCGGAAATTCTTCCGCTCTGATCTACCCCTGTAAAAATCGACAAAACCATCGACTATGGGAGATTTAGAGAAAAAGCTTGTATTTCCATGTAGGTATTCGCTAAAACTAAGAGCAAGTTCTGGCCAAACAATCAGAAGAACCCATGCATCTTTTGGTTTTGGTCTATTTTGTTAACATGTAACCAAATTACGTTAACTTGCGGTGATATACAATATTTCATTTTAGTTATCAAACATATACAAACATGTTGTATAAGGTACTGCTTCAGCTTTATAGGTTCCCAATACTTAAACAAAAGTCTAATTAAATAAATAATAACAAATTGTTTCTAAATCAAAATGGTACCTACCTTACTGACTACTTGCCCGTTTACCTTGTTAATTGGGATGAATTGTAATATTATCGATTTTTCAAAAGGGGTAAATCGAAATTGAGCTAAATATACACCCCGCTAGACCTACAGAATCAGAATGTCAGTGATAGTAAGGGTATGCATTTACATCAACCAAAACTCTTACAATTAAAAAAAAAGTAACGTAGACACAAGACCACCATTAAAAACAACATTATATACAAAAAATGTAAACAAACAAATTTCAATTATTAGTTGGTCGGTTTTTTTTATATTCTTTTTGATTACGAAGATATTCCAAAAAGGAAATAAAATGATTTATAATTGTAATTGCATGAGCACAACAACAACCCCGTCACGCAAGTTGGTGCCTAACATCTTTGAAGAAACTCAAAAAGAGCATAGAAAAGCATAAGGTATATACCAAAAAAAATAATATAAATAAAAATACACAAGCTTGACATTGAACTTGAGACGCCATTTTTGTGTGTCACTATAATAAATTCACTCGACGAATACATACACTCGCTCGAAACAAATCCAGGAAAAGTTTTCCTAGTGCTTAGAGAAGGGGCAGACAAGTGAGTGGTGGCGGAGTTGAGCAAAACAAAAAATTGCCAGAGAGGGAGATGTGAATGTAGCCGTATCTATGAAAATAGTTTTCTGTTCCGTTTTACGTTTATTTTTTGTTTGTTAAATAATTTCAATTATGGATAGATCCTACAGAAAGTGAGTTGGGCTTGCTCTCGTATCTCTTTGCATAGTTTGGTTCCCCTTTTGTGGTGAAAACTGCAGATCATAGAATAGAGTTGATAAACTAGTAGCACATAATTGTGCTCTCTTGTCTCATAGGGGAGCTTACATTTATGTGAAAAGTCCAAGACGATTGTGTGTGCTTTTTATCTTATCAACTCTGATTTGCCTTAAAACACTTAAAGTGTCACCAGTTGAATTGATAAGCACCTTCTGTGGATGTGTTATAATCGTGGCTAACAAGTTTTCTTATGCCAGTTTTGTTTTTGTTTGTTTTATTTTTTGTTTATCTTCCTATTAGAGCTTTTTAGTAGTTCGACTTCGTCAGGAAACTATGACAAATATGTACCTAGAATGGAACTTCCCTTGGGTGTTATGTACTTTTTTATACCGGTGGCAGTTGTTCTTTGTCAGTGAGTATTTTAGGATTAAATGCATTAATAATTACTTAGCCCCTTTATTATATCTAACTGTAATGACCGCTTTCACAATGCTAGCTTAAGTGTCGATCCAAGGGTAAACTCAAGATCAACACAAATTTCGTTTTCACAGTGGAGGTTTAAATTTAACCTCTACTCAAATAATGGTTTAATATAAACCACCGAATGCCGTGGCTTAAGTGTCGATCCAGAGAGTACATAGTTGCCATTACTGTACTAAAATAACATTAACCAAAAATATATTCCAGAAAACCTACATAAGCAACCAAATATTTTGTCTGGCAATGCTGTTGAAGGCTAATGTCAATATAATTTTCCTTCCTGAGCAAATTTATGAAGTTGATAACATCCCTGACATAAAAATATAAAATGGCAACTCTGTTATTATGATTTATGCTAGAAACACATTAAGGGTATTCATGCAACGTCTTAATTTTACTACGTGATAAAGATTATAATTTTACGACGAGCGTCGTAATTTGATCACGTTTACAACGTTTATGGAGACTTTCCGACGTTCCATGAATACCCCAATTGCCACAGCAACATTACGTCAACGTTAGGTATCATTCTAGATTTCCTGCTTTTCAAATGTCACCTGACTAAAATAGTCAATCGACCATGGAGAATTGAGATTTATCTAAGATATTTTACTGACTTTCAAACTAATATTTACATTTCTGAGATAAATACTTAAGTTGCAAAATGAGAATTAGTTATTTATCGTCACACTTCGCGAAGACTACGAAACCAAATTGACGTTTTCTGTCTAGATTTCAAAATAAATTAATTGAAATTAAGTGTATGTGAGCTGAAACAGCGTTTCTTGAAATATATTAAGTTGCAGATTAAAAATGCCTGAAACAAATTGAGTCAGAAACAACATCACGATTTTTATAGCAGGTACATAGTCTATTCATAAAGACGAGTCGGCAGCAGCAGGATATTTAGAACGATTCCTAACGTCGACGGTATCAGTGGCGCGATGGTTAGTGCGAAGAACTGCCGCGCAGAAGGTCTGTGTTCAACACCTAAAATGATTTTTCACTGGCCCTCCTTTCGTGATGATCTGACAAATCATCCGATTAGTATCAATTGTCAAGAAAAGCTTATCTCATGTTGCTGTTTCTATATTAAGGATTATCAAACTGAACTCTCATGGTATTTTTGTATGTTTACATGAGATCTCTTACTAGTAGGACTGTCCCGGTGTTTAGATTTGCAAATATTAAATTTAACTTTAACGGTATTTAGTTGTGTTATAGAGTACACGAGAGGTATTGCTGGCAGGCTGATTGTTCTAAACACTTTGCTTGCAAGTAAGTCGACAACTACGATGTCACATTCATCGTAGTTGTCGACTTGACAGTTGGCATGTTTTTTTTTCTTTTACACTAGTGCATTCTGCGATTATCGTATATCTGTCACTTTTCTACTGGGTATTACATTTGTTTTGTTTGTAATGCCATTTATTTTCATGCCATTACCACTTGAAAGTTACTCAAACTAACACTATTAAAGAAGTAATAAGTTTAATACTCCTAAATGTAAATTTCGGGTTATGGCAATATGCTTTAAGTACCTATACCAGATAATATTAGAGTTGCCACTTCATATTTTTGCGTCAATGCTGATACTTGATAAATAAATAGAATTTACTACTATGTAGTAATTATTGCTGTGAATGTTGCAGTTAATTAGAAATTCCTGAAAAAAATTCGACTCCAAAGTACATTACCTAGAGTTGATCGTCATTTTTGTTTAAGTGTAGTTCTATTGTATTGTTACATTGCCATAGTTTCCTACTCGAAGTCAAACTACTAAAAGCTCTAATAGGAAGACAAAGATGCAAATTAAACTAAGAAAAGCAAAGAAGAATAAAAAATGCCGTATATGTACATATGTTACGCACTTATTCGAATTTGTTTAGTTTATTTTTCTAAAAAAGATTTTGTTTTATGATGACATCCCGTGCGCGTGGCTTTAAACTTTTGTAGAAATATAGAGATTGTCTCTGGCTCAATAATGTTCTCGTAATGTTAAGTTTAGAATATGTGTACTATATCAACTAAGCTAATTATGCAGAGCTGAAACTATGTATGTATGTTAAATGAAAAGCAAATATTAAATGTTCTACAAACTTTGTGTTAGATTATACAAAAGACATGCATTCGGCTTAAGTAATTTGTTGTCTCCAAATTACTCTTGCCGACATGACGGTCATAAACTTTTTAAAACTACGCGAAAGCTTCCAAAATATACACTCAGAGAACATACCTACATGACTTTATGGACAAATAAACAGAAATAACATAGAAATTCGCAACTTCCCCTCTAATAGAGCGAAAAACCCTTCATTAAAAGACTCGCCATCACACCAGCTCTAACTCTACCAACTGCGCATGCATTCTCTGGAGTGCATCTTCCATGGATGCATTAGTTTCTCCCAACAGCGAGATTGTAAACATTGGTCCATTTGTATTGGTATGTGCAGTGCAAGCAAAAGTTGTTGCACCCGGGAGCCATATTTGTTTTTCTTTGCAAATTGGCGCCCATTTTCTATTTTCTTTTATGTGCAGAAGATAGATGCGCCTGCAAAACGTACTAGAAAGGTCAGGTAGGCGATTGAGATTGGAGATGCACACCGCTTTACTTGCGAATGTAGAAAGGGAAATTAAAAGCGAAAAGGGGAATAAAGTCAAGAAAAGGAAAGATGACAACAAAACATAACGACGAATGAACTTCTTAACTAGGTGAAAAACTATCGCCGTTTTGTCTGGTGTGTATAAGTAACGTTCGAAAGATGGCGACTTTCTCCTTCCGTTTTTTCTACGATTCTTTCATTTGATGTGCATTTGTAGTTTTTTTTTTTTAAATTTGTTTGTCTGTTATTTGTTCTATTGAATGGGCGAAGTTAGAAGAGAAGATTTCCTTCTCTCTACTATGCCGTGTTTTATTATGGAGAATGCGTGCAATGGGTGTCATAGTCATTGCATATTACGGCACAGTAGCCTAGAAACGTGTGGAAACGTTAGAGATCACATTTTTTTGCTGAATTTCAAACCCAAATAAACTGTTGGCTTCTGTAAGGTGTTTACTTTTGTGCTAAAGAGTGCTTACAATTGGTGTGAAAGGAAATTGAATTAACTTTTTTTTTGATAGAGTAGGTATTTACGTGATGTTTAACAAAATTGCTGAGAGTTATTGTTGATTCCTGAAGTGTTACCTTGTATAATTTAGATTTCCCTATAATTTATATTCCTCTATGCCTTTAAGGCAACTAATTATTTAATACGGCCCGGTTTTCCAGTGGGGAGTTGGCTCTGAATTAACCAAGAACTAACTAAGTCTGGATTAAATTTATTGTAGAGTTTGCTCATGAAGCTGTTTTTCAGTGCAAGACTAAATTTGACTCCATGATTGGTGATTTAAGTTAAACATATACAAATACAGGAAGGGCCGAGCTTTCTCACAATCATTCATGTGTGCAAGAAGCACGATGGCGGGATCTCCTGTTTTTTTTCTGACTCCGGACGGCTAAGTTGAGAAAAGCCTTTCTCGACAATTGATACTACCCGGATGATTTGTCAGATCATCACGAGGTGTTGCTACGGGTGATGGGAATTGAACCCACACTTTTGCGCGAGCCTTGTCAAAAGCTTGCGACAAGAAATACGGCCGAGCAGTTTTTTACTTTCTCTTATAAACAGAAAGATATTGTTTTCGTGAAAAATTTCGACCTCGAGATTTTGATTATTTCTAACATTACGATGATAGCGGAACTCAAAAAAGTGTTTTTTTGGAATTCCGTCCGTCGGTTCGTCGGTCCGTCTGTCCGTCTATCCGTACAAGTCTCTCCAGCCAAAACGACTTGACGGATTTTCTTCAAACTTCGTATCCAGTGTTTGTTTTTTTGTTTGCTTTTAACCATGTTATTACTGGTACCTGCCTTATAAGAATCATACATAACCTCAATTTGCTCAAAAACGGCTCTAACGATTTTGATTACACTTCTTATATGCTATAAGCATATTAATTTCAACAAAACTGCATACCCAGTTTTTCCGAGAAAATCTATAAAACGGATTTTTGTATTTATGTCATATAAAGAAAATTGTCAATTTCTCGCAAACTATTTTGCTAAATTGGATGGAATTTAATTTGTATACTAATATTACTATTTTCATGAGTTAAAATAAATAGTTTTGGCCACATTATCCCCAGACGCAGTTTTCAGTGTTTGCCAATAACGGAAAATCATTATTATTCACATATAATCTCATTTCGGCATTATTAATATCATTCTAGCATCATTAATCGAAATAAATATTATTGTGTGAAAGAGAACGTTTCGTACGACCCAGTCGTGCACCCACCACTCGTTTTTTCGGAAGCTTTCTCAAATTCGATTGCCCACTGGGACGCGTTTTTTTTTGATTAATAATTGGGTGAAAGCGAACGAATAATATCCTTTCATAAACTCGTGGTGGCATGGGGGGCTCAGTGGCGCAATGGTTAGTGTGATGAACTGCCGCGAAAGAGGTCTGGGTTCGATTCCCAGTCGTAGCATCACCTAAATGACTTTTCACTCCCTCCTCCCTCCTCTCGTGATGATATGACAAATCATCCGAGTAGTGTAAATTGTCAGGAAAAGCTTAATTCGAATTCGGCGTCCGGAGTCTGCATAAAACAGAAGTTCCCGCCATCGTGCAAGAAGTAGACACGCGCACATGATGGTTGTGAGCTCGGTCCTGGGTACTAACGAGCCTGCTGCTCCAAAAATTTGTATTTTTACCTGGCATGGATTAATATTGAATAAAAAAACGCGTTTCTTGAGTTAACTCGAGTTCAATCCCGAAAACAGGGTGATCTAGCACTGAAAAACCGAGTCTTTGCAACATATGCATAGTGACCTTTTTTGTGACTTTATTCATCGCTGAATAAAATACCATTCGTGCAGTGATTGACCGAGACGCAATATACTGCCAAATTACAATTACGTCTACGAATATTTTCTACAAGATCTAAGTTAAATTGAAAACTTGAACAACTGGAAGCTGTTAGCTAAGAACAAATCGAGCAGTAATGTTAATAACGTCACCGGTTGAGTTATAAGGCAGAGTCAGAGTCTAGGCGTCCCTACCGAATATAAAAAATCGGCCGTGGAAATAATTACTTGTAAATAAAATGGATAAGGTAATTTAAATTAGAGAGGCATGTTGGTTGAGGCCCAGATTAGATTCACCCCGGACTGTACCGCCACTTATGTAAGTAACTTAATGTAATGTTTCTAAAATTTTGAGGGGATCTAAGTAGAAAAAGGCATGAATGCTATTTAGAGAAAACAAAAAAAAACATATGAGAAGGCAACAATCTGCTGTTCGAATCGTTTAATATACTATCCATTCTCAAATTACACATTGGAATGTCTGAATATCATACAGCCCATCAACTTTCCTGGTCGTTTGACTGAAATCGATATTTTCTTCTGAAAGTCCAAAATCATTAAATATAAATTTGTAAAGGGTGTTTTTTTTTTTAGAGGATTAGAACTTTGAATTGAAATAAAACACAAGAAAATCGTTTTAATATCCGTTAATTTTACTTTATTATACGGATAATTTTATGACATTAATAGGATTTTGGGCATGTGACCCAAAATCCCCAAAGAAAGTAATCCAAGTGTGTCAAATCACACGATCTTGGTGACCAACTGACATGTCCATTCCGCGAATTTATGCGCTCATCGAATGTTTGATTCAATAAATCGATTATGACGTGCGCTGTGTGGTATGTAGCGCCGTCTTGTTGGAACCACATCTCACCCACATTCATGCCATCCAATTCGGGAACAAAATAGTCGGTTATCATGGCTCTATACCGGCTCAATTTATGGTAACCGACTCTCCAGCATCATTTCGAAATGATGCTGGCCCAATGACTCCACCAGCCCATAGAGCACACCAAACAGTCAGTTCTTGTGGATGTTATGGCGTCTCAGGGGTCTCGCGTGCATTCTCATAGCCATTCAACCCTGATCATCATCACTGAACACAATTTTGCGATAAAAATCAGCATCGAGATCAACCTCATTTTCGGCCCATACACCAAAATCACGACGGATTGCATTGTCTCGCGGCTTTTATTGTTGCACAAGCTGGATCTTATAAGGTCGTTAGCCATGATCTTTTTTCAAAATCTTCCATAAAGTCGATGGACAGAGCTCCAATTGCCGTGAACGGTGGCGAATCGATTCATTCGGGTCGTCTTCAACACTTTGCACTACAGCGGCAATTGTTTCTTCGGTGCGCACTGTTCGACGTCTCTGCGGATGCGTATTATCACATAGAGTGAACGTAGTGCGAAAACGATACATGGTTAACCGAATTAAATGAACGCGAAATGAACCATTATTTTCGAAACAAATTTGCACGATTTGCAAGCGTTTTTCATTTATCAACCTGTTCATGATGAAATGACAAACCAAACTGAACATAAATGACATTAGAGTTGCCCGATTTGACCACAAAATGTCTGTTTTATCTCTATTCGAAAAACCAACCTCTAAAAAAACACTTGTTAGATACAGAGATTGTCTAAATACCTTGTTCAGACACTTTGTAAAAATTCCGTATGGTTTGACAACCTGTTGCACTTCTTCTGCTTTGCGTGCAGAGATTCTATATTCCGTTTCTATGCATGAAATGTACAGTTTGAAAAAAAATAATAATAATAAGTTTTTGAATTCCATTTCTTGCATAATTTAAATTTTTGTAGTCAACATTAGGCAGGTACGTCGATAAATTATCATTTATGATTCTTAACCTAAATACTTTTTGTTATAAAGTTTCTTTTGTCCTGAAATGAATCATTCATCAGACCACTTTATTTCTCCTCATATCGTAAGTATTCCCGTTTTTTATCTTCAAGATGCTTTTCATATTTAACTCCAAACATCGCAGCCTAAACCTGTTTTTTTCTTTTAACTTCGTTCACCCGAATGCTTAAGGAGTGTCATCATAAAAAACCGAATTCATATAATGTGCACTTTACAAGTACATAGCAACCTACATCTTCACACAATACATGTATATAACGGTAACGATGTGAAGCTAATCGCAAACTCATTTCAATTCAATCACCACAGATGTATTGGAATGCAAAACTGCACGAACGCGACCTATTTAGAGGGCATTGAAACCTTAAGTGCCCATATATCTGCATCTGAATTCGAGATATGATTAATAAAAACAAAAACGTACTCCCAAAATACGCTTTGGGTGATATTGCAAATTCAATATAACGTGGTCCGATAATGATGAGCTAAAGAAAAGTATGCTGAAAGTTTTTACATTTACGTTGCATGCCATAAGATTTTGCTTTGTTTCTATTGACAGAAGATAGGTACATCCAGATATTTAATAAATGGATGGACCTTTTGTAGGTACTTAAAGTTTTCAATATAATGATATATGCGTTATATAATGTTGGTTACATTATTGGATCATTGTCCATCTTTTTAAATAAAAATACTAGTTTAGTTATATGTTTTCTTTCCTAGGCGTCATAATAATGTCTATCGCATTTCCTGACAGTGACTTTAAAATTTTACAATTCGTTTTTTACGGTTTCTACTTGTGCGCGCTGCCACTTAGGCGAGGTCTTCCTCAAGTGCGTCCGACGTCTGGCTGGGAATCGAAGACTCTGCTAGCCGGAAAATTGGTGTTCTTTCCTTCTACAGCCATCTTAAACGTCCAATGCAGAGTTCTTTGACTATGGGAATGTCGCTGTACAGTTCGGATGGTTCTTGGTTGAATCTTCGTCTCCATAGCCCGTCAAAGCGAACGGGACCGAAAGTTTTTCGAAGAATTTTCCTCTCGATTCGACCAATTATTTCTTCATCCGCTTTTGAGACGGTCCATGCTTCAGCGCCGACTACGTTAAGCAAATAGCGAACAACTCAGTTAAAAGCGACCAGAAACAGCTGGTAGTCCCATACAGCGAATCACTTGTATATATACATATTCACAGGCGAATAAAAAAAAAGACGGTGAGTCTAGAAGTCAAGCTAAATCATTGTAATTCTTCAGGTTAAAGAATAATACGATATTATGATTTAATCCGACTGCCAAGATGCGGTATGATGCCAACGCCTTACAATTGAGGCTAGTGAATGTAATATAGGAGGAACTACAAAATTTGTTGGACATTTACGACCAACATGTATGTACAATCATCCTAGTCCCTAGGTAAATATCGAATTGGTACATCGCATTAGCCTGGTTGCTATTTATCTGCCTCCAATTGTGCACTTCTAGTTGGTTGATGCAGTTTTGACTTGTGTATCTACATAAACGTCTGCCTGAGAATCGAAGACTTTGTTGGCCGTATTGGTGCTCATTCTATTTGCATGTATCGGCCATCTTTAACATCCAAATGCTGTGTTTTTGGTCAGGTTTACGTTTCCACAACCCGTCCAGGCACACATAACCTACTATTTTTCGGTCGAATCGACCATGCTTCAGCGTAGAGCAAGACGAGAGTGATCAGTGTAATAAAGTCATCACTTGTACTCTGCAAGAAAATCCTACATACGAGGATCTCCTTAGCAAAGTTCAAGTGATGGCTTAATTACAAAATTTTCTTCTTAACTCAAAGAAACAATGGTTGGCAAGGAAAATTCATCGTTTGGGTTCTGACGAGATACATTTGATGTAAGCTACCCATGTTTCGTTGCCTCTTTTTTGTTATCGCAATATGATTAATTTCATTGCTTTTATTTTGGTTTGGAGACTGTCAGCCCAACAAAGTGAGAAAACACTGTGAAGGCTATAGTGTTATTTTGTTCCCCGGCGAAGTCTATTACTATTGCTTATAAGGAGCTCGTTGAAATAGTCTTTGGTGATGTCATCATTTTCCTTCATCGCAGCATGGGTTTTGAATGCGAATTTGGGCATGGTGTCAATGCGTTCGCTCTCAAAAGACTTTTTGCCAAAGTCTTTCGCTTTATTACATATACGCATACAAAAAGTAGATGCTTTTGAGTACTATAAACATGAACCTAAGTTATTATAATAGTTTTTCATCGTCCGTTTCCAGGCCTATCATATTTTCTGTATTGCAGTAATGACTGTTACTGAAGCCTTCAGTAACAGTCATTACAGCCCTTTCTGAGGCTCACGGTGTGCTTTGTAACAACGTTCTTTTCATTGAGTGAGTAGGGATGGTCAGACCCATGTTTTAACCATATTAAACCGCAAGTCATTCTGGCTTCAGGCCTTTTTTATGTGATCAATACTCACACTTCACAAGCTCAGGAAGTCAAACCCTGTTGGATGAGAGCAGGTAAAATAAACACAATTTATTTATAGCCAAAGAGAATAGTCAGCAATTTTTTTTTCATTTTGCAACCATATCAGCGTGAATATTATTAGTTGTTATATTTCTAAACTCATGATGGCTTCTCTTTCTATTATTTCCTGTGTGGAAATGATGTCATTTTCCCTATGTGTGTGATGCCACATTCCCGTATAGTGCAATTTTCATTTTCCTTAAAGCTTACAGCTGAGGTCAAATTGCAATTCAATGTTAAAGGCCCGTATTTTCTGACATAATATCTAAACGTGTTGTTTTTACTCCCAATGCCAATTCTGGACGCCTTTCATTAATCCAAATTAGACAGATAAACATAAACAAATCATCGTTTCAACATAATTGCTTTAATCTCGGACCAATTTGTTCAACCATCCATTTGCTGCGAACAGTTAACTTATATTTCTACTGGTTTAATGGTTATGAATCTAGATAAAGCAAATGCAACAAGAATTGTTGCACAAACAAAACAAAAGGCAAAGAAATAGAACGATTCCTCGGTGAAAATGTCGGTGAAAGCTGGAATTTCATTGTAAAATCGTTCAATGACTGCGAGTGTACCCGACTTTCGAGTCATCTTTTACGCCTTACTTCTTCTTTATCACCTTACGCCCAGCTCCTGCTTGCTGTTTTGCGGATTTTGTTTGTAGTGATGAACTTGTGATATCCTCCACCGGAGCTAGCGCTGATACGTGCTTATTGCAAAGTTGAAGTAGTTCCAATGTTGTCAAGTTATCACTTAGCAGCCGGATTTCCTTAAGTTTGGATTGATCTACAAGGAATTTAATAAATAGTTTTTTTTTTTACATCGGAGACATGGGTGGCTGCAACTTACCTTTAGCCGAGTCGGTGAGCGTAAATCGAATTTCTGATGGTTGCAAATTACAGACCACCTCCGTCTTTACCAAGCAGTTGGGGTTAGTCTTGTTGATTTTAGGCGACGTCAAATGTACGAGAAATTCTCTGAAAACAAAATCATTTACATTATTTTTCACTTTTGTTTCAGATATCAGCATCAATTAACTAGAAAGCGTAACAAAAAGCCGTCAAACTGACGCCTACACCGACGAAAATGTCAACGGAGCGTGAGCTGGCTCCTGGTGGGCCAGCTCAGCTCCACTCTCTACCTTCGTATCCCGATATTGGCGCAACTATTCAAATCAACAGCGCAGTTAATATTATCAGCAAGGTGTACGGTGAGTAGAATATAAATCACAAATATGTACCTACTTCACAAAATTCCTTCAGTTTTTTTACACTATATTCTTGCGAGTTTTAAATTTATACGCACTCTTTTGTATGACTGTCAGATTTTTTCATTATAATTTAAAACGCTTGCGCGAGATATATTCCCATCTTTGTGCTTTAAATAGATATCCTCCCCTTCCCTAGAATGTCGCAACATTTGGTTTGTATGTGAAGGAGGAATGAATGGATAAGTGGGGTGAAATATTGTGATGAAGAGTTCTGAAAGTAGCCGCCATACCTGGTAGATTTAACATGTTCATTGAATGGATCGAATGTAACTGTGACACGTTTTACAGACTTTAGGTTAACACTCTTGAGTTGTTTTCCAATTGCCGAAACAATTCCGCCTGATCGACGTAATGCACCACTGTAGTAAATAGACATTGTCTATGAACAAAATTATTTAATAACTGCCTTTTTATGTAAAATTTTTGACTTGCGAAAGAAAATTGACATTCGTTTTCGCTGACAGCAGGCTGATTTTTCGTCGAAGAAGGGGTTCTCAAAATGGAATTAACAAAATGAAAAAGTGATGCCAAGCTATTGATAAAAGAAAAGAAAAATTGCTACTAAAAAAATATAAATTTTTCATTGGGTGTATAGAAGTGTAAAGATTATGAGTTAAGGCCGTGTACCGATTAGATCAAAATTTTACCCAGTCGATATCCAATGGCAAGTTTTTGAGTTTGGTATACCCAATGAGGATTCAAAAAAAATGGAAAGTACACTTTAAGGTTATTGTTCATTTGGCAGTTTTCAAGCTTGAAACTAAAATTTCATTTTTGAAATATTTTTTCACGAAAATGGTAATAGTGTACCCATTTGTTTTGCTATAATTCATACAATATAACTTGACCAAATTACAATGAATTTTTGTTATTTTGTTGATTTTACAAATTAAGAGATGATTTTAGATTAATAGATTGTTTGGAACATTGTTACTTTAGCTTCCAATCACTTTTTTCACTTTTTTTTTTTTTGTTCCACTCACTAAATTAAGCTAAAAATTTAGCAATTTTTTTTTTTTGTCGCTCTCAATTAGTTCAAAAGTTATTAAACAATGAAATTTCCAAAAATCCCTATAGAAATCAACCAACTTTTGACAGTTCACACATAGCTGAATGATAAATATGAAAAAAAAACACTCCAATGGAGCATTGCAAGATAGAAAAAAAAATATTACATATTTCCCAAAACGTAAACAAATGTAAAAAATGTACAAAATTTTAAAAAAAATTATTAACAATCATTAATTAATAATAAAAAATGACTAAACAAAATATCTTAAAAAAAATGCCGTAACGAAAAGTTAGACCCCCTCGAAGAATTTTTTAAATGTGCCGGCAAACTATACAACGGGCAAGAAGCAATTCCAGAACCATGTTCTAATGATTCTGACGATTCATCATAAATTAGTATAATATAATAAATAAATTAAATCCTAACTCAACAGTTTTTCTGTTAACCGGTACTCTGCGTGGCCCGCTGCGCGGGAACAAAGGATTTCAACTCTCTTTCTGTGGACAGTCCACGCTCACGCAACTTCGTTGCTCCGCTCAGGGTATTTAAAGTCGTCAGGCAGGCGCCTAAGTCAACAGTTTTTCTATTAAGCGGTACTCTGCGTGGCCCGCTTCGCGGGAACAAAGGATTTCAACTCTCTTTCTGTGGACAGTTCACGCTCACGCAACTTCGTTGCTCCGCTCAGGGTATTTAAAGTCGTCAGGCAGGCGCCTAAGTCAACAGTTTTTCTATTAAGCGGTACTCTGCGTGGCCCGCTTCGCGGGAACAAAGGATTTCAACTCTCTTTCTGTGGACAGTCCACGCTCACGCAACTTCGTTGCTCCGCTCAGGGTATTTAAAGTCGTCAGGCAGGCGCCTTAGTCAACATTTCTTTTTGTTAAAATATTTTTATTTGGTATGTTTTTTTCAACATGGCAATGCTGCGTACACCGCAGCAGAAAAAAAAATAAATGAAGTGTCAAACTACAAACAATTTGTATGGGATTATAACCCAAAAAGTGCAATTTTATTTTGTTAATAACTTTTAAACTAAACGTGAGCGACAATTTTTTAAAGCATATAAATGATCAGTGCGCAGAGACGAATCGATTAATAAAAAAAAAAGTGCAAAAAGTGAAAGGCAGCTAAAGTATAGTTATGCCGATTGTTTATATGCTTTTGACTTGCAGTCTTTAATTAAGAAATCGGGTAAAAGTGCGGTGTGATATACGACATGCCCGTTCATATTGGCTCCGTGTATGAACAGTATGTTAGTTGACCGAATTGTCCTTGTAATAACATGAAACATTCGTTCAAAATGTCATTTCTACGTTTTTAATTCATTCAAAAATGATGAGTATTTAAAAAAAAAAGAATTAATGAACTACACAACATACATCATAAAGGTGGAACAGTGTTATATGCATTGGCCCAATTTTGACTATTATCTGTAGAAAAAAATATATATATATATACAGTCGAACTTCGATAACTCGAACCACCACTTGCCACAAAAAAAAATTCGAGTTATCAAGACTTCGAGTTGTTAAGTAAAATACAAAATTGATATAAATATGTACATACATATATGTATTTATTTGCGAATATATAAGACAAAAAAAGTGCAGGAAAGGAACATATGTATTTATTATTTAAAATAGTCTGTTATACATGACTGAAAAGTATTTTTATTTTGGTGTTCAAAAAAATGTTCAATAGAGTTTAAACTATTATAAACAGAATCGGTTGTTCTTTCATTAGTTTTTTTTATATATACACGCAAAGTGCTTAATGACTTTGCAACCAACTCTTTTGAAGGTGGTTGAATCAAATCATCCTCCAAATCGTTCTCCATTACATCACTGTCGCTGTCATCGATATTGTCGAGCTGTGCAGATTCGGATTCACGTCTGACAATATCTTCGACAATATCTTCATCTGTGAGATACTCCGAAGTAACGATTTCGTCATCCACCTGCAGAAAATCATCATACGTAACACCTTGTATATTTCTGGTAATTTTCCAAGCTTCAAATTCCGTCTGCAGTTGAATTTCTCCCTCATTTCTTTCGTTGCTTTCCCCCATGGCACTTCTGGTTTTTAAAAGACAAAGTGTTATCTGGGAGACATTTAAAAAATAGGACCGTCTCATCTGCATTAAATACGTCCCTTGCTTGATAACCCCCCAATAAATGAGGTAAAAAATCACGTTTCCATTTAGTACAGTCCTCGTCACTCTCACATCATTACTCTCTCCACAAGCCTTTTTATGACATATGCCGTTCCTTTAAAAAAAAACTTTTAATCTGAAGGTACAGATTTTTGTTACATAAATGTGTGTACATACCTACGTTTCCAATTATCCAGCCAACCCGTGCTGGCCTTAAAATTTGGAAGTCCCAGTTTTTGACTAATATCCAACGCTTTTTCTTTAATTAACCCTCCAGATATAGGTAAGTTCTGCCTCCTTGTCAATTTAAACCATTCTAATACGGCTTTGTCCACATTTTCGTATGTTGGTTTTTTAAGCTCTTGGAATTTACACTTACAGCACCATTTTCGATTGCAGTGACAATACTTTCTTTATTTTTTAAAATGGTAGACACTGTACTTGCCGGAACACGATACTTCACAGCCACATCTTTCTTTTTCGACCCACTTTCCACATCTTTTATAAGTTTAAATTTTTCTTCAAGAGATAATGTTTTTAACGTAAGCTTTACCGACATATCAACGTTAACAAATGTAATGAACTTTCTCTAAACAACTAACAATATCTACACACTCCACTGTTTATACGAATCTTCAACTCTGTGTTTTGTTTTGTCTTCCTCTTATTTTTTTTCAATAATTCAAAAAATTGTAGCAACCTGGAAGAAATTTGAAAATTTTTACTCACACATACGAAAATTACGATTTTCTACACGGTTTGTATAAGGAACATTCAAGCTCAGTGCCCCCGAAAGCGATGCATTATAAAACGAACTTGTTAAAACACGCAGAATTAGGGAATTCCCCTTCAGAATTTGGGATTTCCCCCTTTAGAATTCGACTTATCGAAGGTGACGCCAAATAATCTCTTCGAGTTATCAAGACATTCGAGTTATAGAAGTTCGAGTTATCAAATACAAATTACATGAAAATTTTAGTGTTGGCGCTATTGCCAACCAATTTTATTCGAGTTAATAAATATTCGATTCGTAACGATGATTGTTTCAAAAACGTAATAAAATTTGCAAATCTAGTACAAAAAACGAAATTTTATACAAGTTTATGTTTCATTTATCTCTTTTATTTGCTCAGATGTTTTTTGGCATTTTCACAAATTGCGATCTCTAATGCATTTGCAACCATCTCACATAGCGTAGATTGACTAAATCCGTTAATATGCGCATTTCGCATCTAAAACGTGTATAATGGAATGTTTTAAGAGTTATATTTTAGTGAGATAGTAGATTATAATATAATTTACTTCATTTCGACCTTAATATCTTATAGCAGCCATCACTTGGAGATCAGCATGTTGGGATTAAAAAATCGATGCTTTTGACGAAAATATTTGTCTTGAAATTCGATTGGGTTAATTCTCGGTTTGTACATCTGTATGATCTCGTACCTGTTGGTCTGTTTATATTTATCACATTCACTACATTTAAATTATTTACAAAAGAAATGTAGCTTCAGTCCATTTTTATTAGTTTAGTTTTAAATAGTTTTAAAAAAAATTTCAATAGAAATTCTCCGATCTGTCAAAATTAATTTTAAAATGGTTCTAAACAACCTCAAAAATTAAGTGACCTCTAAGCAACGTTGCTTAAATGTGAAAATCGATTATAAATACCGATTTCGCATCTAAGTGATACTTAGAGGTGATTTAAAGTTAAACAACCTCTAAAATACCTTTATTAATTCGGCTGATATATTTTATATAAATACATATTTTCAATATCAGTTTCCCGATAAAAAAAGAAATTGTTGACGCTGGCAGCACTTGCAACCAAACGCCGCCATTTCCATCGAATAATACCAGCAGTTGTGAATTCTTGTAAATTTTTTCAATGTTGTCGACCCTACCGCAACGCACATTAGCGCAAATTTCTATTCGTATACGAAGAAATACAATACATCCCTCACCATCCGACATAAAACACCCTTCGCAAGAGCGAGATCACCGCACATGAATCGACTAAATTATTCATCCGGTCTCGCTTTGTCGTCGCGAGCCAATGCTGAAAACTGCTGAAAAGAAAAATTCTTTTTTCTCATAATGTTCGGAATTCAGAGTTAGCGAAGAGAGAAAAACACGAAACAAAAATCGAATAAAAAACTAATAAAACTCGATAATTTTTACTCATTTGTGATTCAATTAGTTTTACTAAATAATTCTGTGCCTAAATTAAGTGTTCTTTAGTGGAATTTTTTTTACCCAAAGCTACAAAAAAGTGATCCCAACAAAAAAGGCTGACAAAAATATAGGGAAAAAAACGCGACTTGTGACACAAAAAAAATGTATCCAGTCGGACAACGTAAGTGGCTGTATATTTTTTCTCATCAATTCCAACTGGTTTCTAATAGATATTCTGTGCGCTATCGGGGTTTTGTGAAATTTAATAGGGATTAAATTCTAACGTTAATGAGTAATTTTTTGACACATAAGTTGCATGGAATCAACATAAGTGGAAATTCTATCCATAATCTTAGAACGCAATGAACCTTGAGACTCCGCTGAGCAGTACCAGCACCAGCGGTAGGCAGACTTACTCAAAAGAAAATCCATGCGAGAGAGATTTTGTTGTTTCACTCACTCTTGTGGCAAGGCGGGTTGCTCTATTTTGTGTCGTTGTTGCTGTCTTTCATTTAGGAGTGTGTTTTAATGGAGATTTGTTTTAAATTTTTTTTTTGTGGCGCATCTGCTAAGGTGCACTGCACCTCTTGTTAGACACCACCAGCGGCAGCAATAGTAGAGACGTGAAGGCAGCCAGACAGGTTTTAAATGGGTCTTTTGTTAGAGGGTGCATTAGAGAACTAGCAAGCAACAGCAGCAGCGCGCATTTTGTTTGCTTCAAAAACTGAGTTCTAATCCCCACATCACAAAGTGGTTGTTGGTTATTGGCTGTTTAATGTGTGTTGCGTTCAAATGGTGGCAACACGTCTGGAATGTGTTTCACATGTAACCTAACCACTTTTTGTGTGTTCAGGGTAGAAGCCTCATAGACGATGGCGGAATCTAGGTCAATGACCGTAACTTAATTTTAAATGTCGCATTTAGCGTGTTATTGCGCAAAGCATTCAACTTCGAGGGTAAAAAGATTGGTCAAAGCATCATTTTGATGTTCTTTAGAAAATCGAACTTCTTCTAATCAGCGCAGCGACAGCGATTACACGTTTCTTTGTTTATTTAATGGGGGAGGGCTCGGGTACTCATACCCACATGGAATGTGTTTTGGGTGGGGATTTTTGTTGATTTTGTGTCCTCAATATGCAATAACAAAAAATGCTAGCAATCTGATTTTTTTGTTCTTATTTTGCTTTTGGGTTATGCATATGCTAATTTTTAGCGTTAACCCAGTGAAGGAATTGCTGGAAAAGCGACTTTTGGAATTTCATATAGAAAAGAAGTGAACCCAATATACGCTTATTTTTTTTTAGCAAGTTGTTTGTAAGGCTAGGTATGCCTTTTAGGGATGGATTTGAATGGATTAAGCGCAGGGTATGTGACAATACCTAAGTTATTTTCAATGTCTCACCTGTGGAAAAAGTCTGCCAAACTTGTCAAATAATCACTATGTAGTATGTATGTACCATGTTGTACCAGTTGTCATATTTTTTATAGATTAACTACTCAACAGGTTGTAGTTTGTTAACAATCTCGCTGCTTGATGAAGTCGAAGTTATTTCTTTTATCTCATGTAATAATACTTAAAACGATATTGTGTTTTGGGTTACATAGTGCTTTGAGTTCTGCACGGAAGCGAAAAGAGCTTCGGAGACCGATTTCTTAACTTGGATTATAGCTGTCATCTCTGCTTGCAATAGACGACCAGAGTTTGTAATCATAGGGACTTCCCGTATCTAAAAATTCAATATAAGTGAGCTTCGTATGAGTCGCTTTAACAGAAAACTAAATTTGCTATATCCTCGGAATTAGTGATATCATCCTTGTTCTTGGTTTCTCTCAATACTGATCCATGCAACCTCATAACAATGACTGTAATTGTTGCATCTTTCACATTCTAGCAATCGCCCTAGTGACACAATAACGTACGTCAATATTTGATAATTTTCGAGTTTTTTGTGATTTTGTAATTTTTTTTAACATTTTTCATTTTTATGAGTTTTATGATTACTTTTTTGAAGTGCTAGGTAAATTCTAATCTATTTTACTCAGAGGTACAATTTTTTTGCCACAATAAAGAAATTCTATATTTTAAGTAAGTTTTCATACCCAGCCGAAACTCGTAAAAACATTTAGTTACGTTGTTGTGTCACTAGGGCGACGATTTTATACTGCTAAAACTACAAGCCCAGGTTTATATACACTTTACGATATCCAGTTTGTAAATGAGTATATATGAATAACTTTTTGCACTCGTTAATGCCGAGTATTGTCATATTTCTTTTTTTTTTCGAAACAGTTGCATTTGCTGATATAATAGCAAACAATATATAAAATCCTCTATTTAAAGAGTTACAGCCAAAAGGATATAGGGTTAATGCTCTTGTACTGTAAAGGCTAACTAGTCGGTATTATAAAGCCAATCATATTAGTGAAACGTAGCTAAATGCACATCTCCTGCGCGTCCAATTCTATCACGATATTTGTATAACTGTCGTTATTTGTGTTATAAAAAATATGTGAACTCATAATTTTTCATATGTATACTTTCAGTGGCTTGGTGCACTTTTTGGAGCAACTTCTGTCAGATTAGACTTTCTCCTTTCCATCATACGAGAACGTAGACGATTCTTTAAACCAATTTTTCAAATCCTTCGTTGTGGAGAGATTTTCTTTCAAAATCACTGTATTAGGGTCCAGTTTTAACTATCATTGAAAAGCCTCAGTGAAAATTGAAAAATTCCGTTCCATTTCGGTGGAATGGCAAACATTACTTCATGAAAATAAATCTTGATCTTGATCGTGATTTTCTGTGAAAAGTTTAACTTTAAGCTTTGTTTTGACACTAACTCGCCAATGAGGGTTTGCAATGAGAGCGCTGAAATAATATTTTGTCCAATCATATATAAGAACAAGCTAAGAATGTCCTTTCAATAGTCCACGAGAAAATGAGCTAGCAAGAAAACGAGCCTACGAAAGAAATTACAAGCAGATCCACATATAAAGATTCAAATGTATACGTGTATGCACAGTTATAACACCAAATGTTAACGTTTTGTAACATGTTGGTATCTTATCTATTTGCATTGCCTTATCTCAATTGGACAACGTAGCTAAATGTTTCAAATCAATTAGGATTTTCAATTACTTTAGGGACTTTCCCTTGATGTTTTTTGTTAAATATGCAATGAGGAAAAAGTTAAACTCATGGTGACATTGAATTTGGATGTTACTTAAAATTTTAGTAATTTGATATCAATGAGATTTTTGTTCAGTCTACTGATAAGATGTTTGCTAAACTAAGTAATCAAGAGTTTATTAGTTATATCTTTCGTTACAATAAAATACATTTTGAACCGTATAAAGACTGTATGTTCATTTAATTTATCGATTACCACTTTTTTTTATATAAAGATAACGTTTAACAGTGATTCCATCCATTACTAATCAGAATATTTCATATTTTTAATATGATTCTCCTTGTTTACATTTGTATGAGGCAAACGTCACCAATTCAATTAAAATAGACTTACCCTGCAAATTGATAAATCTCGGTGATGCCCGAAATCGTTCGCAAATTGTTGGTAAACAAATATTAGGTTTATAAGGCTTGGCTATGAATTTTTTGCTGAAAGATGAACGCGCTAACTGTTTATCCTACCTTGGGATAGCCATTATATAAATGATAGTACACAGTGTTTGCATTACCTATTAAAGCATGACCCGTTGAACGATTCTTTTAACATTTTTTTTATAAAGATAAAGTTCTTGGCGCAAATTTATAGTCAATCGATGTTTAAGGGTTAAACTCCACACTAGTTAATATTTACTTTAAATTAAAAGCTAGCTTCAACTTAAAAGCCAGTTTCAACTTAAAAGCTAGCTTTAACTTATTTTCAGCAATAGACACTTTAACGTGGAGCTAGTTAGTGTCGTACCTCTAAGAACTCTAAGTCAAACATACCTAAAAACTGACAGTTCTGACAATCAAACAAACCGAATTTTTGCGAACACTCTAAAACACACCTAAAAGTGACAGTGAAAAATATTTCAGCTGTTTGTGCAGAGTGATAACGCTAAAGTACACTTTTTGACGACTTTATTTATCAAATCGTGTTACTACGTGAAAAAAATAATTTTAAAGTCTACCTTAAGCGACTATATATTTGCGCCATTTTATTTGTGTAAATGTTCGACCTCGAGATTTTGACTGATTCTATAGAACATCATCATGATAGATGAACAAAAAAAATCTTCGTATGCACATCATATTCTCTCTCTATCTTGGCAACCCGTACAAGTCAGGAAAGAGTAATATCACTTGATAGTTGAATAAATGGATTTGTGCATGCGGCCCCGAGAGGCCAGTATGAAAACTTAAACTAAACTAAACATATCTTTTTTACTAATGTTTACATTAAACCATTCCCAAACAAAAATCCCATATGCAGTAAAAAAAAACAATAAGAATCATTTTTGTACCGGAACAGGCCTAACACTGGTATGGGTAAAATAACATTTTCACACACTTTTTTTACATTAATCAGCAACACATTTATATAAAATAATAAAATATTATTTTAGTTGCCTAACTAAAACAATACTACCGCATAAATTTATCTTTAAAAAACCTGGTGGAACCTTAGTTGGTTTAAAAACTTAATTTTATATATTTTGTTTTTATTTTGTTCACAACAATAACCGATTGGCTTTGGACTTGTTGTTGTATATATGATTTTATTTTGTTTTTTTAATTTTTATAGAATCACAATGGACTTCTTCGCCCCCGCGGCCACAGAGCCCATCCACTCAGGCGCAGACTAGCTTCGATACACTTACATGTAAAATATAAAAACAAAATTAAATTCCAAATTATTTTTAATATTTTTTTAATTTTATTTTTCATAACATTGTTTTTTTTTTAGTTAATTTGTACATTTGGTTACTACTACTAATTGGCTTGGCTTTATTTGATTGAATTAATTTATAAAAACATTGGCTTTGTTTTGTAGTAGTAAAACAAACAAAAAAACATTTTGTATTAGATTTGGATCATGTATAAATTTATGGTGTCTGGTGATGTATCTTTAGAGTGTGTTTGTTTTATTTGTAGTGTTTTTTTATATTTTTATTGAAGAACGTTTAATATATATCTAGCACCAAAAAATTCGAAATCCATAAACTTTTTAGTCAATAATGGCATTGACAAATTTTTATGATACTTTAAGTACTTTAGGAAAAGTTTTCAAAGTTACCAAATTGTTAGATATACTTCAATATTTTAATAATAAAAAAAACATCGGTGGTTAGTGAGTGAATTTCATAAATCGTGAGACCGATGCAATGTAAAATGGTTTAATATTAAGGAACATTTTATTACCACATTGAACATAATAATAAAATGTTTTAGTTGTTGTTTTGTGGGATCCAGGAGTTTTTGGGTCTACATTTGTTGTTAGTAATGTCCTTTTTACATGGTTGTTAGAATTTCCCTTGCAATATTAACTGAGTACTTATTTACACGACACCGAATTGCGGTGTAGGTCTTATCTTTCATTATGAAGTCTCAAATGATTAGTTTTCCCATTGTATCTTTAGCTTTAGAAAACCTACTTTTACGCAATTCATATTCACTTTTGATCGTAGATTCTAAATATTAAAACATTTCTCACTAGGGAAAGATAAAAGTATATATATCTGCCATTAACGAAACCGGTTTTAAACCCTAGCTTCTCCAATAAGTTATGTGTGCCATGTTAAAATTAAACCCCGATTTCGAACTGCCCATTTTTGAAGCTTCTCGTGATAGCTTTATACTATTGGATTTTTCAGACTGAACCAGGAACACTTAGTAGCCGAACGCAATTTTTTGTATTTCAATTCAGTGCGAATATTTTTATCCGAATTGATCTAAAAATTTCCGTCATAATTCTGAAAAAAAAAAAATAATAATAATAAAGAGACAATCTACCTTTTTTTTTAAACATCGGATATCATGATATGTATTTTTCGGATGTAAATATAAAAAAAAGAGGTTTTTTCTTCAGACCCAATGTTTTCATACGCTTATTCCTTATTTTTATTTCTCTTGTACCCTTAACGATTGCGTATATATCAACTTGATGGAAAGCTAGTTACCACTCGTTCGCCTTGCCTTACCAACTTGATGGGTTTAATATCGGATAGTTCGTCATAGAAAATCAATATAGAAAAGCAATGGTTGGGGAAACTGTAATCTTAAAAGTCCCTAATAGAACTATCGCCATATTTGTAGGATTTTTTCTTCAATTGCAATCAGCTGTCCGTGAGGATTGACAACAAACAAAGCGCTCCGCTGCTTGAATCGAAGCGAGTTATCATAGCTTATGGTTCATCGCTCATGCTTATTTATGTATGGTCGTCCTCAGCTTGCCATACACTTCCACATAATTGGCAGTAGACATTATATGGAATAAACGAGTTCTATTAAACATAGAACAGACAACAACTTTTCATATACTCTCACTTGCTTGTATACATCAGTGTGATCAGCTTAGTTTTAGTTTAAGAAGAAACTACAAAAAGTCCCTATTTCACATGTACATGTGACAAATAAAATTAGAAATGGGCACCTTTTGTAGTTTCTTCTTAAACTTCGAGTTATTCTTTATCAATGATTTGATTTTGCAAAATGTTAAGGCTTGATTTCACCTGCTACTGCCATATTAATTGAGTTATGATAAGCATTAATGTATCATTACAATCCCTCACTTGTGGACCCGCATGACTTCAGTTCCCTAAAGTTCGGCTTGTGAGGATTAGCCTTGTTGTTATACTTTTAAATTTTACTATACCTAATCTAGTTTAGTTACATATTCAATAAGCCGATACTCAATTCAGAAAGCAGCTGTTATCTGCAGCGTAGTATAGTGACATAGTGGTAAGCAGGGTAGACAACTAAGAGCGGTTCAAATTCCGAGAGTCAATGCTTGAAGTGTTTTAAGTGCCCCAAAACAGTTATACGGAGCTTTATAGATTTGCGGCTTCAAATCGGCGCAACACACTAATTAAAATAGAAACATGGTTTGAGACGCTATATGGTCCGTTTCTAATTTATTGAAGCGTGTATTTCTCTAACTTTGAGGTATTATGCTTGCTTGAATAAATGAAACAAATTTCGTAATGCATGCTCCCAATTTTTTTATTTCAATCTTTCGCAAACAAAAAAATCCTACAACATGCAAGTTGGCTGAACATTTCAAAATTGTAAGTGCGGTAATGTAAAACTGTTGGTTATATAGTTATTGTATTTTGTTATTTGTTTGTGCGTATCTAATGAGAAAAGATGTAAACTTCTGAACTTTCTCATGTTGTTACTCTCCTGTCACGCGCATTTGTTTTGTTTTTCTTTCTTTATTTTGTGAATTTTTTTGTTGTTTGTTTTCCTTCTCTCTATTCTACTAGAGGACTACTATTGGGAAAATAAAATTATTTATTTTTACACACAGCACCACCAGCACCAGGTTCATCAGTGAATCCAACTTCAGTGACCAGCCCAAGTGCCCAAAATGTACCAGGTGCTGCAGCTGGAGCAGTGGCATCAGCCCTGGGTGCCAGTGTTACCACCACAACGCCAACGCAACCAGAACTGCCAGTATTTACATGTCCACGTCGTCCTAATTTGGGTCGTGAAGGACGGCCCATTGTGTTGCGGGCGAATCATTTTCAGGTGACAATGCCTCGTGGATACGTCCACCACTACGATATCAATATACAACCGGACAAGTGTCCACGTAAAGTTAACCGAGAGATCATAGAGACTATGGTACATGCGTATAGTAAGATATTTGGTGTGTTGAAGCCGGTATTCGATGGGCGTAACAATTTATACACACGTGACCCCTTGCCTATTGGCAATGATCGTTTGGAATTGGAGGTAACTCTACCGGGAGAGGGCAAGGACAGAATATTCCGCGTGACAATCAAGTGGATGGCACAGGTTTCGTTGTTTAACTTGGAAGAGGCTTTGGAAGGTCGGACTCGTCAGATTCCATATGATGCGATTTTAGCATTGGACGTTGTAATGCGACATCTGCCGAGTATGACTTATACGCCGGTGGGTAGGAGTTTCTTTAGTTCCCCCGATGGGTACTATCATCCGTTGGGCGGAGGTAGAGAAGTTTGGTTTGGTTTCCATCAAAGTGTGCGTCCGTCGCAGTGGAAGATGATGTTGAATATTGATGGTAAGAGCTTTCTCTATCAGGTGAGATCAATTTCTAATTTATTATCTCTTGATTTTAGTATCTGCAACGGCATTCTACAAAGCTCAACCAGTGATTGATTTCATGTGCGAAGTGCTTGACATTAGGGATATTAATGAACAACGTAAGCCACTAACCGATTCGCAGCGAGTTAAGTTTACTAAGGAAATCAAAGGGCTCAAGATAGAAATTACCCATTGTGGACAAATGAGGCGCAAATATCGCGTTTGCAATGTCACCCGCAGACCAGCTCAAATGCAATCGTAAGTCAATGGCCTATTCCTATTCAAATCTGGTATCTAATTGCTTCTCTATTTTGCAGTTTTCCTCTTCAGCTAGAAAATGGCCAAACTGTGGAATGTACTGTTGCCAAATATTTCCTCGATAAGTACCGCATGAAATTGCGCTACCCACATTTACCATGTTTGCAAGTCGGACAAGAACACAAACATACCTATCTCCCTCTGGAGGTGTGCAACATAGTTGCCGGGCAGCGGTGCATCAAGAAACTTACAGATATGCAGACATCCACAATGATCAAGGCCACCGCACGTTCGGCACCAGATCGTGAACGAGAGATTAATAATCTGGTGAAGCGGGCTGACTTTAATAACGACTCGTATGTGCAAGAGTTTGGGTTGACCATATCGAATTCCATGATGGAAGTGCGCGGTCGTGTTCTTCCGCCGCCAAAGCTTCAGTATGGTGGCCGTGTTTCGAGTATGAGTGGCCAAGTAAGTATTTTGCATACAATGAATTAGTACTTCTAACACATCCGTCGCAGCAATTATTTCCTCCGCAGAATAAGGTGAGCTTAGCCTCACCCAATCAGGGCGTTTGGGATATGCGTGGCAAACAGTTTTTCACTGGGGTGGAAATTCGTGTGTGGGCGATTGCATGCTTTGCTCCGCAGAGGACAGTGCGAGAGGATGCTTTGCGTAACTTTACTCAGCAGCTACAAAAAATCTCGAATGATGCTGGTATGCCAATTATCGGACAGCCTTGCTTCTGCAAGTATGCCACAGGCCCTGACCAGGTCGAGCCAATGTTCAAATACTTGAAGAATTCATTCAATGCCCTACAATTAGTTGTAGTCGTCTTGCCGGGAAAGACACCTGTCTATGGTATGCTCTTCAGATGAGTTTCGTTGTTACTATAACTGATGTACATATTTATCCCACAGCTGAAGTGAAACGCGTAGGCGACACAGTGCTTGGAATGGCAACACAATGCGTTCAAGCAAAGAATGTGAACAAAACATCGCCTCAGACACTGTCCAATTTGTGTCTTAAGATCAATGTTAAGCTCGGTGGCATCAATTCCATTCTAGTCCCATCGATACGGCCGAAGGTATTCAATGAGCCCGTAATTTTCTTGGGCGCCGACGTAACACACCCACCAGCCGGTGACAATAAGAAGCCGTCTATAGCAGCAGTCGTCGGATCTATGGACGCACATCCGTCACGTTATGCGGCCACAGTGCGAGTGCAACAACATCGTCAGGAGATTATCCAGGAGTTGAGTAGTATGGTGCGTGAGCTTTTGATAATGTTTTACAAGTCTACCGGCGGGTATAAGCCTCATCGTATCATTCTCTATCGTGATGGTGTATCTGAAGGACAGTTTCCACACGTCTTGCAACATGAGTTGACTGCAATTCGTGAGGCTTGTATAAAGTTGGAAGCGGAATATAGGCCGGGTATTACGTTTATCGTAGTCCAAAAAAGACATCATACGAGACTGTTCTGCGCTGAAAAGAAGGAACAGAGTGGAAAGTCTGGAAATATCCCAGCAGGTACGACGGTGGACGTTGGTATTACACATCCGACAGAATTTGATTTCTACCTCTGCAGCCATCAGGGAATACAGGTGAGTTTTTTGCTTAAAGTTGATATATTAAAGAAGCGACTGGTTTATACTACTTATATTGGTATTTAATCCAGAGTGCGTTCTTGCGTCATTGAACATCATACAAAAATTGATTCTATTAATTTGTTTAGGGAACAAGTCGACCCTCGCACTATCATGTTCTTTGGGATGACAACCACTTCGATTCAGACGAGCTGCAGTGTCTGACATATCAGCTATGCCACACGTATGTACGATGCACGCGTTCCGTATCAATTCCAGCGCCAGCGTACTATGCTCACTTGGTTGCGTTTAGAGCAAGGTAAGAACAAATTATTTGTGATTTTAAAAATATTATACATATACCAATGGATTTCGAGTCCACTGGTTTAACTTTTTTATGGTAACGTTCGTTTTCGTGACAGTGCACCTGCCCAATTCGGATATAATTTTTGTAAATCTACGTCGAAGTGATCTGGTGCAAATCTCGAAAGAGACGATGCTCGTGGCCAAAGTAATGTGAGGCTTTAACCCACTAAAACCACCACCCTTTTTGTATTTGTATTGCAATCTAGTAGCAATGTTTTTATCACGAGTAATGAATGTTTGGCAGGTAACTTTCCTTCGAGAGTTCCTGCTTTTTCGAAATTCATAGCGCGGTTTGTTATTATCGGGCAGAATCTAAGGGCTTAGTTCTTTAAAGACGCCGCAATAAATTTGTTTCGTCAAGAATTGAGAGGACAGTTGTGGTAAGGTGTGCCAATAAACGTTTTTTCATGTTTGCGTGCAAAATGTTTCGTTTCATCTTTAACCGCGGGAATACCCAGAATACCACGGCGCATTGACGAATGAATGGTCCAATCCATAAAACGGAATTGTTTGTCCGTTTACACGAAAAATCTACACGAATGGATTTGTTTTATTTAGTTAAGTGCAATCCGCCAGGATTTAGTCCATTCATTAACCTCGTTAAGAGCGTTTTGTAAATTCATATTTGTTTCCTCTATTGTTGTACCAACTGCTAGTATATCTGTATCGTCTGCAAATATGGCAACTATTGTATCGTTTGTTTGTGGGATATCACGTGTAAATAGGAGGTACAAGTGTGGTCGAAAAACGCTTCCTTTGGGTACTCCTGCTAATATTTCTTTGAACTCCGAATATTCGTTTCCAAGTTTCCCGTTTCCAAGTTGGGGTGTAAGCGACCGAGTAATATAATTTCAAAAACTTTTGAAGTGAAATAGGTCTGTAAGCTAATGCTATCCGAGGTAACATTTTTAGAAGTTCTCCTGTAATTAGGTCATAACCTGGAGCTTTTTTAGGCTTTAGTTTCTGTATTTCCCGTTTAAGCTCGGCAATACTTGCATATATAACTATATTATTATCGGTTGTAGTCTCGGATAAATTAATGTTTTCTGGACCAAACGTCTTTTTTGGCCGTTTTATGACTTTGATTGCTTTCCTTTCCAACGGTTGGGCTTTGCAGACAAGTTTCTACTGCATGGTTTTTAAATTTTGTAATCGAATTTGATAGCATGTTAGTCAACCGATTGAGATGTGTTTTATCTTGCGGGCACGAGTTTGGTGCATTCTTTTTCGATCTTTTCTTTTTTGTCTTACCAAATCTTTTATTTCCCATGGGTACTTGATATTACAACAGCTCTCTATTTTGCGTTGTTGAGGAGTATTATTCCATGCTCCTCTTTGAACGGTATCGATAAAGGATTCAACCGCGACTTCAAGTTCCAATTGGGATTTAAGCGATACACCCAGTCGAATATTATTTTCAATATCGTTTTTGAAGTCGGTTTTCCCATGTTTTGTTGTTCTGTTGCACATATGATTAGTTCATATTTTGTTTCGATTTTAAATAATTGCGGTTGATATCTAAACACACGGCTGTTTGACAGTTCAAAAGCAATGCATACACTGTCTAACTTATTATAGGTGTCGTTTGTCCTGTACTCAGTCCTACACAGAACAGTCTGCATCCCGTTGTAAACGTAGCCATTGACACATTAAATTCAATATTAACAGCATAAATTGTAAATTAGAATAATTTCTACACTTTTTCTAAGGCATAACATATTAGTGTATACTGGTTCCCTGAATTAAATGAATGAACAATATCTAGTATATATAATTATTTAAATTCGTTTAGTATATTGCTCACGAATCCTTTTGGTGAATACTTGTACTGTGCAAAATACAAAAAAAAGCAGAAAGAATGCGATGTGCTTTGAAAAAAAGTGATATTTTAAATTTTTATTTTGGCGACGATTTGAGTAAGCACTTTATTACTAAAATGTGTTTTTGCCTGAAGAAACAGCTGCTGTAATTTAATAACTCTGTTTGAACAACAAATTTCTTAGTGTTATATGCCATTATCGTCATAATTCGTACTGTCTATTATACTTACGAAATGGCCTAGTATAATTTGAAACAACATTATAACAAACATTCTCTGTTTACAGATACCATTTGGTTGAAAAAGAACACGACTCTGGCGAGGGATCACATCAAAGTGGCTGCTCTGAAGACCGTACGCCGGGCGCAATGGCGAGAGCGATTACCGTACATGCAGATACAAAGAAAGTCATGTATTTCGCTTAAGATTATCGCATTAATCATCCACACACGACGATGTTAGACCACAAATCGAGTATAATGCTCATCCAAACGCAGTTAAGAAAGGGATGCCTTAAAAACTGGTTTAATTTTGTATGTACCAAATTCTTATTAGTTTTAAGTCAATAGCTCTGTCTACAGAGGAATCAACGAGATATAGTTTGGCACAATCAAAACATTTCTACAACAAAAAAAAAAGAAACGCAATACAGAGCTTGACAATTGAACTCCATACGGCAAAGTAGTAATTACCCATCATATATAGCTTTAAGTCGCTTGAAAAAATTTTTTTTTCTTTATAATTTTTTATTTTAATATTATTTTTATTATTTTAAATGAAACAGCGGCTAAAAATGAAACAAAAAAAAACATTATGTTTAAACTATCACGATTTCTTAGTTTGTACCTGGCATCTTTTATATTTTTTCTCTAACCAAAGCAACAAACCCTGTTACAGCTAAAACAACAACAAAAAATATAAAGTGCCACATTCTTTTTATTTTGTATAATCAAACTATGCAAAATTTTTATGTTTTGTAAAACAATAAGTATCCAGCATTTACTTAGTAGAAAAGGGAAATAGTATGTTTTTTACCAAAAAAAAAAACAAAAAAACAGCGGCTTATCGGACATATAAAAGTACACGCCTTAATATGAGACACATTTAGTAAAGGATAGGGGAATAATTAAAAAAATAAAGACATTGTGACATTTTAATAAAATCGTGTGTAAAAAAAACAGCGATTTTTTTCGGGGATAAAGAATATCTATAATTTATGTTATATCGTCTTTATTTCAATGCAAGGGATTTACACAAATTAAGCAGATAATATAAAAGAAAACTATTTATATATTGTAATAAATTATCTATATATATCTTATTGAGGCACATGCTATTATAGTTATTTTATTATTATAATTTTTTATAGTCTTTAAGTTGTTTTGCAAATTTGCATATTTTTTTTATTTGTATAGTGAATAAACTTATGATTTGGCAATAATTTTCCAAAAAAAATAGTAAACAAAGAAATCCAATACAATATTGTGAATAAACAGCAATTGTGGTAATCTCCATTTAAATTATGTGTCAAATAAGAGACGCGACAATAATAGTTTACACATTGGACAAAGTGGGAGAAGTTCTTTGGCTCATGTAGGTTTTTTTTTATTTTCTTTTTACTAACAAAATGTTCTTTTGTTCGATGGTCCAAATAATTCAGTTATGTGTATTTAATGACAGGCATAACGATATTTACCCAATTCTATATATTCCCAGGGAAAATATTTTCCCGAATTCCGAATTAACCGGTAGAACATTTTTTCCTTTATATGCGGGTAAGCGAGTTCTAAATGTTCGGACAGCTGTATCCAACTATTGCGCATATTGAAGATGGAATAATAAATCGACATCGCTTCTTTTAAAAATTCCATTTCGATGAGTTCACCTCCATGAAGAAATTTCACTGACAAGAATGAAAATTTGTTGCTATTTGCTTTTTCAGATAGATGTAACTTTTCGATTATATTATAATTCTGCTTAATGGGCTAAAATTCAGTAAATGTTCAACCCAAAACAATAAATAATTAAAGCTGCGAATGCCTTAAGGAAGAAACTCGAATCAAATTGTATTTTACCATTTTAGACTTTTAAAATGCGAACTTTTTTCCCGGTGTACTTTTCTTAATATTTGCAGTCAGTTTTATATAAGGAAAAGCGAAAAAAATTCCTAGGAATTTTCAATTTATCTTAAAGAAAAGGGATATGGAAGTTTTCATTTAGAATTGGGCTGATTTACTCAGTATAGTTTTAAATGTGGCATCTTCTCTGCAAGATTTCAGTTGCAAAATCAATATTACAAATATAGTTAATTAGTTACAAACGAAATCGCACACAATAAAACTCATCATCAATATGACTAGCATACTTTAAAAACGAAGGTTATGGGTTAGTTGTGTGTTTTTGCAAACCCGTAAAGATTTCAAATAAATCTTTGAGAACATGAAAGAAGTAATTAAAGTAAACATTTTTTTTATTTTGTTTAGAATTCATAAAATAAAAATGTTTTCAGCCCTTGAGCGCTCAACAGGTGCGAACCAAACAGATGAAATCAATTTATAGGCAATGGCAATAGATAAACTTTAGTGTTTTCTTGTATTGGTAGGAAAAAAAATGCTTGCACTATTATCTTCTACTACTGTACAAAGCGCAACGCACATCGGTAGTCTACGTTTCATTGGGGGCTACATTTTTCAATGTGGATTGTGTTGGTTTTGTGTTATCCAGATGTTTTTAGGCCTGCTTCTCATCCGTGAGGGTATTTGAACAATGATCGATAATGGGCTTATGTTATCCTACTTTGTATACCGTAGTTAATATACTAAAATAACACTTTAAATTCCGTCAAATGTATTTCAAGCAGTGTATAGGTTATTTTATTACGACGCCAGGAAATATTTACGAGAAACGTTTTTGAAGTGAATCTTTTTTTAAAAAGTATAATTTGGATTCTATGAAACGAAAAAGAGATAAAAAAATATCGAATATCGATTTTCGTCTGATCACCGAAATCAAGCATCGTCGGGCGCGGTTAGTACTTAGATTGAACGCTTGAGAACACCGCGTGTTTTTGGTTTATTTGCTGAAAATTAGCTTTCGCACACGAGATGAGTTCACTGCCATAATAAAACCAGCTTTGTTGGCGAGGGGACTGAGGTGTGACCTAACACTTGTTTGTTAATACCCTATCCCATGGGAGCATATTAGTTTTGGTATTAGGTTTGTATCATAGTGAAATAAATTCGCTAAATATACCCCAAAGTATATGGATCGACTCAGCATCGTTAGCTGAGTCGATCTAGCCATGTCTGTCTGTCCTTCCGTCCGTCTGTGTGTCACAGATTTTTGAGCCTTAAATTTTGAGCTAGAGCTTTGAAATTTGGTATATAGACTCTCTATCCGACGAATTAGAACAAGTGTAAACATTTTTAAAATCCGCTCACTACCACGCCCCTTTTAAAAAAAACGTAGTTGTACGCCAAACCATTCGAGATTTTTAAAAAATGTCTGAACAAGATATCTAGACAATTTAAATATCTATATTTTGCCTATACAAAGTTTTTTGAAACGAACACTTTTTGGGGGCGTTTTTAGTAATAAAACGTTTTTCGGTAAAATTTTAAATATTTCGAAAAAAATGTTGATGTAAAATCATTGGTAATGATAATATAAACGCCCACTTTTTGGAAGCGTTTTCATACAAAAACCATTTGTACACACTACTTCATAGCTTAACCAGGCGAAAATCATTGTTTATTGTCGAACCATGAAAGATTTTGATAAACTGACTGAACAATATGTTATGACAATGACATTTTCTATATTTCATCGCCATAAAGCCGACATTTTGGGAATACTTATTTTAAGTATGGGATGGCATAGGGTACTAAACGGTCCATACAGCGGATTGTAGCATTCCCATAAGTTTTTTTTTTGTTTTTTTTTTATCATTGAAATTATATTCTTAAATCCACCGATACAATAAAAGAATATGCTTTGAATTCACGTTTTTTGTAGGATTTATATTACGACAAGTCTTCCCAGAAATGTGATTTTAGGCATAAATGTCATTACTTGAATGTTATGAATCGATTTGCCTGGTATGCAGCATGAGTCCTACAAAAAATTGCATATATATCTTGTAAAAAGCCCAAATGGCAAATAGTTTTTTTTTTGTTTAATTTCCATTTTTGAAACAAGAAAATAATTCAAAACTAGATTCAACAAATTAATGTCTTTAATTTTTCTTTGTAATTCGCGTGTTTTGAAATTATTTTCATAGAAGTTAAAACACGAAAACATTACATTCATCCTAGTTTTACCACCTATAAGTCAAAAACACCAATTCAATACAAAATTCTTACAAAAATGCCATACATACATCTGATGTCAAAACAACTTGAGAACTATTTAAGCAATCTTTATAACGAAGTATAGTATATAGAAATTAAAAAGAAAAAAAAAACAACAAAATACTTTAAGTGATACATGTACAAGTGAATAAGGTAACGATCATTTTCGGAGAACAAACAAACAACAAAACATCAAATTCTAACCACCAATTGTTGTGCATATCGCAAAACAATACGAATATTTTACTAATAATAATTTTAACAAAGAAAAAACAAAATTTAACTCTTAACAATGCATCTCACAAGGGAAATTAAATTTAAGTGATGAATATAAACCTATTTAAAATGACTGTAAAGCGAAGCGTTGTAAAAACAAAAGTCACCACTTACAAAATATCGAGGACATAATAGATAGTAGGATAAAAAATTAATTTTAAGGAATATTAAAAACAAATCCAATCAAAAATCAACAAACTCAATAAAAGAGAACCTTCTTTGTAACAAACCTTTTTAAATAATTGTACTTGTAAAGCGCAAACATTAGAATAATTTTTTTAGTCTTTAATGTACAAGAGGATCAGAATTTTAACCGTCAGTGTAAAAAAAAAACAGATAAAGCAACATATAGAGCAAATACTAGGCCCTAAGCATTTCTGTGTATGTATCGTGTAAACTATCAATTAAATTAAAAACAAACAAAAGTTGTATAAAAAATGCGTATATTTTGGAATAATTATTAACAAATAAAGTAAGTAGTCTCTCTAAAACAAACAAAAAATTAACAACTCGTTCAACGAACCCAATAACATTGCAAACAAATCTTAAACAAAAACTTATCCAATCCTATATATTACCAATACATATTCTATAAAAAAAAAAAAACAATTACCGTATTGAATATTTCATATATAAGTGTATATCTGTTATTTGAAAACTTACAAAGTGTGAAGGCAAACATTTCAGTCAAGAATTAAACGATTAAGTGAAAATTGTGATTTTCCATAGGGTTTCTTCTAAATATTTGCCAAAAAAAAAAAACGCAAAGTAACCAGCATAAATTACGATTTTTATTAATTTATATAAAAAAGAAATAAAAACAAAATAAATCTATATTTACTTACAAACAAATGGTAATTGAATAAGTTTTTGGATTGCAACTGTTTACAATTTGCTTTAAAACAACGCAATTATTTTTCTAATTATCGGGTGTCAAAAAATATGTCGTTTACATATACAATAAAATATCGAAGTAGTTGTACTTGCTACACATAACCAAAGATTATAAAGCTATACAGTTGACGCATTGAGAACAAAAAAACAGAAACTTTTGCTCACTAGCTTCATGTTACGCGATGTGCACGTGCACACATCAGAAACGAGATCCAATTATATGGCGGGCTGTGCCAGTACGGCCCGCCATAGAACAATTTTTCTTTTATGCAATGCGTCATCTGTATGGCTTCAAAATCTTTGACAAAACTAATTTCTTTTTTGAATACCGCTCGGAAACAAATGGCATTAACACCTTTCTGAGCAACAATAATTAAATTATCTTTATTTTTTTAATAACAAAGGTGTAATATTATATATTAGAACAATTCTTTATATAAAATGTGTGCTTAATTTTTTATTTGTTTAAACTTGGATCCAAATCGTTAGTCACTATTTGTAGTACCTAACCGTGGGTATTATTATGGCTTTCCACTTGAATGGAATATATCTGTTTTCATACCCGCAAGTCAAGTAAAATGATCACGAGTTTAACTCGATAAGATTTTTATAGATTTGAGATTTGGTTGAATCATCTATGTCTAAGCTCTCTGGAATGCCACTCTGGTCTTATTTGCCTTCAGGTAGATTGTTCCATTTATGCACTTTTCTTTCATCAACACTTTTATCCGATATAACATCGATGTCACGAAGAAGTGAAACTGTTTGTTCATTGGTACCTGTCCAAACGATCCCTAGGTAAGTTAATTTAACAATATACATTACGATTCACAGCGATTTTAATCTTTCGATCAGTACCCAAATCTTATACTTGCCAAATATGATAAAAGAATTGCGAAAGCCATCTAAATGTACACTACTACCGACATTGATCAAAACTACACGTCACAGGATCAATCGCCAACATAGATGAGGATTTCTTTTTCACACCAACGCCATTCACGATTTTTACAAGTTGGCTTTGAAACAAATATCAACTTCGGTTTCCAAATCAAGAAGAGCAAATAATTAATACTAACTTATTATACTAATGCTTTGCAATTCCGCGAAGCAGTTGCGTTGCAACATCCCGCCCATTAATGAAAAGTATTGGTAACAAAAAATAACCAAATTTGAACGCCCTTCAACCGAACACAGTTGTTACACAGTTTGTAAATAGAGATTGAATGGCCGTCTACAGAAAACCCTCAATTTCGTACTGCTGAAATACAATTCTTATGCTTTAAATCTTTCCCTTTCAGATAACCTAAAATTGGAAGAAATCTGTAGAAATATCAGATGCGGGATTTGAAATGTTTGCTCTCCACCTTTACCATCACTTTATCTACTTATCCGAGTAAACAGAAATAGTGTTCTATTACCTGAGATAATAGTCAAGCGTGACTTCTTGGTGTGTATATTTGTGTCGTTCCTGAAATATCGGAGGTTTTTCCACCTCCTGAAATGCGTTCATTGAGGAAAATTGGTTTTCTCTGCTATTATTTGCGTTTTTCTGTATGGTTACACCACTATAACATATGTAAGAAAAGAACGCGCATTGCATTCGTACCTCTTTATATTAGCCAATTTTTTTTGTAGTCAAATATCCATTAACAAAGTTATCTGGGGTATCAGCGGTAAATGGTATAAATTGGACAACCAGTCCTTCCTTAATTTGGGTCATAACATGGTATGTCTTTCAAAGAATAAATGATCAGCCGTATTATTTTAACCAACTCTCAAAAGTCACAAGTTAACACATTTAAAACAATCGAAAGTTAACCAATACTCATCGTATACAACACAAGCAATAAGAAGTCAGTGTTTTCCGTCGTGTTAGCAATGTTATCAATGTAACCTTGGAAAACCGTGTCCATCTATGTTTTATTCTTTATACCCCGTTAAATACCTTTTCATTAAAAAGTGGACACAACAGACAAAAAAAGATATTTGATGAATAGTGCCTCTTTGAGCAGATATATTTCCTGGTTTTCTGTTACATATTAAGATACAATGCTTGGCATGCTATTGATGAAATACTAATATTTTAAAATGAGCAGTTTAGTTCATAATGGCCTATAAGAACTTGGTTTCTATAAAAAAAAATTTATGTTGAAACCTGGAAAACCAATTTGACGCTTTTGGCCTTCGTGTCCAAATAACGGGGGAATTCGACCTTAAGGGACCCAACTGTCTGATTCTAGTTTATAATATAAATGTAGTAACACCATTAACCTTCTTCCATATTTATATGTGCTGTTTATTAGTTTGTATTATTTTTAATGTTTGCCAATTAAAATATAATTCTCCTTTAAAAAAAGCTTATTTTTATTTAAAGTTATTGTATATGTAGGCTGTAAAAAAAGATAAAGGAGTAATAAACAGCTAATGTATTTCCCTTACAAAAAGGGTCGCAAAATACAGTTTTAAAAGCCGGGAATTTATATTATAATAATAATGAGTATTTATATATATTTAGATTAACTTAAAAAGCGTGTGTAGTTCTATACATTTTATTGTTTGTTTTATGTAATATAATTGAAAAAAATATTAAATTAGGATAACACCAATTCTAACAAGTAAAACAAGCAACAGCAACATGATGACAAACAGACACAGTAATTTCGCTTTAATCCAATCCATGCGATGCATTACATCATAATAAAAAATAATTATACTTATATACATATATCTAATTAATTAAATTTAAGAATAAAGAAACAGTTTGAATCAATATACATAAACAAAATCACAAGAACAAATCGAAATGTCACCCATTAACTGGTTGGTAATACCTAGCATAAAATAATTGTAATGATATCAATTCACAAAAGCGATAAATAAACATTTTTTTGGAACAAGAATGGAAAATTATCTTTTATATTAAAAAAGAACCCCAAAATATAATAAACCAAAAAGTAATTAATTTTCAAATGTATTCATGTATATTGGATGGCAATGAAATCGATCGACAAGCGACTTAATAATTTTCGATTAAAATTTACTTATGATCTTCTCCGTATATCGCTGCGTCCCGAGGTACTTCAAAAAGTCTGTTAACTCTGCTCCTGATGGAGATTGTATAATTGTACTTTGTAGTTCCTTGGTTGGTCTTGTATGTCCCCGATGAAAGAGCGAATTTAATTGCAGACTTTGTCATACTTCTCGAATACTATATATGTACATAATTTGTGATATTATGATAAGGTTCCTTTAACCTACGTATATTAAATATTTTGAATATACCGGATCTATGGCATGAGGCACGAGTTGAATTTATAACACAAATAACGATGTACACAGTCCCAACTGTTTGCAGTGCTACTCTTCAAAGTGCCTTCTAACATAATTGATGTAAATGTTTGACTCTACTTTTTCAATATTTTAAATTAAAGGCTAAGCGTTGATCTAGTCATAAAAACGTGAAATTTAGCCAGAGAAACCGAATATCTAGCACAGGCACAACTTTGTCATCGATAGAGAGTTTTGTGCCGTTTTAAGAATCGGTAGTTTTTTAACCAGAGGATAAATATGTTTTACTTCCAAAAGTACAATTAGGAAATAAGATTTTAAAAAATAAAATGACAGAAAAAAGAATCACTCCAAAAGCGATGAATCTTTTGATGCTCTAAGAAACAAATAATTTGACTAAACTAGTGAGAATTACCCATGTTGGAGATTATGTAAGGACACAACGATGACGTTAAATGTAAACAATAGTATTTTTCAAAGGTTTTAAAAAATGCTCATCAAAAATCTAACACAATCTCGCAGTGATTGCGATTAAATTACATACGTACATTGACGATGACGAAAGTAATGAACACACCTGGGGTCGAATTACCAAATCAGTTATCGAATATTCGAATCATACGTGACTGACATGTTGATTTGGTATGATCCCATACGAGATTCGAGTATCGAATATTGTTTTTCTGTCATCAGTGATATTTCATACGGTGACGATAGGGTTTGTGCTGTCGAGTGGATGCATTTTGATGAGAAAAATGAAAAAAAATGTTAATTTTATTATTTGAAGTTTCTCCTGTATAAGTTTTTAATATAAACTGCAAGATGTTAATGTTACGAAATACTGTTTTGAGAAAATTTAAATTTTATTTGTACTATAATTTATTTTTATTTGTCAGCCATCAACCAACATCAATGTAGCAGAATTGTGCTAATACACGTTTGGTACAATATTCAATGTGCATTCGATACGTGACATTCGTATGTGATCATCCCAATTTTGTTGCTCGATCATTCGATAACGTATGCATTTCACTCACTCGTTAACTGGGGTCGAATTGCGACATCATTATTATGATTACAATCTCAAATTAAAATTTCAATTAGTAAGCTTTAATACAAGCAATAATTTGTTCTGTTCTGCGCAAACAAAGCGTCAATTATTTAATGGTTCATTACATTTTCCGCTGTGCCATTGATTTTCATGTTCTCCTTTTCTTATCTTTTTCTAACACTAAACGTTTGTTGAATTGGGCATAAGACTTAAATTTCTTTCGGCATATAGTAAAAGGTGAGTATATTTATTTTATAACAACCTGTCCCTACAGATTTTTATTTCTTGACTAATGTTTAATAAGAAAAGGAATAGATTTATATAATAGAGCTAGGTTCTACATTTCACTTTCATTCGAAATTAAATTGAAATCGGTCGAAACTGAAATTTTGGGTTCCACATTCCACTTCTACCGATTTCAATTTCACATTTTTCGAAGTCAACAAAAAGTGAATTTTCATATTCATCAATTCGGTTTTATCGATTTGTGAGTGATTTCGATCCGAGCATTTTTTTATCTGTGAAATTCAAATTGTGGGGATCAGCTGACGCGATTGAAAATGAAAGTGGATAGTATCTAAGTGTAGACATGTAATTTATAATGTTATTTAGATTTCGAATACACAACAGCAATTCTTTTTTAATTTTTATGTTACATCCTCTTAAATCTAACTTACATGCTAGACAAAAATTCATGAAAAAACTAGCCTACTTATCAACTAATTAACTAACTTACTTGCCCTATGCGGGCGCCCTAAATTATTTTTTATTTATTTATTTTTTTTACCAAGAAGTTTGTTTTAAAAAAGCTTGGTATTTTTTTTTTATTGAAACTTACATCCTAAATAAAACTACTTATAAACTAATTAAAACTAGTTAAGACTACTTAAAAAACTAATTAAAACTACCTACGTAAAAATAACTAGAACAGCCACAGCAAGCTTTTTTTTGTGCCACCTGGACCACCTAAAATCTCTTAAAACCTTAAACTATGGAAGTCGGTCATACAATTTTTAGTCAACTATCTGTATCTACTTTAGCCACCACAACAGGTCTTCCTGTTGCAACCTACTCCGTCGGTCAAAATCGGACACACTCCTGCTGAACCGCAGGCGCTCTCCTCCGCCCTGAGCGACGACGTCTCGGTTGTATAGGAGCCGCCTGTCCACAGTTCGTCGAAAGACGTGGTAGATTAGCGGAAACGCCGATCTATCCTGTATCAGCCCTCAACTATCCAAATATAGGAAAGCTTCTGCTGGAATAAAGCCGCTTAAACGCGCAATTTCAAAATATTCATCATTGGGGAAGAAGGCTCAAAAGATGAGACTATTGTTCGCAGCAATTGATCTTGCAGCGTGAAACCGAATGAGTTTCACCAGAAAATTGTCTATTCTGTTTATGTTGGCCCCGTTGTATAGGACCTGGTTGGAATAGTATTTTGTGTAGTCAGATACTGGTGTTCTGTGAAGGCAGCTCTCAGACACTGCCTCTCAAACACCCGTATCTTTTCCATTTGTTATGGGGCAACGTTTAACCACACCGGGCACCCGTAGGCAATCATCGGCCTAATGAGGGCCATGTAGCAAATCACCTTCACCCTGCTGTCAAGACGACTGCTATAGAACAATCGTGTTGTCAGGGCGAATGCTCCCCTAGCTCTCGCCAGAGCAGCACCTACATGTCTTCCGAAATATAGATACTGAGCTAACCAGATGCCAAGGTACTACACTTTTACTCGCCTGTGGCTGTCCGTTTGGTCCAACGATCACCAGCTTTCGCTGTTCTGTACGCGATAAGATCGTCCGCATACGCAATTGCCTGAGTAAGACTACCTATCATATCACTGCTGTAAATGCTGAAGCAAATCGGTAAGTTTACCGCTCCCTGTTGCAGACCATTCTTAATGAAAAATTCTGTGGTAGAAGTTACATTGCCACTTTTGACAACAAATGTTCTACCAGTCAGCACGTCATGAAGCATATATAGCAGTGGTTTACTTATGCCAAGTCTCGTCAGCTTTAGATAGAGGCCCTCTAACCATACGGTGTCAAAAGCCTTGTCTAAATCAACCAGACATGCACCAGTGCACTGTTTTTTGGATTTTTTCCATTGGATTTGGATTTGTTCAGAGACGAGTTTGCAAGGAGCGTGAATACAGTCATGTCCTACTTTGAAACCAAGCTGGTTCTCTGGTATAATATTATTGTCCTCAGACCACTTGACCAGAGCTCGATTGAGAATCTTTTCGAAAACTTTGCTTATACTCGGAAGGAGACTTATCGACCGGAAATTCGGGCGAATGCTATCATTCACCTTATACACTTCCTGAAAGACAGCCCCCACTGCCTCCACTTTCTCTTGAGGATATTCAATAACATAGAAATCGTCGTCGAAGACGGCTTCCCCCGGATCTATTCCTGCTGTCAAAAGTATGTTTGTATTGTCAGTTGTTCGTTGGAGTTCATTCACGGAAGGTCGTTATGACCTTTCATCCTAAAGATCTTATTAATTTGTGGAAACATACTCGGGTCGCTGGACAACCGATAGTTCTCCTTGATCAATTGGTTGATGGTTTTGATCGACGCCTTCAGTGTACTAATCTCCGGGTCGCGTCGGTTTGTCAGTCGTCTGTACAAGAGTTAAAGTCTTGTCAGAAGTCCGCTTTTTTGTCTGTGTAAAGCGTCAATGGTCGCGTTTCTGTACGTAGACGTTATGTCATGTTCTCTGTATTTCGGTATCGTCATGCTCATTGTTCTTTGAATCGTTTCGTCTATTTGTTGTAAGTATTCGTCGATTTCGTTGTTCGTTAGGTTTCTGTTGTTTGGTAGTGCAAAGGCCCTCGGTGGTAGTTCTCCTGATAAGGCGTTGGTGAAGCGAGGCCAGCGCATCTTACCGTAGGTGTAAGAATTCACAGGCACATACTCCTCCAACGCCACAAGCTCATTCGGAAGCTGTATTTCGGCGGCGAGTCCGCATTGATCACTGTCGTAATCGACCGTCCGTAATGGACATGGAGGGAGGGCGAACGGCTGGTTGATTCGACGCAGCCGTTTGCTTGGTTTTTTATTAATTTTAATTTGCTGTAACTTTGAACAGCCCGATAATTTGCGGGGTGCCCGCCGCCACCGCATAGTGCACATTTAAGTAGGGTCATTTCATCGACCCGCTCCTTTCCTAAACTACACTCTCTTATGTTGTGGTTCTCTCCACACTTAACACAGCGTGACCGCATTTCGCAGTTGGCTGAGGCGTGGCCGAACCTTTGGCAACGCATGCATTGAAGCATGCTGTCACATCTTTTTAATTTTTCGTACAACCTGGAAGTTGAGGACTGAGATACTCCTCAACTTTTCCATCTTGCTTTGGGGCGATAGCTGTACTAGGAAGATCGGCAGTTTCCGATTGTCCCGTCTTTCCTTCACTGTGGTGAATGGCTTTACCCCTATGAATTCGAGCTCGTCAGTCGCTACTTGGCGGAGCTCACTTAAAAGCACCTGCGAGTCCGTCAAGGAATCTATGCCCTTTAAAACAACCGTCTGGCATTTTTCTACTTTCGGAGTATATGTGAAAAACTCCGTTGTGGTGTCTGCTAGTACATTATAATTTTGTACTGCTCCACTGTTAAGCAGTGGATAGCATGCCTTTCTTGACTTAATCTTTTTATTGTAAAATTGAGGCCCTCTAACCATACGGTGTCAAAAGCCTTCTCTAAATCAACCAGACATGCACCCGTGCACGTTTTTTGGATTTTTTCCATTGGATTTGAATTTGTTCCATATATCAGAGACGAGTTCGGAGGCACCATGAATACAGTCATGTCCTGCCTTGAAACCAAACTGGTTCTCTGGTAAAATATTATTGTCCTCAGACCACTTGACCAGAGCTCGATTGAGAATCTTTTCGAAAACCTTGCTTATACTGGGAAGCAGACTTATCGACCGGAAATTCGCCGGATTGGAGTTGTCCTTTCCCTTTTTCGGTAGAGGATGAACCACCGCTTTCTTCCAACGCACTGGATAATATGCATTATTCAGCGCGTTGTTGAACAGGGTGGCGTAAATATCCACAGCTTCAGGGGGTAAGTGTCACAGTACAGTGTTGGATATTCCATCGACTCGCGCTGACTTCTTTTTCTTTGTGGAATCGAAGATGATCTGGTGTTCCACCTTCGAGACTAACAGGGGACTAGACCCACTTCGCACGGCGACTATTGCGTTTGCCAAGATTTCGTCATCAAACCGGGTGAAACCACGGTTCTCCGATAGCATTGCGTTATGTCGTTTCGGAGATAGAAACGATGGAGCAGGGCATTGAATGAATTTGAGCTCGTCAGTCGCTACTTGGCGGAGCTCACTTAAAAGCACCTGCGGGTCCGTCAAGGAATCTATTACCTTTTAAAACAACCGTCTGGCATTTTTCTACTTTCGGAGTACATATATGTGAAAAACTCCGTTGTGGTGTCTGCTAGTAATTGCTTTATAATTTTGTACTGCTCCACTGTTAAGCAGTGGATAGCATGCATATCTTGACTTAATATTTTTATCGTAAAATTGTTGTCTATGGCCGACTTACATATTTCAATGGTTTCCTTGAGTTCCATTCTGTACATGTTGATGGGTGGCACTTTTTCTTTTTTTCGGCGACTGTTGCTGTTGCTGCAGCTGCTGCTGCCGCTGCCGCTGTTCCTGTTGTTGTTGCTGCTTCTTCTGCTGCTGTTGTTGTTGTTGTTGAGGCTGCTTCTTTTGCTGCTTATGCTGTTTTTGTTGCTGGTTTATTGCTTGCTGTTGCTGCTGGTGTTTTGGTGGCTGTTGTTGCTTGTTGCTGGGTCTGCGGTTGCTGCTGTTGCATATTTTGTTGCTGTCGCTGTGTCTGTGGTTGCTGGTGTTGTATTTTTTGTTGTTTCTGTGGCTGTTGCTGTATTTGTTTTTGTTTTGGTTCCTGGGCCTTGGGTTTTGTCTCAGTTCTATTGCTTTTTTGTGTCAATACTTTTTGTGGATTATATTATGTCTATCGTCAAATTTCTTTTATTTGCCGTACCCTTTTTCAACTGTGACTTTGTTTTGATTTTATTTCAAATTTCAACCTAAAAGTACCAATATTTATTTTAATAACCAATATCTTTTTTTCAGTGGAATTATCATATCCTGTTTTCTACTTACACGGAAGCAATTATTAACCTTTTTTATGTTATATAATCTTCAAGTGATGTTTTATTTTTTAAATAAATATATTCACCTTCGCAAACGGCACGTCGTTAACCGGAGTCTGACGTGCATGGTAATTTAATGCTTGCAGTTAGATTTAGAACCCATCACCACTTGAATGTCACACATACACTCACAAAACTAACACCATTAAAGAATTAATGAGTTTAGTACTTGCAAATCTAAATGTCTAGATGTAGGTGACTTCGTTACCCTTGAGCTTTTCCCAAAAGGGTTACATAATTGCAATAATTGGCTCTCCGCAGAATCCATAGAGCCGACCTCCGAAGAGGGTGGATTTTCCAGTGATATTGAATTGACAGCTTTGGTATTAAATTTGTTTATTTTACTCAATGCATTTTTGTTTTTGTATACGCTTTACACTCGGTATACGGGGAGTGGATTTTAGTCGCCTTCTACGACAGGCATGCCTTAACTCAGGTATATTCTGACCCCTGACCTGAAGGTCTATAATGATATTGTTTAAACTTAACACGGTTTACTGATTTTAGTGTTTTGTCCAAATTAAAAAAAAATCGATTTCTTTCAAACTGTATTGACGATTTAAATGTGGTTGAGTTACTTAAGGCGTTTGAAACAATTATTATTTTAGCCAAAATGTATCTTAACGGAATTTTTAATGTTGCCTTAATTCAGTATTTAAAGTTGTTATACTACTATACCATTTTGTTTGCATTTACAATATTAACGGCAGCTCATATATAACATATCATGTCACTCATCTCAAAGCCTCATTGGAAATGTTAAACATTACTTCACAAAAATAAAGTTTGATCATTGAAAAATAAAAAGTGATTTTCTGAGAAAACTTAGCTTTAGCTTTTTGACACCAGAACATAATGAGGGTTTTCAATGATAGCTAAACTGGACCCTAACAACAGTTTTTCCCATAAGAAATACTCGCGCAAATTTGAAAAGTAAGTTACTGATTAGCTAATCAGCGTTTATTAAGAAGTCACCCACTCAACATGTTCATTTTATATTCGTAATATTGTTAGCATGATATTTCACAACTTAATAGTTTTTGTTTTAGTTATTTATAGTTTCTCTGAAATTCTAAAATTTCGACGAAATAATAAACAAAACATTTTAAACACGAATTTAACATAAATAAATGCACGAGTATGGTGATACATATGCGTCGCGAAATAGTAATGGATTATTATAGACGGATTAAATACACACATTCTAAAATTATTCACACAATGAAGAGGCATATATTTATATAAACACCTGCTTATGCGGAAATGGCAATTTTCTAAAAGCAAAAACCTTATAAATAAATTTAATAATCTAGGATATAAACAAGGCAAAGCAAATAAATATTTTAACATAAAGCGATTACTTGTGATGACCGATTGTGTTGCCAAAAAAAAAAAAAAATTGCAGGTTCTACCGAGATTTGAACTCGGATCGCTGGATTCAAAGTCCAGAGTGCTAACCATTACACCATAGAACCTCTTGTTCTTCTTTCGTCAAAAATTAAATATTTATTTACCCAAAGTATTATGCAAGGGCAGCTACATAAAGGTTTTTTTTTAAATAAAACAAAAACGGTTTTGGGTATCAATGAATTTCTTTATTCCTGTGAAGGTACGTTCGATGTTTATTATGTATGGAACTCGATTTCTTTTGCATGGCCACCACGGGCACGCTTGCAGAAGTCCAGACGCTGAACCCAATTTTCGACGGTTTTCAAGCATAAATCGGCCGATACTGCTGCAATTTCACGTTCGATATTCGTACTAAGTTCATCAATCGTCGCTGGCTTGTTGGCATAGACCATAGACTTGACGTAGCCCGACAGGAAATAGTATAACGGCGTCAAATCGCACGATCGAGGCGGCCAAGCGACTGGACCATTTCGTGAGATGACACGTTCTTAAAACTTAGTTTCCAACAAATTGATTGTGGCATTCGCTGTGAGGCTTGTGGCTCCGTCCTGTTGGAACCACATGTCCTCCAAGTCCATATCATCCAATTGGGGCCAAAAACATTCGGTTATTATTGAATGGTAGCGATTCCCATATTCACAGTAACGTGCTGGTCTTGATCATCACGGAAGAAGTACGGCCCAATGACGCCGCCGGCCCATAAACCGCACCAAACCGTAATTTTTTCGGGATGCAATGATGACTCATGGAGTACGTGTGGATTGCTGCCTGACCAATACCGTATATTTGTTTATTGACGAAACCATTCAGCCAAAAATGAGCCTTATTGCTGAAGATGATTTTTCGATGAAAATCCGAATCATTTTCAAGTTGTTGCTCAGCACCTGAAGTTACTCAACAAACTCAATTTATAGCAGAGCTCGAGACACTTTTTCGTTGCCTACAGCTTGAATCGGCTGAAAATTATTACTTTTTGGCCGGCGATCTTAACGCTAAGCATGCGGCTTGGGGAAATACAATCGCGAACACTAGGTTGACTGCGTTAGAATTGGCGGGAGCAAAATTTGATTGCTTAGTTTGTTTGTACGCGACGGATATCCCGTCCTTCCCGAGAGGAAACTCTTTTTTGGACTTAGCGCTTATGGGCAATAGACTAGAACTAACAAATAACGAACACGCGCGGAACTGTGTGCGAGCATTCGATTACGATGGTGACCACCTCGAGCTTGATGTCGTATTCAGTATCCCAAACGAGCAAACTCAACTGGAGGAGTTCGACCAAGTGCGTTCTTTCGACTATAGAAAGACGAATTGGCCGCGTTTCACCAGAATTGTAAAGCGAGAATTACTTTTGAGCGAAATTGATCCACCGATATATATAGCATTTACAAACGACGAAATTGACCAAAATTTACTAAAAATGAATGAGGTCCTCACAAGGTCCATGGATCTAGCTATCCCTAAGATAAGTAGTTCTGACGGCCAGACGGAGAAATATCGAACGCCAACAATCGATGCACTCCACCGACACAAAAGCAGACTGGTCTCGAGGCTTAAACGTCTACGAAGACAATTCACTGACAGACAAGACCCGGAGGTCTTGTCTGTCACTTGTCTGTCACTGATCAAAAATCTTAAAAAATTAATATCGGACAATTGCAGAAAAACTATAAATTTGTACTGGGGCAACAAAATTCGGGCTATAAAAACCACTAGCCCGAATATGTTCCCTCAAATAAATAAAATATTCAGGCGAAAAGATCATAACGACATTCCATGTGTCCGAATTTCCAAAACGACAGAAAACAGACAGATACTCACGGCTGTTGGTATAAGTCCGGAAAATGTTGATCGAATATCCTCAGGAGAAGGTGAATTCGATAGGCGCTGTTTTCGAGACCGTGTATACGGTGATCAATCCTGTTCGCCCAAATCGCGATATTGAGGAAAGAGCCTTTCGGATTCACTTTCATCTGCGCACTGAACTTCAAGCTTGCCGATCTGAGAATCACGGTTTTACCGTATTCAATGACGAAAACCCTTCAAATGGCATAGTCTCCAATAGCCTGATGCTGTTCGTGCAAAAAGATGAACTCCTGGACATCTTGGTATCACTGAAAAATAAAAAGTCGGCAGGAGAGGACGGTGTCCCAAACGTCGTATTGAGACACCTGCCAAAAGAAGCAGTCGATATCTTCACCACCCTGTTTAACAATGCACTGAATAATGCACATTATCCGGTGCACTGGAAAACGGCGGTGGTACATCCTATCCCCAAAAAGGACAAGGACAAAACAAACCCTGCAAATCTTCGGTCAATAAGCCTTTTGCCGAATGTAAGCAAGGTATTCGAGAAGATAGTCAATAGAGCTCCGCTTAAGTGGGTTGAGGAAAACAAAATTATTCCGGATAATCAGTTTGGTTTTCGAGCGAGGCATGACACCATTCATGCCGCGTCGAAACTAGTGTCCGACATCCAATGGAATAAATCCAAAGGACAATGCATAGGGGCCTGTCTGGTTGACTTTGAGAAGGCATTCGACACCGTATGGTTAGAGGGGCTTTTCTACAAGCTGACCAGAATGGGCATGCAGAAACCCATGCTATATATGATATATGACGTAACTTCGAGTAAAATCTTTGAAATTAAAAACGGTTTACAACAGGGGCGGTGAACTCCCCGATATTGTTTAACATTTATACAAGTGATCTTGTAGGTTCTCTCAGACACGCTATAGCGTACGCAGATGATCTAGTGGCGTACAGATCAGGTGACGTGGTGCAACGTGACTTCGATCACATTAAGGGATATTGCGATGATTGGAAATTGAAGATCAGTTTCCAAGAAACCGAAACGATTCTGTTCAGGACCCCATTGCATAGGGCTTCTAGGGATACCAGAAAAAACTGGAAAAAATTGTGTATCATTGGACAGCATAGACAGCCGTTGGCGTTGAGAAGTGAAGTCAAATACCTTGGCATCTGGCTTGACAAGTTTCTGTATTTTAACAAAAATGTAGATGCTTGTCTGGCTAGGGCTAGGGGGCTTATGCTCTGACAAGGAGATTGTTTCAAAGCAGTCAACTTGACTCAAGGGTGAAAGTCATTTGCTACATGGCCCTCATAAGACCAATCACCGCTTACGGTTGTCCCGTGTGGTTCAATGTGGCACCAGCCTACATGGAAAAGATACGGCTGTTTGAGAGGCGGTGCTTCCGATCCTGCTTAGGATTGTACCGAACGCCGGAATCTGAGTACATAAAATATTATCGCAACGAGGTTCTATACAATGGGGCACAGTTGAATAGAATCGACAATTTCCATTTATTTACATCGATTCTTTAGGGTTAGTACAACACAGGAACGGTATCCAGGTCTTATACCACCGCTATCGTGACGAGCAGGACAAACGGCTAATCCGCGACGGGTACGTCGACGATGCTCCAGAGCTCCTCCGCGTTAGCACGGCGGTATCGGATCGCGATAGGATCGATGCTGCAAAGCAGCACACTGAATTCTGGTGGCTATATGAGGAAGGTGATTCTGCACTTCCTTAGGACTTTGCGGACTTTTAGTCCAACTCCATAGTTAAGATTTTAAAATTAGGAGGTCTGGGGCGGGGCTTGTGCACAATATGGTTGAACGCAGGCTGCCGTGGGACCGAAAGACGCAATCAGGATGGCGACCCCTCGGAGCATGTGCAATGAGGGCTCGCCACCCCTATTATAATTAAGTTAGGTTTAAGTAGTTAAGTAGTCTTAAGTTAGGCTTAAGTAGTCTTAAGTTAGGCTTAATATTAGCTTACAGCGCCCACTAAGAGCCGATAAGTTAGATTAAGAAAACCAGTTATTGATAAGTTAGATTTAGGCATTTTTGTCTAGTAGTAAGTTAATATTTTAAATAAATAAAAAATGAATTTGAGAGTAAAGTAAGAAAGTTAGCACTCTGGACTCTGAATCCAGCGATCCGAGTTCAAATCTCGGTAGAACCTGTTAATTTTTTATTTTATTTTTATTTATTTTAAAGTCCGTGTGCCGATAGAGTTAATACTTCCAAAAATGTTTAAAGACCAGGAACATATTGATATCATTTCAAAAGTTGGCAACCGTTTTTTTTTTTCAAATTCATTTTTATTTTACTTGATCTTAAAATTAACTTACATGCCAGACAAAAATTCATGAAAAAAAACGAGCCTACTTATCAACTACTTAACTAAATTACTGTTTTTTTTTTTAAGTTTACAACAGTATCGGAAATTTCATACGCCAATTGGATAGTAAACATTGGCATTTAATGAGTTTCTTACACACTATAAATATATGCGCCAAACTGAAAAAAATACCGAAAGCAAAAGAAAAAAAATCTTTAAATAAAATATTTTATGTATTCATGCAACGCCATAACTTCGCATATGCTCGATGTGTGTAATTGACTACGGTCCAGTTATAGCTATCATTAGAAACACTCATTACTAATTTTCTTTTACTTTTGATGCTATTTTTTTAAAATCCTAGCTTCGTTTTGACAAAAACTCGGCAATGATTGAATGGCGAAGTTTTTTTTTTCTCAAAACGAAGCTTTTTATGAATCTTAAAACATGAACATCCAACAATATTTTAATTTCAATTAAAGTTTTTGCAGAAAATCACATTTTTTTCTTAAAACACGAATATCCAAAAAAAATTTAGTTTTAAACTAAAGTTTTTGTAGAATTGTTTCTGCTAAATTCCAGCAATTGAGTGCAACTACTTTTGTAAACCGAATGAATTTGCTTATGTTGTTCCACATTCCAACTAATTTCATAACTTCGAAAAATTCCACTTCAATTTTAAGATTTATGAAATAATGAGTGCTACTTATATTGTTACTGTTTTGCGAATGGGAAAACAAATGTATACAGAGGTAACAAATAAAAGTCGAATGCTTTACAAATTGCGTAAGTAAAACAAATATATTCCAAAAAATCAAAAAATGCTATTTCATTTAGATTTATATCATATTATGGAATTAATTAACATGCTTTTCAAATGTTGCTGCAAACTGTTGCTCCACACCTGAAACCATCATAGATTCCTTGTGTGTTGCAGTCAGCCGCAGTATTGCCTTTCGTTGTCTAAGGAAGCTTTCAGATATCAATTGGAAAAGATTCTGATATTACTTTGGACTGTTGTACTGTTTCAAAAATATTGAAAAGAGTTCAAAATGTTTTGGAGAACAAAGTTTTGTAGATGGAGAAAAGTTTGCATCAAATTTCCAATGCCGGATGAAGAAAAACCGTAATCAAAACAACATTCCATGGACGAATTTTTGTGTTTAGCTCTGTTAAAATGCATTATGTTTTAATATATTAATATTCAATTTATTAGATACCCCTAGGTATCCATCAGTATCTATTCCGGGATTGAGCGCTACCGTTGGCCTTTCGGTTCATCCGCCACCATCTCTGTTCAAGTGGCCTGACTAACCCTTGAAATTCCTAGATAACCTGTTGTCCAAATATGTCGAAGCAGCTTGTCTACGTTCACCTGTGACAGCAGGCCGGGTATTCATTCCGGTTCATTCTGACCTGGCTGTTTATAGTGTTGCTGTTTTTCGTCGTGTTATCAACACTCGCGCTTATCGTTTAGCAAGTCAAATCCGGTTGGATGAGACCAGTACCCGATGGTTACCACTTGTAGGTTAGAAATAAGCACGTGGTGTGTAGTCAGAGTTACAACACTGCACATTGCCAAGTTAAAGCCAATCAGTAGCCTCGTTCTTCAACACCCAACCATCCGACGTTTTAAATAGACTGTCAAAATTTGTATGGGAAATATCTTACAACAATATCGAAATTTTCTTACCGGTATTTGGTGTGTAAACTGAGATGGTAAACGTTGTAAATGCTGTTTTGACATTCAATCAGTCACTTTTACTCATCAAACGTATGCGCTAAACTGAAAAAAATTATCGAGAACGCATAGAAAGTTATTGAAGACTGAAGGCAAACCCATTCGAAGAACGATCGCTTCTGCAGTATATACATAATATGTATAAAAAAAGTAATTTAATTTCTAAATTAGGGGAAAAATCTTTGGATATCACTTAAACAATTTTCGAAGACTTAAGACTTTGTATTTATATATTGTTTGTACAATCTTCAATCGAATTCAGCTTTAACCCACTCAATTGTTATTGTTATTTATTTTATTATTTAATTTTTTTCTTCTTTGGATTATTCACTTGATGATTTCCCATACAAATATGCGTTAGCTTTCAATATGTTTAGCACTTAGTCGATACGAAAATTTGCAACCAGGTGTTTGCCTTCAGTCGTCAATTGTTGTAAAAAAAAATGCCCATACATATTATGACAGTTCGTTTGCCACATCGTAATTTTACCGCGTCTACAACGACTTTGCGGCCCCTATTATTTACGATTACTATTAACTAATCTATTAATATGTTTGAATAAAAAACGCCTGATGATTAAATATAACATCCACCTTAAAATATTTGACATCATCACAGCTAGATGTCGCGTCAAAAAAACAAAAACACGTGCTTACGCATACATGTTTTCAAGACGTATGGTATGGCGGTCACTCTCTTTTCTAACCTCATTCCTTTTCGTCGGACGTGTCTGGATATCCGCGTGTTCAAAATAATAAAATATTCTTAAAAATGGGGGATATTGGTAAATATATTCAATTTTATTAAAAAAATATTAAATTTTTATAAACAAAAATTGCATGCACACACAAATATTCCAAAAAATTAAACCTGAAGTAAAAAACCACGTTGTCTGCTTAACCGACTATAAAAATTCCTTTCATCCATTTTCAGAAATCAAAAAGAAAAAGAAGAAGATCAAGGAGGAGCCAATGGATGTGGATGATCTTGGAACCATCCAAAAAACTGGCGATTTTCAAATAAAATCATCGGATAAAATAGCCAAACTCGACACATCGGAATGGCCGCTGTTGCTGAAGAACTTCGATAAGTTGAATGTGAGAACAAATCATTACACACCATTGCCATATGGAGCGAGTCCATTGAATCGCGACATCAAGGAGTACATCAAATCTGGATACATTAATTTGGATAAACCATCGAATCCGAGTTCACACGAGGTCGTCGCATGGATTAAGAAAATTCTGAAAGTTGATAAGACTGGACACTCTGGAACATTGGATCCCAAGGTTACTGGTAAGTTTTTCATTTTGTTTTTTTAAATAAGAAAATAATATACCCCACAATATAAGCCGGCAGTCTTCGAGATTTACCAACTGGAGCCTGTGACTATGAGTGGGAACAGAACTTTCTGATGTGTGTATGACTTGTGGATAATTAAAGTCCATATGACAAAGAAAATTTCAGAGACATTATTTTTGGTAAAAATAGACACCCCATGATATAAGCCGGCAGACTCTGAGAATAACCAACTTGTGGATGTGACTATGATTGGGAACAGTATATTCTGATGTGTGTATGTTGGGCATAAGCGTTTGACTGCTCTGCAAAGAAAAATTCAGGAACATACCAATAGTCTTACCTTGTTGCTGCTTTATTAAATTGAAATTAATATTTTTTTCAAATCAAGTGTCTATAAACAACAAGGACGCCCACTTAATGTGGTTGAAAAACATTTGCTCACCATAAATCACGTTGTTGGGAGGCTCATTCGCTCTTTTATTTCAGGTTGCCTTATTGTGTGCATTGATCGTGCAACACGTCTGGTGAAATCCCAGCAAAGTGCTGGTAAGGAATACGTGGCCATTTTCAAGTTGCACTCTCCCGTCGAATCGGTGGCCAAGGTTAAGCAAGGGTTGGAGAAATTGCGCGGAGCGCTTTTCCAACGCCCTCCACTCATCTCGGCTGTGAAGCGTCAGCTACGTGTACGTACTGTGTACGACAGCAAGCTCTTGGATTACGATGAGACGCGCAATATGGGTAAGTTTCCAAACATTTGTTTGTCTTCACACACGCATTTAGCAGCAGGCGACAATTGTGTCTCACATGGAATTGCTCGTCTGTCTCACGTATGCCATAGTATCAATCAATCAACTGAGTCGTGTTTTTTCTGTTTCTTTTCGTCGTTTACCTCCACTCCTGGGCTGCATAATTCACATAAAAGGTGTTTTTTGGGTTAGTTGTGAGGCTGGATCGTACATTCGTACCATGTGCGTCCATTTGGGTCTAGTACTTGGCGTGGGCGGTCAAATGGTAGAACTGCGTCGTGTCAGGTCCGGCATACAATCGGAGCGTGATGGTATGGTTACAATGCATGATGTCCTCGACGCTCAGTACTTGTACGAAAATCACAAGGATGAAGCAATGCTTAGGCGGGTTGTCAAACCCTTGGAGGGATTGTTAATCAACCACAAGAGAATCATCATAAAAGACAGTTCGGTTAGTATGATTGTACCAATCGTGTGGAAAAAAGACTAACATAGCAACTTGTTTCTAGGTAAATGCAGTGTGCTACGGTGCTATGATTATGTTACCTGGTGTTCTTCGCTACGAAGATGGTATTGAAATGGATCAGGAAATTGTTATTGTCACCACAAAGGGTGAAGCTGTTTGTTTGGCAATTGCACAAATGACTACATCCTCGATGGCGTCGTGTGATCATGGTGTAGTAGCTAAAATTAAACGCGTTATCATGGAACGTGATACCTATCCCAGAAAGTGGGGCTTAGGTCCAAAGGCTTCGGCTAAGAAGGCATTAGTTGCGTCTGGTAAACTAGACAAGTACGGTCGTCCAAATGAGAATACTCCCAAGGAATGGCTGACTGGATTTGTGGACTACAATGCAAAGAAGCCTACAAATGGAGATAGTAACAACGGCGTAGATGATTCTGCTAAGAAGGTGAGTGGTTCTCAGTTTTTCTTATATTTCATGCTGTTTCCTTGATTTTTATGATGAGCAATTACTTTCGCCCCTATCTGAAAATCCATGATAGATTGCGATTTTTCGATTGGTCTTACTGATCTTAAAATTTCAAGTACTACGATATACCCTCTTTCGTGAACTTACATATTTTCTATCTTGCAGCGGAAGCTCTCTGTCGCAAGTCAAGATGATACTGCACCCGCCGACACTTCCACCGTAAGTACCAGCGACAAGAAGAAGAAGAAGAAGCACAAGGCTGACAAGGAGTCAGTCGAAAGTGCTGAAGCTGAATCAAGTGAAATTGCTACCACTCAGGAAGATGAAACCACCGAAAAAAAAGAAAAGAAAAAGAAGAAGAAGAAGGATAAGGATCGTGAGAAGGAAGAAGAGGAATAGAATGTAGGATACAAATAGTACAAGCCCAGAGCTTTAAGAAAGAAGCATTTTCATAAAATCAATTTTACAAACTCAAACTAATTGGACTGAGAGTACACCTTGTGTCTTTCCACTTCAACCTCGGGATTTCAATAGTAAAGAGAATAAATCTTTGGATTTATTAAGATAAAAAAAAAGAAAAACGTTAAAGTTTTTTTATGATAACTGTTGCGTTTAGTATGAGTAGGGAATAGTTTAATAAGTACAAACAAAAAATACTAAATGTTTATATACTATATATAAATTGCTACATAAAAAAATACTTAAATCAGTTGCAATCCGAAGATGTTCATATTTTCGTAGCGAGAATGGGACAGAAAAACATATTTTTTGTCTTGACTATATTTTCATAACAACACTGTAAATATAGGAAAGTTTATACAAATGTAAAGTAGTTGCAAAATGTGTAAAAATCGAGTTGCAGCGGATAGTTTTTGTAAGAGTCACATAAGTAAATTCTGGCGAATAGACTTGCTATAAATAAACCCATTTTTAAATTTGAATGTTAAAACAACAACTAATTGACGCAACACGAGTTTTTAGCATGCGTTTTTTTATTTATTTATCTATTCCTCCTACAAAATTTACCTACTGAGCAGATCAAAACAGGAACTATGCAGGTAATGCTTCATTTTTTTATGACTTATTCATAATTCTAACTCTTTTTTTTTCAGAAACTTTTTCAGGTGACAGATACCCAGGCCGCTAAGGAAGGACTTGAGATTAATATTTGAGAATTCCCGACTTTAGAGGGTAAGTTATATTCTGTAGATTGGGTTGTATTTTGATTATTAATTTGTATTTTCAAGCAACTAGAAAAGTTATTTTTTTAATCCAAATTAAAATTACAAAAAAAATCATACTTTATTAATCCTAGTGTTGCTTGCACTAGAAAATTATGCGCATAATTTAAAACTGTGCTTTATATATGTGTATATATATATATATATATATATATATTTCGTATGGTGGGACTTTAAGTGCGATGAATTACCGCGCAGAAGGGATGGGCTCGATTCCCAGCCGTAGCAACACCTTAATGATTTTTCACTAGCCCTCCTCTGGTGGTGATCTGACAAATCATCCAAGTAGTATCAATTGTCAAGAAAAGCCTCTCAAATTCGCGTTCGGAGTCGGAAGAAACCAGGAGGTCCCGCCATCATACAATGGGCCAAAACAATTTTTTGTTTGTATTAATATTGTATATGTAACTCTGTTAAGGTGCAAGGTTCTGCGCCGTAGTGTTTTTATTTCAAATAAATAACGATTGCCAAATAAGGGGCACCCTTTAGTTGGCCCAACAAAAATTCGTTGGTTATTGCTAAACTAAATTTTGTTCTCTACTGTAGTGTACACTTTTCATGATGAAGAGCTTAACTTTCTCCCCTATCTGATTAATTAGATGATTGAATGCGAATTGATTTGTCTTACTGAGAAACACGTGATTTCATAAACCACTATTGTATTATAGTTTTCGAATAGAGTTTAATTTATATTATCACTCTTACAATCTTTTCAGGATGTAGAATGAATATTCGTCCATAAGATAGACAACTCAACCATTTTAAGTAGGCATTGTTAATGAATAAAATGTAAAATAAATCATCAATTTAATGATGAGAATTAACTTTCGCCCCTATCTGATCACACAGTGACTGAATGCGAATTGATTGGTCTTACTGAACTACAAGCTTATTTCTTGTACGTTTCTAATTTTTTTTAAAATTTGTATCTAATATAGTTTTTTTTTTATATTTTGCAGATGGAGCAGATATTATAGAGTTGAAGAGAACTTCTATATCAAAGGTGAGAAAACTCAACAAATTTGATTTAGATTAACATAGTTTGCTAGTGATGAGAAGTTACTTTCGCCCCTATCTGATAACGCAATGACTGAATGCGAATTGATTGGTCTTACTGAGAAAAACGTTATTTTTATTAACCACTATTTTTAACATTTGTATTTGAATAGAGATTAATATATATTTTAAATCTTACAAACTTTTCAGGATGCAAAATATTGATCCGGAAGATGGGACAACTAAAACATTTTATGCTAATAAGGTAAGCATTGTTAATGAATAAAATGTTAAATAAATCATTAATTTAATGATGAGAATTAACTTTCGCCCCTATCTGATCACGCAATGACTGAACGCGAATTGGTCTTACTGAATCCAAAGTGCTTTTTTAAGCCTTCCTAAATCGTAAACATTTGTCTAATGTAGATTTCCAATTTTTTAGGTCGCATTCTGCTGCTGCTAAATCTTAATTTTGAAAGATGAAAGACTATTCTTAAGGTAAGCGCTCTTGCCTATATTTCCCTTAAGTAACTTTTTTGTTAACTTTATTTTATGATGAAGAACTTACTTTCGCCCCTATCTGATCATGCAATGACTGAATGCGAATTGATTGGTCTTACTGACAAAATGAGTTACTTGCTTATCAAATAAAACAAACTGTTTTGGTCATATTTAACAATATTATGTTCGTTTCATTTTAGGATATGTACGGCAAAAAGTAAAGACGAGCGATTTTCAAAAAAGTACTTATTCTATGTTTGATTTAATTCTGGTGGCCCACAATCGTGTAAGTAAATATTTATTCTCTATTTAAGTCAACCATATTTAAATTCATTTCCTGCCATTCAGACATAACAAGCTTTTTCTCCATTACATATCCTTATTAGGCTGTAATGCAGAATGCTTAACTTTGATATGTCTGTGTCGCAAGAAATTACATTTTAAATAAATATGATGAAAAAGAGGATATTGACAATGTACCATGATTACATATCGCAACAACTATCCAATAGGTCCTACTGACTTACGTTTATTTTGCCTCTTACTCAAACTGATGAACGTTGGTTCTAAAAAAATATTTTTTTTGTTGCAGGTGCACGTGCAAGTTTTTACCGTTTACTATGTCAGCTGATTTTCGCTGTTGATGTGAAGGTATGTTATCACTATTGCTACATCCATCATGCCGATTCTTATAGCTCAATATACTAAGGAACACGGTGGTAATAATACGAAATTCGACATTGCTTGGAACTGTCTTCTCTTCAATATTTACAAACTTATTAGAACGTATTACATCCCACACCTTTAGTGCTTTGCATCTACTCAAAAGAATCTTTTCCAAAAATGTTCGTTTTAAATGATGAGAAACAGGATATTGACAATGTACCATGATTACATACCGCAACAACTATCCAATAGGTCCTACTGACTTACGTTTATTTTGTCTTGTAATTAAACCGATGATCGTTGGTTCTAAAAAAATATTTTTTCCTATTGCAGGTAGGTGTACCTGCGAGTTTGCACCGTTTACTAAAATGTCTGCTAATTTTCGCTATTGATGTAAAGGTACGTTATCACTATGATCCCTCTACCATGCCGATTTTGTGCGTCAATATACTAAAGTACACGGTGAAAACACTTCAAAATTGGACGTTATTTGGAAGTTTCTTCTCTTCATTATTCACAAACTCAGATCCACACCTTTATTGGTTTGTATCCGCTTTAAGAATATCATTTCCAATAATGTTTCTTTTAAATGGTGAACAAAGAGGATAGATAATAATTACTGTTTATAAATTAAGCAAATACAATCTTCTTACCTTTAATGTCAAAAAACGTACATGTTTTTATTTATTTTTTTAGATTATGGCATGTAACTTTATTGAATGAAATAAATAAATGAATGAATAAATAAGAATCAAGTGTTTTAATTTGCAAACTCTTTTAACTGATATTGGAAAAGTAGATTTATTTGTCATAATCATGGAGCATTTCTGACGTTGCTGACAGAAAGGAAAACAAAGTTAGCAAAATAGAAGATGGACGTAAAAACAATACTCAGTTCAATGGATACTGGGAACACATTATAGCCTGTTTCGCACATCGATGATGTATGAAACTTGGTTTGCTCGCAGAACATCTCCAAATAATCATATTAGTTCCTTTACTGCAGCATTTTTACGTATTAGGTAGTGGACGCTAAATATAAGTGGCCGTGTGTCAATTGCGTTAAAATTTTAGCCAGTGGATACTTCAAAACTTTAACCTACTCAAAAGCTCGCTAGATTGTATCCAGTGGCTAATTTTTGACATTTATTTTGATATACCTACTGAGGGGAACAGAGATGGAAAGCACCTGCAGAAATGTCAAAAATTAGACAGTGGATAAAGTTTAACCCCCATTTAAACGTAATTGACACACGGCCTTAAAAATCTATGGCCGGTGCATGACGAGGTCATATGTAAAAGCTCCTTGTCACTTGTTATCAAAAACAAAATATTCAATCCTAGCTATAACTGGGGTCTACAGGATACCTGACCCGGAGTTTAGATTTGCAAGTATTAATTTATTACTTCTTTAATGGGATTAGATTTGTGAGTGGATGTGTAGGTAAATTTTAAGTGTTGTTGGATTCTAAATTCGTTCCTAACTGCAGGCATGGAATTACCTGGCATTACAATAGAAACAGTGATCAGGTAAAGGAGAGATATGAAACTTTGAGTCTTTTTTTTTGACATATTATGTACCATTTTTTTGTTTGCCTTTGGAATACATAGCTTCTGTATGTATGGCCTGCTCAGCCTTATAGATACAAACTATAAGTCTAAGCAGGCCCCATGGCTAGGTGTAAGCTAATCCTGATTTTTACAGGATTATGGCAGATAAATTCCCCGCCACTGCCCAACCAACAATATGAAGAAGAGGAAGTACACTCCCGTGCGTACATACAGTGAACGTGATTGAGGCCGCAAATTAAAAAAAAAAATTGGCCCTCCCAAACGAGTATGATTTAACCGGCTGAACCTCATGGATGTTAGTTAGATGGCTTAGGTGGGTGCACAGTTTGAGAAGCAATCTTTCATATAAAATATGAACCACTGTTGAAGAGATATAAGCTACCAACACATGTATGTGTTTCTGGCAGTTGTAATATTAAAAAAAAAACGGCGACTCATTCTGTGTTAATCGAGTTAAATAAAAAAGGCAGACGAGCATTTCAACAAACAAAATATTATGATACACGCCTTCGCACACGAGTATACTTCAACCGGTTGAACTTAATGTATGTTTTTTGGACTGGTGAGGAGGGAGCACATATTGAGAGTCACTGGATAGCAATTTTAAACCAAAATAATGTAGTTGAAGAAGTGTAATCTACATATATACCAACTGTTGTGACATTAAAAAAATATAAAAAAAAAATATAAGGCACAGGACTATTCAGTTTTAATTTTTTGTTGTTGTACATTATTATCGGGAAAATCAAAAACAAAAAAAAAACAGGACAGTACACATACGTATAAAGTTTGTTATGTTACCCAATATTCAACTCCTTGAACATATTTCCGTTTGTTTGGAAAGTAACCATAATATGACTACGGTTAAAGCATACTCGTGTGCAGGCGTATTGAGATCATCTGTCTGTTTGCCGGGCTGATAGGAAAGTGTTTTAGTTTAAAATAGTTAAAATACTTATTAACATTAAAAAAGTGAAATGAGTGTAATTGTAAAAAAATTAATAAATACAATAATTTTACTAAACAAATTGAAAGCAACATGCAGTGCTGCGTGAAATACCGCAATAACGATTATAATAATTAGAGCAACATTTTTCATTTCATAGTTTAGTTTTATATAATATTCCACACAAAAGTATATCAAGCTATGTCTTGTAGATAGATTTATTATCGTAGAACAGTTTTAAATCGTTATTCCATTTTTTGTAACAAAATCAATATGGTGGAAAACAAAAATATTCTTTATTTATGTGTTAGCATGTGATTTTGCTGTAACTCATCTGTAAAATCAGAAACTCTCATTCAGGAACGAATTATTTTTTATTGGTGAGGCTCAATTAAAGCTATCATTGAACATGAACACTAAAATAAATCTTGATCAGTGAAAAATTAAAATTTATTTTCTACGAAAACTATAGTTCAAAATTTAAAAATTTTTGGATAATCATATTCTAAAATTCATAAGCTTTGTTTTGACACCAACTGGCAATTGACTGAATTTATAAAAAAAGCCGCAATAAGTAAAAGAAAATGTTCAATAAGAGTTTTCGATAACAGCCATAACTGGGCCCTAAATGCAATGTCGTATCACCATAATCATCTTAATTGACAAGACTTGTCAATTTCCAAGCGCACCCTAAACAAGAATTTCCCTCCACAAAAAAAAAAATTGTGAGCATGGCAGCTGCACAAATGCCAAGGCAAATCAGTGTCGCCACAATAGCGACACATAAAAACAGCAGCTCAGTCGTTTGAAAAGTAGATTTAAATTGAGCAGCAGAGAAAATTGCCCGCACAAATCTAAGTTGGGTTACAAAGATCATTGTATTCAAATCAGTGCAAATATCAATTATTGTTAATCATCAGCTATCATGCCTCGCACGAAAGTTTCCAAGAATTCGAAGCGTAACAGAGATGCCGCCATTCGAGAAGATAAAATTCGTGAATTTGATTCGGCACTCGATCAAGCAATAAATGCATTGGAAATGAAAATCAAGCAGGATATATTGGGAATAGATACGGAAATAGGTTTAATAAAGGATCGCATTGGACAAAAAGTGCTTTCTATGAAAATTGACGAATTGTTAAGCTTGGTAAGTGTTTTGCAGTTGTATCTGCCAGAACTACAAACATATGAAGTAATTTTTTTTTATTTAGAATGTTACGAAATTCTCAGAGGTACAGATTGCCACCAATCAAAGTTCTCTCCAAAATCAGTCATCGCTGCTGAAATCAATAAAGAAGTCTAATGACGAAGGTACATTTTGTTTTATAATTCATTTCATTATATTTCATTACTCATCGTATTGCACACTGCTTTTCTTTTTGTAATCTTTGAAAACATGCTTTTTCCTTAATCTGGTGGTGATGGTTTGGTTTAATTGGTTTCATTCCTTCATTTATCATACCGTCGATCGCAATAAACAAACAAATTCGGAAAATACATAAGGCTACCTTACAGAGGATAGCACAAACAGTGGCTTGTGTTCAAGCCAAGTAAATCTGTCCGTAATGCGAACAATGGCAAACTCTGGACGTCTTGCCGGACCTCTGAGCTCGGCTAAAGCTCGTAGAACTCGTAGAAGCCAGTCTGCATGTGGTGGTTTTCCTAGCAGTGCGATTAAGCCAAAGCCCTCGGGTAAGACGTCTTCCAGCAGCGATCGTGTATCAAGGCAGAAGCAACGCACACCGATGACTTCGAGGCAAAAGGCAATCAGCGCTGATCGTACGCCAAGTAAGCAGGAGATGCCCGGTAGTCCTACCGCCCTTCTCAGGTGGCCTAAACCAGGCGAGAGAATAATTTCCATGACCGGTACACCAGTTGTTTCTCAAATGTAAGTGCACAAAATCTGTCTGCTTTAAACTTCGATTCACAACTATTTTTTTTACAGGATGCCAGAGCAATATGCGAACGTAAATATTCCTATTCGGGATGGAGTTTTATCGCTCCGACCAAAGAAGCTGCAAAGTTTGGATCCAGAAATCGTACATAAGATTGATCAGCAGACATTGAGTCAGATCAAACTATTGCAATCCAATTTGGAATTTATTATGAGCTATGTAGACGCTGACAAACTATAATAAGATATTTTGTTTTATATTGCATTTGATATCATATATATATCGTTGGTTTTTCTTTTGCCATTCTTTTTCCATTTACGTTTTATGTACTCAATTTAAATAAGGAAGGATCGTTTTAAGATTTTGTAGTACGATAAACATTTATGTTAGGATATAGATAACATTTAATCTGTAATCGAGTGCATTGATTATTGCAAACGTAAACAAATTATAATTAAATAAAAGAGAATATTTAAATAATTATCTGCGATTTGTTTAATTCAAATAATCTTTAAGTTCTGAAACGTAACTCGTCCTATTAAGATGGCAACCATGTAGTAAATATTGTATTACAAGCCGAACTGCCCATTGAATCATAATAAACTCTGCTGGATTAGTGCTTGCGCTTTACAAAAGACATGCAACTGTTTATATTAATAGTCGGGGTGTTGTTTGATGACCAAATTTTATCGCCAAAAACAGAATTTTCGAGAAACGCCAGGCGCTCAGGAAATCTAGCAGGTTACGTCAACCATTTGATTTTGCATTTTTAATGATAACGCGGTAAATATTCAATGGATCTTGATGAAATTTGGAACTCTGCTGGGTTAGAGGTTGCACTTTACAATAGATATGCAACTGTTTGTATTAATAGTAGGGGTGGGGTAGAAAAGGGCAATTTACACATTTTGTTTTATATTTTTATTGATGGTACTTTTAATCTACTAAATAAACAAATAATAGGTATGCAGTTTTAAAGGGCAACTGCTTGTGAATCATTTATTCAAACACAACTAAAAGACAGTTATGCTGTTTTTGCATTACAGAAAATAGAAAGAGCTATTGACGCCATTTTGCTTTATGGCTACCCATATGCCCCGATCTGAAGTATCATCCCTTTATCAAATAGGGCAACAGCTAGTGCATTATTGTGTGATATTTCGTTGAATTCCATATGGCGGTTCTCGAGTTGTAAGGATTTTACTTAAATTTTCAGGTTTTGTTATGAAAATGTTGTCACCAAAAACCGAATTTTTGAAAAACACCAGGCGCTCATGGATAATTTGCACTTAAGTAGACCATTAAGTTTAAGTACGATCCGTGCAGCCTTTAACAAGATAAAAGGAAATACGTGCAACCCAGTATTTGAATCTGCCTGCTGATTTTCATGATCGCCTGGTATTTCGTAAAACGTTCGATCTTTGCTCAATCATAGATTTTTTGAAGAGGTTCTTTATCGGATTTGGTGCTATAATTCGATCATTGCATTACGGATCGTACTGTTGGTTTGGTGTAGAAACTAAAGATGTAGCAAAATGACATCGAACCCTTATTCCAGATGGCGTTTTTATTAAACGACAAATGGCGTTTTTTGAGTCGATTCATTTTAGTGTCGTTTAAGTGTCGGTATTCTATTCTCTGAACGCCTCCTCTCTCATTTTTCTTGCTTTCCACATGAGTTCCACAGCAACAGCTGATACAAAAATGACAGATAGGCGTTTATGTTTTGCAATTTGAAATTTCAAATGAACATTTATTTGAAACAATGAAATAGCATTGCAATGTTTGTATCATGGGAAAGTGAAGACGAAAAAGAAGATGAAATTGCAAAAAGAGAAATGAAAAACATCAGAAGAAGAATCAGGTCAAAATCTAATCTAATCTAAGACCTGTGAATATACATTTAGTATTACACTTCAATTTTGATTTTACATGCTAACCTTCTGCCACTCTTTTTGAGTTCTTACGGGTGGTCCTAAATAATTTAGTGTCACAGCTACCGACTCCCACCCGTTTTTTGATATCATCGGTCTGGGGAATACCTCTTTTGAAAGGTAACATTTTGTTCAATTAATTCAACCAAACGTTTCATTTGTTCTAGGGTTGTTATTTTCACCCTTGAACAAATAACAATTAATAAAATCCTTAAATTAATACACAAATTAATCGAAACTCACATTTTAACACCTAGTCGTTTGCAAATTTCTATTCGACAATTATTGGCGTTTTACCTGTCGTTTTATCCAACTAAAACGACTGTTAGAATGCGAATAACTGCAATGACGTTTTAAGAACTTACGTTCCACACTACTTAAACGCCACGTAGCGTTAAACGACATAAAACGCCTTCAGACTTGCCAGCTGTAATACCGATTTCAAAAAACGCTATCTGTCGTTTAATAAAAACGCCATGTGGAATAAGGGTGAATAATAAAACAGCCTTTTGGCCACGGCGCATTTGTACAATTCCAACATGCATGCACACCTTCTACTTTAGTAGAACATTGCGTTTCAGCACGACCCGTGTAGCCTTTACCTTTAACAAGATATAAGGTAATAAGTGCATCCCAGTAATTGAATCTGGTAATTTGCTGCGTTTTTAGGTTTGTTTAAGAGTCGTATCTCTAGCCCCCTCATTATTTCCGTAGCTGTGTCAGCAACCGCCGTTTATCGTCAGTTTGACTTTTTTTTTCTGCTAAGATTCCCTACCTGTCTTTTATTTATCAGTTCGAGAATATCGAATAGCAGAAGTAGTAATCATAGGGCGTTATAACAATGGTTCTCCAGTTGTTTTCCCTTAGCTAACGTTACAGTAGCTCTTCCATGGTTCTGGGGCAACACCTTGCTGTAGACATATTTACATTAGTGTTAAAATCAACATGTCCTGATCATGACTTGAAACATAAAAACACACAAATTCTGAATATTCATGTTTTTTTTTATATATTTTTTATTTTAAATAAAAATTCTATCCCTTACATACTTCAATTATTTTCTTACAGATCTATATTTTTACACTTTGTTTTGCGTTATTTTTTGTTTAGTGTTTCATAAATTCAAATCACAGATTTAATTTAAAAAAAATTTTTTCTTATCTTTATAATTTTAGTTTCTTACATGTTACTAGACTTTTATTTGCATATATTTATAAATGTATGTACGTGCGTTTATATATATAGAACAAACTTTGAACGAGTATGCTTTTGCACGCTTTTGAAAAAAAAATAAAATTAGTATAATCTAGGATATTATACAATTTAGGACTCATTTGAGTCATTACATCCATTTTCGTATGGTACTGCAGTTGTTTCTAGTCCATCTTGGGTTTCGGAATCATTTACGTGGGGTGATGATGAACTTTCACAGTTCGCGTAGACGTGCCGCACAACCGAGTGATTTTGAGAATCATCGGTGTCGGCGTCACGTATGCTGTTGAAGGCGCCATTGGCGTTTGGCGACGATAGGTCATCGTTTGGCGGGTAGACATGCCGATGGAAGCTGGAGCCACCTCCACCTTCTTCACTTTCGATCTCACGAACGCTGCCAAAGAGTGGTGTGTGGGATGAGGAGTTACGCATGCTGGCCGGAGGCGACCAGACTGTTTGGTAGAGGGGTGAAGCAAAGACATAGAGTTGGTTTAAAACTTCAATATCGTAGCTGGGAAGGTAGCTGTCCGTTTCCAATGGGTTGTAGTACTGTGAGGTGGGCTGATGCATTGGTGTTTGTCTACAGCTGTACGAGCCGGAATTGCCGCCGATTGGTGTATCGTAAGCGCTCGGTACGGGGTGCGGCTGACGCGGCATCGTTGCGTAGATACCGCGATAGGCTTCGTATGGGGTTGTGGGGTTGTAGGCATCACTCCAACGAACGTGATTGGGAGTAAAGTCTCCTTTGGCATAGAGCTGTAAATAATTTGGATTAGTATATAGTTCTTGGTTGGTAAGTTTAGATGTAAGTTTACGTGAATAGGCCGGCTAAAACCTTTGCTCATGTGCCTGGGTACTGCGAGCGCATGGCTATGACTAAATCCAACCTCATTGCTTAGCAAGTACTCGTGGAATTTATTTGGAAAGAACTCGATAGTTTTATAGTTGTTGTAGATCGTTTGCTATAAAAGAAAACACACAAGTTGACAAACTGTAAATAGAAAAAGGATTCCCCAAACTTACTGTTAAATTTTTCTTCTTCTTGTAGCTTGCCCAATTTTGGGCTTCCAAAATTAACTTGCCTCCTGGTCGCAATTGGTTGAACATCCTCTTGAAGGCCGTCTTCAGACCGTTGTCACCAAAGTTCAAGTGTAACCACTTAGTAACTGATAGACACAAAATTATGTCATACTGCTGGGTATCATTGTTGAGTAGTGACTCGTCTTTCAGCACATAATTCGTTTGCCGGAAGAATACATTCTTAGGGAATTCTGTTGAAGCTAAGCTCGAAGTAGCTTCAACCTCTGACTGCAGTTGTCTGTTTACATCTGGAATGCCACCATAGCAAAGGGGAAATGAAACAGGGAATAAAACTTGCGGATCTACTCCTTGCCGTTGATGGTGAACGAAATGATGATGACCACGATGATGGTGATTGTGACGATTTTGATTATTTTTCCGTCTCTTTTGATGAGTCGTGGTGTTGCCTTCTTTCTGTGGCCCTTGTACATCTGCCGGTTGTTTGGTAAGAACTTTCTCTTTTGGTATACGGACGTACATGGATAGGTTCTTTCTTGCCCTGGCTATCAGATTCTTATCGATATCAATTCCTAAAATTGATTTTGGTGCTAAATTTCTTCCAACACTAATAGTCATGTGACCCACATTACAACCGATATCAAGTATGTCCTTCCCCCGAAAGAGTTCCGCATTTCGCTGAAATACATGCAGGCGGACATCCATAAATTCATTCAGCTGACGATAACCAGAGTAGCGGTCATAGTTGCCGTATTGGTATTTCGCTTCTTCGGGACGTAGTTTGGGTATTTTGTTCCCAGGGGCAGTTGTTGTAGTGGCAGCAGCCACCACTTCTGCTTTGTTAGGAGCAGAAATGTTTTTCTCTGTGAGAGAGGGATTATCAAGTGTTACCTTCTCGGAGGCGATCCTTAAAGGACTTTCTATGGAGGCAGTGTCCATTTGCTTGGATACTGAATCGATGTCGGGTGTATCGGCGCGAATACTATCGGCTAAAGACAGATACATTATTTTATTAATTTATATACCAGCCAAGCGAAGCAGTTGTTGGGTACTTACTGTCTGTTATTGTTCTTGAGTCCTCTGCGGGACTGAGAAGTTCTGTTTCACTGACAGATGTAGACCGATGTCTGGATGTTTTTCTTCCTCCAGTTGGCACCAATCGCGGTGGACGCTTCCATGCACCAGGCTGGGGAACAACAGGGCTGACAATTTTATCCATGGAATCCATGCGACGAAACTAAAAGAGGAATCACAATATGTACTTAGTTAGTTGCGAATGAGAAATGTATATGTATAAGACAGGCCGAAATGGTTTATTACGAAGTCTTGGAAGACTATACATGTGGGATCTTTCCACATACATCTGATATATTTACAACTAACTGGTCGAGGGTAGACACGGTTACCTTGCTTCTGCAAATAAAATTCTATGCAATATATGTACTTACAACTGAAATTCGCTGACACCGACTACCAAGAACATATCTGGACGTTTTCAATGGAGAAACGAGAAGGAGGATGCCTTGAGCGTGTTAAGAGCTTTCGATTGAACAGAGCGTTACTAGGCAAGTTACCATTATACAAAATACCTACCCGAATAAGAAGTCTTTCATGTATGAACTAAGCAAGTGAAGCATTAGGATTAAGAAACATGTTTGTTTTCCAAAAAATGGAGTATTTCCACAATCGAACAGTTATGGATTACTTTATCAAATCGGCCAGATACATTTGGAACAATCGTGGAGAACTGGATATGCAGATTTAAAGTCCCGTGTTTGTAATTATTTTTTGTTTGTAGAAGTAACGTCTATCAAAGGCTGGGACTGACAATGTATTATCGTGTTACGGGTGACGATGACCATCTGAATATTAAAGTTGTTTGGGGAAGTAATGCTCGGATCCCTCAAGGTAAAGCAAATAATCGAAAATGATTAGATAGACCTAAGGGACTCCGAGATATCCACGAAATTACCTGGCCGAAAATATAACTAGTCGTTGTTTTGTTTTAAAGTTAAAAATACAAAAATTAAATAAATTTTGAACAAAAACCTTTCCTTTCGTTTAATTAATTAAAATCAAACAGGATGTCATACTCTGTGTAAACCTGACTGATTCCCTCCTTAAAAAGATTTAAAACAAAACTTTCCCTACTTTGTGTCTCATGACCTTTTTTACGCCCTAATTATTTGATTTAATAACATTTCCCTTTCAGCAAAAGCAACGTCGCTCATTTGATTTAATTAAAATCCATAGCCCTATACCACTTACACCCTTACATATAAGGGATCATCTGCCTAACCGATAACAATTTTCGAGCGTCTCACTCCCAAAAGCCATTTTGTTAATAATTCAACCCAACTGCTACTACTCTACTTACCTTATTCTTTGCGGAGCAGGCTCCCTCGCTGACCTTTCGCTTGCGGCTACTGCAGCTACCAACACTACCACAGCCACTTCCACCCATTGAAGAGTTGTTGTGATGCTGCTGATGATGGTGATTGAAAAAATGCAGCTGTTGCAGTTCTGCAACTCCACTTAAATCTAGCCGCAGGTCTTTCTTTACGCTTTCGCGGTCACTAGTTGTAGCCGCGTTGCTGTGATTTTTGTTTGACTCCTCAGAGATACTGTCGCATGTAAAAGCAGGTGTCGGCAGGATTGGCAACACTTTTGTAGTAGCTGCTGCGCAACTTTCTGGTTTATCCACAACGATACCACCACCACTACTACCACCAGCAGCATTACAGTCGAAATCGAAAGCTTTTTCTGTAGCGCTCTCTCGAGAACAATGTGCTTCGGCGGTTTGCTCTCCCGTGGTATCAGCGAATTCAGCAGTGGAATTGTTTGAAACAGCAATGCTTATGCTATCCGTCGAGATTATTGAACTGCTGGCCAAGTCGCCAGTCGAAAGTGTGCTGTTGCTGGCTATGCATCGCAGTTCTGCCTCGCTGTCGTCTAGCGTCGAGTTAACCGAGTTTACTGATTCGAATCGCCTGCGCTTGGTTTTCTTTTTTCGATTGCGGTGCTTCGATTTGGACGATTTTGATTTTCGCTTCATCGGCGAGGTTAGCTGTTTCTCGTACTCCATGGTGTCTACCGGGTCGAGCAAGTGCAGTGGGTCATGAATGTTTGGCGGGATGATTACCTCAACCTTTGGCGGTGTAGTTATCGGCGATCGACGTGGTGTTGTAGCCGGGGTGTTGTTGTTTGAGGAATTCGCCTCATTTTGCAGACTGTTTAGGTTGAGGGGGTCGGAAATGTTGCCGCCGAGAAGGAATTTCGTCGGTGGAATTATGACTTCCTTGCGTGGCCTCTTGTCGGGGAGGAAAAATTTGGAACGCGAGCAAAAGATTGGATGATGGGCTAGTGGTTGGGCACCATTTCCACCGCTACCAACCGAATTGCAGGCACCGCAACCACCCCCTCCGCCGCAACCACCACTATTACCGGCTCGATGTGCCAGCATCTTCTTGTATACCTGCTGTTTTGGATTCTTTGATTGTTGACTGGCATTGTTACCGGCTTCAATGCCACAGGCTGTACACACACCAGCCGGCAGCCTATGGTGGCCTATCTGGTTTTTGATGTTCTGTATGTTCTCCAGATCTGCCTTGCTCGCAGCCGCTGCACTTTGTTGCTGCTGTTGTTGATGGTGTTGTTGTTGCAATTGTTGCGGATGATGAAGGTACTTTAGGTTGTGATGGCACTTTTGACGCTTATTCCACATTTTCTTTTTTTGCTGTACACCAGCTGTGGGTGTACGGAATTGATGGAATTTACTGACACCTCCAGCACGTGCCGTTTGAGGAGCTACTGCTGTTTGTTGCTGAGGTTGCTTTTTGTTGCAATTGCCACCGCCAGCAGGCGCAGCACTAGAATTCGGGGCAGGCATAGTCAATACGTCCGTGGTCGATGAAACTTCACATTGTTCATTTGCCTCTGCCAGAGAAGGGCTCGGTTTTGCTGTTGTATCAGCAGCGATTTCCATTACTGAAATGTTTTCCTATTTATCACAGACTATCCCATCCATTTAGAGCAAACTCTTTATCGCTCGATTTATTTAGCGATACTGTCGTCGTCCTATTAATTTACGTTAGCTGCAAATAGAAAAAAAGCAACGAGTTAGTATGGCAAGGTAAAGAAGCTAAGCAACAGAAATTAAAAAAAAAAAACATTATATTGGCATGTTTAAACGAGGACACACTCCCGCTCATTAATGTCAACTCCACCTGTATACACATTTCCCTCGTTATCGAACTGAAGCCAGATTAAAGATGCATGTGAGGAAGGCGCTCCGACTACACTTACGAAATACGACGAAAACCATCTCAAAATTTTCTGATTGTGTTTTTCGTGTTTTTTCTTTCTTTTTTTGTTCAACTTAAATTGCTCATAAAGATAAAATACTGGTAAGAAGCAGTACAGCAAATATGTAAGTAAAAGCAAGAGAGGTGGTAGCAAGGGAAGTCGAATAAACATCAGTTCATTGAATGCGTTTTATACGCGTTCAGGTTGAGTTTTATTTTTTATTCGTTTTGCTAGTTCCCAGCTCCCAAAGGTGTGCTGTAAGAGTGTGTCTGTGTAGGCATGTTGATTGTTGAGATGTTTATTTATGTTTTCTACTTTATACGGTGCGAGCAAAATAAATTCTCATTTGTCCTGGTTATGTTGATAGGTTGTGTGAGAGCGGTGAAATGTGAGACCAAACTAATCTTGGAGCACATATATTAAGCTTATTGATTGATGTTTTAGAGAAAATTACCCCTACAGAGTTATGCCGAAGCATCAGTTTTTTTTGTATTTTATCAGTTTCTTTTAGCAAAGAGTATAGAACTTCATGGAGTACGCATCTCATACAAGGAATATTTTCTATGTGGGGTACTGATATTGATACTCCAGTGTTCACATTGCTTACCCAGCATAAAAAAACAGCCTTGCTGTCGCATACGATCTACCAAACGTAAACGGCTAAAAAATTGTTAGCTGTGATGCGTACACTATGTAGTTTTATACTCTTTGCTATTACTCACCCCTATCGAGGTATCAGTCCAGAACAAAATTTTCTCCGATTTGTTCGACATCGGAGAATTTTATAACGAGGTATCTGTTCCGATTTGCATTTCGAGCAGATCGAGCAGATCGACAAAGTGCATCGTAAATGATCGCTCGACGGCTTAATGCGTTAAGTCAACAATTTTTAACAGCTACGGGTTGATTTTCTTCGGAAGTTCTCCAACGAAACATTTAAAAAGGAAAGTTATTTTTGTAGGCGTATTTTGGACAAAACGTGATGTCATAGCCACGTTTGCTAGTATAGAGAAGGAAGCGGCAAAAATGGGCTTAGCAGTAAATGAGGGCAAGACGAAGTATATGCTGTCAACACGAAAGGACACACAACATCGACGAATTCGACAGAACGTCACCATTGACAGATATAACTTTGAGGTAGTACGAGACTTTATCTATCCCGGTTCCGCTATTTACTCTGACAAGAACATCTCGTAAGAAATTAAGCGAAGAATTACTTTTGCCAACCGCTGTTTCTTCGGGCTAAGAAGGCAAATCAGTAGTAAAGCCCTCACTCGAACTTCTAAGGAGATCTTATATAAGACCCTGATCGTCCCAGTCCTGCTCTACGGCGCTGAAGCATGGACCGTCTCAAAAGCGGATGAAGAAATCCTTGGTCGATTTGAGAGGAAAATTCTTCGGTCCCGTTTGCGTTGACGGGCTATGGAGACGAAGATTCAACCAAGAACTATACGAGCTGTACAGCGACATGCCCCTGGTCAAAAAACTCCGCATTGGACGTTTAAGGACATGTAGAACGAATGGACACCAATACTCCGGCTCGCAGAGTCTTCGGTTCCCAGCCAGACGTCGGACGCAGTAGAGGAAGACCTCGCCTTAAGTGGGGCGCACAAGTAGAAACCGACCTCAACCAACTTGGACTGCTCAACTATAGGCAGTTAGCTAAGGACCGGGCCAATTGGAGAGGCATGTTGGTTGAGGCCCAGGTGCATTCCGGACTGTAGCGCCACTTAAGTAAGTAAGTAAGTATTTTGGACAAATTGAAAAAACTTGGTTGCAATTAAAATTATATTTGTATACGGTTCATGGCCATTACATAGGTACTGTTTAGTGAAATTTAAGTGTTGCCTTCATTGAAGTGACCAGTAGTGTATATATTTTGCATTATTATTGGGTGTTACGCCTTCCACCTTTTTGCCACTTTTAACACAATTCGATGATGATAATTTCCACTTGTATATAATAATCGACAACTCAAATGAACTTTGCTAATTTAATTAAGTTACAAGTCAACCTCATGCTAATTTAAATACGTATTCACATTTATTCTTATTTCTGCTTTTGTAATTATCATACCTATATGAGTTTCTACTCAAAAAAAAAATCATAATTATTTAATATACGGGTAGAGCATACCCTTCCTCTTTTTAAGTTGAAAACTTAAAGACGACTCACCGTCTGAGGAAAATAAACTTTTCATTTAAAGTCCACACTTCCGTACTCCGTGTCCGTCCGTCCGTCAGTTTGTTGTTATTCCTAGCTATACTCAGACTCACTGAAAAACACACCTACAAATATATATTTCTCTCTCCTCTATGATATCGATTTTCTACGTCGCGACGTAACAAACAAGCCAACAAGAACAATTAACGGCAAACAACAAATCAATGTTCGGTCATTTTTCTCTCCAATTTACCGAATTATTGACATAGAAGCAGTGGACACACGATACTCATTGATTAACAACGTGTACGCAAGTGATTCATGGTATTAAACTTGTGAGACAAAAACAATACTCCTCAACTCACAAAGTACTTTGTGCTCTCCTCGGTAGCGTGTGGGAGACAAATGGTGGAGATACCAATGCGGACGGCGAAGATGGATGGTATTAATCTCCCCTTCATCTCAATTGCGTTTAATTCTAGAGCAATTAGTAATTCACAGTAGATGCTACAACGTCAGATTTTAGTTTAATGAATTTAAAGCAAAACAAATAATTAAAACATTTCATAATTACATGCTAAGCATGTTCGCTTCGCATTAGCAGAGATGGTGCACGTATAGGAAAAATTCCTATACAAGTAAACATTAAACCCTTAGAAAAAGAGACAGATTTTCAATTATTTCCCTCATTCTAATTTCATTCTGAAGGAATGGTTATTGAAGCCACAACATGTAGATTTGAGTCCATAAGATACCTTGATCACATGCAAACATGTAACTTTTCAAATGCGCAAACTAGCCGCAGAACGGCGAAGAATTGATTGATCACGGTCTTCAGAAATTCTCTGCTACATCAAAAATTTTCTTTTTACTATTACACAAACGATATACAGTCATGCCAGTCGACAAATAAGAACTCCAAAATCGACGCTCTTCAAAAAGTGCATTCTATTGGATCACAGCAAGATTGTTGACTACCTAGAATGACAATATGAGTTCCGAAAGAAACGATCCACTGGAGACCTGCTTAGCTGTAATCAAAGATTATAAAGTCATACAGTTGACGCATTGAAAAAAAAAAAAAACAGAAACTTTCGCTCACCAGCTTAATGTTACGGGCGGGCGGTGTGCACACATCAGAAACGAGAAATTTGTCCTGCATGCAATGCGTCATCTGTATGACTTCATAATCTTTGCTGTAATCAACCCGAAGATAAGCAATCCCGCCTTATCGACGACTCTTCCCATACTTCAAATCTCCAACCCTTGGCTCAACTGCGGCTTGTAGGGGAATCTGTCTATATACTAAACAATAAACTGCATCATCAGAAGGCTACAGTCCGCTGTGCGCATCGTTTAATACTCTTTCCCATCACATCCTTTAAATGAATATCCACGAAATTTGGGCTTTATGACGATGAAATATAGAAAATTGAATTTTGTCACAACATATTGTTCAGACAGTTTATCAAAATAATGTATGGTTCGACAAGAAATCACGTTTTTCTTGTGCATGTGGTATGGCTTAAAGTATACAATTGGTTTTTGTAGAAAAACGCCTCCAAAAAGTGGGCGTAGGCGTACTCAGCTAGCGATTCTGAGTCGATCCATATATTTTGAGGTATATCTAGCGAAATTATTTCACTATGTTACAAACTTAATGTCAAAACTTTAGGCTAGAGAACGATTATTTAGGCGCAAAGAAATAATTTTGTATTGTATAGCATTTCAATACTGACAGTGAAAACTAGATGATTTTATGTCTTCCAGTTTTTGAGAAAATTGTTTTGAAAAATTACACTTTCAACTTTTTTTTATCTTGTTTTCACTAAATTTTGAGTTATTTTTATTTATAACGGAAAATCATTTCGATAATATCTTAATTTCTAATAAAAACTCTACTTGGAGTAACAGTCGACTATGAAAACATGGAGTAAGGGTAGTCTAAGTGTGGAGTAATTTATGGTTTATCCAAATTTGTTTGCTTGTCATAACTTATTTCACAAGGAAACAGCGCGTTTTGCAGGTTAAAAGTTGTAATGGGCAAGAAATAAAGATGAAAAACTATCATTTTGTAAGGGCACCCCAGACCACTTGCAATTGATTTTTTAAGTTATTCTCGATCATCCAATTAATGGGAACATATTATTACAGAATTTAGTCTTTCATTATTAAAATAAATGTGCTATTATTTCATTTAAATAAGGGGAAGATGGCATAAGTCTAAATAGATATAGAGGCCATCAATATAAACTAAGGTGTTATTTTATTTTCTAATTGAACTGATTCATAACACTACATATTAAAGCATTAAAAATAACAAACCTAAAGTAAAAAACCAACGCATATGTATAGCAAAATTAAGCGCACAAAACTTTCTGTTAAATACGACTGGCCAGAAATAACTCAAATCAAACTTATTTTCATTTAAAAAATATTTTATAAATAAATTAATTTGTTAGTGCAATTAATTTAGAAATAATTAATTGAGCTAGCTTCAGAAAAGATAATTATTTAATGTGATAAGTAGGGAAATTCGTTTAGCAAAAATTGAGAATTTTGTAATGGTATTTTTAAAGCAATCATCTGACATCACTGCTCATAAGTAGCAACAAAACAAAACGATTTATTGCCGTGTAGAGAGTGATTTGTGTTTGATGTTGTGCTTGTGGGTATATTCACATCAAATACGGAACACCACCACATGGCAGCGACTCTCAGCATGTGGCAAAAATGTATGAATGCACCATCCGATAAGGGGAGATTTGAAATCTGAATAAGAATGTGCGTACGTTGTATTTTGTGCGATGCAAAGAGTCAACACATCAATGTGTTTTCAAATGCAGAATATTCAACATCAAGCGAATCCTTTTGAAAATCAAACTCATCCTGATTTTGAATTTAATTTTCAGGAAATTAGAAAACAAACACAACACACATCGATATATATATATATATATATATATGTATATACTAATTCAGCGTCATTTCATTTTCAGTTTTCCGATTCTGGGCTTTCAAGAGTAATTAAATTTTTGTTTCTGTTTTTATAAGCTCAAAGTATGTGGTTGTGATTTTTTTCATGCTGCTGGCCAAGAATATATAGTCTAGACCATGAAAGAAGTTTCGCTCAAGATTTCGAATTATTTCTCTTAGTCTCTTTTTATAATATAAAAGTTTCACTGTGAGGAAAACGTTTGATCAAATAAGCATGGACGAATTTAACGATTCTTTTAAATTTCGCAAACATATAGAAAACCTTTTACATTTACATATTTTAGTTATTGATGTTAAAACTTAAAAGAAATTAATTATGTGGAACTCTGATTTTAAGAGGTTTTAATCCGGAATTTGAAGAAAAACTTAATCGTAATGATTTTTTCTCTCTGGGCAAAACTAAAAATGACATGATATAATAAATCACAAACGTCGACGCGACGTGACCTTGACTTATTTTTTAATTTACTAATTTTGTGATTGGGAGGTGAATAAGGGGTCTATCTCTCATCGACGTGGCCAGAGGGATGGCCATAGGAAGTCTCTCGGGACTTGAGGGGTAGGAAGGCCAGCCTTTGCCAATAACAACCGGCATGTCTTGGGATCGGGGCAAATCTATGCTGCTGATGAGCATTGGAAACAAGTTTCCTAAGCGGTTTCAGTGGTATAGACATCGGTTTTTGATCATTTCTTTTCCGCTTTTTCTCGAATCTATCCTTTTTCCATTAGAGTCCTTGATAGTCCGTCCGTGGTCAACATAGAGTAACTTTCTTCTTTTTTTATATTTATTTGCTTCTGGCACGAACATAAATGTTTGTTGAGCTAGGATGTTTGGAGAAAAGGTCAAGAATTACCCCGACGAGTTAAGCCGAGCAATCGCAAGCGTGCCGTGTCCTCTTCTCCATAAGCCTCAGTGGCTTACCAAGACTCACAACAATGGAAATTCTTACAAATAGTAATTTAATTTAATTTGACCAAAAGGTTTGTGAGAAATTAACCATTAAAAAACAACAATATGACCAAACATCTGTCAATACCTCATTGTTAGGTTCCCCTATAATCGAAATGTTAGAACCAATCAAAATATCAAAGCCCAAAATTTGCATGAAAAAGATATAAATACAAATTTAAGTCATCCTTATGCGAGGGAAAACAGAGAGGAAAAAAGCCACACAGGTATGTAGCTTAAATGGTGTATATACTTATATGATTAAACTTAATAACATTTTATGGTTAAGAGTACAAAATATATTAGTCAGACCGAACAAATCTTCGTTCAAAGCACGAAGTAGAGCATGTGAAAAAATCTAAATTGGCGTATACATCGGATACGTATGTTCGTATTTTGCGTTAAACATAATAAAATCATTTACTTCAAAAATTAAAGTATTAATAAAACTATAACGATTTGAGAGATTACGCCACTTTGTGTGATGATAAATAACGACCTGTAGATAATATACGCCAAATACCCTAAAATGACAATTTTTGCAGATACGATGCGGAGCGAAGAAACAATAAAGTAATAACTTTTGTAGACGAACTGTTTGTTTGTCCCGAAAAACAAGTGTATATATTTTCGAGATCCACTTACTACAATTAATATCACACCTCTTTTGTTTAAACCACAAGCAGCAAGTCTATGTTTTATAGATATAAAGTTTCGAGTGACGCCCAATTTTTCGAGGTTTTAAAAACGATTTCTGATACCAAACAAATTAACAAGAAATTTGAAAAAGTCATAAACAAAATATTGATATGTTTATTTAATCTGTATCATATTTTGAACTACACAAACTTTGGGGATGTTTTTTTTAATGTCAGATATTTTATTAGGCTGCAACCGTTTTTAAAAATTGGGTGGGGGCCTCCGTCTGCAAAAAAAAAAACATCTTTGTGCGCCTACTTGATAGTGTATAAAAGCGCGTCGTAAACCGTGCTTTGAGAGATGGTGCCTCCGATACTATGCTAAAGTTAGTGCAATATTTTAGCACCGATATATGGCACGTGGTATAAGCGGCTGATCCACGACGTCGATATGCAATACTTCTCAGGTCTTTGCGGACTTGTTGTGTACTTCTAAAGTAATAGATAGATACCTAGTATTAAAAATAATACATCATGGGATAGTTAGGTACATGATTTATATAAATTACAAGTTAAATTGAAACATGTAGTCGATAACATCTCATCAAAGTTGGGGACATTTAATATCCGCAAAGCTTGCAAATGAACAAAAATATACACAAATTTGTATATGTTTTCAGCAACACTATCTATCCGTCTCCATACAAGTTATAAAGTATTCTGTACTGAAAGTCACGTGGATACAAATCAGAAACAATGGTACAGCTTAAGGGATGACATTGATTTATTTTCGACAAAATGGCTTCATAAACGAGATATGGATATAAACGAGCACATTTCACAAAACATGACATCCCATTCATTTCGGGCACCAAAAATAAAAACGCACGAACATTTCTTTCATAAATATGAAATTTAACACTTATGAAATATTACCTTGATCTTCACTCACTTCAATCAAGTACAGGCAACATTATCATAATAAAACATTAACATCCCACATATCTAAATTAACATGAAGCATTCAGCAAGTACCAATAGTGGATCAAAGGATTATAATCTTTCTTCGACAACGTGGGCAATGTTGATTCGAGCGAAATTGATTTCAAATAACTCTAAACACACAAAGGACTTACTCTTTGTGCATCCTTCAACGTCTTTTACATTTTTTGTATCAAGTTTATTAAAATTAGTTTTCAGGCATTCTTGCATCTCAATCTAATGGATCTACATCACTCCTCAACATAATATGCACACATTTATTCTCCACCTACGGATGTTTTTAAACTATGAAATCATTTGAACCATATGCAGAATTTATAGAAGATTTATAGATGCAGAGTTGTAACCACAAACTTTTCTCATTAAGGAAATCATATCGATGTTAAAAGTAAATGTTTGTTTTCAACACACCGACACAGGAAGGGTGATTTTTGCAGGATTAGATAATACGAGCGAGCAAAGCGATGTGAGACCCGCAGCATAAAGCGGATTTCAGAGGTATTTTGTTTAATATTTGCATCAAAGTCGGAAGCCAATGTATGGCAACTTGTATATGAGTGTAAAGACCGCGGCGGGAGGGTTACGTTATTACAGAGCATCCTGTAACGGCCAAATGAAAGCAAACAAAGTCTGATCTAATTACAATCGGAATTTCATCGGGTAAATTCACTAAAACATACAGCATCTGCAGACGATGGTGTCGTTGTTGGTTATCTTATTTCAAACGGAAGTCGAAAAAGGTTATCGGCTTAATTGTTGTTAAAACGAATGTGCAAGAGCATCAATTATGGAATTTTACTGGAGCATGATACGTGCGGTGAGTGGTCGTTAGTAGTAAATTAGGTTCTATGCTTTAAGGGTACGTCCATGCCGGCAAGAGGATTAAATTGTTTCCACCTTCTTTTTTTTATAAATTGGAGGTTATAATCGATACAATGGTTAAGCTAAGTTAAATATTTTTACAAATTTTATACAAAGCATAATGAATCAGCAGGCCTTTATGTTCGAATCACATTGATTGAATAATTTTGACGGGGTTTGTGGAAACTCTGATTTGCACATAACTACGCTACGCAACTATGTAGTTCTCGGCCGTACAAAAACAAAAATTACACGGGGTTACAATTTCAATCCCCGGTTAGGGAAATGTTGTTTCAATAAGTATGAGACCTGAACGTTCAATTAGAGCCACTATTAGAAAGAATCTGATAAGGACACTTGGTAATGTCCGAATTAGCTATAATTCTAACCAGATAGTGTTATTGTACACAAGTTGTTGTTGTGATTTCGATCATTCAAAAATTATTAAAATTGGCTATGTCACCAATAGCAAACATCAAATCGAATAACACACGAACTTTGCTGGAACTGTAACATACGAACTTTGCTGGAATTGGGTGAACATATAACAAAATCTTAGGTTTTTTCAGTCTTGTTTAAAAACACGCTTTAGTGATAAGTCGAACTAAAATGTAAAAAAAAATAATTGCAGTATAAGAACAAGAAACGAGAAAATGAATATCATTGTAAAATTGCCTTGTCCGACATTATTACACTAATTCTGTATTTTGCGCTTAGCAATCTTTTGCTAAGAAATCTATCGTATCTGTTCTGGTGCACTTTTTAATCTGCAAGGAGATCGAAAGAATAGTTTTTCTTTAACTGACTATAGCTTTTACGTGCATAGTTATTTGGCGTGACTCTAAAAAATGTTTTCATAGAATTGAGCAACGATTATATGAAAACATTGGAGTTTTACCTAGCTGTTGTCTACCAACTCTGGCTCTCAGCCTACACATATCGACCACCTCCTAGTACTTTGAACGTAGATTGGGATTGAACTCTTTGTAAAGTCTTGACGCCAGCATGTGAGTGTGGGGAATGTGGCACATTTTCTTTTACCACAATAGGAGCGGAATAATAACCAAAATGGAGTTTACCAAATTGAACATATGCTCATAGAGACAAGGCTATCAAGGGTGCCACATTATACAGATAGGGAAACGTTGACTCCGATAAATTGTTCGTCGGGATGAAATTCATTAATCGACTGTCGAATGAGAACAAACAACAAACAATTGAAAAAAGAGACCTTACGTTGATCGCCTTAGAGGACCGTATGATGGCGGATTTGTATTTTTATGTTTCCAAAGGTGATTCGCTTTACATTGAAAGCGATATATTTCTAGATTAAAGATATCTGGTAGATATAACCCGCTAAATACACACAAGAACATTACAAAAAAAAAAACAGAAATAATAAGTAAAAGGTGCATGACTGGGTCGTACGTAACTTTCTCTTTTACTGAGGAGTAACGATAAAATCAAATACCAAGACACACGGACGGAATAGTGGAAAACAAGTTTTTGGTTTCCCCTATCAACTTAATGTTAGAATCAATCAAAATCTATAGTTCTAGTTAGAAAGACAAACTGTTGTGACTGGGTACACCTGACAAATTTTTAGTAAATGTATTCACACTTTAAATTCGATCCCCCGATTTTGAGTCTTTTAGGAACAACTGAGTAAGAGACTATCCGATGTATCCTAATCATTCAACAATATATCACTCAGTGTATATAGTATCGCCACATTATTAAATAGGTAGCCGAATCTAACATACCAGCCGAAAATATGATGTTTGAACACACCAAAAAGAGATGACAAAACAAAGACATATCATCGGAAAACTTAAGCGGTGAAATATAACAAAACCACAACGCATCGGAAGAATTTTGTTATGTCCCCAGATACCAATAAAAAATAAAAAAAATTGAATGGAAGATTGTCTATTTCCGATATTCTAGTGACGTTATTGTGCATTAAATGATTTAAGGCTTAAACTGTCTTAGTTTATGGTTTGCATGATGAGTCATAATGGATTGAGTAAAATTCAATTTAAGACTACAACATATGTTTTCTCATTCTGTAAAATTAAATTATACATAATTGCACCAATGTGTCCGGCAATTTTGTAGCTGTATTGTAATTATTACACGTGCACACTTCGAACTGGCGGATCAATCAAAAATATTGGTTTTGTTCTTTTCAAAAAAAAAAAATTGACATAACAAAAACCTACAGCTTGTTCAAAAAGTAAATTCTGGGGGATTGGCTTTGCGCTTGGAAAAGGTACGTTAAAGCGGTTTTGAATTCCTCTTGCATTAACAAAAATCATGTCTATGGTGTTGAAAAATAAGAGTTGCAAATTATTTTTCTTCGACTGAAAGAAACAGGTAGGACAATTAATTCTATTTACTTCTTCAAAGGTATTTTCAAAAAGTATTAATCGCGTTCAATTTCAACAGATTCGAAAGAACCTAATTTTATTCTTAATTCCTTTTTGCTTTGCTCTTAGTTTTCGTTTTTATTTTGTATTGTTGTTGTTTTCCCAAATAGAGTAGTAAGCATATGTCTGTGTCGTCATAGACTCTGTGGGATTTAAGTTTAGTTTTCTGCTTCCTGCTGGTGTTATTTTCACCCGTAACCCACTAAACGCCTGTAGTATTGTAGCATTAAGTTGGATTTAGTGAGAAAACTTATACAACAACTGTCAACGCGATATTTTATGAATCTTTGTTGATTTATTAATAGAAAACCAACTCAAGTGCTGGATTTGTGACTCTTTAGAGAATATACATAAATATATTACAAAAAAATATATTAAATATATCCGATGAGCTGTGAACACACATATTCTATTTGAATGGACCAATTTAAAATGAATGAAACCTTCTTTACCCATTTCAATTTATGACTCTTTATGTTTATCCTTGTTTTTCTGGTTTTGATAACATGTCCTTTTGTTTTCTAATACTGCCTTTCCCCATCGACATACATGCAATAACCACATTCTGTAATAAATTAATTTCAAATTGTATGGTATAAACATTGAAAAGAACGTCGACCACAGATTTGAGATAAATGAAATTGAAGACGCTTTGTATGTGGTTATTCAAATGGCAATAAAGTTATGCAATATATACAAACGAGATACAATGAAAGACATTCAGTGGCTAATTGAATGGTGTACATGCTAAATATCGAATGCCGTATATTTATTGAAATGAATAGAATGGAAGTATAAGATAACCGTTTCAATACAATTCAAAGAATATATTAATTGTGGGGAATATTTGCAATGAATTTGGCAGAATAAACTCTAAAAAGGAGTAGGTACATGCAGGGAAGATAACATTAAAAAAAAAATATATTTTGGAGTACCCTAAGTCCAAAAAAAGTAATCTGTGATCTGAGTGTGTTATTGATACTTTTTAAAAGGATCACAGATTACTTTTTGTGTGTGCTATCTTATACTCGGTCGCTTATGCCGCATTATTGATCAGAAACGCCTTTTACCTGACCATCAATTTGGGTTTAGAAGTAAACATTCGACGATGGACCAAGTACATATAATTACGGACGTAATTGAGAAGAAAGGAAAATTTGGTCAGCCGTATTTATTGACTTGTCGCAAGCTTTTGACAAGGTGTGGCATAGAGGCCTTCAATACAAATTAAGACAAGTTCTGCCTGAACAATTATATAAAATCCTCGTGTCGTATCTTGAGCATAGACTCTTCCGTGTCAAACTTGGAAACGAATATTTAGAATTCAAAGAAATAATGGCGGGAGTAGGTATCCCAAGGAAGCGTCGTTAGACCACTCTTGTACCTCCTATTCATTCGTGATATCCCACAAACATATAAATATAAAATTACAAATATAAAATTACAAAACGCTCTAAACGAGGTTAATGAATGGACACAATCTTGACGGATTACTAACGAGACCATACGATTCATATAGATTTTTCGTATAAAGTAACAAAAAATTTGCTTGTTTTTCTAAAAACTGTTCGAGTGCCTTTTGCAAATGAAGCGAAATATCTCGGAATGGCACTCGATGCAAAATTAAAATGGAAGTCGCTTGTGAAAAAGAAATGCGAAGAACTCAAAAATAAATACAGAGAACTGTGTTGGTTGCTCGGAAAATATTCGAAGCTTAACATTGACAACAAGCTGCTATTATACAAGCAAGTGGAAAAGCCGGTTTGGACATATGGTATACAACTATGGGGTTGTTTCAGTGAAACGAATCTTAATATTTTACAAACTGTTGAAAAGAAAATGTTAAGAACGAAGATCTACGCAGAGATCTGGGTATTCCCGCGGTTAAAGATGAAACGAAACATTTTGCACGAAAACATAAAAAAACGTTTATTGGCACACGTTAACACAACTTCTTGACTTCTTAAAAATTGATTGTATCAATAACGCCTACAAAGATGTGATTAAAATGAATAACTAAGCCACAATAAGTTTTTAGAACAAGATGGCATAAGCCGTTTTTGCCAAAAAAATGCACATATATCTAACGGTTCTTACGCCGTCGCCAAACAACAATTATAATGTCATACCCGTTACAAATAACAAACAAATCATTGAAAGACATTCAAAATAATACAACACAAACAAACCATGCACACAAATAATAAAGATAACAAGAAAATACAACCAACAAGGACTCAATCGACAACCGATTACTAAGCATGTTTTTTATTTTTGAATTTGCTTGTTATTTTTTGCCTTGACCCACCTCGACGACGACGATATCGAACCCAGCAGTAGCACACTTCCCAAATACTAAAAAAAAACAAGTTGAATGCACTAAAAAAATAAACAACCAAAAGCTTATGTATACACACGTTTCTGTGACACTACGACTACATTCATAAGCACAACGCACACTGATAAAGCTATCACCACCTCGCCTCAATACCAGCGCCACCTGTCGTCACTTTCCCTCTCCTACAGGTATTTGATTATTGCACAATCGTTCTATTTCATGAGCTGGCTTCTCTCTTCAGAGTAAGGGTAGGGTAGTCTTATCTGTTTTCCAACAAACATTTTTTTTTTGTTTTTGATTTTTTATTCAAATTTTCTTTTTGTAGTTCACAATATGACCGCGTAGTGGGCGTTCTATGTATGCCGCATTCATTTCAAATCAAATTGTTGGACTGAATTTCAATTTGCTTTAGTTTGGATTATTTATTCTTCTTTTATTCGATTCACATATTTGGGTACAGTATCTGCACATTCTACTCTTTTTGAATCGATTTTTTTAGAGCGATTGCAAATTTCTAATCACACTTAATTTAATGGGGCACAGAATGTGGTGCGCTTTACAGTTGAATTGTTTATTAGTTTTGATTAATTCTACAATGGGGTAGATAAAATGGAATAAAAATTCACATCAGAATCAGCGTTCCCACTTTGGTAGGTACATTTGAACCCGGACTACAAATTAGTATAATGGTCCTTTTAAAATCACGGTGTAAACACGAATAAACAAATAACACAGAGACTGCAAGTAACGATTTAATGCTTTGGTAGTTAGATGTGTGAGTTCAGAAAACCAATCACACGACACTTGTGATTTTAAAAACTAACACGTCGCAAATAGAAATGATTTCATATCACATTTCGATAACTAAACATAAGATGAATAAAGCAGAAATAAAGAGATGGACTATAAAAATCCGTACGTCGTGATAGAATTGCAAGATTTTACGGCCCTTTTTTTTGGACTAATCTTTATGGTCGGACCAAAAATTGAGTGTTTTTGGCATATTTTCAAAATGTTCATGTTTTAAGGAATATCCCCAATACTCGTACTTTAAGAAATATCCCCAATACTCATACTTCAAGAAATATCCTACAAGGAGCTCGGGGAGCTACCTTAGCTTTACTATTCACCTCTGTGGATACGTAAACAAACAAAGTTTGCAGTTCATAGGCACTGAAAACTTACGAATAATAAAATGAAGGAAGGGACGAAGGAAGATCCCGTCAATTTGTGGGAATTCGGGATTTGTTTTATACACTATAGCCCGTTTTTATAAAAAAAAACATTTTTTGAAATAATTTTTAAATAGGGTATTTAGACAAGTTTTAGCAAAGAGTATAGAACTACATAGAGTAGAACGAATATTTACTATGTACTGATATTGATACTCCAGTGTTCACATTGGTAACCCATCATCATCAAAAACGAGCATAGCCGACGTATAGAGAACGATGAAAATTCCCCTCTACTCTGCTCTGTGTAGTTCAATACTATTTGGTATTAATCACAAGGATATTCCGCAACGTCGCAGATAACAGCAAATTCAGAACTATTCCTAATGTTGACGTTAATACATTTAAATGTAGCTGTGTTCAAAGTGTTTCCAGCAATAACCAGAACACGTATTTTATATCAAATATAAAATAAACAAACCGTTCGAAAAATAAATACGATCAATAAGGTAATAACAGATGGGACTATGGCGAAGCGTGTCGGGTATCCTGGAAAATCTTTATAAAAAGCAAAACTACAGGTAGGACAATTTTGTTATGTTGAAGATAACTTGAACGATGAACAAGATTGTCGAGGGTTTAAAATAGAAGATTCCCTCGGCTAAGACCTTTGTTTATACGCTTGCTGTTGTGAAAATATCAAACTTTATAGGGGTTATAGGAAATTATTTTTTTCCATTTAGCAATCAATTTACATGGCAGAATGGGAAAAATGTATTCCAGATAATCCTCAATAGTTGTATTATTCCTAACATTCCGAAAATTGGAAAATGTGGAACTGGTAGCTTAATACGACTCAGTCGTGCATCTGGCCATTATATTTAACGTGAATACGTCTATTATTTAGTAGCATAATTGTAGGTTGAACTTTTTTGTTTGACAAAACACCGACAGATTTTATTTACTGATAACTAAGAGACTAATATTATGAAAACAGTGATATTTATGTGTTAAACCAGCATGTTTTCTATGTGACGTCGTCGAACTAAAGAAGAAGAATTTTCGTAATATATTTTTAAATCCGTAAAGAGCGAAAACTTTTTAAAATTTGGGTGTTGTTGCACAAGGATAAAGTTATTCGGCGGAATACAGGTAAAAATCAATATTAAACGAAAATTACAAAACAGTGAAAAATGTTATCTTAGATGACTCTTTTATTTGATCGGCATTAAAAAGTTCATGTTAGAGGAAGACTGACATTGACAAAATGCAATAAACCTACAAAAATCAGTGCTAAGTAAATACGTTAATTGCGACAGTGACGAAAACAAAACTAAGGAGATATGCAAATTGATTTTTTCACGAATTCAAAATGCGCCACAATGATTTGTTTATAATCGCGTTCAAATTTACGCATCCAAGTTGCGTAAAAGTCTGCAGAGAAAAGGTGAGACATTTTTCTTATAAACTGACTCTAAGAGTTGAGCGCTCAGTTGGGTTCAGTCTTCCATGAATCTGGTAGACAATAGATGGTAAGTCAGCTGGACTATCTAATTTCAAACCAAGCTATTTATTTACTGACCCTCGCAAATGTCTAACAGAAAACCAAGCATTAAATCTCAAGTTGTTGGTCCCATTTGCGAAAAAATAATAACTTCAGAAACACAGTTCTATTCAGGCAGGTTAATAATTTACATTTATTTCTTTGAACACCTGATAACATAAAAGAAGCATTCTATAGTTCGCTTTAAATCGCTAAGCTAATGACACCGCAGATTTTGTCTTTTCCACAACCATTTTATATTTTGTACTCATAGAACAATGTGTATATGTACATTAATTTATTTATTTTTCAGTTAGTTGACAAAGACAATCTTTTAATCCGGTAACTCATCAGTTATTGTACAAAAAAAGGAGAGTATGTAAAAACCCATGTAGAGGACATGAATCAGATGTTATCAATCCGGAAGGATATGTGGCGAGTTTCGTAAATTTATATTTACGCCATTTTTAATTTTTAAAAGATATTCGGCGCTAGCGAGGTATCCGTCGGAGCGGAAAATTCGGCGGTTTTGTACGATTCGGAGAATTTTAGCTTCGAGGTATTCTTTCGAACATTTTGCAATGCAGCCTGCCGAATTGCGTTGAAGTGCGTTCAGATTCATTTTTCGTGCAGCTAAGTGCAATTCCTATTCCGATTTCCTCCGACACAAATTCTTCGCGGAATTTATTTAGGTACGAATTATAGTGAAGTGATTTTTCTCCGTTGACACATACCTCGATTGGAAGTTAAGCCTCCGACGAAGTATGCGTTGCTGAAAATTGTCCACTCCGACGGATAACTCTGCTACAGCAAAAAAGTGTTACTATTATTTTTATTTTTATTTGCACATTTTGGATTTTTGAAGTGGGAACACTGATTAGAAGCTGGCACTTTTAGCTTAACCCCATTTTCCGCACAAAAGAGAGAAAATAAAGAATTCTAAATGAGACAGAAAAGAAAGAAACTAAAGTATATCCAACACAGAAAAAAGTATCCATGAACCAGAGCGAGCATCCGAGATTTGCCCCCTTTTCTTCGTTACGTTCAATTGCCCCCGCTTGGAGTAACACTTTAAGTGGTCACCACTTTAAACGATGTATGTTGCGTAGTGTGGCTTGCTTTGGCACACTATACAGAGCTGGTAAAAACATGATGTAAACTTGATTTACTTCTGCTGTTTAAGCGTTCTAGAGTGTATGCAATGAATTGGAGGACGGCAGCAAACTATTTGAAGAGGGTGACAATTTTTTGTGGTTGTTTTCAAAAAAAATGTGGAAATGGTTAGGATTTTAAATGTTTGGTCAACGTATTAAAAGTTAATTTGGTTAATTCTGCTAGTTAATCGCTGCGATTATAGGTAAAAGAGGAAGATTATGCGGTTCAAAGTACTTTACTGTATTTTTTACAATTCAATTGTTTAACTTGCCGTTTGGCTAGACATGGAGCTATGCAACTATAATTTGTGTCATCATTTTTTCCGGTTTTCTAGTCAGTTTTGACTTTTTCTTCATTATCTCTTTTCTTTTTAGTTTCTTTCCTTTTAAGATTAATGCCTTGCAGACATTCTCTTAATCAGAGGAAGACAACAATCTTTCTTCAGTGAGTCCCCAATTAGTTTTAAATTAAATGTTTGCTTTAAGCAGTTGTCTGAAAGTTGTCTGTTTTATGAAAGGATGGTATTTTGTGTTTTAATTATTATATTTTATCTCAGAGGTTATTTAATAAAACGTGATTAAATATTTAAATTGTTTTTAAGTTTAAAATAAAACAAAATTATAAGCCTGAATGATAATTTTTTTAACTTAAATTCAATATGGTTTTAAACCTCTAAACGGGATCGTTCGCGTTTAAGTTAAGCAATCTTTAAGAAACTTTATTTTAATTTGAATATTGATTATGAATAGATGCCGATTTGCATCTCAGTGGTACTTAGAGGTGTCTTAAAGCTAAGCACCATCTCAAAACGTTGGATAACGTTTTAATATGTTTAGGGACAAAATAGGTACATAAATGTTGACTTCTTTCGAATGAAAACAAAACGAGTAGTGAATGCACGACTGGGGATGCGCAACTTTCTCCTCGGGAAGAAAAGTAAAAAAAAAAAGCTTAGAAGGGGAAAAGAAAATCGTTCTACCTGTTTGTTTTGGACGTTGTTTTCAAAACATTTTTATAGTTCCATTGTAATATCGGGCATTAAAGACACATACAAGGCCTCAAACTGTGCCAAGTTATTATTTTTGGCACAAAGTTTAACGCCGAATACGACAGTTAAACTTGAGAAGCTTCTCATGACAGTCTTATTCTTGAAAGTTTGTCAGATTTTTACAAGAGTTTAAACAGTAAAAAACATAGATGTTGGAAATTTTGAAATTTGAACAAGGGAACCCGCCCTTAGTAGTCTAATGCACTAACCACTAGGCCAATGCACCCACATTGTATATAAAGCTGCTCCGTCATTTTGCGCTCTCTTATTTTGTTATGCATTTTTTTTAGTTTTAGTGGTTAGTGCGATGAACTGCCGCGCAGAAGGTCTTGGTTCGATTCCCAGCCGAAGCAACACCTAAATGATTTTTCACTGCCCCTCCGCTCGTGTAATATCAAATGTCATGAAAAGCTTAACTTAATTTAAGCGTTCGAATTCGGCATAAAACAGGAGGTCCCGCCAAAGAAGTACTTACGCACACATGAATGGTTGTGATAAAAAAGCTAGGCCCTGGGCACTAACGAGCCTTTTACGCCATAATATTGTTTTTTTTATCTTTTTAGTTTTATAAAATATATACCTAGTAATAGATTACAAAGTGAAGGTAAATAAAAAGTGTATAAATCTCACCAATTTAATTTAATTTATATCACAATTATTGGCCAAACAATTTTGTAGCTGAGCTTTACAGTGGCGGATAAAGGATATAATTGCCAGCGTCTAATGTAAAACACGACTTAACTCAGCAATTTTATGTAGCCCTACCTCCTCCCATAAGGAACAATGTTGTTGTCTAGCTGTACGTTACATTAGAGATTAGAGTTAGAGATTTTTTGCCAATATCAGAACTTTTCATGTTTTGATTTTGTGTTCAATGGTGACACGATAATTTTGGAAAGTTGGCAGAAACGAACAAAAATTAACATGTTTCCATTTCACTTTTTTGTTCACCGGAAGCTTTTTCACTTCCTGTTGTTTTAACTTAATTTAACTTATATGAATATAGAGTGCGCCGTCTTTTAATATTGAATATTGAATAACTTTAACAAAAACGACCGGTTCCTGAATATGAATCATTTTTATTTAATTTGCTTTTTTTTTAAATTTATATTGACTTAATTTGAATACAGCATCAATCAAGTGACCGGCTCTGTTCACCAAAGCAAAATGTGCCCATTTTGCTGCGTTTTTCATCATTTTTAGCATCACGGGCTATATAGCGATGGTTTTGTTTCAGCACGAATGTTTGCTTTCAGTTCTTCATAGGTCTGTGGGTTGCTGGCATACTCTTTCATTTCCAAAAAAAAAAGAAGTCCGGAGGGATCAAATCGGACGAACTGCGTGGCCAGTCAATGTCGCCATTTTTTGACAGCACACGCCCAGGCTATTTTCATTCCAGAAACTGCATTGTTTGATTTGCAGTATGGACTGGCGCACCATCTTGTTCAAACCAGTCAATATCTAGATATTTTTCACACATTTGTTGGAATATAATGAGTCAAAATTCAAAGATATCGACTCCCATCGATTGTTTCGCTTCTTGTGAAGAATAATCATTAGTTTATCGCAAAGCCAGACCACTTTTTGGACATGCAATGGGGTTTCATGGATTATTAATTTAGCAATACTTCAAGTTTAATCTGATCAATATAACTATTATTTACACGAATTGCAAATGGATTTTCTAGATTTTGAATGCTTAAAAATTACTATGAATACCTATAAATACAACCTAGGGAAGGGCTATTCTTATTATGGCAACATGATCCCCAAGCAAGAAAATATTTCTTTGTACGTCACGCAACTATTGTTGATAGATGGACTATTTAATTTGTTATCTTGAGCTGGGCTAAAACCGTAGAACGGATAATCATAACTGTCGTGCATGTCCAATGTTCTTGGCTTTAACTTGAAACATGTCAACAATATGAAATTACAATATATAAGAGTGTGACAGTCTAACATAACTTTCAGCTGGTTTGGAGAGTATATGACAGATTAGTTGTGGTTTATAAAAACAAAATTGAATAGCATGTAGTAAATTGTCAATTATATACAAAAACAATTTAGTTCACGTGAGTTAAATATTAAACATTAATATAAGTTACCGTTATTATAATTTAAGTTTGAATGATGACAGATGACAGAATAAAGTTTTATTTATTTACCCTTACCTGTAAAGAAAAGAAATAAAAAGTTTTTAAACAAAATACATTTTGTTTTTTATTTTATAATTGAACGCTGATAGTAAATAACTGTAAAATCATTTTAAAAAAAATGATATCTAACTCTCGATGACAAATCATTCGAGTAGTATCAACTACCATGATTGGACATTTATTACTCTTTGTATTTATTGTTAAATATTTCGAACATGGCCCTTAAAAGCCTATTGCGGAAAAAATTAATTAATTACTCTTTTATAACGGCAGATTCTTTTTTCAGCGAAATCATTCTAAGTCTTGTGACATTTGAAGGACCCTACAAGACTTGTTGAACAATTGTAAGAGTAAGCGTGTTGGTCAGAATCATCTTACCTCGGTTATCATCATCGTTTTCAGGAATTAAGCAAATTTTGAATATAAATTTGTTATTCCATGCTTACATGATTAAGTGGACGCGCCATTTGAAAAATGTCTAACATCCTTAGCATAGGTGGCATATTACAGATACAAGAAATTAATAAAAAAAAACATATGAAAAGGCTACAATCCACTGTGTGGATCGGTTTATACCCTATCCCACTCCATCCTTTAAATTAATATCCCTTAAATGTAGATTTTATGGCAAATATATATTAAAATTGAAATTGTCGCAACATATTGTTCAGACAGTTTACCAAAATCTTGTATGGTTCGATCAAAAACAACGTTTTTCTTTGCATATGGTATGGCGTAGGGTATAAAAATGGGTTTTTGTATGAAAACGCCTCCAAAAAGTGGGCCAGGGTGAAAATGATATACGAAAGAAATGTTTCTATTACCAAAGCCAATTATTTTGCATCAAAATTTTTTCGAAATGTTTAAAATTTTACCGAAAAATGTTTTTTTACGGAAAACGCCCTCAAAAAGTGAGCGTAGCAAAAAACTTTCTACAGACGAAATATAGGCATTCGGAGTGCCTAGATATCTTCCTCAGACGCTTTTTAAAAAACTCTAACGGACATAAAATAAGGTTTTTCTAGATAGGGGGCGTGGCAGTGGGCGGAATTCAAATTTTGTTACACTTGTTCGAACGGCACGTATAAGGATTACATGTACCGATCATTAACCTAGCTGAAAATGTAAGGCCAAAAAACCGGTTTCCTACAGACGGACAGACGGACAGATAGACATTACTTAATCAACTCAGCTAGCGATTCTGAATCGATCCATATAATTTATGGTATACCTACCTAAATTATTTCACTATGTTACAAAATATGTATCAAAACTAATACCTATGGGATAGGGTATAAAAATATGTCAACAAAAAGAATTGTCGCATTTGGGGAGCTTGGATTTTTGAGACCGATTCATGTATCCACAAAGATCCACTGGATGGTGCTCATTTGGTGCTGGCACAGTCATTGGACCGATATTTTTCGAGTACATATATGGCTGGCAATCCTTCAACGGCGCGCGTTCGTTACTGTGAGATGATACAAACAGTTCACTGGTCTCAAATTTCTGAACTGGATCTTAAGGATGTGCCTTAAACATTGCTTATTACACGACGATTGTTTTGAAGGGGTATTATCTAGCGCCGCCGCGGCGATGTGTATCGGCCACACAGATCATTGCTAAAAGACTAAATTCGACGTCCCATTGATAAATTCAAAGTTTTGTCAAAACGACCGTGGCCATTAATCAGCTATTGGAATTTATATAATTATGTCTACACTCTTTTTGAAAATACTGTACCTACATTTTCAATGTTTTTTTTTGCCTTTTTGTCAATTTTTAAATTAAAGAAATCATTTTGAAAGGACATCTGCGCCGCTCACAATTTTCGTGCAAAGTATACATAAATTTTAACAAAAAAAAAAAAATAAAAATATCAAAACCTTTAAACTGCAGATTGTGAAACATGAAATCGAATACATCATCAACCCGAAACCACATACACGAGCCCCACATATACACACATAAAGTAGACAAGCCACAAAATACGTCCCCTGACATGTAATTAATTTAAAGTAAATTTTGTTAGCAATGATAATTATACACATATGGCGAATGCGGCGAGACGTGAGAATCACCATCATCTCATTTGTCCCATAGTCATACACAAACAACCGCCTCCGCAGATTTCTGTGAAATCTATTGACCCCAGCAGCAGCAGCACTATCGAGAACCCCACTAGCCCCCAAAGGGTGCTTCACTACATTAAACACCATCCAGTTCTATAGCTTGTTATCGATCCGATAAAAACAAGGTCGGTTATTAATTTTAATAAAATTGCCATCAATGCTGTCATTGGATGAATGTGAATTGGATTGGGGCATACATATTATGTTTTTTTTTTACTTCGACGTTCGTATTTACTGATTGCTGTTAATTTGGCCAAAGAATGGAATAAATTCTTTCCCGTTCTCCATATTCGCTAATTAATACATTTTTCCTTTTTTGTTTCATTTTTGTTTTAAATTGTACAGGTACTCAGGAAATTTAATTAATAATATAATGCCAGGATTTTATTGATTATTGTAAGTATGTAGAGGGTATACACAATAAAAGCATCAAGTGTGTGCATAACATTTATGTTAGTGAAATTTTATCAAGCTGACAGAGAAAAACAACAAATTAGTCCCTAGACACGTTCATGTTAAACATTCATATAAAATGTTAAACAACTGTTTTATGTTCCACATTTTTGTGACAATCCCTTAATTTGAATTTTCTTGTTTTTTTTTTTGCTTGCAATTGTTTTACCCCTAACAATTTAACTTAGCACTTCAGCTGTGCACCAATTTCTTATGTTTGTTCAATTCGAAAGTAGAAAAGAGCTTGGAAAATAAATGTCGAAAGCATAAAATTGTTATAAATTCTCGGGCTCGTTCACTCACATTTACTGCACGTGTATATAATATAAATTTATTTTCACTTATCGTGTCGAAAGGGGAGGTCAAGAAAATCGAACGCTTTGCTGGAATGGGGAGGTTTTTTGTATAATAAATATCTTCAATAGTTTTAATATTAGGTTTGTCATATAGAGAAATTATTTAGATAGACATATTGTTAAGTACATTCATATAGGGTGTTTTTTTTTAGAGGTATAGAACTTCGAATTGAAATAAAACACAAGAAAATCTTTTTAATATCCATCAATGTAGCTTATTTAGCCTTCCAGTAGGAAGGATAATTTTATGCCATGATTGTTTAAATATGATTTCGGGCATGTGGCCGCCGCGACTGGTTCGAATAAAGGCAAGTCTAGAGGCCCTTTTTTCAACCACTTTTTGGAGCTTTTGGGGCCGTATGTCGGCAATAACGCCATGAATGTTGGCTTCCAAGTCCCCTAACGTTTCTGGTTTGTTGGAGTAGACGAGCGACTTCGTATAGATATCTAAAAAAAAAATAATCCAATGGTGTCAAATCACACGATCTTGGTGGCCAATTGACAGGTACATTCCGCGAAATTATGCGCTTATCGAATGTTTCCTTCAATAAATCGATTGTGACATCCGCTGTGTGGCTTGTAGCGTCTTGTTGGAACATCTCACATCTCATCCACATTAATGCCATCCAATTCGGGAACAAAATAGTCGGTTATCATGGCTCTATACCGGTCTCCATTAACGGTAACTGACTCTCCAGCATCATTTCGGAAGAAGTATGGCCCAATGACTCCATGAGCCCATAGAGCACACCAAACAGTCAGTTTTTGTGAATGTAATGGCGTCTTAAGGGTCTCATTTGGATTCTCTTCACTGCAAATGCGACAATTTTGCTTGTTGAAGTAGCCATTCAACTAAAAATAAGCCTCATAACTGAAAAAAAAATTCTCCAATTGCTGTGCACGGTGGCGAATCGATTAATTCGGGTTCCTTCAATATTTTGCTCTACAGCGGCAATTGTTTCTTCGGTGCGGACTGTTCGACGTCTCTGCGTATGCGTATTATCACATATAGTAAACGTAGTGCGAGATCGATCCATGGTTAACCGAATTAATTTCTCTGATGGACGATTATTTCGACCATAAAATAGAAGGGGCTTGCGGTAACTTCACCTACTAACAGCAAGATTACAAGTTTGAGAAGTACAAACACATTTCTTTAATGTGGTTGTAATCTTGTTATTCTGACGTTTGTTTAAATAAAGTATATTCAATATATCAATGTATCTCAAAAAAGTAAGCCACCTATTGAACAAATGTTTGTTTATATTTAAAGTACACGAATTATTTCATAAAAATAATATCGTCCAAATGTAAACCATTTGGTACGCGGCACTCATTTAGTCGAACAGTTACATTTTATGACGTCACGGCATAAAGACTTAGTGAAAGCTGCCATTTAATAACAAATATTTTTTTTCAAATGCCGCAGGGTAGTCAATTTATTCGCGTAAACTTCGTAACCTCACAGGAAGAAGACAATATGCGTTAATCAGGACTGCGTGGAAGCTAATTTATGTAATCCCTCCTTGAGTCATTTGGCCGGGGAATTTTCACGAACTCATGACAAAGACGTATTGGACGTTTGAGGCGTTGCTCCGTTCAGCTGGAACCATGTTCTTTGGTATGTTTTGTTCCATGCACCAAGATGTCGTGTAAGATATCCACATAACGCTTGCGGTAACTTCGCGAACTGAACCATTATTTTCGAAATAAATTTGCACTATTTTCAAGCGTTGTTCATTTGTCAACCTGTACATGATGAAATGGCAAACCAAACTGAACATAAATGACATAAGAGTTGCCCGATTTGACCACAAAGTTTTATCCCTATTCGCAAAATAATCGGATTCTTGTTGATGGACTAAATACAAGTTTTCTTTACTACATTTTTTTTTTTTAATTTTGAATTTACCGAAACTATTATATGGTAGGTATAGTTAGTTTTAGACTTTTCAAAAACTACTCTGGGTATCAAAGAATATCGTAAATAAGTTGGTAAGAAGCAAATTTGTTAAGCGACAAGCGGACAGAATTGAGCCACTTTTTCGTACTACGGAGAGGGATAAAAGCCTTTGAACCCTCGAAGCGGGCCAACCAGCGTATCGCTTATGTGCCACCAGTGAGGGAGCGCTATCATCCCTTTAATGAACGTGTCAATATATTAAGACTCACACCAAGAGCACTTACCATATGTGGGAGCGCAAACCATATGCTCGTATAATGAACAAACTTGTGTGTGAACCGCACATGCGTTAATTTTTGACTATCCCAAATTAAAGTGATTACTAAATTACATACTTTATTGCAGACTCAATAAAAAATCAAACAGTTTTGTTCTATCGTTCTTTTTATTTTGTTTTATTTGAGTTTGAAAACTATTTTACAAATTAACGAGTGGTGGGTGCTTGACTGGGTCATACGCAACTTTCTCTTTCACAGCGAGTTAATTTGAAGTTTTTAACAATTTGGCCAAAATACACAATAATATTTATTTCGATTAATGATGCTAGAAAAATATAAATAATGTCGAAACGAGATTATACGAACGTTTATTCCGTCATTGAAAGTAATCGGTGTTCATGTGAATAATAATGATTTTCCGTTATTAGCCAAAACTGAAAATTGCGTTTGGATAATTGCGCCAAAACCAATTATGTGGAACTCATGAAAACAGTAATAGCATACAAATTAAATTTCATTCAATTTGGCAAAATAGTTTGCGAGAAATTGACAATTTTCTTTATATGGCCAAAATGCAAAAATCCGTTATATGGATTTTCTCGAAAAAAACTGGGTATGTAGTTTTTGAGCAAATCGAGGTTATGTATGTTTTTAATATGGCAGGTACCAGTAATAACATAGCTAAAAGCTAAAAAAATGGCCTAGAATTATGGCCAAACAAACGCTGGATACGAAGTTTGAAGAAAATCGGTCAAGGCTTTTAGGCTGGAGAGGCTTGTACGGACAGACGGACTGACGGCCGAAATTCCAAAAACCACTTTTTTGAGTTCTGTATCATCGTAATGTTAGAATTAATCAAAATCTCGAGGTCGAAAATTTTCACGAAAACAATCTCTTTCTCTTTATAAGAGAAAGATAAAAAAATATGATAAAATAATCGACTTTAGGGGGTTTTTCGAACGATTTATCGTTGTTATAAAAAAAATATTTCATATTAATAATATTGATAGAAAAAATAAAAGATAGTAAAAAAATGTATGTAATCAGAATAACTCTACGTTATTGACGCCTAAATTACCTGACTCATGTCATCCACGGTTACAATGCAAATACGGATGAATTTTTTTTTAAACCTACATTCCATTGCATTGGAAAAAATACAATGAATCAATTTGGCTAAAACTCTCTTGCAACTACATTTGGTTTGTGCGCCCGTACTCAGTTCCTTTACTGTATACTAGTCTATTTCTCACCCTTAAAATAAAACCGAATTCAATTGTGAAATTGCATTTTGAATGGATACATCCTCCATCCGTTTCTTCCTCTATGGATGTTGAATGAAACACTGTATAGTCGCGTTTTTCTTTTAACGAGTTTTACATTTGTAATGAATCGATAAAAGATGGATACCATTCAGGAGCACTTTTGAAGGCACCTCCATATGCATTTATCGTCTCCCCTTTGACAGAAGCTTGCATGACAAAAAACAGTCGTATTCCTCTTTTTTTTGTGCTTTTTAAACAACAAAAAAATAGGGGAGAGACTACATATTACATATTGAAACATTTTTTTTAACGATGACTTTACTTGCTTTTGCACACGAAGGTCGTTTCAAATGAAAGACACACGAACATTCAGAGGAACAAGGAGGTGGTTGGGCGGATAAAATCGGTTTTCTGATCTAACAGATGTTTTCTTTTTGTTGAAACTTTTTTTTTGTTTTTCAATTTGCATTTCTTGTTTATTTGAATAACCGACATTAATTTAAAAGCACACTCTCACTTATCCGATCCTCGGTGCTATATGTTTTTTGTATGTGGCACACAAAATGTTTTCATTTAAAATGTTGATGGCGTGGTGGCCTCATCCTGCCGGCTTTTTAAGAAAGCGTTCTCTGTATGCTCACCCTCAGTGTTTTGCTTTTTGTGTTTATATAGTGTGCAATGTTGTGGTAATTTGAAGGTCGTTAGAGAACGACGATGGAAATCACTGGCACAAACGAAAACGAGGAACAGGGACACAGAGTGAAAGTCGTGCGCTACTACTGCTACTGTGTTCCATATGGCTACTTGTGTTTCTTATGCAAAAAGAAGTTTGTATAGAGTATGATGGTGTCCTTTTGAGATTTTCGTTTAATGATTATTGCTGTCCTTGGGGAAAATATTTCTCCTCCTTGAAGGAACACACGAGCACTCGACGATGGCATACCTACTACCACAAAACCTATACCTATAAACCCCACATGTGCACGGCATTCTACAATTTCAATTTTGAAAAAGCAGAACAACAAAAAGTAGAAGCAATTGCTTGCTTTGTTTATGTTAATTCCGGTCAGAACTAAACTTCATGAACGACAATTTGCATTTAAATTGAACAATTGTCTGCCATCAATAGGGCCAACTACGGTATTCGTTATCCATTTTGAGTTTTATTTTTTTATTTATTACAAGCCCTTTTCCGATTTGCTATGCTGGTCCGGTTTTTTTTTATTCAACAGTCTTTGTCTGAAAACTGGATATATAAACACAGATGATATTGGGAAAGAAGAAGAAAATGATGATAAGGAATGAAAAAGTGAGTATTTCCGTGTTCTAAGGGGCTTATTTAATAAATGTATTAGGGGATGAATAACTGAATTAAAAAAAAAGATTCATAAGAAGGTATTTGGAAGATGAATTGATTTTTAGTACTAGCTTGAGGAGCAGTTATACAAATCTCTTATACCTTTGATAACTGCCAGTTTAAAGGACTCATTTTGTGCTCATTTGATTAAGAAAGTATGCTTCGACGATTTCTGCAAACTTATTGTGAAAATTCACAACCTTATATGCGCTCAAACTCCGAGACATGAAAATGATGTGACTATTCGAAGTTGCATTTGTCTACAAACCTTAAAGACAACAGCGAACGCAATGGTAACAAGCTGCATCAAGGACAAATTTGTCAACATAAGCCTTATATGCACTCACGCCCCGGCAGAGGAAATATATGACATTGCTATGAATTGTATCTACGAGCTCTTAGTTAAAAAAAACACGAGCGACTACCAAAGTACGAAAATATAATCTTTCTGGAAGATTTTAACGCCAGGGTATAGGAAAAGAGGACATATTGTAGTATTGTTGGAAAACAAAACTTAGGTTAAGTACAGCGATACGAAAAATGTTTTTTTCGCATTTAAATATTTAAAGTAAAGAGAATTAAATATAAATTTAACGCGTATGCTGTAATGGTAAGTACCATAGCGCGCGCCGTCATCTAATGTCGAACCCTAATCGAGCGAAAAGAGCGAGGTCTATAATATAGAGAGTTGTCACTCGAGGAAGATGATCGGAGATTTTACCAAAATATAAAACGTCAAAATCAAGGATGCAAGTGCCGAACACCATCCTGTCGAGATCAACAAGGACATATTTTCATCAAGTCACAGTCGAGGTTCAGGATGTAAAAAAAAACACTTCTGCAGACAATACTCCTTTGCTGTCACGTAGATCAATTTAATAGCGGTAAAGACAACATAAATTACCGGCCACACGACTAAAGTGAATTCAGCATAAAATTCAATTAATATTGCTGCCAAATACGACGTTCTTCCTGCCGAGCTATTTTAAGACGGGGAGATGTTTTGGCCGTAGAATGGAAACGCAGCATTGTTTACCCAATGGATGAGTTTAATTACCATCTTAACTGCTTTAACTACAGAGGCTTAGGTCTCCCAAAATCGCCAACAAGAACGATTTTGCCATTAAACGTTTGAAACCGTTCACCAACACCTGATCGGCACCTATTTATGAAGTTTAACGCAGCAGGAAAATTCACGATTGATGTAACCTCCATACTTCGGCAGACCCTGGATAACTTGAAATCGATGAATAGGTTTCATCGATTTCAAAATCGCATTCGACATCATTTATAGAGACAAACTATACATACAGAACCATGCCTAGTCAAATTTCCTAAAGTAGTTACCTACGTTTCAAAACTTTTTTTCTTTTTTTTTAATTTTTAGATCATCTTCATATCCATTAGAACCTAATCATCTGCCAAGTTGTTTTTGAGTGCATATAATAATATATTTCGACATATCGAAACAGCAGCCGTCCTAAAATACTTGTTCAGTTCACCAAATTAACATACCTTAAGCGATGATGAGCCTACATCTGCTGGGCTTAACTAACCGGCACGGTAGGTACAACCAAAGATTATAAAGTCATACAGAAGACATACGAGAAAAATTGTTCTTTGGCAGGTCGAACTGGCATAGCCCGACATATGTTTGGATCTCGTTTTTCATGTGTGCACGCGCACACCGCCCGCCCGTACCGTGAAGCTGGTGAGAAAAAATGTCTGTCTTTATAATCTTTGGTACAACCAAAGAGTATAGAACTACAGTGCGCATCTCATACAACAAAAAGTTTATACGTGGGGTACCACAGCATAGCCTACACATACGATCGACCGAATTTTCCCATCGCACTTACCACCCGCGTCTGAAAAGACTACAAATTTGTTAGCTGTGATGTGTACTCTATGTTGTTCTATACCTTTGTTTCAACTGGCTCACTGAGAAAATGTAAGGCTTTCCTAAATTATGTGTCTCCAGCTGTTTACTTGCTCTTAGATCATAAGGGACTTTGTCTAACTCGCTTAACTTGCCAACTCTGATAACGACATCTCGTAAGAAATGAAACGAAGAATTACTCTTCTACAGGATAAGCAATAACGCACTGGCTCCAACTGAGATTTTATAAATATAAGACCCTGATCATCTTTAATCGTTTGAATCGAAATTTAGAGGGAATCGACCCTAAAGCTCTATTCCCAGTCAAATTGTAATAGAGGAAGACCTACTACCTCCAAACAATACCCGACCTACACCAGCTGGAGATTACTTGAAGACATGTTGTTTAAGCCACAGATTATCCCTGGACTGTAGCCAAATAAGTAAATATGAATTTTAGTTTCGAATAAAATGAAGATAATTCTACTTCCTAGACCTTTTAAGTTCCATGATGAAAGTTCATTGACAAACTTTGTAACCACTGTAATATTGAAAATTGTTTTTTTCTCATTGGCGATTGGAAAAGTTACTAGTTAGTAAAGCACCACTTAATATAAAAAAAAAATATTTTAATCAAAATTGAAGAACATTTTCCATTTATATAAAAACAAAAAGAAGAAAATGCCATCGCGGATTTTCTTACCACTTTACTCTTAGGCCATATAATGCTTGAGATCCTTTCTTATTGAATAAATAATGTCCTTTTGAAATTTATAAAACTCAATGTTAGTAAATTTTTTTCTCAATAATGAACTATTTCTAACCAACTTGGAGTGCGCAACTGGAGGCAGTTAGCTAAGGACGGAGAGGCATGTTGGTTGAGGCCCAGGTTCATTCCGAACTGTAGCGTCACTTAATTCAATTCAACAATTTTTTCATTCGCAGAACTCGCAATATTTGGAGAATATGTAAAGCTATACATATCAGTACTCAAAAGATTTTTTTTAATGGTATTTGGCGAAGTTTATTTTACACTGGCATTATTCAGTTATTGAAATCCACATTCAATTTACGATGATATTTGAAGAGTTATGTGAAATCTTTTTTGTATAAATTGCTTGGTTAAGCATTCCACATTTGTGTTTTTACCATTGCTTGTCTGTTATATTCAATTCAAGGCGATAAACTCCACACTAACAACAAAAAATAGCCATATAAAATGTTTGTTTGAAGTTACAACTTGATGTAGGCCAACTATATACGTAACTAAATAATTGAACACAATTTCAGCAGTTTGGCGACCGATACGATTACGCGTTGATAAGTTACATATGCATATTTAATTGTCAAAAAAATTTTGATTTTTATAAACAACAACTTGTTTTTTTTTTTTTTTAACTGGCAGTATCGGAGAGAATTGTCATTCGAATTTTCAAACAGATCGCGTACTATAGGCAAAACAATACCAGGGTACGTATATGCGTATAACCGTTTACCTTATCGTTTACCGTTAAGAGGTCTAGTTTGACTATCAGTATGGAATTAAAAAAAAAATAGTTTTTTGAATATCTTTTAAAATTTCAAGGCTTGCGAAATTAATTCGAAATTGTAGAATTCAAACTTGTATTGTAATTCAAGCGGATCGTTTATGTATATCAAGCAGATACACTGAAATTGATACTACCTCTTTAGATGTATGTGTGTGCGTTGTGATTCATGAGAATTTCAAAGAATTTGCATAATTAGTGAGGCAATTTCAATTGACTGATTTTTTGAAATATTAGCAACTAATCAGTTGGTTTGGTAGTATATGACCTGAATTTTAAGAAAAAACAAATGCTGTATTCCTGATTGTTAACTTCGGCCACACGCTGTTCATATTACCCACATTAGGAGCAGCTTATTATGCTTTAAGCGCAGTCTTATTAATTAAAAATTTACATACATATATAAGCATATTGTGCATTTCTTCAAATTTGAATATGAATTAACTTATTCGATGAATAATGATGTCATGGTAGGAAACATTGTGTGTACAGTTAGTTTTTCGTTTGTTATTCTACTTCTATGTCTTCTAATGTCTTTTCAATATGGACTAGTGTATAACCTAAGGGATGTTTTACATTTAACTTGATCACACTGTCAATTGTAATCAGTTTAAATTGCGTAGGATTTTCCACTGCAATGGGTATCACCTACTAACAGCAAGATTACAAGTTTGAGAAGTACAAACACATTTCTTTAATGTGGTTGTAATCTTGTTATTCTGACGTTTGTTTAAATAAAGTATATTCAATATATCAATGTATCTCAAAAAAGTAAGCCACCTATTGAACAAATGTTTGTTAATATTTAAAGTACACGAATTATTTCATAAAAATAATATCGTCCAAATGTAAACCATTTGGTACGCGGCACTCATTTAGTCGAACAGTTACATTTTATGACGTCACGGCTTAAAGACTTAGTGAAAGCTGCCATTTAATAACAAATATTTTTTTCAAATGCCGCAGGGTAGTCAATTTATTCGCGTAAACTTCGTAACCTCACAAGAAGAAGACAATATGCGTTAATCAGGACTGCGTGGAAGCTAATTTATGTAATCCCTCCTTGAGTCATTTGGCCGGGGAATTTTCACGAACTCATGACAAAGACGTATTGGACGTTTGAGGCGTTGCTCCGTTCAGCTGGAACCATGTTCTTTGGTGTGTTTTGTTCCATGCACCAAGATGTCGTGTAAGATATCCACATAACGCTCTAAATTAACTCTTACTACACGCCCCCCCTCATCTTAAAAAAAGTGAGAGATGAAAATTCCTCGCGCAGAAATCGCAGTTAGTACGGTCACTATTTGCAATCTGCTTATTTACGTGTCAACTTAATATAAAATGAGCCTCATAACAAAAAGAAAATATAGGTTAACGTTAAAAATAGTTCGATATCCGGGATTGAAACCTCAAGACTCTGAATTTTTAATATCCAAACTGCGTTTTGCTAAGAAACTATTGCCTCTTTTTGCCGTCCTTAATATGTCAGCTATGGTTTTCTATGAGAGTGTTGCCTACATCTTGCAGCTGCCGCTATATATGTTTTAAATATAATGTTGTTTTTTTATGTTTTGTTTTAAATATATTGCTCAAAGCTAATAAACTTAAACTCAATGTTTCAAAAACTAAATGTATGCTTTTGAATGACAATGTGAATATAAATGTAACAATAGACCAAGTTATGGTAGAACAAGTAACTGAAATGAAGTATTTGGGAGTAGTTATTGATTGTAAATTAAATTTTGAATTGCATGTACAATACGTTTCCAAAAAAGTTTCAAAACAAGTAGGCTTTTTAAAAAGAATTCGCAATAAAATAAGCACCATAACTGCTATAAATATTTATCATGTAATTATTAAACCGCATTTAGAGTATTGCTCAACAATTTTATATTTAATTAATGAAGGTTCCATGAACAGTATACAAAAACCGCAAAATAAGGCAATGCATGCAATACTTCGATTTACTAGATATACTCCAATAGTAGTGATGTTAAATATTTTATTGTGGATGAATGCTAAACAACATATTTATATTAATGTTTTGTTATTTATATTTAAAATTAAAAACAATTTACTACAAAATTATTTGTCAAAATATATTCTCTATGTCAGAGACGTTTAACCATATTTATTAAGAAATGGAGAGGATCTAAGACTGCAAGCATTTAGGAATGTAATATCTCAAAATAGTTTGATTTACAAAGGATTTATACTTTTCAATGACCTACCAAATAATGTCAAACACATAAGCAATATATTTGAATTTAAAAGAGAGAAACTCTTTAAATTATTTTAGATAAGGTCGGTAAAGGAGAAAAATCGGCAAAGTGAAAACTTTCGCGAATAAATAGTGAATCGGTGAAAAAATTCATAAACACTGACATCTTCAAAATTAACTGTAACGCGTCGCCTATGTTTACTAAGAAAAAAATCTCTTTATCTCCCAGACTGTTCCAGAATTAATCGATTTGACACGAAAGTACCCTATAACAAAATGACCTTACAAAAAAAACCATACAAAAGCCATAATTTTGGTGTCGACATCAACCTATCTTATCTCTCTGATAAATAACGGAATTGCCACTGGATGGACCGTATGTATTCGTTACCGAGTAAAGGGCCAAACCCACCGAGCAACTGTAACCGAAACTTCGTTTTATTTTTATTTTTTTAGTTTTGAAAAATAACAAAAATGTAGTAAATTCGGCAACCAGAATTTACAGCGATGGAAAAAAAAGTTGTCACCTTCGGTACGAAGAAATCCAAAACTGCAAAATGAAATAATAGAATATCGGTACGGAAAAAAATGAGATCGTTTTATATGAAAATGAAAATATTTTATTTATTTTAAGAATTTAATTTAAGAAATTAAAATAAATTAGATTAGTGTGGTTTATTTATATCTTTTATTTAAGAAGTATTTTTAGCTGAAAAACCAAGCGAAGTTGAAGAAATAAGCGCTTTAAAAAATTAAGAAAAACAATGTTTTTTTTCGGTTGTTCGGTGTTTTTGATTCGATTCGACTCGAAATACCGAATCGTTTCTGTCAACTAAGTTTCATTACCCGCATAAAATTCGTTATTCGTATGTTTTGATCGTTACTCGCACTATTCAACACGTTTGTGGTTCGGTTCGTAGAAGTACGGGGAAGATTTTTTTTTAATTCAACCCTTGTTGCATCTGTGTCAGTGTGTACATCGTACAATAGATCTTTCTAATGAGTGATGAGTGACTCAACCATTGAGAACGTGTGATTGGCTCCGTAGTGTGCTATCGTACCTTGGTCTCTGAGTAGTGAGTACAATGTACATTAGTACTTTAAAACGTAGGTAATATGATTTTTATAGAACATACGAAAGTAACGAATTCTTTGTAACAGGTAGCTAGTGAAAAAGTAGCGAATCCATACGAATACTCATTTTGTCGTTATATTTACAGCTCTAGAATGGACATGTATTTGGTATAACACCTTATAACGCGTAAATATACGCATGTATAGGTATTTCTGTTGTTTGACATATCATCAAGGAAAGACTTGACTCTAAAACTTATTCCCCTTAATTAAAATTAGAGTTAGTTAGCCCTAAACTCAAAGCGATTATTGTCGGCTTACCGAATGCACATTTTGATATACCGAAGGCGCATTAAAATCGAATTGTCTTTAAAGCTTGGCTTTAAGTAAGTTAGGATATTGGTTCGAACAAATAACAAATTAACTCGTGCTAAAATGGAAGCTGGAAGACTATCTGAGCCGTCACCATTTTAGTCTTGAAGCCGGTGATCTCGACATTTTGTTCGCATAAGACGCCACTACTTGCTACAAAACCTGTGGAACCATTGGCAGTGAACAGTTTATTTCACTTCTCTATGATTTTCTTTGGGGATACGAAATGTCTAAAGGCGACATGAACAAGACGGCTACAATTAAGGAATCGGAACAACATGTCATAGAATTGACCATTCTATCGCAGTTCCGGTAAACAATTTAAAGAAATAATCTTAATGAAATTTTTAAAGAATAAATAAAGGAGCAATTAAAAAATCACTCATCACAATAAAATAAAAAGAGAAAAATCAACACATCAAATAATAAAATTATATCCATCAAAAGGAACAAACTAAAACTAAAGAACAAACCGTAAAGATTTTCTTAATTTAGTGAACGGTAATTTTGTTTTGATTTAAATACTTTATGGCGAAAGGTAACAGCGAGTCACGATTCATTCTGCCATCGGCTTTGTGAAGGTTTTTGGATGTGCATGTGTTAAAAACTGACAGACTCAGTGGCGCGATGGTTAGTGCGATATACTGGCGCACAGAAGGTCTGGGTTCGATTCCCAGCAACACCTTAATCATTTTTTACTGGCTCTCCTCTCAACTGAGAAGAAAAGCTTATCACCAATTCGCTGTTCAGAGGTGTCATAAAACAGAAGGTCCCGCCATCGTGCAAGAAGTAGACACGCACACATGAATGGTTGTGAGAAAACTTGGCCCTGGGTACTAACGAACCTGTTGCGCCTGGTTTTTTACTCAGCTGTAGTTTTGGTAATTGAGAATTTTGCATCTCTGTAAAAATAATCTCCTATACTTAATTAACCAGGGAGGAGTTTGATTACTCAAAGCAAAGCGTCCACGTTGTAACATGTTATAAACAATAACTGGTTGTCGCCTACATATCTACCAACTTCATAAAAATGTATATCAAATAACCAATTTTACACAATAATGGATAAAACAAAACGTGATTTAAATACTAATTAATTCTAGTAGGAGACTGAAGCCACTAATCGGGGATATCGAAATATTTAAGAATACACTAACAACAAAATATTAAAAGCGTATTCAATCATCTACGACCTTGAAGATTATGTCACGTCTCATCGTCACCACGTCCCGCTATGAGCAAAAGATTAATTATTCACGTTTCAAGTAAACAAAAACTCATCACACATGATAAATCCGCACAAGAGGTGAGATATTAAGTAGCGCACATTTATAACCTGTACGTGATTGGATGATACGTCTGATAAGAAATCATCACGTGATTGATTACACACTTCCACTCCTCCATCTATTGCAAGTACTAATTTCGGCAAATAAGCATCGCAAAGTCTGAGTCTACAACTATTACTTGCATAGTTCATAAGCATAACCAGTTATTTGTAAAGCTTACCTATTTTTACCACTCTACTACCTCAAGAAAGGAAAACAAACAAAATCGATTTTAAGTTTCCTTTGGTTTTAAAATTCGAAAAATTACACCGAGGATCCAACATGTCACACCACCAATAAACAGGTTCCACCGCACTTCCCATCAGTCCTTCACCCTCACGTCACGCCACGCTGCGCCATGTCCAAATGTATTGGATTTTATTTAGTTTGTTTGATATCTATGGTCGGCGCGGGCTATGCTGTATGCACATATCTAACACTTCGTTTATCTAACCACTAACGCGCTCTTATCCCCTCACGACTACGTCGAAGAGGTGTTCGATTTTGAAGTAGCTATTGAATGGCACACAACCATTATTTGCGACAAAAAAAAGTGAACTCACACATGCATATATATACACATACTTACACTTACAAAAACAAAAAATATAAATAAGAATTAATGTGTCAACTATCGGTGACATCAAAATAATAAAGAAGAAGAACCTGATGTGGTGCAGTACCAAGAACCAAGTTCTCGTAGGTCAAAGCCATAGCTTATCGCTAGCTTTTCATATGAGCTTCAGCTTTATCAGCAACCGCTAGCTCGCTGTGTCTATTTATACAAGACGATTGATTGCAACAATGTTATCGATATAAATTACAATTTAAAGATACAAATTGGCGGAGGGGTGTTATGTTTGATTTGGACGACGCGACGCGAAAGCTATGACGAGTTGCAACAAAACGACAATTCACTGCCGGCAGTCGTAAGTCGCGACGTTGTTGCGACTATTAATAATTACTCAATCAGAAACGTCAGGTCATCGACACCGCTCCGACGACGACCGTTCCTCATTTTGAGAGTAGTGGACTAGGTATATCTTCGAAAGTGCAGCACCGTACCGAGGCGATGATGTCGTGTGCGAGTTGTTGCTCATTTATATCGTTTTGCTGTTTTTTTTGTTTTTTTTTCTGTTCGTTTGGTAGGATTTTCTTCTTGTTTTGCGTCACCGTCCCGCGTTTAGTTCGTGCGCAAAATTAATGATATAACCGAACGACAAAGATGATGGGTAGCTGCCGGGAGGTGGTGGGTTGACTGGGAGTTTCTCGGGCTTTGAGCGTGCTATCTGTGCGGAACGAGTTTTCAGCAATTGGGATCGGACCAAATTCAGATTAAGTGTGGTTAGTGAATGTGCTTTGGATGATTTTTTTTTTGGAAATGTCGAGGTGAACCAACAAAAAAAAGTTTTGATAGGTATTTGTTTTGGCCATAAATAGCTGTGGAACGTTTCGCAATCGTCTGTCAGGTTTGAGTTTTGTTCTCCATTGATGGGTGTTATTATCGGGAGGTTGTACCTCTTGGAATTGGAGGTGTGCTTATAAATACAATGATATTTACTAGGAAATATAAAATATTGAAGAAACCATTTATTGATATTCGATAAAATGAAGAAATAGCAGGTCATTGATTAACTTATGCAAGACATTTTGCTTATTCTAGGTTGAACCTCAAGTAAACCTATAATTTGTGGAAATTTACCTGATATGTACCTGTTTTGCTGGCATCGTAACTGTCAATGCTGTGCACCCGATTTGATTAATGTACGTTGGTTTATACCAAATTATGTTGCGTAATTGGCAAATGCATATACATATTTAAAACTGTAACCACATATCATGGCGCATTAAAGTTAGCATTATCTTCTTCATTTTATTATAAGCGGAGTTTTGAAAGCAGTTTATTGCCGTAGGGGAAATTACACTTTTGTTTAAATGTGTGACCTCATCCTAGGGAGAATAAATTATATTTTACAGTTCTTTGGAACTATAGGCTTTATTTTGTCCACATTTGATTCGAAATAACAATGCAAACCTTATAATAAACGTTGGTACAACTAGCCAATGTATAGATGTGACTACTTTTAACAAAAAAATATATGTCATAGTAGTTGTTAGGATGATGGTTGGGTGGTAGAACGAGGGTAGACTCTGATTGGCTTTAATTTGGCAATGCCAGTGGTTGTAACTCTGACTACACATCAAGTGCTTATTTATAACCTCCAAGTGGTAGCCACCGGGTATTGGTCTCATCCAACCGGATTTCATTTTCACGACAAGCGCGAGTGTTGATAACACGACGAAAAACAGCAACACTATAAACAGCCAGGTCAGAATGGCACGGAATGAATACCCGGACTGCTGTTTCAGGCGAATTTGGACAACGCTAAGTCCCGTAGTGAATACTGATGGCCCCGTGACCTAGGGGTATCTAATATATTGGAACTGGCCCTCTAGGTTGGGGGTTGTGCTCTGGGTTACGAATCAACCAATAGCCTTGGAAAGGACTGATTTTATTATTGACTATCCAGATAAACGAAAAAAGGACAACGACGTTTGTATCTGCACCTGGAATGTGCGAACATTTGAGCGACTACCGAAGTACGATATTAAAATAGTGCTGGGAGATTTTAAAGCAAAGATAGGAAGAGAAGACATCTTTAGCAGTATTGTCGGCAAACATAGCCTACACGACAACACGTCTGGTAACGGACTTAGGCTAATTGACTTCGCTACGGAACGAAATGCCACTATAGCCAGCACACGATTTCCTTACCTCAATATCAATAAGTGGACATGGCGTCTCCAGATCAACGAACGGTCAATCAAAATGATCACATAGCGATAGACAAGAGGCACGCATCCAATATTTTGGATGTCCGAACATTCCGAGGAGCTAACATCGACTCGAACAACTACTTTGTTGCAGCCAAGATAAAAAAAAATTAATGCCGAAAGACAGCAATCGCAAGAGAACGCCAAGACCTTCGCGCAACGCGTATCCCTTAACCTCTCGATTAGAGAAACATGTACCAACTCATAAGCCAAACCTGGTCGGAAGAAAGTATGCCTGAAGAATGGAACCTCCGCAGCGTTTGCCCGAACCACAAAAAGGAGACCCTCTAAACTGCGCCAACTTCAGAGGCATAAGTCTCCTCAACAAGATCCTATCTGCCGTAATATGTGAACGCCTGAAACCGTTTACAAACAACCTGGTTTTAGGCTAGGAAAGTCCACAACCGATCAAATTTTCACACTTCGGCAGATCCTGGAAAAAACCCAAGATTTCCAAATCGATACCGACCACCTATTCATCGATTTCAAAGCCGTATACGACAGCATCTATAGAGACGAACTATACAGAGCCATGTCTAGTTTTGGTATACCGCCCAAACTCGTCCGTTTGTGTCGGATGACGATGGAGAATTCTCACTGCTCCATCAGGGTCGACACATTCGATATCAAAAAAGGATTTAGGCAAGACGATGCGCTATCATGTGACTTCTTCAATTTGATTCTTGAGAGTATTGTGCAAAGCTCACGAGCCAACACAAAAGGCTATGGGGACAAAGATTCAACCAAGAACTATACGAGCTGTACAGCGACATGCCCCTGGAGATGTAGAACGAATGGACACCAAAACTCCGGCTCGCAGAGTCTTCGATTCCCAAGTCCTCGCCATAAGTGGCACGCACAAGTAGAAACCGACCTCAAACAACTTGTTGTGCGCAACTAGATGCAGTTAGCTAAGGACCGAGCTTCATTCCGGACTGTAGCGCCACTTAGGTAAGTAAATTGTAAGGATAAGAAAATCGCGAGTTTTTTTAGCGGTTTATTATTGTGCCTGTTTAATATCTGATATATTTCTTTTTTTCGTTATATATGTATAATATTTAGAAACCAATCCATATATCCTGATCATCGGGACGAACATTAAGGGAGTTATAAGAATCACTAAAACTCAAACTCGTTAGTGGAATTACGAAACGGTGCTCAAAATATTCGTAGATTAATTGTGCGGCAGCGACTAGATCTGAAATCCCGCGTATTTACCCTGTATAAATAATATAAAAACTGTACCAGACACAAAATCAGCTGCTAGACCAACCAGCAGCAGCTGATTTTTTCAATAATGCTAAGAGTCCTTCATAAATTGTACACACCAACTCACCATGAAATAATGAAATAATAATAATCCAATAAAACGGTGACCGACTAGTCTTATCAGGAATAAAACAAATCATTTAACTTCTATTTGTACTTCCGCTTTTACGATGTACCTTGCTGAGTATGTATGTTTCTCATAAGAATAGTATAAATCCTAATACAGACATAAAGTTAAACTGTATTGTAGGTTCTTACTTTCAGGAAACATAGTAGTTGAACTGAAATATGTAGAATTAATTTGTATCGCAGTTTATCGTTACGACATTGCTATTACATTAACGAAGTGTGATTGTGTTTTTATTTTAAAATAAAACCAACGTCATTTATCCCAAAACGACACTCATGTTATGGATAGATTAACATTCATTCATACTTACTTATACATACAAATGGACGCTAAATAATTATGTTTAATATATAACACTGTGAATGTTATTCTATTTTATGAGCGGATGGTATAAATTGCGCGCCCACATTATAAACAAGGACGAATATTTATTTATTTTGGAAAGTGGTATGTGTATCCTATGCATATATAATTTTTTGTTGAGGGTAAATTTTTGTTGGATAATCCATGGAGAATGTAATAAAATTCTGATGAAAAAGCGCAAAGGAATCATGGAATTATTTTTGTATTTATCTACCCTTATCCCTAGACGATGAGTGTGTAAATATTTAATGAGTTCTTCGATACACTATACAGGATATCAATCATTTACAGACATGGGTTTTATTTGTATAACTTGCTGGCTCCGAAAAAGAGAAGTGTCATGCAAAAAAAAGTATCCACCTGATTCGGGTATTTAACCCACAAATGAAAAAGTTAAAGCATCATTAAGCTGAAGTGATGTCGGGTTAAACTAAAAAGATGATGCTTAATCTTGGATTAAATATTAATTGAAACATGATGTCTGCAATGATTATTCACATTTAGATCGATAGCTGTTTCGACTGTGAACGTTGGTTAAAGGCCATTTGGAGTTTGGGATTAAGCGCATTAGCGTTTGCAACCAACTTAGCCTATTTTGAGTGTCGATATATTATGGACTCGAAATTTGTCGATCGTTTCGATTGGTTTTGGTATTTTGTAAGCCAATCAATAGAGGTCTTCGCTTTTTATTTGTCAATATGGTTTTTGTAATTAATAAATCAATAACGATATAACAAGAAACATGTTACGTTCATTTTTAATTAAAAAGCTTCTTCTTTTATGTTAGGGGAATCAGTGTTAGTTGTAGCGAAGTGATGTTTACAATCTCCTCTTTTTTTTGTTGATTTGGCTGATCTCAAAATCAGCTGTTAGAGGTGTTTTCCTTCACAATAATTAAATGTATATTCACGACAATTAACACGTCTCGGGTGTCATAGGCAATACCATAAACAAACTGGGACAATTTTTCAACCACGAACTTAACGAACTGTACAGCGTCATAAATCCGTTGAAAAAAGAAAAATCCACATTCAATATTTCTAGCACACAGTAATTTTCCGGCCGGAAACTGTCTTCGATTCCCAACTAAGCAAGATGGTAAAAGTGGTTTAAAAAGACCTCGCATTAAATAGCGTGCACAAGTAGAAATCGGTCTTAACCAACTTAAAGTGTACAACTAAAGACATTTATCTAATATTTTTGTTGAGGTCTAGGTTTATTCTGGATTGCAGCAACAACTAACTAAGTAAATAGGCAAGCTTGCGTTGCTGTAGGGAGTTCACTTCAAATGGAATTCGTAGACGCCACGGTTGACTTCATCATGGGAATTTCTTCGAGTCGATTGGGAAATGGAGAAGTGACTTAATGAATGAACACATTTCCCCCGCTTCCATATGCTGCCACCAACAAAACAAATCTACGTTTATGGTACAAAGGACTGTGGACCCACTGGTCTTTGTACCCATATGGATTCTGAATCACAGAGTTGGTAATCATCGGCTAGGTGATTTGGAGGCGTTCGACTGGAGGCCCCATTCTCTGTCACCAAAAACACAAATTCGCACACTCAAACATATGTCAGCTAGATTTGAAACAAGTGTATCATGCATTTGTTTATATGTACTTAAGAAAAATCTTTCAACATAGGTAATGGAATAGGGCTTTTTAGTCGTTTTTATTAAAAAAAATAATAGGTAAAGGTGAACCAAATTTATATATTCATTCATCCACTATGTTACACTACATCGCTCCATTGTCCATGTTCATTTCCCCACACTAATTGGCATAATACCATGATACTTCTTAACTTAAAGAATCTTTTAAACTTAGAATGTAATTCATTTAAAAGTTCATAGCTTACTACCTAATTTTTAGAAAACAAATTAAATATCACGTACATAAAACTTTTAAGGAGCAATATTGGCTATAACTTTGTCCTGCTAAATCTCTATAAAACCCTACATCACAAAAATTCACATCTACTCAAAACTTGAAGTAACTGAAATCAACCAACATTCTGGACTTTCCTTTATTTTATGGATTCAAAATGTTTGCTGACATTCAAATGGAAAAAGGACCATAAATAATAATAGATAAAAGGATTACACCAAATCAAGAATGACAAGGGGAAATGATGTTCGACTGAGTTCTTAACTATTTTTTCGTTACCTATTGTTTACATTTTTATTAGTCTTTCATTTTTAGTCTACCCAAGTAAATATAAGCAGATATAAAACTACAGGAAAACAGATGTTGCCTGTGTTTTTGTTATGCCATGACTGATATTTACTGCTAAGGACATGATGAAAGGGAAAAAAAAATTAAGAAACCGAAATTCAAATTCAAATGTAGAAATTGGAATAACATGCGGATGATTTCTGAATCTGGTACATAAAAAAAAGAAATCTTCTTTGTATATTCACTTAGAGGTTTATTTCTACGAAAAACATTTGGTTGTGAACATATTATTGGGTCGTACTCAAAAGCATAAGCTCCTTCGATCACAGAATCTGAATATCTGGGACATCAACATGATATGGATTGTACAAACAGAAACTAGGATTTTGTTCCATATTCCAAAACAATAAAAATAAAAGAAATAGATCGTTTTTAACGGATCCATTTTGATAGACTACAGAATTTTCTCAAAACTTTGTCGGATTTTATATATAATTTGAGAATGGAAATGAGATTGTGACTTAAATTCACTTTAATTCACATTTGGTTAACAATTGTGATTGCAATTGCATAATTGCCACTGTGTTTCGCTGAGAATGTTGCTAAAAATTAAAGCTAATAAGAATATAACCGTAGATTGAAATTGCCACTCCAAATAACAGCACACACATTAAAAGGCAAATCTTTGGGATTCGCCGGTTTATTAACGCGATTAGTGCTATAGGTTTTTAGTCGGGATTATACTGGATCATTTCCAGTTTCGGCAGCTGCTAAGGAGAAATTTGCTAAGTTCACTGCTATGCAATCTTATCATAAATGCCTTGATTCTTAAGATATAGGATAGAGGATGGAGACCAATGGCGTATGCAAAATACGCGTCTCTATTTATGTGTCACGCACTATGATATAAATTAGACAAGCCAGTCTTCTGGATAAAACGCTGTCACTCTATGTATGCCCAGTTAAACAAATTAACCAGAAGTTACCTTAAAATATATCGTCTAAAAGTCATTGACATAAAGGATTAGTAAAAACATTAAGCTTAAAGGTAGATGGCCTGCTGAATTTTTCCTGCTTACAAAATAGAACACACAAATTTAAATAGACTTGAATGCAAACGAATTTCATACGGACGCGTACAGAACGTACAAAAGATTTCCAATGCGATCTGAAATCAAATAAATAAAAAAAAATTATGGCGCAACAATCTCGTTAGTACCCAGGGCCTAGCTTTTTTCTCACAACCATTCATGTGTGCGTGTGTACTTCTTTGCACGATGGCGGGACCTCCTGTTTTATGCCGAATCCGAACGGCTAAGCTGATTTGTCAGATCATTAGAAGAGGAGGGCCAGTGAAAATCACTAAGTATTGCTACGGCTGGGGATCGAACCCAGACCTTCCGCGCGGCAGTTCATCGCACTAACCATCGCGCCACTGAGCCAGTCAAATAGCAGCAAAATAATATTGAGCTAATGCATATATCAAAAAAAAGTTTTTTGGGTTTAGAGTTCTCCATTGCGTGCTTCACTTCAATAAAACATTTTGTATTCTACATAGAAGCGACTTGAAACATCAGTATGTACCACTGTACCACACAAAACAAAGGGTTTTTTCAATAAGAGCGCTACAAACGTTTTTTTTTAAATAAAACAAAAAAGGTTTTGGATATCAATGAAATTCTTTATTCCTGTGAAGGTACGTTCGATGCCATTGTGTATGGAACTCAATTTCTTTTGCATGGCCCCCACGAGCACGCTTGCAGAAGTCTAAACGCTGAACCCAATTTTCGACCGATACTGCTGCAATTTCACGTACGAAGTTTATCAATCGTCGCTGGCTTGTTGGCATAGACCATAGACTTGACGTAGCCCCACAGGAAATAGTCTAACGGCGTCAAATTGCACGACCGAGGCGACCAAGCGACTGGACCATTACGTGAGATAACACGTTCTCCAAACTTGGTTTCCAATAAATTGATTGTGGCATGTTGGAACCACATGTTGGAAGTGCATATCATCCAATTGGGGCCAAAAATATTCGGTTATCATTGAACGGTAGCGATTCCCATTCACAGTAACGTGCATCACGGAAGAAATACGGCACAATGAAGCCGCCGGCCCATACACCACACCAAACCGTATTTTTTTCAGGATGCGACGATGACTCATGGAGTACGTGTGGATTGCTGCCGCATCGCTGAAGATGATTTTTCGATGAAAATCCGAATCATTTTCAAGTTGTTGCTCAGCCCAATTCACGAACATACGACGCTTCTGGTGGTCAAGAGGTCAATCTTGTAAGGATGTAGGCCAAGATCTTTTCGCGAAATTCGCCACAACGACGTCACAGAGATGCCCAACGCTTGAGAACGACGTGTGAGATACACATTTGGGCTTTCTTCAACTGAAGCCTCAGCGGCAGCAATATTCTCGACACTACGGGCACTTCTTTGTCTCACTGCCACGGGAACATTTTGTAGTGTGCCTGTGGATTCAAATTTTTCCACTAGACGCTCAATTGTTGATCTGCTAGGACGATTATGAAGACCATAAATCGGACGTAGCGCTCTTAACGTTGAGGCCACTGACTCCAAATTTGGGTTGTAAATTTTAATAATTTCGACTCGTTGTTGGATCTTATATCTTTCCATCCTGAAATAGCAAACCTTACTGAAGAGAAATGTCAAAAGAGCGGCAAGAAATATGGCGTCGTTTGCTGTCCCTGTCGCTCAACTTTTGTAGCGTCCCTGTTGAAAAACCCAATAGTATGGCAGACCTACACAGATTTGAAATGAAATCAAAGCTGTAAGTCTTCCTCCAATATTTGGAGTTCTATGTAAGGCATAAGAAGAACAAATGTGGATCATGGATGTAGTCAAAACAAAATATAAAAAATATGTCGCCTGCATTTGCACGCCACATTGGAACACTCTCATCGCGTAAGAGAAATAGATCAATACCGATTTCTTGCATTAATTGTTGAACCACTGCACCATCTTCTGCTTTTGTGCACCTACAAAAAAAATATATTTTTTTTTTAATTTTTGAGATTTCAAACATTGTTTACAGTCCATTTGGCCAATTATTGAGCGACCAATTTGAGCTGGTAGTTGTCAAAATGCCTGCGTCAAGTGATTTGTGCCTCCCGGGAGTGGGTGTGCGACACCTAGATAACTTTTCACTGGGCCTCCTCTCGCGATGATCGGACAAATCATCCGAGTAGTATTGATTATCGAGATCAATATCGGATCCAGCAAAAAACGAAGGTCCTGTCATCGTGCAAGAATTATACAGGCACACATCCGATTATTATTGATTATCAATATCAATATCGGATCCAGCATAAAACGGAGGTCCTGTCATCGTGCATGCACACATCAATGGTTGAGTGAAAATCCCTCGGGAATTAATAAAACCGTTGCCCCAAATATTTGTAACTATTTGTATTTTTACCCTAAAGTATAGGGCCTTTAAACGTCCAAAATAAACGTTTACGCTTCAGAAATGGCACTTGTCGCTTACCGACGCACGCCTCAAACAATCTCATGAATTAATTTTTACTGTCACTCTGTCGCGCTCAATCGCTCGTCGATCACTGCGTGACGGTGTCCTTAAGATGACTTGCAGATGATGATTTGATTCAGCTAATTGCTGGTTAGTTGAATCCATGCGTTAGTGGAGCTAAAAATTAATTTTACTAAAGTTCTTTTGGACACCTGTAGTATTTTTATTATAAAAATGTAACTATGTCGAAGCGAAAAATCGAACGTTTGTTTAATTTAACTTACATAATACTTAATTGAAAAACTAAAAATTTGATTATGAAAGATAAATATTACGAAACAAAACATAACTATACGAATTTATTAAAAATGCACTCTCTTGATCCAGGAAACGAGTAATTCAATTAAAAAAAGTTCAATGAAAGTTTCCCCGAAAAAAAAGTTCACAAAAAGAAAGAAAAAATCCACAAAAATAAATGCTTATTACCAACAACAACTACATAAAATTGTGTCTGTTTTAAGGAAGATTGTACATAACTATATCAAAATGATAGAAAACTCATTGGATATTTCGTTAGCGATGGAATTGAATTCTTATCAAGAACTAATAACAACTAATGATTTATAGGTTAACTTAATTTAGTATTATGGAAGAAATATTCCATAGATCAGTAGGGTCTAAACCTAATCAGACCTATCAATAACCCCAGCAGGTCGTATTTGCTTCTCGAAATGGAAAAAAGCCCTACCACAAAAAAGCCTTAACACCTGCGGTTATTATTGCCACTTGAAAATGGCATTCTTTTTAAAACTCCCAAAGAAAAATATTTATAAACTCAACATTTCGGGGGAAAAGAGTAATGCTACAAAGAAATTTGTCATGCACCCAACTTTGAGGGGTTGGGGCAGGGAGCATGTCCCCAAACATATTAAAATTATGCATACATACAATTTTGCGATAATCACAAATCAAAAAGTGAGTTCAAGCAGGGAGGTTCATACTTTGCATACATCCGAGTGTGGGTTAAGGTGTATGCAAAGTTTCGACGAAATGTATTGCACATGATCACACAGCTTCGTAAACCGTTCAGTCAACAGTTTTTTTACAGCCACGTTTGAAATTTTTCTGAAGTAATTCGTCGAAGATTTGGTTCTTTACTTCGTTCCGCAACGCAAAATAAGTTCCGATTTTAACTGACTTTCTTTTCGGAAATTCTCCCGAACATAACATATTCGATTTTGCAATCCATTGGCTATAAATGGTTTACATGATTACACCTATTCCCTGCTGTCACCTGTCTATCTATTAGTAAATCATACCAGGATTCCAGTTAAATTCTAAAAAAAAAAAGATAGTATTCGGATTACTTAAAAACATACAAAACGAGTGGTGGGTGCACGGACTGGGTCGTACGCAACATTCCCAAGTCGTTAAATGAGTGTCTATGTGAATAATAATGATTTTCCGATATTGGCCAAAACTGAATATTCGGTTAACGGGTAGTTGGGCTAAAACTAAATCTGTGAAATTGTTGCACACAGTAATTGAAGTATATAAATGTAGTAGTATATAAATTAAATTACATTCAATATTGCCTATAGCAAGCAATCATTGTCCGACACTATATGTTTATTTAAAACGCTTTTGACTGAAACTGGTGACACTGTGAGATCAGCCTTAGACACTCCAATAAGTTTGTGCGGGAATGGGTGAAAACAGGCGGCACAGAAAACATTTTCCTTATCAATTAAAAAAACACTTTAAGAAGATTGAAAAGCTGTGTTAGTTATGGTCAAGGTTCATCCCAATACATACATCAAAATGAAAATATAGCTATGGGGAAGGGTGTAAAAATAGTGGACCATAACAACTATTTAGTGCCACTGTGCCGAAACAATAGCTCAAATAGCTATACCATAAAAAAAAGCACGTTTGTCTTTTTTTTCTTTTTTTTGCAAAACTCAATGAAACAAGTTTCAACTTTCTAAAAATAAAACTTCGAAATAAATGTGCGCTCCTAACATGATTCCATCCTTAAGGAACAATTCAGAATCGACTATTGAATTGCAAAGGGGAACTAACCAACAACAAAAGTAAATGAAGAAACTCTTCACAAACAGACTTCCAAAACATTAGCTAATACGAGTAGCTACGTAGTACACAACACATCTGCCTTTATATTCCACGGTGATTCGTGTGACATTGAAAGTTCAGAAAACTAGTTTCAGTTCCAGGTACCTACAAACCTACAACAAAAGAAAAACAGAAAACCTGATAAGAGAGAACCTACCCAATTATTTCTCTTTGCTGGCTGCTTGATGTGTACAAGAAAATATATAAATAAAAGTCAACACAAAAGCGTAATGAAATTGAATTTATCAAAATGTTGTTCCCACTCTACTCTCTGTACTTTATGTTGGGTTAGTTTACTTTCTGCAAATGCATTTTGCAATCCCCCATAAAAACAAAATTAACACCACACGAACACAGAAAAAAAATACTTGCGTTGACTTTGCTGAACAAACAAGCAGCAATAAACAAATTTACTTTGCTCTGTTATTTTGTTTTCACTGAGCTTGTTACTTCATTTCGCACCACCGTTCAGTCCAGCGTCCTTCCCCTCTTCAGCATCGTCGCCTTTAGATTTTGTTTTTCGATACTTTTTATGTGTTACACTGACCGATGACCGCAAAAACAAACAATACACACATCGAGCATTTATCACTAGAAGTACCCAACTAAACTAACCTACCCCGGTTCCTAGCAGTCTCCACATTAGCTCTATCTATCTGCTGAATATCTAATCTTTTCAGTCAGGCGTTTGCTTGTTTATAGTAGTCCTCTCGGCATTTGTCTCCCTATCCGTACTCATGGCCGTCATGCCTCATGTAGGCATTATTTTTATCATATGGTGCTCACTTGAGAGCTTTCACACGCAGAGCTATTTATGCTGTCGGTCGTCGCGTTTAAAATAGTGTAAGTGTGCGCACTCTTTAAAAAAAAAATAATATGCATTCCACATAATGTACGTCAATTTTTTTTACCAAAATAGCATCACAGCAGGATAAATATATAAATTTAAAAATATTAAAAAACACTAACAAACAAATCACAAAGTTATCAAAACAATCGGATGAAAACCTACGTTCTCATACAGATTGGAGATTTCGCAACATTCGCTATTGGGGATGATGACAAAATAACGATTAACAGCTAACGACGACGAATATACTATGACGACGACAACGACCACGACAATGATAGTGATGATGATGATGCGGGTGACTGACGCTTGAATGATTTGCCTACTTAATTATCTGACTCACAAAAACAAGTTGTGTACCCCTTCTGCCCTCAACCGCTTACTATTAATTATCCTTCTCTTGAAATATAAGCGAAATAATGCGAGTGCTGCCATTTTACTGCAGTTTGTTTTGATAAATCAAAATAAATATCACGAAACTACTTTCTCATGCAAACGAATAAGTTCGTACAAAATCCAACATTTAAACCAGACACATACATACATATTTTTATTGTTATCAGAACGCAAACATTGTGATAATAGTCGCGATAAAACTAATGCTGAAAAGCAGCATACCAGAATTTTGGATTTTGGTGTCTAATTCAATTAGGAATTTTGCGGACTTCAACACTCATCGCTTTGAGTACATTAATTCTAGTAAGAAAGTCTTGAGAAGGACTCAGGCAAGGGCTTGCCACCCCAATTATAAGTAATATGGAAGGTAAAATTTATAGTGAAAATTTACGTAGTATAGATTGTTTTAAACCAAACGGCAATTATTTACAACAAATTTCCCTCTAAGGGCAGTAAGTAAGATTAAGAAAGCCAGTTGACTATAAGATAGATTTAGACATTTTTGTCTGCACCGTTTGTTGCGACCATATTATGGCTTTTTTCTCAGTTGGCTGAGTTGAACTTGGTTGACATTTGGTTTCATCAAGACGGTGCAACATGCCACACAGCTCGTGAAACAATGGAGATGTTGAAGGTTGAATTTGGCGAGCACCTTATATATCCAAATGACCCTGTGAGTTGGCCGCCAAGATCATGCGATTTAACGCTTCTTGAATTATTTCTTGTGGGGTTATGTGAAGTTGTTAGTCTATATGGACAAGCCGAACACGATTGAAGCCTTAGAGAATAACATTACACGTGTAATTTGTGGAACACAGGCCGAAATGCTCGAAAAAGTGACGCAAAATTGGAAACGGAGCCGCGGACAAAATTTACACATGAAGTTGTCTTTAAAACGTAAATGGCAAAGGCCTATTTATCGATTAAAATAAAAAAATTGAATTTTCAGCATGGTATTTGCATGGTTAAATAGTAGCATTTATACCGATATATATGTATATATATACACCTAATTCTACCGGTCACAGCGTCATTATTTCTAAGTGGTACATTTAAGAACGAATTTCTCAACTCATACTACATGAATCGTGTGTCACCATCCAAAATACTATTTTCTGCACCTTCTGTATTCAAATTGTTATAAAATATAAAATATCGACACTGTTATTAAATAGAGTTTACTAAAACATCTCATTGTATTAAAGCATTTGTTTCAAGTAAATTATTAAACAATTGAGAAATCTACTACAATTAACGGTGCTTGTCATTGGTAGCACAGAGCAAAAATATAATTTTATACGTAATAATTTTACAAGCAATATTTCAATCTCAAACGCGTATATCTTATGCAGCATCTGTTACATGTTAAATAAGTTATATGAACAAAATTTCAAAAGGATTTTAATGAGTTATTAACTTTAAACACTACTTTACTTATAATGTGTTTATGTATAGGGCTGTGTGGACATAAGAAAAACTTCTAACGTTCTTTTTAAGAACGCTAATACATTTTCACACTTCAAATACTGAATTTTTTCCGCTTAAGTGTGTTTCACTGTTTCACAAAAAAAATCAGCAAAACTAGTTAATGAAATGATTGCAAATGCTATTTGGCAGCATAAAAGAACGCCCCTAAATACAAATTGTTATGTTGTGTGTTTAACAATTGTACTGCAACAACCAGTTGAATGATCTTGGTGTCAAAGACGTCTTCAAGATGATTTTTCCTCTTTAATATTATGAAGATTTGCGTTTCAATATGGCTTTTGACCACAACCTGAACATCCTGAAATAATAATCGTACTTGGGCTTATTGGATTTTGATCAAACGCAAATTTTTCGTTATCCTGCTTCATAATTTGGGACGTTTCGCCGTGCTAAGTTATGATGAAATATTAGACAAATAAAAGGCAATTTAAGACGGCTCATGTGCAGATTCTTTTCACTGTATGTTAATCACACAATAATAAACACTAACAGCCGTATTTAGAAAGAAATTTTAGAGGTCGTTGAAATACCACTTCTAAGTACCACTTAAATGCAAACTCGGTATCTATAATCGATTTTTACATTTAAGCGACGTTACTTAGAGATCGCTCAATTTAAAGACAGCGTTTTTAGGTTGTTTAGAGCCATTTTAAAATGAAAATTTCCATCTATATATTTTTTTTTATTTATTTTCAGTTTCTGTGTCGAAAAGTGAAAGCAAATTAATAAAAATTGTCTCATGCTATATTTCTTTTGTGAATTATTTACATGTAGTGAATGTGATAAATAGAAACAGACCAACAACTACAAGACCAAAAATGTTCAAACCGAGAATTAACCCAATGGAACTTCAAGACAAATATTTTCGGCAAAAGTATAAATTTTTTGAGCCCAATATGGAACAGCTTATCAACCTAGTGCGATCCGATCCTGAAGGATCAAATAGGGGTACTCACATTTCTACCGATCTCCAAGTGAAGGAGCAGATATTCGGATTAGCGGATTAAATCATTCTACGCTAAGTGTTATTTATCAGAGGATTGCAAAGCATTTGCCTCAAAGAGATCGCAATTTGTAAAAATTTGTTAATATTATTCTTTTTCTGAAAAAATCATGGTTTGGTTAAGCAGCAATAAAAAATCAATTAAAAATATAAGAGTTTAAGCAACGTTGCTTAGAGGCAACTTTATATTGACTTCATAATAACAAACACGTTCAAAGTGTGTCCGCGAAAAATTTTGTTCAAACAAACCCAAAAAAATGTAAGATTTTTAGAAGTCGTTACTAACAGATCGAAATGACTTATTGGTTTTAATTTTAATAAAGTAATAAAGTTGAAGTTATTATTACGATGATTACAATTATCAAAACAACTAATTAAAGATTTATTATGTAATAATGTGCTTTGTAAAAATAAAACGGCAATTTGTAATTATCATCACTTAATTAAAAAAAAAAAACGTGACCCAGAATGCGTATTTTGTTAGTTTTCGTAGGTAAATTTCCCATTTCATTAGGTATAAGACATTGCTAATCTGACTGCAGTAAGTTTAAACTGAATACTTATGCTATTATTAGTAAAGATTCATTCCAAACTATTTTAACAAACAAGAAACCAAAACGAAATCGATAAAATAAGCAGCAGAACACCATCTGCTATGCAAACATTTGATAACACTTTTTTTTTCAAATTGGATAAGACATGTGAATCTATTTCCATTATTTTGTTTAAACTTGAACTTGAAAAGCATCTAAAGCAATAGGTACACAACGAATCAGAACAAGTTTCATTAATTTCATCAGTTCACGTTTCTGTTCTGACTCAGCAGATCAACAGTAGAGAAAAGTGTCAACACCGTGCGTTTAATCGCTTTGAGGCATTTCGTGCTTTTATTACGAACGAAAAAAAAAATACGCAAGTTGTGAAGTAGAGCGCTGTGAGTGGCCCTTTTCTAAAATAGAGAGACTATGAGAGTAGAAGTTTCTGTTTGCTTTCTTTGATTAATGTAAGCGGGCTATTAAGTGGGGCTATACAACCGAGTCCAGTTCATCTCTCTGTCTAAACAAAACCATGTCCGCCCCAAAGCTCGTTTATCTTTCCAAGCTAATGCCAGCTTGTTTGGTGGTTAAGTTTTTATGACGCAATCACACACAATGTGCTTCGTGTATGTGTGTTTGTTGTGAAAAAATGCTTAAATGGCGTGCTGTGGCGGCTGTAACACGTTCTACTGGCCGAGCGGCGCTCATGCTAATCAAAAAATTGTTCTTTATGACCTCCGAAAAGGTGTGCAGCCGAAAGGTTTGTTGGAATGCTACTCCGGATGAAATAATTAAATTCTATTTTGCTCCATGGACCATGAGGCGTTAAATTCGCATGCACGATATCCGAGATTGAAATTTGGCTACAGATACAGGTAAGTTGCACAAGAACATGGGATGTTTGAGAATTAGCTTCTTTTTTTGATTTGTTGTCTTGGCCTCTAGCTTTGTTTACACTGAAATAACAAATCTATTCGGAACCCCCTTACCCGTAAAACCGCGTGTTGCTTTTTTCTAGGATTTGAACGTCCGAAAGAAGATCTGTTTGGCAGAAAGTTTTATTTTATTTTACTGTTGATGTCTTTTTGGTTTCGATTGCACCTTCTCTTCTTCACTTCCCGCAGACGGGTGCTATTGCTATTGTTCTGTGAAAAACTTTAAATTGGCATTTGGCCAGGGATCTGTGTATGCTCAATGTGCGAGGACAACGACGCAGACGACGGGTAGTACTGTATTCCGAATCAGATTTTAATGGGCAATCTATGCGACACACCCCCAGTACAGTAACTGCTTTGTCTCTTCCTATAGAATTCGCGTTGTCATTTTCGCATAATTAAAAGTTGAAATTATCTCGAAACTGTATTTGTATACCAAGTGTGTACTTGCTGCGCGAGCTTCTGCAGAATACAACGCTAATTCTCAATTAAACGATATGGCAACATCCTGAAGGGGAAGCCAGTGCGAACGAGATGCTTCTCTTGACTGTCGTTTTTTTTCTGGGACACAAGCATAAGCTATGTTCTTTTTTGGAAGATATCCATAAATAAAATTGGGAATATAAATTATTATTGGACTTATTTGAATGGACTTTCCTAAATATAATGCTCGCCCAGTGGATTTTCTTGGTCTGATATGGCGGTGAGTAGGTGGTAGGAATATGCAATGAAATGTTTTTTACAATAAATATATATAAGTTGGTTTGGTATTGTTCGTAAAGCTCTAGCGAATAATTTAAATGTATTTTGTGGTAATCCCAGTGTAAGGAGAGTAAGGAGGTTCACCATATTGTGTCGCTGTGAAGTTTTGAAAGTTTAAATTTAATCAAATTGACTATATGTTTCAGTGGAATGGTTAGAGGGTTAACCAAAACTACAATTTTTTTACGATGCATAAATTAAAAATGTAAGTGTGAAGCAAAAACCGAGTTTTTGCCGACCTTGATAGAGAAAATTCTCCTTTGTCAGTCATCGTGCATAGATGGGCGAGTTTGATCCAAAAGCATGTTATCGTATGCGTATTGAAGGGAAAAGGTCGGGGTATTCATTTGAGTTAATTAAGTTTTTTTTGTAATATGATAAATTGTGACAATTTAATTACTTGCGGACTTTTTCGACTTAAAACTAGACAAGTCGGAACGAATAAAAGTTTTCAAGGTTCACATAAATTGATTCCGGTGTTCGCAAAATTCGGAAATGTTGAGAAACTCATGGCTCCGTAATTGGAGCAGTTCAGATGGCCGCCACCGTATTCGACATAATGTAATTGCAGTATGGGATTAATTAAAATAACAAAGGATACCCTTTCCAATCGAAACTTAGTTTGCTTTTGAATTATTTCTTGCATTCTTTTGATTCCGCTTTAGTTCTTCGTAAATACTTAAGTTGCCTGATCTAGAAATCACTAAGCACGATTTTAATATGGTACTTCGGTAGTCGCATATAATTTTTTTCAAGAACTCAAATACCTAAAGTTCTTAGTAATGCGATCTTTATCTTACGTGCGTCGGGTCAAAAACGAATATTGATTTATTGAGCTTTATAAAACACTGACCATAGTCCGTCACCCTACACAAAAAAAAACTTTTGTCACTTGGGTTTATATTTGCAAGTATTAAATTCAACTTTCATGGTAATAATATGTGTTACTGTATCTGTACACGAGAGCCCTTTCTTGCAGGCTGACTGTTCGAAAAATGTTGCCTGCAAGTTACGTCGACAACTAAATGAATGTGAATTTGACATCTGGATATTGCTTTATCTTTTACATTTGTGCATTTTGCGATTATATTATGTCTATCGTCAAATTTATTTTATTTGCCGTACCCTTTTTCCATGGTGGCTTTGTTTTGATTTAATTTCAAATTTCAAGCAATAGGCATCAATTATTATTTTAATTACACTTATCCTTTTTTAGTGGAATTATCATACCCTTTTTCTACCTATTCGGAAGTAATTAGTTTTTTGTTTTGATGTTATATAATCTTCAAGCGATGTTTTATTTTTAAAATAAGTATTTTCGGCTACGCAAACAAATTTGGCTTTAATCGGAGTATGACATGCCAGTTAATTTCATGACTGTAATTTCATGCGCGCATTTAGAACGCATCACCATTCACCACTTGAAAGTTACACATACACTCGCAAAACTAACATCATTAAAGAAGTAAATTTAATACTTGCAAATCTAAACCCGGGACAATATTTGATAATTTTCGATTTTCTTGTGATTTTCTGATTTTTTTTTACCATTTTTCATTTTTATGTGTTTAATGAATACTTTTTTTAAAGTGGTAAATTCTATTCCACTTCCCTTAGAGGCATAATTTTTCGCCACAATATAGAAATTCTGTATTTTAAGTAAGGTGGCATACCCAGCCCGAAATCGTAAAAAAATGTAAATACGTTTTTGTGTCACTAGGGCGACGAGCCAATGTTAAAATTTCACCCTAACCTGGAATTATGGGAGTTTAATCAAAATAATACTAATAAACCCACACAAAATTTTATGTACATATCCTGCTCCATAGGTCCATAGGGGTATTTAGTAAATCCTTAAATTTTAAGGTAGAATGATGAAATTTGGTACACGACCTCAGGAGAAATGAATAAAAAAATACGTCTCCTGCCACTGTCACTTTTAGCAAAAACATCCTTCCTGGTTAAGTCATAAGAAAAAGTGTCTGAACAAGATATTTAGACAATGACATTATCTATATTTCATCTACATAATGCTTCTAACTACGCACTGTTATTGAAAACATTTTCGTAAAAAAAAAAAACAATTTTTAATAAAAGTTCCACAAAAAAGTTTACAACAACATACTTACAGCCGTATCAAGAAAATGGCAAATTATACTCTAATTCTCAAATTAAATAACCTGTACTTCTAATCATGGGGTCCCCGGGTTCGCATCCCGAAAGTTTGTTCACTGTCAAACATCCAAGAGTACTGCACAATACAAACAGCAGATCGTATCCTTCTTATTCATATTTTGTATGTTCAATAAAGAAACAAGAATCTAGATTTTAACTTTAAAAACGATTCGTTATCATATCATCAACTAACAAAATTCCTCTCTTGCTTTGATTGAAAACAAACAGCTGGACAATATTACACACAAATTTAATAACGGACTGTTGGAATACCTTTTCCACTATAGTCGCAACGATTCAACACAAACTATGAAGTATGTTATAATATATTCAACTGCAGGTCAAGGATAAAAGCTTCAAAAAGTAAACTTTGCACTTGTGCTGTTTTGTTGAATTTGCCACTTAAACAGCATGCATGTATGTAGTTGCACTTTACAAACTTTGTAGAAGTTATAGGCAAAATCATTATAACGGTTTTTTTTAAGTATAAAAGTTTGAAATGGAATTCAATTTTTTAAATTGACATGAAATTTACTTTATTCAAAAGATAATCTTCTGGCATTATAATTTAAATATGATTTCTGGCAAATGGCCGCCACGGCTGGCTCGGACGTAGCCTAATCTGGAGGTCTAATTTTCATGAATTTCTCCAACATTTGAGACCGTATATCGGCAATAACGAGGCGATTCTCAATCGATTCGGTCTTATCGGCGTAGACTACCGACTTCACATATCCCCACAGAAAATAGTTAAGCGGCGTTAGATCGCACGATTTTGGAGGCCAATTCACCGGACCAAAACGCGAAATTATGAGCTCACCGAACGTTTCCTTCAACAAATCAATTGTGGCACGAGCTGTGTGACATGTTGTGCAGTCTTGTTGAAACCACAGCTCATGCACATCATGGCTGTTCAATTAATGAACAAAAAAGTCAATAACCATGGCTATATAGCGGTCACTTTTGACTGTAACTTTTTAGTCAGCATCGTTTTTAAAGAAGTACGGATTAACTATTCCACCAACCCATAAGGCATACTAAAGTGTCATTTTTTTGGGTATGAAACGGTGTCTCAATATACGCGAAATTATGAGCTCACCGAACGTTTCCTTCAACAAATCAATTGTTCCACGAGCTGTGTGACATATTGCGCCTTCTTGTTGAAACCACAGCTCCTGCACATCGTGGTTGTTCAATTGATGAACAAAAAAGTCAATAACCATGGCTATATAGCGGTCACTACTGAATGTAACGTTTTAGCCAGCATCGTTTTGTGGCTTCAATTCTTGCACGAGTTGGATTATGTAAGCGCGCAAACCAGAATCTTTCCGCAAAATCTTTCATAAAGTGGATATACACATATCGAATTTCTGTGCACGGTGGCGGATAGGCTAATTAGGGTCTTCCTTTACGTGATGCTTTACAGCAGCAATGACTTCTTCTGTAAGCACTGTACGACGACTCTATGGATGCGTTAAATCATTTAGAGTAAACGTGGTGCGAAGACGTTACATATTTAATCGAATTAATTGCTCTGATGGACGATTATGTTGACCGTAAAATGGACTTAGTGCCCGATACGTATTTCAAACAGAACCATGATTTTCAAAACAATTTCAGACGTCAGTCTATCTATGTTGAAATGCCAAACCAAACTAAAAAAAAATCACTTGACAGCTGACAAATCGGCCGCTAATTAAAATATGTTGACAACTTTAAGTATATGCCTCTTAAAAAAAACCCGTTACAAACAATAAAATGTGGATTTTAGCATTTTCTCTTTCGGAACTTCAAATGACACTTATATTTTTAAAGATTTTCATCCAACAAAATTCAATTTCACTTGTCAAAATATATTATTGATACATATATTATGAACAAATCGCCTTTTCTCAGGAATAAAAAAAATCTGATATCAATCCATCACATTGAACCTTTCGTTGCACTACTAGAATTCAGGAAACACAATGTAGATAAGTGTGTATCTATACCAACTATCATTAGAACGAAATCATGTTCATACATTATCGGTTATAAAATACCTACATAGTACATATACTTGTGCATGCCATATACAAGTAACTTGATAAGGACCAATCGAGTAGAAATACATACACTGAAACATATTATATAGTTAAAATGGGGGACTATTGATTAACCAGCTCTCATTTGTCACAACATACAATCCATGCTTGTGGTGTTGGTAGGGCAGGCATTTAAAAGTATTCATCGCGTGGAAACATGAAGAAATAAATCCTGATGACCTTTTAGTGCTTTGCAATACAGTTTACGTCATAGTTATGTCTGAAGGGACGTCATTATTTAATAGTACATATTCATGTTACGCTTGGTAGATGAATATGTTCCTTCCGATTTTTGTTAGAAAAGAGTAAATGGTCCTAGCCTTGAACACAGCAAACAATTTGCGTATGATTTTTGTAAAGTACATAATTTAGAAATTAATAGCTAGTTAATCGATTTAAATAAAATATTTTTATTTCGCACGCAAATAGCTCGGTCGCTTAGGACAAATATGAGATTTTAGGCGGGTCAACTATTAACAGAAGTGTCATTGAAGTTTAAACGGCTCTTCCAATATAAAATAAGAGGATTTCAGCCAGGTGACGATCTATCCCAACTCAATATTGCTTTATATAAAAAGGTAAAATAGTTCCCAATCATTTGTTGTATTTGTACTCCGTGTGAAACCTTACTTCACTTGGTAGCAAAAACTCACGGAACCACTACTATTGACCCGCCCTTATTGGAAAACCCCTTATATCGCCTATTTCGATTAAAATCTATTTTACAGTCCGAAGGTGGTTTACCTTTTTGTTCGAATCTCTTACATCAAGTGACTTTTTTTTTTTTATGGAAGCCGTCCATCCAAATCGTCAACTGGATGGATCTTACAAACGTACGAATGATACAAAGTATGGATATCTACGCTATGTTTCTGTTGGGTGGGTGTGCGATTGATTACCAAGGACATTGACTTAGGACAGACATATGGAACATCTCAAACTAAATATATTTCATTCATATATACAAATACATGCTAACGTCCAAGTTTTGACCACACAATTGCTGATGGACTTTTATGATGGTACCTTCATTAGATAAAAGTATATTTCATGATGAACCTTCAAATAATCCATCACTTAATGTTGATCTGAATACTTCCCAAACTTAAACGGGCGATGGTTATGCTCATATGGGAAGTTACAGGATCATGGGAATCGTGAGCAATTTGCAAAGCGAATATAGGAAATGTCTCATTTGGTTCTACTGTTATTTATATGCATAAAAAATTATATAAATTTTAAACATTCTCCGTATTTACAGCTTTTGGTAAATACGTCTGCTCATGTTAACCCTCCCGAACTTCCTATGAATCGGTGTGGGTAACCTATATAAGTGTAGAACAGGTCACTGAAGCTGACTTGCAGCAACTGATTACTTTAACTATCCACACGTTTTCTAGTGAATTTCTTGAAGGTCGCTGAATTAATGCGTTAAGGAAGGTAAAGACTTATATTCCAAGGTGATATCTTGTTTTATTTGAAAGAACTTGTGATGAAAATAAAAAGTGGGGAATATTCCCATGATTCTCCTCGTCCAGGAAAGCATAATATTCAAAAGAACTACAAGTAAAGAATAGGAAAATTTTGTTGAATACCTAGTTCAAAGAGTAAACATTTGTAAATTCTTTAATGTGTTTTTTTTGTTGCTTTACGAATGTGTGGAACCTAACATTCCCAACTTGACTGTATTTTGAGGGTTGGCTGGATTATCCATGCAAATGCTAGCAACTAACAAATTAATCAATCAGAGTACTTCGGGTCAATGTAAAATTAAACTAACATATGTACGAAAACAAACGCAATCTGACATTTGAATGATGGATAATTCATTGGCTGGGGATAAAGGGATTTTTTTTTTAATTTTTAAAATGACTTAAAAACTGTTAAGTGCAACAGAACAGAACAAATTATAAACAAAATAAAAATATTAGGAGTTGTTGTTTGAGATAACAAGAACATACTTCATTGCAATCGCATTTATGTTCACCATTTACAATGACATTGGTTATCAATTTCACACTTTTTATACTATTTTTATAATTTCACACAATCTTTTAGTATTGTTATGTATTTATCATTTGTGTTTCACTTTGAACCTTTTATATTTTTATATTTCAAAGCAAATCATCTAAAAATACTTACTCCCACCATATAAAGTATGGCCGCGTTCAGGGTTTTAGTTTTACCAAGTCAACTTTACCGATGCACTGTTTTCATTGGTCAAAAGACCATTTTAATCACGTGACATTTGATGGGAAATGAATACCGAAACAAGTTGAAGATTTACACAGATATAAGTGAAATAGCTAATTTTTAATATATATGTCATGAATATGTTTTTGATTTCAGTAAAACTACCGATAATATAGGTTTATTTAGTTATTTTTTACTTTTCTGATCAAGAAATCGAGAAATAATTTAGTTATTTCTCAAAGCAGAAAAATCAATGAAATGAAATATTACATACCTATTTCACTTCATCCAATAATTTCAAAAGTTTTTGAAAGGATATTACTCGGTCGCTTACACCCCATTATTGAAACGCCTTTTTAGAAGTAAACATTCGACTGTGGAACAAGTTTATCGAATTACTGATGTAATTGAGAAAGCTTTCGAAGAAAAGAAAATTTGCTCAGCCGTATTTCTTGACGTGTTGCAAGCTTTTGACAAAGTTTGGCAGAGGCCTTTAATGCAAGCTAAGACAAGTTCTGTTTTAAAAATTATATAAAATCCACGTGTCGTATCTTGAGCATAGAATCTTCCGTGTGAAACTTGGAAACAAATATTTGGATTTCAAAGAAATATTGACAGGAGTACCCCAAGGAAGCGTCCTTGGACCACTCTTGTACCTCCTATTTACACGTGATATCGCACAAACAAACAATATAATAGTTGCCACGTTTGCTGACGATACAGCTAAACTAGCAATTGGCACAACATCAGAGGAAACAAATATGAAATTACAAAACGCTCTTAACGAGGTTAATGGACAAAATCCAGGCGGATTGCACTTAAGGAGAGCAAATCGATTCATGTAGATTTTTCGTAAAAACGGACAAACAATTTGCCAGTATTTCTCAATACGGTTCGAGTCTCTTTTGCAAATAAAGCGAAATATCTCAGAATAACACTCGATGCAAAATTAAAATGGAAGTCGCGTGTAAAAAAGAAATGCGAAGAACTTAAGAATAAATACAGAGAACTGTACTGATTACTCGGAAAATATTGGAAGCTTAACCTTGATAACAAGCTGCTATTATACAAGCATCTGCTAAAGCCGGTCTGGACATATGGTATACAACTATGGGGTTACACCAGTGAAACAATTCTAAATATTTTACAAACTTTTGAAAAAAAAAATGTTAAGATCAATCGTCAATGACAATGGCGCGTATAAGGAATGCAGATCTACGCAGAGATCTGGGTATTCCCGCGGTTAAATATGAAACCAAAAATTTTGCACGCAAACATAAATAACATTTATTGGACACGTTTACACGTTCTTGACGAAACAAATTTATTGCGGCGTCTTCAAAGAACTAAGCCCTTAGATTTGGCCCGATAATAACAAACCGCGCTATAAATAGCGGAAAAAGCAGGAACTCTCACAGGAAAGTTACCTGCCAAACATTCATTACTCGTGATAAAAAAAAATTGCTATATAAGTCGCATACTCAGTTGCGAAATATGCGAAACTTGAATAAAGTAGAATGGATATCCTTAATCAAGAACACAAATCATACAAAAATATTTTTGTTACTGATAATAATAAATTATTAGATAAGGGTTTTTCGATGATCTCCTTGAAATCTATTCCGTATTATTTTAAAACAAGAAAATATAAAGAAAAGAATTTTGTTTTAATTTTTTTTATAAATTATTTAAAATAACGGGTGATTTTTTAAGAGGTTTAGAACTTTTTTAAAAAAAAAACACAAAAAACTCGAAAAAATGAATGAAATATTTATTTGAATCGATAGTTTGAACCTTGCAATTTAATGTTTAAAGATAATTTCATGCAAATGTTGACCGCGGCTGCGTCTCAGGTAGCCCATCCACTGAGTCCAATTTTGGCATACTCTTTCACACATATCGGCCGGTATCTCACGAATGAATGCATGGATGTTGGCTTCCAGTGCGTCAATCGAAGCGGGCTTGTCCCTATAGACATTAGCCTTGACATACCCCCACAAAAAATAATCTAATGGTGTCAAATCGCACGATCTAGGCGGCCAATTGACCGGCCCGAAACGTGAAATTAACTGTTCACCAAACTCGCCTCGCAATTGCGCCATTGTTTCGCGTGCTGTGTGGCATGTGGCACCGTCTTGTTGAAACCACATATCATGCAAGTCAAGAACTTCCATTTCGGGCAAAAAAAAGTTTGTTATCATCGCTCGGTAGCGTTCACCATTGACAGTAACGCTGCGATTCGCATCATCTTTGAAGAAATATGGCCCAATAATGCCGCCGGCCCATAAACCGCACCAAACAGTGGCTTTTTCGGGATGCATTGGTAGCTGTTGCAATGCTGGCTGACCTTCACTCCATATGCGGCAATTTTGCTTATTTACGTACCCATTCAACCTAAAATGAGCCTCATCGCTGAACACAATTTTTCGATAAAAAAGCGGATCCTCGGCCAGCTTTCCAAGAGCCCATTCACCAAAAATTCGGCGTTGTGGTAGGTCGGCTGGCTTTAGTTCTTGCACCAGCTGTATCTTAAAAGGCTTTACGCCCAAATCCTTCCGCAAAATTTTCCACGTAGTGCTGTAACAAAGGCCTAACTGCTGGGAACGGCGCCGAATCGACATTTCGCGGTCTTCTGTCACACTAGCTGATACGGCCGCAATATTTTCTTCACTACGCACAGTACGTAAACGTGTTGGTGGTTTAATGTCCAACAAAGTAAATTTGGTGCGAAATTTGGTCACAATCTTCCGAATAGACTGCTCAGAAGGTCGAGAATGCCGATCATAAAATGGAAGCAGCGCGCGATGAACATTTCGTACCGAGCACGAATTTTGATGGTAAAATTCAATAATTTGCAAGCGTTGTTCATTTGTAAGACGATCCATGGTTAAATTGCAAACCAAACTGAAGCTGTTTGACAGTGACACAAGGTACTTAACACACGTCAGCTGTCAAAACCAGTGTTGCCAAAACCAAACCAGCTAAAAAATCACCCGTTAGTATTAAAATTCCAATTAATCCAATTGACACAGCAAAAAGCCAATTTCTTTTTAACCCCGCCAGAAATGTCAAAAATTAGCCAGTGGATAAAATTTAACATGCATTTTAGCGCAATTGACACACAGCATACAAAACAAACACGGTAGGTGTCGTTCAGTTATCAGGAAGAATTAATGCAAACTCAAACACTTATTGTGAAATTTTTTAAAATATGAAAACCGCTAAGAGAAATACAAAATATAAATACTAGTATAATATTCTGTCCAACGACATGAAATATAATATGTATACATTTTGTAAGTGTAAGTGCAAAATACAACGTTAACATATATGTCATATACCTACCAATGTTAGGCAATGAGTTTTCATTATAAAGGAACACAATCGTTTTCACTTAGCCGATATTAAATTCCAACTCTCCGCCTCCGTGTTATAAAATATGATAAAATTTTGATCTTAGATTAGGTAGTATGAATTCCTATGTAAATCTACCCCAAAATGTAAGCTTGACATTCGCGGTTGAAAACGGTATAGAAAGTAACCTTTCTTTACATTTATTTTGATCATTATAATTACATATATGGAACTGTGATTCTAAGAACTATTTATACCTACCGGAATTTGACCATGCATTTTTTTATTGGCCAATTTTAAAAACACCGTTATGAACTATTTTGGTCAAAACTTATTATGTGCAATTGTTATAAGCAATTATAGTACCTACTTAGCATACATTCAAAAATTAAAAATAGTTAGAGCATTAAAGAATTATGTATAACCCAAAAACTTACTGAGATAATTGTAATCAAAGCCGTTAAAACTCAAGAAGAAATTACAATCAGAAGACCAGAATAAACTTTTTTTATTCCCATACCTATCATCTTAATGTTTAAATCAATCGAATTCTCTTCTAAAAGATGTGTACAAAGAATAAATTTTAACAAATCGTTAATATGTACTCAGGACCGAGCTTTCTCACAACCATTCATGTGTGTCAATCCATGTCAATCCTACAATACAACTCTTAAAATCAATTAGGTATATCGCATTATCAATTAAAGTGCATTATCTACCGTTATCACTGTAATTCAATAGAATTTCAATACTCAATACAGATTCCTTCTAGCCAATATTGACATAGATATGACTTTTGTAAATATGTGCCTACCTACCTACTTCCTAAATTAACATTTAATTTACAAAATATTTAAAACATATGTATCTTCCTTTCTTTGGTAGCATTTGACAGCTCTATTACTTCTTGCATTATTAGCCGTGTATAATCGCGTCAACAACAAATGGAGTCCAATCGACCGACGTCCTCAAATGTTCATAACTCAGAACATTTCTCGAAATTCATTTGGCTGCTGCCTTTTTATCCACAAATCAATAATAAAAACAATGGAAAAGGTAGATTTGACTAATTGGTCTTTATGGCATGCACTCATTTAAAGCTTGAATCTACTATGCACACTCAATATTGTTTTATTAACAAATAAAACGCTCCAGATATTTGCACACACAAATGGACCTATACATTCTGAGATAAAAACTCTCTAACAATTTCCCAACGTTTATTTACATTTTATGGAACTACATAGATACAAGATAAAACTACACAATCACTTTCATACGTTCCTGTTCGTGAGATCGTGAACCATCACACAATCACCCCATGCCTCGTCAACGACTACCTACACATTTTTTATTCATTAACATTCCCCGTCAACTGTTTTCCAACACAACCCTAATTGGGTTATGAATTAATTTTTAACTCATCGTCGTGAAAATAATTTTAAAACACCCCGATTCACTGGTAAGTACTCCACTGGGCAAATTCCTTAACCTTTTATAATTTTACATAAGCTTTCAAAACCAAAACAAAGCTCTGCTTTCGCCTGGCTCTTTACATTTAAATGCTTCCATCCAAAAATTACAACCACCACCACCCATCACGTTCTCCTCGTCATAAAATACATCTTAACTAACCGAGAGAGAGAAAATAAAAATAATTACCCCCGAGGGTATATTAAACTACAAGGTCATTCAAGGAAGTCGAGAAAAACTGTAGCGCCGTCGTCGCTTTTCCCATTTTCACAACGTCCAACATCATTATAAACATTGAGTAGACACTCGAATGACGACGACGATGACGACTAACAACAGCATGCATTTTAAATCAAACTTAAGTGCAGTAGTGCACTTTCAACTATCCACAATCCACCCCATCGAATTGCGTAAATCATCTCTCCATATCTATGCTGTGTGTTTTCAGCTGGAAGATCCAATGAAATTACCAACTTCCGCAACAGTATTTATGACCGTGTTTACATTTTATTTATTTTATACATGAAGAGCGGAAGAAAAAAGTGTTACCTCACCTTTATCTGATACCAGCCTAGCATAACATCAGCTCTCCAACACGGGTTGTTTTTTGAGATGGATGCGGGCCATGGGGTTGACAATCTAACTTTACATTCACGTGCTACCACTATTTACCCAATGGGGAGCTTTTTTATTTAGGTTTATTTTGCGTCATTCATGGAATAACCACCCGGTGGGTAGCTGGCTAGGTAACATAGGGGAGTGGAACATCAATTCGTAATGCAACACAACAAACTACACCCGGTATCCACATGTGAACAAACATTATATTTAACGCAAAGTTCCGAAATTTAAATAGAAATACGTTTTTATTAAACGAAATTTCATCAACTTTGCCTCTCCTCCTTCCCCCAACATCATGAGATTCTTGATTGTGTTGTTTGTTTTAAAGAGGAATTAACATTTTTATAGCACTAAGTTCGCACACAATTCTACCGACAACAACCACACTGGTCTGATGTTTTTCTACCTACTTCTTTTTTTTACACTTGACGTAAGGTTTTGTCTCATTTTTCTTCAAACCGAAAAGAAGACAAACATCGGCAGATACAGTTTAAAATTTTGTGAGTGCGAACAGTACAACTGTAGTTTTAATGAATAATTTAACAAATGGACACTTACCTTCTCCCTTACTCCAATGGGAAAAGAACACAATTTTTCGTCGAGAAACGATTTAAAAAAATCCAATTATTAAACCAAATTCACTCAAAATTAACACTTTTTTCACAGTTTAATTGATTCATTTAATTAATTAAATCACTTTTCGCTATTGAAACGCCCATAAATTTACATTTCCGATAACATATTATGCTTAGAACTAACTTGGGCGACGTCTGAAAACGAACTGTTCACCATTTTGCTAAAGCCAGACGTATTTTTTGTTATCGGGTTTTTTGCTAGCCGTCCGTTGACGAAAAATTATACAATGTGAAGTTGGTTGCGTTTGTGAAATGGGTGCGATCAGAGCCACGAAAGAATTGTTTTGTACATTTTAGAGTATTAATTATGTTTGTTGCTACAATTATCGAATATGTATTGGCGCAAATTTATAGTCGCTTAAAGTAGACTTTAAAATTATTTTGTCACGTACTAACACTTATAATTATAATCGTCAAAAAGTGTACTTTAACGTTATCACTCTGCGTTTCAGTTAAAACAACAAAAACCTAACTTTATATTTAATGCAGAGTTTACCTAATGTCATCTGTCATTTTCAAATCGGGCAACGGGCAAAGGCACAAACAGCTGAAATATTTTTCACTGCCACTTTTAGGTTTGTTTGAGAGTGTTCACTGAAACTGGGTTTGTTTGATTGTCAGAAATGTCACTTTTTAGGTGAGATTGACATCCACTGTGGTCACACAGTGATTGATTTTGATTTTTACATTGATTTTGGTTAGTGATGTTAAAAAATAAACGAAAAGCGTTATGAGGAACAATAATAATTATAAGAACTTTAGTTGCGGAATTTAAATGAAATCAGTAGTCGGTGTGAATTATAATGTTTTTTTGTTATTGGACAAAATTGAAAAATCCGTTAAGGAATAATTGGCCCAAAACTAATTATATGGAATTGCTGCAAACAGTAGTAGTAGTAGTACATATATTTATAATAATTTTTATTCAATTTTCGTTTTATGGCCTAAATCCAAAAAAAACCGTTGGGTATATGGATTTTTCCGAAAATATTTTTTTTTTAATAAATATACTTTTATTATATTATGTTATGTTTAATCAAAAACGTTTTCGCTCTTGTCGAGTAAATTGAATATTTGAGTAATTGACAGGTATACTTGATAAAATGTCTAAAAGTAAAAAAATGGCCTGGAATTATGACCAAAACAAACGTGGACCGATCAACCCGTTTGGGTTGGAGCGTCCATGGTGTTGCTCATGAAACGATCTCCCCCACAACACAAGTGCCTTGTCTCTTTTTGGAGCGGAACAACGAGATATTTTATATTGTTCGTGAGACTTCTCCCTCACACGTACGTTTTCTCTTTTATTAAAACCAATTGTATTAACCAATTATTAAAATCAATTGTAGAAAAACAATGTGATATTTTATATGGCGGGAGTGCTGTTTTATGGGGTATTGCATTGAAAACATAAAAATATAATTTGTGAAATACAAATTATTAACTTAAAAAAATACAAAGTAAGTTTGTTAAATCATAAATATGATATAAAAGGAGTGGAGTTCATGACCAGTATCATTGCAAAGTGTGAACATAAATGCAATTTCAACAAGAAAAAAGTAGTCTGTGCAAAAGTTTGTTTTCATACAGATAATGCCAGTTTGTAATTTTACAGTTTGACGCTGACATTGTCCTAAACAGCTCTATTACGGACAGACGGAATTAAAAAAAAAGGTTTTGGGTTCCGCTATTATTGTAATATTAGAATCAACCAGAATCTCTTGTACGAACAACTTAAAAATGTAAGAGAAGCTGATGATCACACTGAGTTTGACTTAGAGTTCTTAGAGGTACGTTCATTAGTATATACTAATTAGCGCAATGTTGAAAATAAGTTAAAGATAGCTTTTAATTTAAAGTCGATGTTTGCTAGTATGGAGTTAAGCCCTTAAACATCGATTGACTATACATTTGCGCCATTATGTTTTGGGAAAAATGGTTCCTTTATATCGTATATCTAATTTAAAATGTCCAATATTAGGAGTGAGTATGTTTTTATAATTACTTTGTTAAATATAGCAATTATCATTTTAAATAATTTATTTAGAGTTAAGTCTGCTAAAAAAATAATTACAAAGGTATAAGTATACAAATCGATCACTGGTTATATATGTATCCTTATTATAAAACCATTTTGGACACTTAAGTTTCCCACAATTGATTTCGAGATTGCGATTCTAAGGATAATACGAATTCTTGGATCGTGAATCAAATAATCTTTACATCTTTTGCCTTTAGACATTTTGATGCTCTTATTTATGTTTTAGATTTTTGTAGTAGCAAAGCTTAGATCAAAGATGCAAATAAAAACGACAATTGAAAATGTCCTCTATTGAGTGGTGCCACTAACATTAACAACACCTTTATTTTTTTCGCTCACCCAGCGTTTAGATTTGCAAATATTAAATTTTTAATTTCTTTAATGATTATAGTTTTGTGAGTGTGTGGATTAATTTCAAGTGGGGATGTCTAACTGCGAAGTGTAACATCGAAGATTACGTATTTAACAAAATCCCAATATTGACTTTCGGAATCATTATTAAACTGTAAATCCCATTCATTTCTTCAAATGTTCTGCCTGCTACAGATCGAATGACAAAAACCAACAATATATTGCGATTCTCGTAAGTGGCCGTGTTCCGGGTTTAAGATTTTACAATTTAACCTTGACGATTCGGTTTTCTCATTGGTCGACCATATCACGTGACTAAAAATGGTCGATTGACCAATTAGAATAATGCTTCAACAAAGTTAGCTTCGTAAAACTTAAACCCGGAACACTGCCATTTTGTAGATTCGGCATAAAACTGGAGGTTCCGCCATAAGCAGACACGCCCACATGAATGGTTGTGCGAAAGTTCTACCCTTGTAACTAAAGAGCCTGTTTCGAAAAAAATTGTATTTTTGTACCGTGGGAAAAGGGTAATGCCTTGGTATAAGTATGCATCTATTTATTTTGCGGTTGGGCCATGTGGAGATCTATTCCCAATATAGTAACCCCATTGCTTAAACCATAACAGTAAGCCCACCAAAGATGTTAAAGTTTCCGAGTAACATAATAGGTTCAGTCAATTACTCTTGATTTTTCCACAGCGATTCCACCCCGCAATATATACAAAATACAACCATTGACTGCAGCTGCACATGTTCGCCTAAAAATTGTCTCACGTCCATACTTTACATACGATTTTATTTCATATTTAAATTAATCATAATACATTCTCAATTTTATTTATCTTTTAATCAATTATATATTTTTGTTTTTATAACTAATACATATTTTTATAATTTTCTTTTCATTTATATCATTTTATTTGTTAATATTATATTTTCCTCTGTCCATATATTATTCAGCTTATCAATTATTATTTTGTTTTGATCTTTGTTATCCATTTAGTCGAGCAAAATTCAAAATAACATAAGATCAACAAATCGTGAGTCGAGTTTTCTTAGAGAAACGTCCTTTGTAATCAGATTTTTGATTTGCTTAACCGCTTTTTCGTGGACGACAATTGTTCTTTGTCAGAGTGGTGGGGATATGTTACGGTTTGACCTTTATTTACTAAGCACACCTAAGTATATATCAATTATCATTTATTGTTTTGTATTTATAGCGGAAACAATGCAAAGTATAAAGTAAATCTAGAAAGAAAACATACAACTGAGTGACAATACTGCTTGGGAAGTGAATGTGGACAAAACATAATTATGCAGAGCGAGAGAGACAAACAAAAATAAACAAGCAAATTTTCTTATAGGTGCCGAAACAAGAATCAATTGCACATGGAGAACACACACGCCACGCTTTTAGGAATAAATCACAATTTACAGACGAGATATTCTAAAGGGACATTGGCTCAATACTTTGAGGAGATGGTGGAGATGTAGAGGATGGGTTCGGGAGGCTGTCCTTATTGCCAAACATTGCCAATATTAAGATTACCAAACTGTTGACTAAGGTTTGAGGTAGGCGCCGCTGCTGTCGGTTGCACCATTGGTCCGTTCATCTGCATTCCCATTAATCCTTGATTAAGGGCAGGATTCATTTGCATAAGGCCTTGTCCGGTGGCCATGATGCCGCCGCCGCTGCCGGTTGCTGCACCGAAAGCTGAGATCATTCCGGGAGCAACACCACCGGAGGCGGGATATGTCGCCTGCATTGGCGGGAATTGAGCGAAGCCAGTTGTTTGCACGCCCATCATCTGCGGATGGTATGACATTCCAACGGCTGCAGGCGAGGTGAATGCTGCTGGCGCCGTCATGACAGGTGCATTGTACATACTTGCAGAATTCGGTGGCGTCATAAACTGAGTCTGCGGCTGTGGCTGTCCCATCATACCGGGAGCCATTCCCATGCCGCCAGGGTTCGCGTTTGGGTTGATGAGTAACGCTGGGAATGGCTTGTTCTGGCCCATGTTACTGTTGAACGCACCTCCTCCCATGGGATTACTATTGAATTGTCCCATGCTCGATTGAGGATTGCTCGTCGGAGCAGCACCATACAGAGCCAATATGCTATCCTTAGTCAACTTGCCTGCTTTGTCCTTCTCGCCGCCGATGCCCAGCGATGTGGTTTGATTGAAAAAGTCTTCCTCCTCCTTGGCTAGGGAGTTTGTTCCCATGCCAAGGCCTGACATAGCCGGATCATTATTGTCCAATGAGGAATTATGTGTGTTGGTCGCAGAAACTGGAGCAGCGCTAAGGAAACCGCTAAATGTGTCGTTATGCGAATCATTATTGAGGCCGACCAGACCAGCGGACACTGGTTTCGTTGGCGATGCTAGACCCAAGAGATCAGAACTCCCCGCGCTGCTGCCAGTCAAAGAGTTATTATGATTCGAGGTGGACAAAGACTCACTGATTCGATGCGATTTGGGACTGTTGGAGGGCTTGGGCTTTGGCAATGGAGCGGGTAATGGCGTCTTTGTTACCGACGAAATCGACTTTCTATCGGAGCTACTGCTACCACCAACAATACCGATGCCGAGCGCAGAACCTGCTTGCGCTGCTTTCTTCTTACGTTTTTGTCTCTCCAGTTCTTCGTCGATTTCTTTGGCCCAATCGACTTTTGGTGGTGATGGGGGTACCCATTCGCGAGCTAAGTACTTTTTGTGCTCATATTTGGCACGAATGAAACTCTCCAAAGCATTATCAGTTTGCGGGCGACGAAAACCGTCTGGCAGCTGTGCCTCATAAACTGCACGAGCACGTGAGTTTCCCATCTGCTGCAACGAAATCACTTGTTCGGGTGTCCAAGTGTCGAGGTTAACAGATTTCACCCGAGATATATGCACACCAAGGTTGCGATGAATGCCAGCACATCGAATGCAAAGGAACACGCCAAGATTCCATGATGCCCAACGAGGACCTAAAATGAAAAACAAAATATTTCTTTTATAGTTTATTTGATTTGTGAATTTAGAAGAAGAAAAAGTGTTATTGCTTGTGGATGGTTGATGCGAAATACCTGCGAATATAGAGAAGTTGATTTAATTTATTGTTCTTCTAACGCAACCCATGTAATTTCATCTACGATAATGCAGGATTTCTATCTACTACGTTGTATAGTTGAGATGGTCAATCCTTTCAAAAATAAGGTAAAAGGAACACAAATAAGAGGGATTATTTATTGTATCGCTGGTACTTGTAATAATGTTATAAGTAGATAACTCAACTTTTCTTCATTTTCGAGTTATCTACATTTTCTGCTACCAATAACCAATGAACTTATTTTCCTACTCTGCTGCCACCAATTGGGTATTAGAAAGAGTTCACATCTCTTTTCTTCTGGATTTAAAGCCACAAATATATAAATCTCATTGAATTCTGACTAAGATGGCATCATATATGTGGGGTCAGTACATTTTTTGTGTCATTTGTTTCCAAATGACAATGCCGTTAAAACGAAAACAAAATATACAGCCTTTATCTATGAGTAATATTTGCGTCAAAGAAAACAAGCTTTTTATATGTCTAGATTCTCTTAATCAATGTAAGAAATATTTTACTACCTGCCATCTGAACTTAGTATGCTAGTGTTGAATACGCCCAAGACTTGTGTTTAACGCTCAAATCTGTTCGGGTGCAAAATAGAAATGCAGCCATTAAATCGGAGGAATCCTGCATCTTCAAGTCATAACATCTGATTTCGATGTATCACGGCAACATCAAGTAGAGATAGGAAATACCTAATCCCTCTATGAAGTATATATAACCAAAACTAAGTCTTGCACACTTGTCTTATGCTTGGGGTAAGGCCCCAGAGTCTGGACTTAAATGGTTAGGTCGTCTAATGAAATACGGGCAATCCTATTTATAAGCGGATTTTCTCTTTAAATCTCTAAGTTTTAGCTCAACGATGTAGGTATTGTCGAGGATCATTATTTTTATTACCGGCATAAAAAATGTGGGAATTCATAAATTTTTCGAAATCATTCGAAATAACAACGACACGGAAAAACATACATTTAAAATTCTTTTTGTTATTGAACAAGCAATATTGTGTTTTTGCACCAATACACAAGCAACATGAATTCAAAAGAAGAGTCAATAAACAATTGCAAGCATCATGCTGGAGGAAGTTTGTAGAAACAATTACTTATCGAACACGTATCCCCTAATCTCCCAAGTTAGCACATACATACCGACAGCATCTAACGTCGAAGACCAGTGGCAACATTGCCAACAAGCTGTAAACAAGACCGAACTGATGTTTTTAGTTCCTCCGTTCATCAACAATATATCAATCGATTGACTGAAAATGAGTACATGCAAAGACGAAAGCTACTAAAATAACTATGATGAAGCGGCAAAAGCCCAATTTGGCTTTATGACACTTTAGATTGCATGTTATATTTGCTTCCCTGATACGTGTTTATACGATTTGATGTGAGCTATATTTGGCTGTATGTCATTTCGCCTAATGTCGCTTTATCGAAGTGTCATAATGCCAAATGCTAGAATTTGGTTTATTGACACTTTAATAAATTTGGCCTTCTGACGCACTGCATACTTTCGAAATACTGTTCTTTGGTGGCTCGTACTGGCACAGCCCGCCATGTGTTTAGATATCTTACCATAAAGCTGGTTAACAAAAAGTTTCTGTTTTTTGTTCTCAATTTGTCATCTGTATGACTTTATAATTGTTGCCTTATGCCACGGCACCAAAACAAACATCGTGCGAGAGGTGCCATTTCAAGAATGGCATTCGAAAGTTTTACCAAAGTATAAAAGATTACCCCTGAGTCTGTACACCTGGGGACATAACATAATGAATAGTTTCGACATTAATAATGAATTTAAAATGGGAAACATGCAACAACCAAATAGAATTAAGTGAGGATAGAAAAGCTGCTTTTAGACTCTATATGGGCCGCAAATGTCCAAAGAATAAGTAGATAAGCGTAGCGTGAACTTAAAACATATCTTTCGAGTAATTATGATTGATCGGTTATGACAAAAAAGCGAAAAGCACAATATCGTTCATTTGACATGTAATTAAGTTCATCAATTACAAGCTAGTAGACACAATTTTTAGACAATGCAGGATTCAACAGGATGGAGCTGCTATTAATAAACGGTGACGTTTATATAATAATTCATGCGAATGTCCAACTTAAATTGCGAGGGTTCATCAGTTAATACGGCCTAATTAAAAGTAGACGCTGTCGTACAATTATTTAGGTAGGTAGGTAATTCAGCAGCGTTTGATGGTTTATAGGCTTAATGTGTCGGTCTAGGGAAGGAAGAATTACAGATCATAAATAAAACAAAATCTAACAGTATCTAGTAATCGTACTGCAATGGTCCGATTGCATCAAAACATGTCGATTCAACAAAACTCTTGTGTAGACTAAAAGCACTGCAAACTGGCTAAAAACTAATTAGCATTACAAAGTAATTATCTTCAATAATAAAGTTTAGGATTCATTTGCATTTAAAAATGCTATCTCGCGTCCCAAATGCCACGGTATTATGTTTTCCTCTTTATTTTAACAATTATCAGAGATACTGGCTTTAAAGAATATATATTAATATACATATGTAGTCTCCACACTTGTGTCTATTATCAAACTTTGATAAGGCGAGTTGAAGGAGTGATTTATCGGAAGTAGAGATCTTGTATCGCATTAAAATCGTCAAGAACCACCCTAGTAGTCAAGTGCACGTATTCTTAATGGAACACAACCATAGCACCATCTACAGCCAATATAGAAATGGTTCAATATGTGTTTCAGGTTATACGCCCCTCAAGTAAGCAACAACCTTATGCAAATATACAATTCATTAGTTCAAAAATGTACCTTTTGCATCACAATCCACACAGTATTTGTTGTCTTCATCGCGAAGCATTTGAGTCAGCAGCGTTTGACACTTCTCCTGGATCAGTTTGGTTCGTTCGGTTTCCTTTCTACTGGTGCTGTTATTGGAGCTCATGTTTCGGCTTTTTTACTTGTATTTTTCCAGTGGATGCTTCTGATTTGCAAATTCAAAATGCACACAAACACAAAGATTGGATGTAGTTCTCAGGCGGTGATGATATCACAATCGTTAACAACGTTGAAAGCAGACAATATTTGCACATATAATTTTGTTCGCTTTCTTCATCAAATCAGTAAATGGGGAGAAAAAAGTTGAAATAATCCCGAATCACCATTTACACAAGTTGACGGCCATTGTCAATTTTTCTGAGTGTGTAAAAAGTGGAATTTCCCAATTTTACTGAGATGTCAGTTTTGCGTTGTGTGGGCAATTTTCTTTTTGACGTTATTAAATAGTGGGAAATTCGAGTACGTTCAGAGATACTTGCGTTTAGAAGTGCGTGTGTTTGCAAATTTATATAATTTTAAACATATTACGTTAAATATATAACAGTTTTAATCTATACTGATTTGTGAAGTAAGTCAGGATATCTATCACTTCTTTTGCGAGAAACTAATTAGGCGCATGTCACTTGCAAATTCCTTACAGATTATTCTCTGCTGCCTCAGCTAAAAACACATACAGAAATATGTAGGTAGCCCTGGATATCTATTACGTCTTATGCTAGAATCACATTAGGAATTCCTCAGAGTTTTGCCTCTGCTGCTGTATATAAATAAAATATTAATTGTTATTTTCATACTCCCCAATCTAAGATCTGGATAAGCAGAGCTTCCACTTGCATACGAATTTTTCATATTATTCCGTAATAATTAGTCACTAAGGCCGTGTGTCAATTGCATTCAATTTTTAGCTAGCGGATACATTTTAACATTAGTATGGTGACTTCAAAATTTTAATCTGCTCAACAGCTCGCTTAAATGTATCCAGTGGTTAATTTTTGACATTTGATAAACCTATTGAGGGGTGACAGAGATGGAAAGCATCTGCAGAAATGTCAAAAATCAGCTCAGCCAGCGGATAAAATTTAACCCGCACTTAAACGCAACTGACACACGGCCTAAAGAGAGTCCAACATCTCAACGAGGGGCTGGTTCGCTAGCCGCTCGCTGTTTGCAAAAAATTTCGAATTTCTTGGGTTTGTTGGCGTCGATGTTCGTCCTGTGCACGCCGCTGTGAATCATCATGTGCCTCTTCACACAAGAGTAAAATCACTGGTTTTCATCGATTAGTGAAATATGTGTAAGAGGAGGGCAGAGAAAAAAACTCAAAAATTTACATTTATTCGATGAGTGTCTTTGCCGTTCTCTTTTATTATCCTATAAGTCAAAGCCGCATAAGTCAAATTAATTTCATTTATGTTTGAGCTCTCGGATCGTAAGGCAACATTACAATACGCGCTTCCAGTTCCCCACGTTCCAGTTTTTCGTAGACACTCAATATCGTGCGATAACTCAGTTTTCGCCATTTCTATATAACCCGGGGTCTCCACGAGCAATATTTCATAGCATGCAATGTGTCATTCTATGAAAATTGCCTGTGGAGACCTCAGATAGTATTCTATGAAAAATTTCTTGCTATGTATTGCTCACTCAATTGCTTTCTATGGATAGTATGCTATGGGCTGTCATTTCTGCTTGAGGTTGTAAGATTGTTTGAGATAGTAAGCAATGGAAATGCCCACCCTACATTTCATAGCATTCTATCATTATTTCATACTATGAAAAGTGACAGATAGTAAGCTATCAAATATTGCTCGTGGAGACGCGGTGTAAGGGAAGAGCAGAGAGTAATGAAAATATGCAGAGTAATTTTCATTACGTGTGATCTGCGACCATAGCCTTACAACTTGTGCTTCTTTATCGCATATGTTCACGAAATGAATGCTCACCAAAAGGTGTTCGTCGTTGGATTGTCGGAGACAATAGAAGCGATCCGTCAGTAGTCAATTATATTAGAATCATATAGTGCAGGCCTACCCTTAAAAAATTGAATATCCCATCGATTGATGTAACTTTCGAGGAAATTATTTCATTCTCTAGTCTCAATTCTCAACTCGTCTCGACATCTCGACATCTCGTAAAACATGTTCAACATCAACTTCTAGGTTGTTTTTATTCTGTGGTTTGTGTTATATTTGTCCAAACCGGCTGCGGTCCTGTCGTCGTAATTGATGGATTTAATTTTTAAAGTTCTCCAAAAAGTCCCTAAGATCTTAAAAAGAAAACATCTCAAACAATTGAACCGTCATCAATTTAAACAACGCAAAAAATCAACTATAGCCTGTATTAGATCTTCATCAGAAGATACTCATAATCGGAGCTCGAATCAAATCTCATTGAAAAATAAAACACCGAAAATCTGCGAAATATCGATGAATCTGGTAAACCGCAAAGAACTAATTCCGGAATTCTGTAGAATAAGATTTCTTTTTTTCTTACAGACAAATGCTAAATCGAAGTATCGCTACTGGCAGCCTCCGGATGTCAACGCCAATAACTCGTACCAAGCTAGCCCACCATTCAAAGTTGTGTCTTATAATATACTAGCCCAAGATCTTCTTTTAGAACACTTGCAGCTTTATAGACTATGCGACTCTTCACACTTGAAGTGGAAATATCGTTTGTCTAGGTTAACCGATGAAATAAACGCTCAAAGACCGGATATACTTTGCTTGCAAGAGGTGCAGATGAATCACTTGGGTGACATTTTTGCAAATATTAAGGAGAGAGTTCCACTGGGTTGTATCTTTAAGAAAAAAACAGGCTTCAGAACAGACGGCTGTGCTATTTTCTACAATAAAGATTTGTTCGACGTAGTTGCCACACATACAGTGGAGTACTATCAACCGGGATTCGAAGTGAGTTGCTTGTTGGTATACTTACAAAAGTCTTATTTCATTTTGTATAGCTTCTTGATCGTCATAACATTGGCCTCGTTGCAAGACTTTGTTACAAACTCAAGCCAGACCGTTGTTTTCTGATTTGCACAACCCATTTGCTGTACAACCCCAGGCGCCAAGACGTTCGCTTGGGACAGATTATTGTTCTCTTAGCAGAACTTGATCGGTACTCGGTAATGAAAGTATCTAAGGGTGGTGATGTGCAGAGAATTCCCATTATTCTTACGGGGGATTTCAATTTTGAATCAAACTCTGCACCTTTTGATCTAATTACCACGGGGAAGCTTCACTACGAAGGACTTTCGCGGAATACATTGACTGAGAGCGGTGCAACCCCCACCGGAAAACAATTTATTTCTCCCCGCCTTGGCATCACAGATAACTGTCAGCACATTGACTGTGTGAAGACAAATTACAAACAGTCCACATCTAGGGTAGGTTAAATTGAATTACCACTAAAACTAATTCATTGCGATTTATTTGAAATAGCTAGTTGCAGACAACCAAAAATCTCCTACCAAACCTGCGACTGAAGACGAATTGTTTTCAACTGGAACACTTACCCACGGATTGAGTCTTAGGTCTGTTTACAACCATTCAACTCCGATTGGATCGACGCACCAAAATGGGTGGATCAAAGTGGATCACATATTTTACACTGAAGGTAAAAAATCAAAACCCCAAGGATTAAACCTTCTCTCAGTGTATCAACTGCCTAGTGTGTATCAATGCTATCAAATTGGACAACTACCTAACGCCGAATTAGGTTCAGACCATTTGATGTTGGCTGCTTTGTTCAGTCTTTCGACGACGCAATAACTTTTTGTAACATTTTCATTTTATTAAGATTTTCTGTAAATAAAGACTAATCACTTGACGTTCACGTTCTTAAGAGTTTGAGCGACGATATTACCCTTGCCTGGGACGTGAAGAGCGGCGCCCTTAAAGCAGGCGATCAAACTATCGTTGGTCATCAAGTCTGGGGCGCAGATTTCAAATATTTTCTTCTTCGGATTCAGCTGTGCGTCAGGATTGCGTTCGTAACCTACGCAGTGGACTAGATCTCCAGGAACTGCACCCTCTGGGGGACTGAGAACTTCTACTTTGTCTGGAGTGGATGCACACATAACCATAGCTTCGGATGTGACACCACGCATTTTAGCTGGCTTCAAGTTACACAAAACGACAACGGATCGATTCTGCATCTCCTCCAGTGGGATGTATTTTACTAGACCGGACACCACAGTCCTAGGCTGTGCCTCACCACAATCGATCTTCTCCAAGTACAAACTATCAGCATCTGGATGGCGACCGACTTCGATAATCTTGCCGACCCGCATATCCAGGCGACCTACATCGACTGGAAGTTCTGCAACTGCAGCGGCGCTGGTAGTGGAAGCCTTTTCTTTTTTCGGTTTTTTATCTTTAGATGCTTTGGGTTGTTCGATTTCTGGAACTGAGGGGACCGATGCAGCTACGGTTGGAGCAGCTGCTTGTGTACACAAATTTCTTACTCCAGGTACTGAGATTTGTTTTTTGCCATTTTGCGTCTCAAGTCGTATAAGCTCTGCTAAGGTTTGTTCAATGCGTTTATTCAGGTCAGCGTTTTCCTTAACCAATTGTTTCTTTTTTCGCCAAATAATTTCGTTTTGAATTGCTCCGAACTGGAACAGAGTCAATATAAGTAAATCATTGCTCGCGATTGTAGAAAGTTACCTCATGTTGGAGTGAAGAGATGATTTCCTCGTTTCGATTATTGTTCGTGGCAATCTTTTCGACAGAAGTCATTTTTTTGATATTTTTAAGTAAATTGAATCTACAGAGTGAACTTGCAATGCGGCTCGTTGACATTTGATCGAAATCATCAAATTCTTTTGGTTATCTGGCAATGCAATTGTCAGAATCAGATTATTCAGATGTCATTCGGGTATTGTGAATAGTTGTGAAAATTGACGAGGCTAAGGGCCCAGTTATAGCTATCATTTAAAACCCTCATTGAAAATGTTCTTTTACTTGCGGCCTTTTATAAATTCAATTTTTTTTTAAAACAGGATTACCGAAAATGTCTCTTCTAAACTAAAACAAATATAATTAGGGATATTTATGTTTTGTTATAACTATAACGTAACTAAAGGAATGCTTTGCTCTGGTTTCCATTAAGCGCACTAAGCAAACTTATTAGTGAAGGAGGGAAAACGTATAATAACACTAAGACCCTTTTGAGGAGCTGCTGATAACAGTTGTATTGTGTATGGAGATTTCAAATTTGGGTAGTGCGCCTACTAGCTAATACCAAAAAATTAAAAAGAAAATATGGATATTCATGCAACGTCGGAAAGTCGTCGTTAACATTGTAAACGTTATAAATGAACTGTCAAAATTTGTATGGGAAATCTTTTCCGGCAATATCGGAATTTTCTCACAGGAATTGGGTTTGTAAAGATGGTAGACGTTGTTAACATTTAATCAGTCACTTTCACACATCAAAAGTATTCGCTAAACTGGAAAAAAATATTTAGAACGTAGAGAGAACAATAGGAACAAAATTCAATTAATCGATAAATTACTAAATTGATATTCAATTCAGTGGGTTACTGCATTGTTTAGTGATACATTTTAAGGGTCGCTCATTAAACGTCGTCGTAAAATGACAATCTTTCGCAAATAGTAAAATTACGACGTTGCATGAATACCCCTTATAATTATTAGTTCCTCACAAAAAATAAATTCGCTCAATGCGTTTATGTAAACCCGCCCCTATTATGAATAAGGCTGAAACTAAATTGTCGGCTTGACTGCTAAAGAGTAATTAATCCATTTTTGATTGGTGAGTTATACCGACTTCTTATCGTCATCTATCTGGGTAATCTAAGGTATGTATTATATTCCGTTTAAAGAAAACAAGTGGTTAGTAGCTGTTCTAAAATATATCACGATTTGCGTTTTAGGGACAATCAAGATATTGTATTCATTTCATACAACACATTGTTTTAAGCCTTTTACCTTCAGCAATACTCAAACCCTATTACTACTACTATTACTTTAATGACTTGTTAGAACATTGCTTGAAAAATCAAGGCCAATAAATTTATTTGGAAATATAAGCTTAAATTGTGTGCCCATTATTAAAATTGTCCGAATATATAACGTGCAATACAGAGTAACAAACCCGTCTTCTCCATTCATTTGTATGTGTGAAGTTATATTATTTCAACAAATCACTTTGATTCTTGGTTCCGAACGCCATATTTGAGAAGCTTCTTTTGATAGTTTTATACTCTCGCTCTCGGATATTTGTCAGACCTTGCCAAGAGGTTGGTCAGCAAAATTACTCAGGTGTTGCAACTTTCGGAATTTAAACCGGGGACCCCGTTCTTAGTTGTCCAACTCACAAAACATAAGGAACCAAATTTCCTTCTGATCATTTTAAGAATGCACTTTATTATAGTCCACAGATGTTTCCGATAGTATATACCCTTCCTTACCAATGGAGTACCCAATTAGTTTTGTATGAAATTAATAATTCACAAACTATATATTTTTATAAATTATCTTTACCACATTGTTTCGAAATTCAAAATACTGGTAGGGTTACCGAACACACAATTGAGTCTCGAACTTTAAATCGAGAAGATTCCATTTGACAAGCCTTTCGTTCCAAACACACCCACTGTGAACGGGTCATACTTCAAAAACACACGAGTTAGGTTAGATCGCAGTTCCTCCTGTTCTTTGGCTTCGAGTTTTGTGTGAAAAGTTTTATTGCGAAGAAGAAAACCTGTGAGAAAAAATGGCTTTATCTGTTCCAAAAGCACCGGGTGTATCCCAAATGTTGAAGGATGGCGCTCGGGTAAGTGTAATAAATCCGTTTTCCTAGAAAATCCGTCGAATAGGCATCAAGATTTTTTTAAATGTATTTTTTTTTCTTACACCTCGTGAGAAAATATGATTATTGGGGGCGCCGACAGTTGAGTCATGCCTAAAATTCAATTATAATTTTTTCTTTCATTTGAAAAATGTGAAGATTAAAAACAAAAAATATGTCTTTAGATGTACAGCGGGTTGGAGGAAGCTGTCTACCGTAATATCGCAGCATGTAAGGAATTCGCACAGACTATGCGTTCGGCCTATGGACCAAATGGCATGAACAAGATGGTCATCAACCACATCGAGAAACAGTTTGTGACCTCAGATGCTGGTACTATTATGCGCGAGTTGGATGTTGAACATCCAGCTGCTAAATTGATGGTCATGGCCAGCCAGATGCAAGATGCCGAGGTGGGAGATGGTACAAATTTCGTGGTGATCTTCGCCGGGGCTTTGTTGGAGGGTGCTGAAGATTTATTGCGCTTGGGCATCACAACCAGTGAAATTGCTGATGGTTATGAGAAGGCAATGGATAAGGCATTAGATATTTTACCAAAATTGGAGTGCCACAAGATCGAAGACTATCGCGATGTGCAGAAGGTGAAGGAATGTCTGACAGCTGCGGTCATGTCGAAGCAGTATGGTCAGGAAGAATTCATCACCGATCTGATCGCCAAGGCTTGTGTTTCCATTTTGCCAGAAAAGAGTACCTTCAATGTGGACAACATTCGTGTCTGTAAGATTCTGGGCAGTGGTTTGACCAAGTCAGAAGTGTTGCGTGGAATGGTCTTCAAGCGTCAGGTTGAAGGTGAGGTTACGTGCGTTGAAAAGGCAAAGATCGCCATTTTCGTGTGTCCTGTAGATATTATTCAAACTGAAACTAAGGGAACAGTCCTCATTAAGTCTGCCGATGAGCTTATGAACTTTAGCAGTGGTGAAGAGAACCTCTTGGAGAAGCAAATCAAGATATTGGCTGATCTTGGTGTGAAGGTGATTGTTGCTGGTGGCAAAGTCGGAGATATGGCTCTGCACTTTATCAACAAATACGGTCTTATGGCCGTCCGTTTGAATTCAAAATTCGATTTGCGTCGACTCAGCAGGGCCGTCAATGCCACAGTATTGCCAAGGCTCACCGCGCCTACTCAGGAAGAACTCGGCTACTGCGACAAGGTCTGCATCGAGGAATTGGGTGACACAGTCGTCGTATCCTTCCGCAATGAAGGTGTCGATTCCAGAATTTCGACCATTGTGATTCGTGGAGCCACAGAGAACTATATGGATGATATCGAGCGTGCCATCGACGATGGTGTAAACAACTTTAAGTGTCTAACCCGCGATGGTCGTTACGTACCCGGCGCTGGAGCCACTGAAATGGAATTGGCTGCCCAACTCGCCGAATACGCTGATACCCTCCCCGGCTTGGAACAGTACGCTGTTCGTAAATTCGCTACCGCTTTAGAGGTTTTCCCTAAGGCTCTTGCCGAAAATAGCGGTGTGAACGGCACAGAAACCATTGCTAAGCTGTACCTCGCACACAAAGAGAAGGGGGCCAACATGGGCTTCAATATTGATGCAGAACAAGCCGACACAGTCGATGTGACCAAAACCAAGGTGTTCGATTTGTATCAGTCAAAATACTGGGGAATTAAGTACGCTGTCGGTGCCGCCACAACGATTCTGAAGGTTGACCAAATCATCATGGCGAAGAGGGCCGGTGGACCAAAACCACCCAAGCAAACCCGTGGCAGTGACGATGAAAGTTAAATCGGTCGTGATACAGTTTCTGTTCATCATTCTTCACTCAATTCTAATCAAATGCATTTCTTTTGTTTTAATCAATCACCTCTCCTCTGTCTTTGGCTTAACATCGTACACATTCACAACACATCTTTTTAATTATTTCTTTTTTTATTAATAACGGAAGTGATAGGGTGCATTGAAACGCCTCGCCTCCGATGTATAAGATTAATTACAAAAAATAAAAAAAATCTAAACTCATAAAAAATGTTGCGATACTATAGTTTGGATTTGTAACAAGGACGAAGGGAAATATAAAAATGCTTGGTAAAAAAAAACTCAAATATCTAGAACATCATGGACATCTATGTTCAGGACATCAGGAATTGCAGGTTGATATGATTAAAATAATACTGTAAATGTTAACATTAACAGTTAGCGTGAGTGGCTTGTTGATCGACAGTGGCAAAGTGAATGTGTTCACGTGCATGAGGCGCCGCTTGCATTTGAACATCATTCACATTGCCACTGTCGGCCTTTAACGAGTCGATATTTTCAAAAATTCTTTAGCGAATAAAAGCGCACGAATGGTCGACAAAAAATAAATGTCGACCGGAAAAATATACATTTTTAAATCGACATTTTAAATAACGGCAAATAGTACCTAACCCGTTCTTACCACATTCTTTATGTATGAATATGTGACCCCTATTAAGGGGTTTTAAGTACTTTGCATTATGTTAATATTTTAAGTAAGCTCCTATACCATCCTTTGATCTTTGATAAATTTTTTTTATTGATTTAGGTTGCTTCAACATACAGGTCGCAGCTAAAGTCCAAATCGAATTGGATCATTCCGAATAGTGTACACGGGCGAATGCTCATCTTAGAAAATTAGTACGTAGTCAGTCGAACTGTGGGCGATAATAATTCTGATGTTAAGATGAGGTCGTAGATTAGGCCGAGATGCACAAGTCTTTAGAAGCGATCACAACGATTCCAATGTTGTTGAAGAGACATATACATTGTAAAATCTAGTTTCTTTTCAAAAGATTTTAAGCGAAGCCATGCCATTTAAATATATGAAAACGCTACTTTCGCCAATAAATCTAAATGGTTAGCACCTTGTTAATAGCATTCTTGGTACCTAATTACAACCTGAATTACATTATTCGACCAGCTATTTGGTAAGCAAATGAGTGGATAAGCTTCGTTTTAAGCACTGTACGAGTCATTAATATCAGTTACTACATTCTATTGCATTCGAAAACTGGTTTATCTAGTCAAACTAATATCTATGTATCAGTCTTTCAATAAGATCTATAGATATTTATTTAATATATACCAAGAATTACGTATTCCGATGAATTTGGCCACCCGTGTTACTAAAGCTCCTGATTACAAAGTGTGTGATGCTTATTTGCTACACGTCTTACGTACAAGTTGTTTCAGTCTGGATTCAAATATTTATTCATATGTATACATACTTGCATACATGCTGCTTCATTAATAAAAATAACGACGATATTACAAAGGTACACGACGAAATACAATTAAAAATAAAACACATTAGTTCACATTTTAAAACGAAATATATATATGTTTTTGTTTACAGCTTTAGCAAATCGATACAAATTTGTATGCAGATTCAATGAATCATACATTTTTTTGTTAAGACATTATTATGTGTACTAGTAGGTAGTATTAAATTACGATATTCATTTTTCCTGTATAAACATACACGGCGTTATAGTATAGACATATAAAACTCAATGAAATGGCGAGATGTGCGATGATGAATCAGCTAGGTGCTAGGGTGTGCAGCAGCGGCCATTTTCCATAAAGAAAACATCTTAGAGCACCGTACAAGAGCTCTTCTCGCGGAACGGGTTTACCTTCTGACTGGAGAATCCAGTAAGCAGGTAATCCTCCTGCTCGTGCTCCGTGATGTACTTCATCATCTTTGCACAAGACTCGGATATGGTTTGGCGTTCGATGGCTGCCTCCCGTCTTAATTGTTCGACAATCATTCGCTGTTGTTGGAGTGTGGATGACATTACGTCCATAACGGCTGTCTCTGATAGGCCTATGATGGAAAGTTTATTAACGAACTTGTTCGAGGGGGAGATAATGTGTGTGTGCTGAAAATGAATTTGTATGTGCTGAATTTAAGCGAATTTCAATGTAATATCTAAATTGAAAAAAAAAAACATAAAAAAATTGATAAAAAGAAAATTCTCCTCACACGATACACACCCAAGAAAAGTTTTTTCTGCAAATTAGAAATGTCAGCGAATGGCGTTTTTCTTCTTTCTGTAAGAGAGAGATGAAGCGAGTGTTTCTTTTCGTAGTCGGTATTCGGTTTTCTTATATAGAATGGTTGTGAGGGGTTACGTAAATATAACATTAGACTGCAGTCTGCTTTTACACGTTGACTCAAGAGACACGACTCACATGAGTGCAAAAGACAAAGAAATTTCAAAAAGTTGAGAGGGAAAATATTTTGCCCTGCGTGTGACTCTTTTTGACGTTTCTTTTCTCTTCGTTCTTTTTATCGTTATGTTGCTTCATATAATTTCGTTGCTTGGAGAGTCGGTTTCGCTACGTCTGCTTTTGAACATAGACTCTTGAGAAAAAAGTCACAATGTGTGAAACAGAATAAATGAGGAATGTCAAATGTAAAGCCGCGAGACTCACGAAAGAAAATAATAAAAGAGAACTTCGAAATAAGTAATGACTCAAAGTCGTACTTGGAACGTCTAAAAGTCGTCATAAACGTTGTAAACGCGATAAAATTACGACGTGATAATTGAACTGTCAAAATTTGTATGGGAAATCCTATCCAACAATATCGGAATTTTCTCACAGGTATTGGGTGTATAAACTGAGTGGTGAAGCCTGTAAACTTTTGAAATGCTATTTTGACATTTAATCAGTCACATATCAAACGTATGCAATAAACTGAAAAAAATTATGGAGAACGGAAAGAGAACAATTTGAACAAAATTCAAGTATTAAATAAATCACTAAATTGACATTCAATTCAGTGGGTTATCCCATTATTTGTGGTACAATTTTAGGGTCGTTCATTAAACGTCGTAGTAAAATTAAAAATTTTCGCACGTAGTAAAATTACAAAGTTACATGCATACCCTTACTGACAAAAAAACAGCAATTTCGTTACCTAATGAATTGCTGTCAAACTGTCAAAATCGATCTATATAAAAAAATATTGATTTTGTTACAAAATATATATAGATTTGGAAAATGTTATTTTCTTTTGCTGCAGATATATATTGAAAAATCTCGATCTCAAGCGATATTAAGGAAAGTAATTACATATTTTATAAGGCAGGTACGCTGGAGTACTATAGTTTATGGATTTATTACTTTAAAACAAAAAGATGTAAGTTAATACATGATTTATATAGTATGAGATGACAAATAACAGTTGAAAAAAAGTTTTTAAACCTGCCACTTAGAAAGAGTGGATCTGTGATTCGTATTATCCAACGTATAACAAGGTAAAATACCTAGTATGCATTACCATGCAAATACCATGTTAGCATTCACCACATTCCACCCCACAGCTTTTTCTTCCTTAAAAAGAAATATTTTTTTAAACAAACAATTTACTAAAATATTGCCAATAAAACTTACATTTTTCGCATTTAAAATCTGTATGCAAAATCTGTCAGATTCTGGGTAACACTTATGACGTTTAAGAACATATATCTTCAGCAATTCATCTGGGTTTGTTCGATAAAATTTCTGACCAAGTTCGATAAAAAATCTGAACAAGTCCAACGCACATAAAAATACCACGAAAGTTCAATTTATAATACTTGCAAATCTAAACCCCGGGTCAATGGAAATTCTTTACTTCTAGCGGCTTTATTTTATAGATTATATTCATTGGCGAGTTGGTGTCTAAGCAAAGCTTATAGATTTCGGAACATGATTATCCAAAAATATTTTAATTTCTAATTATAGTTTTCGCAGAAGTCGCTTCTAATTTTTCAACATTTAGTTTTATGAAGTAAAGTTTGCCATTCCACCGAAACAAAATGGAATTTTTCAATGATTTCTAAAGATATTCTTATAAAAATTACTTACGTCTAAAGAATATTTATTATAATGTGTCAAATGATACGCTTACACAAATATAATTTGCTGCTGTTTGTGTAATTCAGAAAAGAGCATAAATCTCAGGTCAAAATCTCACAAACCCAATTGAAAACACTATTAGTTATTCAATTGTTTTCACAAAAATAAGGACACCCTGTAAAATGTTACACTTCTGAAATATGTATCCATAAAACAACACCATCGCCCTCTGTCCGAGGTAAGGCTTAAAAATCAATAAATAGCTATTTTTTGAAGTTTACCCACTGACCCACATCTGCATATTTACAGGATTAAGATAGAAGTATTCAAAACCACAGAAGTATAAATAAATTTCATTCAAAATAGTTTATGAACCCTTCTCGTTAACAGATTTGATTGCATATCATTTGCATTACATTGAGCATTAATAGCCACAAGCTGTCGCTAAGAAAATCCGCCAACATAGGACTCTCCGAGACTGCTGTTCTAGACATTATGGCTGCAAATTTGCAACAGCAGCGCGCCATAAACGAGCAATTACGACGCGAGGCTAATATAACACGAATTTCTGTTTCCGAAGCTTGTTCCCTGATGATAAAGTACATGTCGGAGCATGAGATGGAGGATTGTTTGTTAGGTGGATTAACTTGTCAGAAGGTAAATCCCTTTAGAGAGAAAAGCACCTGCATTGTTTTGTAAGACAGTGTTGTCCAAAATAAATGAAGATGTTTTGTGTTCTGTGAAATATGAAACTATTGTCAATGTTGTTTGTCTGTGAAACTTAATATTGTCTCATAATCTTAAAACTAAAAACGCATAGCCAAGTACTTCCTTCAGCATTATGTATATGATATCCATATGGATAACAGGAACTGGAAACCGTCTTTATATCTACATTTATAGTCGTAGCCTAAGTAAAATGTAACGCCAACAAAACAACAATCTCGAATATAATTATTACTGTATGTAGGTACAATTAGAAACTATTTACTAGTATTCTCTCATATTATATATGTACCGACTGGAAATAAAACTTGTAAAAGAGCTCAACGTAGAAAAAAATATGTACAAGAAAACAGTATTATCGCATTGTGCGAAACTCTTAAAAATATTGTTTAATGCCATGTGATTATTAAAAAGTCTTTAAATAAATATACACAAGTTTATGTACGAAAGAAATAGTGGAAAATGTTTTTTAAGTATGTAGGTAGGTATCTACTTGTGTGTTGTATTAATATTGCAGGTTGTTGATGTCGCCAAAGCTACAACGAAAATGGATCCATTTTTAACAACGATTGTAATCAGCTAAGACGATAGTTAATAGTAGGTATAGATGGTAATAAATACAATCACTTGGTTTACCAGCAAAGTGATAGAGGACAAAATCTATCGTAAGGTTTGTTTTGATAGAAAAATAGATTCGAATTCGAAAATTTACTAGATAACGACATAAAGATAATAAAACCAAAATCTAAAAGTTACTACACTTTTAAAATTGAATGTGAAGTACTTTCACTATATTGGATCCGAAATGGTTCTTGAAAACTAAACTATCTATTTGTAATAGGTATACAAATTAAAAAAAGGATCCCTTTATCAAAGGAGAAGCCTATGTCATAATTCATGTCAAAAGTAAAACTTATCTTATACACGAACTTGGAGTCGGTTATTGGTTCTATCAAATAGTCGTGAGAAAAGCAATTTGGAGGACTTGGTAGAATGCGATTCTTCGGCGCAAATTTTACGATACATTTTGTGATTTTTGTGTTCCTTTATAATTAAAACTGTAATGATTATTAATGTGTAAATTTTGCAAAACAGTTAACTAATTTAAGAGTAGTATCTATTGCTTTAAGTCATATGAAGGTAATAATCCCAAGTAAGAAATTAACTTAAAGTTATTCCATTTTTTTTATTTGATATGCCTATAGCTATGGTATTACATTTTGAATTTGGGAAGGAAATAGTTTCAGAAAGTGGTTTGAGGGTGACAGGTTTTTGTAAAACAAGCCATTAAGCTTGTCGGAGTAAGTCTGAAAACAAAAGTTTCTATAGTGCTTGGTATTTAACGGGAATTAAAAGATCCTTCCTCTCTAGAGGTTGTTGTTTGATAAACTTATTTTATTATACAGAAAAATAGCGACTTAAAACTTCAAAGGTTGAAAAAGGAATGAAATATCAAGAAAAAGAAATACATGAAATGTCCTTACATACTACATAAACTATATAACCACCACCAACGTGTATGACGCATTTAATAGTATTATAGTCCGGTTATCAATATGTCGAGTTACTGGTTCGCCATTGGACCAGCCAACCTCCATCAAAAGTCTTCGCAAGTAAACTGATCTTTTGCTGCATCCGACGCTGCCATGTATTCTGCTTCGGTACTGCTTAGGGCAACCGAGTTTTGTTTCCTAGATTCCCAACTTATTAGTGAATTGCCCATAAAGAATACGAATCCAGTGTATGATTTTCGATTGGAATCATCATCACCCCAGTCAGCATCGACATAGCCAATTATCGAAGATGATTTGCTTCTTTTGTACATCAGTTGTTTTTCAAGTGTACCGGCTAGGTATCGGAAGATGTGTTTTACTGCTTGCAGATGTTCGATATGCGGATCTATGTTGCACTGCGCCATTTTTCCCACGGAATGTAAAATATCTGGCCTGGTTGTTATGGAAAGATACATTAAAACCCCAACCATTGATTGATATTGAGTTTTATCAACCCTCTGGCATTGAACATCGCACTGGAGTTTATGTCCAGGATCCAGAGGAACTGATACACTTTTGCAGTTTTCCATACCCAAACGCTTGAGTTCATCTTTAATATACTGCTTTTGAACCAGTTTGATGTCACCGATGTCGCCATCACGTTCCACTTCGATGCCCAGGTAGTGATGAAGAGCACCCTTATCATATAATTGAAATTCAGCGCAGAGTTCTTTCTTGATATCGGAGATGATGCTTAAATCTTTACAAGCAATTATCAAGTCGTCTACATATACAACGACCAACAACACATTTTTATTACGTCTGGACAGGTACAAACAAGGATCATTTTTACTTTGCTCACACTCAATTACTATTCCACTCCCTGCCCGCTTGTTTGAGGCCATAAATAGCTTTGTTTAGCCGCAACACTTTTTCTGGATATTTTTTGTCTACAAAGAACTCGAGCTTTCGCATATAGATTTCATCGCACAAATCACTATTTAGGTATGCGTTACATTCATCAACTTGGTGCAGATGCATTTTCCATTCAACCGCTAACGCCAGTAACATCCTTATTGTTGAGTACCTGACAACCGGTGAAAATGTTTCCTCATAATCGATTCCGTAACGTTGGCTGCAACCCTTTGCTACTAATCTTGCTTTGTAGCGTTCGATATTACCAGCTTTGTCTCTTTTAATAGAAAAAACCCACTTGCAATCTATTGATTTTCGGTTACCTGGTAATCTGTTATATACCATGTGTTGTTTTTTCTTAGCGATGCCATTTCTGCCTGCATAGCTTCAACCCATTTATCACTTCCTTGTGATGAGATTGCCTGATTAACAGTTTGCGGTATTTTATCACTCATCAAAAACTGTAGTTTGTTGCAGATTTTGCCGCTTCTCAGAACTCGGTTGTCATTATCATCAATAATTTCAGATACTCCTTCATCAACCGTATCAGAATTTTCTTCGACATCTTCCTCAATTTCTTCATTAGCAGTGCCAAAATTATTTTCATCTTTATTGTCGAATTGGAGATCCGTATAATCATTTGCACTGTTACTATTACTGCTATTGTTGTTGTCGAACGATGTTTCATCAAAAAGAACATCGCGCCGCTCCACCACTTTTTGCGTATTTGCATCGAACAATCGATATGCCTTTGAAACTGTAGATTACCCAACCATAATGAACGTTTCCCCTTTTGCATCGAACTTTCTGCATTTTGGTTTCTTCATGGCTACTGCAACACACCCGAATGTACGCATGTGTTTAACATTTGGTTTTCTACCACACCAGAGCTCAAACGGAGTTTTATTCGCAAGAACCTTTGTGGGGCATCTATTTCTGATGTATGCCGCAGTCATTACAGCTTCTGCCCACAGATTTTGTTTAACGTTGGAGTGAATTATCATAGAACGAGCCATTTCTACTAATGTTCTGTTTGCGCGCTCTGAGACACCATTTTGCTGCGGAGTGTATGGAACAGTAAGCTGTCTCTGTATGCCGTTCTTTTGTAGAAATTCTTCAAATGCGGCATTCACATACTCTTTGCCGTTATCTGTGCGAAGCATTTTTATTTTGCAATCGGTTTGTCGCTCAACTTGTAGTTTAAAATGCTTGAATTTTTCACTTCACTTTTTGCTTTCATAAAGTACACATAGATTTTCCTGGACATGTCATCAATGAATGTAATAAAATATCTTGAGCCGCCAAGTGATTCTGTGTTGAATGGCCCACAAACATCTGAATGCACCAGCTCTAGCAATTTCTTTGACCGATGTTCTGATTCTTTAGGGAAGGACAATGTATGAATTTTGCTGATCATACATGTCTTGCATTTCACATCATTGCTATTTAAAACATTCATCCCCTTCACCATTTCATTATTTGCAAGCTGTAAAAGACTTTTGTTGTTGAGATGACCAAATCTGTTGTGCCACAAATCACTTTTCTTATTTTGAAAAGCAAATGCCTTCTGCTCACAGTTCTCCACTACAAACAAACCGTCCTTTTTGCTGGCATAAAGTATTATTGTACCATCAGCTGGACGTACAGTAGCATGTTGTTTTTTGAATTGAACTGTCAGGCCTTTGTCAACCATTCTGCCCACAGACAAAAAATTTGCCGTAGCTCTGCGGAATATAAAACATTTTGAAACAACAAGTCTACATTTTTGTATTTATATTGTACATCACCTTTTCCCTCTGCCTCGATAAGGATATTCGTTTATCCTTAACATATGTTTTTGTGTGTGTGCGATCGGTAAATGCTTGGTGCTTTTCGTCTCTCGGCTTCTTCCAGAAGTTTTTGTTTGAGGAAACTGTATTTAGGTAACGAATCTCGTGTTTCCATTGCAATGACGAAGTTTTCGTATTCCTTTCACAAACTGGACAACAACATAATTACAAGAAACTCATCTTGCAAATCTATTCCAGCCTCAGCCAACTTTTCTGTCACTTCAACAAACGTATTCAAATGTTGTATCATTTTGTCGCCGTCTACCATACGAAGACTTGACAAGCGTTTGTAAAGACACACCTTTTGTATTGGACCCTTTGGAGCGTACGTTTCTTTTAGTTTTGTCCATGCTTCTGATGATGTTTTCGCATTTTTAATATAGCCCAATTGCGCAGGTTTCACACTCAATATTATTGATGCAAGTGCCGTCTCGTCATTGATATCGTAACTGTCTTTCTCAGTCTCGACAGTTATGGATTCCCTTTTCAGATCGCCATTCACGATACGCCATAACCACCATGAATGAGAACACTTTTCATTTGGATACACCACACATCGTAGTTAGATTCATCTAACTTTTCTATTTGAAAATTGTTCATTTTTATATTTTCTTTATCTTTACTTTTTATTTAAATCACTGAGCATTCCTGGGCCCATAACCTGTTTGATAAACTTATTTTATTATACAGAAAAATAGCGACTTAACACTTCAAAGGTTGAAAAAGGAATGAAATATCAAGAAAAGGAAATACATGAAATGTCCTTACATACTACATAAACTAATACTATTAAATGCGTCATACACGTTGGTGGTGGTTACCATCTCTTTCCAACAGTTGTGAACCGACGCAAGAGTCACATGTTTGTCCACCATTGTCACTCTTTCTCGACGCCTGACCTTTATCTATTATCTTACCCAAAACGAATTTCAAAGAAAGTGGTTTGAAGATGAAAGGTTTTTGTAAAACAAGCCATAAAGCTTGTCGGAGTTAGTCAGTAAGTCTGAAAATAAAAGTTTAAAAGATCCTTCCTCTCTAGAGTGAACCGAAGCAAGAGTCACTTGTTTGTCCACCATTGCAACTCTTTCCCGATGCCTGACCTTCATCCGCTATCAAGCTTTCATGTCCTTGTATTAAATATATAGATACTTCCCGCCCGACATTTATTCGCTACTGCTCTGACTTCACGCAAGAGAACACTCCACCACTCGATCAAGCTTTACGACTCCTGGAGTTATATTTTACCAGCGTCATTTTCCTTTCGCAACTATATAAATTACAAATCTAATTGCCAAAGCTTACACTTGACCGACACTTATCTATACCCGTTTTTCTCCAAGTCCGATTTTTATTTTAGCAGCTCTATCCAAAACAAAGACTACAATCTTACATTATCCGTAACTATTTAGGATTATAGCTACATTGGCGCGTTCTCCACTGTTGACTTTAGGAAATAGTTTTAGAACAGAGTGGAAGTTGATAGCTTTAAGGAATCGTTGAGAAATTTACCTAACATTTTTTCTGTTGAAAAATAATTAGGTTAAGCTTTGTTATCACTGATTTTTACTTAAAACCGTTCCCGTACTCCATATATACTTCATGTAGAGAATTTTTATAACACAGAGAACTAAATTATAAATTTTTCTTTTTCATTCATCTGTCCGTCCGTCTGCAGGTACCAGTTCTCAGGCCTTAAATTTTGGTACTCTCTCTCTCTCTTGGTTCCTGCAGAACAAGCTCATGATATAACTAAACAGATATCTTTTGTTTGTTTGCCTCGTTCTGGAAATCCTACGTCATCGACGCTAATGTCAAAAACCCAACATGTTCAAGGCCATATATGTAGTAGTTTTATCATGGGCATCCTTGTTTGTGCATGCATGCATGTGTAAAATGTGTACAAAATTATGCAGTTACGGAGAAAACTGTTTGTCAGTCAGAGATGATACTGCGCATTTTGCACTTATAGTGTGTGGATGAAGCTTTGATTGTGCATCCTTTTGATTGTACATGCCAGTTGGCAAAGTCTATTGGCCCTATAAGATGCATGAATTTATTCAAGAAACAAGTGGTACGCAAAAACTGTTTATGAATTTTCTGGTGGATTTAAGGCAGCATTTGTGCAAGTAGCACTAAGTGTGCTGCCAGCGTAGCGCTCCATATGTATTCCAATAAACGTTTGTCTTTTCCGCTGAGGATTTTTTTCAGCAAGTACTAAATGCCAACCCTGTTGAAAAATAATTTGCTTCTCTTTCTACTGATAACCACAAAGTTATCGCCTTGTACAAAGCTCTTAGCAACCACTCTTCACTTTCAGTTACGAATAAGCTTTTATGTCATTTCATTGGTTTGCTATTCACACCGCTTCTCTTTCCATTTTCCGCTGGACAATCTATTATAGAGACGACAAAACGTATAGCGTTCCAAAAATAGAATCTGGCGCTTCTATTTTTAGCATCCCTCCAGTATACTGTTATGTGTATCAACTATTGGAAAGTTGGTCACGCGAGTTATCGAAGCACCTAACGCTTACTTCCCTTAAAATGCATGTTTTAAGATACTTGCAATCATTTTTGCAATTCTACAATAAATAGAAGGGTGTTGCCCTATGTCCTGTCGTTCTTTGCAGGCCCTTGCTTTCGGCAGCATGTCCTTTATCAGCAAACTCTAAAGAGAATTGCCGAGCTTTAGTTTTCGGTGAATGACCGAAAGGCATATTATATACTCGACACCATAATCGTTATACCAAAAGGGAGACGAGGGTATAGTGTGTTGCACCCAAACTGCAAGCTACGACGTCACAACAGCGATGCTAGTTACAACTTTGTGAAATGCTCGTATACACTGACATACTCTCACGCCCCCCTTTAAAAATAAGCGAGGATGCAATTTGACCTAGTTTTTATTTTTTTAATGATATTCGGTTGTGTGTCTTCCATTTTTCGTGGTATGCGTGTGGTTTAAGTCAGCATAGCTGTAATCTGTGTTTACTTTTACAAAATTCACATATTCTTTTGTGTTACAGTTCTTTTGGGTTGCTTTATCCTTGGCAATTATGTTAAAAAAATAGCATGAAGGCTTTTTTAGGTTTTCTATTAAAGGATTATTTTGAAAGGGAGTTATTGCTGAAATGATGAAGATTGAAGTTTGCAAAAAAAACGCATCTAAATAAGTACTTAGAATTTTTTTTTGTAAAGACACACATACTGTTGGTATAAGGTGCAAGCTTCTAGTGAAAAAGAGCAGACAGAGTAGCAGGATTTTGCGTTGCAAATATAAGATAAGTACTCTAAGCAAGACGCTCTAGGAAGAGGAATAACAGGAGAGCAAGTTTATTATTCTTTTATTAAGGCAAGGGCCATCAACCTAAGACGAATTGTTCCGCCAAGTGCCTGTGGATGACACGTTTGAATGTTTCAAGTTAGGAGCGATGCCCCTTAGTTGTCAATGGGTTCCTTTATACTGTAAAAGAAAACGGGAAAACATAATTCAAAAGGAGAACATAAAGAACGAATGAAAGGATGTGTTCTTTGGTGAATGGGTTTTGGTTTAACCCTATTGTCCGGAAAATAAAAGAGCCAAACGATATTCAAAAGAAAAATATAATTTTAATTGTGAATAGGTATGACTCTTGGCGAAAAATGCTTTAAGGGCTTTTGTGCAAACATCACCATTTAAGACAAAGAGGAGTTAAAAGAAAATGGGTGAAACTGCATTATCAGAAGTTTCTACTAGAGCATGTACGAGTCTTGGACATATGCATTTAAAAAAAGGACTCTTTACAAATTTCTCTAGGAAACAGACATTTTGAGAGAATATTTTATGAAATTTTCATTCCCAGCAATTTAGCAGCGCCCTGTTTCAGGGAAGATTGTAAAACATAGTAGATAGGTAGGTCTTTTCCCATAGGTACTAGTGCAGTAAGAATTAGTCAATTCTGAATTTTTTTAACTTTATGATTTGCAACCATACACCTATGTAATGCAAGACAAGGACAACGTGAGAAGAGGAGGCAAGTTGGGAACCTGCAGAGAAATCAAAGAATGGGTGCGTTCCGGATTTCTATTTTACCAAGTTAAATTTGTCGGTGCACTGCTCTCATTGGTCAATCTACCATTTTAGTCACGTGACAATTGAGGGAAGTAACTGACGAAACGAGTTGAAAATTTAGCCAAACGGAGTTCAGATATGATTGAAACAGGTGATTTTTCTTCGACCTTTCATGAAGATGTTTTTGATTTTAGTAAAATTTACCGTCAATATAGATTTATTTAAGTTGTTTTTTAATTGTCTGATAAAAAATAATTATTCTGAATAGATAAAAGTAAATAGACATGTACCTATATGGAAAAACTTAATTGTTGGAATAGTTTGACTTTTACATTTCAACTTAATATGATTCTGCTTTCTACGTTACCTTACTTTAATTTTTAGTTGTAAACTGAAATGGGGAAACGGCCAAAGCCAATGCCTCAAAGTCAAATCTACAGGTGACAGGTGTGCTCAGCAGATAAACAGGAATAATGTTCGCATAATAACAACAACAAGAAGACCGCTCACCTGCAGTCAATGGATTAAGAACACCCTATGAGTGCACAAGAGGTCAGGTCAGTACAGCAAATGTTCTAAACAAGTACGCGTGACTAAAAACATTGTAGGTATAGATGAAATATAGAAAATGACTGAATGATGTTTTTCAATATTCCTTGAGGTTAAGCCAATAAAGTCACTTGTATGAAAGTGGTTGAGGTAGTGGCCGAATTTGTTAAATGTTTATCTATATGTATACTTGTTTTGCTGGAAGCAACATATAACTTTAAAGCATAACAGCGGGCTTACGTGTTTCTCGCAGCAACATGTAACTTTTATTGCATATTTAACGGCTACAAACCTATTTACATTTACTTCAGTGCTAACACCATCCCAGTGACAAGTTCCCTTTCCTGTCGAGGGTCATGTTGGACCAGGCATTGAATACTGCTGTAAGATAAATAATTTACATTTACATTTAAGGCGGTTGTGTTTAAATTGTTTATCGGAGAGTATAAAATGTCAATGCAATACAATTAAATATAATTAATAATTTTAATTATTAAATTAAATATTAAATTAATATTAATATATGATAATTTGGAAGAAAATTTCATCGAGAAATGGCCAACTAGTAGGTCAGGCACTTAAAGCAAGAACACAATAACCCTTCTACAACTTACTCAATAAGGATGTTCCTCTTTGTAAGGTATAAGAAAAAAGCAAACATTTCCATTGTAGGTATAAACATAATAGTCCGATAATTCCCTTTTACTTTGATTCCACGCTCAAAGAAACAATAAAATGGATTAACCCAACCAAACGAATGAATGGACACTCAATTCTTCAACACGACTAAAGAAGGAGAAACAATTACTAAGTGCTTCATAGCCATACACACCCGTTTGCGCGCCATCGAAATCCAACTCTCCAGCTCGATGGGAGCAATGTGTTTTTAAAGCAAAAAACTAACTAACAAACTATATTGCAACTTTAAAGGATTTTCATTGATTTTATTTTCGTAGTGGCTTAGGTATATCGTACGAGGCAGGGACAAGCGGAATCCAGTGTGACAGTAAACTTTCTTTTTTCGGGCCAAACACCCTGCGCCTGCAGTTGAACGTATATAAATACAACGACGATTTTCATATCTCATTTGCGTTTGGTGATTCTCTTCTGATGAAGAGACAAAGCTATGTATGCTCCACCTCCACTCCACCTATGTACTATTCCTATCCTATCCTATAGTTGAGTTTAAACTTCGAAGTTCGTTTGGCAAAAGCTCAGCTTCATAATTAAGTTCAAGAAGCTTTTGCTCCAAAAGTGCTGCGAGCTTATATATTCGACTACATCAGTCGCTCCGTACTCAATCGAAATAAAGTCGGCGAGCAGTTTGGGTGCGTTACCAGACAAATTGTGCAGTTCTTAACCTCGTGGTGTCCAGCCTGTGTGTGCGTGTGTATGTGTTGAATTGTGCAAAACAAATTAAGAGAACCTGGACAGCGGGGTGAAGTGTCAGTTCTGTGAACAGAAATCCATTCGTGAACAGTGCGAGTTGTTTTTATTTGTTAGTATTGCGATCTAAACTTTGTTAATAAACTAAAACGTAATGGACGCCGATAACAAAAAGCCATTCAAGGTGAGTTTTTCTGCATTTTCTATACCAAATTCATCTGGTTGACTTTGAAAGCATCATCCCATTTGGGCGTCGTGCTAGATTTTCATTGCTCTGTTATCTACAACAAAAATACCCTCCCAATTGGGGTATTTTGACAGACTTACACTCTTTCTTTGTCGTGTGTGCATCTTTTGTGGAATTTAAGAGCGCGAAAAGCGTTAACCTTTACAAAAACAAAACCTGTACAAAAACGAAACTAACAACCGCCTTGTTGTTGGTTGTGTTTGTTTTGAAATTGCAAGAGAGTGAAACATATTAGAGATCTTTATAAAGTAAGATTGTAGGAATACATTTTTACATGTTTTGTTTTCCACCTCAATTTATAAAATAAGAAAAGTTGTATTTCACTTTAAGAAGGGATTCCAATTTGAAAACATTGTCGAACTCGTATAATCGGAATAGGCTGCAAGGAAACTGTAGAAATATGGGCATTGTCTGAACACTTTGTTAATTCGATAAGAGTAGTGGTAAAGTTAGGCATTTGGAAAGTGTTTTGTAATTATTTGGTTTCCTTTGAGTTACAGTGTTTTTGATTGGGACTTAAAATTGATATATTATACATTTTCTCCTAAGGGTATAAGCGTTGTAACAGAGAAAATTCAGCTACTTAGCTATAGATTTTGCTATGTCTGTACGTCCAGTTTTTGGGGCCTTCAGTTCCGAGCAAGATTGATTAAATTTGGTAAACATACTCTTTGTTGCTCCCAGTCCCAGTATAAACAATTTTAAAATCCTTGTTTTTGTTCAAACGGTAAAGAATTTTGAAAAAGTTTCTGAGCAATATATTTTGACACTCTCATCATCTATACAATCGCTGGATGAATCCATCTAGGCATCGAAATCGTTTTTTGATAAAAAAAAAACACACGGAAGAAAACGATTTGTACACCCAACCCCATAGCACACGCAATTAAAAAATGGCTGACAATGCGATTTTCAATACTTCATCCCCATTCAGTTTATTTATTTAATTTAAGAATGGAATGGGATTGGGTATAACACGTTTCTCAAAGCGGATTGTAGCCCTCTCATATGTTTGTACCCTATCCGATAGGGATATATTAGTTTTGACATTATACATGATGCAAAATCTCCGATAGCATATGCAGGAGACAAGTGTTGTTTTTCGTCGAACCAATAACGATTATGATAAACTGTTTGAGTAATATATTGTGACAATTCTATGCCCACTTTTTGGGGATGTTTAATTTGGGGACGGTAGAGGATAGGATATTCAAAGATTCGCACTGCGGATGCAGTTTTATTATATGTTTATACCCTATCCCATACCTGTCACTGCCTACAAATCAAGTGTAAACATTTTTGAAATCCGCCCCCCACCACTCCCCTTTTTTTATTTATACAATCTTAATGTCTGAAATTCGTCAATACGTGGTAAAAACACGCCCAGTTTTTGGGGGCGTTTTCAGTGAAATAGGTTTTTTGCTCAAATTTTAAAATTTTCGAAAAAAAACCTTTTACCCAAATCATTGGTTATGATAATATAAACATTTCGTTTATATATTATTTTAACCCACGCCCACTTTTTGGAGGCGTTTTCCTACAAAAATAATTTGTATATGTACACTACCCTACTGCCTGAACAATATGTTGTGACAATGTTATTTTACATACATATTTCGTTGCTATAAAGCCCACATTTTGGGGATATTATTTTAAGAATGGGATGGGGTAGGGTATCAAACGATCCGCACAGCGGATTGTTGTCTTCTCATATGCTTTTATCAAGATTTAATCTGGATCACTTTTTGGTTTCCATTAGCAGTCTTTTATCTTTTTAATGGTCTAGCCAATTTTAAAAAAAAATCTCGATTTCAAACAACACTAACACAATAGACAGCTTCCTTAACTAAGTTTGAAAATTCTAATTCGATTCGGATTCGGTACGTAATTTTATTGAATTATATAGATGAATTAGTGGGTGCAAATTGCGTTTATTTGTGTCAAGTGAATATTTCATTTTTCGACGATATTTAAAAATAAAATCAGATCTGAAAAACGAAGAAGGAAAAAGAAAACAAACAAACTGTCAAAACAAGAATTGTGTTCAACTATGTTTGTTTGGGGCGTGAAAAACTTTAATTCTAAGATCAACATTTGAATACACTATTATATTTTCTGTGCATAAAAATTGTTTTCTTTTGTGTGCTGGGTTGGATTTCAGGTGCGCATATCTACATTTTAGTTTTTAGTGATTAAATTTTACAAAACAAATCGGAGTCCTGACGAAATATTATACCTTACACTTATTTTTTAAATACGAAATTCTCTCAAGTGCGTGATATGCTCATAACTCTAAGAATATATTGACCACTATTTTAGTGTCGATTATGTATCAGGTCGATATTAATAGATCCTGTAACGTGATTTTGGTTTTAGTATTGTCCAAAAAACTGATTTTGAGGCATATTTTGGTTTACTAATAGAAATTAAATAAGGATTTGAGTCGTCGATTGGTCAGGTATGTTAAAACAATCGCTACATCACTACATTCTTAAGACTATCTTTGTAAATGCTAATGCGGACAACGCTCGTAACCATGCTTCTAAGGATTTCCTATCGCATTCGTCATAATATCGCCTAAGCGGCCGCCGTTATTATTGATTACCATTTGGGCTCCTTAATTAAATTTGTATGATAGTTCCTCTATTTCTTGAAATATGTTTTCGTTGAGGGCGTCAGGGATAACGCCCCATTTTGGAATTTGGCGTTATTTCACAATTGTAAAGTGAAATAACGCCGAATTCAGTGAGAAAGAGGGAATCATACTTTGCACACATCCGAGGGGAGTTTGGGGTTTGAAAAGTATTAATACGGGTTTAGCATGCTGCCCCCTGCATCCCCCTGCTTGGGCTAACTAAACTCCCCAAACTCGCACTCGGATGTGTTCAAAATATGCGATTTTTGTTGCTATTTATGAAAAATACAAAATTTATTTTCATTTAACATTTTTTCCCAGCCTTATTTACCTATACTTCAACAAGTCTCTGCAATAGATTTGTTTTCAATAATTCGAATGAACCCACTTAACCATCACAATAAAAAAAGTTTTCAAATACCCTTTTCAACGGCCTCATTTCCTGGGGGATATAACTTGTTAACTTTCTTCCTGTTCAAAATATTTTGCTGTAAACAAACAAAGCCTCTAGCATTAAATAAACTTTAGAGAAGCATGTTATCCCCTTAATTATCGAATGATAGGTCATGCCATTTTCAATTTAATAGCCCTCAGACATATTTCTCTTTTATGTAAAAATAAAAACACGTCCTCTCTCTATCCTGACAATGATTATATGTCCTTACAAAAACTTGTAAATAAGGTTGTAATGTTATAGCTTGACTTGACATACATAGTTGCAGACATATAATTTCCATTCAATTTGATCATTTTTGGTTTCTTCTTTCTTTTACAATCTCAAAAAGGATACAGGGCAGTTATAAAGTCATTTAATATCACCACCATCCAAAGAACTTTACAGTTAAGAAAATAAATGAAACATCTAACGGATAAATTAAACAAATCAACCGCTTCACAATGACATGTTAAAAGAAGTACATTGCGTCCTTTGAAGCTACTAACGCGCTTAAGTGTCGTTAATTCGCTGTTCCCCAGAAGAGAAGGGTCCTCATTATGATATTTTTTCCTTGCCTTATAAAAGACGACTCGGGTAATGAAAAACCGTTGTTTACAGCCACTTTAGTTGTGCTTTCCTAAGACTGGTCTGGGCTCTTTTCAGTAAGCGGAAACATAGTCGAGACACGATTCGGGTGAGTATATATACTCCTACTGCAGACGATTAATGGGATAAAGGACAACTACCGCATTATGGTGATTATGTGTTTCTTATTTAATGATTATCATGAATAAAGGTCTAGGATTTTATTTGTTTTGTTTTGTAGTGATTGTTGGAGTACATATGCTTGAGTTGGTATTCGGATTACATTTGTAACGAATGGGTGACGTTCAGAAAGTGTAATGATGTGTTATCAGATATGGCAAGTGGCTAGTTGATTAGTTTTTACATAAGTTCGTTGAAGGAATGGGGCTTGCGGGAATTGGCGAAAGGCGCGAAATGTTATACCGAATAAATATTTGCAGGCACAATTCAGACGATTGCGTTTTTGAGATTGTTATTGAACTGCCATTTTAAGTGAAGTCAGGAATAACGTTATATTCAACGTTATACTTAAAATTTACCGAATTAATGGCTTTTAAAACATAACGCGACCGACCTACCTTACTTCTATCGGTTCTATTTTGAAGCAGTGTTGAGCTAATATTGTTTTGAAAAACAAGAGAATATTAATTCAATATCAATATAAGAAAGAAAAAGGAATATTTAAATCCTAGTTTGGAATGGTTCACTTAAGTGAATATAAACTGGCAAACTTTTCCAATTTCGAGGTGAGTATAGAGTACCGCTGTCGTAAAAACTGAAAATCAGACTTGTATTTGTTTAAAATTACCCTTTTACAGTAACGTGCATTGTCCTTCAAGCTAGAGGATCAGTCTGTTTTGTCGCATTAAAATTCTTGAAGATTTTTCAAGCTGATGCCGTAATGTTTATTCCCCGATATATGGCGAGAGTGAAGAAATCCTTGGCCGTTTTGATGGAAAAATTCTTCGAAAAATCGTCAGTCCCGTTTGCGTTGGAGACGAAGATTCAACCACAAACCAAACGAGCTGTACATGTACAACTATAAATGTACACGCTAATGAATGTTTGTCCTACACTGTTAGAAATTACAGGTTCACAGTACAGTGAAACCTGTCAAGTTGGCCACCCTTGTGGGTGATGTTCTTGGAATTTGGCTGTACAATTTCATATATAATTTATCTTTCGCACTAAATAACTTGCGAAAGTTGCCCAGCAACAAAGTCATCGCGAGGGTGACGTTTGCATTTTTAAGAATGCACTGCCAGTTATGTTATTTTTAGAATTAATTAACATAGAGTAAGAAAAACATGTGGAAATGTAAAACTTACTAAGAATCTTGTTTTAGATTTCAGTATGCCACCAAGAAGATTTAAAGTTCAGCTTCCGGTAACTAAAAATGGAGAAACTTTGCAGGAATTATAAAGCGGGGCATCACAAAGGATTTTGGCAATAAAATTTGGAATCTCGAAGTCAACTGTTGGCAACATGAAATCCTAAAATAAAAGAATTAAAGTTGCATTAGGAAATAATGTGTCCGACGAAAGTAAGCGAATGTTGAGAAAAGCAAATTTTGAAGACGTAAACCTTGGGGTTCTTTATTTTTCCAGAAATGCAGGCCTAAAACCATCCTACTGAGTTGTCCATTACTGCAGACCATCAGGCCGCAACCTGTTGAAAAAACAAACTGCCTCAACATTTAAAGGATCAAAGATCAGTTTAACGCAGATGAAACTGCTTCCAACATAAAAAATGAAATAGCTTCCAACATAAAGTGATGTTGCTAAAGGCAGAAAGATGGCAAAAGAAAGACTTAGCGTTCTTTTTTTGCTGTAGTGCCATTGGTAAATCATCCTCCTCGTGGATAATGTAACAAGTCATGCTATTCCGAACGAATATTCGAATACCGAAGTAAAGAATTTGTCGCCAAACCTTACATCGGGAATTCAGCCCTTAGATCAGGCTATTATATACAAAATATAAATACTAGATACAGATCCGAAGTTTACCTATCACTCATGGCAAAATCTATGAGTGCGAGTCAAGAAATGCATTTTAAAATCGGTCAATGTATTAGATGCCATTAGATGGATTGTTTCTGCCTGGGATTATGTCGAGGCATCAACAACACAATCAAGCTTTAATCGAACAGGATTTCCGGTTGATGCTAACCCCACCGAAGGACCTTCCGAAGATCTTCAAACAGCTGAGACTGTAGCAAGCATGCCTGAAAATATAAGGAATTGGTGCTGGCAGATCAGATTTTAAAAGTGGATGAAGGTTTGAATGTGCACGAGATTATCGGCGAATCAGAAAATGAAATAATGATACAAACGATATAAGTGAAGAATTTGGAGAAGATGAAGATGTTAACTACCAACCCATTACTCGATGATGATATAAATAATGTTAATCAACTTCTTTTATTAGCCTCTACGAATCAAATGAATATTTTTTTCTCGTTATGGGTCTTCGATACGCCTAAGCTGGTTCTCTTTTTTTGTTAGATTTTTATCCCTTCGTTTATTTTGGCTCCAGGACTCTTATCGCGCCGCCAAGGTTTTGCGTTGCAGTGCTTAAAGCATTAACTGTCGAATATGTTCTTACATAATTTATTTAACGGACACCCGAGTAAACATTTGGACTTTCAGGTCTCGAGTATTAATACTATTTGTTTCGGTAAATCGAAATAGTATCAGTTCCTAGGGTCAGTCTTCGTCGTATCTCCACTAAGTTGTATCCCTTGGGCTAATGTTGTCTTCGAGGTACATAATCTCTTTAACTACCTTAAAATTGTTGTCATTAACATTGACATTTTGTCTCAGGTTGTGCGTCGCGAGTTCTTTGTTTGTTGATAGCCTATACTTTGCCTTATTTTTCTTAACTACGATACTAATGCAACTGTCTGCGTAAATTAGAATCTGGACGGTTTTGTTAAAGATGGTGCCTTGCGTATTTAGTCCTGATGCTATACGCACTACCCGTTCCAGCACGACATTAAAGAAATCATGTTTGGAAAATTCAAATAAGCTGTTTGTAAACTGAGCTTTGGTGAAGGAATATATTCTGAACTGTTAAGTAATGTTTGGCAAATCACCATGAAAGCTTGTAGCGTTGAGCAGCATTTGCAAATCATCAACTTTAATGGCTTAATGAGTGCTCAGTTTGAAAAACGTTTCCCGCAATTCATGATTCATAATTCGAGTCAACTTTTTCGATCAATTTTAGTTCATTTCCGAAACGCAAGGCCCCTTGAAAACTTTGCAGCCGTGCATTAGAGTATACCCAATGCAGTCAACTGGTCGTCCACAAGAACCGGACCTTCAGACAACTACAATCTGCTAATGCTGATAGGGCTCAACTGCAAATAGAAACCCAAATTTCGTTAAAAAGATGCTCAGTGAAATGATCGAATATCGCACGATAATAATCAATACGGGATACTGCAACACCAAAAACATTCCACAAAAATTAACATTTTTGTGTGGATTTTGGATGGGTTTTATCATTGTTCCGTACTTCTCTCAAAATGAAACGGGCGGCAATCAATGATAATCGGCTTCTTGTGACATAAACTGGGTGATATGAATGTGCCACGTAGTGCATACTGACGAACATTTCTTCTAAGTGATTATTTCGCGACACAGCGAGAACTAACCTTTTATTGAACAACAACTCTAAGTAGCTAGGTGTGCTTTGCCTAGGGATGTCCGCCGCTGGAAATGGTGGTGTCTCAACAATATCACTTGTAAATTACGCTTTCCATAGTCGTATATATGATTTGATAAATAGTTTGTAACATAAAGAAATTATTTAGGTAGATATACCTTCAAGTATATGGATCGAGTGGTGTGTGCACCACTGGGTCGTAACCAAGCATAAGAGAATTTGAAGATTATCATAATTTGGCAAAAACACACAATAGTATTCATTTTGATTTTGATAGTTACAATGAAATAAATAATGTCGATTGTCGATGTGATTATACGAATTATGACCAAAAACCCTGGGTACGAAGTTTAAAGAAAATCGGACAAGTCGTTTAGGCTGGAGATACCATTACTGACAGACAGACAGAATTAAAAAAAACTTTTTTGGGTTCCGCTACCATCGTAATGTAAGAGTCAATCAAAATATCGAGGTCGATTTTTTCCACGAAAACAATACCTTTCTTTTTTTTAAGAGAAAGTTAAAATGTTTATTTGTCGAACAATAAAAGATAAACTGTGTGAACAATATGTTGCCATTGCAATTGTCAATATGTATTACATCTCATAAAGCATTTAGTCACGCCCACTTCATTGGGATGGGGTATAAAACGACCCGCTCAGAGGATACTTATCATTTGATATGCTGAACAACTATACTTACTTCATAAAGATGAAAAAATAAACCAATTATTAAACATTAATACGCAGGTTTTTGTTATCTATAAATGAATGCATTTTATACCAAAACACAGAATGTGACGTCAGTAGTATATTTTCATCTAAAAAGTTCAAGGTCATTTTTACCGATTAGAAATAAAGGGTGGTTAAATTTTAAATTTGAATCAAACGCAAATTATTTAGAAAATTAGTGTAATTTATTTTTGTCATGAGAATATTGATATGGTTCAATTATGTGTGGAAGAAAATATTGGCCAAATGGCCGCCGCGACATTCGGCGGCACACCTCCATCCGATGGTCAAAATTTTCGAAGACTCTGAGGCATAGTTGAGGTTCAATGCCGTTAATTTGCCAATTATCTCATCCTTCAGCTCTTGAATTGTTGCTGGCTCATCGACGTACACTTTTTCTTTCAAATAACCCCAAAGAAAGAAGTCCAACGGTGTCAAATCACATGATCTTGGCGGCCAATTGGCATTGCCACCACGTGAGATAACACGGTAACTAAATTTGTCGCGCAAAAGAGCCTTCGTTTCGTTAGCTGTGTGTCAAGTGGCACCGTCCTGTTGAAAACACTATCGTCCACATCCATATCTTCCAAATCGGGCCATAAAAAGTTCGTTATAATCTCACGATAGCGAACACCATTCACAGTAACTGCCTGACCGGCAGTTTTGGAAAAATACGGCCCGATGATGCCGCCAGCCCCTAATCCGCACCAAACAGTCAATCTTTGTGGGTGCATTGGCTTTCCGACAGTCAATTTTGGATTATCATTCGCCGAAATGCGGTAATTCTGCTTATTGGTGAATCCACTGAGGTGAAAATGTGCCTCATCGCTGAAGATGATTTTCTTTGAAAATTGATCATCCACTGTTGCCTTTTCTTGCCACCATAGAATAGAAGAGAAAATTCTTCGAGTTTTTATATCCAGAAAGTTGGTGGATACAACTATCGAAGGAAGAAAAATAAATAAAATTCGACATTCTGTTTCACGGATTTTAATGGAAAAGCGTCAATTAACTGCACACACTGTAAATGTCTAGCGACAAGTGCGGATGTACTGATCACTGTCAACCAGGGATGTTAAATAACTTTGCTATATAAATCAATCTGTCACCCTGGTCTGGTGGTGTATTCTTTTTATACAACAACCATCACAATCTTGTACCATGTACTATCGAGTATTTATCGAATTAACAGCGAGAGGCCATGTTATTGTATCGAATCTTTTCAATGACAATCATTGCAATCGATTGTTCCACATACACAATGTCCAGGCAAATTGCGACACAAGGATGTAGTATGTACGGTAAAGTTGCGGTTCAAGGTCATTTTATAAAATATTTATTTTCTTAAGTAATGCGAAACAGTGTTTGTTTTAACTTCAGTATGCAAATGTAATATACTCTGTTTGCACTCCATGTCAAACACCACTGGAGACTACTTAGCTATGTGTATTCCTTTTTTTGGCATGGTCTTAATTTATGAATGTTTTATGTTTTCATGAAATAAATAATGTAGATGATTGAAATATCACAACCGCTGTTTACACTTGGCATATCAAATGACAGAGAAACTGTTGATTGTTTCAAGTATAGATAACAATAAGTCTTTGTTCATGTTTGTCAATTCCTTTTACTTGACTGAATTAATGGGTTCAGAAAATATTTCAATTTGTAGTGGAATGCTATATTTCCTTATAAACGCATTACACATATTTTAAATCTCGGGAGTACCAAACTGGTGTTTTGTACTAAAAGTAATCAAAGAGTCCCCCTTCTAAATATATCAACGATTAAAAAGTTTCTTTTAAACGAACTGTCAAACATAATTGAAACAACAAAAATGTTATATGCATTGGTTAGATTTTTCAAGATTGGAACAGTTGCAAAAGTGTTTTCCATAAATTTGTTTTATTTACCAATAGAAATTAATTCAAAGGTGCATTTATTTTTCCTTAAGAATAACATTGTTGCAAAGTGTTCCAAAGCTTCCAAATTCTCCTAGATCCACAGATTGGGATATTTACAGCCTAGAACTCATGGATTCCACGGCCAACAGCTATATTTAAAGCCTGGATATTGGCTGTGAAGGTCTCAATTTCGCAATTAAATCCGCCTATCAGCAGATAGAGAAAGAAAAATCAGCAACCGATCAAATTCCTGGTGGAATAATAAACTCGCCAAACTAAGAAAATTCACCAGAAAACTTTTTAAGAAAAAAATTACATAATTGCATTTACTATAATACGAAATCGGGATAAGCTAAAAAAAAAACCACTCTGCTTGGTGAAAACAATAGAGTTTTCAAAAGAAGTCAAATACCTGGGACTGGATGAAAAGCTCACTTGGAACTCTCACCACAAAAAAACCATAGACAAAACCAGGATCTCTCTGTGAGCCAGCAGAAATCTTATTGGTAAAAGCTGGGGTATAAACCACAAAATCATGCTAAGGCTCTGCACAGCCATAACCATAGCAATTGTTACAATGCAGCTCCCGCATGGTGGCAAAAAACGATCTTCAGATACCGAAAGAAGCCATGACAAATGCTTTCGTGTTCATATCTGATAATGCCGATAACTCCAAGTTATTTCATCCTGAAATTGTTATGGAACTGAACAAATATAACTGTCTACATAAATACAACTTCAGCCAAAACATCAAGTAACATTCCCAAATCGTCATAATTGGGAACAGAATAAACCAACATTTGCCAACGATTCTCAGGTATGGTTCATAGATGGATCAAAAACAAATGAAGGAGTTGGAGCTGGAGCGTACGGTGTTTATACAAGCATGGACTCCGTAACTCCGTATTTTAAGCAGAAATCTTTGCTATAAAAATATGTCTCAGAGAAAATTTAAATAATTCCATAACAAATAAGAACATATATATTTTCTCTGACAGCAAAGCAGAACTCCTAGTCTTACAAAGTTACGAGATAACATCAAAACTAGTATGTGATATGTAGGCAGCACAAACAAGTATATCTCATCTGGGTGCCAGGACACAGTGGACACGTAGGTAACGAAATAGCAGATATACCAGCCAGAAAAGGATCGGCATCAGCACTGCTAAATTCCATAGCAAAACATGGCTGAAAAACAGGGACAAGCATTACTGGCCTAATACTGAAGGTAATAGTTCATGCCAAACACTTTCCACACAAGAACGAAACAACTTCTACATATAACCAGGAGTCAGATTCGAAATGTCACAGGGTTCCTACTGGTCATTTTCAAGTTGAAAATCACTTCAATACAACACTTGCAGACTATGTAACGAGGACGAAGAATCAGCAGAACACATCCTGTGTCACTGTAACTGCCTATTCAGATAAGTAATACGCCATATAGGTCAAGACTACCTTGAGGCAGAAGACATATCTGACAGTCCAATCAAAGATTTATTAGAATTCATCACAAAGTCCGGTTTCATGAGTGAGCTAATTGGAGTAAATCACGACAGGTCCAACTGTGGCCGCAGTGATATGGTAACTTGCTTCCAACTCCCTAGCCTAATCAAATCTAATCTAATCTAGGCGCGCAGACACTTCGTGTTAAAGTATTTGCTTATATTATATCCCATCTTAAAACATCCAACCACATATCGTAGACATGTATAACCATCAACTGCGTTCACAAAAAAGTCATCCGAAAGAGTATGCAGTTCACTGAAAAGCTTGGTTTTCTTGGAAGAACGTCGATCGTTCCAAAAACCGGTCTATACAGTGACTTTTGATGCAGTTAACTCCTAGGCTTAGCCGTATGCGACTATTCCGCTTCAATACAAATCTATCGAAAGTGTTTCTCATCGGTAAAGATGATTTCCTGCGTAAGCTGACTGATTGATTTGTGATTGGCTTCAAATATTCAATTCAGTTCCTGAGTAATGTCAGTGTCCAAATGCAAGTCCTTTCTCAAATTTTTCTGCAAAGAACTGCGCACTTTTCTAAGTGCGATGATGAATATATGAAAACGAATTCTCGGCCTTACGAACTACTCGTATCTGGAAACGTACTGGTGCCGTCAACTACGAAGAGCAGGATGCGGATTATTTTTACACCATTTTCGTCAGGCTTGATTAAAGGTTAACCTTAATTGTGTGCACAATCGCTCTTTTTACAAGCTTAGAGGGAACTAAAGTAATTAAATCCCGATCAGCATACTTAAGAGATAATGGTGAATACATCGATCATCACACTCCTAAATTACGAAGCTCATTCACCATATCAGATGAGGAATGAGGAAATTCTTAGGTGTTTTTGGCGTTACATTCTACAATCGACGATCCCTTTTGCATTAACGAACTTGGTAAATGAAGATTGAATGGTGGATTTAATGAGAGTTTACGACGCTAGACCTGGTCAAACACGTCATGTTGTGCTATTAAGATGGCTAGGAAATGTTTATAGCAAATGGTTTTTGAATTCCAACTACTAAAGTAGAAACCTACCTCAATCAACTCGAAGTGAGCAAGAAGTTATCTAAGGATTGGGATGGCTTTTGAGGCACGTTTGTTGAATTTCAGACCCCTCTCTTTCTGTAGCAACACTTCCGTAATTAGGATTCCAATGCGAGTAATCAGTAGATGCAGTAAAATCGGTAAAATTAAAAGATAGAGAGAGATTATGACTACAATCACAAAGGCTGAATTCAAAAGGCTATATCTTTTGTACAAAACAAATGTTTGACTTAGAATAGGTACGAAAAATGCACTAGACCTGCAACAACGTATTAGGCTATTAAATAACATATTGGCCATTGGGTCATTAAAAGTTGGACGTCGTGCTAAAATCTTAAATATTTGTGTTTCATCCTGAATAAAAGTCTTGGGTATGATAAGCAGCTTGCACCCATGAGCATATTCAGTGGCTTCATAATATGTTCATATATAGTCCAACCAAATGCAATAAGTATAAGTTGCAAATAGTCAACTCTTGAATATATAACAACCTCCTCAGGGTATCATTCGCAACCTGCACAGGGCTCTCATTACAGCATTTCACTGCTGTCAACCACTCGTTGGTTTGAAAACCTTTTTTTCTATATTCTGAATGTTTTATGGCACTTCAAGGCACTTTACGAGTATCTTGTTTATCTCTCACCGGCAAATGTGTCCCTCAAATAAACTCTTTTTAAGTCGTATTTACAAAAAAAAAAACCCGAAAACAAATTAAAAGAGTCTCTTTCAATATTTATGCCTGCCTCCGGTCGTCTCCATTAAATGACATTTTGACACGTCTCCATCGAAAACGTACCTCGTCCTTGACCATTAAAAAAACAGCTCTACCTATATGTTGGAAATTGGGATAGTAAAGTATAAAGGTCGCCAGGTTTATTAAAAGTAAACATTTTAAGATAAAATACACTGAGAATTATTCACGTCCAAGGACAGCTAGTCAAAACGAATATGAGCCAAAATTTCGGCCATCATCATGTCTTGATGAGTTTATTTAGTCGCTCTTGAAAATGTTGTCATTTAATAAAGGATTTAACCTAACATATTTTTTATTGATATGCGCTGAGTTTCTGTTGATAAATTAATAAAAATTAGTTTTCTAAAATTTAAATAAAATACCTCACATCATAAAATAATTTATTTTATTTATAGTTAACAATGTGTTATGGCATGGTTGGGTGATGTAGAACGAGTGTAGACTCTGATTGGCTTTAACTTGGCAATGCCCAGTGTTGTAACTCTGACTACACATCAAGTGCTTATTTTTACATCCAAGTGGTAACCATCGGGTACTGGTCTCATCCAACCGGAGTTGACTTGCTAAGCGATAAGCACGAGTGTTGATAAAACGACGAAAAACAGCAACACTATAAACAGCCAGGTCAGAATGGCACGGAATGAATACCCGGCCTGCTGTCCCAGGCGAACCTAGTCAAGCTGCTTCGACATATTCGGACAACAGGTTGTCGAGGAATTTCAAGGGTTGTTCAGGCCCCTTGAACAGAGCTGGTGGCGGATGAACCGAAAGGCCAACAGCAGCGCTCAATCCCGTAGTGGATACTGATGGCCCCGTGTTTGGGTTAACTACCCAACCATGGAAAAATCTAACGGTTACGAAGCAACCAATAGCCTCGGAAAGGACTAATTTCATTGTTGATGACACGGCTAAACGAAAAAAGGACAACGACGTTCGTATCTGCACCTAAAATGTGAGAACATTAAACAAGAGAGGTGTAAGCGAACAACTAGCGGAAGCCCTAAACTGCTACAATGCAGATATTACTGCCATCAAGGATATACGATGGGATGGGTCGGCCAAAAAGAGGATGAAAAACTGTGACATCTACTACGGACCGTGTTATAGTGAGCAGAAACAGCGACTATTCGGATGCGGATTTGTTATAAGTGCCAGACTTAGGCAAAAAGTCTTATGTTTCCAAGACATTTGGAATATGCGCTCACGCCCCAACGGAGGAAAAAGATGATATAGCTAAGGACTGCTTATATGAGCTCCTTGACAAGACCTATGAGCGACTACCGAAGTACGATGTTAAAATCGTGCTGGGAGATTTTCACGCAAAGGTAGGAAGAGAAGACATCTTTAGCAGTATTGTCGGAAAACATAGCCTACACGACAACACGTCTGGTAACGGACTTAGGCTAATTGACTTCGCTACAGAACGAAATACCAATATAGCCAGCACACGGTTTCCTCACCACGTTATCCATAAGGGGACATGGCGGTCTCCAGATCAACAAACGGTCAATCAAATTGATCACATAGCGGTAGACAAGAGGCACGCATCCAATATTTTGGATGTCCGAACATTCCGAGGAGCTAACGTCGACTCGGACCACTACCTTGTTGCAGCCAAGGTTAGAATTCGGACATCCACCACGCCACAACAATCCAGAAATTCTGTAAAAAAAATTTAATGTCGAAAGACTGCAATCGCAAGAGACCGCCAAGACCTTCGCGCAACGCGTATCCCTAAACCTCTCGATTAACACCATATCCTCAGCATCGATTGTGTCTCAACTACGATATTTCCTTGTTTATCTCGACAGGATTCTGGTCGAGCCTTGTATCCTTGGCTTTGACGTTTTACACTTTGGTAAAACTTCCGAACATCTTTCCTGGAGTGGCGATGACGAACAACATTCCGCTGTCAGGCAGAACGAACCATTCAATATTGGCAACGACAGCGAAAGCTGCCAACCACCCGACCTGAGTGAAGTGGGGACAGCAATATCTAAACTGAAGCTTAATAAGGCTGCCGGAAATGACGGCCGTCCCGCCGAGCTTTATAAAGCCGGCGGAGATGACTTGGTAAGTAACATCCACCAACTCATAAGCCGAATCTGGTCGGCAGAAAGTATGCCTGAAGAATGGAACCTCAGCATCGTTACGAGACCCTCTAAACTACGCCAACTACAGAGGCATTAGTCTCCTCAACATCGCCTACAAAATTCTACCTGATCGGCCCTTATCAGTGTGATTTTAGGCCAGGAAAGTCCACAACCGATCAAATCTTCACACTTTGGCAGGTCCTGGAAAAAGCCCAAGAAGTCAAAATCGATACCCACCACCTATTCATCGATTTCAAAGCCGCATACGACAGCATTTATAGAGACGAATATACAGAGCCATGTCTAGTTTTTGTATACCGCCCAAACTCGTCCATTTGTGTGGAGAACTCTCGCTTCTCCATCAGGGTAGGAAACGACCTCACTGACACATTCGATACCAAAAAAGGATTTAGGCAAGGCGATGCGCTGTCATGTGACTTCTTCAATCTGATTCTTGAGAGGATTGTGCAAAACTCGCGAGCCAACACCAGAGGCACAATTTTCCAAAAATCTGTACAACTACTAGCATACGCCGACGATATTGACATCATTGGTAGGACCCAACGTGATGTCATAGCCAGTATAGAGAAGGAAGCGGCAAAAATGGGTTTAGCAGTAAATGAGGGCAAGACGAAGTATATGCTGTCAACACGAAAGGACACACAACATCGACGAGTTAGACAGAACGTGACCATTGACAGATATAACTTTGAGGTAGTACGGGACTTTATCTATCTCGGCTCCGCTATTAACTCTGACAACAACATCTCGTCAGAAATTAAACTCTTGCCAACCGCTGTTTCTTCGGGCTAAGAAGGCGATTCAGTAGTAAAGCCCTCACTCGAACTACTAAGGAGATCTTATAAAGGGTGATCCATTTCGAGATTCCCTACTTTTTTAAAGAAAAAAAAAAACAGAAAATTCAAATTAATTGGAGAATGTTTATTATCATTTGAAAAAAACATTCTTTGGCATTTATTTTTTGAAGATTATGTCTATCAAATGTTGGCCGTTGCTTCGTCGCAGATGGTCCATCCGTTGAGTCCAATTTTTGATCACTCGTTCGAGCATTTCGACTGGTAACTGACGAATGTCACGCGTGATGTTTTCCTCCAAGGCCTGAATCGAAGCGGGTTTGTCGGCATAAGCTTTTGACTTTACATATCCCCACAGGAAAAAGTCTAACGGTGTGATATCACACGATCTTGGTGGCCAATCGACCGGCCCAAAACGTGAAGTTATGTGCTCACCGAAATGTTCTCTCAATAAGTCCATTGATTGATGCGATGTGTGGGAAGTGGCGCCGTCTTGCTGAAACCAAATGTCGCCGAGATCACGAGCTTCAATTTCAGGCATCAAATAGTCGGTTATCATGGCACGATAACGGTCGCCATTGACGGTTACGTTCGCACCGGCATAATTTTTAAAGAAATATGGACCGATGATTCCACCGGCCCACAAACCACACCAAACCGTTGTTTTTTCTGGATGAAGTGGCAGTTCTTCAATCTCTTCAGGTTGCTCTTCGTCCCAAATGCGGCAATTTTGTTTGTTTACATACCCATTGAGCCAGAAATGTGCCTCATCGCTAAACAAAATTTGCCTCGAAAACGTCGGATCTTCTTGGAACTTTTCAAGAGCCCATAGAGCGAAGTGATGTCGCTTGGGAAGGTCGAGCGGCTTCAGTTGTTGCACAAGCTGTATTTTGTACGCTTTCAATTTAAGATCTTGACGTAAAATGCGCCAAGTCGTTCCATACGTCAGTCCGAGTTGCTGCGAACGGCGCCGAATCGACTCTCTACGGTCTTCGTGTACACTCTCAGCTACGGCCGCTATATTTTCTTCACAGCGTGCTGGACGTGGTCTATTCGGTCTAATATTATCCAATAATGAATGCTGGGTCTCAAAATGGGTGATGGTGTTGCGAATAGTACGCTCAGTAGGCCGATTATGTTGACCATAAGTTGAGCGAAGTGCACGAAACACATTCCTCACAGAACGTGAATTTTCATAATAAAGTTGAACAATTTGTAAACGTTGTTCACGCGTAAGTCTTTTTCCATTATGAAATGCCAAACAATACTAAACAAAAATAACATGACAGCATGACACGACTCACACGTGATCTGTCAAAAAATTCTATTGAAAAAAGTATCTCTACTTGGATCACCCGTAATAAGACAATGATCATCCCAGTCCTGCTCTACGGCGCTGAAGCATGGACCGTCTCAAAAGCGGATGAAGAAATCCTTGGTCGATTTAAGAGGAAAATTCTTCGAAAAATCTTCGGTCCCGTTTGCGTTGACGGGCTTTGGAGACGAAGATTCAACCAAGAACTATACGAGCTATACAGGGACATGCCCATGGTCAAAAAACTTCGCATTGAACGTTTCAGATGGCTCGGACATTTTTTAGTTTAGTTTAGTTTTTTATTCATACAGTTTTTAAATTAAATACAATTTGATACAGACCTGCGAAGCCATATGGCTTATCTGCAGGTGATTGTGTTATTAAATTTTCTATCTAGTCATCAAAATGAGCAATTGTATTCAATACGAGTTATTTAACTATATAATTTTGTTACTTTACATTAGATTTCAATTGGTATTTATATTCGTTTTTGTAGAATTTATATTTACATAATAGAATTTAGATTTATAGAGTATCTTCTATTGTTTTAATTTCCTCTTTTTGACATCAATTACATTTCTTATGCTCTGGGGAAGACTATTTAATATAAAAGGAATAGTGTACATTAGTTGTCTTCTGCCGTAGGCGTTGTAGAGCTGTGGTAGCTTGTACATTCCTTCCGCTCTTCTTCTGGTGTTAAAGGCATGATTTATTGGTATCCGGAATCGTTGATCATCATAATACTCAATCGCTGCAGTCATTTTGAAGATCTGATTGACATTTAGAACCCCCACACTGCTTGCTGTTGTTTGTGCATCTCTTGTTGATATCAGTTTAATTGCCCGATCTTGAATGTTTTGCAATTATTGAATATGTGTCTGCGCCGCCCCTCCCCAAGCTAGTATGCCGTATCTAAGTCTGGATTCAATTAACGTGGTATACCTGCTTTTGCACGCATGCTGTTGATTTGTGTTGCAGACAAGCTAAATCAAATAGTGACCCTCTTAGCTTGTTCCTCAGATCATTGATGTGCGGCTCCCAGAGAAAATTGTTGTCAACAGTGATACCTAAGTACTTGTACGTAGACACTCTTTTTCCATTATGAAATGCCAAACAATACTAAACAAAAATAACATGACAGCATGACACGACTCACACGTGATCTGTCAAAAAATTCTATTGAAAAAAGTATCTCTACTTGGATCACCCGTAATAAGACAATGATCATCCCAGTCCTGCTCTACGGCGCTGAAGCATGGACCGTCTCAAAAGCGGATGAAGAAATCCTTGGTCGATTTAAGAGGAAAATTCTTCGAAAAATCTTCGGTCCCGTTTGCGTTGACGGGCTTTGGAGACGAAGATTCAACCAAGAACTATACGAGCTATACAGGGACATGCCCATGGTCAAAAAACTTCGCATTGAACGTTTCAGATGGCTCGGACATTTTTTAGTTTAGTTTAGTTTTTTATTCATACAGTTTTTAAATTAAATACAATTTGATACAGACCTGCGAAGCCATATGGCTTATCTGCAGGTGATTGTGTTATTAAATTTTCTATCTAGTCATCAAAATGAGCAATTGTATTCAATACGAGTTATTTAACTATATAATTTTGTTACTTTACATTAGATTTCAATTGGTATTTATATTCGTTTTTGTAGAATTTATATTTACATAATAGAATTTAGATTTATAGAGTATCTTCTATTGTTTTAATTTTCTCTTTTTGACATCAATTACATTTCTTATGCTCTGGGGAAGACTATTTAATATAAAAGGAATAGTGTACATTAGTTGTCTTCTGCCGTAGGCGTTGTAGAGCTGTGGTAGCTTGTACATTCCTTCCGCTCTTCTTCTGGTGTTAAAGGCATGATTTATTGGTATCCGGAATCGTTGATCATCATAATACTCAATCGCTGCAGTCATTTTGAAGATCTGATTGACATTTAGAACCCCCACACTGCTTGCTGTTGTTTGTGCTTGTGCATCTCTTGTTGATATCAGTTTAATTGCCCGATCTTGAATGTTTTGCAATTATTGAATATGTGTCTGCGCCGCCCCTCCCCAAGCTAGTATGCCGTATCTAAGTCTGGATTCAATTAACGTGGTATACCTGCTTTTGCACGCATGCTGTTGATTTGTGTTGCAGACAAGCTAAATCAAATAGTGACCCTCTTAGCTTGTTCCTCAGATCATTGATGTGCGGCTCCCAGAGAAAATTGTTGTCAACAGTGATACCTAAGTACTTGTACGTAGACACTACTTCTATAAGTTCTGTGTTCACCTGGTTCGAGCATTTGAATGTGTTAAGCCTGATTTCTGTTGCCGGGTATTGAGGACTGCGAATGTGCATTACTTTTGTTTTTGATGCATTCAACACAAGTCCATTGTCATGGCACCACTTCCCTACATGTAGAACGAATGGACACCAATACTCCGGCTCGCAGAGTCTTCGATTCCCAAGCAGACGTCGGACGCAGTAGAGGAAGACCTCGCCTTAAGTGGCGCGCACAAGTAGAAACCTACCTCAACCAACTTTAAGTGCGCAACTGGAGGCAGTTAGCTAAGGACCGGGCTAATTGGAGAGGCATGTTGGTTGAGGCCCAGGTTCATTCCGGACTGTAGCGCCACTTAAGTAAGAAAGTAAGTAATGTGCTATAGCACAATACTACAGAGATAATATCTTAAAATTCCTATCTACTGAAATATATTAGTAAATTCAATTTGTTAAGATAATAAAATTAAATTTGAAATTGTAGTTATGTACTTAAAACCGATGTATACAAAAACCACAAAAATCAACAGTTGAATTAATAAATAAATATAAAAGAAAAAAGAAAACAAACAATTAAGAAGTAAAATTATATTTTTAAATTAGAGATCAATTTGGCATTTTATCTTATACCTAGGTCTTAAGTATAATAATGCCAGGGGGAGATGTAAGATTTAATTTCAATATTTTATTTTGAGATATTTGTAACTTTTGTATGTTTTTTTTCCGTGTGCTGGTGGAAATCTCAATAGACACGATGAGCACGTGCCCAAAGTAGTGTGAAACTTTAACCCACTAAAATCACCACCCTTTTTGTATTTGTATTGCAACTAAGTATGCGACTTATCTAGCAATTTTTTTTTATCACGAGCAATGACTGTTTGGCAGGTAACTTTCCTTTGAGAGTTTGTTTGTTATTATCGGGCCAAAACTAAGGGCTTAGTTCTTTGAAGACGCCGCAATAAATTGATTCGTCAAGAATGGAGGACTTTTCTATGTGACATTCTGTACGACTCCAAACTTGTCACCTGTAAAATATCATCGGCATATCCTAACCGGCTAGGATATGCCGATGATATTTTACACTTATATATATTTATTGAAGATTGTGCTCTGTAGTTTGCACAATCTCCTCGAGAACAGTGTTGACAAATAACAAAACATTGCATCACTTTGTAATATTACTTTGCTTGTTGTTGACCTTGATGGCTCAAAGAGAATTCTTATTTAATTCTTCCATTGGCATTGATTGACATACCAACTATAATAATGGGTTTAAACAGTTTGTATCTTTAAATTAATTTAAGTCGTAAAATCGAGTAATAAATGAAATGTATCGATCTTCTATGACCTTTGTCCTAGAATCTGTCAAAAAGTAATTACTTTTTCAGTTATGGCTTTTCCTGGACTAAAACCGCATGTCCCCTATGAACACCAAGGTAAGCAAAATGTGTGCTGGCTATTGTGGCAATAAATTCCATTAACCGAAGTTAATTCAATTAGCCTAAGTCCGTTTCCAGACGTGGTGTGAGTAGCCTTATATTTAACAACGGATGTGCTATAGATGTTCACTTCCTACCTTAGCGTTTAGAGCATCCAGCCCGGTTTTAAAATTGAGCTTTGGTAGTCACTTCAAATTTATTTATAAAGCAGCTCAAAGAAGAGCAGTCCTTAGTAATGCATCTTTTTCCTCTGCCATATTAGGTTTTTTCCTTGACGAGATTTGGTTAAATGTGATCTAGTGTTAACTCATAAAGCAATTTTGCAGTGCAGGATTAATACTCGATTTTGCTTTAAACAAAAATTATCGAAGTGTATCGACTCTGCAACAGCTCGGTCGCCAGCTCTTTGCTTTTAATTTTAACAACAAAGTGAAAGAGAGAATTAAACATTTTACAACAAATTGAGTTGTTGTTAGAAAATGTGGAAAATCTAAATCTGAATATATCGTACTCGTGTTCGTTTTCTTAAAAATTTAATAAAATGTTCACATAAATAGTACTGAAAAAAAAATTGTTCACTTGCTATTTAATGATAGGATGATCTCGGACTTCAAATCCTGACCTAAATATATAGCTTACTACAAAACCACATTCGAATAGTTTCTGATTCTACTTAGTATAAATTTTTAATATGAAACTAAAAATTTTGCGGAAATTCCCCCTTTCTTTTTCATTTTTTGTCATTCAATTGAAATCAAACACATTCGTACCAATGATGTCAGCATGATCAACATCTAACTTCGAGTATGGTACATATGGTGATTTTAATGACAACATTTTCAAAATATTTGTTTGGTAGTAGTAATGTCTGCTTTGCTGCCGCTAATTGTCTAAATTAAAAAAAACATTAATCCAAATATGTTATCAAGGTGATAATTTAAATCACATTCCGTCCTGCTTTTGTTTCAGTTTTGCTTTTCAATATTAGTTTTCACTAGGGCCCCATAAAAGTGAAAAAAGAAAGTGTCATCTAACTAACGGGTGTTTTTTTTTTGATGTTGGTTTTTTCAAATAGAGGCAAAACTGACATTTTTTGGGAAAATCGGGCCACTCTAATGTCATTTATGATCAGTTTGTTTTGCCATTTCATCGTGAACAGGTTAACAAATGAACAACGCTTGAAAATCGTGCAAACTTATTTCGTAAATAATGGTTCAGTTTGCGATGTTTACCGCAAGCTTCGTCCATTTTATGGTCGACATAATCGTCCATCAGAGCAATTAATTTGGTTAAACATGCATCGTTTTCACACTACGTTTACTCTATGTGATAATACGCATCCGCAGAGACGTCGAACAGTACGCACCGAAGAAACAACAATGGAACTGTCAATTGGCCACCAAGATCGTGCGATTTGACACCATTGGATTATGTTCTTTGGGGATATGTGAAGTCGCTCGTCTGCACCAACAAACCAGTAACGTTAGGGGACTTATAAGCTAACAATCGTGGCGTTATTGCCGACATACGGCCCCAAATGCTCGAAAAAGTGATTGAAAGTTGGACCTCTAGACTTGGATTTATTCGAACCAGCCGCTACAGCCACATCCCAAAATCATATTTAAACATTAATGGCGTAAAATTATCCTTCTAAAAAGCCAAGTTATTAAAACTATTTTCTTGTGTTTTATTTCAATTCGAAGTTCTATACCTCTAAAAAACACCCTTTATAAAAAATTACGGAAAAACAATGCTTCGAATTTAGTCACTCTTTGGTAACCCTGGTCCTGACTACTAGGGTTCGGGTAATTGGATATATTTCAGAACTTATATTCAAACTTGTTTATCTTTGGGTGTCTGTTTAATTTTCTGCTCGCGATGGCTCATGAACTTCTCATCAATATCCATCTGCTGAGCGGAGAACAGAATCAGTGTCCACCATAATTCAACAAGCCATCAATTTCACCGTTATTCATTGTTATCCTAGATAAAAAAAGGTTTTGCGGCTTACGCCATTTATGGAGCGTGTCTGGCTGAAAGTGCCTAATTGAAATGTGCGGGAAAGTAAAGTTATTTATGTCTTCTCTTGGGGTATTCAATTTGAAGCGTTCGAAGGACGAATGCAATCAAGCATGATTTTCGCAGACAAGTGTGGTTATATATGTGTATACACTACGTGTTAATCAATAAATTTAAATTAATCCTATATTTCATTTTGTGCAGATCAAAAGAAGTGGATGTACTGAGAATTGATCGATTAAAAAATTTATACGTCCAAAGCTAGATTGATGGAATTTAAAATGTGGTTGCAAATTTAATTAGAACACAACTGCTTCAATTAACGTGGATTGCCTATTTATTGTCTGTCGCATTATGATACCTGATGCTTTAGTATCTATTAGAGTGTATACAAAGTACACATGGGCTGACTGTAGTGCTGATTGTATTATTTTATAAAAAAAATCTTTTAAAATTAAATATGTTTGTCATTAAACAATTATTGGAAAGGATTTTTAAGAGCTCTAGGAATTTTCCACAATATGAAATAATACCTACTCGTTTGTCTAAGACACACTTCCGACACGACGAAAATAAACTTTCCGAGGTATTTAAATTTAAATTTTCGTAACCCTGAAGCGACTTATCTCCATAGTTTGTTTGGGCTATGTATATAAAGGAAAGCAGAAATATGCAATCAGCGAAATCGAATGCGAATTAATATCTCGAGAAGACTGCAAAAAGTAATCGATATTAGCGAATCCACATCGCAGTCAAATTAAAAGTATATGAGAATTCGAATTGATTAATATTTTTGAAAATCTTTTCTTAATTAAGAAATGTTTATTAAAAAACAATATCTTAATACTTTTCTCAACACTTTCAAATCGCTTTGAAAGTTTTAAAAAATGTATAAATAAATCTTTATTTTTGAAGAAAACCACTCCAAAAGTAGACGTTGCTTACAACTTTCTGTAGATGATATAAAGAAAATGACATTGTTTCAGTATATTTTAAAAACATGTTCTGCAGCTATACCAAAAACGTCATTTTGTCATTTCAATGTTTGTGAAGATCACAACTTCCCAAAGGTTCTCTATCCTCTATGGTGATCAAAATTAGAAATTAGAAAATTTGAAAGAAGAAATGAAAAAAATTATCTACTTCCCTAGGGCTCAGGAAGGCGTTAGTGTGTGTTTAACGCGGTGTGCAGGCATACAATTGTGTAGGTTCCTACCAAAATTTGGTAACAAGTTGGTGTGCATAACTTACCAAATCATCTCCCCAGCTCAACAGAAACAACGTCATTTCCATAAACTTTGCTATGCTCAGATATTGCTTTTCTAACTTCAGTTTAACCTGACAGCGGGGGATTACTCTTGATCTTTATCTTTATATAAGCGGTTTCTTCATGTTCTCAGTATCGACTAAATTACGAGTTTTTGTTGTTTATTTCAACATGATACTATTCGGACTTGCTATTACAAACTCCTGACCTTGTGATTATTCACAATATTTCAAAGATGTTTTGGCGTTTTGCCATAACCGTATTCTTACCTTTATTGCAACAAAAAAAAAAATAGATTGGAGTCTACAGTGATATTATTGGCCGAAAGGAGGTACGGAATCTTCGTGAGTTTGTCGGTCTGCGTTTTTCCAGTCTCTTAGGGTACTATGGCTAAACGATGCAGCTGGACGCCCATTTGTTATTTATACAAATTCTAATCCTGCTTATTTCACAATTGTCAAAACCGAATTCACATTCAACGCGTTTTTTTCAAAACTATCGCATCATCCGATGTTCATTATGGCACACATTGGAGCTGTTCCCACAATGTGATTGTCCTTCATGAGTTCATATGGCGGTGACAATTCACTAACTATTAATATCAATGGCGTTTGATTTGGTCTTTCAGTTGAAGAAACTACTTCATCCGGTGTTAGCCTGTGAGTTTTGCATGAACAACGTTAGGAAGTCACAAAATATAAATATAACTCCAATTTAGTAACGTCGACGAGAACACTTTATCTATTTATATGTAGTTCCATTGGACATTCAACATCCTACGCTGTATAGTTTTTAAAATAAAATGGGATAATCCAGACTATAGACACTTATAGACACCTATAAAAAGTTAAACAAATTTCAATTTACTGACCACACACACTCAGATTTAAAATTTTAAATCTTCTCCGTCGTTTAATAGCATAAACCCCCCTGAAGAAAACCTTTAGTATTTCCATTAACAGCATTCAACAGCAAGTTTATGTCTTAAAATGACAAATGGAGAATAGGATGAAGACAGGAACTGCCGGTTGATTACATATTCGAACTCAAGCTCAAATTAGAGCCGCCAACACATGACTAGTCCTATTTGAATGTTGGACTGATTCCAAATATCATAGAGGCTTATAGATGCGTCAGCATTAGTTATTCGTGCGCTATTCTCTATCAAATGGATTAACAGAGGACGCTTGCAAGAAAGCACACCATTTTAATGGAATTTCTCCATTTATGTATATATTTAGTTTTGCACTCAAGGACATTTATGCAGTGCTTCGACTTATCGCCGGTATTGTGAAAGTGAGAAATGTTGTGTGACTTTTTTTTGCTATCCTCATATTCCATTATAACAGAATGGTATACATATATTTCTAGTCGAGTATAGGATGTCTTCAAAACTTTCTAATAAAAATGTAACAAGATACCCAGCAATGTATCTGTAGCAAGGAGTACTATGTGATGTAGAACGATGATCTCCTACAGATTGCTTCTGTCGGATAAGGAAGAAAAAGTGTTGCAGAATCTGTAGTATTTTCTGTATTATCCTAACAACCGCAACTTACCGATGCCAACTGTTCTGATGAGGGAAATGGTGCTTTGTTTGTGCAGTTTTCATTTAGATTGTCCTTTGGTATCCCAGCGTGTGTACATTTTTATAAATGTTTTATAACAACAAGAACAATGTAGGTGAAAGATTTTAAGAGTATGTCGAGCTATTTCCAGATTTTTCTCTTTTGGAAGTAGTGTACGTACTATTTACTGAGGAACACACAGTATTCAGATAAACGGATCGTGCTTTTTATACAACAGTGGTGTTGATGAACTTCACCCGTTTTTGCAAAAGGCTTCTGGTAATGATCAAGGAAAATCATGCGCGATAAATAGAACTAATATATCAAATTACCGATCTACGATATAGGATATAGCCTGACAGAACATCGGCACCAATAATATAAAATCTTAACATATGCTGTGAAATCTTATAAAAATTGTTATCCCTAAGTCATGCCAAATTGCTGACCTACTACTTACATGAAAACAAGTGAAGTAATATTTGCACCATCAGTCGGCTTAGATTTTGTGGCGCTGAGTTCTATTGACTTAATCGGAGAGTAAAGCATGCCCCCAGTTATTGCACAAATTTATTTTTTGGTCCAGCAACGGTAGTGACGCCGTAATGCTCCGGTAGTGTCGATGTATGTTATTCTTTTTTGATGGTTTTCGATGCGGTTTGACTTGTAAGTCCAGAAAAATGGCATGATTTATTAAGCTTTTGTTAATATCCTACCTTATTAAACTCGAATTTATATGATTGCATGACTTTACGCAACACCTTTTCACGGATATTTAAAAAAAAGTTTTCGCAAATACAGGATGTCCCCCGGAAAGGTATACTACTTTGTTTTGTCAGTCGTAAAGTAGACACGTGGCAAATTTATTATGGAAAAATATTGATAAACCAACGTGTTTTAATCGTTAAAACATTTTATCAATCATCGATTACTCTGATGATGAGAAAGTTACGTGACATTTTTGGGAGAAACAACGTGCCAACAAAACGCACTATTTATCGTGTAGTGAATGATTTCGAAAAAGAGGGTCTTTAGGTGATGGCCCAAGCATGGGCCACAACGTACTGCTAGATCGACTGGAGCTTGGTCTTCAAAGAAAAACTTTGGCCACAGTTTTGAACAAGGATCTGCATTTGTTTCCATTAAAGATTCAGTTGACTTAAGAGCTTTTTCCACAAGACCATTTACGCCGCCGTACATATGCCAATAGGATGTTACAGCTAGCCCATGACAGCCCCGATTTTCATGAAAAAATCATAATGGGTGACGAGGCATATTTTCGTTTGAACGGATATGTGAATAAACAGAATAGTCGGTTCCAGGCGATGTAAAACCCTCAAATTATTCATCAGTCACTTTTTCATCTATTAAAAGTTACAGTCAGGTGTGCAATTTCGTCAGGAGGAATCATTGAACCTTACTTCTTTGAAAATGAAAACGGCGTAACGGTAACTGTGAATGGGGAGCGATATCGTGATATGATTGAAAACTTTTTAACGCCACAATTGCATGCTTTGGGCATGATTAACATGTGGTATCAACAAGACGGTGCCACATCGCATACAGCCAGGATTATAATGGATTTACCGCGAGACCTCTTTCCACAACAAGTTATTTCAAGAAATGTGGATGTTGATTGGCCTCCACAGTCGCCTGATTTGACAGGTCCGGACTTAGTGGGGAGATTTGAAAAGCAAGGTTTATGCAAACAATATAATATATATAAGATCTATTCTCTTTCATTTAATCAAAAATTATAAACAAACAAAGTAGTATACCTTCCCGGCGGACACCCTGTATTATAATGAGGCACATAGCGAGCAAGCTATGGTTCAAACTACAAGTGTGCCTTCCGTTTTTAGTTCAATCCCAGAAATTCACATTTAATTCGAATTTGCTTACATTACGTATCCAATTTCGTTCATCCAAATCCTATGATGAAAAATCTAAACAAACAAGATGCTAGTTGCCAAAGACAACTAAAGCTTTTAACCTAATTAAAGCGACTACAACCTAGATTCGTCTTACTTCCACTTTTGTCACGTATCACAAGGGCTATAATATTCAACTTTGTAACCTCGCCTTTTCGTTACCTCCCTCCATATATTTCGTTTTTTTTTTTCAATTTGAAAAGTTTTGGAAATTGTTTCGAAACTTTAAACAACAATTGACACTTTGACTCCTCATAGTATGCTGCCATACATGATGAAACTGAGAACAGATAGAACACTAAAGTTCATTTAGAATAAATAAATCAATTCACTTGCGATAGTTTCTTTGGGCTCAACTTTGTGTTTCTAAAAAAAAGAAAACTTTCCTTCAGTAAAAGGATACAATTTATTTGCTTGCCATAGAGCAAATGAATTCGAGTATTTACACATATGCTACTTGTTGACGATGACTTCTTTAAGATAAATCACATATGCAAAGTTGGTATCGATCGAGCTGGTAGATATCTAATTTTGAGCATCTAAATTGAATGAAATAAAAAAAGCGGTCAATATCAATCGGTTGATGTCAATATTCAGACGATGAACAAAATATTCAAATAGTTGCGTTGGTCTATGAACATAACTAAAGTATGAATACTGTATTATGTTAATTCATTATGAATGCAAATGCCATTGGGAGCAGCCGCGAGAAAGGCTTCAATTTGTCGGGCGGATCCTATCGGATACGCTCTGTTTATGTAACTATTTTATTATTATTTCGTATTTTATTATAAAAATAAATAACTGTGCCGCAGTAGTTTATTTGATAAATACGATTTACTACAAACAAATGTTTCAATGGTAAGTCATAGATGTAATGTACCGGTCTAAATATAATGGAAATTCTACATACATACGATGTTATAGTAATCAGAATAAGCGATTATTCGTTGCGAATTTGTAATAAGCGTCAGAGTAAGGGAAGTGGTCAAATTTGTAACAATCCGTATCAACGATTCACAAGATGCGTCGGCTAAATTCGAGACGACCAATTGGACTAGCTTTCAGCCAGTAATTTTTCGTCAAAGGAACGACAGAAAGGCCGAAAACATTTGTGCAAGTGTGCGGAAGAATCCAAGTCATTCGATTTATCGCCGTGCAAAAGAAATTGGCATTTTTTAACATGGAGAATTTCGCGTCGGTTACTTGGATCTTCAGTCTTAAAGGTTCCAACTAACCGAGAAGATCCATGTAAATGCTGACTCGGCTTCGGTGTATTATGAAGAGGATCCCAGTTTTTGGGCAAAATATCATCTTTAGCGACAAGGCGCATTTTTGGATGAATAGATATGTTTATACAAGCAAAATCGATTTTTCCAACCCACACGAGTTTCAAAAAGTGGCAATGCATCCAATGCATTTGGTATGGATCTTGGGTCGGCAGCGTCATTGGTCCGTTCTTATTACAAAACGACGTTGGTGAGGCCATTATCGTCAACGGCAAGTGCTGCAAATCAGTAATAGACAATTTGTTTTGGTCAGAATGGAATGACATGGATGTGCAAGATAACCCAGACCAGTGTTCAAATTCATCTGAATCTATGGGGCAGAGTCGAAATTTGATATTATATCTCTCGAATACATGCCACTGTGATACCATATTTTATAAACATTCAAATAAAAACAATTTGGTAAAACCTCTCACACAGCTTGTTTTATTGAATTTCAACATCGACCCCGCCTTGCTAGCAAATCCTTAGAATAAGTAAATATAATCGGAAACATAACTAACCTGGTTCACTTTGTCAGTGCTCAGATAGATTTTGTGATGTCTACTGTCATCACTTTGCAAAATGAGTCCAGGCTTTCCCTAAACTTTGTCGTTTATTTTAAATATTTACGTTTATAAATTTTGCTGAAGCCAAGTTTCTCTTGGTATGATTCAAACAGTTCTACCAGTATAAACTGGCGCCTAATATAAGTAATCCAGAACTTGCTACAGGTCATGTTTCCAGCTCCATTTCATATTATTATATATATTATATATATTATAATTATCCCTCCAGCTCAACCATAACAAATTCATGTCGAAATAATTTTACCCACATCACATATCTAATATTTCAACAAAGCACACGAACCGTGATTTTAATTTGATACCTGAAATCCCCAAAGGTACTGTCGTTCTTCGAACATTCTGTGCCTTTTTTTTTTCCATAACCCCAACCTTCAAATGAATTCAAAAATCTCAGTTTTTCCACTCAGTTCTCATTATTGCCGGTGATGACCTTCATTTTAGCAGGCGCAACTTTTAATTACCCACACTCGTGGAGTACGGGTTCAGTGCGAATGAAGCACCCATCATTATGCATCATGTGAAAAGCGAGCGGATTTTCCTGGCTACGAGCAACGTAGTGTCTTCACAAAACACAATACAGACGACCAGCCTGTGTGTATGCATCCATCCTGTCAGTTTTACCCTAGTATGCATGTATTTCGTTGTTGATTGCCTTTCAGCGTGTAAATAGTTGTAGGTAGGTAATGTTTTTGTACCCTTCAAATAACCTACAACACTGCCCGACTCAAGAAATGTATAAAAGCTAAAGCGTGACTGTCACTCGTTAGAAATATGCCACTCTCAGATTAATTTTGTCCAGCAAGGCATGTTACTTCATTTTGGAATTTTTAATCACAACTATGCCTTGTCTACACACACGTAACTGAAATATCACTGGAATGGATTGCGTCTAAATATTTTATATAATAACTGTACACATAAAATGGTAGAACGGTAAGCTTATGCTGACCGTGACCTGTGACTCTTTGAGTGGAATATGACTCCATGCCATCCTTAACTAATATTTATGTGCGTCAAATATGAGAATTGAAATCCAATTTAAGTCTTGTTTGGGCATAATGAAATGTCCCTCCTTAAGAGCGATAAAGTTGAGCGTAACTGTAACCGAACAGCATCAACATTACTCATTACAAAATTTGGATTGGTTAGGTCAAACGTCCTGATGGTAATGTAAAAAGCATATTTGCCAAAACCGAAAATCCTCACCTGGCTGATATTTTGTTTGTCCTTGAAAAAAAAACAGGGGCAAAATCGTTGGTATGATTTTAATTAGGTTTCCCTAGGTACATCAATCCAGATGGAAATAAACTTCGCCATTTGTCGTAATCCTTTTTGCAAATAAAAAATGGGTGTTTTAAAATTTAATTTGCTTCGAAAAATGGAAAAATGATGAAGATTGATATATATATTTATCTGCTCGTTTGGGTATATGCCAGCTGTTTTTTAACAATGGGTGGTTAAATTTAAACGGCCGATGTTGAATGTGAACCACACCTAAACGTCAATTTTTTTTCTGCATTTCATTTGACATTTCTCAATTTTAGACTCACTCATGGAAAGTCACACAATCGAGAAACGCGTTAAAGTTATTCAGGCTTACTATAAAAATGGGCGTTCAAATCAAAATGCATATTGTGCACTTCGTGATATTTTCGTTCAATTTAATCGTCCAAATGTGCGAAAAATCGTGCAAAGATTTGAGTCTGTAGGAGATGTGAAAACACCAGTGCATGCTCTTACAGCTCATACAGCTCGTACAGCTCGTATTGCTGCTGTTCACGATAGTGTGGCTGAAGAGCCGTACACCTCAAATCGTCGTCGTGCCCAACAATTACACCTCTGACGCTAGTCGTTGATGAACATTATGCATAAAGACCTGCATTTACACGCGTACAAGGTGCAATTGACTCAGGAACTTAAGCCTCTTTACCATTTCAAGCGCCGTTAATGGTCAGAATGGTGGCAAGAAATGGCAATAGTGGTTGATCAATTTTCGAAGAAAATCATCTTTAGTGATAAGGCACATTTTCACCTCAGTAGATTCGTCAATAAGACGAATTGCCGCATTTGGGCGAATAATCATCCAAGAGTGATTGTCGAAAAACCAATGCACCCACAAAGAGTGACTATTTGGTGCGGTTTATGGGCTGGCAGCATAATCGGGACGTATTTTTTTTCCAAAATGAGGTCGGTCAGGCAGATACTATGAATGGTGTTCTCTATCGTGAGATGATAACGAACTTTTTATGGCCAGAATTGGAAGGTATGGATGTGGACGATATGTGGTTTCATTTGTTTTTTTTTTAGAGTTATAGAACTTCAAATTGAAATAAAACACAAGAAAATCATTTTAATGTCCATTAACTTAGCTTTATTGGAATGATAATTTTATGCCATTAATGTTTAAGTATAATTTCGGGCATAAGGCCGCCGTGTCTGGTTCGAATAAAGCGTTTCTGGTTTGCTGGCGTAGAGGAGCGACTTCACATAAGAAAATAATCCAATGATCCAATGGTGTCAAATCACACGATCTTGGTGGCCAATTGACAGTTCCATTCCGCGAAATTATGCGCTCATCGAATGTTTCCTTCAATAAATCGATTGTGACATGCCCTTTGTGGCATGTAGTTCCGTTTTGTTCGAACCACATCTCATTCACATTCATGCCATCCAATTCGGGAACAAAATAGTCGGTATCTGACTCTCCAGCATAATTTCGGAAGAAGTATGGCCCAATGACTCCACCAGCCCATAAAGTCAGTTTTTGTGGAAGTAATGGCGTCTCAAGGGTCTCATGTGGATTCTCTTCACTCCAAATGCGGCAGTTTTGCTGGTTGACGTAGCCAAAAATGAACCTCATCACTAAACAAAATGTTGCCCATACATCAAAATCACGACGCATTGCTTGATCTCGCGGCTTTAATTCTTACACAAGCTGGATCTTTGCGAAAAATCTTCCATACAGTTGATTGACAACGCTCCAATTGCTGTGCACGTTGGCGAATCGATTCATTCGGGTCCTCTTTAACACTTTGCTCTACAGCGGCAATTGTTTCTTTGTTGTGCATGGTTCGACGTCTCTGCGGATGCGAATTATCACGTAGAGTAAACGTAGTGCGAAAACGATCTAACCATGGATCGAATTAATTGCTCTGATGGACGATTATGTCGACCATAAATTTAACGGAGCTTGCGGTAAATTTCGCGAACTGAACCATTATTTTCGAAATACATTTGCACTATTTGCAAGCGTTGTTAATTTGTCAAACTGTTCATGTTGAAATGGAAAACCAAACTGAACATCAATGACATAAGAGTTGTCCGATTTGACCACAAAAGTCAGTTATATCTCTATTCAAAAAATAACCTCTAAAAAAAACATCTGTTGTCATTAATTGTTGGGCCTTGCATTTTGAGCTACACTGATAAGACTCGATGCACTTACACTTTGTATGCAAAAAGTTATTTGTAGATGCAAAATAAACCGAAGAGTGCCCCAAGAATAATCGTTTCCAAAGGACACAATAACGATATCTCTTATGCTCCATAGTTTTGCTATTAAAGAGACACATGAATAAGTTAGTAAAGCGCCTATAAACTTATAAGTAGTGATTTATATATAATACTCCATAATGCAAACATTTCAAAAATCTTTTCACTGACACGCCCAATTATCAAGACAGAGATTCGTTTTTTGCTTGCAATTACTCCTGGCGACCCTGTGTAGTCCAAATACAAAACACTTTTTATTAAATTAAATATTATATTCGAATTAAAAAAAAAATTGCTAAAAACAAATAAGCAATTTTTTGGGTTTAATCTAATAATCTGCTCCGTATATGAAGAAGGAGACGAATTGCTTGAAAGGATATTGCGTAAGTTTTCTAGGATGCCACAGAATGCGGTCTATTGCAGTGTATACAAATTGCAAAACGAAGCATGGTTTTCATGTATACGTTAAATGTGTGCATGGCCTACACCACTTTATTCACATAAGAGGTATTGAATTTGGATATTAATTTGAGTGCTAGTTGCTTAGTGTTAGTTTAATGCCATAAATCGTTCGAATTGGTATTCTAATTGATAGTTGGACCTGAGACTAAGAATGCTGCAGCTCTTGTGATTAATTAAGCTCAAGAGAAATCCTGCAGCTACACAGGATCCTTTGTCTTTGAAAAAATATTTCGCTTTTGGGTTCTCGATTCGGTATGACTGTGGCGGGATATTGATTCATCTTGCAGAATTTCTCAAGTTTCATTTTGAGAATAGTTTTGCTAATTTTGCGAAACTTTTGACAAGTGGAAATCGTATGCCAAATATTCACTTTCGTTAAATAGAAGCGTATTGCTTATGCACAGATAAAGCGGCATGTTGATATTCCAAAATATTCCGAAATGAATTCAATAGACCAATTGTGCTCGTGGGGGTTCTGGTTCCTATGACATCGTTTGGCACCATATTATACTGTACCGTAGTAACGCATATTCTGTTAGCACGCAATCGATTAATTTGATTGTAGCGTGATAAAAAAATTCGAAAATCGAAGATACGTTACTTACTTAGTTGAGCCACAGTTCGGAATGGACCTTGGCCTCAAATAACATGCGTCTTCAATTAATCCAGTCCTTGGCTTACTGTCTTCATGTTTGTTGAGGTCGATTTCTAGTTGTGTTGTTCAATACGGGATTCGCATAGATGGACGATTTTTGGGTGGTATACCATAACAAGACAGCATCTCTATAAATGCTGTCGTATGAGGGTTCGAAATCGATAAATAGCGGGTGGGTATCGATTTGGACTTCATAGGTTTTTTTTTATAGAAGTGTGAAGATTTGATCAGTTGTAAGCTTTCCTAGAGCTTAAAACACACTGACGTGTGGTTGTAAATCGAAGAATTAGGAGCCGGAGTATTGGTATTCTTCTTTCTAAACGTCCGAGCCATCTGAAACGTTCAATGCGAAGTTTTTTGACCATGGGCATGTCCCTGTATAGCTCGTATAGTTCTTGGTTGAATCTTCGTCTCCAAAGCCCGTCAACGCAAACGGGACCGAATGTTTTTTCGAAGAATTTGCGTCTCGAATCGACCAAGGATTTCTTCATCCGCTTTTGATACGATTCATGCTTCAGCCCCGTAGAGCAGAGCAGGACTCCCTAGTAGTTTGAGGTATTTACTACTGAATTGCCTTATAAGCCCGAAGAAACAGCGGTTGGCAAGAGAATTTCTTCGTTTAATTTCTGACGAGATGTTGTCAGAGCTAATAGCGGAGCCGAGGTAGGCAAAGTCCCGTATTACCCCAAAGTTCTATCCGATTTGTGGATGTTGTGTGTCCTTTCGTTTTGATAGTATATACTAAGTCTTACCCTCATTTACGTGGCTATGACACGTTGAGTCCTACTAATCATGTTAAAATCGTCGGCGTACGCTAGTTGTTGCACCGATTTTTTTTAAATTATGCAAGATTCAAATAGAAGAAGTCACATTACAGCGCAGTCTCGACACTTTGACGTTTTACACTTTGCTAAAACTTGCGAACATCGTTCCTGGAGTGGCACTTCTCTATTTCCTCGATCGCGCGCTATTCATGCTCTTTTTTCTTCTTTCTGAAAAACCGGTGTTCTCCCTTCTTCTCTGCCTATAGAGCTCAATGGCAGCTATCGTCTTCACCTGCAGCTTAGCCTTGTAGTCCTCGTTCTTGGCTGCGAACATCTGTCGGCATTCCTCATCAAACCAGGGGTTTCCAGCTGGTGGGCGGGAGAAACCTAGGACATCAGTTGCTGCTAATCTAATGGCTTGTTGACATCGTTGCCATTGTTCTTCGACATTCGATGCTGGTGGTATGGTATTATTCGAGAGGTTAAGAGATGCACGTTGCGCGTAGGTCTTGCGATTACAGTCTTTTGACATTTATTTTTTTTACAGTAGTTCTGGATTGTTGTGGCGTGGTGGATATCCGCCTTTTTACTTTGGCTGCAATAAGGTAGTGGTCCGAGTCGATGTTAGCTCCTCGGAATGTTTGGACATCCAAAATACTGGATGCGTGCCTCTTATCTATAGCAATGTGAACAATTTGGTTGACCGTTCGTTGATACGGAGACAGCCATGTTCCCTTTTGGACATCGAGGTGCAGAAACCGTATGCTGGCTGTAGTGACATGTCGTTCCGTAACGAAGTCAATTAGCCTAAGTCCGTTAACATACGTGTTGTCGTGTAGGCTATGTTTTCCGACAATACTGCTAAAGATATCTTCTCTTCTTACCTTTGCGTTAATATTATAGGTTTTTTCAAGGAGCTTGTAGAAGCAATCTTTAGCTATATCATCTCTTTCCTCCGTCGGGCCGTGATCCCATTTAAGGCTTATGTTGGCGAATTTGGCCTTAATGCGGATTGTTATAATGCGTTCGCTAATGTCTTGGAATCATAAGACTTCTTATCTAAGTCATCCGAATAGTAGCTGTTTCTGCTTACTATAGCACGGTACGTATTAGACGTCACAGTTTTTCATCCTTCTTTTGCCGGCCCATCCAGGTTCAGATACGAACTTCGTGGTCCTTTTTTCGTTTGGCAGGGTCGTCAACAACAAAATCAGTCCTTTCCTAGGCTATTGGTTGCATTGTAACTATGTTTTTTTTGGTGGGTAGTAAACCCAAAGCACAACATTCAACCTGCAAGGCCAGTTCCTATTTATCAGATACCCATAGGACACGGGGACATCAGTAACCACCATGGGATTGGCCTTTCGGTTCATCCGCCACCATCTCTGTTCAAGGGGCCTGACTTTTCCAAATTCCTAGACGACCTGTTGTCTGAATATGTCGAAGCAGCTCGTCTAGGTTCGCCTGGGACAGCAGGGCGGGTATTCAATCTCTGCAATTCGTACCGCATACGCACACACAAAAATATAGGGAGAAGCTACATTACATGTAAATTTAAAATATTTAATTTTTGTTTTCGATTTCAAACCGCAAAGTTTTTGAACATCGTACCGCATACAAACTTAACCAATTGTCGATCACATGCACTGTTAGTTTTGTGATTTTCTAAAATCAACCGATTAATAAAAAAATGAACAGCTTATAGACCGTACTAAACAGCAATTCATCATAAATTAACTTTTATACTGCACTTACCCCACACATCATCCTACGAAATGGTTAATTCGAAACCCTATCCCCATTACCGCCCACTCAATTGTAAAATAGCCTCACGAGAACCAGGACACCACTCTATGTGAACATGCATACAAAATACTAGCATCCATAAATAGTTTGTGCACTAGTGCCTGCAAAAAATGTGAAAAAATGCCGAAGAAGAGTCCTTTCAATCAACTCCTATGTCAAGTGAACTATTGTTGTGTGCAGCGCTTTCAGTTTGTGCAAAGAGGATACATACTGTTGGCGCTGTATAATTTGAATCGGATTTCGATAAATTTCAAAATATCCTCCATCGTTATACTCGATTCGATTTGTGTACAAAGGACGAATGAATGATAGATTTGAGCAATCCATGTGTACTGTAATTTTATTTTCATGTTCGCTTCTGTGTGTTTGCAGGTCAAGGACATAACACGAAATATCAAGAAGGCAGTTGTTGCATCTTCACTCGAAGAGATCCGTATAAAGGTGGCAGAGAAATTTGAAAAAGTCGACCTCCTGCCTACCATACATCTAGACTCGGATGGCACAGAAATAGATGACGAAGAGTACTTCAGGACACTAGAACCCAACACTGAATTGATAGCCGTATTTCCCGGAGAGCATTGGATTGATGTAAGTTTTCATGTCAAAATGTGATATTGTTGGATAGTTATTAAATCAATTCTGACAAATTGGTGATACTGAACATGACACACATGTATACAATAGACAAGGGATCGCATGCAGATAGAAACAAAAAATAACGTAAAATGTACGTTAAAATAGTTACACAAATATTAAGTCGGTTGCATCAGGACGTCAAAGGGATACCAAACTTTTCTTTATGTTTTCATAAATTACGAAACTTTATCGTTATACCCTCTTGCTGCGATGCGCACTATGCCATGCTGAAGCCACATATATCTTTGTGATTTTCGTTTTTAAAATGAAGCGAGGAAATAGCTTGTTTTTTATGTTAGTACATTTTATTAGTTGTATGCTTTGGTTAGAACAATGTTTTTGATTGAAACATAATGAGGTGGTTTTAAGTCCCATGCTGGGTTTGGGTAAGAATCTGTAGTGGTGCTGACAACAATAACTTGTCGTAAATGATATCAGCCAGTTTTAAAGTGCAGGTAAGTATTTAACTTTCTCTTGCAAAGAGAAAGATATTGTTTTCGTGAAAATTTTCGACCTCGAGATTTTGATTGATTCTAACATTGCGATGATAGCGGAACTCAAAAAAGTGGTTTTTAGAATTCCGTCCGTCGGTTTGTCGGTCCGTCGGTCCGTCGGTCCGTCTGTCCGTACAAGTCTCTCCAGCCTAAACTACTCGACCGATTTTTCTTCAAACTTCGTATCCAGCTTTTTTTGGTCATAATTCTAGACCATTTTTTATGGTTGCTTTTAGCCATGTTATTACCGGTACCTACTATATAAAAATCATAACCTCAACTTGCTCAAAAAAGGCTCTAACGATTTTGATTAAACTTCATACATGCTATATGCATATTAGTTTCAACAAAACTGCATACCCAGTTTTTTCGAGAAAATCCATATAACGGATTTTTGCATATAGGCCATATAAAGGAAATTATCAATTTCTCGCAGACTATTTTGCCAAATTGAATGAAATTTAATTTGTATACTACTATTATTGTTTTCATGAGTTCCACATAATTGGTTTTGGCCCAATTATCCCAAAACGCATATTTAAGTTTTGGCCAATAACGGAAAATCGTTATTATTCACAAGAACACCGATTACTTTCAATTACGGAACAAGCGTTCGTATAATCTCATTTCGACAACATATATACCATTCTAGCATCATTAATCGAAATAAATATTATTGTGTACTTGGGCCAAATTGTTAAATGTCAAATTAACTCGCTGTGAAAGAGAAAGTTGCGTACGACCCAGTCGTGCACCCACCACTAGTTTTTTTCTTAAATACAAACTCTTTCAAAAGAATGTTTATTTTCCCCTTACTACATGAACGCAACGAATGCGAGGGGCGTGTAGGGTATGTCAATCAGTAACCTAATTCAAGGGAATTCAGTCGCTATAGAGGTTGCGGAACGCGCGTATTATTTACTTTTGATAGTTTAACAAAAAGGGTGATTCAGGGTAACTCAACAATTGTTCAAAAAGTTTGAAGATACGGATGTAACACCAGATTACCAAAATTTAGGCGAATAAGATAATCAAGAACTGTAAAAACGTGGAAAGTGTTAATCAGTCAGTTCGTGACGATTTAAACCTGTCAATTCTTTTGTGCATTTGTGAATTATACACAAACCTAAAGCTGCACCCCTATTAAATTCAATTTGTTCAAGAATTGAAGCTCAAGGATGCAATTCTGAGGTTTGACCTACATCAACTACGAAATTGAGCGCTTTTCAACGTTTGCCAACCTCTTATTTTTGGGTGAAGCTCATTTTTCATCTTGAAGCAAGCATCAGAAACCCCTTTTTCGTCTAAAGTGACCGTATGGGCTGCGGTATCGTCATCGTCACGATGAATTATCGGATCTTACTTTTTTGAAAGTGAACAAGCAGTCCTTGATGCTTGAATTACAAAACTTACCCGGCTATAACTAAATAACATGGTTTTAGCAAGACGAAACAACGTCACATACATCCAACACATTGGCTTGCACGCAGTCATGTTTTGACGCCTATTGCCTTTTTCCGTGGGGTTATTTCAAACTTAAAGTTTAAGCCAATATTTACCTCCGATTATCATTTTTGTTGTTATACCTCACTATATCGGGCGTTTTCAATTCATTTGCTTTAAAAATGCTGGTGTTTTTCTCTCTTCCTTTGCCTATAGAGCTAGATGACGGGTATTCTCTTCACTTTAAGCTTTGCCATAGGCCTGTTTTTTAGCTGATGGTATGGTATTAATTAAGAGAATAAGTCATATGCGAACTGGAAAGGTCTGGGCGGTCTCTTTCGCGCAGTCGTTTGACAAAATCTATTTTCACAGTATTCGCATATTCAAAGCACACGTGCCTCTTATCTATCACAATGTGATTGATTTGATCAATTCGATTGACCATTTGTTGATCTGAAGCCATGTCCCCTTATGGATATCATGATTGAAACCGTGTGCTGGCTATAGTGGAATTTCGTTTTGCAGTCAAATAGTCTAAGTCTGTTGCCGTATGCCTTGCCAGCAAGATTTCAATACGTAGTTGTACGTATGTTTTGTCCAACAGCTTTTAAAAAATCACAAGTGGTCTCATATAAGACTTATTTTGCCGAATTCGGCCTTGATGTGGATTGTTGCAATGCGTTCCGCTTATGTCTTCGAAATAAAAGACTTCCAGTTCAAGTCTGTTGCTTATAATAAATGCGCATCTAAATATTTTCTGTTCCTTCTCATATATTTATTACACAGACGGACTGTAGTAGATGTGACAGTTTTCCATCCAGCTTTTGCCCACTACATTCCATCATATTGGCAGCAATGGTCATCAACAGTAGCATTTCATGATATACTTATTTAACTATTTGTATTTCAACAATAATCCACCACCATAAAAATGAAAAACGGAACTGCAAATCACAAAGCATTATTAAAAGTCTCATTGTTTAAAGCTGATGTTTCTTATATAATGTTAAAAAGGGAAACAATAAAGTCAGGTGTCAGTGAAGTACTTAAAGATTTTTTAATAGCACGTCTACCCATAATCAATATTTCTATGAATTCTTTGAACGAACAGTTTCAATTTAACTTCAAAGTGAACTATTTTTTGTCCTAGTAAAATAATAACTTCTCTCATTCTTTAGAAATTCCATTTTGCCTTCATTACGAAATAGATTTCACATTATGACCTTACATATATTTTGTTGGTATACGGAATGAAAGGTATGGAACAACATGACTTGTAGATACATAGTCAAAGAATGCTCAGAAGGCGTAGTTTTTTTTTTCTGGAAATTTCTTTTTATTGAATTCCCTTCTGAACCTGCCTTATAGGCTTACACCCGTTCAGATCTAAATTACAACTTTTTACTTTGGTTGTCTACCGTAAGTGAAGGTTTGTTTTTTTCTCGTAACGAAATATAAAAAATATCTGATGAAGTCCTTCTGGGAATCTTGTTTGGAGTTTTCAGAAATGTAGGTCTTCTGCATAAAAATATATCTAACAAGACTTACAATTACCAAAAACCTGCAATAGGTGTGGTTGGCGTAATGTTTGATTTTTGATTTAAGTTGACCGCGGATTCGATTTTAAAGTGATGGTCTATAATTAAAAATGTAAAATATATTTTTGAAATATTTGCCCTATCACAGGACTTAAGAGTACTGGCATCTACGACAACTGGATCCCTAATCTGGGGGTTCGGTCTTTCTTGTCACCTGTCAGCCAGAACTCCTTGTCGGGATCCGGCTCATGCTTCGAAAAGTTCAGAGCTGTTTTACAGCTGAATGGATGGATTTTTGTTATGATACTTAGTACTTACTTAAGTGGCGCTACAGTCCGGAATGAACCAACATGTCTCTCTTCTCTTGTCAGAGTTTGTTGGTTCACCCTGTAACCCAAGTCACTCAACATAACAGGCAAATTTTAAAAATTCATCTAGGTACTCAAAAAATGTTTGAAAACACACTCAAAAAGAGTTAAATAAAAGGGCGTTAAATATTTGAAACAAATTACTGTTGAATTTCAATTATTGAAACTCGCCGTTCTGATCTAATGGCTTGTTGGCATCGTTCCCATTGTTCTTCGATATTCGATGCTGGTAGTATCGAGAGATTGAGGGATACGCGTTGCGCGAAGGCCTTGGCGGTCTCTTGCGATTGCAGTCTTTCGGTATTAATTTATTCCACAGTATTTCTGGTTTGTTGTCGCGTGGTGGATATCCGCATTCTTACCTTGGCTGCAACAAGGTAGTGGTCCAAGTTGATGTTAGCCCCTCGTAATGTTTGGACATCCAAAATAGTAAATGCTTGCCTCTTGTCTATCGCAATGTGATCCACTCTGTAAACCGTTCGTTGATCTGGAGACGATGTCCCCTTATGCCTTATGGATATCGAGATAAGGAAAAGGTAAGCTTGCTATAGTGACATTTCGTTCTGTAGGTTTCGTTACCAGTGGTTTTGTCGTGTAGGGTGCAAATTCCGACAATACTGCTAAAAATGTTTTCTCTTCCTACCTTTGCTTTTAAACTTCCAGCACGATTTAAACATCGTACATAGGTAGTCGCTCATAGGTTTTGTCAAGGAGTTTTTTCCATGGTTTATTAGTCAACCGAAAACACACCCCCCAACTTGGAGGGCAAATGCCATACCATAGCCCGGATATCTTTCTAAATAAAAAAATAAATAAATACACTTGCCTGTAAATGAATTTGAACCAAAAAAAAAAAAAAACATTTCACGTTTCCAAAAACGATTTACCTATATCTGAAATGCAATTACCACTTAAAACCGAAATTGAATAACAAAATTAATTGAAAACAAAAAGGGAATTCTCAAACAAAATGGGGATTGTGAAGTCACTAAGAGGCCAACCACAGTGATGTTGTCCATTGTTATCATAAGTGTATTCAATTAAAATGCATTTCCACTTTATACGGAACAGCGTAATTAATTGAAAAAAAATTATGTGCTTTTGTCTTTTGCAGCCCACACATTACGTTACCATCTCTAGCCATCGAGAGTACGCCGACACCACAGACGCAGTCGCTGAGACAAATCGGATTAAGAAACTCGTTGGCCAACTTCAGAGCAACCTATGCAACGTGTCCGTGATGAGTGACCCTGACTTGGACTCATTGTCGAACATGGACCCCAACTCGTTGGTCGATATCACTGGAAAAGATTTCATGGACCAGCTGAAGGATTCAGGCAGGTTAGGGGGAGGCCGGATGGTGGTTTTCCCTCCCCATCTTTGTCTCGATGTTTTTTTTCTCTTTTTCTTTATTCATTTTTGCTCACGTATTTTTCGCAACTTTTCCTTTTTGTTGAATCTTCTAGTTTTTTGCTGCTTTATTGAAATTTGTGTGTTCTCCTGTGGCACTTTGCTGCTGTGGGTTTTCTAGTCTGTTATGCGTGGTAGAGGATAACACAAATTTGTTGTTCTCTTTTTTATGTGGAAACTTTATTTTAGTGTAGTGCAGTCTACATAAATGCTTTTGCGATGGAATAAAAAAGTTCATATATCTATTGGATGGAGCGGATATCTCAAGGTCGAGTTGCTTATGAAGTTAGCAATCAAACATTTCGCGCTTGTTTGTGCTTCTTGGTATGTAATAGTTACCTGAGTTTAACAGTGTAAGGAGAGACTGCAAAACATTTAAGAGTTCTTAACCTTATGCATTCAGTTGCAAGAATCTGCAGTTAAGAGTGCTCTTAAAATTAGTTATCATAACGGCTAAACACATTAAAAATGTTAATTTGAACCAACATTTATTCTTCGACTATATTCTGACCTTCCCTTGCTTGCAAAGACTATTCAAATGGTTGGGTCAAAATTGGTAGAAGGCGTCGATGGAAGGTTTTTCAAAAGGTTTCAGCTTAACAGCATATTTAACATTGATAACTGAATAATTGCATTCGACGGATATGTTGGGAGTAGCAGAGGCAACCACAGTTTGTTATCATTTTCTTTGATAGTCAGTCTTAAATTAAACCAATCCCTGCTGTTGAATGTAAAAATATAAGCTTTTGAAACGCTTTCATGAAGAGCTGAAGGTTCTTGAAGTTTAACACAATTTTAAGCTCAGCTTCGTCTCTGTGCACAGAGCATTTTGGGTATTGAATGCTGACGAACTGCCAAGAGAAGTAAAGTCTATCAAACCGCCATTATGAGATTTTAGCTCAAGCGGGACAGAAAATTGAAATCACACAAATCCTTGGAAACGAGCCATAAAATGTGGAATCCACTCACTCATTCGATGAAGCAGGGTTGTTTTGATGCTGGATAGTGGACTTAACTTACTCAAAAGTTATAAATTGACAAATTGCACCTTACAGAGGGTGGGCAAAATACAAATTTTCAGCACGTAAACTCTCGTGATGATCATTTTTTTTATATATGAAATACATGAAATACATGTCATCAGACAAATATCCACCTTTTATTCGATACGCTCTTTTTTGTGCGTTTTCGATTACACTAAATAGTGTCTCTTGTTGCAGTCTCCGTATTTCGTTTCGAATATTCTGCAATAGCTGTCTAACAGTCTCTGGATCCTTGAAAATAAATGTTACATGTTTAAAATGTCCCCATATAAAAGTGAAGCGCAGTTATAAACAACAAGGTTACCTAGGAAAATCTGGGTTTTTTGAAATAACAATATTCGCCAAAAATCTTACGCAACAAGTCCATAATTTGCCTAGCAGTATTGCATCTCCATCTTGTGACAAGATGATTTTAAGATCCAACTATAAAGCTCTTCGCAATTCTGTTCTGGACATGGTCAACTGGACCGAACGGCGACGAGGAAGGCAGATGGCACCTCTTCCAGGACAGTCAGCCACTGAACACCGTTCCTCAAAACCGTCGACTAAACTTTTAATCATGAAGGCAGCAGGAGCTGCATTTAATTTTTGGCGATATTGGCGTCATAACAACTGATCGTTGACAAGATTAGAAAAATAAAACAATAATTTTTAACGCGTAGGTGTGTACTGTATGTATCCATTATGCATTAACAAAAACTCAGTTATAACCTGAAAGAAAAAACAATTGCATATAATGGAAAATAAAAAAAAGACGTTATTCGGGTTTAAAATTGGTAAGTCTTATTTTACCCACCCTGAAGACTCATTCTGAACTGTCAACAAGCATCACGAGGAGGAAAGACTAACATCACATTCCTCATTTAGGTAGATACCCACTAATCTAACCTGACGACATAACATTTGTAACTTCAAAAGTTTTGTGGTATATAGAAATTCAAGTATGTATACAGTTATGAAAACAAAACTAGCGCTGTTGGACTAAATGTTTAAAACTTATTCAGTACATAGAACTAAGGGGTTGTAAATAAAAAGGTGAGCATGTTGATTTTTTTTAGGGTGGTTTTTAACAAAAAGGACCAATTTTCACGTGTAGGCCAACAGCCGAATAATAAATTTACCTCAAAATACGCGCGTTATCAAAAGCTATACACCTGCAAAGTTTAAGAAAAGCGATATAAATAATGTAAAATATCATTCCTGTTGAATTCCAGTACAAGCCTTCTACAAGTAAAGCCTAAAGAAGGCAGGAAATAGCATTTGCTCTATTACTAGTCGGATTTAGTTGGTCCTTATTTAATTATCTGCCCCTGAAATAAGTTAAATGTAATGGTGAATAATTTAATTGAACATACATACTTTTAAAATTAAAATTCATAGGAGACAAATTCCCCGAGTTATTTGATGAAGCACCTTATCATAGCAGTACCAGATTCACTTAATGAATTATTCCCCTCGCATTCACTTCAGAGAAAAGTTGATTTTTTACTGTTTTTTACATTAAAACCTTTTCTTAATTCAGTCTTTATTTTGTTAACAGTCAAAAATCACTAAATTTAGAATATATTTTGATAAGTTTGTATTCATATACTCCTCTAAGCTGTTCACAATTACAATATCGTCCTCAAATCTGCAATTAAATACATCTCGGTAATAATTAATAAAGAATACATCCACTGTAATCTGGAAATGGGTTAACAATGCATAGATTCACTCGCTGAGCGGCAAGCAATGTTTCTGAGCGGCTGAGCGATGTCGCTCTGGAGTTAGTCGTACTTATAATATGTGAGTTCCGACGTCCGAAAACAATCGGAACTTGGGGGAATTTTTTAATTATTTAGTCAACGTATAAACACAAAATGGTACACACATAGAAAAGTGGGAACCCTTGGTTGGGATTAGTTGGTTCTTCAACCCGATAAAATACGAGGACACCTAATAGCATACTATTAATTGTGTACTTGTATTAATAAAAATATGGTGCATATTTTATGTTGCTAGTGGAAATAATTTAACTCCTAAGGATATACTTCGATGTATTAAACTGACTATACAGTTCTTATTACTGTCTAGTGCACACTATGAACATACTTTATGGTGTTGCCAATTATAAAATGCAGGTGGTCATTGACCACCATGAGCATACTTTAGGGATGTCGTAGATTTTGTATAGATTGATGGTGGTCAGAGCATACTTTGTAATGTCGTAAATTATGGAATAGAATTTTTTGTTTGACAGTGACTGCATACTTTAGGGTGTAAACATTTTTGAATGGAGCTTGCTTCTGTTTCTGATACCCTGGTAGAATTCTCTCAGCTAGTACGTAGTGATGAATGTTTTTTTGCAGGAAAGCTGGTTGTGACCCAAATAACTATGCTTGTATTTAAAACAAATTTGTGTCAGCGTGAGGTATGCAATTGTATACCTTAGTGTGTGATTATAAGATTATTAAAGAATGATGCTTGCTACCGATTCAGTTACCCTGGTGCTTTCATGAAAATATTGATCATTTTTGGTGTCAAAAAATTAAAATGTTTTTTGCTTTAAAGTCGGTTGCTTGTTTGTGTGGATTCCAAAAAGCTGTTTGTCTTTAAATACATTTTTAACCCGCCTACAAAATTTTTAAAATATTAAACAACACCGGTTTTAATATTAATAATTTTATTGTTCCTGCAAACATACTACATACATTCTCAATAGTTATTATATGAAAATTATACATCAAGTTAACAAACATTAAGTGTCTTCCCAGAGCCCTTACTAGCTCAGTTTTACTATTACGGAACTGATGGCTGTAATGAAATCAGCAACAAGTTAGAATTTATTGATGAAGCCTTTTTATCCTGGTAAGGAAAAAAAGAGGATACATTTATTAAAGTAAATATGGTGCTCGTTGTTTGACTACGAATCACTAATCTCTGATGGTGCGTCATATAATGGCTTTGTCATCACGCTTTTATAGTTAGATACTATAGCTAGGGCACGGTGATTAGATTAGTGTGAGTTTATACTTCTCTCGTTGCCCTTTGGCTACTTCGTGCGAAGCAATTGGTAGAACGGTTCCAAGACAATCTATTTTTTTGCAATTATAGCTAGCGCGGCATAAGAAGACAAGCACCATCCGGTGAAGGAGTATATAAACCTGTTGAAGAAGGAAATTGGTTAACAAATTGTTGATACAATGATATAGACTGATATAAATCTTTGGTCCTTCAAATATATTTCACACCTGTTAGCTAGTGTTATACTGCAGCGCCGTAAGGTAGGGGTAGGTCTGAAGTTCGTTGTTATGGCACAGCATAGTTGGTAACTTTGAAGAATTGTATGCTCGAAACCACCAATACTTTCTTCATCCGCTTTTTATAAGGTTAAGAGCACGTCAAAGCAGCTGGAACCAAAATTGTTTAAGAATTGTCTGCTAGAAACTACTTTTTTATTAAACCGCTTTTGACACAGCCCGTACTTCAGCGGCGTAAAGTAGAACTGGCGCGTTTAGGATATCTTTAACAATTGAAGTAAACTTAGTCAACATTGATTGCGGATTTCGGATGAGGTGCCACTGTCAAATATAATAAAGGACCCGAGTTCGAAAAAGTGTCTTACAGCTTTAAGTTATATTCGTTGATTTTATTTTTTTCCAGGTCTTCAATACTAGTGGTCTACCTTTTCGTTTCATTATAAAGCTCTCCGGCTATTTTCTCAGCAGCTAATTGTTCGGATTTAGTTGGACAAAATAAAGTGCATCACGCGAGCTGTTCAGAAATACTTTTTGGAATCTCGAAATTAGTGTCGAAATAAGATGATAGATGTTGATGATAAGTTGGAAGGTCAAGCTTAATTTATTTTCCTCGAGAACCCTGAAAATAGAAACTTTACAAACCAAAAATGTTTAAAAATACTGGTAGCGATGATTCTCTTCAGACATGACTTGGCCCTTTGATCGCAATGAGTTCTTCTTAAAACAAGTTACTATGCACTGCAAAACGAGCATGTAGACTATGATTTATCCTTTTGTCAGTCAGTATGTTTGGCTGTATTCTCCAACTTTTACTTATGACTTTCATGCAAGAGTACAAGCTTTTTATTCCAAAAAGTATCCAGGTATTTTCTGTATCCAAAGCTCCATCGTCTGCTTTCTTATGAACAAATTTAGAGGACAAATTCTATTTTTAAATTATGAATTGTTCATTGTCAATTTTAAGACAAAAGAGACAGGTGTGCCTATAAAAATCTGTAAATAAAAACGAAGATGATGCTGAAGACCACAAAAGAGTTAACACCTGACGTGACCTGCATACTAGTACCAATAGGGAACACCGAAATATTACCAATACCTTTTTTTTTCAACTGGCCCAATTGCCTTCTTTTTTCCTGAATGGACAATTTTCTCCAAATAAAAATAAAGACAGACATTATCGACAATAATCCAAAACAATATATGTAGACCCTAATTTCCAATACAATCAGCTTATTAGGACGTTGAGAGGTCCTAATGGACACACAAAGCAACATTTCTATCTCGCTAAGGGACAGTCAAAAGTTTATCAGCCAAACGACATAATCTTTGATGGGCAACTTGATGACCAATCGATTGGTAATCTAATCCAATCCAACTCGTTGCGTCCGTTTGTGTTGATAAATTATGCAGATCCAAACAGTCCCCGTAATCTAATTATGTACACATTCAAAGAAAACATACGACTATGCAACTACCGTTGGATATCCCGCCTTGCTCCTTTTAACCCGACATTCCGATCCAATGAAAAGTATGCAGAAAGGGGAAACAGATTGGGTTCGAAAAATTTCAATAAATAATCACGGATAATATAAAGTGTACAATTCGAAGTGAAATTGTTTTGTTTTTTTTCTTATTAAAGTTCCTCGAACTTTTAAATATTAAACCAGTGAATACGTAATTAAATGTACTCGTACTACATTATTGAGCTTCGAGTTGGCAAAAAATCAATTGGTGATTTTACACCAAATTAGGATCGACCCGTTTTCCGGTCATCGCCTGCAAGAAAACGGTCCTTTTAATTTAGCCGTTTTTTAAATCCGTTCATTTGGTTTAATATGTGAATACTGAAATATGCACAAGGCATATTTGAGCACCACTCAGCTGCATTAGGCTTATCGAAAAAAAATAGATAAAAGGATTTAATTTGGGGATTTTGTACGTATACTTCAAGTACTGACGATGAGTGCAAGCCAATTAAAAGGCGCTTTTGTGTGTACACCCTTTTTTATATGATGATTGGGAAAATAAGGACGAACGAGTGCATGCAGAAACACGTATGTATTCTGCGTTGAATGGTGAATGAGGTTCCGCAAAGATATCATCGCAGAGCAAAGCACCTATATTAATTCGCGCGGAAGCTCTTTATAGTGCATTTATGAATATTTTACGAAGACCATTCGTCGAAGCTCGTATCTTATTTAAAAATCCCTACTGGATCAAAATTGCTTATTTTTTTTAAAGTAGTCATTTGACTAAGCGAAAACGGTTTACTTTTACACATCGGCAGGAGCATGAGCTCTTGGTTGTCCATGCTTCTGTTCCGAATTCGTGATGGTATTGAATATTTTATTTGAAACTAGTGGAGACAAATACAAATATGCCGTATCAATGATCTGATGATACTGTGATGTTTCTCGAAATCATTGTGTAATTATTTTATCATCCTCCGATTCGCTGTTTGGCACACCACAATTTATATGGCTGGCTGCTTCACTTAAATTCCCTATCCTATAGATAATATTACTTTTGACACATAGTTGTTATTGTATAGAAAAAAAAAGATAGTAAATTCATTCAATTCGAGCTGATCTCAGGCTGAGTGGGATTTGACCAATGAAGCGAGTCATAGCCGTCTTATGCATGCAGACTTTAAACTTCACGTAGATCCGAAGGATATTACATGGTCTAGACACCCAATTTACGGGTCCGACTAATACTATTCACCAACTCATTTCGTCGAATTATTTCCCAGTCTAGTTGGAACAAAATGTCTTCTTGATTACGAGTTTAATTATCATGGCGCGATAACGGCCAGTTTAGACAATCGTTATTGCTAGCCTGTTCTACTGCTGTGATCCTTGGTTCTTATCTCAAAGTTAAAACACACAGTTTTTTTTTTTACTGCGTCACCACTTTCAAAAGTCTGGCATATACTCAAGAGTATACAACTATTAATAGAAGCTTCTCAAACTATAAATAAAAATGTTAGGTTTTAGGTCGTAAATACCTTTTATTAAAAAACCTTATAACATTTTAATTGGAAAAGTTAATATTGCGCTTTCTAAGAGTTCAAATACCGAAACAGTGAAACAGCGCCGAAACGATTCACCACGTTCGGTAGTGTGGTCGCTTGGATCAAAAGCTCGGAGAACGCTTATTTTTTTATTTCATTTACTTTTAATTTGTTTCCAACGGAATTATTTTATCTTGTTAAATAACAAGAAGTTCTTTATTCAGGTCCCCCATTAATTTGGTAGCACGACGTACTACTTAATTTCTTACATTCATATCCTTTTTTGCTTTTACTATAACATTCAATTTGCTTTCACGCTATTTGAGAACTTATTCAGATCTCTTTTTACACATGCAATTCATCCAATTTATTAAATTTCTATCTCTGTATCTTTTCAAAACAAACAAAAACAAACCAAACTTAAAACACAACCCAACTCTAAACAGACCATTGTGTGCAAAAAGAACCGCTGAGGACCGAATTAACCTGCTAAAACTACTCAAGGAAGGGGCCATCTTTTGTTCTGAGCGCTATCCAGAAGATGCCGAAGATATTGACTTGGAAATTAACAATCGTCAAACTACACCGACCGCACCGACCCCGATGACAATCGAAACTCATCATCAGAAACAACATCAACAAAAACTTTCAACAGCTTCACCCAAGACCGATATTTGACTACCAATAATATCCACAATAACATGAGATATCGAGAACGCCTACAAGGAGAAAGGTTGAGAACGGTCTTGACTATATGTAAGATATCTGTTCAAGTTTTTTTTCCTTTGGTTTTTGATTTTTACAGAACATCTTTATTTTTTTATGAACATTGTTAAAAATAAAAATACCTTAAGTGATTTGTTAAATATGTGAAAAAACTGTAGTTAGGATTGATTTTTTACAACATTTTTTGTATGTTATAAAAAAAAATTTATACATTTTTTTTCATAAAATTTTCATGGAATTTAAGTCTTTTTTTCTTAAAGCTGATATTTCTATATAATATCTTGCTAGGCTGTTCAACTGGTTCAAGAGAATAAATTTTTTTAATTATAAAGGGATGTATGTGACTGAATTGGATTTCGGTGTTGAACTTGAAGTAATTGCTGTACAAGTGTGAGCATGTTGTACGTCAGGGTATAATTAACCCTAATGAATGAAATTTGTAAGGAAAGAGGAAATACTGCGGTGGGCAGGACGTAAGACTTAATTAAAATATCAAAATGTGAAATCTCATAGCTGTCGGTCTCGTTGGATTAACGACAGCCATTTTAACCTCCTTTTTTGCTGTATGTGGGAAAAATTCTCAAAGTCAAACGACATCAAAGGAGTTGGGAGGATATTTAAAACTCTTATTGATTTTCTTGACTTCTTTGATGTGCTATATTTGCTGCATCCTTAAGGAATTTATTATGAAATAAGGTTTAAAAAAGTCAATGTCATAGGGACACCTGTTTAGGTGGAAGTCGTTAATGATTCAATCTCAAGTAGATTCATTTCCACCTATTTGGGTAAATAAACAATTTGCGGATCTAAGGCACTGAATAATTCACGAAGTGTGCACGATATATGCTCAATTTGACAGCATGTTTTTTTGGATGAAAATGGAGCTTGCTTAAAACTTTCCCGTGGATAGGGATCGCTACAAAGGATCGATACATTTTTCATTACCCATAGACTGAATTTTTATTGTTTGAAGTGTAGTTCTACCAGGTAGGAACAACGGCTCGTACTTCACGAGCCACATCCGACATTCTACAGCAGGTGTTTTTCGGTCGTCCTATGTCCAGCCTTGGCGATTTGCAGTTGCCCGCAATATTACACATCAGATACGACCACCATACAGTTCTTTCTATGGGTTTATTTAAAATCAGAGGTTTATCTTAACAAGCGAGAAGTTCGAACACACAACAAAAGGCTATCAAATTCTAAATGTTAACAATTAATCAACTATGGTCGAGACAGCTTGGCAGGGAGGCTATCATTTTGATTGGACCTAACATAGTTCATAGTGCATTTCACTTTCAATTTATAACAATGAAACATTGAACTAATTCAAGCAGACAAAAAATCCATTACACGGCAATATATTGCGTAAAAATGAGTATAAATACACTTTTCCTCGCAAATGACTAATTTCCCAGGATGAGATAACAAAGTATTAAATTTAATGGTGTGTAAATATCATAAATATCCTCAATTTACGGTATATAAATCATCATACACTGGTCTTGTACCTTTCATGTTGTATGAGAATTTAATGGATCAACACCCACACACAGCCAAAGTACCACACATGCACGGCGACTTTCATTGGCTTCGTCACGTTTAAAATTAACGAACGCGTATGTATCTCATTTGAAAACCATAAGCAATCAACTTTGTTGTTGCTATTTATGTTTATTCGTTTCACAAAAAAAAAAAATCAATATCATCCCTGAGATATGACATTTTTATGCGTACGCGATACTCATTTCCGAGTCTATTTCCGATGGTCCATAGATATATGTAAGTTTTAGATACAATACGCTGTCAGAAGCTGGATCGTGTAGTAGTTATAAATCAAGATTGGCAGTTAAGTTGATAACACTAGTAATCAAGGGCCCTTCCCGAGTAAAAAAATAAATTAAAGCCAAATAGAGTTGTACCTCACAATGTTTCAACAAAATGAACATAGGATGAGACTAAATTTACTTTTATTATATTTCAGAGTAAATTATATTTTGATTTTGGTAAGGAATATAAATAGCAAATTTTAAACATAAAACTTATAAAGACAATGGAGAAAAGAAAATCAGATGCATGTCAACTAAAAACAAAATGCATTCATTCCACGTTCTCCTAAAGACAGAAGAAGACCAAACCGCAGAAAATCGAACACATCCATTTTATTAGACGTAGCTAGGCATCAAAGATGGTTAAGTGGTGCCATATGGCATTACTGCTTATTTCGTGCTCTATTTTGAATTTAAAATTTATTTTAAATTAGTGAGTAACCTCGACTTTCGGTTAAGTTTTCTCTTTTTTAGTGATAAGGGCTTATTGCCAACATTTTGTGTGCTTCTCAACTCTGATTGGTCAATATGGTGAAAATAACTTCTCAAAAGTGAAGTTATCCAACTCGAATACATACTAAACTAAATGGTAACTTGTTGAAAAGAAGACCAAGACTCTAGACAATCTAATATGAGTATATAAGGTTTGGCCTCATTTACATTTATCATGTTGAACGTTCATCTTTGAGGAATCATCCAAAGTGACAAGTTTAAAATTGCTTTCTTGTTTCAACAAAAGTTTGCTCTAAACATACAAAATTAAACAATGCGAATCTCGATTGTGATTATATCTATCTGGAAGAAAGTTCATTCATAAATATCAATAAATCTGTCCAGTAATGACAGGATGGAATAAGCAAAGAGGTAAAGACAAGAAAAAATCTTCATCATTGAAAAACAAATGTTTCAATTAAAAATTAAATGCCACCTATGAATAGAACACAAATATATTATTATTTCACGTTTAATTTTTAACTCAATATTTTTCAAGCGAGCATGTTGAGCTTAAAATTTAACACAAGACTCAGAAAGATATTGAAAAATGCTCCACATTTTTGTTTGCTATTTATTAAAATACGGACTAACCTATTGATTAGAATGTTTTAATCCAGAACTTGTTAAAAAATGAAAACATTGTTTATTTAAACAGACCCGTCTCTTTCAGCACGATGCTATGTTGCATTCGTTATGAAACTTTGTCTTTGTCAAACAGCCCCTTTGGTCTTTTTGAATTAACACATTTATTCATTCTCGATAATATGCTTGAAATCAACCTTTTAATTGTAAGTCCATACAAAATCGTATGTATTTCAAATTGTATCCTGTGACATTTTTAAGTTTAAATATTTGTAGGATTTTATATTTTTAGCAATTTTATGCGATTGAATAAAACCCATCCAAACTATGTTATTAAATTATTAGACTTAATTTTAATACATTTCATGTTAAATAAAAACAAGTCGACAAGTTTGAAAAAATAAACGCAAAACATTGTTCATGATGACTACAATCATTGGTTCCATTATACTTTCAAACTTTATTTAATACGCAAAAAAACCGCTGGCAAAAGATTTTCTTTAACTTGTGCACACAATTTCAAGTTCATTATACTGGAAAAGACTAATAAAATCTAAATTCCATGGAAATTATATGAACCTTTTTTTACAACAAAGTCAGCTTCTAGCATTTTTACTTTTAACCAAAAAATTGGCAGTAAAATTCCCAGTTTTGGTTAAACATATATAAGTAAGTATTAATACTTATTTTATTTTTAGTTAAAATAAAACTCAAAGTTAAACAAAACAAAATAAATGCATAGCAAAACTTATGATACTAAATGTTAGAAATAACAACAATTTATAACGAAACATTTCTAAAATCTTAAACAACAAAAAATAATAATTAACATAACACATTTTAAGACTGAAAATAAAAAAAAATATAAATGTTACAAACGAAATTGTGAATTGATGAAGACGCAAACAAAAAAAGGAGACAATTTTGTTGAGTTCAGATACGAAAAATTATCGGGTTGTTCTTAGTTTTTATATATATAAAAAAAAACCTTTTGGAAATATACATTTTTAATATTTTTTTTTAAATAAATTTACTTTTTATCGGAAAATTGCTGACAAAAAAATAACGCAAATAATCCTACTGAAGGAAGATTAACAAGAAAAATTAGTAAAACAGCGTAAAAAAATAAATGCAACTGCCAATATATCATTTAAATAAGTTAAGTTAACAACAAAAAATTACGAGTGAATCAAATACAGTAACATGTTTGTGACTGATTTGATGGAGTAGTACATTCACATAAAATGTGCAAACAAGAGAAGGTTCCGAGTTGAAGCAGAGTTCAATACATTTTAAGAGAGAAAAAAAAAAACATTCTAAGCCCTCGCATCTTAGACCTTTGAGGTTAGACCAATCCTCACATGTAACGCACATTCCTACTCAAACATAAACTACACCACTCACACGATATCAAGAAGATATTAAATATTGCACAAGAGATTCTGTAAAAATGCAGCCGATTCTATTCAATGTTATCGATGAGTTTATTGTCTTAGCTCTCACTGCAGTCGTTTGACATTTTTGCAAATTCTCCTTGTCGTTTACTTAAAAAAATTAAATTTTAAACTGTTAATTCATCGCAATTGGATGTACTAGCACATTAAAGCAAACCAATAAAAAATACTTTATGCAAACAAAAATACTTAAATTTAAACAAAAACGCGTATACTAGATTTAAATGTTTGATGTCACAAATTAGGTGATCTGCCTACATAGAGACCAATAAAACCGCATTTGCAATAAAAAAGCAAGTATTATTTAAATTCAAAACAATACAACAAAAAACGTCTATAACGATTTAAAATGCTGACAATTTTAAAATTTAAAATACAAATTGACATTATAACGATATATCCGCACATACAAAACACGTAAAAAAAAATATGTATAAACAAACATTTAACAAAAAACACAATCTAAATGTAAGTTTACAACAACAATATAAAAACATTTATATGGAGTTATCAAAAATTGACAACAAATGGAAAAATGTTAACAGCGGCAAAATTTATCGAATTAAAATAAACTAAACATTTCATTAAAATTAATCGCAAACATTTGTTTTATTTTGTTTTTTTCCTTAAAACCCTTTCGCTCTACTTGTCCTTATGGATACATCCAACTTTGGAGGCATCTAGCAATCTTCCGATCAATGAATTAATTCGGATATCGACGAATAATTGTTATTTGAAGTCTTGTGAATAATTTTCATAATTTTTTTTTTGGATTTTTACAAAACTGGGAAAAATATAGCAATTTAAAAAAACCTTTCTATTTTGTAAAAAAAAAGGTTTTTCTATTTTACAAATTACATGTATATAGGACCATATTTTTTTTCAAAAAGTTATCAATCCAAAAGAAAAATGTTTATTTTAATATATTGCATTTAAAGTTTTTTTGTTTTAAATACAAACAAGGCTTTGCGGATTTTTAAAACATTGTGTGTATCCATATGGATACAAACGTAAGTTGTGGTAGTAAAGATTATACTCACAACACAAATAAAATCACCTTGCGTTTGATGCTGCTATGAAGCAGACGTTCTTTTTTAGCTCTGATATCATTTAAATTTGTTAAAAAAATGACAAGAAAAATTAAGGACTCTGAAATTGAAAAAAAATGTTAACCAATTTTGCTGATTCCGATATTTCTGACTTGGAAGAATCGGAAAAGTCAGAAGTTATAAAAAACTTATATGATGCTTTTGATAATAATAACAGCTTTTTATTAGAAGAACTGTCTAGAGAAGGTCCATATGAGATTTACATACCAGATATTAATGTTGATAATAATAATGATAAAGGTGATAGGGTTTTTGATATCGAAGAAAGTTTTGCAGTTGATGGAACCGTTCAAGAGAGTCCCACAATTTTTCAATCTCCGCAAGTTCCACGAAAAAGGCCTGACCAATTCCGTTGGGAAAAAGTTTCTTGGACTAATCCAGAAACTTCTGTTTTTGAAACATACCTAAATTGCCTGTCGAGTATTTTTTGGAGTACTTTACAGATGACTTTCTTCACCAACTTGTATCTTCAACAAACAAGGCATCAATGATTAAATATGAGAAAACTCTCAATTTAACTAAGAAGAACTTCTTAAATGTCTAGCTCTAGAAATATTTATTTTATTTGGAAATGTGTTGGACAATGGGCACCGTAATACCGTCATTCCCAGAAAATATGACCAGGAATAGGTTCCATTATTTACGAAATTACTTAAAGTTCACAAAAAATTATCCACTGGCTAACATTTAACGCAATTGACACAAGTGTCACAAGTAAGCAAGTGGCCAAACCAGAGATCAGGTAAAGTCGTAAAGAAGAAATTTCCAAGACGTTTTGCTAATCTTGGAATTTTCCATGATTTCAGCAGATAAGTAGATCACCACGGTTCAACTAGATACACCAGCTAATTTATGTGTCAAATGATTAAAGATCAGTAGATAAAGGGGAAAGAAGAAAGTAAGAATGTTTCCTAAATCTTCCTTACTTGATCTCTGGTAAAAACGAGTAAAAACTGTGAATATTGCAAGTGTAACTCGAATAATAGGGCTGTTAAATCACCAGGGGCGTAATATAAAGAAAAACGTGTTTTTGCTACTACAATTTTTTAGGGACTAAAAAGAAATTGTTGTCACTAGATATGGCTACAATGTCAATAAAACGCCAACACTGATCTCCACGGTAAGAACTTTTTGTATAAATATTTATTGAATTTGATAATAAAATCAGTCTTGCACCAAACACTCGAGTCTCAATAACTGCGGCAGTGATATGCCATAAAAATTCAGCGTACTGAGCTTTAAACAGTAAAGAAGAGCGGGACGTGCTTTATACGACATAGGGAAGTAGGCTCCGTAAAATAATTATAACCCCGACGACAAAAATCACAGTCACTCACACTCTTTGGCAGTGTTTTTTGTTTTAATATTTGAATGCCAATTATTAAATGCCTGAGCAACAAGTTCATACTAGCTGTCATGGATGTCATTGCAGTTTCATAATATGAAGGTTTTACACTAAAATAAAACCGATAGAAAAAACAGCGTCGCTGTTGAAGAAGCTATTGTGTATTCGCCCTAAAGTCTTACGTTTCTACCCTTACTAGTATCCAAAACATAACTGAACTGACGTCTAGAGGACGGCAATGTAGCTTTCAAACACTGCAAGCGCCAACCAGGTGTTGATTTTTTTATAGCGTCTTCACCAATAAGCAGCTTACTGCGACGCTGTGTTTTCTACCGGCATATAATATCGGTTTTATTTTAGTGCAAAACAGTCATATTATCTGCCTGGTGAAAACACAGCGTAGCTGTTGAAGATGTGTTTGTTATCTGCTGGTGTTTTAGCATGCTATGATGATAAAAGATTACTGAAAAATGAACGTTAAATTAGTTAGTTAATTAATGGCCCTTTAGGTTATAATATTATTATCGACTAGATCGAACATTAATATATAGAATGTTATTGTTATATCTTTTTCAAAGGATACATAAATGAATAAATACGAGTAGGTACATCTAAACTGATTTAACATTTTTAAAAAGGTGCTGACTCTTAACTGAAGGATTCGAATATTTCTTCTTGCAATAGTGTCTCCTGAATGTATTTTCTGCTCGCCAATTTCCTCTCGAGAGAATTTCATCAATTGGTTGATTCTCTAGCCAGCCAAGCGATGCAACGGCCGCTTGCACGCTACCCGGTGTGGCATCAATGCCCGCCTCTCTCAACACTGAACGTATCCATCCACCGACTAATGTTTTTGACGCTGGTCTTACATTTCCATTAATGCTTATAAAAAAGATTATCAAGAATCGCTTTTTGAGATCTTCTTTCTTGAGATAGGTTAATTAGATGCTTTATCCAAAACACAGGACATATATTTTTGTTAGAATGCTCGATTAATTGCCAGCTCGATTGTCTGTGCGAAGACAAATCTGTTTTTGACCCAAACGCTGGATGTAATATAATCTTGCCGTCCTCTTCTATCAAACAATCCTCAGACGTCATTAGCAATATTAAATCGTGTATCCTTCGTCCATAATAGCATAATTTCTGTTTTACTAAAAACCGTGAAGAAATGTGGTCGACTGCATTCGGACCACAAAATTTTGAAATTACAGATTTGTGTACCTACCAGAATCGTGCTTGGTGCATAATTTTCTTTCAAAAATAACTAAGCCAAGTATTTCGCTACAATTGGACCTGTTGGAGATTTGCTGTAAAAATTATTTTCCTTACCATGCTATCCACGCTCTGATAGCAGGTAAGTATGTTTTCAACGTCGAGTTCTAAGTAATTGTTTTTCTTCAACAGACCATCTTTCTAGTTGGTCTCCCCACCACCAACTATCCAAACATTCAGGCTTGAATATTCCACTTGCGGTGGTGGAAGACCTGTAGTCACGTCTATCAATACCTTCCGCAGGTTGTTGATTGTCAAAGGAGGTTCTAGCGCTCGAGCTCTCAGGTCGGTCAGCCAAAATGCCTGTGTCCATTCGGGAGCTACTATGAGGTGAATTCCCTTGATCGGTTGAGACGAGCCAGAACCTTTGGCATAAGGTTTGGAGGAGGGAATTCCCAACCTAGCTGACATTGCCAAATACGACTGAATGCATCGTAGAACTCTGCTGCATGCTCTCTGCAATCTCTCGAAACATATTTTCTGTCAGGAGCTGTTTCGAAAATGGGAGCCGTTGCTTCTGAAAGAAGCTATACCTATACCATTCGGGTATAGGTCGTTACCTTGAAAGTCTGTCTGCTATGCCATTGTACCTTCCCGGAAGGTAAACGGCAGATATAGTTATGTTGTACTGATCTACAAGAAGAATTTGGTACGTTAGATCTAAGAGGCCAATGGATCTTGTTCCTCCTTCCTTCCGAATGTAAGCTACCAGAGTACGGTTGTCGGACATTTAATTTTTTTAACTCCTGTATCTGATGATCCATCTCTTGTGCTGTTCTTGTTGAAAAATTTAATAGAATCTGTGCTGTTGGGAAAACTAAAGGGGGTTTGGAACGAAAAGGTATACTTGCCCCAGAAATGCTTTTTAGAATGAAATTATTGGCACCTAGATTCTTCCAACTGTTTACGAAATACTTTAGTTGCCCCCATCTGAATTGTAAGTCATTTGTTGTCCTTGACCTGAACGCCCAGTCAATGATTGTCTGAAGACCTAATTTCAGCAGCGCCTTTTGCTCCAACAAGGAATAAGATAAGGCTGCCATAACCTGTTCCGTAGACACTAAATAATCCTTGGTCTTACTGAGTGCGCACTTATAAATAAACATCCCCGTACACTGGGATAAATAACTAACCTACCGACGATTGTTTGTAAGTTTTAGAATCTTTCTTCCTTTTATTAGGCGGTGGAGAAGCAGTCTGCTCGCACTCGGAAGACGAAAAACTAGACGACGATACATTCCTCCTCGAATGACCGGGACTATCGTCTCCTTTCTTAGATTTTTCTGGCGATAAACTCATCACGAAACTTATAAAATTATCAAAATGTGTTGTTTCAAAATTTCATTAACGTTTTAATTAAATTTATTTTAAAATGCGACTTTACGGCGACGAATAACAACGCTATGAAAAAATCAACACCTGGTTGGCGCTTGCAGTGTTTGAAAGCTACATTGCCGTCCTCTAGACGTCAGATCAGTTATGTTGGATACGAGTAAGGGTAGAAACGTAAGATTTTATGCGAATACACAATAGATTCTTCAACAGCGACGCTGTTTTTTCACCAGGCAGATAATAACCCTCGCCGTAGATCTGCTTTACGACAGTTCCACAAGGATGTTCGTATTAAAAATGGGGATAGCTGTAGGATATTAGAAGACTCGCGCATTTTTGTTTATTTGTTAAAATACGAGTACAATTAATAAAACAAGTACACATAAATTGTTTCTATATAAAATAAACACGTAATTACAAATTATAAATAAATAAAGACACATGTTTGCTAATTAAATTAAATAAACTTAAAAATTCGTGTTATTTAAGTGGCATATGTTCATATTGTGTATGTCAATATATTCATAATCTAATGCGAAAATAAAATGTTTATTATTCGTCGTGTTTGTGTTTTTCATTAAAATTAATTACAAATGCGTTTTTCTTAGTGCAAAATAAAAGTAAACCACATAAACCATGATCAAAGTAGGTATTGTTATGTCTCCAAAGGCTCAAGTGACGAAATTTGGTCATTGTAATTTTCAAGTCAATTCAGTTTAGCGGAGGGAACCAAGAGACGCGCATACATTTATTTCCTAGTGTACAAAGCTTCATAAAGGCCTGCAGGCAAGTGTTCGGCCATGAAGATCTGCAATTTCTCCGATGAAGTAACAGGAGTGTAACGAGCCATTGGGAATGTCCGTGTAACAGCATCGATTAGGACACGAAGAGCAGGCTGAATGTCCGATGGCTAAGGTAGAGAAAATCAGTTAAACATGTGGTCGTTTGAAAAGGTCACGTTAAAAGTCATACCTCGCGGCAGTATTTCTCCATAGATGTCATTGCAGCTTCATAGTAGTCCTCGCCGTAGATCTGCTTTTGTTCGTCGGATAGCTGTTCCCACATTTCCTTAGCCTGAAATGTAATGGATACAAAAGCACACCTCAATTATTCACTTGAAAATATATGTCTTAAACGGAAGGAAGTCATGTGAAATAATAGAGTGTTGCCACTTCAAGGACACGTCCAATTCTAGGCCGTGTGTGAATTGTTAAAATGTTCACCTGAAACTAAATTATCCTGCATCTTGGATACCACCAACTGCACTTAACCCTTAGTTGTCATAAATTATGAAAAATGCTTTGCGCTGCCACCTACATTAAATTAATGACAAAAAAAAGCTGTCGTTTTGCAGCACCAGCCCCTTCCTGTACTCGCGATTCTATAAAGTAGAAAAGCAGCAAGAAAAATAATAGAAAATTCTCGTTAAAGAACATAACTAGGCACACTCATTGTTATTAAGAATGTCCTGTGCATGTACATGCATAAAAGATGTTACCGGTGCAAATGCAATGCGAGGCATGCAATGATGGCGAACAGGTAGTATACTCATCCACAAATAAATTAGAGAAGATTTTCCGCAGCTATGATCCTTGTTTGGTGGGTATACTATGGGAAGCACATGTATAATGGGGCTGTGGTGATGGTTTTTCAAAGAGCATGCAGGATCTTTTGAGTTGAATTATCCAGGGGTACAGCAGTCGTTGCATGTATTTTATCAATGGGTTGCGAGTTACAAGTGTTTTCCTTCTTTGTTTTTGCGTCAGAGATTTGCAACGACTAACGCAAAGCTGCCTAGGAGAATTCTAGTCAGGAAGACGAATTGTTAAAATGGTCGCTTAAGTTCTGAAACAAATTTGTGGGTTTTTCCGTTGGAAAATACACAATTGCACTCTCGAAGTTTGAACATCTTTTTTGGAAAATGTATCATCTAAAGGACAATAGAAAGAAGAAGCATTTTATATTTTAGCAACACGGATAGTCATAGGAGAAGGAAAGCTTTTTGTGACAGCGTGGAAAGGTATCAGATTTCCTTTCATGTAAAGAGAAAGGCTGAATTCCTTAACGCGTCAAGCATTCTTAAAAACGTTTTTTTAATAGAAATGCAGTGCATTGCGTTTCTTTACTCAGTTTTAGCGTATGTGATGCGCTCTTAACAAATTTTGGAATTGAACCAAGCTTTGCAATCAAGAACTCCGAAGATATATATTTTAGATAATTCAGAAATTGGGAAAACACACGATTCTGCACCTGGCAATATTTTTTTCCATGTGACATGATAAGACTCAGCAGCCTCCAAGATACACAAGCGCGTGTATTGAAAATTAAGAAGCGTTTGACCGAGTCGGATAGACGGTATTTTCTCAAGTAAATGCACTTTCGTTATTGTTATTTTCCGGTCAGTTAGTTTATGTTCTTGCATCTGCCGCTGAGGCCGAGAAACCATCAAAAATGAATGTATCACCTTCTCGACAAAGTATGTCCAGTGATGCAAAAACCATATTGGCGGACTTCAATGTTTATCTCGAAGAATAATTTTTCAATTTTTGGTAGATAAATTGAAAAGTTTCCACGAATTTTTTATACATCTACTTTTTTCAGGTGAACATTTAACGCCGATAGGGACTAACTTCCGATTAATTGTCTTCCTTCTTTATTGTGGATACGCCCCAGGAAGAAATCTACTACTTTTACCACTTACTAGAGACACCGAAATTCTACCGAGTTAAAGCTTGGAATGGGGAAAAAAAGGGAAGATGCGATTTCTTCAATCTCATGCTGGAACAAAAAGTGCATCGGGCAGGTATTAATACGGCACTTTTTTTACACTATCAGATCTGTGTCGTAGTGAGCTTGCACCTACGAGCAGAGATTTGCCACAGCATATAATATGCATCCACAGGCTTATCATTTAGTGCATTTGTTAGTGGGACATAACAGAACATAGAAGTTATTCAGATAAATCATATTCAATCAACAAACGATGAAAACTTCATAAAAGATGAAAACTTAAATTAAGGTATATACATTATTCAACAAAAGACAATTTTACAGACACTTAATACGTCTCTAGCATACAATTTCGCAGAGTGTTTTTCAAACTACTTTTACTAACACGCAGTTCAATTACATCATTATTTATCTAAAACAGATAAGTATAGTTACTAGGATTCGTAGATTATATCGACTTCATTCGTCATTCGCGTGGTGTAATTTTTGAAGATTTTGTAGTTTGTAATTAACAAAGGCAAAGAACAAAGTTAAGAAAGTTCGAATCGTAGCGTTAAGGTTCGAGGGTAAAAGAAAGATCGAACCTTCAGTTTGATGATCAAGTGATCGCAAATATCAGATCGCTTTGACTGAATGGTTGGGGGAAAGAGTTTAGAAGGATGCCTTGTCTCAGGCAGATTCCCTCGATCCGTTAGGCAAATGAGTCAGATAAGGATTGCCTCCGTCGGGATGACAATATAGTAGGAAGACAGGTTCATATTATATTACTGAGCACACTCATAATAATAACTTAAGCACACTCGTATGAAAAAAAAAAAAAAAATACAAATTTTTGGCGCAACAGGCTCGTAAGTACCCAGGGCCAAGCTTTCTTACAACCATTCATGTGTGAGTGTGTACCTCTTGCACGATGGCGTGACCTCCTGTTTTATGCCGACTATGAGTGGCTAATTTGAGATAGGCTTTTCTTGACAATTGATACCAAATGTACACCATGTGCACCAATTTATACAAAGGCAAAACCACACATTCTGGTTACTAAGAAACACAAATAAAATTGACTAATCGACGCGTCGGATAAAACATGTCATCAACATCTCCAGGCAGAAAAGTCAAAAAATTCGATTCTCTTTTTTGGTTCTTAAAGAAACACAATTAGGACTATGGTCTCAAATCTCCACTGTTTACACCAACCAAGTAGAAAGAAAGAAATAGAAAGAACACGCATTACCAACAACAACCTCAGTGTACACTGCATATACCAATATATCCATAGAGAAAGGCTTCACCTTCTGGTTATTACAGAAGCACGCAACGACGCGATGAATGAGGCCAAAACCTAATGCTCTTAATAAAGAAGGGAAACATGACATCTTCGAATTGGTCAAAATCGATGTTTACAAGTTCGTCATCCTACGCTCCGCTATTAATTCGAAGACGCCTTGTAAGAAATGCAAGAAACAGTTTGTCTTTCCAAGCGCTGTTTCTTTGGGCCTTTGCTAGAACTACTGACGAGAATCTCTGTAAGACCTTGATCTTTCCTGTCTTAGCTGATGAAGAAAACCTTGTTCGTTTGAAGAGAAATATTCTATAGGATATTCTATATAGATTGAAATCGATATTTTTTTTTATTAACTTTTCTCAGGTAAGGGGGCGGACCTGTAACTCTCAAGCGGTTCATTTAGCGATGGAAATTGATTGTGACTATAGGGCAACCGGAAATATGCTCTTTAAGAACCGTTTATTACGGTTTAAATATGCTCTAAGAAGAAACACAACTAAGTAAGAAACAACTTAGTAAAATAACTTAAATAGACCAAAATTATTTTTGAATTGAAATGAATTAAAACATTTTTTGCAATAAATGCAAATAATTTTGCTTAAATTGTTGAAAAGTAAAACTTTGCCTATATACTCTAAAAACTTTTTTTTAACTCAAAGGATGTAGTTTTAGTTTAACTATACAAAACCAAGCCATAATATTCTGACTCATGATGGATGAAATTACGATGCTTATTTTGTGTATTTTTTTTAAATAGAGCATACTGAGAAAAAGCAAAAGGTTAACTATCTATCCACTTTTTTTTTTAAAATTCTCTTATGAACTGCTAATTAGTGCTTGTGACTTTCTATTATTGAATGCCCAACAGAACTTAACTCACCTACCTTCGATTTGTCATATCAAATCATAAAAACATTATTCAAAAAGTAATATGCATAAGAAGCCCCGTGGGATTTCAATACCAACAAGGATAACCACCAAAAAAAGGCGACCTTAATCTTTAGAATATAGATCAATAACAACAAAAAATGCTTCAAAAAAAACCACAAACAAAAAACAGCCTTCAACGCTGACAAGCTTGTCAAAGTCTCAAGTGAATATAAATAAAGTAAACACAGTCTGGCTGTGTATAAGGTCTACCACACACGTTAGGTTTCTATCATAATTTATGTATAAATTGGGTTTCGTATACTTCGATTACATGAATACCTGTGATGACATTTTATTCTATTCAACCTAAAAAAAAGTATGGCTAGCAGACAAAAATATCAACATCTCATAATAGTCTTTAAAATCTTATAAGGATCTTTCTACTTGCGTGCCATTTCAACCATTCGTCCCTACCCTGTTGTTGCTTCGTTAAAATCTTCGAATAGATTTTGTTTTGCCATCACTCCTTGTCCTTGTCAGGGGTTCAGTCCTTGAACTTTGTCCTTCAAGCGTAAAAGCGAATGGTTTCATAGCCGTATGTGTGTTTGTAAGTGAACTGCTAAATTTACACGGTTCAATGCCATTAGGGTTTGTGCTTTTTATCCAATCCCTCCACATGCAAATAAACCACAAGCACGAGGCCTTTGTAGTTAAGTCGACAGACACTATAAAGTTGCTGACATTTGAAGAAAATGCCGATGTTGAATGGCATTTGTAAATTCCAGTTTAGACGCCTTGAATTGATTCAAGTCGGCAGCGGTATTGGGGGGACGTTTCATCAAGTGCGACATTGCTTATTTATTATTGAAAGTTGTTGTAAAATTACTAAGGGATGTTGTTGAATTATTTCCTATTTTTAAACATCTTCCAGAGCTGTCTGCTGTTGATACATTAAGATTTTAGGAAAAGAGATTAACGACATCTCTAACACTTTAACCCTTGTTTCACTTTAACCTTTGTTTTGTCAGAAAATTTGAAAACACTTTTTATTGAAAATCAGTAGAAACATTGGGAATTTAAATAAACGTCTCTCAAGACCAACACAAACACAACACGCAATAGCTCCCAGAAATCCAGTAGGAAATATCCAGCATAGGAAAAAAGTCAGCACCTTGAAAAACAGGAATTCGAAAGACAACTACGAAAACTGCCATCGTTAGCCTCAAACCAACCTAGATTCAGATGGCTAGAATAAATGCGACGACATAAGTACTATCACTTTTGCTAAAAATAAAGCCATCAAAAATGTTATGCTTTATATAGGAATGGAACGTTTAGGTGTGTGGTGAATATTTTTAGGGAAAAAAGGACTGTCTGATGCGTCTTGTAAAACATCAAAAGGCGAATCACTCAACGACAACTTAATGGTTGGTCCACGCCTACAAGCAGATATCATAGAGCTGCTTGCAAGATGGAGACAATATAAAGTGACATTTGTTGCTGACATCAGTATGATGTACAGACAGATTTGGATGACCCCTGCTGATACTAAGTATCAACTGATATTGTGGAGAACCAACAATTCAGACCCCCTAAAGACATATTCTCTCAAAACTGTCACGTTCGGCACAGCATCCGCACCATTTCTAGCAGTTCGTACATTACATCAGCTAGCTGCTGGTGTTAGGTGAGCAAAGCCCTTACCGAAGGCTTCTACGTAGATGATCTGATTTATGGATCAAATACTGAATCTGAAGGAATCAAACTTCAAGGAGACATTCTGATGGTATTGAACTCAGCCGGATTTCCGCTCAGAAAGTGGGCAAGTAATTCTTCAAGAGTTTTAGAACAGATACCAATAAAGGAGAGAGAAATAAATCTTCCTCTAAGCTTTGAGTCTACAGATGCTATTAAAACTCTCGGAATCCGATGGCATTAAATTTAAAATAAACTTTCCAGTAGTAAGGTCATTTAAAAAACGCACCGTGTTAGCAGACATCGCCCGGTTATTTGACCCTCTCGGGTGGATCTCGCCATGCATCATCAAAGCTAAACTTATAATGCAACAATTGTGGCTTGAAAAGTTGGGCTGGGACACCCCCATCTCAAAAGAGACGGAAGAAGTTTGGACCCACCTACGAAATGGATTCATGGCTCTCGAAGACATTCAAATACCACGTTGGATAAATTATGAAATCTCCGATCAGGTGCAACTACATGGCTTCAGTGACGCTTCCGAGAAGGCTAATGCAGCGGTAGTGTACGCTCGAATCATTAAAAATGACGAGGAACACATACACATCCTGGCGTCAAAGACGAGAGTAGCACCATTAAAATGCATCTCACTTCCAAGGTTAGAGTTGCGTGGAGCGCTTCTGTTAGCAAAACTACTTCGGCTCATATCACAGGCAATGCAATTTGACAATCCCGAAGTCTTTGCGTGGTGTGATTCCATGATCGCGTTAGCTTGGATCAAAGGAAGTCCGGCAATACGAACAACATTCGTAGCGAATCGAGTTTCTGAGATCCAAACGCTCACCAGCCCCACGATTTGGAGGCACGTTGTATCGAAGGAGAATCCGGCTGATATATGCTCTCGAGGATGTCTACCGGAAGAAATCATAAACAATCAGCTGTGGTGGTTCGGGCCCAAATTTCTACAAAATTTTACACTGCCTGAGTCACCCGCAGCAACACCAATCGAGACTAATCTCGAACCCAAGAAAATAGCAAACCAATCTGAAATTCAAGAAGGATTTTACCAAACGAACTTAAGTCATATGAAGCCACAGTTCACGAACATAGTATCACATTGCTTGATGATCAATAAAACATACTTTGAACAGTATTCTACACTGCGACGACTGATTCGTAATGTTTCGATATGGCAAAGATACTTCTTCAATCAAAAAACAGAAAGGCAATCGACAAACACACGTTAACCCCAAATGAACTCACTGCAGTGCATGATAAAATCATCATAAAAACATTAAAATCAAACAACACCGTGTCTAAGGGTAGCAAAATACTTAACCTAAATCCCTTCCTCGATGCCAAGGGTTTACTGCGGGTAGGAGGTCGCCTAACAAATTCGACACTTCCGTTCAACCAACGGCATCCGTTAATACTGAAGGATTCACATCATGTGTCAAAATTAATTGCATCCGACATCCATCAGCGAACCCTGCACGGAGGCCTACAATTAATGATGGCAGAGACACGAAATGCATACTGGATAACGAACATCAAAAGATTAATAAAATCAACAATCCATAAATGCGTCAGATGCCATCGTCACAAGGCAAAAATGCAGCAACAACTCATGGGAAGTCTTCCAGCTGAGAGAGTAAAATGCTGCAGACCATTCTTGAATACGGGAGTGGACTACGCCGGTCCCATAGAAATAAAACTATAGAAGGGCCGATGTAACAAGTTTTCAAAAGGATACATAGCTGTCTTTGTATGCCTGGCTACGAAGGCTATTCATATTGAGCTGGTATCCGATCTTAGTACCCCTTCTTTCGTTGCCGCATTTAGAAGATTTGTCGCAAGAAGAGGCACTTGCGCTAATATATTTAGCGATTGTGGAACCAACTTTAAGGGAGCAGACAACGACATCAGAAGATACTGTTAGTTTTTAACTTCCAAATGGTCACAAGAAGTTGCCACAGAACTCGCATCTAGAAATACAGCATGGCACTTCAACCCTCCTTCGTCACCACACTTCGGGGGCCTTTGGGAGGCGGGTGTCAAATCGATCAAGCACCACATCAAACGTACCAATGGTAACTCCAAACTGACATTTGAAGAGAATGCGACATTACTCACACAAATTCTATGTCTTCAGATCCGGAGGATTTGGCAGTTCTAACCCCAGGACATTTTTTGATTGGGGAGTCAATACACACAGTCCCTGAAAGGAACGTTGGTGAGAAAAATCTTACCAACCTAGACAAATAGAGATATATCCAGCGGCTACTACAAGATTTCTGGAAGCAATGGAGCACATCCTACTTACATCTTCCACAACAACGACTTAAATGGTCAACATCGGAGACATCGTTATTGTAAAGGAAGACAATTTACCACCCTCATCATGGGCTCTAGCTAGAGTGCTAGAGTTACATCCAGGATCGGACGGTCTCACACTTCGACACGTAAACGACCGATAGTTAAACTATTCCCATTGCCTATATCGGAACCCAAAAACATTTAAAAAATTTCACTTAACTTGTTATTATAACCCACTAATGCATAATTTTTCTTATCATTGCATCAAAACACAATGAGAGACGTCCAATCAACGGGACAAATTACAACTTCACACCAACAAAAGGTTATGCCGAGATCCGTGGACGAAAGGATGTTGAACTGCGTGGCCAAGGCGGGGAGCATGTTGGTTCCCAACACAAAACAACCAAAGGAACACAACTTACACCGGAAGAACAATAATCAACAAAAAACAAAAACTATTCTGCATTACAGAAAATGTAAACATTACACATTTGACACTTCGTGTGGTGGATTGGATGCCGGCACATTGAACTAATCATCGGGATATGGATGTATACAAATAATATTGACACATATCTCAGATGATTAGTTTTAATATAACCGGCATAAATAATTATTCGCGCGCGCACCTTTCAAGACTTCATTGAGGTAAAATCCGAGCAAACGAGAAGCAGACGAAGCAAACACGACCACGATCAACACAAAACTAAGTGTCAAATGTTTAATGTAAATGAGCAATACAATGCACTCACTCTTTCTAATGCCAATTCAATTACAAATCGGTTTTCGCATAACTAATAGAAAAGCAGTCAAGAGAAAGAAAGAGAAAGTGCATTGTATGAGTATTGCCTCTAACCCTTACGATAAATATGGGGCATTATTAGGTATAATGTAAAACACACACACAAATGTAAGCACAACAGTTCTTATGAAGCAGCAAAAAATTGTTAATACAAGGTGAAAGTTCACTATCCGGGAACGTTACAAAAAATGAAACACAGTATGGTGAAACTACAGTAGCGTTTGACGGCAAGGCTTCATGGGAACTAATGTGAAGAAACTGAACTCACTTGCATTTATACAATCGTACCGCAAACATCAATAAAATTTATAACGAGTGTCGAGTTTTTATCACGCATCTAAAACGTTAAGGTCAATTCCAAGTCATCAACTTGGGAAAATTATTTCTGAGTTCATCTCAATTCAGAACAAGGACAGAATCTCTCTTAGACAAAAATCAGGTAGGCTAAACAAATCTAAGATCAAAGATCTCATTCATACGACTACGATGAGCACGTTTGTAGCGAACTATTTTTAGACCGAATTCTTCACCACTCCACCATTCACAACGAAAGTAAGAATTAAACATATTTCCTAGTCTCCTCCAACAATATTGGATTGATGGCAAAATCCAACAAATAAATTTTTAAACGTTGCTGGTTTTTGAATTTCATGATGATAAAAATGTAAACCTTAATTGATGTCTTAATAGATCATATAAATGCTTAAAGGTGCGTTTCTTCTAATATGAAATTAATGTCCTGTTCAGAAATTCAAGATATGCTTTAGCGGAGCTTCTAAAGTATCAGATCGCGATAAAACGGATACATCGATATTTCCATTACTCTGTGGACATAATAGGAAGATTTCTGTTTTTTATAGAAAGCCGTATAGCACACGCGGTAGTAATACAGTACATATGAAAGTTTGATTGTTAGTTAAGCCCAAAGATTAAAGCCTGTGTGATGGTAGTATCTATAAGCTAGTGAATAAGAATGGTTGGAATAAAATATTCAAAGGGTTTAATAACCTTTGAATATTTTATTCCAATCATTTTTATCGAAAAATCAATACTCGGCAAAGGCATGCTGGAAAAAAAAAGTTAATTCCCACTCAATCTCGTCAAAGTTCAATTTTAATTTAACGCACACCAAACCCCTGACAATATACAGATTGCACCTCAATGGCACCTTTGTGACAAATCACATATCGATGCCAACCTTCCTGTGTTGTTCAACATTTAGGTCGTAAAAGCCAAAACCTCTTGCAAATGCTTTAACTCCTCCACTTGCCTTTCACAAAATGGAGTATAAATTACGTGTTGGTGCTGAAATGTTGTCCCCTTCACCGCTTCGTCCTCGTTTCCATTATTTTGATTCATCATTCTGGACAAATTGTTGTGCGCCTCCAATTGAAAGTTGTGAATGGGGAAGTTATATAACAAACCTTTTTTAAACCGATGATAACAATTTGTATCCTGCAAATACTGCAGATAGTAAATACATCGGCGTGTACGTGTTCTCTGTTTTATTGTTAAGATTGCATGACAATTTTCATTTTCAACAAGTTGCAAGTTACATTCGAATATTCTTTCGTATATGTGTCAATCATGTTTGATTTTTGAATTAAGTCGTAATGTACACGATAATTCGCATTGATATTGTCATCTGTCAGTGGATTTGTTTTGCAATTTTATAAGCGAGTTGAGGAAAATAAAGTAATGCAATTTATAACAAAATTATCTCATTGCCCAAGGAACAAAGACAATTTAAAAGTCATCTTTATTTGTCAGACTTCAGTCAGCTATATATGGAGTATATATGGAGTCAGACAAGCTAACCTTTGCTATTAAGAGCCTTGGAATACTCGCCAGACATGAAACTAAAATACCACCCCCTTTAACAAAACGTTATACACTTGGTGTCATTATCACTACATGTTAACTTGTTTTAGGGCAGCATACATATCGATTATCGGTCAATTAAACCTGTGATGGAACAGTGGTATCTCGTGGCAAAGCTGAAGCTAATATGGTACAAGAACTTTAGGTATCCACTGTTCTCCATATTTTTCGTATTTCGAAATATTATTAAGTTTCGAGTTCCTGTGTAGATACAGAGTTGACGAAAAACGATTAGCAACATGCCGGCTTTAAGACTTTTAAACATTTTAAATTGGCATAGAAGATATACACACAAATAAACGAAGTTGTAAATTACTTATCCGACTGTTATAATATTTTTTAGTTTTTACTGTCGTGGCATGGAGTCAATGATGTACTAGCAACGCTTGAAAGGAATGTTAGCGCATTCGTCTTGGACTACTTGTCTGCTACCAACTCTTGTCGCAAGAAGTGAGTTAACAACATAGGGCTTAGCTTTTTCTCATCCTGCCTGGGTTTATCGTTTACTCAAATACAAATGAATGAGTTGAGATACGCTTTTCTTGTAAGGTTTACCGTACTAGCCAAACAATTAGTATCTAATGGAAAACTACGTCACATTATATCTATTACACCAGCTCCTTGTCAGCTGACTAACAGATTGGTTAAAACTAACCTCAAACGCAAGATGAAGAGACCTGTTAAATTCTTTTAATTTAATTGAAACCAGAAAATCTTAAAACAGGAAACGAAGTACGAGGTGCATTTAAAGAAAGATCGGGATGTATATCCATCCGTAGCTCTATAGAATTCAATGTCTATAGAGCGCGCTTACTGCGTGAACGCAACGAATACAATGGGCCCCCTATGTCAATACTTAGCCAGCTTAAAATTTTGAGAAGCTTTTCATGGCAGTTTTATATGGGATGTTTGGCAGGTTTTGAACCATGGACCCCACCCCAAATGAAATAAAAAAAAATGATGCAAAAAACATAAATTCCACGTAAGGCATCTGTAATACCTTTGGTTGGCAATAAAAATTTAAAAAAAGGACATCACAACGACTTTATTGAATAAAGTACGACTATAGAAGAAATTAAGCTTGACTCAGCCAAGCTAGAATGAGGAAAAAATACCCACTCTGGATTAGGGTCTTAAATTACGAATACAATTAAATAAAGATTGGTTAGCGGAAACCAATCTCACTTCAATAACAAATTGATTCAGGTCAGTATTTACTCTGTTGAATTTTTTCTTTCAATTCGAAAATAAATCCGTTTCATAACCGCATTTGAAAATACAATTTCTCCCTTCAAAGCTCAAACTAAAGGTAAAAAGAAAACCTCTCCATTCACTCGCCTCGATTACCCAACTAGTTCTTATTTCTTTACATTTCGTTTAGGGAACATAAAAAGATTAAGCGACCGTGCCAGGTCTTTGATTATTTTGTTTACTCTTTGGCAATTCTCCCCGACCTCATTGTTTTTAACTCTTCACTTGTTGGTTGAATATTCACCATGAATTTGAAGTTGCAAAAAAGTTCACTTCGTTGAAAGCGGAAAGAAAAATAAAACAGGAGAGAAATTAATCAATTCGTTTAACCTTTGATCCGCCAAGTAAACCTTTAATGCAGAAAATGCATATGCATATGGAAAAGGTAATTAATCAGACTGTAGTTTTTTACAACCATTTCCGGTTATGGAGGATTTCAATTTCCACCTTACAATTTTTTTTTTATTTCCATGTACAACGATAGTAGTATTAGATTTGTTTTGTATTATGATTACTAATAAATGAGCAGAGAAACTGCTGAATGTCATGGTTTGTAAATATATGTGTAGGGAATTTTTATTCAGGACTTCCCAAATCCTCTTCACTTAACTCGCTCGTTGTCTTTTGGTAAAACAGAATAGTACGCACTTCAATTTGAAAACAATTTATTTGTATAATAAACTCTTATTCTAATTTTACAAGAAATATTTATGTCTATGCGAAGTTTGGCGACTTCTTACTCAAATTGGCTGAAGGCCCACGTTCTTACCGCTCGGAGGTTGGATGCACACTCTACTCTTGTTCGTTCGTTTTTCGTCTGTCTGTCTTTTAGTAACCGGTTTCGTTGCTGTTGGTGTTCGTTTGTGTGTGTTATATTGTTGCAGCCTGCTTGTGCACGTTACTTATTTACTTGTTCTATATAATATAATATTCTTTCCTGTTACTGTCTGTCTGTGTGTTTTCCGTTAATGCGTTCCTTCTTGTTGCTGTTGGTCTGTCTTTGTTATCCGTTAATGTGTTCTGTCTATTGTAACGTTCGTTTGTCTAACTCAATCCCACAATCGGCGATCCTGACGGTCATTCGACCCGAATGAGACGGTAAGTCCCACCTCTTCATGTTTTCGGCCACGGTGGTAGTGGTGCCGGGACCCTCTTGCTCTCCAACTTTCTGCACGTCATATCGGCCATGGTTGTTAACACGGACGACTTTATAAGGCCCGAGATACTTTGGCCTTAGCTTCATGCCGGTACCAAACTGAGTGGGCTTGATGGCGACCAACTCGTTAACTCGGTACTCCTTCTCCGGTAACCGCTTCTTGTCGAAGTTTCTCTTGTTCTCCTGCTGCATCCGCTGTTTGTTATCGCGTGCTTCTTCTCGTACGGCGTTACGTTCGCCATCCAGCTCGCGCATCGCTTCCTCCGTCAAAAGCTCTCGTAGATCTGGATAAACTGGAACGCGCATCTCAAGGCCTGTTAGCACCCGAAACGGACTAAACTTCGTACTCCTTGGTGGGGTGTTGTTAATTACTTGCTGGACGCGATCCACATTCCGATGCCAGTTCTGTTTACTTCCGATACCTGCTTTAGCGAGCATGGGTACGACGATCTAGTGGATTCGCTCCACCTGTCCGTTCCCGCGTGGAACCCCTGTTGCTATAACTATATGCTGTATTTCTTCTTCCTCACAGTAGTCATTGAACGCTGTTGACGTGAACGCCGTTCCTCTATCGGTTATGATCCTCTTCGGACTACCGAACGTGGCCGACTGCTTCCTCAGCTTCTCGATGACTTCTCCTGCTCCTGTGCTTTGACGGCCCGACGTGATCGATATGGAAAGTACTTAAGAGGGTACCTTCTTTGTCGATTGGATTTAGGTATCCTTCCTTTTTCCCCACCTTCGCATCCGCAACTATGCATTTTAGGCAACTCTTAACTGCATTTACCACCTTAGTCATAGCGTTTGGTATATAGAACGACTTTTCGATTAGTTCTAGGGTTTTCTTGGCCGAAAAATGCCCTTGTTGATGTGCCACGCCTATTATCTCCCGTTCCATTTCCTCTGGTACTACGGCTAGCTCCTTGACGGGATCTTTATGTAGAACTCCAGCTTTCATGAAGAAGTCTTCATATTCGTCCTTTTCCAGAATTTTGATCACCGCTCTTATCCAATCATCTTTTCTCTGGGCTTCTCTGATCCTATGGTTCAAGGATTCTTCTATCAACAGACACGAGACTCGGCTTAGAGCATCCACGTGTTTCATCTTGGACCCAGCTCGATGTTCTATCTCGTAGTCGAACTCCTGCAAAAACATCGCCCACAGGGACACTCTTAACGGAACGTCCTGTTTTTTCATTGTCATTGAAAATGCGTTGCAATCGGTGACGATCTTGATCCTCGTCCCATCACGTAAATTCTCCATCGCTTCAAGGCTTCAATAATCGCAAGCACTTGCAGTTCATAAGAATGGTACTTCTCCTCCGTGGGTGTGGTCTTGCGGCTCATGTATTGTACTGGATGCCAGAGTTGATCATCCGAATCCCTTTGCAACAACACCGCTCCATAGCCGAACTTGCTTGCGTCTGCGTGAATCTCCGTTGGTGCCCTCTGATTGAACAGCGAAAGGACCGGGCGCTTGACTAGGGCCACTTTAAGCTGTTGAAAAGCGAGGACCTGTTCTTCACCTACCTTGAAGGCTCTATCCTTCCGCAGCAAATCTGACAATGGTCTGGCTATCACCGCATACCCCTCAATAAACCGTCGGAAATATGACGTAAGGCCAAGTAAACGTTGAAGCGCTTTCTTGTCCCTTGGTACTGGAAATGTGCTAACTGACGTATCCCAGGAACTCTATCTTCCTTCTTAGGAATTGACATTTTCCCCAATTGATCCGCAATCCATATTCAGCTGCTACTCTTGAGACTCTAGCCAGCTTCCATATGGCTTCCTCTTCATCCTTGGCTGGAATCACGAGGTCGTCCATATATGCTATCATATAGCCCTCTTGTATCAATCCTCTGAAGATCGCTTGGATAAATCTAGCGAACACGGCCGGCGAGTTACTTATCCAAATGGAAGGTACCTGAATTCGAACTGCTGGTCACTTGTGACAAACGCTGTATATTTACGCGAATCTTTGTCCACTGGCACGTGGAAGAAACCATTTTTCAAATCCAACGTTGTATAAACTTCTTTTCCTTGTAGCTGGTCCAATATATCGTCGATTAACGCCTTGGGAAAATTGTCCCTCACTATCTTCTCGTTGAGCTTCCTATTGTCGCAGCATAATCGCTTGGATCCATCCTTCTTGGCTACGAGAACTATTGGCGACGCGTACTCGGATGTACTTGGCTGTATCACCTTTTCCGCTAGCCACTGCTGAGTCATCTCTCGTACAACCCTTTGGTCCTCATACGACATGCGCCTAGGTCTCTGGAACACTGGTATGTTGTCCTTCAACAGAATCTTCATCTCTACCGGCGAATCCTTAACGCTCGACGGGTTGTAGTCGTCTATCATCTTCAGCACTTTCTCTTCTTGGAGTTCTCTTCCCAGGTGATCAACGTCCCACGCTTCCCTCTGGAATTCACCCTCTCTTGCTGACAGACGGATTTTGCTAAGGTTCTTCGCCAACTCAAACGACTCCTCATCACTTTCTGCCCTTACGCCTTTGCCGTCTCGCTGACTGCTCGCACCTGGCCTACCGAGGTTACTGCCTCCTGCTCCGATCTATCCTGATCGGTTAAGGCTATTACCTTCTTCACCATTACCACTTTGACCGCGGGTACTCTTCTTATGCCTAAAGTAAGCATCCCCTTCGTGAATGATCACATCTACCGTGTCTAGAATATCGTTACCGATAACTGCAGAGTACTGCATGTCACTCTCCTTTACCACGTGGAAAGTTATCGGTATGTGGAACCAATCTACCTCCATCTCTGCATCAAAACAACCTATCGTCATAATCCTGCTCTGCCCAATACCATATAGGCTCCGCTTAGTCGCTCTGAGTTCAACTTCACTCAACAGTCGTATCGCAAAAGGCTAAGATCGCTTCCGGTGTCCAGTAACGCTGAGAGTGTATGGCCCTTCACACTGACGCTCTTGAAAATGCGGTTGGAGCCGACTGCCAAAGCAACTCGAGCCTCTGGTGTAGGACTGACCTCCTTCCGTTGACGCGGTGTTAACGCTAGTGTTTCCGGTTCTTCCACGCTGCTGTTGACTTTGAGCCCGACTTCGACATTCAGATGCTCTACGGCCCTCTTGTCCACAATTGAAACACTTGAATACTCCCTTGGCTGGACAGTCCCTTTTGATGTGCGATGTACTTCCACATCCAAAACATTTCTTCTCCCTGACTTCCGACTTAACTACCTGTGTACCACCTGTTGGGCGTTGGCTAGTCCCTGAGTATGATGACTGCAGGTTCACGCCTTTGACCCTTTCGTACACCTTCTTTTGCGCTTTCAGCTCGCTCAACGTTTTGGCCTGGTACAGCATTATCTTGTTCAGCTTCGAATCTGGTATGCCGTCCGCGAAGTACAGGTTTTTGCAGGTTGTTCCACTAAATAGTGCCAGCATTTTCCTCGAACTCCTCAACCCACTGTTCAACACTTGGATATCCGACGCCATCGAACGTAAGTAGCGAATCCTCTACGTCGCGCAGTGTGAAAATGCTTCTGCCACCAACCGCGCCCTCTTGTACTTCTTCGTACAGTGACCCTTCCTCCGACTCTTGCGCCAAACTTATTTTTTCTCTATTCACCGACGCCGCCTGCAATTGGTTTTACACCGCTTCCTTATCTGCACACGTTGTCGTCTCTCCGCTTTCCTCTGTCCGTTACCACCATCAGCTACCCGCTATCTCGTCTGGAGTCTGGACACGACACACACACACCACGATGACGCTATCCCGTTTAATCTCGTTGGGGCATACAACAGCGATGCGGTTGAAAATCTTTTCTTCGGGTCACAATTTGATGATTGCAATCACGAGGGTTGTTTTTCTTATTTTCACACACAATCGCCTTTCTGTTGCTGTCACTTTTTTTTTTTTGTGTCTATATAACTTTCATTGCACTTCACTGTGCCTATATTTTATGTGTCTCTAACACTTTTTTTTTCGCGCACACGAATTGACTTTCGTTGCCAGATAATAATCCCGGTTGAGCCCCCACTTTATAGGGAATTTTTATTCAGGACTTCCCAAATCCTCTTCACTTAACTCGCTCGTTGTCTTTTGGTAAAACAGAATAGTACGCACTTCAATTTGAAAACAATTTATTTGTATAATAAACTCTTATTCTAATTTTACAAGAAATATTTATGTCTATGCGAAGTTTAGACTTCTTACTCCAATTGGCTGAAGGCCCACGTTCTTACCGCTCGGAGGTTGGATGCACACTCTACTCTTGTTCGTTCGTTTTTCGTCTGTCTTTTAGTAACCGGTTTCGTTGCTGTTGGTGTTCGTTTGTTGTGTTATATTGTTGCAGCCTGCTTGTGCACGTTATTTATTTACTTGTTCTGTATAATGTAATATTCTTTCCTGTTACTGTCTGGCTGTGTGTTTTCCGTTAATGCGTTCGTTCTTGTTGCTGTTGGTCTGCTTTGTTATCCGTTAATATGTTCTGTCTAGTGTAACGTTCGTTTGTCTGGCTCAATCCCACATATGTATTCGAAAATTCAGACTGTACAATTTGCCATTCGGGGTTAGCGTTAGGAGGAGGTCCCATACTTTGTTTCAGAAATACAACATAGCAAACACAATTGAATGGTGATGGTAGGTTTGATTACCTGTAAGAGCCGTTTTTGGTGGTCGCTCACTCTTTGTGAGCGTTTTTCTACATTAACCATTTATATGCCTTACCTCATAGCATATCGTCACCTGAATGTAATAAATGGTAACTCCACTTGCCATAATTTTACTAAATCGTCGAAAAAATACGTTTTCTTTTCTAAACTTTTCGAAAACCTATTTCTGAACTATTTTTTTGTTTGGTTTTCCGACATAGGTACAAGATACATTGATAAACTGTCTGAATGAAATATGTTCTGACAATGTCCTTTTCTACTTTTGAAGATGTTGGTTCTCGTTAGTTTTTTTTTTGTTTTAAATGGAATTGACCCCACAACTTTCCGCTTTACCTCTGAACGTGGCATCACTGCAAAGCAGCAATCGACTGCCAAAAAGAGTAAAATGAATATTCCATACTATCATGTAGACAGCGTATTTACTTAGAATACCGTTAATTATCATTTTCAACTTAGCCGCTTTTGCGCGTACGATTGACAAGCATGCACTGTATGCGAGAAAGACTTACGAGTATGGAGTGTTTCATGAAAAATATATGTAATCAGATAAAACTAACATTTTGTGGTCAAATCGGGCCACTCAAATGTCATTTATATTCAGTTTGGTTTGCCCTTTCATCATGAACAGGTTGACAAATGAACAAGGTTTGCAAATCGTGCAAATTTATTTCGAATATAATGGTTCAGTTCGCGAAGTTTACCGCAAGCTCCGTCCATTTTATGGTCGACATAATCGTCCATCAGCAATTAATTCGGTTAACCATGGATCGTTTTCGCACTACGTTTACACGTTTACTCTATGTGGTAATATGCATCCGCAGAGACATCGAACAGTGCGCACCGAAGAAACAATTGCCGGTGTAGAGCAAAGTGTTGAAGAGGACCAGAATGAATCTATTCGCCACGGTGCACAGCAATTGGAGCTTTGTCCATCAACTTTATGGAAGATTTTGTGCAAAGATCTTGGCTTACGACCTTACAAGATCCAGGTTATCCCGATTTTGGTGTATGGGCCGAAAATAAGACTGATCTCGATGCTGATTTTCATCGCAAAATTTTATTCAGTGATGAGGCTAATTTTTGGTTGAATGGTTACGTTAACAAGCAAAATTGCCGCTTTTGGAGGGAAGAGAATCCACATGAGACACTTGAGACGCCATTACATCCACAAAAACTGACTGTTTGGTGTACTCTATGGGCTGATGGAGTCATTGGACCATACTTCTTCCGAAATGATGCTGGAGAGTCAGTTACCGTTAAGGGAGACCGGTATAGAGAAATGATAACCGACTATTTTGTTCCCGAATTGGATGGCATGAATGTGGATGATATGTGGTTTCAACAAGACGGCGCTACATGCCGCACAGCGTACAAACGATTTATTGAAGCAAACATTCGGCTACCAAGATCGTGTGATTGGAAACCATTATTCGTGGCGTTATAGCCGACATACGGCCCCAAATGCTCGAAGAAGTGGTGAAAATTGGTCCTCTAGACTTGGCTTTTTTCGAACATGCCGTGGCGGCACATGCCCGAAAACATATTTAATCATTAATGGCATAAAATTATCCTTCCAATATACCCAAATTCATGGACATTAAAATTCTTTGAAAAAATAATTAGTCCTATCTATGTGTGTTAATAGAAAATGCATCTTGGTTAAGTCACAGCTTCAGCAAAAACTTAAGCTTTAGTACATTCATGTCGACAAACACCAATATATTTTCGTGGAAGCTTTTACTTATACAAATATTTTACCCATCTAAGTATATACAAATGTTTCTACAGTTATGCGATAACATATTCAGTAATAGTGATTGCGGTTTCGTTAAACAAATTAAATTCTTCAAAGCAACAATTATCCACCCTTCTTCGTTACACCCTCATCAAATACGACTGACAATGTCAGGATATAATAGAACCGATTCAAGAGCGAAATAAATATCCTCGTAACCCTCTTTTTTCACCTGAATATGCTACGACTACGACTATACGAGATTATTTTATACAGTCTCTTGTTTATTATTCCATGTCAAGGTGGTGATGCGATGGTTGCGCGCCTTTTCTAAACTCTAAAAACGTTTCATATTTATGCTCCATGTTGTTGGTCCCATGCCTACGACCGTCACTCCCCCTAAAAAATACAAAACTATGGGAACACATTTTTAAATATTTTATATGGCAATGAAAACAAAAACAACAACACTTTCAACGTTCTCCGTTCTTCGCTTCGCCAAGTTGGTACCTATATGGGACAGATACAGCACGGCACAGAGGAGGCAGGGTGGCGGCACGTTGGTTTGTTAGTTGATGTGATGTGTGTTCGATATCGTGTTTGCAAAGTGGAAGGATATTCCGAGAACCACAAATGGTATTAAAGATTCATAACATTTCACTTACTCACTTTGTTTCACCTTCTTGTTCACGCCCCCACTGGACCACTTTGTTGCCTTTGCTATGTGACACCTGATGCTGGTTTGAGAGTGAGTGCGTAGTTTGTCCTTGAATGAAGACTATGGTTGTGCAAACAAGTAGTTGATCGTTTATAGGTACTTCGAGAAAATAAAGTGCAATTTCAATTGATTTGAATGGAATTGACGTAAGAAACTGAGGGCAGGATAATGCATCGGGCTTATATTGAACATTTTTTGATACAAAATTTTAGTAAGCTTATGGGACTTTTCAAGTCACAGTAGCTATTTCCTGTAGAACAAATTGTAGAACAAACAATAAATTGGCGGTTGCAAAGAACAATTAAAACCAACGTGAGATGGCATCCAGGTTATGATGTGGTTTTTAGATTTTTCCTTGATATTGCAAATGCCCTTATCAACGATTGTGCTGGTGTTTTCTCTTTGTTTTATTGCCTGTAGATTTAACCATTTAAAATTAAGGTACCATGACGAAAAGTTGCAAAATACGATTTGGATGATGTTTAACCAATGGGTAATAAAATTAGGAGAAAGGAAGAACCTGACATCCGAGAGAGGATGAACTGCACCTTGAAAACAGGCAGTAATTTAGTGGTTTATTTTTGTAACGTAATACCTTAGCATTTTGAAGTAGTTTAGAATTAATCTTAAGCGTTGTTGAAGCTGTTATACCAAACTCGTTAATATTCCTCTGCACTACAACTAATTGTAAGTAAGTCCTTTAGTCAGACCAATGTGCAACATGTCTGATAAATTATTAGACAAGTATTTGCTGAAGCTATATAAATGGTCATTTTTAGGAATTGAAACATAACTTTGAATTACATTTGAGAATTTAAACGTAGAATACACCTATTTAAAATGTATTTTAACGGATCAAGCAGGTTTAGAAAATTGGTGAACTTTAAGGACGGGGTTTATTTGGTCTGTATATCATGTCTTCTTTGCTTCCGCTAAGAATCAAAGAAATTAAAAACAACAGTCGCTTTAAGCTTGAACAACATTGGGAAATATTGTAAACTTGTTTCCAAAATGAATGCTTCGTAGCCCAAACATTGTGTTGGTTGAAAAGTTACGTAAGTTTGTGCGTTAAGTTCGTCAGACTTGTCTAGGACATCACTCATGGTCCCTTCTAAATTATTTCAATGATACAAACTATGTAAACAAAGGGGAGTTTCTATATATTCTGTTTCTATCTCTATTCTCATATACGAATACCAGGGGAGTGAGGATAACATTTTAATAAATGTGGCATTATTGAGTAATTTTTAGTTCAGAAACTTTTGTGTCCAAAAATACTGCATCTATATTTACAGTGGGCTTTAACGGACTGTATATTATATCAATATTTTTTTTTGTAAATTTTCTTCAAGATTACTCTAGTAATCTAGAGCCAGTTTAAATCAACAAAACTCCCTTAATGTGTGTAATAGTACTTATACTTAAATATTGTCATGGATATACATCGCAATAGGATCACATTCAAGAGATGACAGACCAGATAACATCAACCATTGTTGGGTGCTTGGGCATAAGGCTTATGAAAATCAGCAGAAAGTATTTTTTCTTCGTTATTGGACAAAACTGAAAATTCACCAAAGATACATTAAGGCTAGAAGTAATTAACATTGATTTTCAATTTATGATTATTCAAACTTGCTCTATACCCACATAAATTTGTTAGAATCCAAAAAAAAAAAATGCTTAAAAGAAGTTCGTGTTAATTAATCTTGTTAAGTTTTATCAAAATCGTAACATCAATTTTCAAGAAATTTTGATTTTACCAAAAGTGTTTTATAGTATGTACCATTACATTTGACCCTCTAATGCTAATTTCAAATTTGAAGGAAACGCAACCTGCTGTGTAGCATCCAGGTCCGATCACCGAATGGCAAACGTGATTGACGGACCCACGGACTTCTGGCCTAACTGGAAAATCCTCCCACGATGGTTTTAAGTGAGACAATATTAACGTGATATCAAAGCATGCTATATTTGGTTTTTGTGTAATTCCGAACTGCTAGCAGCAGTGCAAGGAAAAGCAGTCCTGTTTTAAAGATTCAGAAAGAAGACTTAACCGACCACTTATAACCTATTTGAATGGTGTCCTTGAAGATGGTATTCTTAAAGGATTTTTAAAAAGTAGTAATTATGCAGAACCTTTGAAGGATGACCATTAAAATATAAAGACTGTAGATCAAAGAGCTGTCCCCACCAAGCCTCACAAAGGCGTACTTGACTATTTTCGAAAAATAACTACAATCAATACTCATGAGTAAGACTTTGATTGAAGAATTTATTTTTATTTTATAAATCACCCTTAACCACAAATAGTTTTCGTAGCAAGCGTCATTTTTCATGATTTTGAGCTACTTACACCTCTCTCCTTATAGATCACATTTGTCATGCATTAGTAATCCTCTAATTAATGAAGTCTATCCTGTGAATTTTGCACGAAAGAACCAACCTTGACACTATATTCAATTCTGCAAACCTTGAAAATATTCCCCATGAAGCTTCCTTGTTGCAAAATATAATTACGCTCACTGCTGCTGCAATTTCGAGCACTAAACTGCCACCAATATATTCGGATTACCAACATCATAACCACCCCCACTGGAGATTATTTTAAAAACACCACCCTACCAACAGTTGTACTTCAACATTTCCTATTACGTGTATTAATGCTCAGCCTGAACACAAACTTCGCTACATTTTCCTGTACAACATTAATTCATGTTCAACGTCGGCCTAACAGCGCGCACATAATCACACCTTAAACACCCGTCATCAGTGCGTAACGAACTTCTCAAGGCAATTGCTTCCCTGTCAGTAATTGCCTTGCCTTTTTCCATAAGCACGTCCATAGTATAGTCATCATCTAGCTAATAACGCTCCGCAAACTCGCGTTATTGAAACAACAAATCATAACAAAACCCTCCTTACTAAATAGCACTCACCTGCTCCCTCAGCTGTGTATCATCAAGCCAAGCATTGCCGGCCGCGAACTCACCAGCTGCAACCACTGATACATCGACACCTCGAGGGCGCATTTCTTGACGCATGCATGCAGCAAACGTTTCAACAGCAGCTTGGGTGGCACATTGAATACCACGAACTGGCGATGGAATCTTATTCAGTCCTAAGAGGAAAAGAGGATACAATGTGAGAAAAAATCCAACAAACATAAACTTTTTAATATCTCATTTTCTGCTCGTCCTTGTTTCCCTTGTCCATTAGGCTAACTTTACTCTACAAAACGGACTTGGCATTTAATTATTGCGCCTTATAGTCAAGGTAATCTAATCATTGTTCGGATGGGCATGAGAACATGTACGGACGCGGTCTTCATGGACGAGGAAATTGTTGCACGTTAAAGGAATATTAACTTACCGGACGTTAAAAATACAATGCGTCCATTAGCTCGTCGGATGAGGGGCAACATAATTTGTGACAGGCGTGCAGCTCCTATTGGATAACAAACAAAATACAGCACTTACAAAATGAAAAGGAGAAATTGAGTGGAGCGCCATCTATTACCGAGTAGGTTAAGATCCAAAGATTTACGTAGCACTGCAAACGGAATCCACTCAAGCTCACCAAAAGCAATCCAATGAGCGCAGTGAATAACCGCCCACAATCCAGTGGCTCCATACGGAAGGTGTTCTGAAATAAATAAGCAAGCTTCCAAAAGCTATCGTGCCACGTCGGTTGTTGTATAAGAAATGAGCTTGATTTGACTTTTGTTTATTGAGAATGCAAATTCATATACTTACAGACTTTTCAGATGTTACATCCACATGAATTGTTTTCATTCGCCCTGAAGTTTCTTCCTTCAATATTTTCGCTTCATCACAATCCTCTACGGGAACACTAAAACCAGCATAGATGGTGAATCCCAAGTCGTCAAGCTTCTTAGCCAAGTACCATGCAATGGGTGATTCACATCCGGTAATAAGTACACCTTTGCCCGATGCAGATACCTGTAAAACAATGCAAAAAAATATATTAGGAATAGTTCAATACAATAACTGAAAAGTGTATGTGTTTGTTGAAGATTAAAGGAGATTCCTCCCACATTTTAGATTTTAAGGTAATGGCGGAATGTTTAAATTCGTTTCCCTGCTGTAAAAGCATTAAAATATTTTTCATGGCCCGTCCTAGCTTATCTCAACACAAAGGCCAGCCAATTGAATGGTAGGAAGTTAAACCTAGGCACGTGATCATAACCTGTTGCAGCAAGATAAATGTATGATATAAATCAGATGCCAAAAAATAGGGCTAATTCTGTGAGAAGTAACGAACATGATGAAAAAATCTTCACCAAGCCATCGCCAATAAGGATAATTGATCCTCTTTGGTCAGAGTGCTTGTATGTTTCGGGACGAACTTCATAAATCAGTGCTTTATTCAAAACCTGGTCTAGCTTGTGCTTTATAGAGGAAAATAACCTGGACTGGTGTGGAACGTCTTTTAGTTTAAACGTTGTTGGCATCCCAACTAACAATTTCGCTTCGATAAAGCGCTATTGAAGCTATTTCACCTCCAGCAATATAATTTGGATAAAGGAAACTCTACGGTACTCTATAAGGTTTACTTACTGAAGCCTAACCGAAACTCAGAAATAACAAAAATCAATTAAGTTGTTGCATTTATTTTAAATATTGTTGTCCCCAGCTTATTTGTATATTTAATTGTTTATATTAATGATCATTTTTAATAAATTTAATGTGAACAGTATAATTTATGGTATGATACATTAAATTTAAACAAATTAAATAAAGTTTTTACTGAGATTCGAACTCGGGTCTGTTTGCACGTCAGTCCATCACGCCATCCACAAAGCTATTCTCTGCAACATGCAAGAGTAGCATCAGTAACAAACCTCTTGAAACGTGTTCTGTAAAACCATTGATTGAAAGAAGATGAAACGTGCTGTCAGATTCCATCATATGTAGCAATCAATAAAATTTACACAAAAAATGTAAGAAATGGGTGTCTGAATATATTTGGAAATGCAAAAAAATAAAAAAAACATTTTGGTGTAACTGGTAATCGAACCCAAACCTTTTGCGTGGTAGTTCATTGCAAAATAATATTAGTAGTCATAGCTGATATAATCCTTAAGTCACAAGCTCTATACATATTATGGTTCTATATTGCTTCGACGGAAGCTCTACCTTAACGTTTTTTCAACTGTCAACATGTAAACACTTCCCCGGAAACTTTTTAAAATCCTTAAATGAATTTTTAAATGAATCTTCTATAAAACTTGTGCATTTATCTAAAAGAGTTTTTATATATGTATATATATATATATATATATATACATTATATATCTTATCATCTTAAAATTTGAAATCTATGGCTTATAGAATTAAAATTGTTAGCGTGGATGATTTAAAGGGTCTCAAATGTTTATAATCTGAGGAAATGCCACCACCACTGCTTGTACAAAAGTGTTCATACGAAAGGTTTTCATTCAGGAGCACAGTACTTGAGGTAGTGCGCATGTTGTAAATTTTCGTAGCAAAGCCATGTGGCAAACTCATTCGAAAGATTTTGAAATATTCAGATTAACAGCTCTTTCTTTTTTCTTCTAAGGTGATAAACAACCTCGGTGTTAGTTGATTATTCCATTATTTTGAAAGTATGGGTTTCACACAACTTTCCAGCAACTAAGAGAAGCGATCGAACTACATATAAATAATCTGCATCACTTGATACGAGTTTAGTGTTGAATTTTCTTAAAAAATTCTTGCTAATAAGTGTTGCAGCTAACGCTAACGCTAACGTGTTGCTACAGTTTAACCCATTATTACATTTGCATTTGACCAAAATGCCCATGATCATTCCAAACATTCCAGTGCTTCACACGATTACTTGTACCCTTTTGTTGTAAGCATTCTTTGTTTTTTTTTACTGCTTGATCTGCGCCATTGTCTAAGTATTTTCCTTTTCTTTCCTACTAGTTGCTCTGATTATTTATTGCACCTAGTTTTTACTGTCAAAAACATTTCCAGTAACATGCAGAAATAGATATCGTAATAAATTTATCCTATTAAACCAAATCATTACAAAGAGGAACTGGTCAGGTCGATTTTGATAAAAGAACAGAAATAAAACTTTTTCTTAATGTGAATATGGTTTAAATGACGCACTCCGCAATGGAAATATGTTAAGGCTGGTAAATCCAGAAAGAAATTACTTCTGGACACCTCGGTAGAAAATTCTTCTCTTTCAAAAAATTTTTTTTGTCTGAACGGATACCTCGGTAAGGATGTAAGTCTGCCCCATCATCATCGCACTTAAGTGAATTGGATATCAAAAACCGTGAGGTAAGACTAGTCGCTATAATTGGTGAAACTGAAGTTCCGTGAGAAATAATCACGGTAACTGACGAAAGTTCAACTGGAGCGGCGAACGTGAATAATAAAAAAAAGCTTACCAAGACCAGCCGCTCGTATTGCGCAACCCTTTATATCCGTGGCAGGATTACCCATGATACCCGAAGGAAGATCACCTGAGCGTCGGGCGACAACAAATGGGAACTGGAAAGCAACAGTAATATTATGCCCCTTGTAAAAACTGTAAAAACTGTACCAATAAGACAGCTGATGATTTTCCAGGTCATCGGGAGAGGAGGGCCAGTAAAAAAACATGTTCGTATTGCTACGACTGAGAATCTGCGCGGCAATTCATCGCTCAAACAATCAACTTCTGAACCTATAGAATAATATTTAGATACTTTAAAATTGTGCATGCACAAAAGTAAACATGCCATATATTTTCTCCTATATTACCTATTAGCTCAAAGATTGTTTTCAATTTTCCAAATAACTTGTTAAAACCAAAACAAGAGTAACTTAAAAACCACAAAATGTAGCCAAAACGTTGATGACATATAATTTAAAAAAAAAAGATTCGCCGACAGATTAAAGGATATTGAGGTACGTAGAAAGGGACAGCTTATTCAGAATTCCATAAAATCTACCGCTAAATGGACCTTATAGGTCAGCCAATTGATAAAAGACTCCCAACTTGCTGTAGCACCAATAACCAAACGCTATATGTGAGTTGACAAAATAAAGTTTTCATCATCACACCTATGGTTGTGTAGACCTTTTCGATTTAAAGAATGAATTTTTTTTTAGAAAATTCCCATAGTCCGGATTAAATAAGGTTTTGGGTAAAGTCCATTTATTCGCGTGGGAGGGGGGAGGTAAAGTGAAAGTACTATCTATTCAGATAAAAGGACTAACAAGAAAGGCGTCCCATAAAATTGCTTGTAACATCAATTACCTTAGTCAATCAAACAACAATTTACCAACTGAATGGTTTCGAGCCATGTGTTTGAACGTCAGCATTTGACCTATAACGTGACAAATAAACGAGTCGTTGTTATCCTTCGATAGCTGTTTTTCTTCTTATTTGTATTTGTGTATGTATGTGAGGCTGGGGTATTGCTTTTTCCTTTTCTATTTTTTTTTTGCAATTTCTCGTATATATTGATGACGGGAATGGTGTATAGAAAGGTTGCGTAAACAGTCCGAAGAGTTCTCCGGACACCCCTTCTGGTGACACCTTTAATTTATTCGCTCTGAGGACAAAGCGATTTTCGTATCGACGAGTTTTTAGAATCATTAATAACATTTGGCAGCTGAAAATGAGGTATTTAAAGGTTATTTAACGTAAGGCAGTATTAAAAAAGGTCATCAAGCAATATCATTGATGTGGAGAAAAAGAGTTTTCTCTTGGTGTGTAATCGAAGAACTTGTAGATTGCAAGAAGTATTTAACTGTCAGCTGGCTTGCATTATTAATAACTTTCCTTTTTTTTTGTTGTTTAGGAGAAGCAATTAATCAAGGGCAAGTATTGCAATAAACAGCTGAAGTGTGTAGCATGTTTGACATAAACATCGTCTGAAGTAGAAAACATTGGAAGGCAAACTTTTTGCACATAAATTGGTTGTGTCAGTGCAAAGAGACAACATAATGTACTCGAGTATACATTAAATACTTATGTCGTAATGGATAACCTACATGCACACTAAGTAGAGTGTATTAACAAAATGTATGTGCGGCCTTGCACGAAGAAAACAATTTTGGCTAAGCAATATTGAAAATTGGATATGATTGGGTCGCATCATAATGGCTCACGGGTCTGCCATAGTAAAAAAAATTAAAAAAACGCCATTTGTCAAAGAAAATCTAAGTCATTGAAATGTTAAAAAAGCATACATGGTCAAATCAAATATTTTATTACACCATCCCATAGACATAAACTAGTTTTGCTAAATAGATTGTAACATAGGAAATAATTTAGCTAGATATACCTTTAAGTGAATCGGCTCAGAATCGCTAGCTGGGTTGATTTAGTCATGTTTGTCAGTCACATCCGTTCAATGTTAGAATGATATTACAGTATCAGAATTTTAATTGAATACCGTCTGTAGAGTCTAACAAGACTAAAAATGGACACTTGAACAGAGATTATAGCAAATCTGCACAAAAGCCCAATGGCAGCGCTTACTACCACAGTGAATACTGAAGCACTAGGGCAACAAAATAATGAATTTTTAAGGGACAGAAACGACTATTACATTGAAACGCCTCAACAGACAACTAAAAAGCCTCTGAATAACGACCTACGACCTATATTAGACATTTGTTGCAGCTACTACCAAAGATTGCACATGCAAATTTGAGGGTATTTTATTAAAAGTCGATTTCAAGCTGATAATAATTGATTGCCTGGATCAGAAAAACGTTGTATATTATAAGAAAAAAAGAAGACTCAGTCAAACAAGAATTTATCCGGTTAACGATGTAAAACCGTACCTTTACGTACCTATAGGAACTTCATTGCCAAAATCTAAAAGAAAATATATTTAGAGTTTGGTCACATATCTAGAATCCCGAATGTCAACACTGACCATTTTCGCATGTAAAAAGGTAAAATAAGAATGGTAGATATTAAAATGTAATCAATTTTATATGTGTGCGTGTTTCATTCTTCTCTTCTCAAGCATAAATAATTGAAAAAGCAGTGTTTGAGAACCTGTATGGGACTATATATCATTTTTTTTAGAAATGTGTTGCCTCAGTTACACTTTCTTGCCAATTTGTAAACATATATGTAGTCTCTTTAGACAAGAAGTTCAATGACATCAAATTGTCAAAATATTTCGAAGAACAATCGGCGATTTTGTCAGGGTCAAAATTCTTTTAGCACGCATATGTTTTTTCTATCGAAGCCACATGCGAAATTTGAAACCCCAAAGGGGGCAACATATTAGAGCCCTACTTTTCTTCTTATAAGATACACACTACTGTCCACTACCTTAGTCTCACCTCTAAGTCAACTAGGTGATAAATTTATATCACCTTGCACGCAAAATTAAAAACGACACGCTCATAAAGCTAACAACAAGAACGAACGAAACAAAAACACTCCTGAACGAAACCAGGACATATTCTACACATCTATCCTTAATGCAACAGGTCTTGATAGAAAATTATAGTTCAAAGGGATAACAGACAATTCCCTAATTGATTCCATTGTGCAAACACGAACGAAGAAACAATATTACCGCCAACGCCATAACCACCACCCCTGTCACGGAATGACATTGAAGCGCGTTGCCAAGAAAACTAAATCCTTTCATCGGTCGTTGGGGTGGTAAATGGAAGTTATGTCGTCTAGCCGACTTATGTGACAGAGTATGTCAGAGCACGACCCCAGAAACTTTCTATCCTTGTGAGCGCACACACTAACGGCCACACATACAGAGATTCTATCCACTCTTTGTGCACCTGAGGCTGGCTGCATAAATTGCATTTCATTTAATCCTTCTTACCTAATCGGTTCAAGACCGATTAAATAGGATTCTGTGCTTATATCATGTCAGGTATTTTGTTCGCTTTGGGAAGACAGCAAAGATGGATGACTTAAGTGCGAATCGAGATAATTGGATGAATTGGATTGTCAACTCTGTGGATGGAAATTTTTGATTCAAGGGTATGGAATCGATTTTAAAATTTCGGCTTCTGGACATATTCGATTTTTTTGAATCTGACTATTATCTTATAGGATTTAAGATCATCATATTTCAATTTTAGAGAAATTTGCGAAAGAGGTTTGATATTGTAACTGTCCAAAGCTTAAAACGAATGAATTTCGATTGAATTATCTTTTTTAAATATTTATTGTATACTGGGTAGTGTATATTAGATACTTTTAACACAATAGGATTTAAGAATATTAAGCTTTAGAATGAGGGGGGTGATATAAGCAGGACGATAATCAAACTAAATTATTCAAAAGTATATTACTTGAGATCATTTGAACTTGTCTAACCTTGTAAGGCACACGTTTCCAATAATACCACCCTACCATCTCGTCAGCGCCAAATCTCCAAAGTATACATTTCAAGTACGTGGTCACCTAATTAAACTTAACATTTAAATCAGCAAATCCACTTACATATTCGACCGGGATTCCATTACACCACTCTGACGTCCCACTCGAAAAACAAAGCGATTTGAAATTATTTCACGGACTCGCCACTTCGTTAGCACTTGTCCTAACGGGCACGAGCACTGTCTTCGTATCCACAAAAAAAAACGTAAAGTACAACTAGCAAAAACACATCAAGGAACAGACGAAAAAGGACAAAGAGGAAATGTAACTCAATCACAGATAGAAATTGTGATAAAACAGCCCAAAGAGCCTTCTGTCTCGTGTGATTATTGTTTTTCCTTTGCCATCGGACGTACACAAACTAGGACAGTCACGAAACCCTTAACCGCCTGGCTTAGGGTATTAAAACAAACAGCACATCACAACTCCTCCCCGTGGTTTATACTTTCTCACCCTTTTCGCGCACAATACAAAGCGACCTAACACCATACCAAACGACGAAAACGAGGACGACAACGACAATAGAAAGAAACTTGAGATTCTAACGCAAAGGAGAGAATGTAATCCAACGTCTTTTACTTGGGAGAACCAAAGCTGGGGATTGGGGATCCTTTGAAGGCCGAAGGCCAAATAGCAACTAAAGCTCAACCACATCTATGTATACTTTTCTAAAAATAGACATGAAGAACCTGATTCAGGAAGAAAGTGCTTTCCTCAGCAGGCACACGGCAAATCAGATTCCTGTATTCTGCTGCGCGTATCCTTGAGCAAAGGTTAGGCACACAAAACGTCATAGATCTACACCACACCTATGCGGAGAAAGATGTTTGTTGTTGCTTTCATTTTGCTTTAGGGCGAGAGTAGGCCTCTGATCCGGATGCATGGTCGGGTACACTTCTTTACTTTGCCTGTACGCCAACGAGGATTATAGGGTGGAATTTTGATTATTCCGCACACGTTACGATTCTGGCAAGCGGGACGTGATAGTCCTATGTAAGAGTCGCAATGTATTTAGTTGGATTGCTGATAGTATGTACAGATTTGGTGGCAAGTTGGATGGTGTGCAGTATATGTGTGTGTGTTAATGTGAACGTTATCCTCGGAGAATGTAAATGAAATTTTTGAACGGACTCTCCTTTGCCCATGAAGGCAAAGCATCAAGAACAATAGTTATTTTCTAGAAATCGTGTTGATGTCTTATGCTGGATTATTCTTGAAAATGCATTCGTTGGAAGCAATACGCTCATGCGGATCAGATGGTGTGAGCTGGTAAATTGCTTCCATAGATATCCAAAGGAACCAGATAGGAATAAATATTATCTTCTATGGGAATGGAATGAGCTATGTAAGGTAATACTAAAAGCTTTGAAGCTTGTCAAGTTGTCATACGTGGATTAATGTGTTTGCGTTTTTTTATACTCAAGGATAAACATGTCTTCGAATGCTGATAGAATTGGGTCTTAACGAAACAATTAAAGAACGTGTGAGTAGTTATCTCACCATCAAATGTGCGAACTATCATAACTTTCATATGTATGTATTGTACTTACAAAGTTAGCAGATTGGAAGGGGCTTTTTTTATGTTAAATGTTAGAAAGGGTTAGGTTTGGTTAAATGGAATGATGGTCAAATGGTAGACAATACATGAAGCAAAATCGATTTTTTGTTTATGTCTAACGACTCTAAATCTAAGTTATAACTCGGGGATTAGAACATTGACCACATGTCGTTATTTAAAACTTTTTGTAACGTATAAACGGCAAGTAAGAGTGGCGGGGAATGTGACCTCCTCCAAAGGTACCTCTTTTATTTCCCAGATGACCAATTTGAAGAGCTAAAGGCAACTAGCTCAAGAGTTAATTAGAGAGGAATATTGGTTGACCCAATTATCCCCGAATAATAGCTCCATTTATATATTAAACTCAGCAAATAGTTCTCCACCCTGACCCACGACGGCCATGTAGTGATGACATAAAGAGGTATATCGATGGTTCTGATGAATAGGGCCTGGTATTTAAAATGCTTCAATCTATATGATAACTGTCCTCATCTATAAATTTATGGACATTTACAAATAGGTTCTTATAAAAAACATACACTCCAACACAAAACATTGACTCCAATGGAATAAGATCCAACTATGGTGAGTACCAACCCACAAAAAGATAAAGAAGTCGATGAATTGGTCATAAAGTTAATTATTATGTATGGAAAGCCAGAAATTCACGCGTGCAAGCAGGCCAAAACGTGTGGTTTAGACTTTCTTTAAATATGCCAATATGTCCCTAAATCTAGCTTGGTAGTTGGCGATATGTAATGATATCGTATTGAGAAACTATATTAGTAAAATCTTGTTGAAGCCTTGAATAAGGCATACTTTGTTAAAATGAATGCATTTGAAAACATATTAAATTTGGAAATCCTCTGATTGATGGTAGCTACCAATACAGGTCTTAATGTCATTAAATGCCTTATAGGCGAAATCGAAAAAGTAGGTCTAAATATTACAAAAGGGGATATTTCTTAAGGGGATTGGGAGCTTTACATTTGATTTAATAAAATATTTTCTTTTATGCACATGCTAAGTAATTTTGTTTTATCTATATGAATAAGGTCAAATGGTTTAGAATCTCCTCTCTGAATTTAGGTGAATATAGTACATAAAATAGATAAACATAAATTTCAACCAAAAATTAAAAATAAAAAAATCATCATAGATAATAAAATATACAAGGTGGCGCAAAAGTAATCCTCCTATCAGAAAATGCTATAAATTTCGCGATTGGCCCCTAATGTCAGTTTTGTTTTGACATTTGTGTAGTAAACACATGCGAAATACACGTTAATAAACAATGTTACGCACACTGCTCCAGAACGCGGAATATTGGTGACTATTTATTTGAGCAATAATCGGTCGGTGACTTTGTCACAACGTGAATTTCGTCGCAGATTTCCTAGCCGTCCAACGCCTACTGGTGAGACACTGCGACGTTTAGCCGCTCGCCTCGAAGAGACGGGCACAACACGAGATGCTGCCAGGCGTGGCAGATCCCGGAGTAGCCGTTCTGCAGAGAATATAGCTGCTGTAGCCGAAGATGTCATGGAAGCGCCGTCGACATCGACCAGACGACGTGCCACGCAAATGGGTATCAGTCGACGGTCTTTACAGCGAATTTTGGTACGAGATTTGAAGATGTTTCCGTACAAAGCCCAGACGGTTAGCTGCTGACCGCCAATCGCGTCTAACATACGCTCAAGCCATCCTTAATCACCACCAAGAGGAAGATGATTTTTCTTCAAAAATAATCATGAGTGATGAGGCCCATTTCCATCTTAGCGGGTACGTAAATAAGCAAAATTTACTCTTCTGGGGCACTGAAAGTCCGCGTGTAACCCACGAAGAGCCATTAAACCTGCTCAAAGTCACTGAATGGTGTGCTGTTTTCGCTGGAGGAGTCATCGGACCTTTTTTCTTCGAAGACGTCGCGGGCCAAACGGTTACTGTGAATGGTGAGCGCTACAGAGCAATGATCAACGAGTTATTTTTGCTGCAACCTGATGAATTGGGATTGGAAAACATGTGGTTTCATATATATGCTGAAGGATGTATTTCCCGGGCGAATGTGAGGACCTATCGCCGGAAGTTTTGGCCAAAGTGATGGAAAATGCCATAAAAAGGGCTCAAATGACAATCAACTGTGGCGGCGGCCATTTACATGACATCATATTCTCGACTTGATGTAAGAAAAATTAAAAGACCAAATAAAAATAATCCACAAGAAAAATCAAAGTTTTTTCATTTTTTTTTAAATTACAGCCAAAAAACATCGGAAGGTTTTTTTGCGCCACCTGTATATATATATATATATATATATATATATATATATATATATATATTAATTCGGTTAAATGCAGACGAAAAGACGCACACGAGTATCTACCCACGCAGCTCTCTCAACGTGTCACCACTACTGGCTTAACCTCAATTTCAACAGATTAATCAACTTTTTGAAAATCTACAACAAGCTGTATCCACCTAGAAACTTTTCTTGTTTGCTCCTCTTTCTATTTCGTTAAACAGAAGATAGATTTTTTTTTATTTAAGTAAACGTGCCGCCACTTGCGTCATTGTGACAACCTTCTAATGGAGTAACTTCCTGACTTCATCATTTCTAAGTATCCCCCCATCATCATCGTTATTATCCTTGTCTTTGTCCGCATCATCTAAACATCGATTTGCGATTGACTATCTCTCTTTTCTCTATTCGATGGGTCTAGTTAGTCAGTCTCGTTTCTCGCCAATTGAATGGAGTGAAGAGAACAAGCCAGCAAGTGTATCACTTGAAAGTTAAATCCCAACTATATCAAGTTTCATAAAAATGATCCCACTTTTGTATTCACAGCGTATCCTTCATTGGCCCATATCCTTTTTCTTGCTACTCCACCACTACAAAGTCGCTAGTTTTGCAGTTATTTTTTCTCTGATTTTTTTTGTGCTCGTGTCTTTTGCTCTTTATCGTCGTCGTCATCGCCATCCCTATTTATATCAGCCATGTTGCCGTAAGCAAACCGTAAGTTGAATAGTAATTTTTTCACGTCACTTTATGGAGTGTATTTCGCCTTAAAAGGCACGACACAAGGAAACTATCTCTTGAACTATTTTTCCCCCACTTTGCATGCGCTTGACGTGTAGTATAATAACGATTTTTTGCATCCACCCAACAACGACCCACTCTTGTAGTGATATTAATGGCAAATCGGCGTTCTAAGGATGTACTTAAAATTATGATCATCACGCATTCAGGGCATGCATCAGTGTAAACCGGTGTTTTCATAGTGCTCGCTGTGCGCAAAGTCGACGAACATACATAACATGGGGATCAATCTGTGTCGAAAATCCTTGAATGGACGATTTTGCATTTTGTGTGAACGTGGAAGATTATGTAATAGGAATACCTCATTAGCTTTAAAATTCCATGCTGCCCACATGAAGTTGCATGGTGCACCATAATGCTGGGAAGTGACAAAGCCTTGCCTTCGGTGCAAATAATTGCAGGCACTTACCATGCAGGTGTTCGTATCTCGTAATAGTCCTGAAGTTCGTAAGCGCATAATGTACTTTGGTGGAGAAAGTCGAAGTTTTTGCAGCTGCCCTTGGTCGATACCATAGGGGCTTAATCTTCCTACTGATATAATAGGGCTTTTGGATATTCCCAAATTGCAGCAAGATAATATTTATGATATGAAGGAGGTATTTTTATCTTAGGAGGTATTTTATCTTAGTGGTAAAACAATGTGACCTTCACAGAAGAGTAGGTTTTTTTAAATAAATAACTTTGCAAAAGATGCTTATAATTATCGTCTGTTTAAGGACACAGAACGACACAGTAGAAAGAATATCTAAAAAAAAATATTGTTTCAAAATATATAATTCTGTGAAAAGACTTACCTTGATAAAGTGATAGAATAAGACAGCACCAACTGTCGACAATGCAAACCACACAAAAACGGCAAATGTTGACACATGAGAAATGTCAAAAGCATGTAAAAATGTCGAAATTATTATGGCAGCCGCATGACAAAACAGGAATGGCATCAACAAACGTTCAAGTATATCCCAGGGGATTTCATGTGATTTTTGTGGCAATTGTGAGATTGATCCACGACGTAGGGATACGACACGTGAAGCACGACGCTGAAAAAAATATAAATATATTAAAAAAATTTTTCAAAAAAGTGACTCATTTGAATAAAGTGAATAAAATGTCGGCTACAAAAGCGGAAACCTCTTAAAGTTTGGTGATAATTTGTGAATATTTCACACTACTTGAAATGGCGGTATAAAAGATGAGGTAACGAGGTCATAAATGACACTCTTTGTAGAGATGTATAACAGAGGGAACTTCGGGTAGGGAAAAAAGCACACTATTTCCCTGGAAAAAGGGAATTCCCTTTTAAGAATCCCTGGGGGAGACATAAAGTATTGTTCTTGAGTGAAAATGCACATTTGAAGTATTAAATGGTAGTGCTTGTGTCTGTGGCAAGCTATAGGAGAGAAAATCAATACTCAAGGTTCATTTGTTTAACACTCACATGAATGTCTGTGTGGGAGCGCATTTTACATGTGATGTTTTTATTTGCTTAACATTTTTCAAGTAGGTGGTGGTTGATACTTAATTTAGAATGAACCAACGTTCGTATCCATGTGGTTAATCCATATTTTTATAGGATAAATCACCCAAACACAATTAGATTAGGCATAGATAGATAAATATTATGCTAGGTTCAATGGTCAGTGTGTAGGACAGCTGTATGATAATTCTGGGATCGAATTCCAACTTAAACCTGTTACAAATGTCGAAGAGTAAAAAACTGTATAAAGTGGCACTTTTCGAAATTTCGTTTAGCTCAAATTGAATCCAAAAATCAGTGACGCACAAACGGACGGACAGAAGTACAGACAGACATGACCCAATTGAGTCACCTTTCGATTCTGATTCGATCCATATATTTTATAATATTTATTTTAATAATATCTGTATGTTATTCAAACTATATTTAAACAAAAAAATAATTTACTCCCTAAATAATTGGCCTAGAGTTTTGACAATACAAAGCTCGAAACACGAAGTTTGAAAAAAAGTCTAGTCGCTTGGGCGAGAGAAGCAAGTGCAAAATAAATTGTGATGTTAGCATTAACCAAAACATCTCTAATTTTTTAATTTTGGTGGGGCAAAATGTCCCATTTATTTGGCTTAATACAAGCTAGAAAAAAAAAACAATACAATACTTACAATACTAGAACTAAAAACTAAGACTTATAACTAGGAGTAAAAGCTAGGGTTTATGTAGAAGGAGGCTAAGTTTAATGGAGGAAGAGCTACGGTTGAAATCAAAAATGGAAATGTTTGAGTTTACTTTCCGTAGCATACGGGAAATTGGTTCGTTTGAGCCGTAGGACGTGCGGTGGGTTGGCAGATAGAAGAGACGGGGGTGTCTTAAATTACGAGGGTTAGTATTAAAGAAGATGGAGCTGTAAAGAGACGGGCAGTCGATAGAGCCTGAGAGGAGGCGATGAATGAAGAGAATGTCTGCAGCTTCTCTCCGGTCCTCAAGGCTATTCAGGTTAATGAGTTTGAGGCGGTCATGATAGGGAGGCAGAATTAGGGGATCGTTCCAAGAAAGACCGCGGAGGGCAAATCGAAGAAAACGTCGTTGTATGCTTTCGATTCTGGCTACATGAACTTGCTGATAGGGTGACCATGCTTGGCTGGCGTATTCGAGGAGGGGGCGGACGAAAGTGATGTAGAGAGATCTGGTTACGTAGGGATCAGAGAATTCCTTTGACCACCGTTTAATAAACCCAAGGGATGAATTGGCTTCACGAATTATCTCGTCAGTATGCGAACGGAAATTAAATTCCCGGTCGTACAATATGCCAAGGTCACGAAGAGACTGTACGATGGGTATAGGTTGATCATTAAGAAGGTAAAGACGGGGAGGGGACTTGTTGTACTTACGTGATAAGGTGATGGATTGGCATTTCGCAACATTTAGCTCTAGGCAGTTTTTGAGACACCAAATAGAAAAAGAATCTAGATCTTGTTGAAGCAAGCAGGGGTCTTGTGATGAAGATATGTGTTTATAAAATTTGGTGTCGTCGGCATAGAGAGAGATAGAGGAGTGTTTAATAACCCTTTCCAAATCGTTTATAGTTAAGATGAAGAGAAGGGGACCTAGATGACTGCCTTGTGGTACACCAGAGGTGGCCAGAAATGGGGCAGATAGGACAGACCTGAAGCGAACGCTATAGAAACGGTTTTCCAGATAAGAGGATATCCATTTCAGCAGTATTGGTTCAAAACCAAGGGTAGACAATTTGAAAAGGATTAATTTGTGGGATATCTTATCGAAAGCTTTACTAAAATCGGTTGCAACAACATCGACTTCTTTACCCCTTTCTAAGGCCGACAGCGCAGAGGACGTGAATTCAACGAGGTTTGTGGTGGTTGATCTACCTTTTAGAAAGCCATGTTGGTTTTGAGAAATTAAAGACTTGCATTGAAAGCTTAAGGATTCGTACAAAATACTTTCCAGGAGTTTGGGTATATGCGAAAGTTTGGCTATCGGGCGATAATTAGTAACTTCGCTCTTTAATCCCTTTTTATGAATTGGCGTTATGAAGGAGGACTTCCATATATGAGGAAAGACGCCTTGTGATAGCGAGAGTTTAAAGAGGTGCGAAAGGGGGTAGGAGAGCACGAGGGAGCACTTCTTAAGAAAAATAGCGGGTATACCATCTGGGCCTGGTGAGTATTCATCATTAAGTTTTTGTAATTTATTTTCAATTACAGTAGGTTCGAAAGTTTGAGAGAGAAAGGGACCAATGGAGTAGTCAGGTAGGTAGTTGAAATAAAAGGGATCTGGAACAAAGGAGTTGTCGGCAAAAGATTGTTTAAAAAAGGTGGCATAAAAACTAGCAATGGTGTGTGGATCACTTGAAGATATGTTTTCGTAAGAGAGGGATGGAGGGTAACCGTCAGATTTTTTCTTGTAGTTAACGAATCGGAAAAAAGATTTAGGGTCGCTTATAAGGTTGACTTGCGCATTGTCAACATATCGTTGATAGAGGGAGTTATAAGCCTGAGTGAATTGAAGGTATGAGCCGAGATAGTTGGAAAAGTCAGAAAAAGACTTGTTTCGAAGGAAAACTGACCATAATTTGTTTCTCTTGTTGCGTAACGATCGGAGTCTTCGATTGTACCATGGAGGGGATGTAGAGAAGGGTTTTGGCCGAGAAATAGGGACAAAAAGGGAGATAGAAGCAAATAGTTCTCTAGTACAAAAGTAATTTGTGTAAGCGTCATCATTTTAAATATGGCCTTTTGTCACATGGCCTTATGTCACTGCACCGGTTGCTTGTAATGCTCGCTCGATCACTTAAGGAAAATTATTGTTATTAAGCATAATTAAACAGCATTAAACAGCAGATAAGCTAGGTTTGAGGCTCTGTTTGGACTGTCAGATATTAAGCAAAATAAATCCTTGTATATGAATGATCTTATTGTTGACGACTAAACTAAATGAAAACATATGAGAAGGCTACAATCCACTATCCCTATTCCATCCTATCCTTAAAAATAATAACCCTTAAGTGTGGTTTAATGGAAAAGAAATATTGAAATTGAAATTGTCGCAACATATTGCTCAGACAGTTTATCAAAATCTTGTATGGTTCGACCAAAAACAATGTTGTTCTCCTGTATATGGTATGGCGTAGGTTATACAAATGGTTTTTGTTGGTATGTACCGAATTTTATTATCCTACAGACGGACAGACAGACAAAGCTTAATCGACTCAGCTAGAGATTCTGAGTCGATCCATATACTTTGAGGTATACCTAGCTAAATTATTTCTCTACGTTACAAACTAGGTGTCAAAACTAATATACCCTTATGGGACGACAACTTTCGTATCTGAAGAAGAAATCTTGACAGAAATTAAACAATGAATTACTTTTGTTATAATTAATGAATAATGAAATAAAGTTGTTATAACTGCTGTTTCCTCGGGATAAGAGGCCAATTTATTAACAATGGGCTTATAGAAATTATTAAACCGATGAAATATAAGACCCTTATAATTGGAGACAAAGATTCAACCACAAACTTTTACATCGATAATGATGAAAAAAAAGGAACACATAACACGTAGATAGCAGTTGGCTAAGGAAAAGTGACTTATTAGTTGAGGACCAGGTTCAATCCGGACTATAGTGCCACTAAAGTTAGTAAGTAGTATGTTCAGTTTGGTATAACTAACACATGTAGTAAAAATCATGAAGGGCGTAACGATAAAAATCTGATGGAATTAAAAAATAGTTTTACTAAAATATAAACGCTCTATTTACATTTTTAATTGCCAAGTAGGAAGATTTCGACAAACATTTTCATAAAACTCAGCCCCCTGCAAGGACGGGGTTAGAATAGCCTTGAGGTAATGTATGCCTGTCGTAGGAGGCGACTAAAATCTAACGCCCGAGGGAGTAGCCTTTATGATGCTATGAACTATGCTGTCGGGAGAGTATTCTCCTGGTAGGGCCACCCTAGACAGACAGGTCATAGTTGAAGGGCAAATCCGACGGCAAACCAAAATCCAAGAGCGTCTGACCTATAGTAGGCGGCTCCTTGGTCTGCGTCTGATCCTAGAACGACGGCAGCGTTAAAACCTGGCAGAAGGTATAAAATGCAAAAAAAAAAAAATGCAATGGAACAAACAAACGATTTCATTAACCCAGGTGGCAGACCAGTTATACTCTAAAATCCATCCTTTACGGAGGTCGGTCCCTCGGATTCAGGGGAGGACCAACTATTGCTAACCAACGACCCATTCAAAGGGGGGGGGAAAATGCTAAGATCAACACCGATAGCGTCAAGTACAAGTCCAACAATATTGCCGACAAATGCCTTTGAAAAAAGAACAAAGATACGTCGATCACCATCTGGATCGTATATCTCCGGGAAAAGAAGTCCGCCGGTTAATCAGGACTTAGTGAAAACAAAGTGCTTCGTAATAGAAAATAACGAATTACGAGCAAAACTTATTAAAATGGAGCAACTCTTCCTTGAGCTTAAAAAGGAAGTCGATTCTCTGCGAAAAGAAAACGAGGATCTAAAAAACATTCGTGCACCGAAATATCTCGAGACAACACCGAATCTTCCAGTAAGTGAATATTTTACGGACGAGGAAGAACTTGATCGCGAAACGAATCCCGCCTCTAAGAAAAGGCCTAACAAAAAACGTAAAGCTGTCACCTCACCCGAATTGATACAAAAGGAACCAAACGTACCCGACGTACCAAACAAGACCAATCATGCGAAAACTCGCCCTCCACCCGCAATAAATGTCATCGGGATAGAGGATTACGGAAAACTTCGTAATCTTCTCAAAAATACGTTGAGAACAAAGCACAATATAACCTCGCGCCGGAATAACGTGTGGATAATCTACGTAGAGTACTCTGATTCTTACCGAGCACTGTCTCTAAGATTAAACGCAGAGAATATCCAATGGTTTACCTACGAAAATAAGTACGAAAAACCGATACGAGTCTTCGCCAGGGGAATCCACCCGTGTTGCACAAAGGAAGACATTATCGAAGACGTACAAACCCAAGGTTTCAAAATTCTTGACGCCGTGAATATTATCAAGAAGGAAAAGCAATGTAGGGAAGGAGACAAAGACACCGTAGTCAAACGTGGACTTCCACTATTTATGCCCACCTTTGATCGGACCGAGAATATGGACGACGTCTTCAAAATCAAGACCATTCTTAACATCAAGATCAAAATCGAGCCAATGCGTAAGGAAAGAAAAACTGTACCTCAGTGCAAACGATGCCAAGGTTTTAACCACACGCAGGCATACTGCCAAAAAGAGCCACGGTGCGTTAAATGTGCCGTTACACATCTCTCTGTAGAGTGCAACACAACCAAGCAGTCCCCAGCGGTCTGCGCCAATTGAACAAAAAACCACCCAGCGAATTATCGAGGTTGCGAAATCGCGAAAGAACTGCAAAAAAGACGCGACATTCTCAGGAAACCGCCACACCCAGACCCAAGTTTAGCAGATACCAAAGCTGATAAGCCAAAGACAACTAAGCCAGTTAAAAGGAGGAAACCGATAAAAGAAAATAAAAAAATTATAAAACAGAACGTCGCTGACCCAAGCGCAAAGGAAAAATCGGCATTAGCTGGTGCGAGATCATACGCGCAAGTTGCGACACAGGGAAATCAGACAAGATCAGATACAGCAGATCCGATCCGCCAACTACTGACTGTGATATACGAAAAACTTGATGAACAAACCAAGATCAATCAAGTTTTATTTGACAAATTGAGCAAGCTCGAGTTCAAACATCGAAAACCAAACAATAAGACATGAATATGACACAGCTTCTGTAGATACAAACATGGAACGCAAATGGTCTCACAAACAAGATTGACGAACTAGAAGTTTTTCTACGGAAAAACAATATTGATATATGCTTGATATCGGAAACCCACTTAACAAGGGGTTCTGGACCCAAAATAAATGGGTACAGTGGTTATCACGCTCATCATCCTTCGGAAAATGCGAGAGGAGGATCCTCTCTTTACATCAATGAATGTATGAAGCACTCTGAAAACATAAAAATAGAACTTGATTCTATGCAAATAATTTCAGTGTCTGTAAAATAAACCATTTAGATTACCTCATCGGATCAAGTTACTTCCCCCCGGGATATACACTGGTAGACGACGACCTCGATCGCCTCTTTGACTCTAGAGTCTAATTTTATCATCGGTGGGGACTTTAATGCGAAACAAACATTCTGGGGTTCAAGATGCAATTCAACGAAAGGCAGACTACTATACAAAGAAATAAATCCCTGACTTAGTCGACTTTTTTATCGCAAAAGGGCTAACTAAAAATCAGACGGAAGTCGAAGAATGCTATGATCTATGCTCAGACCTATGCTCAGCAGTCACTCTGAAAATGGACGGAAGTCTAGCAAAAAAAGAAGGACCTCCTAGGTTAACTAATAAAAAAACTAACTGGGATCTTTTCAGAAAAGACTGCAAGGAAAATGTGGTTTTAAATGTGCCACTAAACACACCGCTCGAAATAGAAGACGAAGTTGACAAGCTCGTGGAAGCCATTCAGAGCGCAGCGTGGAAAAACACTCCCTTCCGGAAGACAGCAACACGCAACAAAAAAGTCAACTACCAGCCTGACATCGAAGACCTCATACGAGAAAAGAGGAGAGCGCGCAAGAGATGGCAACAATCACGCGCACCTCCTGATAAAACATATCTGAACTATCTCTGTAACAAACTCAAGAATGGGATACAGGATTTAAGAAATCGCGAGACTTCTACATACCTCGAGGGGTTGACTGCTGACAAGGCTTCAAACTACTCACTATGGAAAGCCTTGAAGTCCATAAGGAAAATACACTCGCCACCAATTAGAAAAGCTAACGGCGAATGGGCAAAAGGAGACAAAGAGAAAGCGGATTTATTCGCCGAGCATCTAGAGGAAACGTTCAAGCCGTTCGATGGACAACCTTTGAACTATAAACTATAAAGTAAAAGCCGTATCCCTGTCCGAGCTTCGAATGACAATAAGCAAGTTGAAAAATAACAAAGCTCCAGGATATGATTTAATCACCGGCGAAATCCTGAAGGAGCTACCGAAAAAAGCATTAGTTAAGTCGCTCTACATTATAAATGCTTCTCTGAGACTTTTATATGTACCAAGGCAATGGAAAGTCGCCGAAGTCATTATGGTTCCGAAACCGGGGAAAAGTCCAAACGATAAAAAATCGTATAGACCCATTTCGCTCCTGTCGATAACATCTAAGGTTTTCGAGAAAATGATGCTAAAACGATCACAACCAGTAATTGAAGAAAGACGCTTGATCCCAGATCATCAATTCGGCTTCCGGGTCAAACATTCCACAATCGATCAGGTTTATCGAATAACGAATGAAATTGAAAATACTCAAGAATGGAAAAAGATTTGCTCTGCCGTTTTTCTCGACGTCTCACAAGCTTTCGACAAGGTATGGCACGAAGGTCTAAGGTATAAATTAAGGAAAACCCTACCGACAAAATTATACAAAATACTGGAATACTACCTTGAAAACAGACTGTTTCGTGTTAGACATGAGACTGAATACTCAGAATTCAAAGAAATCCACGCCGGTGTTTCGCAGGGAAGTGTTCTCGGACCAATCCTATTCTTGCTCTACACAAGAGATATACCACAAGATGAAGGGACCATCGTGAAACGTTCGCAGACGATACGGCTATCCTCGCAATGGATGAGTCAGACTCTAGACGCAAAGCTTAAGTGGAAGCCACACGTTAAAAAAAAAGCGGGACGAGCTCGCAATCAGACTCAGAGAAATGTATTGGCTACTTGGAAGATACTCGAAGCTAAGCTTATACAACAAACTGCTTCTGTATAAGCAAGTGCTAAAACCTTGTTGTTGTACCAAACCAAGCAATATTGCTATAATGCAAACATTCCAAAACAAAACCCTAATAGCAATAGCAATAGTGAATGCTCCATGGTATATTAGGAATAGTGATATTCACAGAGATTTAGGAATTGCTACCGTGAGTAACGAAGCAACAAACTTTGCACGCAAACTTCGCACTCGTATATATGTTCATTGTAATAACGAAATAATCCGTACACCTGGACGTGACAAACCTTGAGCGCCGGCTACAAAGAACAAGACCGTTCGACCTAGCGCCATAAGGAAAAACCGCATGTAATGACGGTATTAGTAGGTGCTTTCACTGGAATGCTACCTACCAAACGCGATTAACATTACAGAAGCGTAAACTACTTGTTAAGGATACTTAGTCGTAATCACCACAAAAAAAAAATGAAAAAATGAGAGGAATAAATTCGATACTACTATGAGCACGCGCAGCCGGTTCTCATAGTGCCTCTCTGAGGGGTGAGGTTTAGCCCGTAGGCATATATTGACTAACATTAATGAAATTGTCAGGCCCGAAAATATATGAGTCGGGCATAACCAATGGTACGGACCACTGGTATCCTATGAGGATTACTCACCTCCGGGCGCACACGAAAAAAAAAAAAATTAATTTTCTTATGCTACTCCTGATTAACAGTAATTAAATTTTTTTTATTTTTTTGTGAATATGCTCTCTCTTGGAAATGTGGTTAAGATCTGAAGAATTTTACTTAAGTGCAAATGAACACATTCAAAATAGATAAGCAATTAGATTTGCTCGAGCTGCTGTGCGTCATCTGATCAGTGATACTTGTTTGTGGGTCTTGATTAAAATTATATTTCAACAAACTTGAAAATTCATTTAATCATTTTAGCTACCGTAAAATATTTAAATGCAAGTAAAATCACATAATAAATCAATACAATGGTCTGCTGATAGTATTTCAGATCATGGATGGGGAAATGAAATTTCAAGTATCACCGAAAAGAAGATTTTCGAACTTGAATTTAATTTTACCACTTGACTTTGGTTATCATGCATGCACAATACGTGAGTAGTTCAGCCTTACGCTTTACGTATACTGTGACCTGACTGAATACATAAGCCTATAGGATATTTCTATCTAATTATATATTGATTAATTTTAAACAATCTGAGGTATTTTAATCATCCCCCAGTAACAATAAATTAGGTTTTTAACTCCGAATTTAAATCAAATTTTCGCTAACAAAGAAAATACAAAAATAAACATCGCATCCCGTAAATATTTCTCCATCAGTTTGTAATAAGAAAAAAACAATATTATATATTTGGCACAAATGTCTAAGGAATATCAAATATTTGAAATTAAAAGAGAATAAAATTCTATTTTCGTCAATAGTCTTATTAATGACGTCAAAGAAACTTGGCCAATTCTTGTTGATAACATGCCCACCAAAATCAAAATATACCAAACTCAATCGAAATTTCAATCAAATTAAAAAAAATAATTCAAGCTTACAGGGTGAGTTGATTTGTTTGACCAATTGATGTCTTTGAAGTAGACTGTGGATAAAATTATACACTCGGATTTAATTTCATTCACAAAAAAAAAATACAATTAAACAAATCTTTGAAACTTATTATTTAATTAATTTTGTGAAGATTCACGAGAAATGAACGGCAATTCACTTTCACTGGTTGCGTTTATACTGACTGCAGAGCATGTTTACTTTATGAACAGTTCACACTTTCAGTTTTCAATTGCACCATCAAAAGATCAGATATGTGGTCATGGTCAATATTGTTTTGAATTTTTAATGGCTCATTGAACCACAAGAATCTCTATCCGAATTAAATGGAGCACATTTAAAAATATGTAGTGCTCAGGGTTGTGCCAGATGTTGATTGATATGAATCGTTTTTTTTTTAAATGTCCATTTTTTCTAGCACAGCTCACCCATCATGTGTGGAATCGATTTTGTAAGCTGATCTAAGTTATGATTTTGCATTTTGATGGATATGAAGCGAAACAATAAATGGTTGGTTAATAAGAACGTACATTAGAAAAAAAAATACAAGTAATATGTCGAGGCTCATTATACAAGTATATTTTTAATATTTGAAAATGTAGTCCACTTCAACTAGTTGAAGTTAAAGTCTGAAGTCGTATATCAATAAATATTCCGATGCGTAATGTTTCAATTTCTCCAAATAATGAGAAGTATAATCTGATGAGAAGTTTTAAACAAAGGCATTAGTTATATTGAAAAAATGTTTTTTTTTTGTAAGAGAAACAGAGTTGTGTTGCATTCTCATAACGGGTGTTTTTTTTTAGAGGTTAGTTTTTGGAATAGAGTTAAAACTCACATTTTGTGGTCAAATCGGGCAACTCTAATGTCATTTATGTTTAGTTTGGTTCGCCATTTTATCGTAAACATGTTGACAAATGGACAGCGCTTGCAAATCGCGAAGTTTACCGCAAGCTCCGTCCACTTAATAGTCGACATAATCGTCCATCAGAGCAAATAATTCGGTTAACCATGGATCGTTTTCGCACTACGATTACTCTATGTGATAATACGCATCCGCAGAGACGTCGAACAGTGCGCACGGAAGAAACAATTGCCGCTGCAAAGTGTTTAAGAGGACCATAATGAATCGATTCGCCACCGTGTTTTGGAGTTTTGTCCATCAACTTACAAGATCCAGATTGTGTTAGAATTAAAGCCGCGAGACCATGCAATGAGTAATGATTTTGTTGTATGGGCCAAAAAAATGAACCTCATCACTGAACAAAATTTTTGGATGAAAATCAGAATCCAGATCAATCTCATCTGGATGCTGATTTTCATCCTAAAATCTTGTTCAGTGATTAGGTTCATTTTTAATTGAATGGCTAAGTCAACAAGCAAAATTGCCGCATTTGGAGAGTAAAGAATTCACATGCGACCCTTGAGACGCCATTACATCTACAAAAACTGACTGTTTGGTGTGCTCTATGGGCTGGTGGAGTTATTGCGCCATACTTCTTCCGAAATGATGCTGGAGTTACCGTTAATAGAGACCGGTATAGAGCCATGATAACCGACTATTTTGTTCCTGAATTGGATGGCATGAATGTGGATGAGACGTGGTTCCAACAAGACGGTGCTACATGACACACAGCGCACGTCACAATCGATATATTGAAGGAAACATTCGATGAGCGCATAATTTCGAGGAACGAACCTGTCACTTGGCCACCAAGATCGTGTGATTTGACACAATTGGATTATATTATTTGGGCATATGTGAAGTCGCTCGTCTACGCCAATATACCAGAAACGTAAGGGGACTTGAAAGTCAACATTAGTGCCGTTATTGCCGACATACGGCCCCAAGTTCTCGGAAAAGTGGTTGAAAATTGGACCTCTAGACTTGGCTTTATTCGTACCAGCCGCGGCGGCCACATGTCTCAAACCATATTTAAACATAAATTGCATAAAATTATTCTTCCGATAAAGAAAAATTGATGGACATCAAAACGATTTTCTTGTGTTTTATTTCAATTCGAAGTTCTATACCTCTAAAAAAGAACACCTTTTACAATACTTCATACTTATTATCTTAAATCGGGCTACATTTAAGGGTGAACATGGATCTCAATCTAAACCAACATATTTGCTTTATTAAAGTGACTGAAATGCTGCTAAAGTGACTAAAGTGACTGCTTAAGTTGGTTGGGAGTGATTTCATGTTGTATGTGTCACTGAACACGAGGTCATTTTTTTCTGTGTCTACCATGGCTGACAATCGAGTCATTCTTCGCGTGGGTACATTAGTATTCATTCGAACTAGTAAACGTCTTATAGGCACTTTTAACGTATAATGATAATGATCAAAGGTATGCTTTCCGTCCAGGAATTATTTTTGAACAGATGCTGTGTGATTGGGACATTGATATTGACCTGGACCGGAATCTGCTTTATCTGACAAATATTCAGACAAAGCGCGAGTTTGATAAGACGAAGAACTAGAGTCCCTCGGTCCATCAGATCACCTAACAAAATTAAAACCGTGAAAGCCGTCAAAACATGTGACTCAGAGAAGAAATAAGAGATGAAATTCAATTATGCTCTACACTTAAAATATAAATTTGAGTGCCAGGACGAAAAGGCTAAGGATAAAGAAAGAGCAATCAAAAAGACTTCATTTTTATCATTGACGTTTGATTTAGAAAGTCTTGTTTAGCAAATAGGGAAAGTCATTGTTTTACATGGCATTAACTTCATAAAATAATAGGTAGCAATGAAAAAGGATCAATATTGTTTAAATTTTTTTTAAATCAGTTGACTTCATTAAGAAGAAACGCGTGTGAAGCGTTTCTTGAAAACGTTCCATTTTCACTTGAGTTGACGAGTCAACAAATAGAACATGCGTTGATGGGCTGACACCAAACCATCAAAAATTGCATTACGGGACTTTACATTCACTTAAAGTTGCGAAATTTCCTCAGCTAAAATTGTTTGTTTTTTTTTTGAAAAAAATGAGGTTACAGTGATTAAGTTTGATTAACAAAGAAACGACCCTTAAAGCATAGACGCTTGTTCCGGGAAACACTTCATAAAACCCCTCAATAAGGAGCGATTTGACCCTTGCGATGTTTTTTTTTTTAAATACCGAGTACTTAACCGTCCAAGGACCCTACAAGAGCTGACGGCCAAAATCCAGACAGATATTGCTAACCAGTTGCTGTGCTAAAAAGGGCCAAACGCCAAATATCGGCAATGGGATGTCTTTCATTCTGCAAAGGTTCTGTCTGTCGTTTACCATTGCAGTTTGTTTAACATGAAATGTTCTCTGTATTTCCTCGTTATTGTAGTAAGAGAATGAGCACGTTCCAATGCTCCAGTGCATATTGAAGTCATTTTGTTCTTATGTGTCTTTTGGATTGTTCGCATTTTATCAAAAACAGCTTAAGATAATCAAAGTTTCGATATTTCAAAAATCTTTCGAAAAATCCTCGTTCCAATTTTATATTGATTGCCTCTAAGCACTGGATATTAAAGATAACTAGAAGATTTAGAATCAACATAAGAAAATCCTATCCATCCTTCTTTGTTTTTCATATCAAGTCAACCAACGCAGGTAGACGCAGTATGAACCGGATAATTAGATAGAGGAATGTTGTTTTATACTCAAGTTTATCTCGGATGGTAAATGAAAAATTAACGGTTTGAAATTTTAATGAACAAATTCGAATCGATATACGTTTTAATAATAAAATTTATAATGAAACCGTTTTCTTTTTGAAACATGTACTAAAAATGGTAAGAATTTCGAAAATCTACTTAAACAAGTATCGATTACAAGCTATGATGATGGTGTATGAAAATTACAATATTCAATGATCCTTTAACATTTGTAATGCAAATACAAATAATCGCCCTTCAAGGGCAATATACTGATATCCCTGAAGTCAGATTTCATTTCGGCACGAGTGGTTATCGACAATAATTTTCTGAACAGGAGGCACTTGACTACGACTATAAGTGCCTGTCTCTAAACGAATCAATAGCCTATGGTTGTGCTATTCCGAATCCTGTCCAATGTTTTAGCAAGTAGAAACGGAATAGACATGTTAAAATACCTCTATTCTAAATCAAAACTAGTATAACTATTTTTATGAGGCATTAAAACCATCGGAAAATGTAAAGAACCACTAACATCGTGAAAACCACAAACTGATAAAATAGTGAGATGTCGAACAGATGCCACTCAATCTTGTTATGTAGATGGCATCATAAGCTCACTTCAAAAATAGAACACAATTCCATGTTCTCACCCCACAGCGTTACGATATTTTATTACCCAACTCATGGAGGACGGCATAAATTCATAAAAAAATAATGACATTAAAACTGTTGGCACCTGTGACGAAATTTGTTTTTCTTTGTAATTTTTTCAGGTAAAACTATCTGACAGCTATAGCGGCATTCTCTTTAAGTGATTCCTTTTTATGTGTTAAGGACTAAGTATCTGCAAAATGAGAAAAAGTAACGAAATTTTACGCGACTGTATTTCGCATCGGCATTCTATTTTTAGAAACATAGTTTTTGCCCACTAAGCTGCCCCACCCCTATTCCAGGACTCGCTTGTGAAGTATGTATATTCGAATACTTGTAGACTTTCCACAGGAAGATGAAGTTTTATTAGGTTTGCGATTGCCTTCTATGGAAGTTGTTGTAACGTTGAAAACGAACACGAGTTCCGTAAAGAAATACTTAAAAAAAGAAAACGTAACCACTCCCATATGTAAAAGGGGACATTATGTCAATGTCAATGCGAGGGTATGCCAGCGTTACCTGAATGCACATTTCAATGTTAAATGACTTGTAAAATAATGTTACGACTCTTTCTTACCAATCAATTCGGACACAGAGTCTGTATATGAAGTAAGTAGTGAATAAGGCAAGAAGGACATTGAAGGACGCACTGGAAAATATAATTCGAAAAATAAATGAATTGAGATATGGGATCTTAATGTTTAGTATTTTTTACGAATATTTACACATTCAGAGAAAAGGGCTGTGAAGTCATTCGGTAGGACTATGGAGGTTCTAGCGATATTTGTTTTACTTTCTTTTTAAGGTAAGAGTTCTACTTCAAAACCTTACTTACACCAGCTATGCTTTTGCAAGGCGTCCTATATTCTTAATCTGCCAAAACATGGTATTAATTATCATTAACAAGAAGCATTGGTCTCTGTGAGTTCTTTGAAGGGTAAGCAGGCTGGCATGTCGATATACATAATAATATGATTTTGTATCTTAATAAAACACAAAATAATTGAGAAATTGGGTTGCCATTTATTTGCTGTAGCTGTAGTATTAGTTGCTCCCCCAGGCTGGAATCCTCTGTGCGAATCGTTTAATACCCTATACCATCCCATCCTATATTTAAAACTAATATTCCCAAAAAGTGGACATGGCTAAAAATTTTATGGGATTGAAATTGACATTGTCAGAGCATATTGTTCAGACAGTTTATCAAAATCTTGTATTGTTCGATAAAAAAAAAAGTTTATCCATTGCATATGCTATGGGATAAGGAATACAAAAGGTTTTTATAGGAAAACGCAACCAAAAAGTGGGCGTGGGTTAAAACAATCTATAGACGAAGTCTTCATATTATTATTGTTATATTATATTGTTTTTTTTTTCGATTTTTTTCTATATTGCGAGGCGAAAATTCTTACAAACACGAAGTTACCATATTAAGATTTTCTAATATCCTGCTGATATACATTTTCAAAATTCCTTACCGTTTGAACAAAAACAAAAAAGTGAAAAGTGGGCATCGCAGTGGGAGGATTTTGAAAATGTTAACACTTGTTCGGTAGGCACGCACAAGAATCATATAATAACAAATTCCATTATTCTTGGTCAAAATTTAAGGACCTTAGACGAAAGGATTGGGATAGAGTATAAAATTACAGCGGCATTAAATCGCCGCCTCGGTCATTCGATTTAATGCCGCTGTAACATTTTTGCATTTCAATGCTTAACAGGCTTCAGTTATTGAGTTAATTTGACCTTGTAAATATTAGTGTAGCTCAAGATTATTATGCAAAATTCGTCACAATGTCTACTGAGACATTTCAATTTAAGTGAATAAATTTTAGTTCCAGCTTCTTTTATTAGAAGTGTCTGGATTGACAGATCAATTAAACTTCCAATGCTACCACATCATGTTATCTCTACATTTACCAAGTCAGTAAAATCATTTTAAATTTATCTGTAAATAATTCTCCCGAGATCTATTCCGTGAGTAAATATCTTTTTAGAAATGCCTGGTGTTCCAATAACCAAACATGGTTATTGGACTACCGATAACTTCCATTTAAAATTCATAACAAAGTTTGCAACAAATTTACTTTGGCGCGCACTCACTTTTTGCACTTTTTTTTACCAACTGATTCGTCTATGCGTGCTGATTATTATTATGTTTTTAAAAATCGTCGCTTATTTAGTTTAAAAGTTATGCTTAAAACGAAATTCACTTTTTTGGTTATATTCTGATACGAATTGTATGTAGTTTGACATTTTTGTTTTTTTCCTATTGCAGTGGTGTCGCCAGCTTTGCCATGTTGAAGAAAACATATAGAAACAAATCATAAAACTAAAAAATTAAAAAAAAACCCGGACAGGCAGCATGGGTGTGCATGCTGCTCCCTGCAACCCCTTCCTTGGGCATACTGTAGGATTTGGTGTGGTTGCGAAGCTGGGTGAATTCAAAATTTCTTCAATGTTTCCAATGTTTCGATGTTTTTTCAACACGGCAATGCTGCGTACACCACTGAAGTAAAACAAAAAGAAATGTCAAACTACACACAATTTGTATGGGAATTTAACCAAAAAGTGAATTTTGTTTTAAGCATAACTTTTTAACTAAATGTGAGCGCCGGTTTTCAAAAACATATTAATAATCAGCACGAAGGGACGGCTAGTAAAAAAAGTGAAAGCGCGCTAAAGTAAATGGATGCCCAAAGTTTTTCCAAAAACCCTTGAACTTGAATAATTTATCTTACCTATATACATTCACAACCCCTACAACGCAAATCATAGACGATCAAAATTCAAAATAATATTTTTCCGACTATTATCTACTGACAAGAAGATAGCTCTTTGTTAATTTGTCCCGCATCACCCAAAAACCGATGAAAATAAATAAAAATTCAATTGCGCACAGTAAACAAAAATTAAAATATATAATAGATCCCAGGACCACTCGAAAAAACTTCATTCCTACCAAGGTATCTTTTCGGAGCCATTTCCGAAAAGAAAGTCAGTTCCTATCGGACCTCAATATGCTTTCGAGGTGTCAGTTACGGAACAAAATAAAAAAAACATTCAATCGCGTTCGTTTAGTTCTACAGCAACCTTCCTCGGACAACTACGGAAGAAATTGAACGCATGTCGTGTCAAAAATTGTTGACTTAACGCATATAAGTCATCAGCTTCAACCTTAGGTATTCATATTCAGCAATTTCATTAGATACGTTTTCTATTCTGTAGCACCACGCAACGATATGCATACTCGAAATTTCTATAAAATCGTCAATAACAGATTACATATAATCGTTCCAAACACGAAGTGGCGTATCTGAAAAAAATTTGCATTTTGAGATATTTGGCATACATATATTATCTACCGGTTGTTATTTATCATCACATAAGTGCCGTGTCTGTATCTCTCAAACCGATAAAGTATAAATACTTTCATTTTTGACGTCAATGATTTTATTAGGTTTAACGCAAAATACGAACAGACGTATCCGAAGTATACGCCAATTAAGATTTTGCACATACGCCACTTCGTGTTCGGAATGGCGATGTATATCATAGGCTCCAGACATCAGACTCTATACGGCACATATATTTTTTAAAGAATTGCTTTTAGACCAAAGGTATCTCAACATATAAATTTTGTAAAAATACCAACTTCGAATGTTTGCGCTATCACAATTCTTCGGTTTACTAGGTATGTTGGGGAAGTAAAAACGTTTCCACAATTAGAAGATACATTTTCCACTTTCCGCTGGCCTTTTATATCAATCCTCATATTCAGCTATCTCCCAGCATATAAATAAATTTACTGTTAAAAAATGCTATTTCAATAAAATATCGAAAAAAGTGCTAACCCGTCCGCAGCAACCATGTCTGTAATTGCTGGCAATAAAATATAAAAAAACCACACACAACCTAACGCGGGCCAAAAGTCATTATTATCTTTATGGCGGACTCATTTAAGTTTCTAATTGTTAAAATCAACAACGACCACCAACTGGCTGTCTGATCATAATCAAACATCTAATTATGCAATAAATTGCAATTAGGACGCACATAATGAGAGCAAAAACAAGGCAAAGTTCAACCTAAAAATAGGGGTCGAAATATGGGTGGCCCTTACCAAAGCAAACACAATTACTATTCTGTCCAATTGTTAGCCTCTGCATAGCCGTCCAGGGTTAATATGAGGTGTTTCAGCTCTGAGTAGATTTGGAAAATATTACCGGTTCTGGTTAAATACCAACCCTTTGGGGTAAGGCATGCAACGGCCAATGAGAGTGTACACTCGTGGGTTTACCTATGACCTACTCAATAATTTAAGCGAATAAAACAGTCAATGAGCTTTCATCAAAACGTGTAGCAAGCTTTTCGGACGGAAATTGATCCCGTTTAGGGTGTTTTTATTTAACTTTTTTTTCCTTTGAAGAACAAATACGAATGGTGGTTTAACAATATACAAGGTAGTACTGCCGTAAAATAATAAATAATGGTCCAATTATGAAAGTTTTCCAACTCAAGATTTTGATTGATTGATTGATAAGGGAACAAAAAAATACAATTTTTTGGGACATACTACGAAAATTTAAATTTTCCCCAAACTATATGCCTTTTTTGCAACACAATTCAATATCAAAGTTACTATCGTAACAACGCATTATAACTAGTTTTTTTCCAAACATTTGTAAAATGAGTAATTAGTTTTGGCCAACAACGAGAAATCAATGTTCTCAGTTCATTGAACACCTTTACCCATTTTTTCCAAATTCAGTATTAAGAGTTCATATAATTACGGACTATTTCTGGATTTTACCCGATTTATACAAATCTTAAAACGTTTGCACACTTGCCTCGCAGTGAAAGAGAAAGTTACTTACGACCGAGTCGGATATATTTTTGGGTAGAGTTAGGTATATGTTAGGTTATGTTATAAGATATGCGTTTGTATGATGAATAAAGTTCAGCCAGAACCCATAAAGGCTCATTGTGGGTACAATAGTTGTGTATGATAGGAAATACATCACTATCATATCCACTTGAACTGTTGAATAATCTTTTAAGGTCTGAAAGAGGTATCCCTGCCAATGTCGGGCAGTCTAGCAGAGTACTACAGAGAGTGGCCTTAAATCCCTGAATGCCCAGAGGAAATCTGTGAAGAATATTTTGTTCATAATGTTGTTATTGAAAGCTAGAAGTGGTTTAAGTGTTTCATTGATATGATAAACTGCTCTTATGACCAATCTCAGTTTCAGTCGTCGAAACATCTGCAAAGATGGCTATACAATTGATGATAGTTCAGGGTGAAATCTGGTGAACAATGACGAATTCATTTTAATTCAAGGTGAGCAAACACTTTACCATTCTTTTTAAAATAAAACCTGTGATTTTCGTATTCACTGAGTGCAGATTCCAAAGTTTTTCTAGACTTAGTTGAAGAGTGAATTTAATTGAACCTATTATAATACAAGCTGACCCGCAAACGTTGTTTTACCATTTTTCAAATGAATATTTTGGTTGCTACGAGAAGATAAAAATCCGCAGTGCGAATCGTTGACTACCCTAGACCATTTCATATTTAAATTCAACATACCCAAAAAGTGGCCGTGGCTAAGATTTGTACGAAGATGGTACATAAAAAATTCCATTCTCAAAATTTATTGCTCAGAAAATTTTATCGTTTTATGGTTTGACAAACAAAAATAATGTTTCTACAAATCTACAAATCGTTTTTAAAATGGCATTTTCCATTGGATTTAACTCTGAAATTTGATCATTTTGTTCCCAATGGTCAGATTGTGTTTTTTGTGGTTGTTTTGTTATAATTTCGTGTCTGTGAATTAAGTGTAGTTGTCAAGTTTAAAAAAAAAATTGTTTGTTCCAATGGAACCAAAAAATATAAAGCCACACAGATGACGAATTGAGAACAAAAAACAGAAATGTTTTCTCAACAGCTTCATGCTATGGGCAGGCGGTTTGCGCGTATACATATGAGAATCAAGATAGAAATATATGGCGGGCTGTGCCAGTACGACCCGCCATAGAGCCATTTTTCTTGTATGAAGGGATAATCTTTGATGGAACACAACAACTGAATTTTAAAAACTTAGGGCCCGTGTCCTTCTCATTATTTTTGCTGATTAGTTAAAAAAAAAACCTAGTATATTCGTTCAGAACTACGAGAGATATAGAATAGCGTACTGGAATTTTTATGTATTTTCACGCACGCACAACACACACATACGTTTTCCGATTACAACAAAACTTCACAAAAACCATGTGAAAAATGTGTGAAAAGTTGGTAAAAATTGGTAAATTCGGCGAGATTCGGCCGTAAAAAGGAGCGAATCGGCGACAAACGAACATAATTTAAAGCTCAATTTTTATATATAAAAGATTATACTACAAAGGTGGAGTCCGAACTAACTTTTCTGAGAGCCGCTGTTTTTCTTTCATTAAATTCGCTGAATCATTTGCAATGGTTGATTTATCGCTTAAATTGAACCCACCGCCTTTTACTCTAAATGCAAACACTTTAATACTACACTGCGGCCGCCCATCCTGTTGTCTATGGTGTTCAAAAAGGAATCAGTAATTGAAGGCTACAACCCTCTGTACAAATCGTTGAATACCCTATCCCTTCGCATCCTTGAAATGAATTTTCCAAAAAAAATTGTGAATAAACGCTGAATGGGAATGAAATAATAAAAATTACATTGTCACTACATCTTGTGTAGATAGTATATAAATCTAATTTGGTTCGACAAAAAACAAAGTTTTTCTATGACATTTTTTCTATGGGATAGGGTACACAAATGGTTTTTGTAAGAAAACGCATCCAAAAAGTGGGAGTGTCAAAAAAGTATTGTATGGAAGTAATATAGGTATTAGGATTGTCTTAATATGTTGTTCCAGTTGCCGGATTTTGAGAATGTTTACACTTGTTCTGTAGGCACGGACAAGTATCCCATGTACCAAATTTCATTATCCCAGGCAAAAATTTAATTTAAAAATTTAACTCTAACAACAACATCTCGTCAGAAATTAAACGAAGAATGACTCTTGCCAAACGCTGTTTCTTCGGGCTAAGAAGGCATTTCAGTAGTAAAGCCCTTACACGAACTACTAAGGAGATCCTATATAAGACCCTGATCATGCGAGTCCTGCTCTACGGGGCTGAAGCATGGACCGTCTCAAAAGCGGATGAAGAAATTCTTGGTCGATTTGAGAGGAAAATTCTTGGAAAAATCTTCGGTACCGTTTGCGTTGTACAGCGACATGCCCCTTGTCAAAAAACACCGCATTGGACGTTTAAGATGGCTAGGACATGTAGAACGAGTGGACACCAATACTCCGGCTCGGCAGGTCGGAGGCAGAAGACATCGCCTGAAGTGGCGCGCACAAGTAGAAACCGACCTCAACCAACTTGGAGTGCGCAACTGGAGGCAGTTAACTAAGGACCGGGCTAATTGGAGAGGCAAGTTGGTTGAGGCCCAGGTTCATTCCGAACTTTAGCACCACTTAAGTAAGTAAGCTAAGAATTTAAGGCCCTAAAATCAGTGAAGAACAGATAGACGGACGGACAGACAGACATTGCTAAATCGACTCAGCTAGCGATTCTAAGTCGATCCATATACTTAAAGGTATATCTTACTCAATAATTTCTTTATGTTAAAAAATATGTTCCAAAATATAAAATCAATGATGCGGAAACAGAGTGGGGAACAGAACTGGGCCTTCAGGTACTCCAGTTGTAACAAGAAAACCAAGAAACCAGTAAACATATTTTGGGGCAGTCTCATAACGTGTATTTACTTAAAATATCAACTATGTCAACTCGAAATTTTCAACCGACAGATTCTGATTCCCCACTTTTTTTTTATCTAAGATGTACATTAATTGGTTACATAACTGGTTACAGTAAAGCATAAGTAATGGGTCTGTAGTTTAAAGGCATGTGTTTCTTCTTTTTGTGGAATCAACTTTACAGTAACTAGGAAACTAAGTTAAACAATGACACATAAGTCATAGAAAAATTAAAATCAAATTACAGGTTATAGTTCGGGGCCACATTTCATAATAAATATATAGTGTATACTGTATACTGTATAGGCTTCTAGCAATTCAAACTGTTTAGGATGTGCCTAATTACTTAAGGCCGATATTCTAAATCACAGAAAAAAGCTTAACTGATATGATTTTTTATCCATTGCTTAACATTTACATCAACTATTAGTAGAGGGACGTTTTAGCTCGTTGCTTTTCTGTTTGACCTAGCGGTCTATATGTATTAAATAAAGTAGGAAATACATACTGTAAATACAAATACCAATTTTTCGGCTCTTTAGTTAGCAGGGCCGAGCTTTCTCACAACCATTCATGTGTGCCTCCTGTGTTATGAAGAATTTTAGATAAGCTTTTCTTGACAATTGATACTACTCGGATGATTTGTCAGATCATTACGAAAGATGGGCCAGTGAAAAATTCAATCAAGCCCGAAATCTTGAATCTTCATGCCATCAAAAACATTGCAGCTGTAAGCGATTACAACTTAGCCAAACCGTATTTCTCATCGCGCTGAGGAATTGCACATCTCACGGAGCTGTTTTCATTTGACTCTGGTACTGGAGAGTTCGCGAATTATTTTATGCGTGCCAATACTCTAAATAGGTGCGTAAACAAGTCAGTGAATGCTCACCTAAGCAGATAATCACTTCAGCGATGAGACACTGAACCTCGATGAATTCGCGCACAGAGTATTGGCATATGGGCTGATGGGAACCCAATAGATATAGAAAATTACATTTTGATATTTGTTTAATAAATGATTGTAATACGCTATATTACTGATAATAAGTATGATGGAATCTGTACTAAGACTTACTTTAATTATTGCTTCATTGTTTATTTGTTGCTACTAAGGGAAGGGGTGACTTTATTTAAATTCTCTAAGCAACTCCTATATCATGCCAAAGTTGAACTAAAGAATTCATCTTCAGAAAAATAAAGGAAAGAAAATAAGAAACTTGTACCAGACGCTTGACAATCCCAGCATGATTTGCAAATAATATTCCAAATGATTTATGTATTGAATTCTGTGAGAAATAAAATTCGTAAGTGCCTTAAAAATGCCATGATTAAAAAATAAAATTCATCAGTACAACAACAAGAATCTTTCTTCTCTAATGGAAAAACTAATGGCTTCTATTTTTTTTTTAAAGATTTCTCAACAATTGCCCCACTTCACAAGCAACCAGAGCTAATCTAACAAACACGTATTACACAACGTACCTCCCGCTTTTAAAATATCTAAATCTATAGAATATGATTTTGAGAAATAAAAATAGCCAAATGAAAAACCAGATTAAAAGTTGGATCTGGTATCGCTTGCCTTGTCATAGTGCGATTTTGGTGCATGTATATCAAGTATATTACTACCCTTGGGGGTTCTTTAAAACTCATTAGAAGAGAATCCTTGCGTTTCTCCGATTCTGTTTTACATGATACACATTACATCGTCACGGCAAGCAATTTGTCGTTCAACGACCCATTTGGCTACTTGCCACTCGATGAATTCTTCTAATTAGGCAAAGTGTTTCGCGTTTTCTTCCCAGAGGTCGTGGTTATTTCCAGAAAAGGATATACTAACGATTTTGCCCACTCACCGTAACTGACTGCATGGCGATAAACTGATTTCTTAAAATCAAGAAAATTGTCCGACTCACTAAACACAAACTGCAGCGCACACTCGCGTTTTAGCTGAGATTATCGGTTATCACAATGTCACTGAAGGGTCGGAAAGGTATGGCTAACTTCACGTGCAAACACTTCAAGAAAAAAGATACACGGTCTCCGGAAATTGCCCACACGACGACGGTCACACTTCAACTGGAAAACTCAATAGCAAACAATTCGAGTGTCATTCCAACTGGCCGGCGGCGCTCGAAATTTCAGTCTGCCATTGAGGTGGAAAATAAAATAAAACAGCGAACCGACCAAGTCTTCTATGCCGCTTACACTCACATTCGCAAATAGCTATCTCTCTCTAGGAAAATTTATTTTAAATCACAAATTTCGACAAAGATACTTTTAGCTGCATTCGTTGGGTAGCAGCAACCAGCTGAAGACAGCTGTGGCTGAAGCAATTGCCATACCCATTCCCACTGACCGGGTTAAAGATTGATGAAGATTTCGCATTTGCATTTCCAGGACGACGACTACGACGAGCTGTTAATTGGTGTATTCCGATCAAATAAAGTCGATTATTCTACAGAAATGTACGGATTACTTGTGTCGGGGGTATCTTTGGTGTAACGGTTGGTGTATCCTAAAAATAAACGCAGTCATTGAGCATAGACTTCATCTCTGATTGCGTCTGTTTATTTATTTTTATTTCGATTTAGTCGTAGCGGATATCTTGTCGGCTTTTATTGGCGTCGCGTCTCAAATAGTATTGAGCAATACGCCATCAGCATATGATCAATGGAAAGGGTAGGAGGCAACATGATCAATTTTTAATATAAAAGAGCACACGCCTCCTCTTTTTTGTGTTGTTACGTATACGCCACCGCGTTATAACAAAATATTTTTATTAATATTTTTTTAATGACATTTTTGGGATAGATATAATGAGCACGAGTGTGACACATTTTTATGTGGGACGTGTGTTTGGAATGTCCTTGAGCAGATGAGATGCAATTTATTGAACTCGTATGAGTAATGGTGTCCCCATGTACGATATTTCGTTTAAATGAAATCGATAGCCATGCCATATTATACAGTGCTATGGATACGTATTGTAATGATTATTATCAGATCATGATAGATCACAAAAAGATACAGTTAGGTAATGATTTAAGTGGGATACAGTCCGGCGTAAGCATTGACTTCAGATCGGTTTCTATTTGTCTTATTTGTCTTACTAATGGTTCAGGGAATAATGTTGGATCTCCTTGGTAGCTCAAGTAAAGACTTTATTAATTTGTTGCCCTTTAAGTCTGGAATAAAAACAGCAAGTGTAATTCTTCGTTTTATTTCTGACTAGATATTATAATAACCGAAGTAGAGTGCAAATTCCCTTAGGTTACTTACTTACTTACTCAATTACTTAAGTGGCGCTACAGTCCGGAATAACCCTGGCCCTCAACCAAGATGCCTCTTCAATTAGCCCTGTTTTGAGCTAACTGCCTCCTTTAAGTTTGTTGAGGTAGGTTTCTACTTGTGCGCGTCACTTATTGTGAGGTCTTCTTCTACTGCGTCCCACGTCTGGCTGGGAATCAAAGACTTCGAGTCGGAGTATTGATGGCTATTATTTCTACATGTCCTACCCATCTTAAACGTCCAATGCGGGCATATCGCTGTACAGCTCTATAGTTCTTGGTTAAATCTTCTTCTCCATAGCCCTTCAACGCAAACGGAACCGAAGATTTTTCGAAGAATTTTCCTCTCGAATCGACCAAGGATTTCTTCAACCGGTTTGGAGACGGCCCATGCTTCAGCACCGTAGAGCAGGACTGGGATGATCAGGGCCTTATATAGGATCTCCTTATTAGTTCGAGTGAGGGCTTAATTTCTGAATTGCCTTCTTAGCCTGAAGAAATAGCGGTTTATAAGAGTAATTGTTCGTTTAATTTCTGACGAGATGTTATTGTCAGAGTTAATAGCGGAGCCGAGATAGACAAAGCCACGTAGTACCGCAAAGTTATATATCAATGGTGACTTTCTGCCCAATTTGTCGATGTTGTGTGTACTTTTGTGTTGACTGCATATATTTTTTCCTGCCCTCATTTACTGCTAAACTCATTTTTTCTCGCTTCCTTCCATACTAGCAAACGCAGCTATGACATTACGTTGATGTCAATATCGTTGGCATAATCTAGTATTTAGTTGCACCGATTTTAGAAAAGTTGTGCCTTTGGCATTGACATCTCGATATTCACAGAAACCTAAAATATTTAGTATATGATACTTTGGGAAACTCCTCGTTATCATGGAAGTCGTAGCATCCAATTATTTTAATCCTCATGTCGCATAGACTTTGAGAGTGGCAGAAAAAGTGCAGCAACCTCTGCAGAAATCGTCATCCTTGAGATTTATTTTCATTGCGTACTTCCTTGCAGGTGCATCTGCGATAGTGATATTAACAACCGAACCAACGGTTCTAGTGGCCAATCCAACGTGATATGTGACAGGTGGTAACATAATTAAATCTGGCATTAGCTTCCTTTTGGATCTTTACTCCACTCGTTCCCTGGTATATACATATATAGATACCTATATAAACAATCGGTTTTAAGGTTAGATATAGATCCACAAGGGTCGAAACATGGTCCAGACTCTTTTGAAACTCAATGCACCAATCCAAATTTATTGCTATACAAGTTTTTAATTTAACGATGAATGTTCTGTATTTTAAGAGGTTCAATAGCCACCTCTATAGTTTTGCTCTTATTCCCATCCTTCCTAAAGCATTGATTTGTATGGGCTAGGGTATAAAAGCTTTGTTAAGTTCAAGAAAGGACTAAAGAGTGATAACGATTGCCCCGGTGGTATTGATTAAGTTGGTAAAATTGCTAAGGAATTTGGTTGCTGCTTCTTCCGTTTTGATAATTAAAATTAATTAAAGCTTAATGAATAACCATTTGTGGTTATTTTTAATGAATTTGTTTCAAATATAATATACGTAAGTCTTTCTTTTTTTATTTCATTTATGTCTTTTACTTGATGTTACATTCTCTACCAGGAGAAACAAGGAGTAAAGAAAATATTTTTTGTTGTAAAAGTTTAGGAAGACTGTAGCATGTTTTTCGTTTTAACGTCCAACTTTGTTTTAAAAAAATAAAAACAAACAAGAACCGACAATTATCTAATCTCTTAATGTTAATTAGAAATTGAATAACACCACTGAACAACATTTATTTTAACGCATCTCAAAGGCCAAATTACTGAAAGTCTTAAATAATTAATTATTTACCAAACATATGTGTACTCAGAAAGCCTAATTTTGTTTTTAACGATAAGTAAAATACAATCAACAAAATTGTCGAAATAAATATTAACAATTCGAAACACAACGGCGACAACCATTGAATTTAAATGACTATTTAACCCGTCACGCTCCATGGGCAAATTTCTTGTGGGTCTAAAAATACACTCCTGTGCCAGATATTAGCGCTAACCCCGCACCGAAAATGCAGACCCGATATGTTGATCGGGGGTAAAGTAAAATGTCATCTAGATAAAAACAAATCTCAAATCACATACTCGTGTCAAGGTAGGAGGTGCGGAGATGAGTCGTGGTTTCTTTTTACGACACAGTGCATTCGATGGGGACTGAACACATCACACACATATTCGAGGCAGAGAACGTTTTTAAATCTAAAGTTTAAGTTATAAATTTAATCAATTACACACAGCACCTTGTTTTATATTAAGTATCTGCACCCACCTTACCATTGTTTGGAAATATATGCTCCAGGCTCCCGCATTTGATTTCCACTGTGTTGGCTTTTAAAATATGTTGCAGATATTTTTTTTTTAATTTTCAAGATGAGGTTTGTTGTAATTTAATGTTTGATTGATTTATTTTTTATTTGTATGCAGAAAATGGAGGACGTGTGTAATTTTTTATTTGTTGTCCAAAATGACACAAATCTTGTCGAAAAAAACGAAAGTCTGTATTGTTTGCTATTTTTAAATTGTATCTGCGTTTATTTACATTATGCTGATACAGCTCTTTAATATTTATCCGATGTTGTTATTTTGTTATTTTTTAGTATGAGATTCTTTTTGTCTTCTTTGGAGGTGAATGGATTTTTATTTATTTTTCTGTACTAAGGTCAAATGTATTTATTAAGTTTTAATTTTAAACTGAGATACTTTTTTGGGTTAAAAAGTGCAACATTTGCATTGAATACTTGAGGAATGTGTTTTTGTAAGGTGGTAACCTCAGTTGCTTTAAATATATTGAGCGTTGTACAGGACCATAAATTGTTGTCTTTGCCGATACGTGAGTGGAAATAAAAGATTGGAATCAAGCAGAAGTGAGTGCAATTCATAGAACATTTTGAATCTATGAATACATTTTTTGAGCACATTCGTTGCTGTCACTTCAGTTTTTATCGTCGCAGTAAGAGTGCGTATAACAAATAAACTGATTAATAAATTCTTTATACAGCTTGAATCCAAAAAAATTGATTAAGCTGAGAATTTGGATATCAATGGTAATTTACTTACTTTATATTTACAAAAGTTGTCTTATAAATGAACAAAATAATATATAAGACCTGCTTTGCATTTTGCGTCATTTTGTTTATGTAGATCGTTTAACGTTTTTTCTTGTCAATTATCAAGTGTGATCACTAAGGTTTGGCCATGTAAAACTACACTTACGTACAAAACAAAGAAATTGTGAGATTTTTACGGAGACAGTTCTGAAATGTCGTCGATTTTTCGGTCATACCAACATTTCTAGTTTGATTAAGACGGGCTCAGTGGAGCGATGGTTAGTGCGATGAACTGCCGAGCAAAAGTCCTGGGTTCGATTCCCAGCCGTAGCAACACCTAAATGATTTTTCACTGGCCCTCCTCTCGTGATGATCTGACAAATCATCCGAGTAGTAAGTATCAATTCTCATAAAAAGGGTACGAACGAGCCTGTTGCGCCATAAATCATTATTTTTTTTGTTTGTCAGCTCAGAACTAGAAGACATCACATCATGGTCATTTAGCAAGGTCTAATCTTAACATTTATAGATATTTGTATGCTTAGAAAATGAATTTGACACCGCAGAATGGATCTTAAACGAACAAGTTTAATTTTTGTTTATTATTGATTGCTGTCTCATCAATATCTTCTTCGACAAAACTTATAGAGCAGTATTCTCCGATGAATGTATTTTGTGAGCTTAGAACAGCTTTTGGTGAAAATATTCGACCCAACACACACACACAGTGCAACAAATATAACCGGTTAAGCTGAGAGTGTACGCGACAAAAGGCAGATTTTGAACAGCAGCCCGAAAAGATAAAACAATCCTTTGGTGAGGTTTATGGGTCAGTAAAATCACTGTTCCACGTTGTTCTTCACAGAAAAGGCCGAATAAAAGCCTTACTTGGAATAAAATCGATTATTGCGCAATGGTACCGGGATTTTCTGCCTCTCGATAATATTTCGTTTCAACCAGATGGTGGAACTGGCCAATTAGCACGTGAAACAGCAGATTCATTGTGAAAATAATTTGGTTAATAGTTAGAAGCGTTGTAGCGTTAGAAAATAAATGTAAAGAGTCGTTATTTGTTTTATACATTTTTTCTTAAATACCGTTAAGTTAATCAAGATTACAAATCACGTATTAAATTTAATATCACTTCAGTATTTTTTACTGCATGTTTCATATACCTCTTACTTTAATATCGAGAAATAATACAAACAGACACAAATTGTATGAAACTGCGATCATAAAAACTCAAAGAAACTCTAAAAAGATTTAAATACGACAGAAACAATGTTTTCTAAGATACATTCACACTATAACAAATTACGAATAATTATTACAAACGTTATTTTATTTCATTTTTAACGCAGATAATTTTATATGTTTATATTATTATATAAGATTTATGAAAAAAAATTCTCCTAGCAGTTTTGGGTTCTCTGGCTTTACTGCATTCTAAAAAATAATAATATGGCATCGCTGCATATTGTCGACTTCCAACAAAAATGACTTAGTGACAGGAAGTCCCATATTAAAACTGATTGCTTGATAACTAAAATGATAAATTCAATTTTTATTTATAGGAAACATTATCTGATTTTTCATGAGAATAAGATTGTGTCATTCTCATGTATATACTGAGCTCCAGTCTCCCACTTAAATATAAGGTCACCCTTACTTTGAACGCCTAATGGATTTAATATTCAATAATGTATCTTTATTACAACGCTGCTTTTTTATTCAATGTCATGCCATTAACGTAACATTTAAATTGCACAGCTTTTCGACTGTCAGTGTCCTTTAACCTTCCAATGACATTTTGGTATATTTCTTCCCCCTATATGCAAATATACCTTCCCTTACCCAGTAACCCTTTTATCGGTATCACGTGTACGATACCGATAAAAGGGTTATACTTTAAACGTCTGATACATTTCAACATATATTTCCCCACCTTTTATTTTAATTTTTTTTCTGAGTGCAAATGGATTTCCATTTACCTGGTGCAGTGTAATTTAAAAATCGGTGCACAGAAATTTTACATGAATAACTACACCTGTTGTATCTAAATTATGTACACGGGAAATGAACATTCATACAAATTTGGGTTTTAAGCCAACCAACTGTTTATTACGGGAATTTTCATAAAAATAATCTAATATCACGCTAATAAAAGTCACTTCTCAGTACGTTTGTATAAGGGAAAAATAATTGCGAGCGTTTTATTATTTTAGCGATAAATCTTTTTATTTCTATGTTTTCTGGCCGCCTGCAGGTTCGATTAATTTAATTTCTAACTGGTGGGTTACTAAAAATATCTTTCGCATTGTAACATATGACAGAGGCACACGAGGAGGTGCTGTGGCCACCGAGAGGAATTCACACGGAGAGGAGTTTTTTTTAAATAATAAAAATAAAATGGTGTAGTAAATCATATAGTGTATATGTATATTTTTGATGTCTTTTCAGGCGGTTAGGTATTTATCGAGTGTTTTTTTTTTGATAATTTTGTATACGCCGCTTCACAGTAAGTAAAGAAACACAAATTGGTACTGTTAATTGGTTTATGTATTGATAAATTTACATATTTACTCAATAAAATGGTTAATACAATTAAGTTATTTATAAAAATTGCTCACTTAATTTATATTAAAGCAATATTAATTGAGTCAAACAATATTTTCACATAAAAGTGGGGCAAAAGATATCACCCTTATTTTTGCAAATGGCCGCCAATGTCAAATCTGTTTTGACATTTGTGGACTAGACAGATGCAGAATGCAAGTGAACAAGCCATGGACAATACACTCCCCAAGAACGCGGAATAATCGAAGTGGACGATTTTTGACCAAAATCATAATGAGCGATGGGGCTCATACGTACGCGTACCATCGCTTCTGGGGCATCGAAAATATACGAGTAATGCACGAGGAGCCATTTCACCCATTTAAAGTTACTGCATGGTGCGCTGTTCACGCTGGACGAGTCATGGGGCCATTTTTTTTCGGGAACGCCGCTGGTCGAACGACAACAATGGACGGTGCGCGCTATAGGGCCATGTTAACCGAGTTTTTTTTTCCGCAATTGGACAAATTAGGACTGGAGGACATGTGGTTCTAACAGGATGAAGCAACGGCACACACTGCGCGAGCCAAAACCAATATTCTAAAGGCCAAACAACATCGGATGACTTCTTTTGGCCCACCTTATGAAGCATTTAGTACCTGTGCTAAAAACTCTTTTTTTTTGTTTTATATTGGCCATGTTGTTAAATAACATCTGCCAAACTTACTCGACTTTACTTGAGTCATGCGTTTTGCACCTGCATAAACTCCAAATGGCTTAGTAACTTAAGGTAACCGACCAATGATAATGACGCTTGTTTGCTTGTCGCGCTCTGAAGCAGTTGGAAGCTAACCCGAATCAAAGAAAAAAAAAATGTTTGGAAGCAAGCAAAATAATAAAATTATGGATGATACCGCTCGAATGTTCAAATTCATCATTGATTTCATAACCGTTAGAGTGAGCGCTACAGGTGATGATAATGAGCTCATGGCCTTAACTGAATAATATCGAAACCGCCGACATGAGGTACCAACCAGTCGACCGGGCATTACATGATTATCTTACAATTTATCTTGCAATCCTAATACCAATAAAACATAATCTACAAAAAAATGAACTACTATTTTTAGGTATTCAAAAATATCTCCGAAGATTTTAAAATAAAAAAAATTATCATCGACGAAACATCGTATGTCTATTTTTACTTACAACTACAAAACTATCAAATCATTTCCTATGTATGCATGTCACATTTGTCAACTAATCGCTTGAATACGTTGAAAAAAAATTCCTGAAGACATAATATATTGCGAAATTTGGATTTGAACGTTAATGAATTCAAATAAAAACAATTTATTAGACACTTTAAATGTGAATCAATAAAACACTTTTTAATTTTTCTTTTTTCGTTATTTTAGACTACTTTTTAATTTTTCTTTTTTCGTTATTTTAGAGGACCCCAATGGCATTGCTCAGTGGTCCCGTTGGGAGGTATCTTTTTGACACATAGATTGAATAGTGAAGAAACAATGAAGGCAGATAAAAAAAACTGATCAGAAGGCAATGATTGGTTTTCCAATTGTTATGTTTCAGCAGCTGTCAAAGTTATAAATTACATCCAACTTAAAAATATTCAGTTAGGTTTGTCATTTCATCATGTATTGCATTTGCTGAACATGTGATAATTATAAAAGAAATATTATCGAACTTCAGGTTCAGTTGGAAATACACAACTTTTATTCATAGTGATGTCGATCGCCATCAGGGCGTATGCAATGTGACAGTTTGAGTACAAAGAAAATTTGTTAGCATCTTAAGCTCCAGTAATAGCTATCATTGAAATGCATTATTGGAACACAAAGCATGATGGAACTTAAATTTTTCACGCAAAGCGGGTTATTGCAATTATTGGAAAATTCTGTCATTATAATTACCATAGTGAGGATAAAACATACTTAAGGTAAGGGTTGATCATAAGCAACTCTGTTTCTTGAAGTTCCGTATTTTGGTCAAATCAAAGAGGCCCATTTTTGGCTCAGCAACCTTGTCAACAAGGGAAATTGCCGTTATTCAAGAAAACAAACAATGATTAAGGTTGAAACCACTCGTCCTTATTATACACTAAGAGGCTGAATAAAAATCCTCCACATAAATATAATTTAGGAGAAACGAAGCGACTGCCTGCCGGCTGTAACTTAAGATAGGATATAAGAGAACGAAGAGCACAAGAAGACACATTTCGTATTTGAGTGTCGGGCCGATCGAACGTGTAAACTATTTGTTAAATTGTCAAACTGGTGATATTAAAATTAGATATTTGTGAAAGAATAAAGAGTGTTATTAATTCATTTTGACCATTACACTAACTAGTAAACCACTTCAGACGAGCTCGAGGCCAACATTTGTTCCCCTATGCAACGCCTTACATAGTGGAGCGAGTCATCAACAACTGTTGCTGGTTTACTTAAATTTTGTTTCCTATCGTTCTTATCTTGTAGCCCTATATATAGGTGTGCAACTCTAGGCTTACATTTTGGCAAAGGTAATAATATTTTGCATATTATCCATTTGTTTACATGCATGACCATATACTTTAGGTTATATATAAAGCTAAATTATTTCTCTATAAATTATTAATCTAGCTAGATAAACCATAATGTCATGTCTGTACATCCATCAGCCATCCGTCCGTACGTCACCAGTTTCTGGGCCTTAAATGTTGAGCTAGAATAATAAAATTTGGTACATAATAATTAAATAAATTATAAAGTACATATTTTTGAAATCTGCCCACTGGCAAGAACTTCCCCGTCCGAAGAGCTTAGCCGAGCAACCGCGAGCACACCGTACCTGCACTAAACATGCCCTATTGGCACATCCTAAGCCCCCTTTTTAGAAAAACGTAGTTTTTGGCCAAACCGTTAGAAAATTTGAAAGAAACATATATATAGACAATTGCAATATCTATATATTTCGTCTATACAAAGTTTTTTGCCTCGCTCACTTTTTGGGGACGTTTTCAGTAAAAAAAAAACTCTTTTTGGAATAGTCTTAAAATATTCAAAGAAATTGTTAATGCAAAATTATTCGTTTTGATAATATAAACATTTAATCCATATATTATTTTCACCCACGCCAAATTTTAGGAGGGGTTTTCATACAAAAACCATTTGTATACTCTGCCCATAATATATACAGAAGAAAAACCATAAAACATTTGTATAAACTGTCTGAACAATATATTGTGACAATATATATATATATATACATATATATATATATTTATTTTCATAGATAATGAATTTACAAAATTTGTATTTTACGCAGCTTGCTCAGAGATATTTAAACTATATCTTACAACTGAAAAATTTTATAAACATTTCTTAAATAATTTTGGATATTACGTTCGAAGAAAAACTATGATCTAAAACCTTCATTCAATAAATTTTAGTATTTTACAAAAAAAAAAAGACTAGAAAAAAATAAAAAGACAATATATTAACAATTAGATTGTGATTAACAAATACATTAATAAATAAATAAACAAACAAATAAATAAATAGGTAAATAAATAAGTAATAAAATAAATAAAAAAATAAATTAATAAATAAATAAATAAAAAAAGGAACAAACAAATAAATCAATAAATAAAATAAAGTTTTTGCACAAGTTCCCCATACTGGGCATGCATACAAAATTATGGCTTGAAAAATTACTTTACATATTACAATCATACATATTAAATTTACTCAGAGAAGATTTTCTACATATTAGGGGGTATAAAATTTTGATGGCTATATGCTTATTTCGTTTAGAGTATTTGTGATATGGTCACGAAAAGTTAATGTCTTATCTAAATATACACCTAGATATTTGACAGAACTAACCCACGGGACATCACATTGATTTATCTTTAGCTGACTAACTGGTAAGGAAAATGCTTTTCTTTTTCTGGTAAAAAAACATGGCCTGAGTTTTGTCAGAATTTAGTTTTACCTTCCATCGAATGAAATGATCGGAAATTTTGTTTAACACATGCTGTAAGTCGCTCTCAATTGTGTGGGATGAGATAGGGTATTCAACGATCCGCACAGCGGACTGTAGCCTTCTTATATGTTCTTATTTTGCACTTTTACACAAATTTCATGCAATCTTAAAAATGTTTAATAAACAACACCCGTCCCCCGCCAATCAATTTGCCTTCATACAAATGTCAGATTGCGTTTGTTTTCTCTCTTTCTTCCTCATCTCTTCAAATGCGCGTTCTGTATTCCAAACCTACAAAGGTCAAAAAACGAAATAACATTGAGCGCATGTTAATTATTAAAAAAACTGTTCCAAAACCATAATAAGGCGCGAGAAGTCGTTATCCTGCGCAGCCGGACAAGTTAAATTAGAGCTTAACAAGTATTTTCTTCCAAGAAAATAGTCCAAAATAGTTTATAATATTACATGAAATATCTACAATCCATAAGTTGACATTTTAAGTAACATTCAGATCTACTTTAATTAAGTGATTACGTTAAGCAGCTTACAATACCAAGGCATCTGCATAAGTCACATAACCATCGAAATGGTTCACAGAAGCATCTCATCCATAAACCACAAGTGAAATCTAGGGACCATTGCTTGTTATAGAGAATGTACACACCACCATAAAGGGACATCATGTGAAGGTGAATATGCGGTGTTGGTTAATCATTTCCAAATCCAAAGGGTAGATGTGCTTCCCGTATTATAGTTCACCATGGTAGTATATGATGCGCATTGAAACACATCTGATTGTGGTCTACAAGATATGAACAGTATCTGTTCTGGCGAATTTACAACTTAAGGATAAGATGATGCACACCCCAGGATACGATTATGTTAAGACAAATAAACAGGAACACTAACTCTGGGTTTTATGACATAATTGCAAATAAAACCTTAAAAGACTCCTTCATTCAGCTTTTGTTTCATGTTAAAAGTCATGCTGAAACACAAGATAAAATGGGTTGCAAATGATCAGTTATCCTTTCGTTTCTGAGTATAAAATCCAAGACATTAAGTCGTTTCGCTTGTTAACAAGCAATAGGACAACGTATACACATATCCATCATGATGGCGCATTCATATGAGTCTAAAAGATATAACGCCTCTGTGAATCTCTGATGGAGTTTTGTTCTTGACACTACTACCATGGAAACAGGAAATCAAAATTAAGCCACGAAAACAAAATACATGTACACCATCAAAAGAATTTATGTTACGATGATGAATGAACCATCCACAAACTTTTACATTCAAATTTGGATTCATATGTAAATGAGAATGAAACACGTGGTTTGGGTTAAACGAAATTCTCACACACTAAACATTGGCTAACAAAGCTATAACGAGTTGCAAGTAAGTCTTAAAACGTTGTTCCACGGTTACGTAAAGTACGCCTCGCGATAATTTAAAATTTACATACTCACATGAATGGAGCTGACTTAACGAAATAATCCTCAATGAGAAAGATGGCTTTAGTATTTCAGAAAATTAAATCTGATAGTATTGAATGCACGTGTGTGTTTTATAATAACTTAAAACATCAACAATGAGCTTGATCCGCATGGATTAAGATGAAGAAACAATGTTCTTGATTTTATTCTTAGCGGATGTAAATATTATTATCAACATCCTTTAATTCTCAGCAGAAGCCTAAAAAACTTTTTATACGCTTTTACACTAATTATTTTTAATAATATTTAAAAAAAAAAAAAAACAAAACATGCAGATAAAATAATAGCAGATTTGGGGTCAAACGTTCACAGGTCAAAAGCCCGCAACACAATTTCTACTCACCTAAATTGGTTGTAAGTCCACAAACTATTTGTGTCCATTGAACTTATGATATCGTGTTAAAATTCTTCAACTTGATCGATTCGTAATTCCAAAATTAACAAAAAAAAAAAAAAAACTGAGGTACATATAAGTCCACTTAGGCTTTGAGGATTCAATGAATTTCGACTATCTTTTACTTTCTGTAGTTATATCGGATCCTTTTCAATCAATATCGACAGTTTTCTAGACCCTACCCGCTGGCTTAAATGATTTCAAACCAGAAATACCGGTTCAGGATAGCTTACGTCTGGCAAGCGTCTTTGTGCAGTTTTCTTAATCAACTATACCTAAGCACCCTCCGCAGGTTATGAACCTCATGATTGTACATACTGGAGTTTCGATTTATCTGAGCTATGTTGGTAGAAATTATCTATTTACGAAAATGATTCATCTTTAAAATTACTATAAAACAGTTGTAGTAAAGGTAACTTCGAAACAAATTATCCTTTTTAATAAAATGACATTCCGGTCTATCCAACCTTTCGTATTCGTAGTAAGGGGTTTTTTCTGGAGGTGTAGAGCTTCCGATAATATTACATATATGCCTTTGACGTTTATGCATAATTAAGCATAATACCATGCAAAGATTTCGAAATTCATTATGCCCCAAATTCACAAGGCCTGTATATTCATCCAACACGAGATCTTGCTATGAGTGCAGAAGAACCTATCGCTTCTGTAGATGTGAGTGTGACCGAAAAAAAAAACAAATATATCGATTCAATGATGTTTTCAGAAACTTTCGCTACTTATAAATATATTGCATTACACACGAAAGGAATCCAATTGACTATAGTTTACCTTGTACCTGTGGTGGATAGGCTTATAATATCTGAAATAACTGAAATTGAAATCACCTTCTGTGATCAGGGTTCTTAATGGTTTTGCTAACAAGCAAATTTGTCATTTTAGGAGTAAGCTCAATCATCACGATCACATTCATTTAATAACCAACTGAAGCGGACCGAATGTTACATCCGTTATAAAAAAAAGTAGACGTGGTTTAATTTTAATTTTACTTTACCATTCTCAGCAAATGCGGCGTTATTTGAGGAACAAAGTTTTCGGATTGAATGATGGCTTTTAAATCGTGAGTAACATCGTGAGTATTCATCGCAAATCGAATGGCGGGAATTTTTAGATTCCAGGAAGCGTGTTCATTTCCAAACAGGATTGACAACTGCGTCTTTAAGTCTCTATTCTTCTTCTCAACAGGATTTGCTTCCGGATGATATACAGGTGTAAAAGATTGTTTGATTCCCAAACAAAAGGTAAGCTTCTGCATTAGCGCTGAAACAAACTGTGTCCCGTTATCGCTAGCAGCCTTCTTGGAACACCATATCGTAAAAATATCTCGTTCAAGATAATAAGGGCACAATTTTCAGCTGTGGCTTCTCTTAATGAAAATAGTTCGACCCATCGACTACAAAGATCTTCGACAATTAAAATCCCTGATATCCTTTCGTGGTTGTAGGTAGTGGTCCGAATAAATCGACTGCAATGGTCTCGAACCTCTGACTGCTTGGAGTTGTCTGCATAAGGCCAGCTGGTTTAAGATTAGATGCCTTATATCGTTGACATTCTATGCAGTTCTTCACGTGCTTGTATATATCAGATCTCATTCTAGACCAATAATAACGGCTAGAGATACGGGCTAACGTTCTCTCCATGCCATAATGACCAGCTGTGCGATCATCGTGGTACTTCTGCAACACTAGAGACTTCATCGTTTTTGGGATTACAAGTTGCCCATCTTCAGAGTCCTCTTCTGAACAGAAACGATATAGGACGCCATCTACGAATACATAGCCTCGATTGGTCCATCGGAACAGGTTTTCATCATTTTGTTCAAATGAATCAATGATGAGTATAAAGTCAGGATCTGCCATTTGTTCATCTCTTATTTCCTTAGAACCTCGTCGTGGAATATCGACGTCTACAGAGCATATTTCGCACTTTTCCTCGTCTGGACAGGGTGGTCTCGAAAGTGTGTCAGCTACCGCGTTGTTTCTTCCGGGATTGTATCCGATCTCAAGGTTATATGGCTGCAGCTGTAGTGCCCATCTGGCTTGTCTTCCGGTGGGTGACTTAAGCGACATTAACCATTTCAAAGGCTGGTGATCAGTTAATATCTTAACCTCAGATATCCCCGAAATTCCTGTACTGCCCATACTACAGCGAGTGCTTCCCTTTCCATTGTGGAGTAGTTGCGTTCTGCGGGTAGTAGTAATCGGCTTGCATACTCAACCGGATGTTCCATCTCTCTCTCCCCCTGGAGTAATACTGCTCCGAGAGCGTAACTGCTGTCGTCAGTCTTCAAGATGAATGGAATACCTTCTTTTACTTGCTGCAATATTGGTGCAGATGTCAAGAGATGCTTAAGTTTTTCAAAGGAACTGTGCTGTTCATCTTCCCACTTCTTTGGTCTGACTCTTTTGAGAATTGCTTCCGTCTTACCGGGATCTACTTTAATACCTTCTGGTGTCAAAATGTGACCCAGGTATTTGACTTCGCTGCAGCAAATTCTGCACTTATCTCGGTTGAGACGAAATCCAAATTCATTCAAGCGGTCGAAAACTCTTTTAAGATCCTCTAAATGCTTTTTAAAATTCTCCGAGCAAATGATTAGATCGGAAATGCTATTAACAAGATATTTGCCATACTTTTCTTAAATTTGTCAATTGTGCGCTGAAATGTGTCTGGCGCATTTCGTAGTCCAAATGGCATACGTTTAAATATGTATGTTCCAAACGTCGTCGTAAAAGCAGTTTTTTGTTGGTCCTCCTTCGCTACCATAATCTGCCAGTATCCGGAGCGTAAAACCAACGTTGACATAAACGATGTACTTTTTGCTTCGTGAAGTAGGTCATCAATACGTGGTAACGGGTAATGATCTGGAAGCGTTACTGCGTTGAGGGCTGTATAATCGACGCAAAATCGTATACTTCCGTCACTTTTAGGAACTAACACAACTGGGAAAGCCCATAGAGATGATTTCTCTTCAATTATCCCTTTTTCGAGCATTTTATTTATCTCGTTCTTCAGCTGAATTTTCCTGGCTGGTGAGATCCTATATGGAGCAAAAGCAATAGGGTCTGCTGTTCCAGTTTTAATTTTATGCTCAACGTGTGGGATTGGTGTCTCTATTTCTCCAAATATTTCACTATGTTCTTTTAACAAACCGTCGATTTAAGCCTTCTCCTTTGAACTCAAATGTTTTGCGTCTTCTGGACGTAACTTAATATCGATGCTGTTAAGCTCAAACCATGCATCAGCGTCTGAGGTTTCTACCTTTATCGGTTCGTTGAATAGGTCAGTGGTTCTCTCCGGAGTTCGCATATCATCTGGTACGGCGTCAGAGAAAATAGATTGTACACCAGGTTTCTTGATTTTATTTTCTACTATCGCTTTACCATGCTCAGTGCTTTTAGCTTTCTTAAAACATCCTTCAGCTAAGTGTCCTTTCTTCCTACAAAATGTGCAACGCCTTTTGTCACTATCATCTGCCAAATTTGCAGGAGCCGGATTCTCCTCAATGAACATTTCCACTTCTCTGGCTTGTTCTAGCAGATCTTAATGTTTTGATTCCGTTTCTGGAGACTTTTTCTCTTATCTTAGGGAGAACTTGACCATACACCATATTCAGCATCACACTTTCAGATATCTCGTCTGACAATTGTGAAAGCAATGATCGTTTTCGGCAAACAAATTCGTCGATTCTTTCATTAGTTCTCTGTCTTTCCTCAAAAAGTTCGGCGTAAATGCGCCATGAAGGTTTGGCTGGTGCGAATGCTGCTTTCAGCAGTTTGATTGTATCATTAAAACTCTTGGCTTCTCTTTTTACACCTTGCCACCATGTTGCTGCGAAACCTTCCAGCAATAGTGGAATACCCGTGAGTGCACTAGCGTCCGTAATGTTTTCGGAGTCTTTGTACACCGTTATCTTCGCAATGAAATCGCTGACTTTTGACGTATTCGTCTCTCCATCAAAGCGAGCTGTACATTTACTAAACGTTCCGTGATTCTCCTTCACGTGTATAGCGCTTACTAAACGTTGTAGTTGCTCTTATGACAGTGCGGTTAATGCGGCCGCGCCTGTCGAAGCAACTGATGACGTGTCTCCAAGCATCTCTCCTTCTGGGATCACCTCAGTACTCGAAGCTTATTTGGTTGCTTGTGACGCTGTCGCTATCCTCTCACTTCTCCTCAGCATAAAATTGTCTTTGATTAATCAGGAGCCAAGCGACCAGTAAAACTGTTTAACCCGTCTTCTTTGATTATTTTTCAATGAAACCTCAGGAGCCAAGCGACCAGTAAACTGTTCAACTTGTCTGCCGTCGATTTATTTTTGACGACTAGAGCGAAAAAAAAATTCCGTTATCCACTTTATGTGGGTTCTGCTGTTAATTCCAACGTCGAGTTTGAAATCCAGGCCACAATGTTGGGCACCAATGAAGCGGACCGAATTTTATATCCGTTATAAAAAAAAGTAGACGTGGTTTAATTTTAATTTTAATTTATTCGTCGCTATTGAAATATTAACTCAGGGCCAGGCGACCAATTTCTTGTTCAACCTGTCCACTGAACAATCGTATGAATTTCTAAAGGCGGCTCCAACTATTCGTTGTGTGCAAACCTCGCTAGATCATTCAACAGACTGCAATATTTTCACATTTCGTTCTCTCTACATACTCATTTTTGTAGCACATTACAATTTATTTTTAATACAAAAAAAATGTGCTTTGTTATGCGTTCTTAAAATTTTAAGAATTTTTATATGATTTTAGAAAATGTGCTGTTTATAAATTTAATTCATATATTATGTAAAATAAACAATTCAATTCAAGCAAGAATAATAATGTAAAAACAATAATAAGGATAGAAACAATTTAAATTTAGGATGGCCGCTACACAACTAAATATATCCTCCAATTCTCCTTCATATTCTCCAATAAGCTCAGCTGGCTTCTTAATTGTTTATTTGTTGACATAACGATTAACCAATTTCGACTAAGAATGTATAGCATAAGTGGGAGTACGTAATTTCATATGATTCCGAGAAATTCTTCGTACATTAATCACCCTTGACAAACAAGTGTGTTGGGTTGGTAGTTGGAACTCCTTCATGTGTTCGGTTGACTGTCTCCCGACGGACCAAAATGAACATAAATCTACTCGAATACTAATTAATTCGTTTGTGTCCTTTGCGGCAAACATAAATAAATTTTCGTGGTGTATTGGGACGATGGTAAGCGACGCGACGACACATATTCTAGTTTACTTTATTTGCTTGGTTTGGATGACCGTCAGTCAAAGCGGGCCCTTGACTTATAAACTGCGTAGTGCTACAGGTTGCGGGCATTAAGAGCGTGCCAGCACACATGACACAGTTTTTTTTGTTACATATATAACTCTCGTAGTTGGCTTCGATTTATTTCGTTGTATTGTCAAAAAATAAGTAAATAAATGTCCCGAACCTGCCCCTAACACTTACGTAGTGCTACCATGTATAGGCTAACTGCTTATTCTTAAGTCATAAACCTTGGAGATTAATTCTTCTATGCTATGTCGGCTCATTTGTATTTCGTAGAATATATGTATATATATACAAGGTGGCGCAAAAATAACCTTCCGATGTTTTTTGGCTGTAATTAAAAAAAAAAAGAAAAACTTTGATTCTTCTTGTGGATTATTTTTATTTTGTCTTTTAATTTTTTTTAACATCAAGTCATGTAAATGGCCGCCGCCACAGTTGATTGTCATTTGAGCCCTTTTTATGGCATTTTCCATCACTTTGGCCAAAACTTCAGAGTCTGAGGCTTGTTGACATAAACCCGCGACTTCAAAAAGCCCCACAAAAAGAAGTCTGGAGCGGTCAAATCAGGCGATCTTACTGGCCAGTGCAAATCGCCAAAACGAAAGATTAGGCGCCCGGGAAATGCATCCTTCAGCATATCGGTTGTGGCACGTGCAGTGTGTGCCGTTGCACCGTCCTGTTGGAACCACATGTTTTCCAATCCCAATTCATCAAGTTGCGGCAAAAAGAACTCGTTGATCATTGCTCTGTAGCGCTCACCATTCACAGTAACAGCTAATAGCTGATGCACCGTCTGGACTTTGTACGGAAACATCTTCAAATCTTGTACCAAAATTCGCTGTAAAGACCGTCGACTGATAACCATTTGCGTGGCACGTCGTTTGGTCGATGTCGACGGCGCTTCCATGACATCTTCGGCTACAGCAGCAATATTCTCTGCAGAACGGCTACTCCGGGGTCTGGCACGCCTGGCAGCATCTCGTGTTGTGCCAGTCTCTTCGAGGCGAGCGGCTAAACGTCGCAGTGTTTCACCAGTAGGCGTTGGACGGCTAGGAAATCTGCGACGAAATTCACGTTGTGCCAAAGTCACCGACCGATTATTGCTCATATAAATAGTCACAAATATTCCGCGTTTTGGAGCAGTGTAGCGTAACATTGTTTATTAACGTGTATTTCGCATGTGTTTACTACACAAATGTCAAAACAGAACTGACATTAGGTGCGAATCGCAAAATTTATAGCATTTTCTGGATTACTTTTGCGCCACCTTGTATATAGTGTGTTACAGTAAGTCAATACGTTCTCTATCGCAAAACCATTTAAGCTTGACATATAAACAAATTACTTGGAACCTATTTACCTATCTAGCCATCTAGGAATAAAATTTCTTCAGATATGTCCAAGAAGTCAAAGAAGTTTTCCTCTGTCACATTTTAAACGAGTTGTCTAAATATGCTACACATTCTACAAGAGAATATACAAAGACTTGACTCAATTGTGTTGTCCCCATTGGAGCGATGATAAACATTTCAAATTTGATAAGGCAACAGCCAGTGTTCGGCCTTTGACGCTGTTACAACAAAGTGTCATCCAACCCACACAATATTGTAGCAATGCCAACATGTTAATTAAGCAGAAACCTTCACGAAAGGTAACATAACTGGACACATTCCTGCAGCAGAATGACCACACAGATTCTAAACAATGTTATCTCTTGGAATATGAAGTACACACGAGCGTATGCTATGTGCCCATTTTGCATTTCCTGTTCTCGGGAAATGGGAAGAAGACCCACAACGAGCACGAAAACGATGTCTGACGAACGGACTGAGTTTTGTTTGCTGCAATAAAATGCTTGTGCTACTATGTTCGTGTCCTCAGTCATGCACTATTGCACCAGTGGTTATGGTGGATGTCCTTAACAAGAGAATGAGACGAGGATGAGACGACGACGATGACAATGAAGAAGAAGAAGAACATCACCAGATTCCTGGGAAACATAGATTTGCATAATTAAATTTTCCTTTTTGCAGAATGTGCATCAGCCAGAACGAAACTGTGTAGCTGTATCTATTTTTGGTTCTGGATTCATAGGACTCCATGGATGTAGAGCCAAGAGATTCTTGCAAAAGCGGACTTGATGAGTGTAAGTGTGTGCATGTTGACTTGACACATAAATTATTTTAAGTGCAGGTGAGCCATGTAAAAGCACATACAACTACTGCAAGAAAGTTTTCTGTTATGTTTTCTTTCCAAATCCTTATAACCTTAATGTTCGGATGTGTGTATATATTCTTTTTGTTCATATCGCTTTTCATCTTATTTTCTGTTGATACCGTCATGTCATGATGCCGGTTTTGCTGTTGTTGGGATGTGAAGAGATTGTGTGTGCTAGTGCCGGCAAGATATTTTTAAAAGTGCTGCGTATATGAGACATGAACGAGGACATTTTGCCTTGTGATCTATGACGCGGCAGGGAGGTTATGAGAATGTGGAGGATTTGCATACATTGTGTGTGTTTCAGATACTTGAATCAGCGCAGCGCAAATGAATCAGGTGAAGATGGGTTTTCTTAGGATTTAAGTCATCACACATCCATTCATAACGAGAAAATATGGTATAGTCTGAAAACTAACATACAAAGTGTGCTGGGTTATAAATTAAATAGAAGCCATTTTTTTGAGTAAGCATGATGTAATGAAATCAAAATAAATGTCAAAGAGCAGCATGAGATCGCATTGGTGAAGCGAAATATTTATACTCTATCCCATAGGGGTATATTAGTTTTGATACAGAGAAATAAAATAAATAGATAGCTAAGTAGGTATATGGATCGACTCAGAATCGCTAGAACATAAATGGAGAGCTTGACAATGAATGATATATTTATTTTATATTCTTATATTTTATGCAATGCCACGAAAGAATCTTTTTTTTCGTGGGCTGGTGGGGAAATCTTTTGAGACACTATAAGCACATGCTCACATGCTCATATTGCAACTAAGTATGCGTCTAATATAGCAATTTACTTATCATGAGTATATATCAATGTTTGGCATTTAACTTCCCTTTGAGAGTTCCTGCTTTCACCGCGAGAATACCCAGATCTCTACGTAGATCTTCGTTCCTTATGTACCACGGTGCATTGGCGAATGATCTTTCAAGCGTTTGTAAAATGTTTAGATTCGTTTCACTGCTACAACACTGTTTGTTATAGGTTAAGCCACGAATAATTTTCGGTCAAACAGAAGGAACAGTTCTCTGAACTAATAGGTAAGTTTCTTCGCAATTTTTTTCATGCGACTTCCATTTTAATTTTGCGTCGTTTTGTAATTTCGTATTTGTTTCCTCTATTGTTGTGCCAAAGTTTCGAGACGGAGTTCTTCTGTAGGTATCATTATGATATTCGGAATTCAATGGGCCATTTGAACTCATTAGGCTCATTAGGTATTTTTAATAAACTCTTTAGGGCCATGTTTTCATCCTTAAGGTGGATAATTTCTTTCCGAAGCTCTTCGCAGAGCAGTTCGACTTTGTTTAGCCTTGCTCGGAGAACATCGTTTTCGTCCTTAAGCCTATAATTTTAGAGAGTCTCGTTGTTCATGAGCTGACACTTCTGGCGTTGCCCAGCTCCTGAAGACGTATATATTCTTTTGAGGTACAGATAAAGGAATTCGTTTCCCTAGAATCCGTAGAGCCGACGTCCGAACTGGATTGCCATCTGGGGTATTATATCTTTGACATTGCCATTGACATCAAAGTATTTCGCACATGAATGCAACGAAATACAGACACATAACAGCACTGGCGACTGAGGCCATCAGCTCGGACAGACAAGACATTAACACAACAGAGAGAGACAGATAGACACATAGAAGAAAAGCCATATAACATAAACCTACGTGGCACAGATGAGGAGACATGGATATTTTTGTTGTATTCATTGCATTTTTTTGTACACACTTTAAATACGAACAGTGGATATTAGTCGCCTTCTACGAAAGGCATGTGAAGGAGGTATTGAAAGGATATGGAAAAATTAAGCAAGAACTTATCCTTAATCAAATGGTTACGATTACCCACTCCAACTTTCAGTCACCACGTGGTGTCCCCTGGATGCATAGTATCTACTTTGATCGTAGATTCAGTGTGTACTGCCAAATTTTTGGCGGCAGCAGACGGTGTCCTTACATAAAGACACTTTTTCCTTTTCTAAAACGGCAAGGAGAAAATACCAAGATGGAGCCAATAGTCCCAGTGAGGATGTACAAAATGAAAGGCTCATACATGAGAATATCTAGTATTTGGTTCTCTATGCAAGGAAGGCAAAGGAAGGAGAAAGAGATAAAATGTTTCTAATGTTATTGAGATTGTCAGCAAGCGGGCTAAGAACTACGGCCTGAGTGTTCAACAGAGCAAACTTGAGATGAGGCTTTTTTCAGCAAAGACTAAAATATCGGCCAACACTTAACTCTTATACAATGCCAAATATCTGGTAACTATCGAGGATAGCAAGCTTGATTGCAAAACGTTTAACAAAGATTCACAAAAGAATGTGACTTCGCCTGTCGAAAACATTCTAAGCGAAATAACTTGATTAGAACGTATTACCACTTTAAAAAATATCGCAATTTTTGTTAACAGTCAAGCCACTATACCGTACAGTCGTCGAATTGTCAAAACTAGTATTCCCATTATATAATTCCAATTCTAATTAAACGTCTACAAAATGGAGCTTAGAACCAGTTAGATTTCCAAGTCAGATGTTCTAATTCATTTAAATGTTCAAAACTATTAAAGTTTTTTTTTATAATTAGCACGCGCTAAAGGGTTTATGAATACCCTTATAGTGTTTGGACACAGAGAGGGCATTAAGGAAATTGAGGAGAAGAAAAGAGAAGATACCGATGTGCATTGGTTTTAAATTTTTGTAAATTGTAATAGGGAGGAAAGACGTTTGGTAAAGCATTCCACATTCGTGTTGTTTGGTTAAGGAATGAATCTCTATATTTCATAATTCGTCCGAAGGTAGGCTTGAGGGTGAATTGATTAGCATTCATGGCATGGCGAGTATCACGGTTGAATGTTTGAAGGGGCGGAATGCAGCTTGCTATTTCGATTGAGCATTTCCTGTTAAAATAGCAGTAAAAAAGTGTTAGACAGGCGATATTCCTACGATGTTCGAGCGAGACTATAAAGTTCGCTACGGTTGGATCTCTTATCAGTTTTATCGCACGTTTTTGTATCCTATCCAGTAGGTGCAATGATGTTTTTTCTATACCTGACCAGATGTGTGCGTTGAACTCAAGTTTGGGGCGTATATACGCTTTATACATATACTGAGGCCAGATCAGAACGGGTGAAATATTTTTTGCATCGATTAAGGAAACCTAGACATTCCTCTGTCAGCATTCTTGAAATTTAGGACAAGCGCGGGGATTAAAAAAATTGTCTAAATTCGATCAATATTTAGAAATCAATGCTGTTAAAAATAGGGATTTTGGTCCGTGAACAGAAATGTTTGCTAAATGTTGTGGATGTGTTGCTCAAAACGTTAATAATAACTCAGATGAACTTAAAGATAGTTAACTCAAAATCAATCTTGACAGTCTTTCAGACTTAAGATCCGAATTGAAACAATTACGTAGGGCACGACTGGGTTATACGGACTTGCTTCCTCGTGAATTCGACTTTAAATTATGATTATAAGAATTGTGAATACTGAATTTAAAGATACATGGCGCAGAATCAAAAATCTTAAAAAAATATGCTATACAAATTAAGTGATGAAAAGTAATCAGTGTTGAGTGAAGTGAAGAAAGCATGTAGTAGTAAACCATCAAAATGCTAGCATCGTAAAGAGTTTATATTATTTAAACAAATTAAGTAAAGAAAAATAGTTAGTGCTGTGTAAAGTAAGAAAAGTATGTAACAGCGAGACAAAGATAGCATATGTCGAATCTGTAAGACGAGATCTATCTAATACCTACAATAAAACCTAAAAAAAATCTCAAAATAATAAAATAAACAAAAGGTCTGAAGGAACAAATTGATCCAGCAACAATAGCAGTAAGAGTAAATAAAACTCTATAAATCAGTGGCTTATGCAAAATAAATTAAAGATGAAAAAACTAAAGTAACAGTGCTAAACGAGAAGAGAAGACAACAAGAAATGACAACAAAATCAATCAATCGGTGGTGTTTCAACCGATAAAGTAAACGAGTTCAAGTATTGGGGAGTGGTTTAGACAAAAAAATATAATTTGGAAGTCATTTTGAGTACATTTGTAAAAAAACAGCCAAAAAATAGGTTTTATGAAAAAACAAGGAGTCAAATTTCAATTTTAAGTGCAGCTAATATATATGTAATGTCATTGTAATAAAACGTCATTTCATCATTTTTGTTATATAATGAGAGTGAAATTTTAAGATTGCAAAACTTGCAAAACAAAGCTATGCGATGTATCTTAAAGTTAAATATTTATATGGCAATCCATTTTATGTGGAACTCATTGAAGTGGCTTTATGTTAAGAACAAATTATGTTTTTATTCAAAATTGTAAACAAATATGGCAAAACTGTTTAATTGACTACATACAATTTATAAGAGATCTTCAACCATATTCCCTAAGGAACAGAAATGATCTACTACAAACACAAAAAATCCCTTATATATAAAGGATTCTAATTATTTTAACAGCTTAAACGCTCAAACTAAAATTGGAACTAATTTAAAAACATTTAAAACAAAATTCATCCAACTTTTTAGATCACAATACTAGTATATTATCAATATACGTTCATAATTATTATTTATAAAAAAAATCAATTAAGTACAAAAAGTTTATTATTTAAATGTAAATAGTTTGAACTAAACTAAATAAATAAACTTAAACTGAACTAAAAGAAAATTATCTGGTGCCGCCCTTTTTTGAACAATATATTTCTCAGATTAATAACTTGATGCAGTAAAAAGTCCGTTCACACAGCACCCCAGCTTGGCCAGTACTGGTCTTGTTTTTGAAGAACATTTGGACCGATGATTCTATCACCAAACCTTTGGATGTACTGGCAGCTATTAAATATAATTTTGCACATGTTTGAATACATGCATGAGCCGTAAATAATTCATATCAATGGGCTTCATCAAAATATTAAGATTGATATATATGTGGGTTCATGCATATTTATTCATTCTATGCGCTTCAAAGATACACAAGAAAGTCTTAGCACGAACTTGGTGTATACAAAGCTAAATTTGCGATAAATATAAACCATCATTGAATTGTAGCTTGGAGTCAAGTGCACTAAACCAAATTGAGAGGTCTTAAATCTTTGAAAAGCTTTCAACGCAATTCCTCGTTCCATTTCGATCGTTTCACATTACCATTAACATGAATATGCCTTCTCAAGAACGGGATATTAAAAAATCCTCCAAAAGATACCATCATATCATATATATTTACAGACTTCCGTATGCACTTAGAGATACATTCGTATCCTGTTATCCTGAGCAGGACGTCGTTAACATTTTATTCCAATAAAAAATCAAAAAATAACTGTAATTTAAAGAACTTTTATATATCCATCATCATCAGAGTCAAGGGACGTACGATAACACGCACAATATAGATACAAAGAGTCATGCTTGTCACGGTTTTAGTGATTCATAAAATTAAGCATAAAAATATCTCCCTCCCTCAATCGCATCTTTGGATAAAAGCTGTACAAGGCGAAGAATCTGCAAAACTCACATAATACACCACCAGCATAATTCAAAGGATGGAGCAGGTTAGGTTGGTACCGATAGGAGTATAATAAAATATGAAAGGTACCTAATGCAGAGAATCGTGTTGCCGGGATTGACGCAGGCATACGCGAATGAAGTCTTTCCCTTATATGTATATGAAAAGGGGATCAGAGCAAGTTCAGTTTTATGTATTCGCACAACCAACCTAACCGAAACGACATGAAGCGTAATGAATGTGCAATCAGATTTTTGAAACAGGTGAATAGGCGCTGACTGTATACAAGAAATACAAGTTGCGCCCTTTTTTAGAAACACTTTTCTCTACCATGTAGAGATGTGTGTACATGTACACATAGCACACCTACAAATTGCAGTCGGTAAAAGTGCAGCTGATCATTAAATTTTTATATTAAGCTGCAACGCCCTCTATCACAGCAGAAAACACGTTTACAGTTATTTGAGATACGATGTGACTTAATCCGTAAAGAAGAACAGCATTCGTAAAGGTAGGTGGTATCACTGAACATTCGTAATACCATCTCTATATTAAATTAAATATGAGCCACTTTGTTGGATGGGTGGTTTGGTGGGTATTATAGTATAGTCCTTGTGCTTGCATAAAATAGAGGGAAAAAAGACACCCGAGGAGTTAATGAAAGTTCAAGAATAAGTATTGCTACGTGTGCGCAATAACTTTTCACCCACTCTTAGTCATTAAACAGAATGAATAGGACACCTGCTGCAGGATCAGCCATCACCTATGCAACAGGTTGTTACGAAAGATATCCCTCGGGGGTATATCTGCAGATACGTAAGGACGCAAGCGAGGTTAAAGGTCAAGAATGACACGCGAAGTTGATAAAAAGCATTTCGTTAGTAGTAGTTGGCAGAAGAGCAATGGGAAAGTTACCAATGGTCATTTGTTAAATAACTAATGTTTAATTTAATGCACATGTGGCTTGGCGCAGGAGGCTTAGACAGGTAGAGGCTAGTGTAGCTTAAGGGACTAACACCGTGATAGTGGTAATATAAATCATCGATAGTTGGGACTGATAATAGGCTTAGGAATATTGCTACAATTAGAACAAATTTGGGACGACAATTTTGTTTTATGAAACTCTACACCTCACTGCGAACCGATCTGGATGCAATTTCGTCTCATGAAACATTTTAGGGGTTTGTCTTTAGAGTCATTGTGACCCTTCTGCTCAGAGTGTTTAAACAGGATATTTAAATAATGTCATACATGTATAAATACACACACACACGTTTTAAAGGAATAACTGTTCAACGAGAAGAAGCTACAAATAGTAAAAACAAATACTTCACGTTGGTCGTCTTAACACGCTGTGCCTCATATTCCACCAATATCAACATCCAGTGGATACGGTATCGCAATATCATCAAAGAAGAATCGAAACCACTAGCCATCTCTCAAAGGAAGTACGTGGTATGATGATATTTTCAAATACCAAAAAGATATGACAGAAGATGCACATAACGAGTGTTTTTTTAATGGTTGGTTTTTCAAATAGAGATAAAACTGACATTTTGTAGTCAAATCAGGCTAATCTTAAATCATTTATGTTCAGTTTGGTTTGCCATTTCATCATGAACAGGTTGACAAATGAACAACGCTTGCAAATCGTGCAAATTTATTTTGAAAATAATGGTTCAGTTTGCGAAATTTACCGCAAGCTCCACCCATTTTATGGTCGACATAATCGTCCATCAGAGCAATTAATTCGGTTAACCATGGATCGTTTCCGCACTACGTTTACTCTATGTAATAATACGCATCCGCAGAGATGTCGAACAGTGAGCACCGAAGAAACAATTGCCGCTGTAGAGCAAAGTGTTGAAGAGGAACCGAATGAATCGATTCGCCACCGTGCACAGCAATTGGAGCTTTGTCCATCAACTTAATGGAAGATTTTGTGCAAAGATCTTGGCTAACGACCTTACCAGATCCAGCTTGTGAAAGAATTAAAGCCACGAGACCAAGCAATGCGTCGTGATTTTGGTGTATGGGCCGAAAATGAGATTGATCTCGATGATGATTTTCATCGCAAAATTTTATTCAGTGATGAGGCTCATTTTTGGTTGAATGACTACGTCAACAAGCAAAATTGCCGCATTTGAAGTGAAGAGAACCCACATGAGACCCCTGAGACGCGATTACAATACAAAAACTGACTGCTTGGTGTGCTCTATGGGCTGGTGGAGTCATTGGACCATAGTTTTTCCGAAATGATGCTGGTGATTCAGTTACCGTTAACGGAGACCGGTATAGAGAAATTATAACCGACTATATGGTTCCCGAATTGGATGGCATGAATGTGGATGAGATGTGGTTCCAACAAGACGGCGCTACACGCCACACAGCGCACGTCACAATCGATTTATTGAAGGAAACATTTGATTTGCGCATAATTTCGCGGAATGGACCTGTCAATTGGCCACCAAGATCGAGTGATTTGTCACCATTGGATTTTCTTTAGGGATATGTGAAGTCGTTCGTCAACGCCAACAAACCAGAAACGTTAGGGGACTTGGAAGCAAACATTCGTGGTGTAATTGACGACATTCGGTCCCATATCCTCGAAAAAAACTCTGAAATCTGAAATCACATTTCAACATTAATGGCATAAAATTATCCTTCCAATAAAGCCAAATTGATGGACATTAAAACGATTTTATTGTGTTTTATTTCAATTCGAAATTCTATACCTCTAAAAAAAACACGCGATAGAAGCTCAGGAAAATTGCAGAGTCTCGCGACAAGGAGAACATCCGTCAATTTTACAAAAAAAAAAAACGAAACAAAAAAAGATTGCAACCTAATTACTGACGTGCAGGAAATTTAAGATGTATTCAAGCAGCATTTGCAACAGCTGCTTAATGGGAATAATGTCAAGAGAGTGATCGGGCAAGAAATCTACAGTCAACGTAGAGGAAACGCTCATTTGCACCAACGAGTCGTATTCCTCCTTAATGCTGCATATGTGATCCTATCCACCATACTGTGTATGTTGGTCTTAATTCGGCAACAGACTTATCAGCACATACGAGTGTGGCTTCTGGCCTGCATATCGAGAATAGAACAGATTTTCACACTAAGACAAATCCTGGAAAAGATTAAAGAATTTCAAGTCAAAGCACATAATCTTTTCATCGACTTCAAGGCCGTGTATGATGCATCTACTGTTGCTATGAAATTACGCCGAGCAACGCCTTTTTCCGAAATTAAGCGATATTTCACAATGATAAAGTGAAATAACGCCGAACATTGCTTGTGAAATAAAGCCGAATTCATAGAAAGGGGGATTCATATTTAGCACGCATTAGAGTGCTAGTTTGGGTGTATGAACAATTTTAATATGGGTAAATAGATAAAATTATTGGTATAAATGTATTAATAAAATTTTAAATTATATTTAAAGAATATATCATTCGATGTATCATCTTTAAATATAATTTAAAATTTATTAAATTATTATATATTTATATATATATATATATATATATATATATATATATATATATATATTTAATAATAATAATGAATAATTTAATTAAAATCAAATTTTTACATAATTTATTAATAAAGTAATTATCAATGATCTTAATGCTGTACCCCTGCTACCGCCTGCTTCGGCTTTTCAAACTTTGCATACACGCACTCGGATGTATTCAAAGTATGAATCCCCTGCTTGGGCTCATTGCCATTGTCGGATATGGGATGGGTGCAAAATCCGATGTATGTAAAGTGAAATAAGACCGAACGTGGAAATTCGGCGTTATTCCGCTTTTATAAAGTGAATTCTTCTCCAAGGATTTTATGTCGTATCTTTTTCAAAAATAGACATGCTGTTTCCTCATCATTATGCAATTCGCAGTATCTATAATGCCCTTCATAGTCCCTTCAATTTTTTTTAATTTGTTGTTCCTGCTGCCACAAGTGCGCGCCTCTAATAAAACATTTCATACATAAACTTGCAACGCGTGGGTGCACATCTCATAGAGTAATGTTAACAAATTGGTTGCAGAGTAGTTACCTGCATTTCCTTTATCATACACGCAATCAAACTGTTCAGGAATGCATTTATATTCACAGTGAACGATGTGATCCTTTGGGCGTTTTTGTTTTTGACAAAGCAACAAACATACCCACACAACATGAGGCAACAGTAAATGTTTGCAAAGCTCAAAGCACGCAATCGATAAATTAACAATACTAGATGACATACTATCCTAATAAGTTTTACTGTACCCACAGCATAACTTCATGTGTATGGGATGGTATGTTTCCCTCCTTTTTTCTTCATCCGAGTCATATTCAACCCACATACGCTCTAGTTAGTCCTCGCATTCCACTCATCCTTCCTTGCCATAGTTGTGTTCTGTATATTCGAATAAAAATTGCATCGCATTGCTGTGATAGGATCTCTAGTTTTGTTACTGCACTCACCGTAGAATCCCACGGAAGGATGTTAGAGTGCATGCAGTCCGTGTTTGGTGCCACAACACTGTGAATTATCATTTGAAGTGGGGGTTTAATTAATTCGGCGTATTGACTTAATTGGACGACAACAATTCCTCTAAGTGTTTTTTCTACTTTTGTTTTTGCAATCTAAAAAACTCATAGTTGGCTAAATGAATTTAATCCGGAACGAATCGAGATTGACCAGGACTATTTAGTAAATGTAAATACCTTTGCACACAGAACACCAAAGAGGACTTACGAAATTTTGCATGGCGTTGAGGATTCCGTCTTTTTTTGACATGTTTTTTTGTGACATTCAATCGGACATGGTCATGTAGTACGTGACATTAAAAATGGACCGAGGCAGTTAATGTCCTGTGAAGGAGTTGTTAGAAGTTGGTTTACAGTTTGCGGAAAAGAAAGTTCAATTTATGCCAACTTGTGGAATGTGAGGGCGGTGTTGTGCAATTGCATTACTATTCGACGGTGAAACGAGTACTTTTTAAGTAAGTTGTTAACTTTTGAATGAGCTTAAGGAAGTAGTTTACAAAAGGGTAGTTATGCAACTGCAGACACCATTATTTTGGAACCATACCGTCAAAGACTGTAATGACGCAGTACCTTTTAAATTAAGGTTCACATTGAATTTCGTTGAAATTCCAATGACTTAATTAAGACGTTACTAAGCTCAACCTTAATGTAAAATATGACAACAATGACAACGTAATTTAAGCAAACTGTCAGGAATATCTTTGGTAGTTACTCTATAATCTGCGGGTCATCCACTGTCCGCCACCTTAAGCTCCCACAGTTGCATCATTCAAACACAGAAGTCCGCCCGGCTTGATAAGAGTATGTATTACGTTGATTGTGATTGCGAAATCAGTTATTTCAAAAATACTTGATTTTTTTCTACATACATGAGTCCTTTTTGCAAATGAATCAAAATATCTCGGAATGACACTCGATGCAAAATTCAAATGGAAGTCGAATGTAAAAATGAAATGCGAAGAACTAAAAAAAAATACAAAGGACTGGCCCGATAATAACAATCCTCGCTATAAATTGCGGAAAAAGCTCAAAGGAAAGTTACCCGCCAAACATTCATTACTCGTGGTAAAAAAAATTGCTAGATAAGACGCATAATTAGTTGCAATACAAATACAAAAAGGGCGGTGGTTTAAGTGAGTAAACGTCTCACACTACTTTGGCACGTGCTCATTGTGTGTATGAGATTTCCACCAGCCCACGAAAAAAAGCACATGAGTCCAATTAGATCGAGTAGTACATTTTGGCATAAATAGTGATGGCCAGCGGAAGTTGGCAATAAACAAACAATAATTCGTGTGTTTATTGTTGACTTCCGTAGATTTCATTGATAGTGTATTGGAAAAGCATCCACATAGATGCAGGTTTGTGGAGTGTACGACCCTGTATAGGTTTCCTGCGCAAATTTTTTTCACTACCCGAAGTTTTGGTGCATTAAATTATATTTAAAATGGTCGGATAGTAATATATAAATTAGTGTTAGTGACCCTAGACATATATTAAACCTTTTCAGGTGAAGATTGTAAGAACTACAGAATGAAGGGAGAGATTTAAATGATAATTGGCAACGTTCACATATGTTTACATACGTTATCAGATACGAGGAACCTTCACCATCAGCACAGTTTATTTCTGAAATGAAAATACCGGAGATATATGTAAATGAGCTGACACGAAAACCATATATTAAAAGTCAATTGGCATTTGGTTAGATCAGTATCTATATTTCGGAAGACATGTAGATGCTGCTCTGGCGAGAGCTAGGGGAGCATTTGCCCTGACAAGACGATTATATTATAGCAGTCGTCTTGACATTAAATTGAAGGAGATATGCTACATGGCCCTCATTGTGCCGATGATTGCCTATGGGTGCCCGGTGTGGTTCAACGTTGCCCCATCTCAAATGGAAAAGATACGGGTGTTTGAAAGGCAGTGTCTGAGGAGCTGCCTTGGACTTCACAGAACACCAGTATCTGACTACACAAAATACTATTCCAACCAGGTCCTATACAACGGGGCCAACATAAATAGAATAGACAATTTTCTGGTGAAACTCATTCGGTTTCACGCTGCAAGAGCGGTGGCTTCGAACAATAGTCTTATCTTTGGGGCCTTTTACCCCAATGATGAAAATTTTGAGAGTGCGCGTTTAAGCGGCTTTATTCCGCCTGAAGCTTTCCTATATTTGGATAGTCGAGGGCTGATGCAGGATAGATCGGCGGTTCCGTTAATCTACCACGTCTTCCGACGAACTGTGGATAGGCGGCTCCTGTACGACCGAGACGTCGTCACTCAGGGCGGAGGAGAGCCCCTGAGGTTCAGCAGGAGTGTGTCCGATTGGAACAGTCGTGGTGGCACAAAAAAAATACAAAAAATTCAAAACAAAATACAAAAATATTCAAAAAATCCTTGCTGGCCCGTAAGTTAGTTAAGTAGTTGATAAGTAAGCTAGCTTTTTTCATGAATTTTTGTCTAGCATGTAAGTTAGTTTTTAGATAAAGTAAAATAAAAATGAATTTTAAAAAAAGGCATTTGGTTTGACATCGAGACCTTTGGTGCATTTGGAATGTGTAGCGATGAAAAGTTTCTTCCATGGATTTCATGTTGCTTAGGACAGTAACAAGTCTGCAAGTCACCAAACAAATGCTGATTTTTTTCCGACTATTTTATTTTTATAAGTGCCACTTCTTATCCAATTCATTTGTTCGCTGATGACAGTACCTCAGGTTTTTATATTAATTTTCCTGTCCACGTCTATCATCTTCTTACGTGGGCTCTAAGCGACAAAGTGTGATAAGCCCATTGAATTCCGTTGCATGACATGACAGAGTATGGATGATTGTTTTTGGGCTTGTCCTTGTCTGTATCATGAAAAGCATAACATAGCCTTTTGGGTATAATTAATGGAATGTTACTCGCTACTTAGTTTCAGCATTGGTTGTAAAAATAGCAATAAGAATATTCGAATAAAAAAAATTCATTTTGCAATATCTATGTCCCACAAGTTGATATTTATTGTTTAAGTATTAAACATTATATACGAATGTTTAGCTAAGCTGCCTGACATGACGCACCTCAACAAAGCAACAATGACTTTCACTCCTATTTACTTTGGCGAAGGGTTTGACACATAATTTGTAACAGGGAAATAATTTACTTTGAAAATATCTAAAATAATATATCCAAGCAATAAATATACTATTTATTTAGAGTTATATTAGAGTGATTAGAGTGATACGAGTTGAAGTAAAACTTCATGCATCAGTTTCTCGTGGTTGTAAATTATTTAAATGTATTGATAAAATTGAATCTACTATCGTGCTTTATATGGTTGCTGCATCTTAAGGACTATTGTTCATTCTAATGGTTAGTTTTTCGTCAAATCATTAGGACAAAGAAATTGTAAATGTAAACACCTGTTTATATGTTTAGTATTTCAATTTATATTTATCATAAAACACAAAACTTACATTATTTTTGAGACCATCCTTACACGCAATCTGAATCTGAAATTACGTTCAGATTTTAATTAATATTTAACTTATGCGCATGAAGCTAATAGAATAAAAGCATTTTAGAAGTAGAAATTAGAAATAAAATTGCATTGCTTTTAAGTAGTCCCAATTTATCAAACTTTTTTAAATTTGCAACTCAGCTTCATAAATAAGTAACATAATGAAATCGAAATGTGTAACCTACTTGTCAAGTAAACTATTTAATAGAAAAGATTGCCACAAACATTACTCCCGTCTAGTAGTGACAATAACGGTATATGATGCGGTGGATTACACAATCTACTTTTAATTCGAATTAACTTCACATATTCGTAACGTAACGATTACTTCAACCACAAGAAACATGAACACGAATAGCAAACAATAATGCAGGAATCCGACAGGACATGCCCCAGCAATTTTAGCATGCAATCAAAAATTGTCGATTCCACATCCAACTTCTTGCTCACTTTAAACTGTACATCAAACCGAACTTGACCGTGCCGAATCTTACAACCACTGCTCAGTGAATACGAAAACCTCCCGCACCCTGTCGGTATACAACATTTTTAATTTATTGCCAAGGTGTTGCTGCATGCTCGCACGTGGGTGATGTTGAGGTATCCTTTGAATTTGCCTTGCACCCTTCGTCCTTATTGAGAATTCTAACCAAAAAATCATTTTTTCAGCTTTACGTGTGTGGGAAGTGAAATCGTTTACCATAATTCTGTGCATTTGCTTAGGCAACACATAATTTTGCGGTTTAATTAGAGCGGAAACATGGCGTCGTGCTAAATTATGTGGCATTCATCAGTGAGACTGAAAACACTAGCAGAGCGTGTATTAATTAGTTTTTTCCGAAGTTGATAAGGAGATGCATCATGTTAGAGTTTACGGTACGAGAGAACAGAAAACAGGATATACACGAGGATATGAAATTTACCTGTAAACTTTACGCATGGAAGAAAACATATCAAATGACAATGGGGCCTGATATTTACTCATTAAGCTCGCGGCAGTCGCAACAAACTATTTGAGTATTCCGGTTTCACTGCGATAAATAAGGGAAGCCATAGGGCAGCGGATGTAGAGCAGAAGATTGATAGCAAGATTCGTGCTCAAAGTGACGCAAGTGCAACCTAGAACAGGTGTAGCGGAAGAATTAAGATTTACTTCGAGTAAATTAAAAATGCGTAATTTGCCTTCTGACTTTTAGCAGATAGATTGGCCTTTTGCGGATAGCTGAATAATTCTATTACGCGATTATTTTTTCCGAGATGACGTATAGAGTATACTATGATTTATTTTAAGAATAATCCTAGGTCGCCTTGTTATTTGAATGTTGTAAGCTAGTATTCCGATGGTATAAACCGGACTCAATTAAAACTGGTTGGCAGCTAGACAGAAAAAAAACAGAAGGGGAAAATGGATGGTATAAAACGGGCAAAAAAAAAACGGATTACAATCGAAAGAGGAAAATTCTGTGAAAAAAATCTGGAAAATCTGGAATGAAGAAACTGGATGCGAAACCGAATTGATAAAAAAGAAACGGATGTCTAATCTACAACAATATAAAAGCAGTATAAATCAACATTTGCCCCCATCTCAACGTGCTACCTCATCGATTTAGAACCTTTCGATATTAAACAGGTGAACAAAAGGTTCAAATGTAAAAAAATTAATCTAATTAAAAGATCCCTTATTACCCTATAGCATGGACCGAATCAAAAGCGCAACAAGAAATTCATGTTCGTTTCAAACAAAAGTTCATAACAAGTCCTCTTGTCGGGTTTTGCACCATGGAGTTCAATTCAGACGAGAACAACAACAAACCTACTCGCGATATCGATGTTATTAAAAATGTATATATGTAAAATAATTGGACACCAACCAGAAGAACAACAGGGTATACCAATTTAAGCTACAGGGTCTGTGCTGCACTTAAGAAATATCTTCAAGTCACAATTCAAGTCCTTAATGACCACAACCAAATCGAATATTTCACACTTTGCTGCGTCATTCCATATTCGGAGTCATTCCATCCTCACAAACCATAAGCCTAAAAATAGTTCAGGTACAACTATTTATTTTCGTGCTATCATCATTACAGCAGGTGAACCAAGACCGTCCATTTCTATAAACCCTATGACCATACAAAAACTTATTCTCAACAATATGCAGGTGCAAAAGTGAATGTATATTTATAGACATCAGCTTTGATAGTCTAGATGTGAGGAGTAAAAACGTTTTGTACCTTGATAGATGAAACATCATCAAGTATATATCTGTCACGTTTATTTATTTATAAAGAATCTGTTTATCTGTTCAGATGGTTATATATTGTTCGTCCGTTATGTGTGCCACAGTCGGAAATGACGTAGACAAAAAAGGGTCATGAGAGTAAATTATTTGTTCGGATAGGTATTGAACGATTTGTTGTATTAGAAATAAAATGTTCTTCTTAACTAAATAAAGCTGGTTTATTAACAATTCGACGAGTTTGAAAAAATGAATGATGATTTAGTGATAGAAAATGTTTTTAAAGTTTAACTGATACGAATATTCCTAAGAGTTTAAAAGAAAGACTTTATATAGAGAATTCTCGCTGCTCCATCAGTGTCGGAAACGACATCGTCGACATATTCTTCTTTCATTTGATTCTTGAAATGGGATTAGCAGTAACCGATGGTAAGACCAATATTATATACCTGTCAACAGGAAAGGTCACACAACTGCGAGGAATTGGATAGAACGCTACCATTAACAGATATAACTTTGAGGTCTTACGGGGCTTTATCTACCTCGGCTCCGCTATTAATTCTGACAACAACATCACGTCAGAAATTAAACGAAGAATTATTCTTGCCAACCACTGTTTCCTCGGCCTAAGAAGGCAATTCAGTAGTAAAGCCCTCACTCGAACTACTAAGGGGATCCTATGTAAGACCCTGATCATCCCAGTCCTGCTCTACGAAAAATCTTCGGTTCTGTTTGCGGACGGGGTATGGGAATGAAAATTTGGCCATGAACTATACGAGCTGTACAGCGACATGACCCTAGTCAAAAAACTTCGCATAGGACGTTTAAGATGACTAGGACATAAATACTCCAGCTCCCAGAGTGGTCCAAGGTAGACCACGCCTTAAGTGGTGCGCTCAAGTTGTTCCAAAATCCATTTAACGAATTTTCTTAGCACTGCATGCTCAATAGTTCTTGAGTCACTTGAACTTTTTTAGCATGAATTTTCAAGTCTTCCCTGAAAATTCGCTGTAGAATGCTTCTTGAAATGTCCAATTTTTGACAACGGTGTCAAATTGATGTTACTGAACTGTCAGCAATGCTATCGCGAGCTTTTTCGATGTTTTCTGTTGAAGAACTTGTGACAGGACACCCTGAGTGTCGAAGGCTTGGTTTTTCAGTGCCGGAATAAATTTAATCTAGAGTTAACTCATGAAGCAGTCTTTCAGTGCAAAATTAAATCTGACTCCATGTGGGGTGATTTTATTTGGTAGTAACCATGAGTTATAGATTTTGTCAAAAAGTTATCGATATGTATAACAAACAAATGAAAATGCTTTTGTCGCAATCTTAGAAGTCTTTTCCAGCTTAAATCAGTTAAGCTCAATATTTAAAACAATTTCGGGTAACTGCCACCGGAATAAATTCATCGTACACTTATTTAGTTTCTAAAAATCTAATAAAATTACCACACAAATGAAATTCAAAATTATAGGTTGTATGGTACCTTATCATCTGTCATAAACATCTGATAATTTAGTCCATGAGTTAACTCACCAAATTTGCTGGGATAACTCGAAGTTAACTCGGAATTCAAATTAACTGAAAAACTACTTTTTCGAGTTAACTCCAGTTTATTCACGGAACTATGATGATCTCGCACTGAAAAACCGGGCCTATCATCATTAAATGATGAAGTCTCCCTGGATTATTTCATAATTCTCTTAGCAGTTGATAGTTTTAAATAACTATGAAATTTTAAAGTATTGCTCAACATTGAAGTTTTTTGTTTGGTTTTGTCTAACTTATCACTTATTTAAACGTAATATTTGAAGAAAAAAAAAGTGGAGCCAGTTTTTAGAAGCCTAAAATTCTCTTAACATAATTTTCATTAATCATTACTTTGAATTCAGTTTAAAGAATTCTTGAAATTGCACCAGGAAAAGGCTGTTGACAAGAGTAACCCAAATTTAAGATGTAGTCGAACGAATAAAAACGCAACACGTTAACGCATTTGTTCTCTCAACGACAATTTATTGAAAACTCGCCTAAACAGTAATGCGAAAGCTGTATTTAAAGGCTTCTAGAATTCTATTCAAAGCAAATGGTATCGGTTTCTGTATACTTTGTAGTAAAAGTACAGTGTGTCGTACACTGATAATTTATTTTAAAATTGATAGCTTACAACTCGGTCGTTCTCATCGTGAAATCCTCCCGATTACGTAGTACATAAAATATGAAATTGTTTATCGATTATAAACTCTTACAAAGTTTTTACATTATAAATTATTAAATTTTTTACATTTATTAGATAGCATTTTCATTCAAATTAGTCATTTAATTTTAATTAATTTGCATGCAATAAAATTAAGCATAGTCAAAAAGCATTTTTAAATTTAAAACCCTATTTGAAATATAAATTAAAGTACATTAATGAAACTCTTTTACAGCATTGGTATGGGTGCATACTTAATTCAGATTTATACGTTTATTATCTTTTCTTTGATCCAAATATAATTCTTGATAATGCTTCAAGTCAGTATCTGGTACCACATATAATTTCATATTGCTTGGAGAACTAATATTTTGATAATGTAACCTTGTAACCTGTAAACCGTCTATATCACCAATGGCGTACCTATCATTAGGCAATACCTTTTTAACCTCATACGGGCCTTGATACTTGGCTAATAACATTTATTTATACCTGGCATGGTAATGATGTTTTAAAGCATAACACAATCGCCTAGCTTATATACTGTAGGACTTTTATGACGATTATCATAATGAATCTTATTTTTCATCTGCCCCAATTCAATCTATTCTCGAGCTTTATTTCTAACATCTTCTATATTTATTTCTTTAGATCCTACATTGTTAATGAAATATTCCTTTATCTTATCGCAAAACCTTCCTTTTTGATCCCTTTCAAATAGTAAAGTTCTCGGCGTCTAACCAGTACTTCGGTTCACGGTGTTGTTAATAGCAAACTCAACTTTATCTAAATGTTGGTCCCAATCACTAGTGGTAAGGGCCTCACAATTTTTCGCTAGCATAGGTGTAATCATGCGGTTAAGCCTTTCTATCTGACCATTCGACTGTGAGGAGTGTGTTGCCACCTTGACATGCTGAATGTTATTAAAAAATATGCTTTCAAACAAGATATTGCTTCCTTACTTTGAGTACTTTTAGACGCATATAACTTAGTAGACTTGGTGAAACCATCAATTACCACTAGTATATGTTTTTTGTTGGAACGTGAGTTTGGGAATGGACCGTAATGGTCGATATGGAGAGTATCGAATGGTTGAATTCCTTATGTTTTTCCTGATTCAGGAGAGAAATAAATGCATTTCAGGCACCCTTTTATAAATGTTTTTATCTTTTCATTCATTTTGGGAAACCAATAAATTCCAGACAGATGTTCAAAACATTTGTCGAATCCTAAATGGCAAAGTGCTTCATGATGAGTTCTTATAACTTGGTCCTCCGTGTGTGATGAAACGTAAGAGATCATTTTATCCTTACACTTTCGATATACCAAAACCATCAACCATTTCATAGCGTGGACTTTCAGATTTTCAGATGCTAAAACGAATTCAAAAGATTCATTGTCAATATGCAGGATATTAAAAGATCTACTTAAAGAGTCTACGTGTGACATTCGATCACTTTTTCGATGTTCAACAGAATAATCGTAAGATTGAAGCTCTAAATCCCATCGTGAAATACGAGGGTTCAACGATTTTTTATTCAACGTTAAAACAAGAGCTTGACAGTGTTTCACAACCTTAAATGGAATTCCAAGTAGGTATATTCTAAACCTTTTAAGTGCATATATTATTGACAATGTCTCCAGTTCGTAACTGTGATATTTACTTTCCGCATCAGTCACACGCTTCGAAAAGTAAAATATAGGATGGAATTTATTGTCGCTTTGCTTCTGTAACAAAACTGCTCCAAAACCAAGTGTACTCGCATCGCAATGCAGCTCTGTAGCGTTATGCGGACTATATATTGATAAAACAGGAGCTGAAACTAATTTCTTTTTCAAAGATTTAAAGACTTCGATTTCCTTTAAGCAAAAAATAAACGGAGTATCTTTTTTTATTATGTCGTAAAGAGGCTTTGCAATGTTTGCAAATTGGTAGATGAACTTTCTGAAGTACTAACATAGTCCTAGGAAACTGTGGACATCCTTTGTAGATGTAGGTATTGGGAAACTTTGAATGGTTATTCTATAGCCTAAGTAAGAGATTTCATTTTGTAAGAAACTACATTTGTCTAGTCTAAGCTGTAAACCTCTTGTCACGATGATATTAATGACCTCTTGAAGAATATATAGATGTTCTTCAATCGTTTCAGTTGAAATTAAAATATCATCCAAATATGTTAATAATTGCGATTTTAAAATCATTTTACCAAAACAAATATTTCATATAGCGTTCGAAAACTGAAGGTGCGTTTTTAAGTCCAAACGGCATCCTCGTAAATTCGTATTGACCAATCGGAGTAGTAAATGATGTAAACTTCATGGCATCCTCTTCAAGTGGAACGTGATAAAATCCGTTCTTAAAGTCTAATATTGTAAAATATTTTTTATTTTTAAGCTGGTCAATGTTATCCTCAATCAGAGGTAGCGGATTATTATCACGCATGGTAATTTTTTTTAGCTCCCGAAAGTCTATACAAAGCCTTAACTCCTTATTTTTTTCTCAACAAAAACGATGGGCGACGCTTATTCCGAATTAGATTCTTTTATAATACCCTTACTAAGCAAATCATTAAACATTTTTTCTAATTTTATTTTATGTGAATATGGTAATCTTCTTGGCGGACAGTGAAATGGAACATCTTTAGATAAAACCATCCTCATTATAAATTGGTTTTCCCCTAAACAAACTTTATCGGAATATGGATAAAAATCTCCTTTACTCTACCTCGCGCAATATAGTGTATATCTTCATTAATTTGAATATCAAATCCTAATTGATTATCACTTACATCAATATTATAAATTTGTTCTACAAAATCAATTTCTTCTTTTAACTACACTGACTTAATGACGGCAACGATAAAATTGAAACAGGATGATTCTGGATGTTGGACAACTCTGGCAAAATTATGTTTTCTTGACATTCCGTTTCCATGCTAGTTCTCTGCAACACCATGCCAATCTTTACTGTGAAGTTTCTTCCAAGTACAACTGGATTACTCACTGAATTATTTTTCACTACAAATAAATGCAAATTAGTTTTTAAATTATCAAAAAATATAACAAATGAAGCTTATTGAACTCCCCGAGTCCAAAAGAGGTGTGAGTGAGATCAAACATTTTGTATGACGATCGACGAATTGGTAAAAGATATCCTTCTCAAAGTCATTCGCTGCTGAGAACTGCTGTTGTTTCAAGATGTTGTTTTGTTTATTCGGAACACCGTTGATAACTGCTGAGTTATCAGTTTTTAGTTTTCGCTTCAAAAAAATTATCTCTTCCTTCTTCTTGCATGCGTCTCGATGTCAGTTGAGCTCTTCATCGATGTCGTTGGTATGTAGATTCGTTAAATCATCTTTCTGCACAGACTCGTGCTCATCAGACTCGTGGATCACAGATGACGATGGAACTTCTGTAATACCACCGGGGGTATATTTTTGAATCAGCACTTTAAGATCTTCGTCTGTAAATCCCAGAACTGCATTCTCTACACGAAGTTTTAACACCGCCTTACTGCCATTAGTTTGCATCTCCATCGATCGCAAAATACTTTTTAGAGTAGCAACTGTTGCCGTTGGTATAAATTGATCAAACTCTTGCGACATATTGACATTTCAAAACGTTTACACTTAACACCCAAGCACTTTAACACTTAGCAACATTTAAACATTAATCGGACATGCGATAAATCGATTTGGGGTATATCAAATCCCATTTCTGAAAATTGTAGTCGAACGAATAAAAACGCAACACGTTAACGCAGTTGTTCTCTCAACGACAGTTTATTGAAAACTCACCTAAACATTAATGCGAAAGCTGTATTTAAGGGCTTCTAGAATACGGGTTATGCTAGCGTTAGGATCATACGATCATGAGACCACTATTCATAGCAAATGGTATCGGTTTCTATATACTTTCTAGTAAAAGTAGAGTGTGTCGTAAACTAATAATTTATTTTAAAATTGATAGCCTACAAACATCATAGTTCTAATAAATTTAAATTTATTCTTTATTTCAGGACTCATCATTTGGAAAATTAAATTTATTAATTGGTGCGCAATTGTCAGAAGCTCTGTTTGTCTTCGATTTACCATTTTGAGACATAAATAAAGTTTCAATTATGCAATATGTAAATTCTTCGCCCAACCATGAAAGCATAAACCTGTCATATCCCAATATAAGAAAACAATTTCATCTTCATTTCGTCACTCCGCTCACCTTGGCTGCGTATCATTCCCCCTTACAATTTGCATGAGATACATCTCATTACTAAGCATAAATTGCCTACCAATTCGCTGACAGCGCTGCCTTTCAGTAATATACAATTTCATCTCTCTTTCCACAATCCATATACTGCGACAAGTACATATGTGGTTTCATATTGGTTTCGGCAACCATAAGTGCGTAAAGAAATGAATTTGATGGTGTACATTGAAGACTTTTGAAGCTGGTACGCTGACAATGGATAAGGTATGGGGGGGTTTGGAGTTTCTTGACACATCTGGTGTAAAGGCTACGTCACACTTCTGTTCAATTTCTGAAGAAATACCATTCATTTTTATCCCGTTATATTTCAGGTGTGATGTGCACGAGTATGGGTGTAGTTTGGAAGGAAGGACACTAACGTCTTCTTTTCCCACATGATATGAGAAAAAAGTGTTGAACTGTAGACACTTTCGGGTTTTTTTTTTTTTGATGTGGGGGAAAATGTACAGAGCCATCAAGTGCTCCCCTACGAGTTATGCAAATAACTCGAGTTGTGTGGAAGTCAATTTCAGTTTTTTTTTCTCTCTTATTCGTGAATGAGCGAAGAAGTCTCAAGAAATATGGCTTTTTATAGCCACAAGAGAATTTTACTGATATTTGATTGCGAAAATTCGACTGGGATATGTTTGCTGATATTGAACAATTTAAAAAATGAAATGAAGAACAGGCGATATATGTATGTATTGGATTTAAATATATGTTTATTTATGGTATTATTCCCCGATGGTTGGGTGTTGTAGAACGAGGGTAGACTCTGATTGGCTTTAACTTGGCAATGCCCAGTGTTGTAACTCTGACTACACATCAAGTGCTTAGTTTTACCTCCAAGTGGTAACCATCGGGTACTGGTCTCATCCAACCGGATTTGACTTGTTAAACGATAAGCGCGAGTGTTGATAACACGACGAAAAACAGCAACACTATAAACAGCCAGGTCAGAATGGCACGGAATGAATATCGGCCTGTTGTCCCAGGCAAACCTAGACAAGCTGCTTCGACATATTCGGACATCAGGTCGTCTAGGAATTTCAAGGGTTAGTCAGGCCCCTTGTACAGAGCTGGTGGCGGATGAACAGAAAGGCCAACGGTAGCGCTCAAACCCGTAGTGGATACTGATGGCCCCGTGTCCTAATAGTATCTAATAAATTGGAACTGGCCCTCCAGGTTGGGGGTTGTGCTTTGGGTTAACTACCCAATCATGGAAAAATCTAACGGTTACCAAGCAACCAAAAGCCTCGGAAAGGACTGATTTTATTTTTGACGACACGGCTAAACGAAAAAAGGACAACGACGTTCGTATCTGCACCTGAAATGTGAGAACATTAAACAGGAGAGGTGCAAGCGAACAACTAGCGGAAGCCCTAAACTGCTACAAAGCAGTCATTACTGCCATCCAGGAAATACGATGGGATGGGTCGGGCTAAAAGATGATGAAAAACTGTGACATCTACTACGGACCGTGTTATAGTGAGCAGAAACAGCGACTATTCGGATGCGGATTTGTTATAAGTGCCAGACTTAGGCAAGAAGTCTTATTGTTCCAAGACATTAGCGAACGCATTGTAACGATCCGCATCATGGCCAAATTCGCCAACATTAGCCTTATATGTGCTCACGCCCCAACGGAGGAAAAAGATGATATAGCTAAGGACTGCTTCTATGAGCTCCTTGACAAAACCTATGAGCGACTACCGAAGTACGGTGTTAAAATCGTGCTGGGAGATTTTAACGCAAAGGTAGGAAGAGAAGACATCTTTAGATATATTGTCGGAAACCATAGCCTACACGACAACACGTCTGGTAACGGACTTAGGCTAATTGACTTCGCTACGGAACGAAATGCCACTATAGCCAGCACACGGTTTTCTCACCTCGATATCCATAAGGGGACATGGCGGTCTCCAGATTAACGAACGGTCAATCAAATTGATCACATAGCGATAGACCAGCGCCACGCATCCAGTATTTTGGATGTCCGAACATTCCGAGGAGCTAACATCGACTCGGACCACTACCTTGTCGCAGCCAAGGTTAGAATGCGGATATCCACTACGCCACAACAATCCAGAAATACTGTAAAAAAAAAATAATGTCGAAAAACTGCAATCGCAAGATACCGCCAAGACCTTCGCGCAACGCGTATCCCTAAACTTCTCGATTAACACCATACCACCAACATCGAATGTCGAAGAACTATGGCAACGATGCCAACAAGCCATTAGATCAGCCGCAACTGATGTGCTAGGTTTCTCGCACCCACCAGAAAGAAAACCCTGGTTTGATCAGGAATGCCGACAGATGCTCGCAGCCAAGAACGAGGCCTATAGGCAGCGAAGAAGGGAAGAACACCGGCTTTTTAGAAAGAAGAAAAAAGAGGAAGAAAAGCGCGCGATCGGGGATATAGAGAGGTGCCACTCCAGGAAAGATTTTCGCAAGTTTTACCAAAGTGTAAAACGTCAAAGCCAAGGATACAAGGCTCGAACAGAATCCTGTCGAGATGAACAAGAAAATATCGTATTAGAGACACAGTCTATGCTGAGGATATGGAAGAACCACTTCTGCAGACTGTTAAACGGCAAGAATGGAACCTCAGCATCGTTTGCCCGATCCACAAAAAAGGAGACCCTCTAAACTGCGCCAACTACAGAGGCATAATTCTCCTCAACATCGCATACAAAATTCTATCTGCCGTAATATGTGAACGCCTGAAACCGTTTACCAACAACCTGATCGGCCCTTATCGGTGTGGCTTTAGGCCAGGGAAGTCCACAACCGATCAATTCTTCACACTTCGGCAGATCCTGGAAAAAAACCCAAGACGTCCAAATCGATACCCACCACCTATTCATCGATTGCAAAGCCGCATTTATAGAGACGAACTATACAGAGCCATGTCTAGTTTTGGTATACCGCCCAAACTCGTCCGTTTGTGTAGGATGACGATGGAGAATTCTCGTTGCTCCATCAGGGTCGGAAACGACCTCACTGACACATTCGATACCAAAAAAAGGATTTAGGCAAGGCGATGCGCTGTCATCTGACTTCTTCAATCTGATTCTTGAGAGGATTGTGCAAAACTCACGAGCCAACACCAGAGGCACAATTTTCCAAAAATCTGTACAACTACTAGCATACGCCGACGATATTGACATCATTGGTAGGACCCAACGTGATGTCATAGCCACTTTCGCTAGCCCAAAAATGGGCTTAGCAGTAAATGAGGGCAAGACGAAGTATATGCTGTCAACACGAAAGGACACACAACATCAACGAATTGGACAGAACGTCACCATTGACAGATATAACTTTGAGGTAGTACGGGACTTTATCTATCTCGATTTCGCTATTAACTCTGACAACAACAGCTCGTCAGAAATTAAACGAAGAATTACTCTTGCCAACCGCTGTTTCTTCGGGCTATGAAGGCAATTCAGTAGTAAAGCCCTCACTCGAACTACTAAGGAGATCTTATATAAGACCCTGATCATCCCAGTCCTGCTCTACGGCGCTGAAGCAAAAGCGGATGAAGAAATCCTTGGTCAATTTGAGAGGAAAATTCTTCGAAAAATCTTCGGTCCCGTTTGCGTTGACGGGCTATGGAGATAAAGATTCAACCAAGAACTATACGAGCTGTACAGCGACATGCCCCTGGTCACATGTAGAACGAATGGACACCAATACTCCGGCTCGCAGAGTCTTCGATTCCCAGCCAGACGTTAAGTGACGTTCACAAGTAGAAACCGACCTCAACTAAATTAGGGTGCGCAACTGGAGGCAGTTAGCTAAGGACCGGGCTAATTGGAGAGGCATGTTGGTTGAGGCCCAGGTTCATTCCGGACTGTAGCGCCACTTAAGTAAGTAATGGTATTATTCCCTATCAGAGTAATGTTGATAACGTTAAGCGAAACATCTAGCGTTAGAAGAACAGGATTATGCAAACGTATGTGGAAAGCAAAGTTAAGGAATATAGTCTGGAAATAAATAGATATACTTCTAAGAAAGACGGTTATAGAAGTTAATTATTAAAGATATCGGTTATCATAGGAAATCGATATTTTCAATAAAAAATTAAACTTAATAAGTTGTTGAAATTATGTTATGGTAAAATATATAATACACAACACAGATGCTTACAAGTCAAAGCTGGGATAAAATTTGGGTATATGATACGAGAACAGAAATATCAATAAGCCAAATTGCTAGTTTATTAATATAGTGTAGTATGTTTTGTGAACGGTTTAGGGCCGAGCTTCAAACATGAATGCAGTATTTATTATATAAAAGAAAAGAAGTTGAAAGCCAATTGGAACCCCGATAAAGTCACACCAAAAATAGCAGACGATTTAAAACGCATATCAATCTGTATGGATGGTTATCTAACTTAAAATGTTAAAATCAATCAGACACAGCACCTAGTCAAAGGTTCATAAAAAGACAATAGTTGCCTTTTGAGTAGCAATGAATACGATATCGGGCGATAATAGTAGAACACAACAATATAGTCAAATGGCTAGTTTACCTATATATTAAGGGGTTTGTTTAATTTCTTTGGATTGAAGTTAAACTTAAGCCATCAAATACGAGGTGGGCCAAAAGAGATCACCCTATTGGAAGATGCTTTTATTTTTGCAAGTGGCCGCCAATGTCAAATCTGTTCTGACATTTGTGCACTAGACAGACGTAGAATATAAGGGAACAAGGCACGGAGCGATACACTACCCAAGAACGCGGAATAATGGTGTCTATTTTTTTGCGTAACAATTCGTCTCTAGTGTTATCGCAGCGCGAATTCCGTCGCCGATTCCCCGGCCGTCCGACGCCGACTGCGCAAACACTGCGTTGTTTGGCCACCAACCTTGAAGAGTATGGGACTACGCGAGACGTTGCCAAGAGTAACCGGCCCCGGAGCGCCCGTTGTGCCGAGAATATCGACGGTGTTGCCGAGGATGTCGAGCTGACGCCGACAAGACGCCCTGCCTCGCAATTAGCCATCAGCCGGTCGTCCCTAAGGCGAATTTCTGTCAAAGACTTGCGCATGTTCCCGTACAAAATCCAGTTCAGCCATCCTCAATCTCGGGGACGAAGTGGACGATTTTTCGACCAAAATCAAAATGAGCGATGAGGCTCATTCCCACCTCAGCGGGTACGTGAAAAAGCAAAACTATCGCTTTTGGGGCAAAATCCACGAGTAATGCACGAGGAGCCATAACACCCGCTCAAAGTTACTGCATGGTGTGCTGTTCACGCTGGAGGAGTCATCGGATATTTTTTTTCGAGAACGCCGGTCAAACGACAACGGTGGACGATTCGCGCTATAGGGCCATGTTAACCGAGTTTTTTCTCCCGCAATTGGACAAATTAGGACTGGAGGATATGTGGTTCCAACAGGATGGAGCCACGGCACACACTGCGTGTGCCACATCTGATATTATGAACGCGGCGTTCCCGGGTCACCTCATCTCTCGTTTTGGCGATTTGTACTGGCCCGCAATATCGCCCGATTTTACCGTTCCAGACTTTTTTGTGGGGTTCTAAAGGTTCAGATAAACATTATCAAGAAACAGAATCGAAATTTTTCATTTAGAAAAAAATGAGAGCCAAACAACAGATATAACACTTTCATTACTTACTTTTAAAAGTTAACTAGCTGACGTTATTTGAGTTTTAAAATATAGTCACCTTTAAAAGTACAAAACGTTTTCGACATACCAAAATAAAAACAAATTATTGGCGCAACAGCCTCGTTAGTGCCCAGTGGCTAGTTTTCTCACAACCATTTATGTGTGTGTGTGTACTTCTTGCACCATGGCGGGACCTCATTTTTTTATGCCGAATCCGAACGGCGATTTTGAGATAAGCTTTTCTTGACAATTGATACTACTCGGATGATTTGATAGATCATCACGAGAGGACGGCCAGTGAAAAATCATTTTAGGTGTTGCTACGGCTGGGAATAGAACTCAAACCTTCTGCGCTGCAGTTCATCGCACTAACCATCGCTCCACAGAGCCCGTCACCTCAAAATATTTTATCTCAAATAACTACCTATAACATCGATTTGTTTCTAATGCTAGATGATTGTTAACATAGTGAAATAACTGAAATAGTATACAACACGACACGACACCTCAATCCAATCGCGTATCTAATAAAAGTTTACATTGCATGCTACACCACTGTTTTTTAATTAAAATATCTATAACAATGACCTTTATCCCCATGAAAAAGATTCTTACTAACCTTATCGTAGGCCGACCTTTTCATTTAATTTGTGGAGCTACATCCGCGCACTGTTAATATCCACTAGTTAAAAAAAGATACAAAACTAATTATTATTTCACCAGAAACAGCAGACGCCAAATTGGGCCAGAGGAAGTCTCTGGTCCAGACTAATGACGTGATGACTCAATGCACATTTTCTACAATTCCATGAAACCTTTCAGTTTTACATTTCACATTTTAATCGATTCAAAGTTCATCATGTATTGTGTCTGCACCTATCTTATTATCCACCTATGTCCCATCCAACGCAAGATTTCACACATGTGCCTATTTGACATTTGCAGTATGCTTTGAACATCAATAGCAGTAGCACGGTAAGGAGACAGCGTAACAATAGCATACTGCAGTGTTTACCAAACAAGAGAAAAAAGAATTAAAAAAAATAAAAACAACAAGGATTTTTTTATACCCCAGTATTCGCCGAACGATCGCTATCTCGTCATCATTGTGAGAGTCACCTCCGGCCGAGGCCACTATAATTGTTGTTGATAAATTGCGTCGACCTCATATCCATTTTGTGGTTAGGTGAACAAGTGAACTCCAGCTTTCACCGCAAAAAGGAATCCGCGCAAATGTTGTTCAGTGGTTTTCCATGGCATTCTTTTGTTAGGCCAACCTACAATCAACGGACTCCGCGCTAGTGGGACAAATAAAGTGCACGAAGGAATTTCCCCCATTCTTGGAAATGAACAATTTCCTTTTTACGGTATTTCTTTGGTTTTTAAACAGTTTTTTGATGACATGATGGAGAAATAATGAAGTTGAACTTATTAGTTAGACGTTTTTATAAGTTTAACTTAGTGGGTTATGTTAAGTATTTAAACAAAACTGTGGATGGTAAAATTTGAAAATACAAATTTTAGGAATCACGATTATAATGTGTAAATATCGGAGTTAGACTCTCGAAAATCACAAATAAATGACGTACAAGCAACATTCAGTAGCGTGTAAGAAGCAATTGAAAGAGGTCTCACAGAAACTGACAGATAGTAACATAAAGCGGTGCTCCTCAGGGTGGAGTACTTACTACCTCCATTTCTTTGGCTATAATATAGGGTGCACCAATATTTACCCTTTTTTAATGTTGATTGTATATATTGAAACGTAAAGTACACACGACTGAACTATGTTTGCCATAGCAGATATTACAAATGACACTCACCGTTTATTGGGTGATACACACTATTTTGAAAAAAAAACCGAAGATTATTTTGCAAAAATATGGCTGAATTTCGTTGATGCAGCGTTGAATATCCTTCTTTAAAGTTTGGGTATTTGTGGGTTTATTCCCATAAACCTTTCACTTCACACAAACCACTGGAAAAGCCGATAATTACGGGATGTATGGGATCTGGCAATGTCTTGTTGTAAGCTGAACGCGGTCATCTCGTAAATACTGTCGAATGAGGACGCCGAGCTGTCAAGACGAAAAATGGTGGGAAAAAGAGGGAAGAACGGGGGGAAGACCTCGTCGGTTTTTTTTAAATTTTTCTTTATTTTTACTAAGTAATAAAACGTTCCACCAAAAGAAAATTCTTCATTTTTATTTAAACGATCGAACGAATATCCCGACAGACCAATTCTAAGAAGTACTGTCCAATGATTCCATTAAAAAGTGTCACAATGTGGTTTGTTTTATGTCAGTCACATTTAATTTCTCTGTCTCTTCATCCAGTTTTATTCTCTTACCTTTTTTTGTCGACCTTTATATTTTTTTAAAAAGGGAAACTCTTTAATTAGCGGGGAAAATATAAATGTTTGTAGTTGACTGGTAACTGCGTTTTAGCCAAACTCCGCGCTTCGGAATGTGAAATTGTACCATGAAATACATTTAATAAAAGCTAAAATCACTAATTTAGCTAAATTTGCAAAAAATTAAGGCTCTGCAAAGATTTTATCTAAAACAGTCACTAAATTTTAAAAATTTCAATATATAAGCTTATGCATTTGGATTAGCCTCTGAAACAATTTAAAAAAAAAATCTGAAGACCTTTATTTTTATAAATGGTGATGCAAATATTATGTATCATCAACGTCCAAAACGACATCGAATATTCAAACGATGAATGAACCCATAAAACCACCAAAGTCATGAATTAGGATTTAATTTAGCATTTAAGCATATCAATACATTATAACTATAGGGATATAATCGGTAAATGGCACACGAACGTTTAATGTCCGAATGCTTTTAAAATCAAATCCCATACACGCCCCACATGCCATCCACCCAAGTCCATAGAGGAATGCATCATCATTCCTCTTGATGTTCTGGCCGCAATATAAATTTTAAGGATCCCTTACCAATCGAAATGGTTATCGCAATGTAAACCTAACATCAATGATGGCTTTGCAGTTCTATTTTGGTACTTCAGGCACGCATTTACTTTGGTTGTACATTTCCCAGGGCACACTTTCGCCACAGCACTAGAGCACAAGAATCATATTGCAAAAAGCCATCTGCAAAGAACAATATTGTTGTGCAGTGGGTGCACATACAGACTGCACGTGGATGCACAGCACAAATCATAAAATTACTAATGGTAATTTTTACAAGAGCAAGCAAGCATATATTGAAAGGACGGTGGTCGACGTCGGGTGGGTGTCTGTTATTGCTGATGCCACTCTGCCCTGCAACTTCCCATAAATATACAATTTTCAAAATTGCATTTTTTTCTTCCAGCTCGTACTCCTCGATCGGACTCTTTTATGTGTGGACTTAATTTCAGTAAGGATACGGTTGGGATATTTACTGGACTGGATGTAGCTAGGAGAAAAGGATAACGAAAGGATATTGTTTCTACACCATAACTTTCAATTTATAACCGCACGAATATAGAAATGTATTTTTTCGCTATTTATCCTATTGTCTATACTAACGTTGACTACAAAGGCCGCCACCAGTTGCCCAACCCACGACGGCCAACTCTAACAGAGGAGGATACGAATGCTGTAACTCCAGCGTAGAATGGTATCCGATCTGGAGCGAACACACTTGTGGGCATCTGCGATGCTTGCTTTTGGTTTTCAGCGTTTATGTGCAATATTCCCAATTGACCGTTTATGTTATGAGCATCGTTTCCGCTCGTGTGTCCTTCTTTTAGGTTTGTGATTTGTTCATGCAGCCCCGGGGACTAGTTGGTGAACAGCGGAGTGGAAGGCGAATGATGGTAAGTTTTAGGTTATGCCCACGCGACAACATTTAAGGTATGAGCACACAATTTGCTTGAGTCGCGAGCTTAACGTCATATTTTAAGTAAGAAAAATCCACCTTGCTACTTTCGACAACTGAAATCACATAATGTCCATATTTTTCTTTAAGTCAATTGCAACTTATATAAAATAAATGCAAATCATCCTTCAAAATTTACCGCAAGGTTACACTGACGTACAACTAAACAACATTTTCAAGGTACAGCGTGACGCTGTATTTCGACTCCTTGTTTCAGTGTAAAACGATATATGGTTAATTAAACTTAATTGGTGTTTCAAAAACATGTCTACTTAAGTCAATCGTCTAATTCAATGTATACATACGACATGGTGCACCCTGAATAAAAATCGATTGTGAATTTAATGATTCGTCCTCCTTCTGAGCTATGAAATACCCCACGAAAACTTTTATCTAAGCGTGCTGTTAGAAATCAAAACCAAATATGGTAACAATAGCAAGGATGTAGATCCAAAAAGGTTCAATTAGGACGATCGAAGTTTGTTAGATTAAAGCTGCCGTGGTTGAATGTGAGTCGTTCAATTTATCAATAGTGATCGCGATAACTTTTGTGGTTCGCATATTCATAGATAGACTTCTGGGTAGGGAACCTTCAAATCAGTATATACCGTGGTGGAAAACTAATTAGAAACAATGAAAATAATGAACATAATTTTTTTTCTAATCTTTGTTTACACACTTTACACCCAAGATATCAGCAACGGTAAACTACCGTTTTCTTGCAGCCATCGTTGCGCTTTTTTTTGTCTTATATCGGTCACTGAAATGTGTTCACAACAGAATAGTTCACAAAACAAACTGGTGTCGTTGAAAGCTAAGCTAAAATTATCTGGAAAATTAATTAGAAACAGTGAGAAAATTTTAAAGAAGTGGTATTATTGAACGTTAAATATTGAACGCTGCATATTTTTTTCTGTTTAAATATCTTAGCTTAATTAACTAGTTTAACAAAATGGGGAAAAGAAAGAGTTGCACACCAGAGTTAAGGAAGCTAATCATTCACAAGTATTGCCAGGAAAAGGCTTCTATGGATACTATCGCCAAGGATCTGCTGTGCTCCAAAAAGATGGTGTATGGTGCAATTAAAGTGTATACGGACACAGGCAGTACAGAGAATCCGAAAAGAAAGCAACGGCTGAGAAAAACAACTGCCAAAGAGGACAGGCTTATTTGTCGACTGAGTAAGGCGAATCCTTTTTTCACCAGCAAGGATATTCACTCAGCTGTGTCGTCTCAATTAAGCTCAACAATTACACATAGGACCATCAGGAATAGATTGCTAGAAATAGGTCTGCGAGGGTGCATTGCACGCAAAAAGCCGCATGTATCACAAAAAAATATAAAACGTCGGTTGGAATTTGCAAGGGAGCATGCACAAAAACCCTTGGCTTTTTGGAAAAAAATTTTCTGGAGCGATGAATCCAAATTCAACATGTTTGGATCGGATGGCAAAAAATATGTAAGGCGACCAGTTAACAAAGAACTCGATCCCAAGTACACCATCAAAACGATCAAGCATGGTGGTGGAAACGTCATGGTTTGGGGAGCCTTTTCCTGGTACAGTGTTGGTCCTATTGTGCGCATCGATGGCCGAATGGATCAGCATATGTACAGAGGTATATTGAAAAACTATATGGAGCCATACGCTTTTAACCATATGCCAGTTTCATTTATTTTTCAACACGACAACGATCCCAAACACACTTCACGCCTAGTGAAGTGCTGGTTTGAGGAGGAAAAAACAGCACTTCACGCCTAGTGAAGTGCTGGTTTGAGGAGGAAAAAACAAGCGTTTTGAGCTGGCCAGCGCAAAGTCCTGACCTAAATCCCATTGAGAACTTGCGGGCTGATGTTGAGAGAAGTTTGGGCTCAAGACCCTCAAAAAATTCAACAGAATTGTTCAAGAGCATTGAACATGTTTGGAAGAATATCCCTCTTAAGCGATGTCAAGATTTGGTAGCTAGTCTACCAAGACGCTGTCTAGCTGTTATTGCTAATAAGGGATACCCGACAAAATATTAGTTTTAACTTTGAAAAAAAATATTTGAAGTGTAAAATTTAATTTTTTTTTCTTTTATTTTGAATTGTTTTTGGCTTTTGATTTTATGTTGCTAATTATAATTCCACATAAAATTAGATTAAACTTTTTTTTTGTGAAATACTTTTCTTGTTACAGCATAATTTTTACTTTTTTTTCTTTAATATGAATAGATATATATTACTGTGCTATTCGGTAATAAAGTTTCTATTATTATATTGTTTCTTTTGATTTATGTGACCAACTTCAAATTATGAAATAATATTACATTTGAAATTTACAATCTTTTACCATTTCAATAATTTATTCACCCCAACAATTGTATTATAACCCAAAGCAAAATGTATAAAAATCTGCAAAGGGCGAATTAATGTATCGGTATCGCAGTCCTATAAACCTCTCTCAATATGACTGAGCAGTTAGTTTTTTTGCAAAGAAAATGTAATTCTGATTCCTATTCCGATGAGTCTTTGATTGAGTTCAGGTCGTCAAACTAAGTGTGTTAATTAAATAAAAGCATGAAGTCATTTTTAAAGTTGCAATCCAGAAATCATCGTTGGACATTTTTATTTCGTTCCTGAAAACTCTCAGGAAACATTTTGGTGCCGAAACCAGGGACCTTTAGATTATCAGTGGATATCTTGGGAATAATTTGAAATATTCTCCAAAGGAAATCACCACGGATTATACATCAGATCGTTTCAATAAGTTGGTAACAAAATTTAAATTCATTTCTTTCGTCGATTGCAGATCAGTGTGCTGTGTTAATGAACTTTGGACTTTCAAAGATCTACCAAACTAAAATCTCTTTCGGAGACTAACGACGCGACGTGCCGATTACGTCATTTCGAGAAAAACGTGACTCATGGGTCAAAGGCAAAACTGCAGAGGCGGAGAAAGCTTTTTTTGGAGAAAGTGGTCAACGGAATACATTGGCATTGGTGGAGTGATGGTGTGATGGTGTGATAGTATGCAAAAGCTTTTATGGAAAACAAGTAAGTCGTTTGTTAAATCCACATACCTTTTTGCAAATTAACTTGGATTCTATCGATATTGTTGCGGTTAATTGTTGCGGTTAATTGTTGCTGATAAAAATATTCATTTGTGGCTAAGCATTACACAGGAATAGACATTGTTGCTGAGATTTAGTTTGATGATCGTAGATTGTTGCGGAAAAATAGTTGTTAGAATTTTGAGTGTGGAAGCATTGATGCTAAAGAAAGTTGTTGCTAAACATATCGATTTCCTCTAGTATCGTTCGTTGATAGGAAAATTGTTGCTGAAGTGTTTGCATTGCAGTTGTCTCATTGCTTACTCTCTCTATTCTCAACTTCTTCGAAACAAAATTCTATATAAATTAACACACGTTGTGGTAAAGTAAACTACGAACCTCGAATAATTATTGTTGTTGGTGTAGGCAACAAAGCTTCCAAGTTGATAGTTGGTAGTTGTCTTGATAATTATTATGAATGACCAAGAAATCAATGCGGCTGTTAGCGGTGACGTTGTTGAGTCAGACAATAAGCTGCAGAAGACTTTGTCGGAAATGAAAGTTTTGCGAGCGAACACCAAGCGTAATCTCACACGGATAAAAAACCTAGTAGATTCGAAAGGAGATTCGTTATCGTCAACAGAACTGGAGTGCAGATTAGGAATTCTCGAATCATATTTTAAGCAGGCTATGAGTTTGCAAACATCCATAGAGCGACTTAACATAGTAGATGAGGAAGAGAGTAATGATGTTTTTAGAGCGGAAGTTGAGGAATTGTATATTTGTTCCAAATCTAAAATTATTGAGCTTTCCAATGCGAATAGAGATAATTCCATTGTGGATGAAAGCTTTAATACAACCATGCTTCACCATCCATCCTTGTCTCGTTCCAAATTAGAACAAATAAAATTGCCGATATTTTCTGGAAAGTTTTCGGAGTATCCGAACTTCATCGGTTTATTTAAAAAACTGGTTGATAAAGACGAAACGCTTGACAGTTTACAAAAACTAAATTATTTAAAGCGCTGTTTGTCAGGATCTGCTCTAAGTTCGATTAAGGAATTTGATATGATTGGGCCAAATTACAAAAGGGCTTTGGAACGCTTGGCGAAGCGTTTTGATAACAAATGCCTAATGTTTCAAGAGCATATTAATTCATTATTGGATGTTCCAAAAGTCTCTAAAGTCTCTTTAACTGCGATGCTATCGATTGGAAACTATAAAGACATTACTCAGGCAATGTTAATTTTAATGGCTTTGGATAGAGTTGATGTAGAAACCCAATCGAAGTGGCAAGATGCTATGGACTATAGTAAGCTACCATCGTGGGAAGATTTTGTTGTGGTTCTAGATCGTCGTTGCACAAATTTAGAGGCTAAAGAAGCCAAGAAGCATACTTCGGATAGGTTTGGGGTTTCCACGTCTCATAAAGATAATCGCACTCACGTTCGAAACACAGAAAGAAGCGGTCGGCAAATTGCGTTAGCTGTTCAAGGCACGCAATGTACCTGTTGTAAGGCAGATGGTCATCAAATCATTGCATGTCCGGAGTTCCAAGGTTTATCAGTCACAAAACGATTTTATGAAACCAAGAGACTGAGTTTGTGCATTAATTGTTTGGAAAAAGGACACTCAGTTCGAAGATGTTCGAAAGATAAATGTGGTATCTGTTCTCTCCCCCATCATCGCTTGTTACACAGGTTCACCAAAAACTCGACCAACGATGAGGAACAAGCGGGCCCATCGAATTATCAGCGACCGACAACTTGTCTTGGTCGAGCTAAGAATCAGGTGATTTTAGGTACAGCGGTAATTGAGATGAGGGATAATGCAACTAAATCTTATAACCGAACAAATGGCTCAAAAATTGAGGTTACATAAGATTAAAGAAGATCTTGAAATAATTGGTATTGGAAAAGAAGTTACGAAAATACGTTGCAGAACCCTCATCTGAAGTTTCACTCAACGATATTTTGCAAAAAGGGCCAGTAATTCAAGATACGCTTTTTGCGATTATATTACGTTTTCGTTGTTTTCGATATGCTTTAACAGCAGATATTTCGAAAATGTATCGACAGATACTTGTTGAAAAAAATGATCGAAAGTACCAGTGTGTGAAACTCATCTGGAGTTTCACTCAACGATATTTTGCAAAAAGGGCCAGTAATTCAAGATACGCTTTTTGCGATTATATTACGTTTTCGTTGTTTTCGATATGCTTTAACAGCAGATATTTCGAAAATGTATCGACAGATACTTGTTGAAAAAAATGATCGAAAGTACCAGTGTGTGAAAAGTTGGAGGTATACCAATCAAACACCGTAACTTACGGGACAGCATCGGCTCCATACATAGCCACTCGATGTTTGAAAACGTTGTCAGACACAAGTGTGGAGAAATATCCTTTGGGGTCAAAAGTCTTAGACTTCTATATGGACGATTTAATTATGGACGATTTAATTAGCGGTGGAGATACTCCAGAGGAAATTGCGAAAATCTATCAAGAGACAAGAAGAATTTTGGAAGCTGCCGGATTTCAGTTGCGAAAATGGTGGACTAATGAGCAGATGATGTTGAAGCAGATTCCTGACTGTGACAAGGAGGTTCCTCTACGCATCAATGACTCGGATGTCATAAAAACTCTGGGCATCAAATGGAACCCAAACACTGACCGGTTGCAATATCTTTAACCAATTCTATCGTCTTTGCGAAAGATTACAAAAAGGACAATTCTTTCTGAGCTTGCTACTCTCTTCGATCCTTTAGGTCTTATTAATCCGGTGATTGTTAAAGGGAAGATGATCTTACAGAGTCTCTGGGTACAAAAGGCAAACTGGGATGAATCGGTGCAGGCGCGCATATATGACGAATGGCTGCAGTTTCGAGAACGTTTGAAGAAGTTAGATCGCATCAAAGTTCCAAGGTATGTTTTGATCCAAAAGTATCAGACATTAGAAGTTCATGGGTTTGCTGATGCTTCACTAAAGGCATATGGATGCTGTTTGTATCTACGAACAACAGATGGGAAGAACCAGGTAATGTGTACCCTATTAGCTGCAAAATCCAGGGTTGCTCCTATTAAAACACAAAGCCTACCAAGATTGGAGTTGTGTGCGGCTGAAATGTTGGTGACGTTGTTGGGAGCAGTTTTACCCAACTTGTCACATCTTTGTATTGATAATGTCTATCTTTGGACTGACTCTGAAATTGTCCTTTGTTGGTTGTCGGCGCATCCTTCGAAATGGGAGGTCTTTATAGCAAACAGAGTGTCCAAGATCCAGTCGGATCAGACCGCTGCACTGTGGAGGCATGTTAGCAGTAAGAATAACCCTGCAGATATAGTATCCAGAGGGGCATATGCGGAAGAGCTAGAAGAAAGTATTTGGTTCAAAGGACCAAACTTTCTCTACTTGACAAATAATCGTTGGCCTGAGCAGAAGGACTTGTCCCAAATACGCAAAGAAACTCCTGGAAAGCGCAAGAATGTGACCGTACTAGTGATGACCAAAGTCTGCTCTGAATTCTCGGCACTGTACAAAAATGGCAGTGATGTTCAAGCTATTTGTCGGATATTTGCTTATGTGATAAAGTTTTTCTACGCGCTTACAAAACGGAAGTCAAACAAGGATAAGCGAGAAGAGCCACCAAATCGTAATGAGTTTGCGGCGAAGAAGCCAAAAAAAGATGTTCCATCACTGGTGGCAACTGAAATAAATGATGCCTTTCTACGAATTGTGTGGCATATTCAGCAAGAATGCTTCAAGGAGGAAGTTGAGCAGCTCGAAAAGAATAATATGGGTGATTGACGTGCGAAGGATGGCCATAAGAGTAGTTGACAGATGCCTTCATTGTGTAAAGTACCGGCCCAAATTGTTAACGCAGATCATGGAAAATCTACCATTCAATCGAGTGCAGCTAACCAGAGCATTTTTGACGACCGGCGTAGACTTTTGCGGACCGTTCCATCTCACCTTAAGGCGGCGAGGACAACATACGCATAAAGCCTACGTTGCAGTTTTTGTTTGCTTTGCAGTGAAAGCCGTTCATCTAGAAGTCGTCTCGGATCTATCCAGCCAAGGATTCATAGCGGCGCTTAGAAGATTTGTTGCACGTCGAGGTTTATGTCGTGACCTATATTGCGACAATGGTACAAACTTCGTCGGTGCACGAAATGAGCTTCTTGAATTTCGACAACAGTTTCTGGAGCAACAGACAGAAAAGGCGATTGCGTCCTGGTGTGCAGCTGAACAGATTGAGTTCCATCACATACCTCCGAGAGCACCAGATTTTGGAGGACTCTGGGAGGCAGCCGTCAAATCGGCCAAAAATCATCTCTTCAGAACGGTTGGGCAAGCCTATCTGACATTTGAAGAGCTTTCGACGGTAGTAGCAGATATAGAAGCAATTTTTAATTCTCGACCTCTGTGTGCGATGTCAAGCGATCCCAGTGACGAGGCAGTGTTGACCCCAGGACACTTTTTGGTTGGCGGTCCCTTATCTGCCATCGCAGAACCATTAGTACCATTGTCAGGATCATCCGGATTAAAGCAATGGCGACGTATCTCCGAAATCAAGCAGCATTTTTGGGCTCGGTGGTCGAAAGAGTACCTGCTGGAGCTACAAAAGAGGGCAAAGTGGAAATCATCCTCAGAAAATGTCAAGCTGGATATGCTGGTCTTAATATCAGATGACAATATTCCATCTCAACAGTGGTTGATGGGGAAAATAATTAAAATTATCCCTTCCCAGGATGGTAAAGTACGAGTCGTGGATCTCAAGACGAAAAAGGGAATTTTTAGAAGAGCTATTCATCGTTTAGCACCACTTCCAGTAGATTGTTAAAGTATCTGGCAGATACTTCAAGGCGGGCAGAATGTTCTTACATCATTTATATTTTTTAAATATAATTATTTTTAAAACTTTTTTTGAAATTATGAAATAATATTACATTTGAAAGTTACCATTTTACCATTTCAATAATTTATTCACCTCAACAATTGTATTATAACCCAAAGCAAAATGTATAAAAATCTGCAAAGGGCGAATTAATGTATCGGTATCGCAGTCCTATAAACCTCTCTCAATATGACTGAGCAGTTAGTTTTTTGGCAAAGAAAATGTAATTCCGATTCCTATTCCGATGAGTCTTTGATTGAGTTCAGGTCGTCAAACTAAGTGTGATAATTAAATAAAAGCATCAAGTCATTTTTAAAGTTGCAATCCAGAAATCATCGTTGGACATTTTTATTTCGTTCCTGAAAACTCTCAGGAAACAATATATAAACCATTATGAAGGATTTGTAAGGACTTTGTATGAAGGACTGTATATTTTGCGTTAATCTTAAGTATTTCAAATAAGAAAACGATGGTGTTGGCGTTGTTTGACGACTATTAATGTGTTAAGGACTTCCACCGATAAGCAAACAAAACTCAACCCTCATCAAGCAAACAAAGTCCACATTTCCTTTTTTATTATCCGGTAATCCAAGAGATGATAAGCTTGCTTCCCAACTACCCAAACTAATTCCTTTTTCTTGTTACCATGGTAAAAGTTTGTACAAAGCCCTATCGAATGTTTTCCAAGAACTTTTGTTAACACGGAAATAAATTTTTGGGGGTTTATGCAAGACTGTATCGGACAGGATTATAGCAGATCAATCATTTTCCGTGATTGACAGTTGGCGACACTATTAAAATTTTCAAAATTAAAAGTAAGCATTTGTTCCTTTAAACCCCTTTCAGCTTAGACTTTCACAACATTATTTCTCAGCCATCTTTAATCGCGGTGCCACCTGCAACTGTTGTCGGTGGTGGAAAACAATGTTATTATTATAAATAACTTTTTTTAATGTAATTAGAGTATTAAATTGGGGTAAACCTAAACAAAACCAAAACTCAGTACTCAGAAAGTGTCTCTCAAGTGGGTGGTTCATTGAAATTTCAGTAGCATAAACTCCTCTATCCCCTTCCGATTGGACAGTAAAAGGATGCTTTTGGGAACATGTAATACTTTACTTTATTAAAGAGACAACAAACCATCACAACACTGCGTCAGCATTCTGATACGGTTATCCTTAATACTCGATATAAGATTTTCAAGTGAAATACCACAATTTAGTGGAAATTATAGCGAGGATATAAAAATACAGAAACATACACGCTTACACTGTTTTTCTGTTACACTGAAGGGCTTCTTGTAAATTTAACACCGTTCATATACTTGTTGGTCTTTCATGTTCACCTTATATTACTAGAAGTGGATACATTCAGGAGCAACTTTGGGTGTAACGTGACCTAATGGTATTGAGTGAAGATAATTAGTTTGATGTATAATGATAAATGAAGGATGAAAACTAGTTCATATTTCGGGGTATCTGTTACATAATTGGAACGAGAATAAATTGACAGATGACGGCGGGCATGTATACAACATTTGTGATTGTTCGTAAGGTAACGTTAAGTAAATCGGAATATGATTGCTTTTGTGTTTTAATGGCATGTTGTTTGCCTTTGATCGCACAACAAACAATTACGTACGACGAACACCACTCGCTTTGTTTTGTATAGTATCAATATAGAATATATTTTTATATAAACATATTTCGGTACACGTGTTCTTATAACGAAATAAGAACTGCACTGGAATAATAACTTGAACCCCGCGCCATCTATCAGGTCCAAGATAATTCAGAAATGAAAACTTCGCGTGAATGCACACTGCAACTCAACGATGCTGCATCGCAATTGAACGCGTAGAAGAGGGACAGACGAACATTCATGCAAATGTTATCAATCCCAATTGACAACTATTCCTCTGTAAGGCAACAAAATTTAGGTTCCACAAGCAATGATTTCCTGGTTATTTCTGTAGGACGGGCTCAGTGGCGCGATGTTTAGTGCTTTGAACTGCCTAGAAGGTTTGGGTTCGATTCCTTGCCAGATCAACACCTTAGTGATTTTTCACTGGCCTTCCTCTCGTGATGATCTGACAAATCATCCGAGAAGTATCAATTGTCAAGAAAAGCTTATTTCAAATTCGCCGTTCGGAGTCGGCATAAAACGGGAGGTCCGCCATCGTGCTAGAAGTACACACGCACACATCAAAGGTTGTGAGAAAGCTCGGTCTGGGTACTGACGAGCCTGTTGCACGAAATTTTTGTATTTTTTTTGGAATTATTTCTGTAGGCCTTATGGGCTTATATAGTACTTGTGCACGGAGGTTGATCATTTCTGCAGTAGATTGTTTGGGTAGAAGCCTGTTAAAGAGATTATGCAGGAAAATTCACAAGCATAACCGAAGTTATTATGGTATAACCTCTGTAAGGTTAATTTTATTCTTCCGGAGATGTGTGTACACGTACCATTCGTTAAGCTGTTTCAGAGCTTCGAACGAAGTTAATCTGAAGCACAGAATGTATAGAGCTTACGAAGGATGGCTTAAAAAGCTAAGGCTAAAAGATCGGGAAAAAGTGAAAAAAATTGGAAAAAGGTGAAAAGATCGGGAAAAAGGTGAGAAAATCGGTAACCTATCGGAGAAGGGTCAACACGATTCAATTACTTCGTTGAATTTACTGGACTTTCATCTTATAGAGTACAGCCTAGTGAATTGCGTGTTTAGATAAGAGGTTTTTATATAATTAATTGCATTGAATTTTATACTTTCATACTAACGAATTGGATTTGATTTAATGTTATTTTCCAACTTCGAGAAGGTTTGCAAATATTTTCGGAAAGCCTTTTTGCGAAGCCTATATTTTGCTTCTATAAGGACTTTATGAGCAAACAAAATTTTTTCTGTAAGGTTTTTAAAAGTATTTAAAAAAGTCTTATAAAAGTGCTCCAAATGTTTTTCCGTAAGACCTAATTGCTTATAGGGAAATAGTGCTTTATCGAAGCAAAATTGTTAGTTGGGATCCCGTCTATCGTAAAACCATTTTTTTTATTAACGTGCATTTTTGCAGGAGTGGTCAGGAGATGGTAGAGTAAGCTGTTGTAGCTGCTGTTAGGTTTGCAAAAACATCTGGATATCTTGAAAGGGACTAACAAAGATGGACAGTAACGGGATAGTAAAGGAACCAACCTACCAATTGGATTCACAACGGGCAACAGCCTGTGTGTGATTAGGGAAGACACACACCGCCTTCCTCATCAACCTATCAACTTAACCCAACCAAGCCAATGCTGTTGTAGTGTTTGTAGAGTTTGTAGAGTAGTTCTAAAGATTATATGAAGGGTCTACATCCCGAGCATTCTCTATTTATCATAGTGCTGGGGTTACTGATTGTAGTGCAGCATGTATAGTGTTTAGCAAGGTAATCATTCTGTACGACAGAGTCAAAATATTATTGGTTAGGGTCTGACAAGGTCTGGAAATTGTATAACGGGATCTAAATATCTAAGAGAATGGTGTATAAATTGCAATTGTAGACAAAGAATTGTCTAATATACAAAAGTGTAAGATCAAACTTCTAAACACATTTAATAACATTGTGTGTGGTAATACACACAAAAAACATATGAGAAGGTTACATAAAATGTTTTTTCGAATATTTTCAAACTCAACGAAAAACGTTTTTTTTACTGAAAACGTCCCCAAAAAGTGGGCGCGGAAAAAACCTTATAATGAGGAAATATAGATATTGGGATTGACTACATATGTTGTTTCGGTTACCTTTCAAAATTCTCTACCGTTTGTCAAAAATAACGTGTTTTTCTTAAAAATGACGGTGGCAGTGGGCGATTTTTTAAATTTCTTTCACCTGTTCTGCTTCGTCTTGTAGAGACTCCATATAACAAGTGCCATCAATCTAGCTTAAAATGTAAGGCCCAAAAATCGGTGGCATAAATACGGACGGACGGACAGACAGGAATGGTTAAATCGACTCAGCTATCGATTCTGAGTAGAGATTGTAGGACGATATCTTAAAATAGAAATAGGGAAAGGAATAGTACATGCTTTTTCAAGAATCCGTGAATTTCTCAATTAGTCGACTTTTACGACTTAAATTGTGAGAGCAGTGGCCTAGCGATTGGACTACTGAGGGATATCTGGCTCACCCGAAAGTGACAACACTTTCGCTTCTTCAGCTCTTGCAAAAGTCAGGCAATATCGAAGGGTAAAACTGTCATAAGAAGCTTTTCAAATTTTCCATTCGGATTCGGTATTAAACAAGAGGCCATCTTCTTTCTGGCGAAAATAATAACTTTGCTCACACAAATATGTGCCTTTTTTGAGTTTTATTGCGGTAAAAATAGTAGGCCCTTCTTTTCTTTAAGCAATTTTATTCATACGTTCTTAAAATCAAAGTACGAATCAAATCAATCAAATCTCAAATCAAACTCACTTGTTTGCTATTTGATCTAGAGATGATGTCAGTTGTGTGTACTTGGAAAAGGATGAAAATGGTATCGCAATATTAAGTAAGAAAATATGCACGCATGAGCGTGCATGAGATCATGCTAAAAAAATGCTTAAATCCCATAGGAATTTAATTTGTATCCTTATAAATTAACTATTTAACCTTCTTTCACTCCCTATGTAAGCTCGCCCACACACCATCAAATAAAATTCATAAATGATTGACTGAGAAACAAATTTCGATGCCGCTATCTAAACATACTATCTCTTCATGTTCACGAGTAGGAAAATACATTTTCGAATTCCATAACCCACATAAACGTCGACTCATAATACATCAGTACCCAGCTTTATTTGCCGCAAACAAACATACATGGTGCAGGGTCGCAAAACCCATCAACCGCTTTTCGTAAAGATCAACAACCTAGGGAAGTTCCCATGATTTACTTAAAATTCCTTGTGAGGTGTTATTGCATCGATTCCATTTCAAAAACACTTCACCTAATGCACTCTTATACTTGAATCATATTTCATCGTCTATTGGGATTATTGTTGCTGCACATTGGAAGGATACATAAGGTACGTTCCAATATTGCGTCACAAGCTCCGTGTTCTAGTCAAAGCGAACGACAAAATCGAACTTCAATAAGATTTCCCTCTTATTCCCAGATGGATGCATCTGATGTATCCACACGGATATCAATCGCAAAAGACAAACGAACGAATCGAAAAAACACATGCTGAACACAGTGCAACGTTAGATTGGAAAGCATTCGAAATGCAATGTCAATACGGAGGATGGATCTTCCACTATGGAAGTGAATTGTGTTACACGGAGAATGTAGGAATCACTACGTCATGTTAGAGTAAGAGATGCCAGTATCGAGAGGGTTTTTGAAAATATAGATATGTAGATACGAACAAGTATTGAGAATTTGGATATCCAAAATTAGGTTTCTTAAGAGGTGAATCTTTTACCTGATGAGAAATTCAGATATCTAAATAAATGCTTTTAAGTTGTCGGAGATTCAATTTGTCTAGAAGAAGTTAGCACCAAAGTAAGTTCTCGTGGGCATACCCCATAGCGAAATGTTGTCTAACCAAATAGCATAAGTCTGTTTAACCAACTTAATTAATAAATTACACCATCTTAGAAAAATTTATTGTTCGATCTCCAGTTGGACCATACATAAAACTTCAGCTTTCTGAATGTTTATCACTAAGGAATGTGTTGCGTTCGTGCAACAAGCATCAATTCGTAAAACCAAATATTGTTGACCAAGAAAAATCCCAAAACTCTGTCAATTTTCCAATACATATATTTATTGAGAAAGAAGAGAAAATTACAAATTTCCTGAAAAAGGTTTAGTTAGATTTCTGTTTACAATAATAAAAAACTTCAGTTATTTACTTTTAGTATTTTCTTGGATGGTTTAATGTTTTCTGCGTTTTCTTAAAATGTTTTTTTTTTTTTTTTTTAGTTTTCTAAAATTCCGTCTGCTTTTCGTAACTTCATTCGGGAACAAACCAACGTCAACAACCGTCTCGTTCTTTTTTTTGTTGTTTTCGAAAAATAAATTATCGTTCGAGTATCGCTGTGCTTGATGTGTCAGGCAGTGCTGCCAACATTCCCCCCCACGTATGACGACCCCTAACTTCAAGGGTAGCTTACCTTCTGAACATCAAGAACAGCCAATTTGACTGCTGGTCGTTCGTAAATGCCTGTTCTAGTCTGAATAGTGGCTCGTCGTACTTGACCATCTTTTCCACATGTAGTGCTACTCTACCTTTGGGCCATATATTTCTTGGGCTGGCCTCGTCCACAATTACAACGATGTCTCCTATTTCGAGTCAGGTGGGGAAGATACTCTCGTATCCAACGTTTCCAAAAGTTGTTGGCAAATTGTTGTGATTTTAGCCAGTTCCTTTTAAGAAAGACACCTTTGTCACATTCCATGCCATCGGGCTTTTCACCGTTCGATGAACACAGTAGGAAATGGTTGGGAGTTAGTACTTCATCGGTGTCGCTGTCAACAGGTATATATGTAAGTGGTCGGCAGTTTATCACTCGTTCAACCTCCACCAACATGCTATGGAGTAACTCATTCGAAGGATTACGTGTTGGAAGGATCTTGTATAGTATCTTCTTAACGGACTGCACAAGCCGTTCCCAACTACCACCCATGTGTGGTGAGGCTGGTGGATTGAAAATCCATTTAGTAGTTGAGCTGGAAAATTCATTGGCCAGTGTAGTTTTCTGTTGTAGTTTTAGTTCCTCACGTAGTTCTCTCTCTGCTCCATGGAAATTTGTGCCATTATCACATCGAATTTCGCATGAAATTCCACGTCGTCCAATAAAGCGTTTAAGGGCAAGAACGCCCATCTCAGGCGGTTTTGGTACGGCCAGTTGATTCTTACAATCTTGACAATTCCTACGCACATATTTAGATGCAACACGTAAATTCGAAATTGAGAATTTTTGACGAATCTCGTTAATTACAGTCTCATGGTGGCAGTGATGATACTTCTCATGATAGTATTTAATTACCAAGTTTATTATATAATGTCCTCTGGGCAAGATAATCGGTCGCTTTAAATAACCGGAGACTCCAGTAGCTGCGTCAATCCTACCACGAATTCGCAAAACACTGTCTTGGTCTAAATATGGTGAAAGTTGCCTAATCGGACTAGATTTGTCCAAAGGTTTTTGTTCGTTTGGGGGCACAGTGTTGTTGTGTGTTAAAATGGCTATCTCTTCATTGAATGAATCACTTTGGGCTTGTTTGTATAAAGTACTTCTAAATATTCGTCCTTGGTAAAATAGCTATAGCTGCACTTGGAAATACCTTTACGTTTGGCGCTGATGTTCCAGATAAAACGCGAAACAATTACTTGTGTACGAACGAGGCGGCGCCAATTAGAAAATCGTTCAGGATTCAGCAAAGTCTCCTTCTTTACCAAGCGATGGAACAATACGGATGGTTTAAGTTCTTCTGATGTCTGGCGAAGATCTGCTAACATTTTTGGCCATTTATCCTCAGGCTGATAAAGAAAAGCGGGACCAATATACCAACGGTTGGAAGGGGTGAAGTCTGGAACTCTTTGCCATTTTGTGGCATCATCGGCGACATTCAGAGTTGTTGGAACGTATCTCCACTGATGCATTTCAGTTGTCTCCAGAATCTCGCTAACTCTAAAGCTGACGAATTGGCGATATTTTCGGTGGTCGGATTGAATCCAGGAAAGTACCGTTTTGGAATCTGACCAGTAAAATTCCTGACTGAACGGTATAGTATGGCCTGCTTTAATGCTATTCGCCAACCGAACTCCAAGTCTTGCTGCCTCTAGCTCAAGTCGTGGAACTGAAATCAAACTAAGTGGGGCGACACGAGTTTTTGCTGATATGATTCTACACTCTACTTTGTTACCTTTGGAGATTCTAATGAAAGCTACAGCGGCATATGCATTTACACTTGCGTCCCAGAAAACATGTAATTGCGACGCATCATGTTCACCAAATTTGATTATATTCCCATAGCATCTAGGAATTCGAACTTGATTGATGTTCTTAAGATATTTCACCCATAATTGCCACTTGTCGTACAAATCGTTGTATATCGGCTGATCCCATTCAAGTTTCGATCGCCATATTTCTTGCATAAGGATTTTAATATAAATCATGAAATTCGCAATAAATCCGAGAGGATCGAATACCGTCATTAGGACACGTAAGACTTGCCGTTTGGTTGGTTGAATTCCTCTGGATAGTAGCTCACTCACTGATGCTTTTGATGAAGTGTCGAAGTGCACCACCACATACCCAAAACCTTTTCTGCGGATTCTTCTAGACTGGCGTTGAAATTTCGTTTCACTTCTGGACGTCTTTCACCAAGCGCTTCAAGGACTTTGGAAGAATTTGAAATCCAATTGCGTATTTCGAATCCGCCGTTGTTATCTACGAGCTTGACTTCTTGGGCGAGTCTAATTGCCTCCTCTTCGGTGTCCACGCTGACGGCTCTTGGATAAACATCGCTGAATTCTAGAGCATTTTTATTTTTTGCAAATTGAGCACAGCTGGGGGAGCAGGTGGCTCCAAAAGTCAACACTCTCATCACATATACATCTGTTTTTTTACTAAAATCCTGGCTCCAAAGAAAGCGTTGAGCATGCTGATCCTCGTTCTTCACTAAAATTCGATGAAACATTTCGCGAATGTCAGCGCATATGGCAATTCGTCTCTCTTGAAAGCGATATAGAACGTTTGGTAGTGAAACTAGCTGATCAGGACCCTTCAATAGCGTTGAATTTAAAGAAATCCCGTTAGCTGTTGCAGCGGCATCCCAGACTATTCTTATTTTTTCCGGTTTATTTTGATTGGATACAGCAAATATAGGAAGATACCATTTCCGAGGGTGATTCAAACGTATTTCCTCTTCTGACAACTTACGGATATTTTTTTTTCCTAAATACTATTACAATTGCAGTTTGAGAATTTCAGCTAATTCAGGATCTCGTTCCAGTTTTTTTCGTAAACACTCATATCTGCGAAGTGCCATAGGAAGGCTATTGGGTAGTTGTACATGGTCGTGTTTCCAAAGCAAACTGGTCTGGAAGCGATTGCCTATTCTTATCGTTTGCGTTTCTAGTATTTCACATGTACGTTTCTCATCTGCAGATTTGTATGACTGTGTAGTTCATTGTCGTTGCTTCTCCTACATTCGCATTCGTGGCAACTGTGAAAGGCTAGATTGCTTGATGACTCACTTCGTTTATTGACTTCAGGTGATGATGGTCCATAAGTAACCCATCCCAATCGAGTTTTTGTTGCCACAGGATCACCTTCTGCTCCTTCGATAACCTTGAGAGGTATCGCTAAGTTCAAGTTGTCGAGACCTATGAGTAGTCGAGGAACTGCCTGCGTATATGATTCAATCGGATAGCCTCGTAAGTGAGGGTACTGAGTAGCCATCTGTTTAAAATCTAATGATTGTTGAGGCAGATTTAGAGACTTCACAGTTCTGACAACCGGGACGAGATACTTTTTGTTTGGGTTGTAACTACCTGAAATCTCTACAGATACTACTCGCGAATCTTGTTCATACCGATGTGCATTTCCAGTCCAACGAAGGTGAAGTGGCTTCGGTTTGCCCTTAAGTTTCAAATCTTCTGCAAGTGAATCTTCCATCATCGTTAGGGATGACCCGTCATCCAGAAAAGCAAATGTTGCTACCGTTGCTTCGTTGCTGTAAAGAGTAACAGGCACAACGCGGTATTTGATTTCTTGAGATGACCCATGTGTGCAATTGCAGTTGTGCTGAATGTCTCTAATATTATTGGAACAGTCACATGGCGTAAATGATGTCGCTGCTGCATTTAGCTCATTGGTGCACTTGTGAAGAAGAGGATGATGCTTATATGTACAGCCACTGATTCCACAAACTCTATTTACACGACATGGATTCCGAAGGTGTGATGTTAGGCATGTGCGACAAAGTCGATGGTTTTTTTACTATTTTCCATCTCTCGTTGCGATCCATATCTTGGAATTGTCTGCAGTTCTCTACGGACTTACAAGATTGTTTGCAGACTTGGCACTGTCGGTTTTTCATGGACGACTCCTTATGAGCTTCCTCCGCGTGTGCGTATACCTGACCCTTTTCATTTCTTCGTTTTTCTATTTTGTTTTCAAAAAAATAAGCAGTAGTAGGAACAACGTCACTTATAGTCTCTGCAAGCTGGAACAACCATGCATTGAAAACTGAAAAGTTGGCAATGGTAAAACACTTCTTGTGGTCGGCCCAATTCATCTTTAATTGTGGAGGCAATTTGTCGACAAGTTCTTGTAAAAGAATTGGATTTGCAAGATGATCGTATTGCTTACATGTTTCCATTGTAGAGTACAAGTTTTGGACCGTCAATGCAAATGAAATTACTGTTTCCAACTTATCTGCACGAGGCATTGGTTCCGCACAAAGTTTTTGCAAAAGTGTCTGAATTATCATATCGGAGCGTCCATATAACATGCGCAATGTAGATATTATGCTTGGGACATTCGATGGTAACAATAGTCTGCTTCGGACAGCTTCCAGAGCGCGCCCTTTTAGGCACCTTTGCAAACGTAGCAGGTTTTCGTGGTCAGAGAAACCATACATCTGAGTACTTCCTTCAAAAATACTAACAAAGAGCGGCCACTCCTCGGGATTACCATGAAAGAAAGGAAGTTCCTTAGAGACTGCTTGACGGGCCGCAAGCTGACGATTTGTTAGAGGTGTAGCTTCTGATTGGTATTGAGTTGCTTGTAAACCGCTGGCAAACCCATTGTTGTCTTGATGATTCTTCATTACATTGTTATGCGGTCTGAAAGTCTCATTCGAGTTGAGAAATGATGTCTTTAAATTCGGCGGATTGGTGTCAGTTGTGCCCATATTGGTCTGATCTACAATTGCTTGTTGTGGAATCACTTGCGCATATGATTGTGAATTATGTGTAACTGCTCTTGCATGGTAATTCGGCTGAGTTGCGTTTAATGCCAGCGTATTTTGTGCTGCATAGATTTGTTGCTGTTCCACTTGAAAAACCTGCTGATTTTGAGTTTTTACTATCCATTCACTAACCTGTTGGCGACTGATTTCCTCCGAACATGATTCTATATCATCTTGATCTTCCAGAACAGCATACTTTTGTTTTAAATAATCTTCATCACGCTTTGCTTGTAAAGCCCTTGCTTCTTCATCACGTTTTGCTTGTAATGCCCTTGCATCTTCATCACGTTTAAGTTGTAAGGCCCTTGCTTCTTCATCACGTTTAAGTTGTAAGGCCCTTGCTTCTTCCAACTTCTGAAACTCCAATTTGATGTGTGAAGAACGTGCGGACTTCGTCTTCTTGGAGTTTGTCTTCGTTGGCGATTGTACATTTAAGGATTTGTTTTGTACACAGTTGTCACAAGTCCAATCCTCAAATTCAATCGCAGAAGTAACCTTGACACAAACAAAATGGTACCACGCATTGCATTGATCGCATTGCACCATTTCGTCATTATCCCCCTTCTTACATACTTGGCAGCTGCAGGCATTAAAATCGATGACGCATCTTCTTTGTTCGAGACGGCGACTCCTGCGTGGTTTGCTGGGAGTATTTCCTTGTTGAGACATTCGAATTTCAATTAAAATAAAAGAAATTTGTAAAATTGTTGCGTTCGTGCAACAAGCATCAATTCGTAAAACCAAATATTGTTGACCAAGAAAAATCCCAAAACTCTGTCAATTTTCCAATACATATATTTATTGAGAAAGAAGAGAAAATTACAAATTTCCTGAAAAAGGTTTAGTTAGATTTCTGTTTACAATAATAAAAAACATCAGTTATTTACTTTTAGTATTTTCTTGGATGGTTTAATGTTTTCTGCGTTTTCTTAAAATGTTTTTTTTTTTTTTTAGTTTTCTAAAATTCCGTCTGCTTTCGTAACTTCATTCGGGAACAAACCAACGTCAACAACCGTTCTTTTTTTTTTGTTTTCGAAAAATAAATTGTCGTTCGAATCGCTGTGCTCGATGTGTCAGGCAGTGCTGCCAACAGAATGAATTGGAACCTGGATGATATGCTCCATATATAGCTATCATTGAGCAGCATTGGGAATTTTGTTTTTGGATATAAAAAAAATTTCATATATTTTTTACCAAAAAATAAAACTGACAAATTTTTGTATTTCAAATTTAAAAAATAATCAATTTAGCAAACTGTATTGACTAGTTGAATGAAATTCAATACATGAGTTATTATCATCGTTTGTAACAACGCCTCATAATTTTTTGCCGCATGAAACTATTTATTCATACTTTTTGAATTTAGTATTAAGAGTTCTTAAGGGTTGAATAAATTTTGAGTCTTTTTATTTGTATCATCCAAATTTTGATGGCATATAACATACTAAATAAAACATCGAGTATTTAAAAACAGGCTTAAGCAATTTTTGTCAATGTAATTTAAAGTCAAGTGTGTAAGGAGCATCACTCTTAAATTTCGGCATTTGAGCCAGGGACCCCGTGCTTAGTAGTCTATTACTAGGCACTGAACTGTTAGACATAATTCAAAGAATCTTTTACCTAAATTATTTTAAATAATTTAATTTAAAAAATAACGAGTGCACGAATGGGTCGTACGCATTTTTCTCTTTAACTGTGATCAAATGCGATTTGACAGTAAAATTTATTTATGAAACTGTTGCAATAAGAACTTTCTTGTTGGAACTAGATACTGTTTTTATGGTAAACATACATACTAAGTTTGATCCGAATCGTTAGAGCCGTTTTAGAGTAAATTTACGTTATGTGTAGTTTTTATTTGCTATATACGGTTAATAAAATGGCTATGAATATTTACAAAAATAGTCGTAGAATTTTTACTAAGGAAGTTTTAAAAAAATTGGTTAAGCCGTTTAGGATGGAGAGACCATTACGGACAGATGGACGGAATCCCAAAAACCACTATTCGGTGGAATCCCAAAAAACACTGGTTCCCCTAAAAGAATCCAGCAATATATAGATATCAAAAATGTTCACCAAAACAATATCGTTCCCTTTCTAAGAAAAAGTTTAAAAGGTACTTGGATGGTTAATTGCAAGTGTGAAATGTAAAATCTTTCGTTTAATAGCCAAAACATTGCAATTAGATGCACAGCCATCCAATCTGCAAAAAACTCGTTCTTCTATAAAATATCTCGAGTTTTCCTTTAAAACACAGGAACAACACGAACTAATAAACCCGAAATGTAAAATAGGGTTGTGTAACAACTTTTGGTTTAAAAACCTGCTTAACTAGTTCCAAACTTTGGGCGCATTTCCTCTTTCTCTCAAGAGTTTTCCTGAACAACAACTATATATGACAGTAACCCATTGCAAAGCTTCAGCTAATGCACGTGCTTAACCTTTATTGCAAAAATATCAAGAACGTGGTATATCAAGAACACAGTGAAATTCTTGTTATCATCTTGAAAAACGCACAACCCCTTCATTACTTTCAAAGTGCAATCATCTATAAAAATCCCGTTACACGGCAAAATAAAATGCTTAATATAGGGAACGATGCCTTTCCATTCTTAGCCAAAAGGAAGAAAAATAACCTTCAACCATTTATCCCAATTAACACACACATTTATAACCTACACTCCCACCCACTCTTAGTTCCTCGAATTAACAAAGCAACCAACTTTTGGGTTACGGGGAAACTTTAAAAACAAAAATCATCAAAGGAGATTTTCGACTAGCTTAAGATGATTCCACTTCGTTTAAGTACTCATATACAAAAACTGAAAAAAAAAAACGAATTCGACCCCCAAAGGCAAACATTGCGCGAGATTCACTGAACTTCAAATCAAGTACCTACTTTGTCTGTGCCTTCTCGTTCACCATGTTCTAAATTCGTGTGACTATCGATTATTAACCACACTGGACGAAGTTCAAGGATTCAATGGATTTCACCACATCACACCAAACAACAACAAACAAGAAAACAATAAAAACTGAGAACAAATAACCTAGCTGAGGAGAATGCCGGGGAGCATTTTCCGAGTGAAATCTGACACTAACTGCAGACCCATGCCAGGATAATTAATATTCTCCAACCGCACACTGTAACAATGTGCATAGCAACCAACTCTGACAAGGAGTAAACCAAGAACGCAATTTACAATCGAAAATGACCTGAACCCCATTAAGTCGCCCATCGTAACATAATCCCGTATCCTTTTTTGGTATCTCTCAATGAAATAAGCTAACGAAAAAGACAAAAAAGGACAAAATTCTTTCGTTTTTTTTTTGGCTACAAAAGAGCAAGTAAAAAACAAAAAAAAATTCTACCACCATACCTCCACCACCAACCAACAAAATAGGGAGACGAGCTAACCAGCCGACTGTCGTCGTGGTTTTCATAGTCGTTGCCATCCTATTGCTATTTGAAATCGAAAGCGTGGGAGGATAACACTAAAAAATCCCCACTTACCATAAGACGACCTAACTTTTTTTTTTGGTAAGTTTTGTCTTCTGATAGTGGCAACTACGGCGTCAGTGGTGACAATGGCGTCTTGGGTGATTCAGTGACAGCGATGATCCCTGGCAAAGTACTTTCTTTACTTTGGGTGTTTTACGCACTTTGAATTCTGCATCACTGCAAGAACTCGTGTCTGTTGTGGTTGGCAAAATGTGCATTTGGCCTATGAAATCTGTATATAGTTATGTGTGGGGGCACGAAACAAATGGGAAATAGAAAAATGTCAAGTCACTTAATTTTTAGAAAAACAAAAATGGAAAAAAAGTCCCGCTTTTGAACGTTGGCCGGAGGCAGGAAATTGCTATGGATAAGCTCGAAGTTGTTTTTGATCTTTTTTTTTATCTTTTTGTGTGTGGGTCTAAGTAATTGACGGCGCTGTGTAATAAGGAAAAACATTTGATGTATTTTGCAACGGGGCAGGATGCACGTGGGCATTTTTAATTTGCTTGTATTAATGGATTTTGTAGAAGTGATGACGTCATGCAGAGAGCGAACACAGTTTCTTTCTGAATGAAGTCGCGTAAGTGAATCAAGGAGGAGAAGAGGGTACTGCGGACCGAAGAATCCAATAAAATGCGAATCACGGCGGTGGAGGCATTTCCATGATACAAGTACCATTACATATTAGAACTCCACCGGTAATACGCTTGCATACATAAATTAATGTACAATGCACAATTATAGTTGTACTACCCGTATGAAGCACAAATCCAACTTCATATAATTTACACGTACTCAAGGAGTTATGAATACCCTTTATATGTTACCACAGTACGAGCGTTAGAGAAGGAGAAGAAAGAGAGTGATAGGAAAGATTTTGGATGTAGTGGAGACTTAACTCCATGGGTGGTGTCCGAACTAGCTTCGGGGAGTCATTTATTCTTGTGTTCGTTAAATTTGAAGAAATTCAAGATGGTGTGCATACTTTTAGGTATTACACCGACCTTTTTATTTCTTTTTAAATAAAAGTGAAATGGATTTTGGCTGGGATTGAACGCACAACCTTCCACTCAACAGACAAACACATTACCACTACACCGCGGCCACCCAGAACTACGAACGTTTTAACCGCAACAACTTTAATACACGCTATTGGAGCTGGTAGTCCTAGATACTACCATAAATAGTTGATAGGGCAGACATTTGAAAGATCTGTCGTCGGTACAAGACCACACGATCGGCAAATTATCTAAAGTTCAACCATAATAACGATTTCCGAAAAAATCGCTTGGTTTTAGCCTAATAAAAGCACACGTTCCAAAAGGTCCGTGTTTATATTGCATGTATTAGCTCTAGAATTACCACAGTTATTCAAGTAACTGTTAACAATCTGATGAACCAGAACTGATATAATGAGCCTTTTGCGGTTTCACTTTCAATTCGTGTGTACATAGACATGCATGGCTTAATCTTTGAGACAAGCATATAACTACTGGCAGGATCAACCGGAATAATGTTATTTATATATATATTTATAATAATGGAAGTTAAGATTAACTTTCTTTTGATAAAATCACAATTTATTTTTTTTATTTTTTTTCCCAATTTGCATTTATTAATCAAAACAAAATTTAAACAATATAAGAAAATTATTTTTGAACTTATTTGTGTAAAATTTTTATTTCTTTTATTTAAATTGTTAAATTTTTCAAACTACTCATTGCTCATTCACTTTAGGTATTTTGTTGGCTGTATTTTAATATGTTTTTGTAAAACATATTTATTTTGTGTATTAAACGGAATTAATAATTCCTTTTTTTTTAGTTAATATTTTCTATCTTGTAGAAATATAAACTTTTCCAAAGAATATACATTTCTTATATGATTTTGATATTGTTATTTATTTTCTTATTTTGTTTTTCGATAAGGTGAAGAGTCTCACAGGAATATTTTTTAGGTCCTCCATTCAGTGACATTGCTTATTTTTACCATCTAGAAAAGAAACCCAGCGTTTATGCGCAACGCAAATAAATATATTCCTGTCGAAAGCACTTGACGCCTCCATGCCACAAGCAACTTATGGAAATGAAGGAAAACCTGAATTGATTGCTACTTCAAGCTGCAAGAACGTCAGCGGAGAGCAAAGGCAAGGAGATAACGTATAACAATTAAAACAAATGTTGGGTGCACGACTGGGTCGTACGCAACTTTCCTTTTCACGGCAAGTTAATTTGACGTTTGTAAAAATTTGGCCAAAATACACAATAATATTTATTTCCATTAATGATGCTAGAATGATTTATATCTATATGTCGAAATGAGATTATACGAACGATTATTCCGTAATTGAATGTAATCGGTGTTCATGTGAATAACAATGATTTTCCGTTATTGGCCAAAACTGAAATTTGCGTTTGGGGATAAAAGGGCCAAAAACAATTATGTGGAACTTATGAAAACAGTAATATTAGTATACAAATTAAATTTCATTCAATTTGGCAAAATAGTTTGCGAGAAATTGACAGTTTTCTTTATATGGCCTATATGCAAAAATCCGTTATATGGATTTTCTCGAAAAAAGTGGGTATGCAGTTTTGTTACAACTAATATGCTTATAGGATATAAGAAGTTTAATCCAAATCGTTGAAGCCATTTTTGATCAAATTGTGGTTATGTATGATTTTTATATGGCAGGTACCAGTAATAACATGGCTAAAAGCAAACAAAAAAAATGGCCTCGAATTATCACCAAACAAACGCTGGATACGAAGTTTGAAGAAAATCGGTCAAGTCAAGAGAGGCTTGTACGGACAGACGGACCGACGAACCGACGGAAGGTATTCCAAAAACCACTATCAACGTAATGTTAGAATCAATCAAATTCTCGAGGTCGAAAATTTTCACGAAAACAATATCTTTCTCTTTATAAAAGAAGTTAAAAAAATGAAGGAACTCCAAAAACTGTTTAGAATAAATAAAAGTAAGTGGTTGATAGCCTAAATGGATGATCTCAAATACAATCCCTGGTTTTCAGAAATATCCTGAGGTGTAAAATCGAGGAAGCCGGCTACCTACTAATAGCTTCAAATTGAGATAAATCGAGACAAGTGTATCCTCAAAATAACCATTGGTAAAAGCCACATGTGTACTCTAGATTATATTGATTTTCATTCCTAGTACAAATACTTCCTAGACTGTGTATAATTTAATGCAATTCTGTTGAACTCAACCCCTGTGCCAGTGGCTAATTTATAATTAATCGAATTTAACAATATCCACACTTTAACTTAAAGGGTTCTGTCAGATACTATTCCTCCAGTTACCACCGACTCGTGGTTGACAGGTAAATATTTGTTCTACGATATCTTTTCATTATGAAACGAGTCCGCCCTCTTGAAAAGGTGGCTATGTAGTCATTCAGCAGCATCATACCACATGGTAGTGATGACATCCTTGCTTTCTTTATTATACTCGTTTCAATTTTTATTTTCAAAAGGACCAATATATTATCGCCCACGCGTTTCATTCAAAAATAAGGAATCTACGAAAGCAAAACACAATAGTATTGTAGAACTTAGATGACAGACACATTGCCCGCTCATATTCTCTCTTTCTCGGTCTCAGTGATAGAGAGGGAGTTCTAAAAAAAAAACTATGTGTGTAAACAACAACGTACCAGTATAACACAGAGGGATGGGTCAGAACTACATTCATAACCTTTGGCTCAATGAATCAATGTGGTCCTATAAATTTTATATCTTGAACAAGTGCCAAAAAATACTTTCAGAGGCCCACACATCGAACTCTTCAAGGAACTTTCCAACAGCAGTTTCTGTGGAAATGTTATCAGTCAAGGATTTTTCAGTTCTCTTCTCTCTCAGTGTGTGACTCATCTCGGGCTACCGACTAGTTGGAAGGGCGCCACAGGACCATACTCGACTGTACGTGTTTCATTGACGGAGAAAACTTACTCATTTCTAAGCCCACCTTCAACTCCACAGAGGAACTGTGGAGCCTGGCAATCGATTCTTCTCATCTCTCTGGGTGTGAGTAAACTCTCATCCATGTGTGTATCACAGTTATATGCAATGTCCTGTGTGTAAGCATCATGACAGAATTGCGAAAAATTGGTCATTCAAACGAGAGAGCGAGAGAGACCGCAAAAACCGAAACTATCGATGTTGTGCAGTGATTCATGAAGTTTAGGGAGCTTATGTTTGGCCATCAGCAGCAGCTTCATGCTACATCATGGTGGAAAAGGTCAACAGGAACTTTTAATCACCACACACACATTGGCGGCACGCTCCTTACCCCCATATCCCCTTTTATTCACTTTAATTTGAATGAGAAATTCCAACCATCTATTACAGTCCCTATTCTCCATAAAGAAATGGAAACATTTCGGTTGTGGGAAGCTGTGCACAGCACGACTCACCATGGGAGGTTCCAAGGTCCTTGAAGGATCCATGTTTATGGTGTTTTATTATCTGATAATAGCTACATAACCAAATAGCAAATAAGAGACATAACGTAACCTAAGCAGCATAACAATAAAGGTGTTCAGAAGGTTGCTCCCATTCGTTAAGTGCTGCCACCTTTGAGACACTGGCGATGTACCAGTCACTCTAGTCGCAAGACAATCTACCTTCTTCTTCGATGAGATACGAGATGGTTTACCCTTTAGGCGAATCCAGAATTTCCTAGAGCGGAAAAAAACTCCTGTGGTTGCCGAAAGATTACATAAAGAGTTACGAGCTTATAATATCATGCCACAAGTCCATAGCATACGGTTTGAGTAGTCTTATGATTAAAGTTATATGTTTGATGGTTTTTTTCCCCAGCTGACTGAAGGAGCTCCACTCTATCTTGTAAAAAGATGTAATCGACGGTGCAGGACCCCGTCTGTCGTTTAGTTTATTTATGGAAATTGTTGAATTCTTCAAGGGATGCGCATCGGAAGATTATTATAAAAGAAGTATTGTGACCTTTAGGGTTGTTTTCGAAATGTCAAGGCAAGCGAAAGTAGCACGGCATATTTGCTCTGATACTTCTGCGAAATATCATATACTCAGAGAGTTTAAAAATCTCAAAGGACTTAGAAAACAAATCGTGCCAGGCAATTCATATTCTAAACCAATATTTTTTACAAGGCAGCAGACATCAGTAGTTGGCTTTCTCAACAGTATATTTCCAAATTACTTAAAATATCTATGCCCGATAGATCAGCCGAAACTAAGAACAATCGCGTCTCCTGGAAAATAACTGTCATTGGACAATGAATGACGCGAATAGTTAACGTAAACTTAATTGTAGTGTTAATTACCGGGATCCACTATAATTTCAATCTGACAGTGACGATATGCACCAAGTAGTTGCGGTTAGTAATAAAAGTTTATAATCAAACTAGTTTTGAAAACGAATGAAGATGGCTTTACACGTTAAACTCAATTCCAGACATAGCACTTCGGATTGTGTTCGAGCAAATTCTTGGGAAAATCTACTTGCTGATTTTTTTCTTATGCTGTTTCCTCGTTTTCCAAATAACAAAAACATACTAAAAATACTAACAGAACTAATAAAAAAACACTCTGATAAAACGGAGGATGCTCTTCATGTCCGTGTTTGATAAATCGCATACATTTTTAAAGCATATAATTGAAGTGTTTTTCTCAGCATGCCAGTCACAAAGAAGTTAAAACTGCTTTTTAAAAATTAATTTGTATGAAGGTCCAATCCAGCTCCGATATTACACCTACACAGGAAGATCCAATCATACAACATTTTTAAGTCTAGCTTTGGTCGCGCTGTACAAGCAAAAACTGTAGTGACTCAACTACATGCTGATGCTGAAATATATGGAAGCGATGGCGAGGCTCGTCGGCTAGAAAGATCTATTGAATAGTAAAGATAACAGCGATAACCACCATTGATATGACTTAAATGAAGTGAGGATAGGAATGTATTAGGAAGAGCTGAATAAAATTCTTGGAATTAAATAATTAAGTTCCTATCTGACATGGCTGACTACTGTATAAAAAAATCCCCTTAACAAAAATATTTATTAACATTTTGTCACCCATTTTGTTGACCAATGAAGGTACTGCTTAAAGTCATCAGTGAATTCAATCGGACAATCTAAACACTTCTACATACAGAAGACGTCTGTAGCATGCCAATGAGATCAACAGAACTGAATGACTTGATTCGATTTCCACATCATCGTTAACTCGGGTTGTTGGTGGCACATCCTTTCCTTGCTTTCCTTTCACACCAGTGAAAGCACACAACCAGCGTCATTCGATGTGTATTTTTATATTTCTCGTGTTGTTGCTGTTAATTAAATCGACATCTATTTGAGGCGAATATTATTTTATCCATTCCTAAAAACAGTCCCACAACTCGCTCACCACCACTAAGAGTGAGTTGCTTTCAAATGAGAAGGAGAAAGTGGATTCACAGAAACTGTGGCGCCTTATTCTAACTGTCGTCATCGACGACAACAACCACACGATGAGTTAGGAGAAGAGACATATACTCATCTACTCATACTGTCACTCGAAATACTTCCTTCATTATATACACACATAAATATTCCCCGGAATCACGAGCTTACTACACCCCTTCACAAATGCATTTGGATGTTGGATCCCACAATAAATTAGATGACGAGTAAAACGAAAACAATTCACGCTGTGGCGCGGTATTGGTAACTGGAACAGTATATGGTATTTAATGAATTGAGTGGTGGAATAACCAAATTTGACGCAAGGGATGCGTTTCTTGGACTGGTGACACTGCTGAATTTACTATTTTATTGTCTATTTTACTCATCGTGCTTTTTTTTGTCATCATCAACGTTCATTAGACGTATTAGGTGACATGTGCTTTGCCTTTATATTTTGTTGTATTTTTTTAAGATGATTCCAGCGAGGAGAAAGTTATTTATTCTGGACTTTAGGCTTTTATAGATATGGTAACTAACTGCGAAGCGCTAAATTACCATTTCCCTCATTACTCAGCCCCCGAAATTTGGTGTATCGACTTTATCGCTGTGCTATTGCGGAAAAGTTCCTGGGTATTGGGGACGTACCTTACGGGGATAAGTCGCTTGTCAATTATGAATAATCCACATTTGAGGCTATAAAATAAATTCACAGCTTAGTCGAGCTACAGCGCTTTGAAATTATAGAAAAGTTGTAGTTTTGGATGAAAATAAGTATAATATTGGTGGTTTTAAATGCTATAATTATTTCATTCATGAATTTCGGAGAGTAAACATGTTTTGAAAAGCTCATCACTGGGAATTCCGGAACAAGGAAACGTTCTGAAATTCATATTATCGCACTTTTGAACTCCTAATTAAGGGTAATTCATCAACTGTTTTGGAAATAACTTTTACCGTAACTAAATAGCTTCATTGAAAAATTGCAATGATATTCCAGCAGGACTACACACGTCTTCAAAATAAACGAATTACCAGTAAAACAAAATTAAACTTATGTCTTCGACGACATATTGGACGGATTGCAAATGTTTGGGGATCTCTATAACGTGAATATTATAAAGGCGTCAAGCAGTATGAAGACAATCAAAAGCTGTTTTCAAATATTAAAATTTCTTGAAACACAGTTTGTCTTGAAAGTTTATGTGACATTTTTATAATACAGTTTTGAAGTTTTATCTGATGGTAAAGGGAGTAAAAACCATTTAAATCACGAAATTTACATTTTTTTACTCTTTTGCATGGCATTGCGAAATTGAGGAGGCTACAGTTCGATGTACGAATCTCATCCTTAAAATGAATATCGACAAACATGTTAGTGGCTACGAAATCTATCTATGGTCATAGAATTAAGAAAATATTATTCAGACAAAAATCGAGTTTTTTTTATAAAACGCCCTAAAAAAAAGGGGGTGCCAAAATAGTTTGTATGGACAATGACATAGCTAAATATCTTGATCAGACACTTTCTTAAAACACGATTTAAAACATTATTATTAAATAAATGGACCCAGTTTTTTTTTAAAGCAATGATACATTTCTAAGTCTAAAGTCTAAACAAAATTTCCTTGCGCCGTTTCTATTTTAGAGTTGCTGATATGCACGCTTCACGCCAACGTTGTTGTACGCCAGAAATCGAATATTGCAAAATTCTTTTTCCGATTTCATGTTCTTGGTTTTAGTACCAAATTGTTTTCATTATTCTCTTTCTTTCCTAGTGCATGTTGCTCATCCTTGGATATTCCTATCGTCCGAGATTAGAATAATGAACTAGTTTTCTACCAGAGTTCTAGATTCCAGGATGTATCATCATGACATATAGTTACCACCCTTTTTGGATGGATGATAAACTTGATTAGAATGTCCGTGGAACTGAAAAAAGCTCAAATCGACGACCCTGACCTGTGGCTTACTTCCCCTGTAAGTATACATCTGGGAAACGTACAGACAGTGTCTGTTAGTCAAATCAACCAAGCAAGTCTATACACACCATGGTTCTTTCTGACCATCAGGAGACACATCCATATTTCCATTCTCATCAATATTCAGCAGAATTTCATTCAATATTTTCAGCTAAATGAACTTTTTGTGTATTAGCGAATGAAGCCGATAATGGATACAGGATGCCATAACAAAACAAACAAAAAAACATTTGACGTGATCCAATATTTGTCAAGCAAGTGTAACGCTCTAGCATACGGCTTTCAAATGATTACACAAATATACCTCACACGTACATGTGTTTCATTTGTAAAGACAATTCACTGTTATGGGCCACCCCAACAGCATTAGAAAACCACATGTTCTTGGCCTAGATACCCTCTAAGGGGACAGCAAAGGATAAAAAAAAGTATAAAATCAACAAAGCACCGGTTTGCACACAGGCTAAATGTGTTGATTACGTGTTGCGCCCCCAGTTTTGGGGGTGCAACGACAACGCAAATCATTATTCTAAGCATCATGTGGGATAATAAATTAAAAATTGTTTGCCATCATCATCGCCATTAACGTAATCATGGTTGCCGTCGTCACAATCATGCTCATCGCCATCGTCATTATCTCATCAACCACAAGAACATAATCAAGTTAACTTTGTGAGTTCTAAAGATAGATACGGGTGTTCCTAAATGACGACAGGGATATTAATTTTTAACACAGTAACCATTGGTCAAGGTATTTGAACCTGGGAGTTGAGTAAGCGCTTGTATCTAATTTCTAATTTTTTGGTGAATTGTGCTTGGATGATCTAGAGAAGGTCATTGCATTAATTGATATGTATGTAAAATCTCTCTCTGTATTATCAAAACGTTGGAGGAATGAGAATATATATATAATAATAGTATTTCCCATGATGCGCTGCAAGAGTCGATTAATTTGTCGATCTTAAATAAATTAAATACCGATATTGAAAATGTTATGTTTGAGTTCGCTAAAGCGGACTATAATGCTATTGACGAATTTCTAAAAGTAATAGATTGGAATAGCGTAACGTTCCGAAAAAGCGACTAAAACGATCAAATAAACCAACTAGGTTCAATAAGAGCTTGGCAGTTGAAGAATGCGATAAATAAGGTCTGTAAATTGAGTAAAGTTGATTTAACGGCGCGTAATGAATTTTTACGTTTGTGAAGAGAATATGAGTTTTTAAAAAAATTTGTTTATAAACAATATGTTTCGCCACTTGAAGCAAATATTCAACTCGATTGAAATCTTTTGGTCTTTTATTAACACCGAGAGAAAGTCATTTGGAATACCATACTCGTATATAACTCCATATACATAAATCAGGATCTAAAAGAATAGTTGACAATGATAGACCTATAGCTAAATTGTAATTAATTCAAAAAATTTTTGAAGCTCCTGTAAAAAAGAAAATATATGCAACAGTCTACAATAAAATTTCACAATTTCAGCATGGTTTGGTAAGTATTAGATCGACTTCTATTTACTCAATGGTTATTTCTAATTACTGCATTCATTATATTGAAAGACGTCTACACGTTGACTGTGTGTACACAAATTTTTCTAAAGCGTTTGATCCGTTTCAACACAATGTGCTTCTTAGAAAACTTAAAATGTTTGGATTTCATTCCAATATTTTAAATTGGGTTGGTAGTTATCAGACAAATCGTAAACAATATGTGAAAATTGTGTAGGTCCTTTTTAAAGAATTTTTTAATTATTTGGATGCCCCTCAACGAAGTCATATTGGTCCGCTTATTTTCCTCTTTTTTATTAATGGCCTTCCATCTTTTATATCGTCATCGAAATGTATTTTATATGCGGATGATTTAAAAATATTTAGATCCATATGTTCTTAATACGATACGATGGATCTGCATAATTTTGTTTTCTCCGTTGGTGGTGGGAATCTGAAAAGACACGATGAGCACGTGCCCAAAGTAGTGTGGGACTTAAACTCCACTAAAACCACCACCCTTTTTGTATTTTTATTGCAACTAAGTATGAGACTTATCTAGCAAATTTTTTTTATCACGAGTAATGAGTGTTTGGCAGGCAACTTTCCTGTGAGAGTTTCTGCTCTCTCCGCAATTTATAAAGCGGTTTGTAATTATCGGGCCAAATCTAAGGGCTTAGTTCTTTGAAGACGTCGCAATAAATTTGTTTTGTTTGCGTGCAAAAATTTTCGTTTCATCTTTAACCGCGGGAATACCCAGATCTCTGCGTAGATCTTCATTCCTTATATACCACGGCGCGTTGACGAATGATCTTAACATTTTGTTTTCAAAAGTTTGTAAAATGTTTAGATTCGTTTCACTGGTACAACCCCATAGTTGTATACCATATGTCCAGATTGGCTTTAGCATTTGCTTGTATAATAATCAAGGTTAAGCTTCGAATATTTTCCGAGTACCAGTACAGTTTTCTGTATTTATTTTTAAGTTCTTCGCATTTCGTTTTTACATGCGACTTCCATTTTAATTTTGTATCGAGTGTCATTTCGAGATATTTCGCTTCATTTGCAAACTCGAACCGTATTGAGAAATACTGGCAAATTGTTTGTCCGGTTATACGAAAAATCTACATGAATCGATTTGCTCTCTTTAGGTGCGATCCGTCAAGATTTTGCCCATTCATTAACCTCGTTAAGAGCGTTTTGTAAATTCATATTTGTTTCCTCTATTGTTGTGCCAACTGCTAGTATAGTTGTCAGAAAACGTGGCAACTATTGTATCGTTTGATTGCGGGATACCACGTGTAAATAGGAGGTACAAGAGTGTGCCAAGGACGCTTCCTTGAGGTACACCTGCCAATATTTCTTTGAACTACGAATATTCGTTTCTAAGTTTCACACGGAAGAGTCTAGATACTACACGAGGATTTTATATAATTTTTCGGGCAGAACTTGTCTTATATGCCAAACGTTGTCAAAAGCTTGCGACACGTCAAGAAATACGACTGAGCAAATTTTCTTTTCTCGAAAGCTTTCTCAATTACATCAGTAATTCGGTGAACTTGGTCCACAGTCGAATGTTTACTTCTAAAACCAAATTGGTAAAATCAGGTAAAAGGCGTTTCTGATCAATAACGGAAATCTGCATAATGATCATAACCGAGTAAATTTCTGGTGCTCAATGATAACGTTCCACCAAAAAGAATCCCCTCTTTACACATAATAACAGCATTCAAAATGAAGGAATAAAAAGAGTAACTAATCAAAAAGACCTAGGTGTCATTTTCGATCAGCAATCAAACTTTTCACTACATATGGACTACATGTTTGGTAAAGCAGATTCCATGTTTGGTTTCTAGTGTCGTAATTCTAATGACTTTCAGGACTCTTACACACTTAAGTATTAATCTTATTAATTCGTTCTATATTGGAGTATAGTTGTGTTATAAGAAACCCTTAGTATAGTAATGCATAAGATAGTATAGAGAAGATTCTAAAACGATTTACAAAATTTGTTCAGTTTGGTTTGCCATTTCATCATGAACAGGTTGACAAATGAACAACGCTTGCAAATCATGCAAATTTATTTCGAAAATAATGGTTCAGTTCGCAAAGTTTACCGCAAGCTCCGTCCATTTTATGGTCGACATAATCGTCCATCAGAGAAATTAATTCGGTTAACTATGGATCGTTTTTGCACTACGTTTACTCTATGTGATAATACGCATCCGCAGAGACGTCAAACGGTGCGCACCGAAGAAACAATTGCCGCTGTAGAGCAAAGTGTTGAAAAGGACCCGAATGAATCGATTCGCCACCGTGCACAGCAATTGGGCTTTGTCCATCAACTTAACGGAAGATTTTCGCAAAGATATTGGCTAACTACCATACAAGATCCAGCTTGTGCAAGAATTGAAGCCGCGAGACCATGCGTCGTGATTTTGGTGTATGGGCCGAAAATGAGATTGATCTCGATGTTGATTTTCATCGAAAAAAATTGTTGGTTGACTGGCTACGTCAACAAGCAAAATTGGCGCATTTGAAGTGAAGAGAATCCACATGAGACCCTTGAGATGCCATTAGATCCACAAAAACTGACTGTTTTGTCAATAGGATGGCATGAATGTGGATGAAATGTGGTTTCAACAAGATGGCGCTACATGCCACACAGTGCACGTCACAATTGATTTATTGAAGGAAACATTCGATGAGCGCATAATTTCGCGAAATGGACCTGTCAATTGGCCACCAAGATCGTGTGATTTGAGACCATTGAATTGTTTTCTTTGGGGATATGTGAAGTGGCTCGTCTACGCCATCAAACCTGAAACGACTTGGAAACCAACATTCGTGGCGTTATTGCCGGCATACGGCCCCATATACTCGATGAAGTGGTTGAAAATTGGACCTCTAGACTTGCCTTTATTCGAACCAGCCGCCGAAGCCACATGCCTGAAATCATATTTAAATTATCCTTCCAATTAATCCAAATTAAAGGACATTAAGACGATTTTCGTTTGTTCTATTTCAATTCGAAGTTCTGTACCTCTAAAAAAACACCCTTTAGATTCTTCGCTTTCACTATCGATGTTTAAAGTTTGTGCTCGTTCACACAGCCTTCGGTCTAGAGAAGTGTATTTTTTTATATTTCTAAACATAGAACCAAATATGGAAGAAATGATCCTATGATTATATGTTATATTATATGTTACCTTATATCATCAAATCAAGTAAATCAAGTAATCAATAATCAAGAAATCAAGTAATAAATAATCTTATGTATTCTTTGTTTAAAAGTTTCATTCATTTTAAAAATGATATACAAATGGTTAAATTGGAAGTAGTCTATAAAACGGTTGTAAACTCTTGCAAGACGAAATAATAATACATATATAATTCCAATGAAGCATTCAAAATGCGAAACAAAGTTTTCCAACAGCAACTGAACACCCTCTGAAAACGAGAATGAATCAAGTAGAGTAAATTCAATGCTTTAAACGTATTTATCAAGAATAATTTTCTAAACAACCGTGGGTTTCTATACACATAATGCTGATAATGAAGTTGAAGGGTTGAGACTAATGATAGAGAACCCTTTCCTCGAGAGATCTGTTGATATCTCCAACATTATTAGAGAAGTCGACACAAACGATATTCGATTGATTAAACTGGAGGCGATACTTAAGGCATGTATTAGGCGTTTTCAAGGCACTCCGATACCGAATTCGTTGGAAATCAACGAAAAAATACAACTTTCAACTCGATAATTATGGCCTTGCGATTTAAAAAAATGAATGGATGTATTAAAGTTTTTTTTTTAACGGAGTGTCATTTCAACATTTTTTTGTAAACGTCAACGAAACGTAGTCGATGTTTGGTGTGTATCTAGTTTTGGAAAACTCTGTTTTCTGTTTTGTAAAAACTACCTACCTTAACCATAGTATACTTTGACTCTTGGCTACTTTACCTTATTTTTCACTAAATCTCCACGTGAGTGGACCTAATGTTATTTAAGTCTTTATGTGAGGGCATCTTTCCCATTACTGCCAGCTGATATTGTAACCCTTACCAGTGTTTGTTGAAAATTTCATTTCCAACATGTGTCTCAAACTACAAGCATTCTTTTTTAATTGATTTTAGAAATTCGCGAAAATGACTCCAGCCATCATGGAACATCATGCCATTCAACTTCATCTAATTAACCAAGAAAATTGCTTCCGAGTCATGTAAGCCCCTAAAACCCAAAGGCAACGTTGAAAAGAGACCGCATGACACAGTTTATCCGTGTTTTGAATTTCCCATATAGTGTGAAATTCCAGAAATGCCTCTAAGCAAACAACTCATAAAAGGCGCAGCACACAAAGCTTTACTTACAATCCATCCAGTCAGTCAGCCTAACAGCCCCCCCTTCGCAAATTGCTCGCCTGATTGTGTCTCCATTCAAATTTGAGAATTCCACACCATTTAACCCCACACATGGCGGCTCAGTACACACCAGAACATTTACGTCATCACTTTACAACCGGCGACACATTGTGCTGGTACCTCCAAAAATGACAATGGGGCAACAAAGCACACGAAAGCAAAGCGTCACAGTCACAGAGCCATGAAAAAGCCCTCAATGGTTGAAGGTACTGTGTTGTGTTCGTGTCACCGCATTGCTCTTAGTTTGGATGTGTGCGCGAGTATGTGCGTCAGAGAATAATATCATCTGTGCAGGCAGGGCCTATGAGTACAGCAGGCGTTTTAGCTCTTCTTTGTGAATGGGGACGAGAAGCTTTTGCGTGTGATTAAACGGCTGTCGCCAGATGGAGCCACCGCCGCAGATTTAGGCGGAGGACCACGATGACTGTGTTTTTGGGGCGACTATTTGACGAGAGAGCACTCGCAATTGTCACATGGCAGTCGTTGTCGGGATTACCATATTTTGTGACTCTGTCATTGGATTTAATGATTCAACATCCACCCACTCACGTTGCAGTCATTGTCGAACGAATGTCGTGAGTTCTCTTGGTGGTGGTTGGGCGGACTTCTTAGCTGCAATCGGTGCACCCGCACCTACTTGTATTATCTTCCATTTATTTTGGAAGCGTATATTTTGCCGGGGAACTTCAATTAAACTTGCATGTTAACTGTCAAATGAATACCTACGCATACTAATTACTTTACTGGGGGATTTGGATAATTGTGCACGGTTTTATGTTATTGTCTGTGAAATCAGCTGGACTGAGGAGTGAGCTTCAAAATCTTGAGAAAATTACGCCGACTGACTGACATTTTACTAGCATGCATTTGTTTCTTATTTTGTATCACATCATTTGAGTATTTTAAAACATATTATGCATTCACTAACGCATCGCAGTGACTTAAAAATAAAAAAAAATCTACTAAAGGATCGAGTCCTTCACTGTGTATGAGATGATCAATGACCAATGACATTTAACGAAAACAAGGATTTGGTTTTGCATTTTCTCGACCTCTACATCTCACATAATTAAAAATGTTAACCTTTACATTTTCAAGCGCGATTGTGTTATCTTGGAATTGGTTTGTTTCTTGTGAGCCAGATGTCCTTGAACATCGATAAATTTGGAATGATTAATTTTTGAAACATTTTATACGGAAAGGGTTTTTGGCAGGCAACCTAATGCAACCGGGCATACGTTTTTGAATTAAACTGATTATATTTTCAATGAGGCAATAATTAAAAAAAGATTCTGCGTAACGATTGAATTTCAAATTTGTTGTACCGGTAACTTTGCGATACAACCTATTGAACACAAAAAAAAAAAAAAAAAACAATTTCACAGACTGTTAAAAGGTCACACAGAAACATTTACGTTTAACTTAATCAAGGCTATGACATTGATAGGAGAATAGGACAACACAACTGCTGTGAATAACATTGATTTTTTGTTTATCCTATCCCCAAAAAGGACAAGGACAGAACAAACCCTGCAAATCTTCGGTAAGCATTCTGCCGAATGTAAGCAAGGTATTTGAGAAAATAGTCAATAGAGCTCTGCTTAAGTGGGTCGAGGAAAATAAAATTATTCCGGAAAATCAGTTTGGTTTTCGAGCGAGGCATGACACTATTCATGCCGCGTCGAAACTAGTTTCCGACATCCAATGGAATAAATCCAAAGGACAATGCACAGGGGCCTGTCTTGTTGACTTTGAGAAGGCCTTCGACACCGTATGGTTAGAGGGGCTTTTCTACAAGCTAACCAGACTGGGCATGCGTAAACCCATGCTATATATGATTTATGAAATGCTTATGGGAAAGAAGTTCGTTGTCAAATGTGGCAACGTAACTTCGAGTAAAGTGTTTGAAATTAAAAACGGTTTACAACAGTGGGCGGTGAACTCCCCGATATTGTTTAACATTTATACAAGTGATCTTGTAGATTCTCTCAGGCACGCTATAGCGTACGCAGATGATCTGGTGGCGTACAGATCAGGTCCGAAAATCGGAGTCATCAACATACTTTTGCAGCGTGACTTGGATCACATTAAGGAATATTGCGAGGATTGGAAATTGATCCTCAAAAACCGAAACAATTCTGTTCAGGACCCCAGTGCAGAGGGCTTCTTACGATACCAGAAAAAACTGAAACAAATTGTGTATCATTGGACAGCATGGACGGCCGTTGGCGGTGAGAAGTGAAGTCAAATACCTTGGCATCTGGCTTGACAAGTTTCTGTATTTTAATAAAAATGTGGATGCTTGTCTGGCCAGGGCTAGGGGGGTTTATGCTCTGACAAGAAGATTGTTTCATAGCAGTCAACTTGATTCAAGGGTGAAAGTCATTTGCTACATGGCCCTCATAAGGCCGATCATCGCTTACGGTTGTCCCGTGTGGTTCAATGTATCACCATCCTACATGGAAATTACGTTGTCTCCGATCCTGCTTAGGATTGTACCGAACGCCGGACTACGAGTACATAAAATATTATCGCAACGAGGTTCTATACAATGGGGCTCAGTTGAATAGAATTAACAATTTCCTAATTAAGGTGACTCGAAGGCACGCTGCAAGGGCGATGGCTAGCGACAACATGCTCCGGAACTCCTTCCCTTTAGCACGGCGGTATCGGATCACGATAGGGCCGACGCTATAAAGCAGCGCACTGAGTTTTGGTGGCTCAACGAGGTAAGTATTTCTGCGCTTCCTCAGGTCTTTGCGGACTTTTAGTCCACTCCTTAGTATTTAAGTAAATTAAATTTAGGTACAAGGTCTGGGGCTGGGCTTATGCACCATATTTTATTTAATATGGTTGCTGCGATGTTAAGTTTACCGGGCTGATATATTACCTTAAACTTAAATGCCTGCAGCCGTAACACCCACCTTTCAATACGGGCTGGTGGCCTTGATGTAGGTTTAAAGTAGCCTCCAGCGGTTTGTGGTCTGTCACAAGCTCAAATTCTGTTCCCGCCAAAAAATACGAAAACCTTTCAACCGCCCGCACTAAGGCGAGACCCTCTTTCTCCGTTTGAGAATACCTCCTTTCAACTTCAGATAAGCTTTTGCTAGCAAATGATATTAGCTTTGGAATTTCGTTTTCAAATTGGATGAGCTCTGCACCTACTGCTACCGGTCTCGCATCTGCTATTAGCCGCGTGGGGTTTCTGAGGTCAAAATACGAAAGGGTGGACCATTGTGCCAGCAGTTTTTTCAGATGTTGAAATGATTGTTGTTGAGCTTCCGCCCACTTAAATTTTACGTCTTTCTTTATGAGGGCTCTGAGTGGCTCCGTAATATCAGCTAAGTCAGGAACGAATTTTCCGAAATATGTCACTAGAAAGCTCCTAGTTTCTTCTTTACTTTCCGGCGAACGAAATTCCAGTACGGTCTTTATCTTCTCTGGGTCTGGGCTTATCCCTTCAGTGGATAAGATATGCCCCAATAACTTAAGTTTATGGACTTTCCAAATACACTTCTCTTTGTTAAGGGTTACATCGGCATTCTTAAATGTGTCTAACACCCTCTTCAACCCCTCATCATGTTCTTTTTCGTCGCGCCCGGAAACAATCACATCATCTAAATAATTAAAAACATTTTCGCAAGGGGCCAAAAGGTTCTCCATTACTTTTTGGAATATTTCCTGGGCCGAATTAATCCCAAATAGTAGTCTCTTATACCTAAACATACCTTTATGAGTTATAAACGTAGTTATGTATCTACTATCTTCGTCCAGTTCCAGCTGGTGGTACGCATTCTTTAAGTCCAGTCTTGAAAAGTATTTTGCGCCTTTTAGCTTAGTGATCACAGCTTCAAATGTGGGAAGGGGATAATTTTCGCGTTGTATGGCCGCATTCGCTCGTCGCATGTCGATACAAATCCGGATCTCTCCATCACTTTTAAACGCTACTACAATTGGCGAAATCCAAGAACTCGGTCCAGATAGAGGCTCGATGATGTCCTGTTCAATTGCCTCCTTTAGTTTTGCTTCGACCTTCTCTTCTAAAGCCGCTGGAACACGGCGTAGTGGCTGCTGGACTGGTTTAATCAATTCATCTATTGATAGCTTAGTTTTAATCCCTTTTATTTTCGGGAATGGTTTCGCTTCTTCGAGGTAGTTCACGTCCAGTCCCAGTTTCAAAACATCTAACTTAATTGCTGTATCTCGCCCCAACAAAGATTGTCTTCCATTCTCAATCACGTAGAATGAAGAAATCTGTTCCGCTCGGTTTCTAATGAATATCGGAGCTTCAAACACCACCTAAACTTTAAGTAGTTGGTCACCTGCGTAAGCCCTAAATTGGTTTGGTGTTTCATATCGGGTGTTCCACACAACTGCATTATTACTTTGTAGTTCCTGCCAATCGGATTCGCCTAAAAGGTTAAATCGTGACCCCGAGTCGATGACCATCTGTATCTGATGCCCTCCGATATGACAATTTATGATTCCACTGGCACTATCCTCGTCCCCCTCTACAACTTGAAAGCAATCATGTTCTGTCAATTGATCATTTCCTTTCCGCTCAGTTGTTTTTCGGGTTTCTTCCTCGATGAAGCGCACTTTTGAAGATCCAGATCTATGTCGTTTTTTTAATCGTTCCTTTTCATCATATGCTTTCCGCTTGATCAATTTTGTTTTGCACTTACGCGCATAATGCCCCATTAACCCGCACTTGTTGCATTTCATGTTTTTCGCCGGACAGTTTGGAAAGTTCCCCAAATGGCCTTGCCTACCACATCTACTACACTCATCGTCTTCCTTTCTGCCCTCATGCCGAGAAGATATTTTATTAATACAAGGTGGCGCAAAAATAACCTTCCGATGTTTTTTGGCTGTAATTAAACAAAAAAATGAAAAACTTTGATTCTTCTTGTGGATTATTTTTATTTGGTCTTTTAATTTTTTTTACATCAAGTCGAGAATATGATGTCATGTAAATGGCCGCCGCCACAGTTGATTGTCATTTTTATGGCATTTTCCATCACTTTGGCCAAAACTTCCGGCGATATTTCCTCACATTCTTGACGGATATTGTGTAGCGTCCACCTGCGAAATTCATTATTTGTGTTTACCATCCCTGGTATGTTAGACCTTTTGTTTTTTCCATGCACACGCCAATTAGTACACACCTAAATGTACATAAATTAGTACAATCGAATTGAAGAAAATTGCAATGGCGCCTGTCATCAACAACGCTCATTCTTTTTGTTTCAACTTTCATCAAGGGAAGAACCTCATTCAAGAGCAGAAGGAGTTCGGCCTTATACTTGAATTAAAGGCGCATTAACTCGGAAGAGAAGACAAAAGAGTATACCAAAAGACGTTTACTAGTTAAAACTTATAAAAGGTTGTGAATAAAGTTCAGACAACCATTACTTTCCATATAAACCCAATTTCGATAACCAAGTAAGTATAGTCAAATCACATTGTTGATCTAGCAAAAAGTAATGATATACTTCTTGCAAATAGATCCACGAATTGCGAGCGGTCAAGTGTGGAGATAACAACATCTAATATCAAGAAGCGGTTTGGGCAATTTTTGGGGAAAACCACGTCTCCGATTTTGTCCGCAAACGACTGCAAACACGTGACTACGCACTGAAAACGATAAGTCAAGCTCCAGTACAATATTCGTGAAAATAACCTAAAGCTGTCGTTCGATCATACCTAGCAAACATCTGCACAAACGGTGTACCTCGTTGCGACAAGTGCATGCCTATCGCTTAGCAAATATCGTCATTCAGCAATCAGCAGTAGTACGTCTCCCTCCGCACTTGCCGTATAAAACCCAAGACGCAATCAATTGTCTCATTGTCAAGTGTCAACAAAAATTCATATTCGCTCTAGTTTTTTTTTATTTTTATATTTGTTTTAACCTTTTTTTGAATTCGTTTTATTTGTTTATACTGTTTAAATTGTTGGATAAATTAATTACTTTATTTCATTACAATTGGAAAAAAATCTAATTCTATAAGTGAGAGAATATATAATTTGAATTTTGATTAATAACATGAATTAGTGGTGTGGTGACAGTAGCAGCAGAAGTTTTTGTGCGCACAACAACAAGCTGGACATCAAGAAATGTCACAAGTAAGTCAATTTTGGAAACATACAAATTTTATATTCCCTTTGCTTTTGTTGTTTTTTTATAAATTAAAAATATCCATTTTTAACCGCGTTAGTTTTTAAGAAGATTTCATGAAATAAAAAAATATGAAATTTAAATTAAAATCGATAGTTTAAATCGCGATATTATCATGTTTATGATTGACTAAAGTTATCGATAGTTCGGTGAGAAAAGGAAGGAAGACAAAGAAAGTGATAGGAATGGAAAAGTGAAGTGGAGTAAAGTGAGAAGTTATTTAGGGGTCAGCGAATAAAATACCAGGGTGACCGTTGACAAAGGCGTGAAGCTTTTGATATACTTCAATGGTTGTGGGCATACCTAGGTAGGAAACCATCAAACCTACCTCTGCTACCAATAAAATCATGGTAGAGGCAAGTGCGATAATTCGACAGGTGTATTTGGTTAATGTTGTTGTTTTTTTTTTTGGCACGAATATTTTTTTTTATTTTTTTACGGTTTAAAGAGGTAACAAGTTCCCACCCCAACACGGCGAGCTGAGCCGAAGCCCCACAAAAAGAAGTCTGGAGCGGTCAAATCAGGCGATCTTCCTGGCCAGTGCAAATCGCCAAAACGGGAGATTAGGAGCGCGGGAAATGCATCCTTCAGCATATCGGTTGTGGCACGTGCAGTGTGTGCCGTTGCACCGTCCTGTTGGAACCACATGTTTTCAAATCCCAATTCATCAAGTTGCGACAAAAAGAACCAAAGAACCAAAGATCATTCATTTTTATTTTGTTTTTTTTAAAAACTATCTTAAATGCTAGACAAAAATTCATGAAAAAACTAGCCTACTTATCAACTACTTAACTAACTTACTTGCTCTATGCGGGCGTTGGACGGCTAGAAAATCTACGACGAAATTCACGTTGTGCCAAAGTCACCGACCGATTATTGCTCAAATAAATAGTCACCAATATTCCGCGTTCTGGAGCAGTGTAGCGTAACATTGTTTATTAACGTGTATTTCGCATGTGTTTACTACACAAATGTCAAAACAGAACAGACATTAGGGGCCAATCGCAAAATTTATAGCATTTTCTGATAGAAGGATTACTTACGCGCCACCTTGTATATGTACTTGAAGTTGGTGGTAACATCACTTCAGATTGTTTATTGATCTGCTCGTAGACCTGACACATTTCAGTGATTTCTGCCAAGGAATATTCTTTTTCCAACAATCTTTTCTTTAGATCATTTGGTGCCCACGAATCTATGATCTTATCTTTGAAGCATATCTCAAGAATTTCTTCTTTGGTTTCTCCGAATGAACATTTTGCTGCCTGATTCCTTAGTTTTATCATAAACTTGTTTAAATTCTCCCCTTGTTCTGGTCTCAATGATCGAAATAGATGACGTTCGAAAGTAGAATTTCTTTGTGGTGAGAAATATTGGCCAAGTTTGTTGACTAGCACTTCGAACACATTGAAGTGGCTAAACTAGAGCACCCGGTATATTAAATGCTACCTCTTGTAATTGTGGCCCCCCTAAATGCAGAAGCGTATTTTTCCTCTTCACATTGTCTTTTATTTCCTCTGCCGCCAAATAGAGTGAGAATGAGCGGTACCACTTCTCCCATTCTGATCTAATTATCGCCTTATCGATCGCTTCACATAAAAATAGTTTGATTTCGCTCATGGTTAATGCCCTTATTTTTCTTTGCCGATTTTATTTTCTAACTCTTTAGCACAATTCAATGCGACCGCCTTTTTCAGCGAGACTGTTTATTTTTACAATTTAATGTGACGTTTCTTCTGTTTTACACAATTCAATGTGTCTTTACTTGCTTATACTTGCTTATTTTTTTTTTCAGTTTGCTGCACAATTTAATGTGCCTTCAACAAATTTCACTTTTTCTCCTCACAATTTAATGTACCTTCGTCAAACTTCCAATTTAATGGAATATCATTAACAGTTTAGTGTTACTCCACAATATCTTCGCCAATCAAAATGTCAGAACTATAGCAAAACAAAAAAAAACTAAACAGTTCATACTTCTTATCAAACACTTGCAACATATGGTATATGTATACATATGAGTATGCATCTTCGGATGCGATTATTTATACATGTATATATATATCTTATTCCGTCACATACTTATTTTGAATTTCTATTAAAACAACAAAATTATGTTTATTTTTTTTTACCTCGTCGCCAATGTGTAAACCTGTATTCTACTAATAAAACATTAATGTCTTAACTAAGTAAAGCACTTCTTTATTTGTTAGCTCTGAATGGTTCGACACCTAACACACGACTGTCCCCCACGCATCATGGCACTAGTTCCCACACGATCGCTCTCTTGCTACTCAGTCTTTATATCTCGCTGAACAGGTCTCCACAAATTAAATGTCTTAGTATTAATAATAAAAAACAAGTGACAAATTTAAGCTGAAAAGCAAAAGAAAAATGTTAGTTATAAGCTTACAGCGCTCGCTATGGGCCGATAAGTTAGATTAAGTAGATATGTTATTGATAAGTTAGATTTAAGCATTTTTGTCTAGTATTAAGTTAATATTTTAAGTAAATAAAAAAATTAATTAAAAAAAAATAATAACAATGATTTTCCGTTATATTTTGAGCAAATTGAGGTAATGTATGATTTTTATATGGCAGGTACCAGTAATAACATGGCTTGAAGCAAACAAACAAAATGGCATTAGGACCAAATAACGCTGGATACCAAGTTTGAAGAAAATCGGTCAAGCCATTTAAGCAGGAGAGACTATCATCGTAAAGTTAGAATCAATCAAAATCTCGAGGTCGAAAAATTTTACGAAAACAATATCTTTCTCTTTATAAGAAGAGAAAGTTAAGAATTTGTATGCTCGGTCTACTAAGTGCTGATACTAAGCAGGAAAACTAGCAAATATTATAAACTTTAAAATATAAAAAATTTAAAACGAAAAAAAACCATCGATAATGAAGACAGAACATCTGTTTATTAGACTCAATGGCTTGAATAAAAATGGATAGGATCGGAGATGATACAATGCTTTCTTAGACACATTATTAATAAAAGTAACAATCTGAGGGGTTAGAAATCGACTAGATGAATGTTAACGTGCCTCAGCCTCAGATTTATTCATAAACTCATGAATGTTCGAATACGGTTCATTAATTATGTAAACAGAGCTAAATAAAGGGTGTTTTTTTTAAGAGGTATAGAACTTTGAAATGGAATAAAACAAAGATGTTGTTTTTAATTAACGTAAAATTTACTTTATTGAAAGATAAACTTCTAGCGTTAGAATTTAAATATGATTTCTGGCATATGACCGACATGGCTGGCTCGAACGTAGTCTATTCTGGAGAGGTCGAATATTCGATTACTTTTTTCAACATTTGTGGCCATATATTGGCAATAACATTGCGAATGTTGCCCTACAAGTGGTCAATTGTTTCGGGCTTATCGGTGGAGTTAACGGTTTTGTGAAAACCTAGCCTTATACTTTATTGTGGTAAATTTATAATTTTATAAGTTGTAACGGTGGTTAAGCAACATCTAGTTTTTAATTAGAAATGTGTAGAGGGAGTAGATTAAAGAGTTTTTATTCCCGTGGTAGCGATGGTCCTTAATGTCATTAATTACATCATCGTAATGACCAATTAGTCCTCCAACCCATAAAGCAAACCAAAAAGTCTGTTTTTGTGGATGCAATGGTGTCTCAACAAAGTTTTTTTTTGACGTATCTATTCAACCAAACTGAGCTTCATCGTTAATCAAAATTCGGTTATGAAAATCGGAATCAACGGCAATCTTGTTTTGGGCCCATTCACCGAATCTACGCCTTGTTAGGTGATTCTGTGGCTTCAATACGAGTTGGATTTTGTAAGCACGCAAACGAAGATCTTTTCGCAAAATCTTCCATAAAGTGGATGGACCTATTTCCAATTCCTGTGCACGATCGCGGATAGACTGACTCGGGTCTTCCTCTACAATACGCTCACAACAGCAATGAAAATCGAATTAATTGCTCTGATGGACAATTATATTGACAGTAAAATAAACGAACAGAACCATGATTTTCGAAATAAATTTGCACACTTTGGAAGCGTTGTTCGAACGTAAATCTGTTGATGTTGAAATGCCAAACCAATCTAAAAATAAATCACTTGGTAGCTGAAAAAATGGCCGGCAGTTGTTGGCAACTTAAAGGTCTATACCTCATAAATCTGAGACTCAATGGAAAGGGTATTCCTTTGTCTGTGGTTTTAGATCAGGTTATAGGTAAACGATGGTTTCGGATACAGAACTTCGAATTAAGCTTTATCTTAGAATACCAACTTCTTCTTCTGTCTGCGATGTTGGGATTACTTAAATCTAGGAGGAACATATACAATTAGAATATAATTTCTTTCTAAATCGAAGGTTTCTAATTGATAAATTTTGAAGAAACTGCTTTGCTTGACCCACATTCTGTAGTAAACTAGCAAGGTCAACGTCTTACTAATAAATTTCGTAGGAAAATATAAATTTCGTACCAACAGTTTACCAGCCAATCGCCTCTCACTTTTGTTGGTTGTAATTTCTTTTTTTTTTTTTTAATTCATTTTTTATTTTGTTTTTCTTAAAAACTAACTTAAATGCTAGACAAAAATTCATGAAAAAACTAGCCTACTTATCAACTACTTAACTAACTTACTTGCTCTATGCGGGCGCCCTAATTTATACGATAACTTAATTCTAATGCCTTTCGGCCTATTATCTAATATATAAAAATATAAAGTAACAAAATTTTTACCAAGAAAACTTTGAAAAACTTGGTTCCTCGTCTTTTTTTTTTTTTTGGGTGTAATATCTCCCATCACACTCCATTCGCATAGCCATGGTCATTTATAGACACCGAAGATACATACTTTCACACTTTCACTCACCTCATGTGATTCATGAAAACTAAATCAACTCAAGGACAACGATTTCATTAATCCCTAATGCACTAAACTCCGATTTGGCTGCGTTGACCTACAACATTTTTTTATTCTGTTCGCTCATAAATTTGTAATATCCACAATCCACATACTGGTGCCTGCAGACCATATAAGATATCCCCACGGCGTTTATCCCGCACCAATGCTGTCTAATGCTTATCCAAATCAAGCACCCAGTAATTAGTACATTTTTGGACCAGTCAGTAGTGTATACATACACACAAACAAATCTCACATATCTTCATATTCTCTTTCGGCCAGCCTTTCCATGGTGACTCCATTAAGTGTTGTTGTAAGTGTTAAGTCTCATGCTGCTTCGTATGATTATCCTTTATCCACGATTCCAGTCAACAACATTTTAATTAAATCTTGTTAACATAATTGTTTGGGATTAAGATTCCACCAACCTTAAACAAAAGGAGTCCGAAAAGGTCCCCGCTTAAGAGGATTATGACACAGAACACAGACTTTGGGAAAATCATCTGTGTGAACTTATGGGTTGATGGGCTTCCAATTCTGATTTTATTAGGAATGACAACAAAGGACTTTTCTAATTATACTCCGATGAATAGGATGCGACTGAGTGGGTTGTCGTCCATCGGAGATAAAAGATGAAAAACAAACTTGATGATGTGTATATCAAATCAGTGATTCGTACGAAAATACGTATCATTTTGGAGAAGATGGACTATTTTCCTTGTTAAGTGGTTGTGAGGATAAAGAAGAGACTGTAATAACACGGGGAAGACAGGTTGAAGCAATCAAGCATACATGGAACAGGTAAGAATCGACTCATGCTTGATAGGGATTATTCGCTATAAAACCTGGTTTCTGATGATGCTATAGTTTTGGAGCAACTCAAGAGAAGTCGTTTAATTATGGTAACTTTTTGTTGAATAATTAATTGGCAGTCAAATAAATTATTCAATTCAATTATTGCGAATCAAATTAATCGATTTGTTTGTAAGGCGTTATAGAAAATAATATTTAAGTGTGTGAAATCAATTACGACTTAAGAAATAGTCTTGAACTAAATATACAAATGACAAGAACAGCAATAGCGTAAAGAAGCATACTCTTCAATGGACTCCATGCTACCAGAAAATATTAGAAATTAAGAAAATATAACTAACTATAACTATAAAAAGCCATGTCTAGTTTTGGTATATCACCCAAACTCGTTCGTCTATTGCATAACGTTGGAGAATTCTCGCTGCACCATCAGGGTCGATAACGACCTCACCGAAACATTCAATACCAAAAAGGATTTATGCAACGCAACGTACTGTCTTCTTTAATCTCAATTTTAAGGTGGTTGTGCAAAATTCTCGAGCCAATACCAGAGGCACACTCCTCCATATGTCGGTGCAACTAGTAACATATATATAGAGAATAAAGCCGAAAATATGGGCTAAGCAGTAAATGAGGGTAAGACCAAGTATATGCTGTTAACACAAAAAGACAGACAACATCAAAGAATTGCACAGGACATCACCATTGATATAACTTTGGGGTATTATGAGACTTTCTTTACCTTGATTCCACTTGAACCTTGACAACGATATCTTGTCAACAATATGACGAAGAATTACTCTTTCCAACCGCTGTTTTTTCGGGCTAAGAAAATAATTTAGAAGCAAGACACTCACTCGAATTACTGATCCTATATAAGACACTCACTATCCCCAGTCGTGCTTTACGTCGCTGAAACATGGCCCGTATCAAAATCGGATGGAGAAATCCTTGGTCGTTTTGAGGGAAGAAAGAAAAATCTCCGGTCCCGATTGCGTTGACGGGCTATGGAGATGAAGATTCAATCACAAACTATAAGAGCTGTACAGAGAGATATCCCTATTAAAAAAAACTCAGCAGTGAACGTTTCAGAACGAATACTCTGCGAGCCGGGGTATTGGTGTCTATTCGCTTTACATGCTCTAGAGACACCAATACCCCGGCTCTCAGAGGATTCGATTTTCATTCAGACATCGGACGCACTAGGAGAAAACCTCGTCTTAAATGGCGCGCAAAAGTAGAAACTGGAAACTGACATCAACTAACTTCACGCAAATTGATGCAGTTAGCTAAAGACTGGACTCATTGGAGAGGCGTATTGGTTGAGGCTCAGGTACATTCCGCGCTGCAGCTCCAAGTAGGAAAACATCTCGGATTAAAAAAATTGGTTAAATCATATTGATACATTAGGCATTACCACTATAATCTGCACTCGGCCTATTCATGTAGGTTATGTAGGTATCTTATGGGTAAGTCATAAGAACAACGATAGCAGCGAATGGGCCGATAAAACCAGCCATATGTTTAAGCGAAAATAAATGAGAACTGCTAACCAACATGTTATGTCAACCGTTACAGAGTTCATTTTACAAAATGCACTCATATGACAGGTCTTAAACGTCAAAGCCCGAACAGAATATTGGCTTATTTTGAGGTGCCATCAATCTGTACAGGATGACGAAGAAAGAATTCTTCTTGTTCTTGATGTGATTTTCCAAAAAAAAGCCCGAGAAAACAGCAGGTCCCTAATCTTCCAAAGAACCTGAACACGGTCTCAAACCTAGCTTATCTATTCGTTGGTAATTTGCAATGATTTCAATTTTTGAACATAGGACCTTAATTTCGAACGTTGAATTTGAAAAACTTCTCATGATAGTTTTGTATACAACACTTAGGTGTGTAACTTTTCAACCAGGGACCCTGGGATAACAAACGCACTTACCACTAAGCAACTGTATCCAACTAAAATACGCCGTGGTTTTCGAGTATGGAAAAGCAGTATAGAAAGGCCCGAACAATAAAAATTTGTTAACAAGAAATGAACCACAACATCAAAGAATTGAACGGAAAGTCACAATCTGCTTCGCTATAACTCCGACAGCAATTATTTATAGTAATAAAATGCATACCCGAGCTGCTAAGAACCTTACTGTCCCAGTTCCGAGCTATGGCACGCGCTGAAACATAAACCGAAGAGCAAACATCGAATGGTCGTTTTAAACAAACTTTTTTTCTCTGTCCGTCCGTTGGTCCGTCCAGCTTTTAAGGATGGAATTATAAGCGAAAACGATGAAAAATTGGTACACGCACTCTTTGTTGCTCCCAGCAGCTGTGTCTTAGAAAATTATTCGAAACCCTATCCTACAGGCTGCGCATTTTGTTTCAAAAACGCCCTTGCTTTATCTACATTTTATGGAAAAAACCATTATATGTAACGAAAATCTGTTTATCTTGAATTAAAACATACAACAACAAGTACTGCACTTGGCCTAATAAAAGCAATAACAAACATCAACTTACTTAAACACCATTCTAAAAACAGAAACAGCGTCGGTTGTCCCAGATCTGTATAATAAAGAAAACCTGGAGTAGCGTACAAAGAGATTGACAATGTAGGTGAAGAAGTCGTCATCATGAATTTAGCTGAGCTCCAAGGATATGTGAGAATGTTATTTTTCCTACTTATCCATGTTATTATTCGAATCACGTTCAAGTTAACACACAACAATATAATAAGTAGACACCATGAACAAAATTAAAAATAAAAACAAAAGGATTTGGAATGGAGTAGATGCATTGATGGGAATGCAAAAAATCGAAGATGTAATAGTTAATCCTTGCCAAATGTAACATACAAAACAATGCTAGCACCTACAAGTCAAATAAGTCGACCCAGGTATAGGTATGAGATTTCGTTGTGAACCATTGGAATACCTGACGTAAGGTCAGAGTGCCAGCTATTTGACTCCAAAATGTTTTTTATGGAAACTGGTAACAATTTCTGTCTGAATACAAAAAAAAAAAACATTGAAGCAGATTACGACTTCAGAATCACATAATCACAAGGGCAACGGAAATTTTGCTTTATAAACGGAAATATGTACTACGAGTATATATATATATGAAGATGATGTGTAAAAGAGGTCTTTAATTTTATCTTAAAACATCAAAAGATTTAATAAAAATAAAACGGAGGCTACATTCGCGTATGCATTTATACTGCCAAAGAAATACAAAACTTGACAATAAAGGTATAGTATAAGTGATAAAGTAATTTGCATGACACCATACTTCTTTCAGGATGGCACTTTGCTATTGCTATTATAAGCTTGATCATGAAATTGAAATTCGATTTATTCTTTTCAAAGCACATTATTACCACTATTTTGTATAATGTTTCTAGTGGCATATCTAGCGTATACAAAGGTCGAACAATAACGATGGAGTCGTCCTATATATAGCTTTATTCGGAAATGGGAAATTCGAGACGAGGTAATAAAATTAATATTTCCTTTTTCTTATCTATATCTATGAAAAGGATATCAAACCGTCCACCAATCAAGTGACAATAAGGCAATTATATGACGTACACTCAGTGTTATTTGACGGCTTGGGGACAGGTCGTTATAAAGTATTTACGTCAAAGCCTAAACTAAGCGACATTAAGTGGTCTCCTGTGATGAATAGGGTATTCAGAAAATGGGAAGTGAAGTATTTATTTCTGATTTTAGCCGGCCTCACATTTACAATTATCGGCTAAATTGATAGAACGTTATATATATAATTACGGTCAAGTTGTGTGAATTGAACGGTTATAGTTACTTTGGGTTTCCCCCTGTAAAATAAGAAGGCTATTTGAAGACTGAGCTTGGGGTGGTTGTGCAATACTAAATAAGAACATTTATCTTTAGTCAAAAAGTTTCAGAATCAAATTTTTTATTTAGGGATTTATAGGTCTCATAATGGTTACGAAGTTAATGAAATTTTATCCAAGTACTAGATGATAGAATGATGGTATCAACCTATAGGGTGTGTTCGTTTTTCAGGTTGGCGACCTTTTGTGAAATTTTGTAAGAGAGAAAGCTTACAGTCTCTTTTTAATAGCTGAATGAGTCTTACGGGTTAAGAAAGAACCATTTACAGTGGTTCGCCTGTAGGTTCATATAAGATATAGCTTTTGGAGTAAAGTTAGTTTGGTACGGGCAATGAAGTAAACATAATTCCCAACATGTATAAAATAAAGGGTTGAGAGATTTTAAGTCATCGATGTATGGTTATAGTTAGGGATATAGATATGTGTACTGCAGAGTCTGATGAGAGTATGCTTTGAGAATATGACGACCAAGTCCATAGGTCATGGTCTAGCCATTGTTGACTGGTGATACATGTCATGATATAGACATTTTTGGGCAGAGTTCACGATAGAATGATAAATTGTAAAATCTTCAGCCCATTTCGGGATATCACAATCATCATTAGCAAACAGACGGACGGACGGATAGACAAATATGACTCGATCGACTCAACTAGTGATTTTAAGTCGATACCTTACTGTATGTATGTCTATCTTAAATATATTTATATTTATTTAAGTTTGAGATTTTTACTCACTAAAACCCCTACCCTTTTTGTATTTGTATATATTTCGATAGCAAAGTTACTTTATTTATTTATACTTATAATGAATGTGGACTGTATTGGCCGCACGATTGTCACTGCTCTCGTTGACACTCTTGATGATGCTCTGTTGAGCTCTGGATGCGGACATGTATTCGCGTGCAGGTGGCCGGTCGCAACAACCGTTGCGAGACGATGGGATAGCGGTGCGAATGTGCTCTGGGGTTTTTTTGTTCTGGTTGGTGGTCGCAACCACTGTTATCCGCACGATGGAGTATTGCTTCGCTGCAGCTGCCTGCTGCTTGATAGTTGGTGATGTGTCACCCCTTGCTCCTGAGAAATGCCTATGTGTCGTAGACAGTATAGGTATTGCAACTTAGTATTGCGAATTAGCTAGAAATGTTTCAAATTGTTTGTCAATTTATACGAAAAATCTACATAAATCGATTTGCTTTGGTTAGGTGCAATCCGCCAGGGTTTTGTCCATTTATTAACCTCGTTAAGAGCGTTTTGTATTTTTTTATTTGTTTTCTCTATTGTTGTGGGATATCACGTGTTAAAAGGAGATACAAGAGTGGTCCAAGAACGCTTCCTTGGGGTACTCCTGCTAATATTTCTTTGAACTCTGAATATTTGTTTCCAAGTTTTACACAGAAGAGTCTATGCTCATGATACGAGACGAAGATTTTATATAATTTTTCAGGACGAACTTGTCAAAGTTTGTCAAAAGCTTGCGACACGTCAAGAAATACGGCTGAGCTAATTTTCTTTTCTTCGAAAGATTTCTCAATTACATCAGAACTTGATGTACATGGTCCAGAGCCAAAGTTTTACTTCTAAGCCCAAATTGATGGCCAGGTAAAAGGCGTTTCTGATCCACAATGGGGTGTTTGAGAACCGTAATAACCTTCGCGACTTCCAACTGTCTTATTATGTATTCTGATCTAGTTGCTGCATTTACAATTTAGAGTAAATTAGTTAATGCTTTCCGAGGCAACTTTTAAATAAGTTAATGTATTCATTGCTAGACCATCCAATGGTTTCAATATTTCCTCAATATTTTAGGCAAAAACGTATAATTGGTGGCACAATATTTTAGGCAAAAACGTATAATTGGTGGCACAGCGTTTTTTGGACTTGATATGACTTAAATTGCTTTCCAAAGTCAATAATACGATTCTCTCTAAGCAACTAGGCTTGCGGGGCATGAGTTCGGTGCCACCTTTGACGATCTTTTCTTTTTTGTCTTTACTTAAAACGATGAAGAATGGAATACTTTATACTCTTTATACTGTAGGGGCATATTAGTTTTGACATTAAGTTTGACAAAAGTATATGGATCGATTCAGAATCTCTAGCTGAGTCGATCTAGCCATGTCTGTCCGTCCTTTCGTCCGCCTGTGTGTCACCGATTTTTGGGCCTTAAATTTGAGCTAGAGTTTTGAAATTTGGTATATAGGCTCCCTATCCGACGAAGCAGAACAAGTGTACAAATTTTTAAAATCCGCCCACTGCCACGTCCACTTTTAAGACAAACGTTTTTTGGTAAAATGGTAATTAGCTTTGAAAATGTTTGTGAACAAGATGTTTAAACAAACCTAATATCTATATTCCGTCTATACGCAGTTTTTTGTCGCGAAAATTTTTTGGGGGCGTTTTCAAAAAAACGTTTTCCGGTTAAATTTTAAAATTCCGAAAAAATCTTTCATGCAAAATCATTCGCTATGATAATGTCAACTTTTCGTCTACATATCTTTTTAACCCATGCCCACTTTTGGAGGCGTTTTTCTACAAAAACATATTTGTATACCGTACGCCATAACATATGCAAGAGAAAAGCATTGTTTTCTATCGAACTATGTCTGAAATATGTTGTGAAAATGTCATTTCAATATTTAATTGTCATAAAGCCCAAATTCGGGGATATTAATTTTAAGAATATGATGGCATAGGTTATTAAGCTCATATGTTTTTTTAAAATTCTTATGACTAAAAATTTAAATTCTTATGACTACAAATGCAAGTGTAAATAAATTTATAGACTTACCACAATGATAATATTAATAATATTCAAGCTTCTTCAATTTTAAGATCATTCTCAGTTCTTAGCACTGCACTTCACTAAACAAGCCACTTCAATTAAGCTCGTAATTTGTAAACTTTATTTCCCCCCAGGGACCACCTTTTAATTGATATATGATTTCTTATTCTCTCTTTTTGCATTCTTTCGATAATAAAATTAAAATTTAAAACCAAGATTAAAAATTTACACTCACCGGAATTTCGCAATACATATATAACGTTCTAATTCGCGACGAACTTTAAAAATGTTAAACCAATGCTACGATTTTATTCGCGACGGACTTTCATATAACGACGCCAAGCATTCATTCTGAAATGAAACCAATTTAAATAATTTAATTTGTTTTTAAAATAATTACTTAATAATAATTTCTAAAAAATAGAAGAGATAAGATGTACACCTTTGTTGGGTCACTTAAAGCAAATAGAGAAAAAAGGAGATGCGTATATTTTTACTTTTGAAAAAAAAAATTAAATATTCGGCATTAACATATACTACCTCAGACCTAGCTTTTACCTTCATTTGTGTGTGTGTTATTTTTGCCACAAAAACAAGAATATCTGTTTAAAACCGAAGGGCGAATTTCAGACGCTTCTCATGACAGCGTTACTTTTGGATACTCGTTTGACTTTCCCAAGATGTGTAGCAGTGAAACCTTGGGACCCATAGTTAGTAGTCCAACGCACCAACCACTAGGCCTATGTACCCATTTTACCTGGAATTAATACTTGATTGATTTATAGAAAATCATAAGCTTAGAGGGTGGAAACTTATATATTAAAACATTTGACCACAGCTCAATATTAAATCAGTGGCATATGTATTATCTCTAAACACTCAAAAAGAATACCAAGTAGGGATAAAATAATGTGGTAATCAACTTTGAAACAACAATCTTCGTCAATGGATCAAAAATGGGAAAAAGAGTAGGCTCTGGAGTTAACTCTTAAAAGATCAGTATAGCCACAACTTTTTGTTAAGTAGACTACTTTAATTTATTCCAAGTATAAACCCTAGACATAGAAACTCGAAGCTGCCGAATGGGCGAAGATACTGAAAATATCACAAGAGAATATCTCCATCTACGTTGATAACGCCATCACTACGACGATCTACAGGATCTGGTTGATATGCATATGCATATAAATTGGATTCTTTAATTCTCCAAAAAGCAACATATAGTTTGGGAAACTGAGATCAAATATCATAACGCCACTTAAGTATCACGTAACAGTGGTACCCATAGCCTATATCTTATTAATGTAATAATTATCAGTCAGTCATATTCTATGATTTGATTGATGTGATATGTGGGGATCTATTTTGCCCTGTTTAGGCAGAGGGTTTGGATACATAGTTTGTAACATAGATACAAAATTTAGCTAGATGTACCTTAAAGTCTGTCTGTCTGTTTTTTTTTTTTATAATTTGCACGCACTCATGGGGCAATGAATACCCTTTAAATGTTATATAACGACGATTTGTGTACAACATAGAATTTTCAATAGAAAAACGTTGTTTTTTTGTCAAACCATAAAAAAATTTGACAAACTCTCTGAGCAATATCTGAGCACTATCTTCGTAAAAGATTTTAGACACGCCCACTTTTTGGGTATGTTCAATTTGAGCATGGAATGGGATAAGGTATTAAACGATTTGTAGCCTTCTGATATGTTTTTTTATTTAGCAACCAAAATGTTCACTAGAAATAATTTATATGGCAAGATAACAGTCAGCTAGTGAATGAATAAATATTAATGCTTCTAAAACTGCAAAGCGGGGCTTAAAACGAAGAGATAGTTCTAATTCCTTAAATCAGAGATGATCCAGGTGATGTTGATCATAACATCGGCGCCTAAGCGCAGCACCGAAGTTCCTTGAAAACCAAAACCTGCAAATTCGGTTACTTTGGTACTGTTGATCAACAAAACTGTTTAATAGACGCATAGTAGTCAAACGCAACATAAATTCTACTGAGATATAAAACCTATCAAGTTGCACCATTTTCTATCGCTTTCAAATTTCATCAACGATCCAGCATGTCCGAAAACTATAACTCTGACTTCCAAAATTGTTTTCACAAAACCACGCAATAAAGTTTTTCTTATCCACGTTCTTCCGAGCATGCATGTATCAATTTTAACTGCCGATAATTTTCAAGATGGCAATAAATTTTAACCCACGCAAAAAAAAAACACAAATGCGGAACAGGATACGCATACTAAATATCCAATTGGGGATTTTCTGTAGAAGCGAAACGTGTATGATTTATACCTCACCCTTAAAATGTGATGAAGAGATGTCCACTGAAAATAAAATAAAAGAAGGGCGGCACAAAAGTATAATCCTCATGGGGATATACGAACTTTTAAGAGCCATCATCATAATCTGAACACTATAAAGAGAGGACAACACAACGAGGACACCCTGCCTGGATAGGACTTTTTTATCTGTTCGAAACAAATTATGGAATTGCAGAAGTAAGGAATTTTCCTCAATAATTATGATCAGAAATCGAGGGGGTAACATGTTTTGTTATCGAAGGCAGCGGGCTACTAAACTTTATTTGCCCTCAAATAGAAGCAAATGGTATGTTTGTATTGCGTAAAAATGGTAAGCTCTTCATATGTTTAGCAGTCAGTAACTTCATAAGGAGAGTAGATAATATTTATGATAATCTAATACGGACATATGTATTTATATGTAAACGGGCATTTCATTTTTCGATGAGGATGTTCGTTTGTTCGTTTTCATAAAAAATATACTACGGCACCCTCCCTCTAAATCAGCTTTGGTTTAATCTAGGTAATTTTTTTTATCTCTTAGCAAGAAAATATTTTAAATGTTTTCTTGACCCCAGCCATCGATTTCATTTTCTCGCAGCACCCAAATGAGTGGTCGGTTAAAGTTAAGCGGCTTGTTTTGTAAACTATATCACTAAGGCCCTGATCTATCAGAATAAAACTGTTATCGGACCCAATACTCTTATTTTCAACACTTCAACTGGGCACCCAAAAGTAATTGACAAAAAAGGATAGATATCACTCAACACAACAAATAAGATTAAAGAAATTGTAATCTATTTATATGACGGACTCAAGAAAGTAAAATGAATTTGTACAACAAAGCTGATGATTGAGTGTTATAGAGAGGATAGAAACTGGGAATTAATTTGACAACTATGTGTTGTAACTTTGGCCCCATCAATTGGACTAACCTCCTAGTTGTGAGGATCGAACTCTGGTCTCGTCCAACCGAATTTGAATTGCTAAACTTATGTGTGCGAGTACAGATCTCAGAAAGAAGCAGCAATATGGGTCTGACCGTCCATGCTGGGGGTGTGCTTTGGGTTAACTATTCAATTAAGTGAAAAATAATTGTTACGAAGCAACCAAGGCTTGCGAATGCTTGACGCCAAAATGCCTGAGCAAACAAAAAGAAATAAAGCCGAAATAATAGCAGACATTCTTACCATCAAGGATAAACGATTGGCTGGATAAAAGAATTATAAAAAAAAAACTGCGACTTGCTCTACGACAGTGCGCCATCTTTTTCTGTACGTCGTATTGCTCTTTTTATTATAGTCAGGGAGAACAATCAAGGCAAGGGGATTTCAATTGCTTTGTAACAGTAGGGTACTTTATGTGAGTAAACGCCGTATTGAGCAACCTTCAACTTGAAACAATAGTCCATTTGCATACTTGGAATATATTGTCTGATCCCTTCTATTTCGGTTAGACAGACTAATTGTCTGATTGTTTGTTGACATGTATTTCCGTCATCTGTTGTGTTTTTTTCAAGGCTAAACTACGTTTCCGGGTTATTAATCACTAAGGTATTGAGTGTTGCAATTAAAGTTTTCGGGTCATCCGCCACTATCTTTGTTTATTTGAGCCTGGCTAACCATGAAAATATCCTGTTTCCTGTACTTAGTGACTACATATTTCGAAATTTCCCGCTTTCTATACTGTTATTCAGTCTGAAAAAATTTTACTACCGTTTCTTTTATGCAGGCAACACTATGTAAAGGGGTTGAATAATAAATCTAGAGTCAAGGTTCTCGCCATGTGCAGGTAAAGCATCAGCTAGATACGGATAGAAATGCATTCGCAGACACCTGTGTATTGAAGAGAAACAATATCCTCATATTGATTGGTAATATGTTACGATGCACTTATAATTTTTGATCAATTTTCAGGGCTTAAATTTTGTATATAGACTCTCTGTTTGAAGAAACAGAACAAGTGTAAGCAATTCTAAATCCCCAACTTTCCAACATTTTTTTAACGGTATTCAAATATTTTTGACAGCTAGATATGTGTTGAATTTTTTCCAAGTTGTCCGAAGAAGAACTGTTGCGTAATACATTGAACGCTACTCTAAGCTTCGTTTATATACACTTGGGAACGAATATTCGAACTTCAAAGAAATAATGGCAGGTGTACCGTGTACCCCCATTTAACCTTCGTGATAGTTCGCACGTCTTGCAAAACGCTATACCTACCAGTGAAACGAATATAAGCATTTCACAAAGTTTTGAAACAAAATATTAAGCATTAAGCATTCATCAATGCTCCGTGGTATATAAACAAGGAAGATCTACGAAGAGATCTGAGTATCCCAGCGGTTAAAATTTGCACGAAAACATAAAAAAAAAATATAAGAAAACGTTAACACAACGGTCCTCCAAATTCTTGATGAAACAAATTTATTGCGGTGTCTTCAATGAACTAAACCTTTGGATTTAGCCCGATAATCACAAACCCTAGTTGCAATAAAAATACAACCATTAGTTGCAATCCCCTTCTCTAACGCTCGTACTGTACGGTTTAAGCAGGAAGGTTAAAATACGCTGTGATCGTTGGATACCCTATCCCTTCCCATCCTTAAAATTAATGTACCCAAAATGTAGGCTTTATGGCAACGAAATATTGAAAATGACATTGTCACAAAATATTGTTCAATTTCTCAAATATTTTTGTATAAATAAATTGCTGTAAGTTGATCTAAGATATGCCTAGGACATCAACTTCTACGATCACTTTTATAAACGTTCTTAGAAAAAGACAACAAAAACTTGAAGCTTTATTTTTACCGCATTAATTGTAAATTGTTACTAAATAAACAAATAAAATGTTTTATGCCGTACAAACATAATTCATTTTGCTTCTCGATTTGAAATTTATCTTTTATTGAAAATGATTTTGGCCAGCTTTAAAATTATCTTAGTAACTTTGAACTATATGACAAGATTTGCCTTCTAGCGTTAAGAAATTATACAGAAGCTTTAAAATTGATAACACGAAATGTTAAATGAACTACTTTTGTGTGATAAATCCATTTCACTGCATATTAAAAGTGATATAATAACACTTTGTGTACAGAAACCTAACATAGATAAATTGTTGTTTTACTCCTAACAGCACCCCTGTTGATGTATTAATACCTTAAAACGTGTCATCGAATAGGGGTTGGCATATTCCACACAGTAGAATGTCCATAGTAGTCCATTGAGTCTACTTAACATCCGCCTAACCATTATTAAGGAGCATACATCAGAGGCGACAGTTCCCAAATGAGTGGGTACACACAAATTTCCGAATGAATTTTGGCAAGCAAAGCCTTTTTTTCAATTGATTATATTCACATATGTATAATGTATATACATTATAGTATCAATAGGTATATAAATATGAAGAAACAAAAACCACTACACAGGAACAGAGAGCATCCTTTCTCCAGTAAAACATAGTGAGGTAGTTCAGTGATGAGCTTCCATTTATGCTTCTCACTCTTTATCTCCTTCTTGGGGAAATAGAAAAAAACCTTCCCTCGACATCAGCATACAACTACTACGCGCTATTTCGTAACAATTTCGTTTGGTCTTCGCCATCATCGTCCTTATTGTTGTTGTCGTCGGTCGACTTGTCGCCTTCGAGAATTTTTTGAACGAGGGCCAGCCAAAGCAGAAAGTCCCAGCGCCAGCACCACCACCAAAACCAGCCACACCATCTCTGTTGTCGCCGCTCGATATAGTGGCTGGTTTACGTCACAGTTGTGCGTGGGCGGCTGCTGATGGCGCACCCACATTCTTCGGCTGTGAGAACCGTAAAAGCTCCACAATGCTAAACGGAACACTCCGAATAGGGGAACTACGTTCTCACATGTTGTATAGTGCACACCAAAAAAGGACATGCGCTTTGCTCTTCTTTTTGTTTCTACCTTTTGGTTTTTATTGCATATTTTCTACAAAACCACACACAACAGAGCATGGGATACTGAGAATGTACTCTCTCAAGAATGTTGTCATCGTTGCACACTTACGCGTTGTCTGTCGTCATTAAACCAACAAAATGAATCGCCGATGAACTTTTTCCTTTGACACCCACACAAAATATTCTCCAACACAGATGCAAACATATGAGAGAAATAGCAGTCAGACTAAGGAAATACTCAAAAAAAAAAGAGAATAGCTCCTCACACCGGTATGATATTGATAGGATAGGAGAATATCCTTTTGCCTGCCTTCGGCGACATTTTGTAGTCGTGTCGTTGCGGGTACACACAGCAGCAGCAGCCAGTCAGCCGCACACAGCCAGAGTACTGGCAGAGAGCGACTTAAAATTACTGTTTACGAAAAAAGAAAAAACGAAAAAAACTTGCTCGCATCGGAGAAAGGATATCCTTCCCGAAGGTGCCCAACGTTAAATCATTCGCGATTCATCCCTTAACGAACTAACAATATAACTTGACCGGAGCGCACACGGAATTCTACACAAATTGTTGTTTTTCTTTTCTGTTTTCTGTTCTCAAGTGTGTAACGAGGAACAACAACAATAATAATACAAAAACAACAGCAATAACACAACAACAGTATAGTGCAAAAAAATACCCCCATAAACGGGGAGACAACGACGACGACCGTTGCAGAGCCGCGTCATGGCCAGGCTGGCCCCCCAACAGGGTGGTTGTATTGCAACGAACCCCCCCGATCTACGTTAAGTTTTTTTTTTTTCTTGTTGTATGTGGTGTATGGTGTGTGAAACAATCGAACCAAAGTACATTCCCAATTCGATTCCATTCAGTGTTAAGATTTTCGCGAACAAAAAAGGATCCAATCGAAACAAAAATAAAACTGGGATTATTGTTATCAAGTTAAAGGATACAGTGCAAAAGTGAATTTCTATTAACAACATAATCACAGATATATGAAGTGATAAAAAAATACGAAATCAGTGAAAGTGTGGCTATAGTTGGGAAAAAAGTCCTTCGAGGACAACAATATTATCGCGAAGTGTACAAAATATAGTCTCGTTGAAAGAAACAAGTGGTTGAGCGAGACCAAGTGAGAAATTCATCACATTGTTTCAAGAAACCAAAGTGAATTCAGTGTTGATTTAAATCTTTAAGTATATCGTTTGCAAAGTGTTTGAAAATTGTTCCTGTAATAAAAACGTCGTTGTTCAAAGGATTAACATTGCGTGCGAATAACCGGTGATTTTAGTCAATAGAACAGGTGGATCTGATTGAGACCGACAAAAATTATTATTAATTTCTTATCCTAGATCCTTCTCAGTCTAGTTTTCCATTTTCCGTTTTTTCCCTCTTTCTGCCTTAAATGTCATTCAGTTAGTAAAATTTTCCCTTTTTCGTTTTAGTTACACAATTTGGAGTTTTTTCTTTGGTTCGTTTACTTTCTTATTCTTCTGTGTGTCCTTAAACTTCCTTTCGGGAAAAAAATAACAAAAAAATCTTCAATCACAAAAAACAACACAGAGCGGAAAAAAAAGAAAATTGGCAAGTCATCAACCGCAAAGTCACCCAACGACGACGACGAGAGTATACATTGCGAGCACATAGTCACAGACGTAGGAGATATATTAAAAAGGTCTGCCCAGCATGTTAAGTTCCTTCTGCATTCGCACCGATAAACAGTTTTGGGCTTATTGAGAGTAAACGAAGAGGTACACCGCCCGCAGACTTCTTATCCAGAAAAAAAACTAATAAAACATCATCATCACCACCATCCCTAGGAGTTTTTGAGCAAACACCCTTCCAAGATGATCCGTGAAATAATCCAAACCCTAGCATGTCTGAGTGTTCTCAATGGTAGTACTCTATCACTCCACCTGTCGAATGATCACAGCGCTGCCGAGCACAGCAATAGCGGGGGCGGCGGTAGCCCACTAATACCCCATTCGGGCGTAACCGGAACACTTCAGCATCACAGTTCCAATCCATACCGAAGGATGGCTGCGGCAGCGGAATCGGAGCGAGAGCGTATGCTGTTCATGGCAGGAGGGCTGAGAGGTCGACCAATTGTCACCGGTCGTTTGCACCTAACTGCGGGTGGCAGCGATGGCGGCGCGGCCGACTACCAGCCCTCATCACTGACAATGTTGCAGGACAGTGAATTTCCCATTCGCCGTGAGCCGTTCTTCTTTGCCGGAGAAGATGACGAGGATGATGACGGAGACGTTGGCGATGGCGGTGGCGGTGGTTTTCAGGAAGCATTCCAAACCAATCCAAAAGCCAATCATTATCATCGCTATGAAGATGGAAGCTTTGAGGTTATGGATGATATCTTTAATCGCGACGAAGGAATATATAGGAAATTCCCGCCGATCCATCACCAGGCAGCGCCCCAATATAATGCCCCATCACCCAGAGGGCTGCAGGAACTCTTCGAACACCATGAAAATGGCGGTGATGAACCCAACCATCGCAGCCTAGATATAAGATTACAAAAGAAAATGCAGCGAAAAAGGACTCAACCTAAGCAGGACATGGAAAAGCTAAAATCATCCGGATCGAAACCTTCTCAATCGTCCTCGTCGTCAGCTACAGCAGCATCAGCCGCATCTAACGTCCCAGCATCGTCGAACTCACATGAACAGCAGTCGAATACGAACAACTACCACCAAAAACAGCAACAACAACAACAGCAGCAACAGTTACTTACTCCCAATGGTAATAGTAAGCGTTCGGGGATAAATAGCGGCGGTATTGGAGCACCACCTGTCACCCATAGCATAGCCAGTCAATTGATGTTGCGTACGGCGAGAGGACAGCGACAGTACGATGTTCCACAAATCGGTATGTAATTCTTTTATTTTTGCCACATTGTAATATGTACATTTTGCTGCATTCCCTGAATGTGAAAAAAATCCATTACACAGCCGATACATTGGATTATTAATTGAACATGAAATGGGAAAAGATTGTCGCTCGATAAATTATCCTTATCGAGGTAGACTTTTTGGTAATATATTGTAGACACTTAAGGGAATTTATTGGATTCAGATATATACTTTGCGAGCGAAAGGACAACTGTTGCTAGTGGAAGGCATTTATTAACAAAATGAGTATATATCGGGATATATCTATTTATTGATTCCGTTGATGTAGTGGCATCTTCTTGGAAAATAGATATTTTGTTAATGAAATGAATGAGGAACAATAATACATATATGATTTCCCTCACTATAGATTAAGTATAGCTAGTCCTATCACTTGATTGATCAGCTATGTGGGCATCGGTGATTGAAATAGGGGTAAATAAAATAGAAAGACCATTACTGACAGACATAAAGGATTATTTTGTAGCGGGTGTATTTTAAGAGATGTTGGGCTTTAAATTGAAAATACGTATACAAAAGGAAAAGGAAACAATGTCGCATTTTTCAAGACAACTTTATTAGATACAAACAAATGACTTTAAACATTTGTCTACCACTCAAGCTCTTAAGATGCGTCCAAAAACTCCGATGAAACTCCTGATTGTTTTTTGCGTTATGTTCGATTTTCTTCGTGTTTGAATATATAATATAATATATATATATAGTATATATTGTTACTTACATGCTACACAAATTATCGAGAGTCTAGCCTATAAGTCACAAACATTTATCATTTACATTTATCTAGCCTATAAGTCACAAACATCGGTAGCTAATTGATATTGATCATCGTCATCTGATTTTCTCGAAAAAAAAATCTTGTATGCAGTTTTGTTGGAACTAAAATGCTCATTGCATATATAAAGTTTAATCAAAATCGTTTGAGCCGTTTTCGAGAAAATTGTGTCTTTGTAATTTTTATATAGAAAGTGAAGTTATTATAATTGCTAAAAGTAAAAAAAATGCCTAGAATTATGACCAAAAGAACACTGGATACAAAGTTTGGAGAAAATTGGTCAAGCCGTTTAGGCTGAAGAGACCATTACGGACAGACGGACCGACAAACCGATGAACGGACGGACCGACGGACAGTATTCCAAAAAAAAAAAACCTTTTTTGGGTTCCGCTATCATCGTAATGTTAGAATCAAACAAAATCTTGAGGTCGAAAAATTTCACGAAAACAATACCTTCCTCTTAAGAGAAAGTTAAAACATAAGGCTTCTTAATAAAACACAAGGTTAACAAGGCTGTGGGTTCGAAAAAATAATGAAGAATAACCTGCGGAAAGCAAGATTTATACAAGGAAGACAATATATTAAAGAAGAAGAATATTTCTACTTCAGATAATATCACCTACAAAGCGAAAATGTTTAAAACATTTGTTTTGCGATAATGGTGTTAAAAATCTTGTTTAGTTGACAAATGTATATACGGTATGATATACTTAATGGCTCTATTTTACCTCGTATAACTAAGGCAGTACCACTAAAATCGCACACTTGCGAAATTAAACCAATTAAACCAACCAAAAGAAAACAAGTCCACAGCTATGCCAATTGAAAAGACAAGACAAGGTTTAGACGTAGATCAGCTTTGAAACGCCTTTGGAAGGAAGAGATACTTTTCATCAAAATCCCTTCCCCTCTGGAAAGCAAAAATAAGATCAGGTCTTGAATACTGGTATCATGTTTGAAATCTACCACAAAACACACACTGTAATAAATAGACTTAATTTAAAGACAAGCTACAATCGGCTTCATAGAAAATATTTTTTCTACTGGAAAACTCTAACCCTGAGTTCAAAAAAGACTTGTAGAATATCTTTCTTTTTATTACAGGTAAGGTTCACATGGGCACATACTGCAAGTAACAACCTATATAACAATCTATAGAACAAGCTAACATTGGAACGGATTTTCAGCAATAAATAATCTACTTTAATTAAGAATCAATGTCAGAAATGTCTTATTAAGAAAATGTATGAAACAATATTTGACTAATTTTAATTCACTTACCCATTGACTGATATCAATAAGCACAACTAAACGCACATTGCGAATTGTAAAAGGTTACAACACTAACATTAAAGAAAATGAACCATCAGTTGTCCATTATGCATACGAAATTTGCGCAAAATTTTCGAAATTTGGTTTTCGAGATTTTGTGTTTTCGGGATTATGACCCCAACCCGTTAAGATCATCTGGGGGCGATTTTTAAGCGTCACCTTAGGGATATAAAAGAACTGCAGTAGTTGTTGTGTAAAAAAAAAATGTCGATATAAATTACAATAAAACTGTACACTTCAAAGGTACTATATCGACAGATGTTCAGAAAAGAGAGAGAGAGAGCGAGAGCGAGAAAATATTCCTGGATAAAACAACCATTAAAATATGCGTATCAGACCCCTTGTCATATATTTTAATGGTTTAAGTAAAATGGTTCGATCAAATGGTTGAGAATCGAGGGCTCTGCGTGCCAGTACATTGATGCCCTTTTGACGTCCTAAAAGCCAACAGTTTTTTTTTAAATAAATTTATATATATTAATAGTTTGTGATAGAACAAGGATTTTCCCTAACTCATTTAGACAAGGATCTTTTTGAGTCTTATGTCTCACTAAGTGCCTCCTCTGTTCAAGCTCAATATATAAACATACTCATTTTTTAATATATACTCTACAAACATTTAAAACAATCTATTCAAGAGCTTTATCCAACGGCTTTTTAAATACATTTTTCTTCTTCTTTTATTAACTAAGGTATGTTGGCTATAAATTAAAATTTGAACCAGAAACACACTTGAAAACAATTTAATCTTGAAGTTATAACACAGTAGGTATTATTATAACAGCCTCTGACCTTTTTGCATTCAGATGGCACGACTTGGGTCGTATTAAATATGTTTCCTTTTTTGAAGAGGAGAATCAAAATCATATGGGAACGCTGCAATCTGCTGTGAGACTCGTTTAATACCCTATTATTTCATTACATCATCATTTCCAAAAGTCAGGTGTTTCAAAATGTTTTACAGACAAAATGGTTATAAGAATGTTTTGTTTTTCTTTTGCTCTAATGTTTTTCGATTTTTTAAGCCGCTAACATAAATTGTGCTTTTAAAAAAACTGTAGCTAAAAGTGGATGTGGTTTAAATTAATGCGGGGACAAAATGTATGTTATATTATTGTCAAATTTAAATTGAAACTTTTCGAATTTTTGCTTCCTTTTACAGTGAGTGTAGCTATAATCGTATATATATAAATATATGTATCCTGAAATGTAAAAAATGTGAAACTTATTTTTTTAATTTTGTTAGATATTGTGAACGGACCGATAGACAGACAGATTATTGTGATTCGAATACTATCCATAGATATTATGCTATCTCTATCTCAATTATTTCTCTATGTTACAGATTATGTATCAAAACGAATATACCCCTAAGGTATACGTTTAAATATAACTCGTTTTATAATAACAAAGCGTTGCATCTCCAGCAGTGTGGCAAAAAGTTGGTTACGGTGTTTTCCGTATGGTATAAGTGTGTTTATTATATTGTATGCATATATTTATTTTTTGTTATTTTATTTTTATAATCAGCCCAAGGTATTAATAAGACCGTTGTAATGATATTGCATGTTGAGGTTTTGCAATGTGTAGGCTTTGTTAAATTGCTGCGACATTAAGTGTGTCGTTAGCACTTCACTTTAGGGTAGTTGTTAAAAATGCAAAATGATGTAAATAGTGTTTTTCATAATAAAATAGAAAGAGATAGTTTCATTAAATCATTTTTATTGAATTTGCAGATAACAACGAGGTTTAGAGAAAACATTGAAAAGAATGTGGCCATAATATCATTATCATATCGTGAAAAATAACATTTCTCATTGTTTAAATAGGACATCCAAACGAAGGATCATGAACATACTTGTTCGACAACAAATGTTGTAGCCCTTATTTAAGGGTTTTGATCCTAACTAAAATCGTTATATTATATTACAGCCAATTTGATAGAACTTTTTATATAGCAAATAAGAGAGTTCCTAATAAATGGTTAATAAATCCATCAGTGCGGACATCTACGCTGTGTAATTTATCTTTGATTAATGGATTTTTGCATCGGTTATTCCTATAATGACTTTAAATCAAATAGTCATATGAAATAAATGTTTTTTTAGTAGCATGTTGGACTTTTATATGTAAATATTCAGTAGGTCTCTAAAGACGATGATGATTTGGATCAAAGCACAATTGCTTCAGAGAAAAACAGATTACTCAATGAGAATTAGTTGTAAAATTCGTTGTACATTCTAAAACAAAATAGCGATGTCTTCAGTTGATAGTCCACTAGCACAAAATTTCCATTGAAGGAATCCTGATACATGTATAATTCGCCCGAACGACATTCTCTTGATGCGTTCGGGATTTATTACAAGTGCAGAACTTTTTTACTACTAAAACGAAAAACGTTCCTTCTTTTTGATTGCAATGACACATTTTTGGAATATGTTATATGTAATACTTTAATTTAAAATTAACTTCGGATCAGCGAAAACCAATACGAGCATTGTTATGGCTAATAAAATTCGGTAATAAGTTTTTTTTATTTTTTTACTTGGTGGTGGAAATCTCAAAAGACACGATGAGCACGTGCCCAAAGTAGTGTGGGATTTTAACCCACTAAAACCACCACCCTGTTGGTATTTTTATTGCAACTAAGTCTGCGACGTATCTAGCAATTTTTTATCACAAGTAATGAATGTTTGGCAGGCAACATTCCTGTGAGAGTTCCTGCTCTCCCCGCAATTTATAACGCGGTTTTTTATTATCGGGCCAAATCTAAAAGCTTAGTTCTTGGAAGACGCCGCAATAAATTTGTTTCGTCAAAAATTTGGAGGACCGTTGTGTTAACGTGTCCCAATAAACGTTTTTTATGTTTGCGTGCAAAATTGTTTGTCTCATCTTTAACCGCGGGAATACCCAGATCTCTGTGTAGATCTTCATTCCTTATATACCACGGCGCATTGACGAATGATCTTAACATTTTGTTTTCAAAAGTTTGTAAAATATTTAGATTCATTTCATACCATATGTCCGTATCGTATTTCTGTTGGCTGAGGTATTTGTTTGATTTTTTGTTTTTCGATTGTTGCCTGCTTTGGCTTTGAGATAAGTTTAGGCGAACTTTTAGGATTTTTCTTAGATAAATTTAATTTCTGTGAAATTTTATTAGTAAGTTTCATCCGTCTTGTTTGCAACTCTTTAGCTACTTCGCAGCAATGGTAACTTGCGGGATGATCGCCTTTACAATTAATGCAAATAGCAGGAGTTTTCTTATCTGACACGCAATCTACCGTCAGATGATTTCCGGTACATTTTACACACGTGATTATATCCTTGATTATATCCTTGGCAGCGCTTGCACTGAGGAACTAATTTTGAATCCTTACGCATGGGTTCGATTTTACAACAATATTAAATATTGTTTTTATTTCATATATTTTTTTCAGACTTTCTGTTTTATCGTAAGTAAGTTTAAATAAAAGCAGAGCGCGTTTTATTAAATTTTCTTCACCCTCTTTTTGCTGTTGACAATGTTTACGGCATCTATAACTTCATATTGTCTGTTTTTCAGATCGCTAACTATGTCATCTTTAAGGCACGACGCATGTAACCCTCGGGCTACAACGCGTTAAGGCCTTTCAGATTTATTCTCAAATGAATACCATTCAATTTTATCGGTATTTAGCTTCCGAGATAACAGACGGTAACTTTCTGGATATTTTACGCAGACTTTCAATGTATAATTTTTTTAATGAAATTACTTGGTAGCCTGACAATGGTAACGATTTCATCAATGTATGCAACTTGTTATAGTAGTCTATACCGATCACAGTAATTGGAGGTAGGGGCGTTGTTTTAGCTGTTTCGCTTTATTAGTATTCTCTTTACCGTGGTTTATTAATTCAGGTGAGGATATAGCTTTCATTTTTTCACCGGTCATTTCTTTAGAATCGAGTCGGTTTCGTCGCTATGCTATTCTGATATAACCGGGCAGTTTCTACTCGGTTTTGGTTCATTACTTAATTTTAATTAACTCTTTAGGGTCAAGGTTTTTTTCATCTTCAAGGTGGAGAATTTCTTTTCGAAGATCTTCGCAGAGCAGTTCGACTTTGTTTAGCCTTGTTCGAAGAACGTCGTTTTCGTCCTCAAGGCTTTTTATTTTCTCTGAGTCTCGTTTTTCGTGAGCCGACACTTCTGGCGTTGTCAAGCTCCTGGAGACGCATATAATTTTTGAGGTCCAGATGTAGGTTGAACTTTTTCCGAAAGGGTTACAAAATTGCAATAATTGGCTTTCCCCAGAAGAGCCGACCTCCGAAGAGGGCGGATTTTCCAGTGAAACTAGATTGCCACCTGGGGTATTAAATCTTTTCGTTTTATTCGTTGCATTTTTTTTTCGTACACACTTTTAACTCCGTATACTGGAGTGGATTTTAGTCGCTTTCTACGAAAAGCATGGGTTTCCTCGTGTATATTCTAACCCCTAACTCGAAGGGTGTTAGTAATGAACTAAATTTAAATTTAAATTTAGATGAGCTTAGATTGAAATAATTGTAAACTAGTATTGAATTTTGAATATAAAATGCATTAAAGTAATATCATAGATGCCAATTTACTTATAATTTATTTATATCAAATTACAAAAGTATTTTTTTTTAGAAAAATAAATAAATATTTACTCTTTACGTTAGTCACAAAAGTTTTGTTTTTTATGTTAAATATAATTTATTTATTTTGAAAAAAAAATTAAAGGATTTTATAAGAAAAAAATATATATATAATATTGTTTAGTTATAATTTGCTAAAATTTTAATTTTTTCAGTTCTGAGCTAGTTTCTAGCTAAATTATTATTATAAATATGTCATTTACTATTTGATCCCCGTAACGTTTTTAACCACTTCCACCTTTTGGGGATATTCATTTTAAAGATAGGATGTGATGGGATATGATATTAAAAGATTCGATCAGCGGATTGTAGCCTTTTCATATGTTTTTATATTTATTTTAAGTGATTTATTTTTGCTAGTCAATAGACAAAAAGAAAACTGCGATTGCGATCGAATTAAGGGATGTCAAAAAATCTATAAATGGCTATTAAGGAATTAAAAACAAAAAAAATAATCTGTTGGTGGTATGATAAACGACAAGTTATATATAAAGACCTGTTTAACAACACCAATAAACAGAAAATAGAGCTAAATTGTATGTTTAATAACATGTGTACAAATGCACAACCACAACCCGCGTCAATATTTATGTTAGTTGAAAAAAGGGTGAGCTTTTTCTATAAATCCGAATATTCCGAATGGCTTAGTACTTTTTTGGTATTAAAAAATACCGATTTTTATTGAAAATTTCGTTTCCAATCAATTTAGTGTTGGCGACGTACCGGTGCTAGTTGATACAAAAATCGGTGTAGACAAAAATCGCTTAATGCGAGGAACGAATTTTTTCTGTACAAAGCACTTAATAGAAAATAAAATTCGATGATTTGCCCACGTTGTTCAAGGCAATATCCACCCAAAAATATTTAACGTAAACTTTTGAAAAATAAACTTCCGATATTTGAATCGAACATACTCGACGCATAATTAGAGTGTTCTTACTTCATGTGAAAAAGTCATAGTAACTAGAAGTATAGTATGTAGTACGGGTGCACACATAAATTTATTTGTAAATGGAAAATGTATATGAAATGTTTGTCTCCGCAACCAGTGCGAATATTTCCCCAAGTTTGGATACCATTAATTTATTTCACCTACGCTTTCTCTGTTATCAAGGTCAATAAGTACAAACGTGCCCTCTATCATAATATAAAAAGCTATGATTTGCGGTAGTCGTGGGCAATTTCGATTACCTATTCATAATACCACAAGCATCTTGTAATTATGTATATAGATATAAGAGTATACCACTCTAGGGTTCACCTCTAGCAAAGCCACATGTCAAAAAATCCTAAGCCTATTTAAATTGGTAATGTACATACTACGAAATTCCAACAATGATTTGAGCAGTTTGAAGTGGGCCATAGCTTTGAGTAGGCTTATTCATACAATATCTCATACTTCAATAAATAGAAACATGAACTTTAAATTAAATTGAAACACCTACGATATACGTATGTAAATTGTACACATAGGATAGCCATGTTTTCAATATATTTTTTTTTCTTCAATTGAATATTTCATGAGGACAATACTGACAATTAAGTATTTTTATTTCATAAACTGGATATTATTGAACAGAAATCAGATTATATTGAGAGGCGAATTTAATTATGTAAATATGCAAATTCCACTTCGTTGAAAAGCCTCTCGTGTTTAACTGATTGAAGGGATGATAATAAATATATATATACAGCGTGTCTAATTTCTTTAGGCATTAGAATGAAAAGTATTAAAAGCGTTTCCTTCAAATGTTGTCAACTACTAACTCTGAAATGGTCCATTCTGTAAGTCCGAACACTCTTTCAAGCATATCAGCCGGTATTCCATGAATAAAACGAGTTGTCTTCGCTTTCAAAGCTTCAATAGTTTCGGTTTTATCGGCGTAGACAAGGGACTTTACAATTCCCAAGAGAAAGTAATTCAACGGTGTGAAATCACAAGACTTTATGACAGACCATTTCATAAAATGATGTTTTCATCGATGATTTGTCGCAATAAAGCGATTGGTTCGTTAGCTATATGACATGTAGCGCCATCCTTTTGAAACCAGAAGTCAGCTACACCAATATCTCGAAATTTCGGAAACAAAAATTTATTGATCTTTGCTTTGTAGCGTTCTCCATTGGCATGCGCTCCTTCCACATTTTTAAGAAAATGAAACAGTACATTTGGAGTACATTTTGGAGTTCCATTGGTAGTTGTTGAATTCCGTCTGGCTGTGCATAGGCACAAATACGAAATTTTTGCTTATTTAGGAAGCTGTTTAACCAAAAATATGCTTGGTCCCTTCAAACGATTTTTCGATAAAAAAAAATAAATAGATCAATATGAACACCAAAGTCAGTTAGCTTCCATACTTTCGTTATACATACTTTATGCGCTTTTAAATAAAGATCACTCTGTGCTACTTCAGATATATTCTCATTATATTCTCTGAGTTTTCGGATGAATTTTCAAGTCCAATAGTGTAAAACTGGTTCGGAATTCGGTGATGGTGTTATGAATAGTGTCAGTTTGACAATTATGACAACCAATGTGTGGTCGAAGGACACTATAACAATTTTTACCTGATTTTAAATTTTCATTGATTTTAGAAATAAGTTAACACCTAGATAGGAGTTGGCTAACTGGAAATTCATATTGTTGGGTTTAGTCAAGACTGTATCACTTATGAAAATGAAATAACTGGAATGTTATCTTGAATTGGAGATTATCTAACTTTACAGATACGGTCATTTTTCGTTGCAACGACCAGCGCTTTCTTTTTATATATATTTGAAGTCATAGGCTTCCTGGCAAATTAAGCCAAATTGAAATTTATAAATCGAATGCTTTGTTCGATTAATGTTCTTTTATTCGAATTCAACAATATCTACTTGGTTATGATGTTTATCACTTTGAAACTTTATTGTTGGCCGGGTACTCTGGCACTCTATTTCATCACTATGTATGATTCTAGAAATACTGCTATACGATGGGAATACTGAGAGGCCAATGGTTAAAAATGCTGTACTTTGTTTGATATTTTTATTTACAATATACAAACGTTGGTCAACTAAGACACAAAAAAAGTAAACAAGCAAATTCACATTTGTAAGCGCTTCAGCGTAATCTACTAGCATACCCAGTTGAAAACATATCATATGAGTTCTCAAGGGAGTTGCTCTATTTTTTTACCCTATTGCCAACCAACTTATCAACTCGCCACTATACTAAATGTAATGAATAAGCAACACTCGTCAGATCAAGGACAATGCTTCATGAATGTTAGTTTTATTTAGCCAAACTAAGTCCTATCAGTATCAGAATACACAAACTGTAATGAAAATATATCGTAGAATGTGGTTAAATGAAACAGGAAACTGAATTATATTAAGTGTGAAGACCGAACCATTAATTAAATCAACTACTTGTGTTTCTGATAAAATATGTATATAAACACACATCCTGCAGTGTTGTAAGGGAGCTTGTCAATTGAATACGTAAAAGACTCCTTCGCATTAAGGAATCATTTGGATAGACAACTAAAATATAATTGTAAATGGAAATGTTAAACAAACAACTTAAGGGCGAACATAGATGATGATTTTGCTTTCCAGAGCATTATCAATGTAATCGAGTTGTAAATTTATATTGACATTTTGTTCAAAAGACAATGTGTGTTTATATTTTGTCATTTAGATGTGTTAAGTGGTCCTAGTATAATGTTCTAAAAAATATATAGGCCAATATGGCTGCTAACGATCTACCGATACAATTCGTAAAAAAAAGCGCTAAGAAGTGTTGATTTATAAAAAAATTTGTGGTTATATCCATCAAGTGGCATTGAGTAAAGTGATCAGTCCCTTTACTTTCTTAGTAAAACATTGGGTATTGTGAGCAGCATTCGATCCTACCTGAAATATCCTATAATTGCTCAACAAACAATATCAAAGTAAGCACTTCATGAAATATTTCAGCACTTTGTTGAAGAACCACTTGTGACAATATTTGCTATAAATGCTGCAGCACTCCGTTTTTGCATTACATTATAAGAATTTTAGGTATAAGGAAACATCATGAACTTTGAAAAAAAATATAATAGATAATCGAAGGCCTGCAAAAGATTTATTGGCTCAAAATCCAAAGAACCGCAAATCGAAAGTGGGAATATACACCCCTAACGAGGTATCTGTTCAGAACAATTTCCGAAATGAATATCAGATCCAATCGGAAAAAATCGTTACATTTCTTTGGAAAATCTGTTCGAAATGCTAACCAGAACAAATACTTCGGTAGAAAGTTCGGAAATCGCAGAAAAATTAATTCCGAACGGATACGTCGATAGGGGTGATATACATTAAATCAGACGAATTTATGCATCTTCTTAACCTTATAAGAGCAGATCCTTCGTTTTTTAAGGCAACATTTGTTCTTTTCATGTATTTGAAGTCCAGCCCCAACATATGTATTGAATTTAATAGACTCAAAGCCGATCCATCAGATCTCCAAACTTTAGGACAGGGACGCTTTGAAGCAAATCTTTATCCTTATAACAGCTCAGAAGTGCTAAGTGAAGTTAGCCCTTGAGGCAGAGATACTCAAATGATCTACGAATTTAAAGCATATTGGCATACAGCCCAACTAACAATGACTTAAACTCTTTATGTAACAGAACAAGGACATACCTTTAAGCAACTCACCTCAAGATAGTATTCAAAAAATGTCAAAAGGGGACATATGTCGAGTGTATTTGATATCATTTGTTTATATTACCCTTCTGTTCTCTAAAAGATATATCGCTGAAAATATTTATTTCTCTTACACCTCTAGCTTTAAATGACTTACACTCAATTGTGAGATTTTACAGAGGAACACACAACAACTAGTAAATAACTAGCCCAATCTGCGTTGTCTAGATTTGTTCTGGTATAGGTATTGAAAAAAAATCTTACCTTCGTGGGGTATTGTGATATACCATACAAAATATAAAGAATAAAAAAATTGTGCTTTTAATATCGATGCGGAGTTAATGGTAGTTGAAAATGCGACAAGGGCGAGAAATTATATTTATTTTTTGTGCACTCTAAATTTCGTCCATTTAACCCGAATTAAATTCTGCATTTTTTCTCTACCTCACGCACGCCGTCATGTGCCTGCCACTTCACATTCACTAAAGGTATCCTTTTATTATTTCTCTCTATCCGAACAATCCTCATCTGCATATTAATGTACATTTTGCAATAAAATCACACCTGTCACTCACCATACCGGCAACCTGTTTTTTATCGGATTTTATTGCTACTAGAGTTTAAAAGAAAACAAGTGCAACTGAATAAAAAGGGACATTTATGCAACCATGTGTGTGGGACCACTTAATGCAATTAAAGCTCGCACATAAATGCCATATCCAATACATAGAGACACTTTTCTTTATAAAAAAAAACATATGAAAAGGCTACAATCCGCTCTGCAAATACCCTATTCCGTTCCATCCCCAAAAAGTTGGCGTGCCTTAAACTGAATTTGAAAGACATATAGAAAATTGTCACCACATCTTGTTCAGAAAGTTTAACTTAATCTCTTATTATAAGTTTGCAAACGTTTATACCAATAATGGAAAAGGAACATAATTGTCAAAAATTGATAAAAATGGCAAACAATGCCAAATAAACATAAACTAACTAACTTATGGTCCGACAAAAAAGGATGATTTTCTATGGAATATATTTTGCAAATGTTTTTTTTAGGAAAACGCCTCAAAAATTTACCGGTGGGTTAAAATTATATATAGACGAAATGTTCATGGTATTATTCTCGAATTATTTTTGTCGGAAGATTTTTCCAATTTTTTTTACGGATGAAACTTGATATTGGCCAAATATTGATGTTATGATTGTCTCAATATCTTGTTTAGACACTTTTTCAAAATCCTTTAAAGCTTGACAAACAAACACGTTTTTCTAAAAAAAGTGGGCTGATATTCGACCATTTTACACTGTTCGAACAGCACGGCCAAGGATCGCATATACCAAATTTCATTATCTTACCAAATTTAAGGCCTAAAAATCGGTGACCTACAGATGAACGCACTACGAACGGACGGACATACAGACATGGCTAAATTGACTCAGCGATTCTGAGTCGGTACCTACATATACTTTAATGTATGTCTGGCTAAATTATTTCTCTATGTTAAGACCTATATATCAAAACTAATAAACCCCTATGAGATAGGGTATAAAAAACGTTTGTTTGTCTGTGCTTACAGTAAGTAATGATATACGAACTGCGCATTTAATTGCGGGGCAGTCAACAGGCCATATATGTACGCAAACACACACGAGGTGTGAGTTTTGACGTGGTTTTATTGAAATGTGGTGCAGAACATAAATGCCACATGTATCGCACAGCCATGACACTTACATATATGTATTAGCTGACAAGTTTGTGCGCATTGTGTCTATAAAATTGTAATTCATTAATTAATAATAAATGTAATTACCACAGGAGCAGTATCAACCAATTTGCTTTCTGTGTACATGTTTACACGACATCATACTTATTGAGATTTATAGTGGACAGACAAAAATTGAAAACAATTTCTCACCCTAGCCGGACAACCACTCTAAAGAGGAATGGACCCTTTAAAACTTGAAAACATCCTGCACTCAGTGGCGTCAGGATTAGTTCTTGCTTTTGCAGTCGGTAGTGATAGATGATGGTTTTTTTTTCAAAATCGAAACGATTGATTATGATTGTTTGACCAATTGTTGTCCTTAAATTCCATCATCCTATTAGTAGTTTTGTATGTGATATTGATTGCGCTATATTACAAAAACATATAGAGAAACCAAAATAAAACATATGAGATGGCTACAGTAAACTGTGCGAATGGTTTAACACTCTATCTCAACCTATCATTGAATTAAAGTTATTCAAAAACTGGGCGTGGGTACAAACGAGTGCAATATGGAAGAAATTCAGTCAAAATCGTTTTTTTTTAATAAAACAACCCCCAAAATGTGGGCAAGGCTAAAAATAGTATATTTATGAAACAAAGAAATGATATTTCAAAAAATATGAAAATCCCTCTTTCTCGATTTCGAACAAGAACTTAAATGAGAGCACTTCGAACAATTCCACCGATAGCACTTAGATATCAAATTTGAACAGATTGATTTTACGAAACCAATACTTGTACTATAGCGCCAAGTAAAAACCGTCAGTCTACCTGATGCCTGTTTAGATATCTTCGATGCGAGTCTTGTGCATTTTTTCTATGTAAGAATAAGAGAAATGCGGATGCTGGTTCTATGAATAAATTTGAATATATTCTTGAAGAAGGTATCGCTGATAAAGCTTGGTCGTTGGATAAACCAGTACACGTGCTAAACCTAAAGCCATATGTAAAATATGTTTTTTTTTGTTATTTGTTGGTTGACTTCGTAAGGCTATTCATCTCCCCCAGAGTCAATTAGAATATTTATATATAGGTGTATGTATCCATGCTGTCCGTAGCTAGAATAATTTGTGGAATTTTATTTGTATGCCTTTAGGCGATTCTTTAGCGCCGGAAGTATTGTGATTACATTACAATAGATATGTAACTCAGATACTCTTGTTAACGCAGACAAAAAATGGAAAGTAATAAATAAGGTATTAGCACATAAAAAAGTTACCCTTCCTTGTTATATTTGTCAGATATTGTGGAATATAAAATTAAGAATAACAATTGAAAAAATTGCAATAACAATTATCTATGGCATGAATTGCTTAAAAATATATACCCCAAACCAATGTAAAACAAATATTTTACATCCAACCAAAATATGTATCATGAAATTCTTTTGTGTATCGAGATACATTTAAAACACATGTAGAATTGTCCAGGTAGACAGAAGTTTATTTTTTAAAGATTAATTATAATTTTTTTTAAATATTAATTTAAAGACAATTATCTTTATCAAGTAATTAAACCATAAAAAAGTTTGTACACCTACTTAGTTTATTCATATTAGAAATACTTGAACCTATATTAAATGAAACAAAGTTTTGTATCAAGCATATACACCTTGGTTGCATTTTCACCGCGACTAGTACCCTAGGCAAGGAGTCTGCAAAAATAGCAACACAATTATGGCGAACTACTGACACAAATCCAATAGTAATAGGTTTACGAATATGAATAATTTCTCAAATGGACTTCGCAATAATATTGTCATAACATGAAAACTCCCGATAAAAACGTTTCCTAAAAAATTTGCATAAAAGATTGTCCTTAACAAATAATCACAATCCTTGGACTACTCCGTACAAAAATATAAAATTAACTCGTTTCTGGTGTCCCCAGAATAACGCCGTCTAAAAAAAATGGAATTCGTCTGAAATATTGTATACAATTAAAAGTCGGCTGATCACGGTCTGCTTCCGAGAGTTATGTCGTCCCAAAAATATGGATAACCTTTTATTTATGAAAAAATCAAAATCAGTATTGAGACTCACTTCAATTTAAATGGATACGTTACTACGAAAACCTTAATACACATGTTGCACTTGATATTTCAAAGGCATTTAACAGGATTTGGCATCAAGCCCTTTTGTCGAAAGTGCGTGCATTTGGAATCGATGAAAAACTTATACTATAAATTAAATATTATCTTTGGAAACGTTCAATTCAAGTTGTTTTGGAAGGATTCAAGTCTACAACTCACCAAATAAATGCTGGTGTCCCTCAAGGCTCAGTTTTGTCTCCGACTCTCTTTCTCATTTTTACCAATGTTCTCCCGTCTGCAACTTCTAGTCCAATTCAAAAATACAAAGCTGTCTTCTGTCGTTAAAGCGAAACCAAAATCAAGAGCCATTTACATAAATGGCACTTACGTCGAAGAAACCGAAAAACTTTCCATGCTAGGTATGTGTGTTAGTAACGACTTACGTTGGAACGACCACATATTCCAAGTCGCTAAAAACGCAGCGAAATTTCTAGGTTTCCTTAATCGATGTAAAAAATATTTCATCCCTTCTGATCAAGCCACAAAATATAAAGCGTTTACACGTTTAAGCTTATAGGAGACATTAGAATATCTAACTCTTAAGTTTCGCTTGAACACCGTCAAAATATCTCCTGCCTTACATTGTTTTATCGCTATTTTAACAACAATTCAGCATCAAAATTCGTTGCGCTATGAATGCAAATCAGTTTACCCTCAAGCCTATCTTTGGACGAACGCTGGTATATAGAGATTTGTACATAAGCCGAACAACACGAATGTGAAAAGCTCTACCAAACGCTGTTTTTCCTGTCCATTATAATTTACAGGCATTTTAAATCAATGTGCATCGGTATCTCCTTCCTTCTTATCCCGAATTTCCTTAACGCCCGCACTGTGCTAAAACATGTAAAGGATATTTATAACCCCTTGAGTGCGCGCAAGTTATAAAAAAAAAATTGATCAGCCAATACTTAATCCGTTAAAACAGGCAATGTGGTCCGGATAAATCATCAGGCATCATAAAGATATTTTTATGTGATACTGCCAAATAGTGCAACTTCACGAGAACCATTGTATTTTGACTTTTTATTTTTTTTTTCATATAAGGATTTAATGTATTCTTTAAGAGTCTTCTAAAAACAAAGAGTAAATTTAATATTTCTCATTCTATTCTACATATCAAAGTAATTACCGACCATTAAAATAAATTTACCTTTATAGATCGTAGCAACAGGTAAAGCAAAGTGATAAAAGAGGATGAGCCATGTTTTTGTTGCTGTAGAAAATATCCGGTTTAAGAGGATGATCATTTAAGTATCAACGAGTAGGTTTGAATAACAAATCATATGCGTCTCATGCACCTCACTCCTCACGTATCCAATTACCGAATTTAAAACGCAAAAGATAATCGCATTTTCAAATCGTATACAAAACTTTACCCAAATTGTGAAATCGCAAATGGCGTGGATTTTTCAATGACCACGATGGGTCAGAAATTTCAGGCGATTGGGTAAATCAAAACTCAGAAGAAAATTTTACGTGACAATGAAAGTCAGTCTAATAGAAGTGGAAGTCAGTTTAATAGAAAGCAGAAAAGCAACAACAAATGAACAAAAAAAATGTTGAAGAAAATCATTTTTTCCGATAAGCAGCCTTTCGAATTTGATGAAAATGGCAACAAATAAAATTATCTAACTGGTGGAGCCCTTTAAAAACACTGTTTGGAGCGCACCTTGGGCTGGTGTGATTTGTTTTAACGCTAGTGGCGTTAGTTATCGTCGGATGAGAAAAAACTTCTACTAGTTTTTATTGGCTCAAATTAGTCTCGAAGAAATGTCATCATCAGATGTCGTAACCTGCCTGACAACTGTGCAACTGTAAAATTTAAAATAAAAATAATGGATTTTGAAGCCAATTGGCTCATCAGTCTATAAATAATCCCCACAACTATATTATTTCTTAAAGTACAGGTTGACCTCACTTAACACAAAGTCACATGCATAATTCTCAATTGAAAGATCTGCATTTAAGAAAAACGACTCCAAGCTTAATGTAAGACCTATTCCGTGTGTTAAATTTTAAGCTTTTTGCAATTGCAGTAACATTTTTACTATTGGAAACGATCAAAAATTTTTATCTCTGCTTTCAACGAAATAACATTCCTCCAATTTGTATACAAAAAATTTGTAAAACTGAGCAATCATCGTTGGCATAGTTTATATGAGGAACCCCCTATTTCAGGTACATATTCTTAGAAACAAAGTAAGTACATATGCACAAGCATCACTAAGGAATTAAGTGTATGTATGTATTAAAAATATATGTTTAAAAAAAATTGTTTTAGAAACCGTGTTAAACACGGTATTCAACCGTATTAAATAAATATATGACGCAAAAAGTTGACCGTGTTAAAACGAGGCCCTGATATAAGAACTACTTGTTAAGTGAGGCCCAATTGATAAAAACATTATGACTTTTTTTTATAAACACTGTGCCGTTTTTTTTTTATCAAATTTCTCACAACCATTCGTGTCACGCGCGTATATTTACTTCCTTACTATGGAACGACCTCCAGTTTTATGCAGATTCAGATAAGTTTTTCTTGACATAGATATGGGTTTTTCAAAAATGTATAACTTTTTCAAACAGTTTAATCCTAAGAGTGAGTAATATCACAACTTAACCGCCAATCATTAACCATATTGCATACATTGGTTATGGACAGCATGATAGGTAAATATAGATACCGATCATTTGAAGTAATGCGATATTTTTTTAAATTTAAGTAATTGTTTCAAACTTTACATCAGGACATTTTGTATTAAATTCAATATTACCAACTACAGTCTATAATTACTAACAACTTCTACTACTCGAATTTGTTACATCACATAACATCATATAATAAACACGAAAAGTTAAAAAATGATTTGTTTATAACCTAGCGAATATATCGTTTTTTTTTTTTGTATTTTAGACAGAAACTAATGTTCGTATTTTTACTGCTGATATGTGGCTCCTACATTTACGCCTACATGCCAACTAGTTAAACAAAAAAATCATTACATTTGCTTACAAGTAGTAGTTTGTCATAATTTCAAAGAAAATGTTTATTTTATGCAAAATAAATCCAAAAAAAGAGTACCTACTTCTTGTCGAAAGACCAAACTCATTACCCATACCCGATAAACATCAAGACTGCAATTGGAATTGAAAATCAAATATTGATTGACTTCAATAATTTTTCTTTCCCAGCCTAGTGACACTTCCATACATTTGGTCAAACTTTCGCTCCGAATAATTCAAAATTCCCAATTTATTTTATCCGCGCCTATGGTCAACATTAAGGCCGAAATATAAATTCCCAATTTTTTTTTTTTTTTTTTGTGTTGTTGTCTGTTGCTGATAATACATCAATCAGCCCCAGGAATTTTCCATGTACCATCCGTGTGGGAGCATAGAGTCCACAAACTCATTACCACTCGAAATTTCAGCTGTGTGTATAGAGTATGTATTCATAAATACGTAGGTGTATGCATGTATAAGAAAACGGCTGTCCATCAAAAACTAATCAGCAATAAATAATAACAATAAAAAAATGTAGTACAACAAAGTTACAGAAGTTGGTCGATCCGATGGTGGTAGTTGAGAGGTTGTGTTAGGCTGTTGTAGATACAAAAAGAAAGAAAATGGCCGAACATTACAATTATAATCGAAATTCAAGGATAGACACACGTGTCTTACCTTTTGGTTTTATTATCTTTTCTCTGACGCGTTGTCTATTTAGACATACGCTGCTCGGTAATAGAAGGAGAGACGAGATATTGTCGGTGGGCCATTGTGTATACCAATCGCCCCAGTTTTCACCCGAAAAAAAAAACACAAATGCAAACACAACATTCAACAAATGGCATCGATGGTTAGGACTTAAAAAAAAAAGATAAAAAAACATGGTCAAAAGCACACAATAACGAAGTCTGATGACGGCAGTCAGAGAGGAAGGAACCGTGAATAAGACGCACAAAATTTGTTTTTCAATAGGTATATTTCGAAAGCGACGTAGGTCGTCTGTTGATGTTTTCTTTATTGGTGGGTTTTAGGAAATTGGTTGGACACTTAACATATTGATTTTTAATTGGTTCACAGAAGATTGTACATTGTCTCTGACATAATACTAATATGTTGAGGGTGGGCTTTTTTCTGAAAGAAATTGCTGTTGTTTTTTTTATATATGCGTTTATTATTTTGAATTTCTCTCAAAATTACGCGTCAAACATGAAAAAACATTAGTTACACTGATACTCGGTTCAAATTTCTTGGGTGACAAAATACGATCATATTTTAATTGCTTGTAGCTAAGAAACTTATAATGCACTCAATGGATAGATGATGCACTGACCGGAAAGCGACAGAGCGGTAGAGCTGCAGCCACTCAAAAACATTGCTTGGCGCTCAGCGAGCAATGCCTGACCCTAGCTTTAGACGCGCGGTATTTGCTTTGTCGAGCATCATATCTTCATGTGAATGTGAATCGTACGCCAAACAAAGTTTTATTTCTATCATGAAGACTTGTCATTGTCCATAAACATTAAAATTAATGTTTTCCAAATGATTTTTTTTTAGGAAAATGCCCCCGAAAATTGGGAGTGGATTAAAATGGACGAAATGTTTATTGTAGGTATTGTTCTCGAAATATATTTTTTCGAGTTCTTAAAAATTGTACCGAAAATCGTTTCTTACTTTCATTACAAAATTTAAAGAACTGAAAAAAGGGGACTTACAGACAGGCGGACGACAGACAGACATGGCAAAATCAACTCAGCTAGAAATTCTGATTCGATTCATATACTTTAAGGCATATCTAGCTAGCGGATATCAAAGGATTGGAATCGATTGAAAATAATGTGTCGATATAAGTGACGTTTCTGACCACCTAATGTATTTAGTAACTGGTCAATAGTATGCGAAAGTGTTACAAACACAAGTCTAAGCACTCGTAAGATGTTTCTAAATAATTCAAACGATTAGAGAATGAAGATTTATTTTTCTGTGTAGGGTCTGAATTTGGAAACGTCTTAAGTGATTATTTTAAATACAAACATGCAAAGATGAGTGACAATTAATAGATTCATTACGTCAGTATGTCATGACAAAGAATCTCAATTTTCATAATATTAATAAATAATCATCTGCCTTAAAAATGTTTTTAGTAACTTAAGGAAATATAAAAAACAAATGTTACTTGCAATTACAACGTTGACACGAAGCCTCAATTTACCCCTAAAATGGAAAAAAAAGAAGGTGTTTATCAAGCATGTTACATTTTGTTATACTTTATATACGAATAATTACTTTCAAAGTTAAGTGTAGAGAAATGAATTTTTAATTTTAAAATAAAATGAAAACCTTTAAATCCCAATCTAGTTGGTTTAATTTTGGAACCATTTTCGACCACGAGAGGCCGTAAATTAAGAAATATAGTTGGCTGCGTTATACACTAAGATATAGGTAGGCACTTTAAAGGAACTTGCGTTTCAAAACAATCGACTGTAAAAATAAATTAATTATGTCTTCACAACCTTTAAATTGATTGAAGTGATATATTAATCAAGATGCAGTTGTATAATTTTGTTGATGCTTTTTATCATACACCGCAGTTTTCGAAAAAAAAAATAATCGTAACTACGTACATACAAATGAACGGAAAACTTAGGTTTTGAGCCCCTTGTATGGACCATTAAGCACAGATATTTGTTGGCCCCTACAAATGTTTCAGCTGGTGTCGTCACATAAGGCCAAGCGTAATAAGGGCGACTTTATAAATGCGATCTTTAGACATGATGCGAAATTTATGAATTTGGCCTAATGACGCTTGGCATTATGTCACGGCACCGTTTCAGCTCTCTCCAACCCTACCTCAATTGACTTTCCCTCCATTAGTCTGCACTTGCCATATTATGTGAACCTAGTTTCAACCTATGATATAAATTAGGTGAGAATGCAATCCACCATTGCCATATGACATTTGACCGATACAAAAGAACGTCAGGAACAATACAAACATTTTTTTTTTGTTACAGAACAAAAAAAAAACTACACCTTCAGCTGTGAGATATCATGAATTTTCTGATGCTGTTTGACATATTAAGATTAATTCATTCAGTTCGACATGCCCACGTCAAGTGACACTTTTTTATTTAATTTCATTCAAAATTGAAACACATATGTACAAATTATCATTCTGAAACGGACGGTTGATGGTATCACGCTGTGTGGGATTTGTATTAGAGTAGTTCGATACTACGGATATCGTTACATACATTATCAAGCCAATTAAGGGAGCAACATATGGTCCATTATGTTAATCCAAATTCCCAAGCAATCTGTCTGATTGTATAGCAGAAGGCAGTTGAGCAAATTAACCTAATATGTACAGCTATGGAATATTTTGACTTCGTATTTACAGATTATATACTTTTTGAGTTATATAAAATGCAGGACGCTAATAAATCTTGGCACAAATGCCGCAATGAATTGTGAGCTAAGAAAGTGCAGCCTCTTAAAGTTGCAACCACCGACTCAGAATTCCGGTTGTAACTAGGTACAAATTATTAATAAATTTTAAAACCTTGCTCGCTCTTGAACTTCACCAAGAAAACAATTTTAACCTTTACTGAGGTTTTGACATTTACGAATCATTAAAAAGCATTATGTTTGCGATTAAATTAGAATAGAATATTGTTATTTTTCTGTTGAATAGCCTATATGTTACTGAACGCTAAAGCTTAACCAAATTCCTATTTTGATACCACATTTAAGCCCATGGATCTGATGATTCTCTTGGGTGAAAAGTTGCTGAAAGTTTGGAAAGTTATGGAAATTAATAACATGTCCACAGAGGCGAATATTTTAAACGTCAGTTATACATACAACCATTAAAACAAATAAAATCACCATCATATCTTCAAAAGCGCTATCATCATTGACCCATAAATCTCTTAGGAAACCGACTAAATAATATAGTAAACGAATACGTTTCCACTTGTTTGTATTCCCACGCCGTAAAATATCCAAGCAATTATTCTCCACAAGAATTGCCTCCATCACTCCCAACCGTTACCAGTTCTAGGAACTACACCCAAAGAAAACTCATCTTTTTTCTAGCATTTCCCAGACTGCATGGCGACATATTTCATTCATCTCTTCGTACACACACCCCATGGCCCACGCTCTCTTCGACAAAACATTTGCGGCAAAGAACCTTTATTAATCATCACCATCCATAATAAGCACCAGCACCACCACAATCATCACCACCATCATCACAACCACCACCACCAACGTAGTCATCATCATCATCATCAGCAGCAGCAAAGTGGATGGACACCCTCGAAGTACAAAAATAAAACAACTCCGTTTCGCCGCATGTTTCCACGAAACACTTTCAATCTCATTGCGTAAGTGACAGAAGAGGTGACCTATCAGGACGACCGAAGGGATGAACACAACAAAAAGTTCTCACTTTCATTCTAATTAGGTCAAGTGTCCTTTCTTACGGAGAGGCAAACGAAGAACAAAACACACACTGAAGAGGGAAAAAAGAACACAAAACAACAAATGACATCTCAGTCATTTGTCGTCATGTCTGTATAGCGATAAATTTCATGCAGCGCATCCTTTGAAGTTTTTCTTCCAAGGATACGCCGAAAAATTGAAACGAAGGGAACACACAAAAAAACAAAAAAACATGTGTGGAATATGCCTCCGTTTCAGCAGCCCGTCCCTGACACATGTTGCGTGGACATACATTATAACAACACACCGCACAAATTGTCGACACTTGGTCTGTCTATTTGTGTGAAATAATTGCAAAGGATATTCCCAAATATACGAACACGCCATTGCGGAAATACCCGAGCGATATAGACCACTTATAAGCAAATTCCAGTCCCCAAAATTCTAACGAAATCTGTGTTCGATGGACATCAAATGACACCACCACGGCAACAATAACGACGCAGCTGGAGACGAGTAAATTAGGCCATTGATCAATGGATATTTATCCATCTAGCCGACGGCATTCTGGAGGATGCATATCAAAATATTGATTGGTTGTGTGAAAGAGCACGAAGAAGAATGAACGGTGGACTTTATTCATTGCATGGACTATTGCGAATGAAAGGAGAGAATGGTGTTCATGTTCCACCCCCAACGACTGCGATGACCGTACGAGTAATTTCACAAAAAGGATGTCTGGACATTCATTGCAGATTCGCATCGCATTTAACGGTTGGTTAAACGCAAAAGTGGATTTGCGGTATTCGATTTGGGATGTGGAATATGCTAATGAAATGGTGAGATTCAATTAGATGACAATAGAATTTATGTCAGGTAGGATAGTGAATAATCGTATTCGGCCTAAAGCAAGAACAAATAGGACGGACTTTGAACGATTTAATAAAACCTGACACATGGCTTTCCATGTTCATCAGATCTGGCGCTTAAGGCATCCCGGCGTTTATAAAGAATTAATTTACTAGATTTATCCAAAAGAAAGTTTTCATCAAGCCGCACTTTGCCAAACCCTATCAATGGGCAGGGAAAAGGTCTCGATTCTCCATGATTTTCCGACACAGATGTCAATAAATATGTTATATAGCATTGAGTGATTCTTTCGAAACCCATATGACCAATCTCGTATTAATTAGTTTTGTTCTAGGTAATCACAAATTCGGTGTTAATAATTGTTTGTTACTAAGCAAAAGGTTGTTTAAAGCAATAAGTCTGTACTTTGGAGGCATGAAATCCCCTCCATTTTTGGGAATCAGTTAGATTTCTATATTTTCAGCTTATGTGGAAAATCGGTTGGTGGAAAAAATAGACCATAACATTGCAAGGAATTAATGAAAGTTCAAGACCACTTAAAAAGCACATGGGGAATCCCTTCAGGGTCAGTGGTTTCCATACAGTCCTAATTGTGCGCAAATATATTGGCATTTCAAGAAAGAGAACCATAAAAAGTCACAGTCGCAGATTATCTCAGTTGGTTCCACAAAACAAATTGATGTCCTTGTATTCTTGGCATTAATATCGGTAGTGTATAAATAGTTGCTATTAATGAGTGATCTGAGTTCCCAATAAAGAACAGATTCTGATATTGTAGTCAGGGTCTGAAGTTAGAAATACAGGGTGTCCACCGGGAAGGTATACTACTTTGTTTTGCCGCCATTTTGGTAAACATTAGTCTTGATAGATCATATTTGGCAGTCGTAAAGTAGACACGTGGCAAATTTGTTATGGAAAAATATTCGATAAACCAACGTGTTTTAATCGTTTTAACATTTTATTAAAATCGATCGTCGATTACTGTGACGATGAGAAAGTTACGCGAAATTTTTGGGAGAAATAACGTGCCAACAAAACGCACTATTTATCGTGTATTGAATGATTTCGAAGAAGTTCCCGAGCATGGACCACAACGTACTGCAAGATCGGCTGAAGCATTACTGCTGCTCAAGGAAGTATTCAAAACAATCCATCAACCTCAATTCGACGCCGTGCTCCGGAGCTGGGTCAACAACTTTGGCCACAATTGTGCACAAGGATTTGCATTTGTTTCCATTTAAGATTTAGTCGACACAAGGGCTTCTTCCACAAGACCATTTACACCGAGCACATTTTCATTTGAATGGATAGGTGAATAAACAGAACAGATTGGCCTCCACGGTTGCATGTTTTGGCTGCTCCGAACTTCTTTTTGTAGGGATATCTGAAAAGCAAGGCTTATGAAAACAAACCAGAAACGCTTGAGCAACTCAAACAAAATATTCGTGATGGAATTAATTAAATACCGCGTGAAATGTGTGAGAATGTAATAAAAAATGTGCTCAAAAGGGCTCGCATTTGTGAGACTAACAGATGTGGACATTTACCTGATATTGTATTCCATACATAATTGCCGGCATTAAATAAAACATTTATCAATAGAAGATCTATTCTCTTTCAATTAATCAAACATTTTCAACCTTCCCGGCGGACAACCTGAAAATTCATGATATTTTTAATATCATGAATATAAGAAATATGTGTTTGCTTCTCGAGAATCTGGGCCAAGCTGCATTTTTGCCTTATTTGAGATTCTCTTTAAAACAAGTTTAAGCCATACAACAGCGGGGTAACCAGGTTCTATCAATTCGTCTATTTGGAATGGATAAATCGTAGAGTTTACTTGTGTTTCTGTAATCCAAAACTGTGGAAATTCTGTTTATAAATGTATATCCCAGAGGGCTATGTAGTCACGTATAAATAACGAAAACCACCTTTCCCACTTTAAATCTAAAATTCACATCCACGTATAATAAAGAGGTGGTATGCAGTTAGTTATTCAACTAAAAGCAAATTTAAGTATCTCCTACCATCGATCATAGCGAAATCTTCTTTAAAAGTATAAATTATATTCCCTTTGTTAAATGGATCAATTCGAGATCGATTGAGTAATGCGATTAACTAATCGTATCTGGCTTTAAATTTACTTTAAAAATGTCGAACCCAAAACATTGTTTTGCCCACGTGCATATATTTTTTAGTTTCCTTGGAGTAAATTTCAAAATAAAGTACTGCCATATACATAAACAACGTAATTTCGATTTCGTAATTCATATTTGCATACGCATATCGATTCAGCTTCATTTTACGTTCCATTGAGAGAAAATAAATCCACCGTATATGTATGTTAAGGTTCATTTTGATTGCATAAGACGTTAACGTAATCAGAAAATCTTGACCTACTTGAGTTCACATTCTTGAACATCAATCTAATTTAAAACAATCCGACCTTTAAAGGTTGGCAATGTAAAAATAAAAAAAAATTCTAACAATAAAATGTTCTTCTCTTTTCAGGTAAGTGGATATATGCGTTCATTCTTCTTATACATCAACCAAAAAAGCCAGTAAGTCCGAAAGCAATCCTTAAATCCCTACAACTACAACCTAAATGAAGAATAAAAACAATCCTCGTAATTTATACAGATTCACACACAGTTTCCGCTTCTCGTCGCTGGAAGTAAGCTTATAAATCATTTGCTATATAATACGCCAAGAATAAAAAGTTCCTCAGGAGTTGTAGTATCTATATATATCGCTGAATTAAGCTTTTGAATTTCCCATTCTTCAGAAATAACAAAAATAAGAACAAATGCGCAAATGTAGGTTCTAAAAATATCCCAAGCAACTTGGCCCGCAAAAAAAATAGCAACAAAAAGATTCTAATCAGCAGAAAACTATACAAAAGTCTACTAAATTCTAACGCATATTCCGAAAAATTCAACTCGCAAACACTTATCCACGGAAGAGGGGTAGTCGGAGTACTCCGCACACTAAGGTATAAATCCTGCAGCTAATACACCAAACGACCGATAGTTAATTTGAATTTTGTGCTGCCAGCCACCCCCCATCCTAACGGGTATAACCAACATATAGCTAGGCTTAGGACAGGTAAACCTATTCATTGCTTCCTGGGCACACTATTTCCTTGTTGCTGTTAAATGGTCTCCCTTTACTTATCGCAGACTTAGATCTTAATTGAGTATTGCATAGGCGTAGGCATTGGCAGGGGATTGTTTGTATTAGTTTGGATAGGGAGGAATCGGGTCCCGTTGTGGAAACTGTTGCTGTATGTACTTTGGTTTAAATTGACGGCACCTCATCTCTCATGTTGAATGGATAATATGGGGAATCGATTGGAAAGCAAGAGGTGTAGAGACCGCACGTAATTCGTTAGGGGCTTTGGAAAGTTGTTACATAACTATTTACAGAATGGTAATGTCACGAAGTGATTATGTCCTCCCGAGGGAGCAAGAATTGATGGAATTAGTGGTGTTAAATGGCTAACAAAAGGGGACTTTACAATGAAACATATTTTGATATATCCGTGCGTGCTTTGGGGCTTCTGCTAATGAATAGGAGTTATCTCTGGCGGAGCATAAAAATGGTGCTAACAGGTGAGTGTCTGCAGTTAGAAATCAAAGGCATTAAGGACAAAGTGGATGAAAACAAATAAAAAATAAAATATAAATGGGGAACTGCGAATGATACATAATATAAAAATGTAAACTGCATTTTATCTTTTTATTTTATTTAATTTTATGCAAGCGAAGAGGTAAAATTGGAAATTTTACTTATCCAAATTATGTTGCTTCTATTGAATTTTATAATTACCATATGAAGTAAGCTACTGAAACAAATCAATTGAAAATAAACTGCTTTTAGTTTTTATTTTCTACAAAAAAATCGTACAAATCTTAAAATTATGGCGAAATATGTTCATGTTTTAGGAAACACTTTTTTTTAGATCAAAGTAAAAAAACGATAATCGTGACCAATTTATTGTAGATTAAAAGAACTTATAAAAATAATCTGAAGGAAAGACATACACTTCACATATACCCAGTAGGGTTGTATACAATTGGAACATAATTCTCTTAAATATACATTACAAAGCGGAATCAAAGCGAAACAGTTTGTCCACTGTACTTCTATATTTGTTCGCTAGCTTATATATAAAACATTTTTATATGATATATTAGCAATATGTTATTCTTCATTAAGCTTGAAGACAGCGAAAAAAAAATACTTCAGAAAAGTATTAAAAAACAGAATCAAACAATGCTTTATCCTTATGACCAGAATTATAAAAATAGCATATAAAAAAAAATATTTATAAAAAATATAACCTGAAACCTGTTGCTGATAAATGCTGATTCTGTGAATGTACCTACTTTCAATATTATTCTTTACTTCACATTTCCTCAATAACAAATGTAGTATTTCTTCAACATGTTGCTAACAAGTAACGGGTGAATTTTTAAGCGTTGTTTTTTTCAAAATCGAATAAAAAAATCAAATTTGCATCTTATATTCAAAAATGTTATTGAAATAACTAGGCCTTTGCCATTTACGTTTTAAAGACAACTTCATGTAAATGTTGTCCGCGGCTCCGTTTCAAATGGTTAATTCGGAAGGTCCAATTCCGCAACACTTTTTCTAGCATTTCGGCCTGTATTCCACGAATTACTCGTATTATGTTATGTATGTCCACATACTAACGACTTTACATAACCCTACAAGAAATAATCAAGAGCGTTAAACCGCATGATTTTGGCGGCCAACTCACATTACATTTCGAGATATAAGCTGCTCACCAAATTCATCCTTCAATATTTCCATTGTTTCACGACCTGTGTGGCGTATGGCACCGTCTTGATGAAACCACATGTCAACCAAGTTGAACGCAGCCAACTGGGGCGAAAAAAAAAATAAGTATCATGGCTCGATATCGTTCGCCGTTGACGTTAACGTTTCCACGATCGTCGTTGAAGAAAAATGGACTGATGATGCCACCAGCCACACCAAGCTGTCGTTTTTTCGGGATGCATCTTTAATTCTTGTATGGCATGTGGCTTCATCACTCCAGATGCGACAGTTTTGCTTATTAACGTATCCGTTGAGCCAGAAATGAGTCCCAATGCTGAACACAATTTTTCGATAATCAGCGGATTTGCACAACTTTCATGATTAAATGGCAGAGTATACTGAAAACTTTTCACTTTGATAGTGACGTTCGGATGCAATTACTAACCAGTGCTGCCAACCTGGAAAACTTAACATTTAAAAAATCACCCATTACAAGTAAAAAATCAAAAATGATTTCGAGCATTTTTTTGACAAAGCTAGATACTGAAGATTACGTATAATTTTTTATCTGTTTTCGAATAAGGTACATATATTTGCACCATGTTGCAAAACATATAAATTTACCAATAGAATTGGATGGATTGGTTAAACAAGATTTCAACACAAGTACCAGGACTGCACCAATATGGACCGCAGGATCATTGCAGGTGAAATGGTTTCGTGCTGATGTGATTAGATTTTGTGTATTATTTTCAGTTTCAATACATTAACCAATTGGATCCTGCTATCCCAATTTGAGGTTTTTCAAATGATATTTTATTTATCACTTATTTCAAGAAGTAGGCTTTTCCCATTCAAAGTTGCAAACGTCTCAGATTGAAAGTTATTTCTAAACATAAATTGGACATCATAATCAAAACGAATATTTTTTCTGGACAGGGAAAGGTTCTGTCGACGCACTAAACATTTTGATGATTTCAATTATTGAAAAAGTTTCATATCGAAATATAACAATTTCCTCGTGCATAACTAGGAGAGGGAACCGTAAACTTATGCGAATATTACAAAAGTCCAAATTGCAAGAAAAAATGTTCATTGCAAGCGCGCACACACAACAAACTAACAAAGCTCATAAATTGCGCGCCCAGACTTCAAATACCATCCAGAGTGCAACAATAGCGAAACAAGCACCATACCTACATCACAAGCAGAGAATTACCAAACACATATACATGCAACAAAATGCCTATACAGAGTAGGCACTTATAGCACGGTATACACATATCCCCAGCCTTCCCACCTCACAGGAAAGTGTGTTCTTTTGTTCACAACTTATTTTCGTTTTTGTTAGCATTCGTCTATACCATGAATAAGAGAGGCAGTGGAAGAAAGGAAGTACAATGACTGTTGCCGGGTGCTGCCTCTATTCCTACCGCTTGCTCTTGCACTGAACTGAGAAGTAATTCTTTGCTTTATTCACAGTGCCAGTGCTACAGGATGTTAATGTAATAAAGGAACTTTATATTATAGAAGCCAGCAGGCAAAAAACCTCACTTACTGCGTTCGTATTTATGGAAGCGAATAAAAACGAAAAAAAAAGAATAAAAAAGAACGATTCCACAGGAAACATTTTTCCATTAAGATATCCCTCCTCCTTTGGCAACATCCGTCTAAGATCTAGACACAAATACAAACTGAAAGGACCCACATGATGTTCAGCTACTGCACTAGAAGAAAAGCTGAAATTAAATGATGAACAGAGTGAGAAACAGAGTCTCATACAAAAATCACATTGCCCCTCAGTCCCGTCTGATAGAGCATCACCTTTGAATGGAGACTGTGCACAGCAGCCATGAAAAAGGATTCTGCAATCTCATATGTAATGCGAAATAAATGGTCTGATTAGATTAATCAACATCACTAGGTGGGCTTTTCAGCCTTCAGTAGGTTAGATTCAGAGACTTTCCTGCGTGTGGGTTTGGATTGGATTCAATTAGCATTTGATTGAAATTTTCGTCTTTTCTCGTCTTACGGAGGCAAAAAAGTCAACCGAAAACTAAATTACAAGAGTCTCGCCCTCTTAATGTAGATATAAATTCAACGTTCGTGCATGGAACGTATAAATTGAATAATTTAGGGCACCTCAACGATTAATTGGATTAGGGGTATGTTCGCATGTGACAAGGGATTTTAGTTTCACGAAAAAAAAAAAAATTGCATGGATTTCTTTTTTAAAAACGACTTTTTTTTAAATTTTTCTACATAAATTCTTATTTTGTGGGGCAGAACTTTGCTTTTTAATGTTCTATCCAAAAAGGCATAGCGTTTGGCTTTGACTTTTCATGCCAAACAAAGAGTTTTGATGAAAGTAATTTTTGAAAGGTTTTACTTTATTTATCATTCATTCATTTTATATGAAACTATTGGAACAACAAATTTATATATGTATTCCTCATATGTATGCGAGTATGTATTTCCTTAATATCATAAGTTAATATATGGGTGACATGGATTTTTCGAAATTAAACAAGAAGCTTTTTTCTTGCTGAACAGCTTCAGAAAAAAAAAAAGATTCAGCAACCGTGGTTGCAGTTGACTACTGCTTAGTGCGTTACACTATAGAGCGCTGGGTCTCTGGACTCAATCCCAAATTTAGCTACCCCAGCTTTTAGCTACTCCTTCGATCCTTAAAAGTACCTTAAAAGCTAAGTAGCTCAGGTGATGAAATGGCATTGCCTTGACGAATAACTAAGACTCAAATTCAAGATATTAATGAAAAATACAAATAAATTGTGTGCGCGAAGTTATTATTTTTGCCACAAAGAAGAGTGCCTTCTCTATAGCAACGCACACAAACTGCAATTCGAGAAGTTTCTCATTACAGTGATACTTTTGGATGTTTGTCAGACTTTCGCAAGAACTGAAGCTATAAAAAAAATGCTGGTATTGCTACTATTAGGATTTGAATCCTAATGAATAACCACATGTCACTGCACTGTATGATACATAACAAAAGATAAACTAAGGAGGGACAGCCACGTAAACGAATTTGGAACTACAATTACTTTCAGAAATAGCTTTAGCTACCAATCATAAGGTGCAGGAATGTTCACAATCCGAACATAGGGTTTGTTTTTTAAAGCGACAAGGAGACCTACTGCTATACTTTCCTAGGTAAGTGGTGTCTTCGTTAGCAGACATAATTTAGAAGTAGATGACGTCTCAAAAAAGATATTACACACCGCATCGTCAAATTGCGGTCCCACCATGTCACTGTCAAATATTCGCCAACATTTGTTTATAGCTGTTAACATTTTTTTTATATCGGAGATCATCAAAATGAAGAATAAGTGATTATGATTTTAAATCTGCACGCGTTTTTTTGCACGCGATTTCGATCAAGCTTAGATTAATTAGTGATTTATGTTTTATAAATACAGCTCGAATGGCAGTGAACTTTGACGGCCTTACGATCGCGTTTTACGTGTCTACAAGCTACAAATTACACCCCAAAGTGTTTGCACTCCAATATTTGTTCGTGCAGACTGTATCACAGACCAGCTCAAACCCTTGAATTTTCCCCGCTTAAAAGAAACTAATTTACCGAAGCAAAATGCCACTTAAATATTTAAACCACCCATTTGCAAAGGGTCTGTGCGCAAGCAATTCACACTTATCTACCTTTTGCCATACTTGATCATAGTCAATTGAATTTTTGCTTCCAAAGATGTATCCCGTTCTTCGTCAGTCAATTATGAGATGCTCTTTCTCCAATTCCATTCGTGTTTTGTATGCCCTTTAGCGACCGTGTAATCGCACCTAGATACTCTTATTTCAATTTTGCCGACTACGACGACTGCTTCTCCTACTACTGTGGACTAATGGTTGTCACATACTTAGCTCCTTAAACCTGCCAAATGAACAATTGAAACAAATGACTACGACATCGAATACTATGAGACGATGGTGGGGACTGCGGCGGCGGTGACGATGATGTGCATCCATCACGACGACGACTTCCACTTGAGTGGAGGAAACCGCATTCTGTTTCTTCTGCTGCTTAGTTCTCTTGTCAACGGTCGGGGTATATAGGCTCATGAAGAGGGTCACCGCGACGCGACACAAAAGCCAGACTGATGAAGGAGTTGGGAAGTTGTGATAGCTTTGAACACATAGGAAATTACACATCTTGTGAATGACACTCGATTTGCAAAAGTGCTAAGGGTTCTATGTGAATATATACCTTGCATATGGCGTATAGCCCCCCACATTTCGACTTTGTCAGTGAGGTCGGTTCGGGTACTTTCGTCGTCATCGTCGTCGAAGTTGTGTAAGCCAGTCAGGGTGCTTGAATGGCCCCTTGAGAACATCATCACAATAAGTGGATGGTGCAAGGGTGAATTGCAGTTGTTCCGTTTTTTTTTTGTCTTGAAAAAATTGCAGGTAAATTTCTTCAATTTATGGAAAAAATGGGGGACAGGCTATATGTTCTCTCGTTTCTTCTCAGGCGCGTCACCGTCTGTCATGACTACTTTAAGTGGCTCGAGAAAGTATCAGTTACAGACTGTGTGAGGAAGGTTTGCTTTTAGTGGAAGACCGGGATTGGACTCCAGTAGAGATTTGTAAATTGTCGATTGGGGGCGGCGTAGTGCTAGTTGTTGGCGAGCACTTTCTATTGAGTGGAAGTTATTGCAGTTAGTCGGAGGGAAAACGAGCTTAAGAGTCTCATTCCGGGTGGAGATTAAGTGAAATTGGACACCTTCAACTTGGTGATGATGTTGAGGGTGCGTGTTAGCAAGGGTTATATCTTCGCAAAGGAGAACATCTTATGAGTGAAATTATATAGTAGGCGAAAGCATGTAAATGGTCAATATAGGGGAGCCTAAGAAAAACATTCTGTTCAATTAGGATTCGGTCTGAGATTTTCTAGTGTGAATATGCATGTTTGAAGAAGTGAGGCTAAGCTCTCGGATAGGCAACGCACATTCATGTGAATGGAAGAAAATGAAACATATCTTTTTCTTGTTTTTGTTTTTGAATGTTTAAGTGATTTTTATTTTAATTATATGGTTGTATGCAAAGCCTAACATTTTGTTGATTAATATATTTTATCATATAGATTTTATTTAATGTAAGGTTTACAAGTAACAAACCCCTTAGTGAAGAAGACAGTAATTAAAAGAGTTTTACTACGACCTAGACTATTCAAAAGAAGCCAACCAACCTGATGGAACAGATTTGTACTACTAGGTATTATGATTTTTTTGAATTAAATAGTTGAAGAGGGGATGCATGAGGGGATGTAATGTTAGCGTAAGAAAAAAATGCCAATCCTGCATGAATTTGGCGATTTTCATAATTTGTTGGTCAAAATGATGTTTAAACTTTATAACAAATTGTTGGCTGAACAGGCTCGTTAGTACGCAGGGCCTAGCTTTTTCTCACAACAATTCATGCGTGCGTGTGTACTACTTGCACGATGGCTGCGAGGATGGCCAGTGAAAAATCTTTCTTTTTGCGCGCGATTTAGATGATCATCTACAAATTTTTCAAATTTATAGACAGACTTCTATTAATAAACCATATTTTTATTTAAAAAAAAAACATTGATTTAATTTAAAATCATTGAATATGAACAATTTTTAAAATCAACCCGGAAAATTAAACATGTATATGCATCGCATGAAAGACTCATTGCTGCCAAAGTTGGTTTTATGAGAGTTCGACATTAACAAATTTCTCTTCATAAGCAATTATCTTGGAACATACAAATTAATAAGAGAAGTCGATTCCCGTGAAACAATTTGTGTCTTGCAACAACCAGAGATCGAACACAGACTTTCTACCGCGGCGATTCATCGCACTCACTATCGCGCCACTGAGCCCGTCCGTTAAAACTTAAATTACACGGACCTAAATCCGGATCCATTAATTACAAGGGCATCCGTATATTTCACTACCCACCTAATAGAGAGATCCATTATATACATATATTAATTACTCATTATTCAATAAGACCAAACAGTTTGCGAGAAATTATTTGAATTATACTATTCGTATTTTCTCGGCAGAAAGAACTGGGTATACATTTTTGTTGGTTTAATCAAAATCGTAAGAGTCGTTTTCGAGGAGATTATAATGTTAATTTTCTCAAAAATGTAACCGTTATATGGGATGTATCGTTAATAGAATGCAGAAAAGCCAAAAACAATATGTGGACATAGGATAGCCGCTTAGGCTGGAGAAGTAATTACCGAAAACCGGAACGACGGACCGAAGGACGAAATTGTGGGAACCACTTTTATAGGTTCCTCTTTCATATTAATGTTCGAATCAATCAAAATCTCGAGATCCAACATTTTCATATAAGAGAAAGTTAAATAAATAATTGAGACGTGCTTATAATGCGACTAAGGCTACAAAAATCCTTCGTTTAAGATGAATATATCGGGATTTTTCAACAGGGACGCTACAAAAGTTGAGCGACAGGGACAGCAAACGACGCCATATTTCTTGCCGCTCTTTTGAAATTTATCTTCAGTAAGGTTTGCCATTTCATGATGGAAAGATATACGATCCAACAACGTGTCGAAATTATTAAAATTTACAACCGAAATTCGGAGTCAGTGGCCTCAACGTTAAGAGCGCTTCGTCCAATTTATGGTCTTCATAATCGTCCTAGCAGATCAACAATTGAGCGTCTAGTGGAGAAATTTGAATCCACAGGCACAGTACAAAATGTTCCCGTGCCAGTGGGACAAAGAAGTGCCCGTAGTGTCGAGAATATTGCTGCCGCTGAGGCTTCAGTTGAAGAAAGCCCAAATGTGTCTCTCACACGTCGTTCTCAAGCGTTGGGCATCTCTGTGACGTCGTTGTGGCGAATGTTGCGAAAAGATCTTGGCCTACATCGCAAGAACTGAAGCCGCTTGACCACCAGAAGCGTCGTATGTTCGTGAATTGGGCTGAGCAACAACTTGAAAATGATTTGGATTTTCATCGAAAAATCATCTTCAGCGATGAGGCTCATTTCTGGCTGAATGGCTTCTTCAATAAACAAAATGGTCCAGTCGCTTGGCCGCCTCGGTCTTTCGATTTGACGCCGTTAGACTATTTCCTGTGGGGCTACGTCAAGTCTATGGTCTATGCCCACAGGCCAGCGACGATTGATGAACTTCGTACGAATATCGAACTTCAAATTGCAGCAGTATCGGCCGATTTATGCTTGAAAACCGTCGAAAATTGGGTTCAGCGTCTGGACTTCTGCAAGCGTGCCCGTGGTGGCCATGCAAAGGAAATCGAGTTCCATACATAATGGCATCGAACGTACTTTCACAGGAACACAGAATTTTGTTGATATCCAAAACCGTTTTTGTTTTGTTTAAAAAAAACTTTTGTAGCGCTCTTATTGAAAAACCCTTTATAGATGACAGATAATTTTTCAATGTTAGATAAGGCAATTACAGCAAGGAAAGTACATATATTTGTTTCTATTTAATATGAGAATTTCATAATTATTCCTGCAATTGTGTTGCTAAGAATATCTGATAGAAGATACTGATCATCCCAGTCCTGCTATATATGACTAAAGCATAGGCGCATTAATAAGCTGATTTGAAGTGAAAAATCTTTCCCAAATTCGTTGGTTTTAATTTGCATTTCTAGAGTATGGATGGTTACCTACAAATATGCAACAATGTCTAAAATAAAATAAAATCAGCATGCAATTTTGCAAATGGCTAACACATGTAGAGCGAATGGACTCGAAAAAATCGGCACGCAGAATCTACAACTCCAGGCCAGATGCCAAATGTCATAGGCACCTCGAGTGGCGCGCGGAAAAGTTTAAAAGGTCGACTGGACAAATATAAATTTCATCGACTGTTAAAATGTCGCTAAAATTTTTTTATTTTATTTGTGGCTTTTTAGATTCATCAATGTGACATGTTGTCTAAAGCCTCATCTATGTTCACTGATTTTTGAAAGTTTCCATTTTTAGCCGTTTTGTTTACTTAAGGTGGTGCATTATACTTTTGTCGATTGGTAAATGTGACTTGTTGACCAAAGCGCCAGCTATATTAACAATAGAGAAAGGTATCGTTGAAAGTAACCATCTTTAGACGTTTTTTACAAAAGCTGTAGAGATTCTCGTTATGTTAATTGGTATTATGTTGCCATACATTTTTGAAGGAATATTTACAGAGTCACTGGTTTTAAATTTGGGGTATGATGTGGATTATCGCTAGCTGAACCAAAAAATAATCTTGCGTTATTTTAAACAATGTGATCAAACGTGCATCTAAATTGTGTTACTAAGAATGTGCCACCGATAATCCCAATCTGGTGATATATATAGTGCTTCACAGGTGTTGGCATTAAAAATAACTTCTTAAATTTTAAGAAATTCAGTTACTATAATTTGTGGTAATTCGCGTAACAACAACATACGATAAAACCCTCTTCTTCTCAGTCATTCTGCGCTACTAATAATCAAAAGCAAATTTGAGCTAGTGTAAACTACCAGAGTAATTTATAGTGCACTCTAAAAACAATCAAAACCCATAAATAAATCAATACTCGACTAAAAAAAATTATTTATGTGATATACGTGACTACATTTGTTCTCAGGCCTCGATTTTCTTAGAAACCATCGCAGTATTATTCATTTTACTGCCGAGTGCTTACACCGATGGTCTTAGAAATGATCATACGATGGTCTTACTATTTAGATGTGACTTTTCTGTACAGTTGCTGAAAATGATTACTAGTAACGCAGTGTATCACTTAGTTAAATGTAAAACTAGAGTCGCCAATGAAAGATTGATAGATTCAAGTGAAAAATCCAATTATCTGTGAATCCTTAACTCCAAACAGGGAACATATTGCTATTCGTACCATAGGTTACTGAAATCGACATAAGCAATTTCTCGGACATCGAAATTTGTTGCAACAAAATTGGCCTTACATCCACTACTAATGGTATGTTATATGCGTCTACATAACACCTAATATCCCGGCACCTGTGGTAACTAGGTATTAGAGAACTTTCCGTTATGTTGCTGGCATTTTATAGTCCTTACAATCGTTTGTTTTTCTTCAGATAAATCCTGTATAGAGTTATCAAAACCGTACCTTGAACGCAATCTTTTCAAACAACAAGAATATAAGTATGGTTTGTAGAAGTTACACACCACTATACATGTATTATCCTTCTTTATCCCTATTTTTTAATTTTGATTTTAATAAGTTAAACCTCTCTGACTTATTAAAATTTGATTTTAAAAAGAAAACTATATTCATATTTGTAATGAGTTGAGCCTTCTCTAACAATAGAAATTAACTTACTTTAATACAAGATTTATCGGGTCATTAATAATGTAATTCTTAAGCATGTTTCAATAGTTCGCGTAACAAAACATTTTAGTTTACTTCTGCCCATTTAGTAACGAAACAGCACAATACCTGAATTGTCAAAAAACCCGAGCCCATAGGAAATGGCGTCTGTTCCGATTGAGTTTTAAAGATTGATAAGGAACTCTTCAGCTATTTCAAGGAGTCTTATACTCCTTTTTTCAACAGGCTGAAGAAAGTATATTCGAGAACAAAATTTCAAACGAATCGAATTTTAATCCTGGCTACGTAGTCTCGGGTTTTGTTAAAAAATGAGCCCAATCACTTTATAAAATGATTTCCAACATTTGTAATCAATCGCTGTTTACCGATATGTTTCCATTATTTTGGAAAAATTCGTTTATTGTACATATTTCCAAATCTGGTTGAAAAAACAAAGTTGAAAATAACAGGGGTATGTGCAAATAGTCAGCTATACCTAAACTGTTTGATAAATTGATCACTGAGTAATTAAGCTTCTTTTGCAAATCTCTAACTTGCAATAACCCGCCCGGTTTTGTCGTTAAACTGTGACCAACATCATTCTTCTCACGAACTTTGGAATTTTGTAAATTGGCTTCGGCTTCCCGATCTCATTTTTGAAATAACTTTTTATCCCAGCGAAATTTTTTAAATAAAATTTATAACATTTCGAAAAAAATCTTTATAAGTTTGGTGTTCCTCAAGAAAGCCGTACAATAATGAAAATAAATGAATTTATGATCGGCTATGATCTTGATTCGCTTTTCAGACGTTATTTCCAATTAATGTGCATTTCCATGAACTCTACCAAGTGAACCTTGCTATTTGTTTTCATTATCAGAACGAACATTTTAGCTGAAAAACAAGATTGAACTACATGTGGAACAAGCTCATTTTATAATATACACACAAAAATTACCTGCGGTCATCTAGGCTTCACACAAAAATTAACAACACAACGTCAACCTCGTCAAGCACCACATCACATTGTGGCACTTATAAGTACAAAAGCATCGTGTACCTTCCCATAAAATGATCGCCTAAAAGCATTTTATATCCAAATATCCATCCATGTCGATGTTATTCTCATGTTTATCTTGCTCTTTCGACCTTTTCATGTATTCTACCTCCTCGTGCCTTCTCATAGTAGAAATGGATTCTCCCCAGTTAGCTTTACGAGCAAACGATTTTGCTTAATTAAACGGAAAGCATTCACCACCGCCACCGCCAACAAGTTGTATGAAATGTTGGCCCGAAAATGTCAACTTGCCAGGACATCCATCAATCTGTCCCCATCTCGCCGAGCAGTTCAATCAATCTAGAAACCACTGGCCAATCACATGCACAAGCTACAATAGTACCTTTTTCTGGTGATGTGGGTACGTGATGGTAAAACAAAAGCAAGCGCCTATTCAGTTGCATTTAAGTTGCAGCCCATGTGTTGACCTAGTGCCGCAAGACTCGAAGGGATATTTGCTTCCGATTTCATCTAAGCATGTGATTAGATACAGTATTTGCATGCTTTTGCTACATGATGTGCACAGTTATCATTTATCCTTTCTACTGACAACTAGGAAGACATACGATTGCTCTTTCTCTTTCTCTATCCGGTATGAGAAAAAGTGGTTGATTTATTGCAGATCCGATTAACCCTATTTGCTTAGGCTTTTCAGGAAATTGGAAATCATAAGTAACAGTTCCATACCACATATCCTCTTAATGGTGTGGTAACTTGTATTAAGTTCAAGAATTCAGGTGTCATGAATCAAACAATATGCCAAATTCTATATAAAGTAGTCCTTTCTCGTTCTATATGGGACTTTTTTATGCTGCATCGCTAAATAGGAAGAGTGGGGTGATTAAAACGTAAGCGCACCAGGAACCAGGTAATGGACCAGATTGATGCTGAATGGGAGACTTCTGAGGATGATTACGTTTTTTTTTTTTGTAAAAATCATCGTTTATTTATTTTTCCCGCACTTGTTTGATACGTGTATTTTGGTAAGGCAAATATTTGAGCTTGGGTAATTTTTAAAGTCTCTAGTCGACATGGGGGATTTCATCATTGCGAAAATGTGGAATAACGTGGTTTTGTTTTTGTCTTTGATATCTTAACCTCTTAACCAACTCCAATGATGTGCATATATACATATAGGGTACGTATACGACAAAGATCCGTGATTAATATCCGTAACGGACACCTCGAAAGGAATGCGAGTTCCGATTGGAACAGACAGAACAGAGCCAAATATATTTTGTTGTAGATGTTACTCACACATAAGCCTCTATAAGATAAGATAAGTGTTCATTAAAAAAACAAAATGTTGGTTAAATGATTGACAACAAGGACACTTACACCACTATTTTAGATGCGAAAGTTGTCTAACGATATGCGACGTACCTATTATAGTCAAAGCAAATAGGATAATTCGATATTTTTAAAAAATCCAAAGAAAACAAAATTACTCTACAGAAACACCCTAACTTAGCGATATACACACATCGAAATCGACAACAATATTAATTTTATAAATCATACTAAACTGTCTGCTGCTGTAGATTTAGTTAATATGTCTGTCTAGCTTTACTCTGGTAACAAAATACGCAAACATAAAAGGAACAGAAAAACAAATACAAACTTTAGTACCCAAGCCGAGCTTCCTCACTACCACTCATCTTGCGTGTGTACTTCTTCCACGATGGCGGGACCACCTGTTTTATACCGACTCCGAACGGCAAATTTGATATAAGCTTTTCTTGACAAATGATACTACTCGGATAATTTGTCAGATCATGACAAGAGAAGAGGCAGTGAAAATCATTAAAGTGTTGCTACGCCCGGGAATTGAACCCAGACCTTCTGCGCGGCAGTTCATCGCAAAAAGGAACTAGGAGTTTTAAATTGTAACATAAATCGGAGAACCACATTTTTACTGAAGGCTGTAAATTATCAGGGATAAAAAAGGCGTTGGCCCCTTGGAAAACATCATCAATATTTGAGTGATAGAAGTAAATAAAGAGAAAAGCATTTCAACCAGGCTATAGAAAACCAATTTAAATCAAATTCTTCTCCATTAACACACACAAGGGAATTGCAATTGCTAAAAAAAACCTTATGAAAAAAAACTCAACATAAGATAACAACAAAATGTTATAAAGTAGTAGTACGCCTTTTCATTGATGAACAACAATTCCATCAATCGATAGCTGCATCAACCGCAAAACACAACGAAATTGCTTTTATTTTTAGGAAAAACAGAAAAACAATCAAGTCCTTCACAATTGACTACAGGTATACCTCATATCCGCAGGATATATCCCAACACTGCATACGGATGTTTTCACATAAACAAAAAAAGGAAATTGAGTTTGATATTGTTTTCATTTCTTTCAAACTCAAGGCGATTGGCATGGGTATTTTTGAAACTTATTTCATGGCGTGTTTCTATAGGCGTAGGTGGTGATATAAAGTGTTTGATGTAATTGAAAAGAGAAAAGAGGAGTTTTTTTCTTTGAAGGACTGCCCAACTTAATGCCAGATTATGTCAATTTCGTTCCCAAATGCTTTCCGCTGAAATTAGTTTCGATAGTAAAGTGGAGGCTACTTATTTTTGAAACGTTTTAAATTATTAAAATATTTTATTTTTGTATAAAAAAATCTTGCAAATGATCGGTCTTCTCAGAGGTTATTATGAACTTTAGCTTTTAGACTTCGTAAATTGAGATAAAAATGTTTTTTTACCGCTGTCTTTACAAAGAAAAATACATGTGCTAGCATTTGGCGAAAACCTATTTCGAACGAAGTGGCTGCAGTTGTAATATTGATTTTTTGGTAATATTGTCACTCTATGATTAAGTTGATTTATCATTTCATAGGTAAGTGTTGTAGCAATATGTATATTTTCTTTAAAAAGTTAAATATACTTTTATCCATTGTAATACATTCTAGCACAACGTATGGCGGAAAAAGATGTATTTCACTAATTGAGGGAGGATTTCATGTTAGACTTTTAATATTTAAAATTTCTTAAGGCAACTAGGTATATTAAATCGTCGGAAATATTGTTATTAAACTATTCCGCATGTCTATTAGTTTACCATTGACAAGTTATGGTTGCATGACTTCTATGTCTCTCTGTCCGTGCGCCTCTATTTAATTGTATCATACTAACTATCTGCCTGGGAACCTACGACTTTACGGTCCGGTTTTTGTCAACTAGATCACATTCGTTTTTGGATTTTTATTTGCTTAAGCTATTCCACCCGCTTTACTTTCTATATTTACAATTGCGGCGGTGGTTTAAAATATTTTAACAAATTTAAGTGCGTGGTATTGGGTTGTGAGTCCAACATTCTTCCCAAACATGATGACAAATACAGTTACAATTCGTGTTCGAACCGTTGAATGCCATTTTAAATTTAAATTTAAATTTTAATTTTAATTTTAAATTTTCGAACTGACCAATTTCGTCATGTGATAAGCAAAAAGCAGACGTTATTTAAAATGATCAATAAACGAAATTTTTGTAATAATACTATCTTAGTATTTACATACGGCTATACAATCCCAAAATAATATTTGGGCAACATTATAAAAAAAACATTTCGCTAATAGACATTTGCAATTTTTGGTCGCTCTTTGAAGGCATTCATAAAAAAATAGTTCAAAGACATCCTATTTTTATATGCTTTTCATATAAAAATTTCACCATCGAAAATTAAAACCATCCACTGTTTTGGACGTTTACAATAAAGGGATAGGCTATTATACTATGTAATTAGCGCACCAGATTTTAGACTTCCTTTAACTTGCTACCTCAAGAGATTATTAAGTAGTAGTGTTATTCTTAGCCTATCAGCTATGTAAACCTTCATATTGGAATTCAATCATGAAGCGCATCTTCAGATTTTCATTGAATTTGATAAAATAATTGCCATTAAACGCCCAACTAGCTAACTGTCATTTTCACTTAGCCCGATCGCTTCTCTCTACCTCAGTAATTTATTTACTTAAACGACTACCCACCATCAGATACTTTTTCAACCCCGGAGTCAAATGCCTTCCGAACTGAATCGACTTATATTTCCGACGTAGGAAGAAATGAAAAAGGAAAAATAATTTCAATACGAAGAAAACTATAATAGAGTCGCTAGTCAGCCCAGTAGAAAAAGAAAACAAGCGTATACGCAAACGGTATAAAAGTGCATGCCGTGGTGGTACATACTTGATTTTTGTAGTTTATGTTTGACGGTTAAGAGTAACTTGGAGCCAAATTTTCTTAAACTAACTAAGAACCTTTGGTACTCTCGATAATTCTAGAATACATCCAAAAACTCCTCCACTTATCAATTAACAATTTAAGTAATTAATCCGAGAGAAATTGATTTGTAACTAAGCTTTCAGCTCTGAGAAAGACAAAGGTCTAGATATTTACAGAAAATACATTTAGTTAAAGTTGAAAAAATGACTCTTCTGTCGCTGTATTGTCCCAAAATCTTCAGATATTAAATCTAATTCAAAGAAAATATCGTTTATCCTTCAATCACAGACCAACACATACAATGACTAACGATATTCTCATACATACTTTTTCGACCCCTTACCGAATACCAGATTCGACTGAAACTTCGAGTTCGATATGTTTTCACAATTCCAATACACTGTCTAAGTATATAAAAATAAATGTTACGTATACGCCCTAGTGATGTGACTCTTTTCGATAGTTCGCCCACCTGGACTGGCCATATTCATTCTGAAATTTCTATCTGTTGCACTCGCTTTCGTGTAGAAATAAACAGAATATCGATCGAGAATCGGGCTGCGAATTAGTTTTTCACAATAAACATGTCTTTCTCTCCTGCCGCCTTAGAATATTGTGTCCTGTCCCATTGATGAAACGAAAAAAAAAGTTCAAACTTACACATTTACACATACAACCAAACAATATGTAGATAGAGAACGAAAGAGAGATTTAGGAGGTTGATGTGTATTGTGTATACTTGTTGTGAAAACTTGTTAGGTACATACATAATGGAGAAACAAAAAATCGACCAGCAGACCAGAAAGGATGAAGCAAGGATTAAATGGGAAACACAAATACCAAAATAAATTCCTCTCCTCCTGACAACGTGAAAGTTAACCTGTTGTTGTTCTGCTACTTTCAAATAAAAAAACTCATACAAACCTACCGAGCTCTATCTGTGTGACTGTATATTTATAGGTATGCTCTTAGACGCAACTTGTGAGTCGTCTGATTTTACACAGTCCACGTCTTCTCGGAATTACAGTGTTTTGGGGGCAAATAAAGGCATTAGATATGTGATATATCCAGGTGATGTTGGTGCCATATGCTTACAATTGGAATTCCAGAAACATTTGTGCGGAAGTCCTTGCAAGTGAAGAGGTAAGGACATATCTATGCCAAGCATTGCTCCTTTGGTTTGGAGATGTCATCGTAGTCGTTGTTGATGTCGGTAGCGGCGGCGATAGCAATGGCGACAGCGACAACGACACCGAGAGTTATGTGCATGCACTCTTCCTCGATTAAATTTAGGTTGATGGGCTTTAGAATGTGTTGTTAGCCGGAAATATTCCTTGTCTGAGCTGCTCACAAAAGAACAGCAGGCAAAACAAACAAAAACAAAGAGATTTATCGCTGTGATGGTCTAATTTAAGGATTTCAAATGAAAGCAGAAGAAGAGAGGCAAAAAAATATAACCATACATGTATATTAAAGTGAAGGAAATAGTATCTTGGCTAGTCTTTTCTGCTGCTGCAGTCTTACTGGGTCGCCTATGTCCTTCATAAAGACGATAATGATGATGATGAGTTTTGCCAATGCAGGATGATTTGGTAACAATTTCATTTTGATGGGAATTTTTTTTTATTATTTTTTTCGGTCCCAAGATGACCGAATTTATCGAAAAATTGATATTAGAGATGGTATATATGAATGAGTGAGTATTTCGGGGTTAAATCGCGTAAAAAAAAATTATTTGAAAATTAGTTGGTGGATTATCAAACAAAGGAACAAAATATTATAGGAAAATAATTACCGAGCTACCCTTTCCGCCAAGAATGATTTCGGAAAACAGAACATCACCGCATAGCTTTGCTGATATTTTACTCGCAACAAACAATCACAAAGCATGTGTTTGATTGATCAAATTTGCATTACATTACGCTAACTCCGCTAACTCTGCATTAAATATTTTAAATGAGGTTTCGGTTGATTTAACTATAATGCAGAATGATAAAGCTAAAGTACAATTTTTGACGACTATAATTATCAAACGTATTAGTACGTGACAAAATAATTTTAAAGTCTACTTTAAGCGACTATAAAGTTACAACATAGTATCTATAAATTTGATTTAGTTTTATGTAATTGACTCACATAATTTTTTTTAAACGGACAAAACTACTAATTTACTAACCAGAACAACAGAAGTCAACATAAAGACTGGATATAGTAAAATTGTCATGTAAGCCTCGTTTAACACAGAAGAAATAAAATTAGATAACTCTGCGCAAATACTTGACATCTATGAACACTTCGAGAGTTTTACAGATGTCTGTGAAAACACTATTTTGTTCACATATTCTTAATGCAACTGATGATGTATTGCATTATGCTCATCTACTTAACTGTGTCTCGAAATCCGTTGGATCATGCATAATAAAATGTTTGATAGGTATGCATGTCGAATTTTTAGTTTATCTATCGATTAATATGAAAAATTATGAATCGATGAAATTTACGCGTACACACAAATGCCGAACGGTCAGTTTTTTGACTCATTCCAAATGCGTAGTAGAAAGTGAAAATATATATTGTACTTGTAACCAAAGCATTACATAAAACTAATGTCCATGGTGAATTAAAACAGAAAAAAAAACAATTGACACCTAACACCAAAACTCATCGGAACTAATTTTATTTCACACGCAATATACAAAAATTTTAGAAAATTACCACGTTTGCTAAATTCGCTTAAATGAGCTACTTTAAGTTCACTTATTATTATTACTTATTATTATTATTCATATAACTTTCCATTCTGCACTGAAAATTGAAGTCAAGTTGTTATGCAACCCAACCAATTATATACATTTTAAAATAAAGAAATAGGCTTTTCTTTCAAACGCATGTCATTGGATGCCGTTTCATTGATATGACAAACAAAATAATTTCCAAAAAAAAAATGGCCTCATATTAAAATTGTGTCATAAGAGACATGAAATTTCCCGGACTCGAAGGTTTGTACATATTGGGTGTTTGACTTTGACAGGTGTCGGTTGATCGGAAAGATTGTAAGTAGTTGTGCTTTTAACACATTGCTTTTTAGTACAGGTGCGTGGTTTTGAAATTTTGTTTAATACGGTGATAGATAATGGTTATGATTTCACAATTGGAAAAATATCTAAATTTTCAAATTCAAAACTTAATTTTTATTTTTTTTTTCCTTGTCAAGATATAAGTATATTACATACATTATATAGCATACTTTCTAATAACACCATTTACTCGGATACATATGTAGTAAATTTCATTTGTAATAGCAACCATCCCCATGCCTTCTTCTAAAGCTCAACAAAACGATCTATTGAATCATCTCCATATATTCTTCATCAGTCAAATACGCACGCTGCGACAGCGATGTTTGGTCTCTCATTAACCCACCCAACAACAAAAACGATTTAAAATATGTAACACAAAAAATAGGATAAAATCACAAGATTTTGTTTTTCAAAGAGTTTTGGGCAGAATATTGAATTCATTGCAAGACGATATATATCGTAAATACAATAAGTAGACTACGTAAGTAGAATAGTCATGTAAATTTTCAATCTTAAGAACATTTTAACATTTCATTCATATATTTCGCATATATATTAATTGACCCACGTCATTTTTTATACCTTATCCTAGAGAAATAATTAAGATAGGCTTAACATTTTAATCCAGGGCAATAAAGTAATTTACGACTACATCAACATTAAAATTCGCACTACGAAATAAAAAGATTTTTATATACGCGGTGGACTCGTAAATTTTACACAAGTCCCTTTATGCTCTTTTTCTGGTATATTACCTTTTTATGAATAAAAATCATTTAAATTTAAAATACTATTCCCGGACTCGGTAATTAACAATAGCATACATTAAGAAGAGCGCGAATTTTAATTCCACCAGTTATCATTGATAGTATACTGCTAGGAAAACAAAACCAAATTCCAACATTAGATTCCTTTTTACGACCCATAATTCCATTTCGCAGTGGGTAGACGTGGACTACAGAAGAAAAAATACAGACCCACACTAACAAGAAACACAACTCCTAATTATTCGTTTTGTCCTTGCAAAAGACAGACAAAACGATGAAATTTACCCAGGGTGTAGTAATGTCAATGGTATAGCCTACGATTTTTCTTCGCATTTTTACAGCCCAATTAACCTCTAGACTCGAAAATTGCTCAAACTCGCGCAATGGAACGGTTCATTTTGGCTTTAATTAAATTTTACTTGGATCAAAAAATCACAACAACACGCGAAACAAGGACACACGTAATATTCATAGTACCTACATATATGCATGTATAGGTAAGGATGTAATAAAAAAGAAACAAGTTGAATATCCTGCGAAAAACATTAGGTCTTCCTAAGAGAACATGCGTGTTTGAATGAATTCAGTATTAGGCAACAGGACTGTTTTTTTTATTCAGTTGTCTCCGACCCTGACTTCTAATTCTCTCGCTCGCATTTCATTGTATTATAACGGGGAGTATCGAAATACGTTGCGTATTCCATCGGGACTGTATGCGTGTATCGAAATAAAATGTATATACATATATGCATATACATCTAACCGTATTCGAAGCTATAATACTATATAGAAGAGAGTCAGGAGACGTACAATACGGTTACGCAGTGGAGAATGTGCAAAGTATGTTATTAGGAGCACGACCACGGAGAACAAAACAGAAAGAAGACGTCGACAAAGGTGGTTGGATAAAGAAACCAACTGTATATGGAATCCGATATGTCCTTGAAAGAAAATCAACCACCAATACTCAGCCCAGGACTCCCCATCGCTTCTATTTTTAGAACAAAGTTCCCTCTCCCGGGGATACCCCTTGGAAAACTGACACCTCCGTCTCTCCATGTTTGCCTTTCGGTTATCCTTGTTCCTCGTTTTCATTTTTTTTTCTTTTATTGATATTTCGTCGCTTTGGTTGCAACGTTTTCGGTTCAGCCGTTTATTTGGTTTTCGTTTTCTCATTTTTCGGGTGCCCACAGCACCAAGGATATATACTCTTACTTATTATTATTTTGTTTTATTTTTAGCTCTAATTTCTTCTTCTCATCTGGTAGTCATTGTTTTAGGTGTATGTGTGTCTTCCAAAAAATAAGGAAATGATACTGGTAGTTATAAGCCGTTGTGATGCTTGCTTAAGTTAGATGTACTTTCACCGTTTTCATTGAACTTTATTTTGTATTACGTTGTTGCGCCGGGAGAGAGCCAAGATACAAAAAAAGTTTTTAAGTTGAGTTAGTTGGGGGGGGAAGAGTAATCCTGCGAATTGAGTCTACAAGGCTTTAATTTGTTTTAATAACGTTGTGTGCTTTAGTGTTTACTGGCGGTAATCTCTGTAAAATAAAGATAGAAAATAGGCCAAGAACCGCCTTAGTAATTTACCAAATCTTGACCCGTCATGAATACAAAGGCAGCACCTAAGGCCTCTTAAACGATTAGACATTATCTAATACGGTTACCGAAAACGAGCGTGATTCGCTTCGGTTTATTTTGAGACAGTTCTGCCAGCCAGTCAAATTAAGATATTTTCAAAAAGTTCAGAGTCCATATGATTTTTCACTGCATGTAAACCAGACGCCGTAAAGTACATTGCCAACCTCCAATAAAAATAATTTATGAAGGATGTTGCTGCCTTAATAGACTCCACACTTTGTATGTCCAATTTATCTTACAGCTCTAATTGTTCTCTTTGGAAGACGGGACGCCAATAGAACATCTTAAATTACGATATACATTCTCGTGCAATACAAATTCATTACATAGCTATTGATATCTTCAAACGATATTCGAAATCGATGAATTTTATGCGATGCTGCATTGCTGGTATGTCCTCGCTTATTCGGTCTTACATGATACTAGCCAACTCCATATCGCCAGCATGAAGTGCAACCACGATAATTTAGTTCGTACACTGAATAAAAACTCAATTTATATAATAAGTTTGATTCATTTCCTTCCTCCATATACCTTGAAAGTATTTTGATCGTGGAATCAATCTGTTCTTTATTGGTTGCTGTGTGCATGTTCCGGAAATCGGTAATTTGCGTAGTTCAGTCTGAAACGGTTGCAAACATCTTTAAAACCTCAGCGAAATATTTCGACAAACGATTTTCCTTTTACAAAATAATCAATGAACATTCAAAGAATGACATTGAATGCTGGCTTGAGCTATTACCACCTGTTGCCTCTTTCTAAAACAATGGACATCAATGGACGTTCCGGAATATTTGAACTGATGGTTGCATTTAAATAGAACTGAATGCTATCGTAATTTAACAGAAATGTTAAAGGCCAGTGGTGGTCACAGGTGGCGAGCTTTAGGGAAATGAATTGTAGCGTCAATGCTTCTGAAACATGTCAATCTAATGCTGATGTTTGAGTAAAGAATATAACGTTGATTTGCAATCCTGTTTTATGCAATCACATACATTCCAGAAAGTTTACATCAAATTTTGTGCATTAGATCCATGATTCACAATACATGTAAACCAGTTCAAAGTTTATTTATTTTTAAGCTACAAGTAATCAGTTATTTAAGCCATATATAGCTTTAATAACTGAATAGAAATAGAAAGTTGATCTAACCACTAACCATGTCTATCTGCGCTTCCATCCATTATCGATTTTTAAAGCTTTAGTTCGGAGTATGTGTTTCTAGAATTCAAGTCAGCCCACCGCAACGTCAACATTTTGATAAACTGTCTCTTTACTGAGACCATTAGATAATTTGGTAATTTCTTTAATTTCACAGCTTATAATAATGAATTTCTTATACGATATATACAATATATACAGCTTATTTTTTAAACAAAATGGGTGAGGAGACGAACCCAACAAAATTTCTTTTTACGAACGTCTCTTATGATATTTGCAAAGGGTTTTTATTAAGGACGTCTTTTATGATATTTGCAAAGGGTTTTTATTAAGGACATGAAAACTTATTTTTTAAGAAAATGCATACTACTTGAGAAACATATGAGAAAGTTACAATCCGCAATGCGGATCGTTTAGTACCCTATCCCAACCCATCCTTAAAATAAATCTTCCAAAAACGTCATTGTCACGACTTATTGTTCAGACAGTTTATCAAAATCTTTTATGGTTCGACGTGGGTTAAAATGATATACGGAAAAAATGTTTATATTACCATTGCCAATCATTTTGTTTCAAACATTTTTTTGAAATGTTTAAAATTTTACCGAAAAATGCTTTTTACTGAAAACGCCCACAGGCGTGGCATAAAACTTTGTACAGGGTGTCCTCCGGGAAGGTATACTACTTTGTTTGTTTATAATTTTTGATTAAATGAAAGAGATCGGATCTTATATTTATGAATTTTTTCTTTAATGTCGGCAATTATTTTTCAGATATCCCAGGCGACCGTGGAGGCCAATCAACATCACCATTTCTTGAAATAACTTGTTGTGAAAAGAGGTATCGCAGTTATTTCATTGTAATCCTGGCTGTATGCGATGTGTCACCGTCTTGTTGATACCACATGTTAATAAGGCTCAAAGCATGCAGTTGTGGCGTTGAAAAGTTTTCAATCATATAACGATATCGCTCCCCATTTACAGATACCGTTACGCCGTTTTCATTTTCAAAGAAGTAAGGTCCAATGATTGCTCCAGACCAAATTGCACACCTTTGGATTGATGTTGATGGATTGTTTTGAACACTTCCTTGAACACTTGCTTGGGCCTATCAATTACAGACCCTCTTTCTTCGAAATCATTCACTACACGATAAATAGTGCGTTTTGTTAGCACGTTGTTTCTCCCAAAAATTTCACGTAACTTTCTCATCGTCACAGTAATCCATGATTGATTTTGATAAAATTTTTTAGCGATACGTTGAACCCAATTTTCGGCAGCACATTTCGCTATTTCTCGTGCAATATTAGCTCTGAATATTTTTACATTGACAGTTTGGTAATCGATTTACGAGTGCGTTCACACTAAAAGTTTAAATTTGGCAAGTCGCTAATAAAATATCCTTTATAAACTGATCATAAGTGCGATTGTATGTTTAAATGATGGTTTATATCCAAGGTCGGTTAAACTCATTTTCTAATGTTATCTTAGTTTTTTTTATACATAAGTATTTTGTATACTTGTTTTTTTTTTAAAGCTAGGATGTTCTATTCATCCGTTATTTTTGTTTACACTGCATATTTTTTTGTTGAATTGGTTCCTTTACCTACTTAACTTAAAAATCCAATTTACAAATAAAATACCTCTCAGTTTGCATGTTTTTGTCAACAAAACACTTCTGGGAATCGTAATAAATCAAAAATCAAATCGTAGGAAGAAAACCAATGACCTTCTTTTTTGTATGCAACTTCAACAACTTACTTACTTTACCACTACCATGTCGAAGAGATACAAATGCAATTCTCATCAAAACAAGAATTACATACTTCCATCAACTATATCGACATATCCATAGCACTACACCCCGTTTGGAAAATATTTTCATTATACACTGGATCTTGGCAAAGATACACGCCCGTATTTTTCGAGATGATATTTGTATATGAATAGTATTTGAAATCTTAGACGCGGATGCAAGTAGTAGCAGCAGAAAACTCTTAATGGTATTGCGGTTAGTGGCTGCACAAAATATTGGTGGTATACACTGCGATTTCGCGCATTTAAGGACAATATGACGGCGCGCACAAAACGAGCACAAAAACAACAAGGACACGAAAGAAGTCATAAATAATAAAAAAAAATTCTGGCTGTTGACAACGTAGAGAAGCGCCCGGATCCTTTTACTTAAGCAAATTGTTGTTTGTCCTGCTACTGCTATACACAGGTACGAGACACATAAATACACAGATTAAGCGCAGCTCACTTGAATCTTTCTGAAAATGAAAAATAATATGTTTTTTTCCTTTAGCATAGTGAATGTATGTGTATTTATCCTAAGGATGGTGGAAAAAACAACGAAAATTCTTTGAAGGATAATAAATAATAGCACAATTTTTAAACATTATTCAGATAAATTAATATTCGTGCAGGTACAAGCAGATATAAGCAGAAACGGACATTTTCTACCATCAAGATACGGTGAGGTTCACCTTCTGATGTCAGGAACTTGCAGAGAATTTTTATTTAATCTGTTGACTCCCGCTGGAATGATTAAATTAATTACTTCCTCTCGCTCTCAGTATATTTCATGGTGCTTAACATTTTGTTCATATTTTATGTACATTTATGCCCTTTTGTAGGACATTATCATACACATTGTGTTTACCTTTGCGAGCGCGTTCACCTTATATAGATATAGGCGTTTGCTATTTCTGTCTTGTACGAGGTTTATTAAAAACCACAACACAGCACAAAGAGAGGGGTTTTTGAACTTTTTGAAATATTTGCAGTCGATAGTGGTGACGCAGATGACAGACTAAATGCCAGAGTTAAAAGTCCAATGGTTGTATCTGTGGCTTTTTAGTGCGGTTGGCAGGCAAACACATCAGCACTGTTCATATGTCGAAGCACTGCGGATGTGGCAAGGACATCGATGATCCGGTAAAAAACCAACGAACCGCAATAGATGCGTTACGTTGTGACGCTATCACCTATGTTTGGTAAAAGGTTATTACAGGTTCAGGAATATCATCTATAGAGAGCGATATCGGATAACGACAAAGAAGTACAGAAGCATACATTGACTTTAAGTACCTTAACGCAAAGAGTTTTTATTACATTAATCTACCTCGACCGCCTATGGCGGTGACCTATCTTCGTCAGTAATCTATAAAAGCTGTCGCCAATTGTTGCGTCTTTGAACTTTAATGTAACTAAGTCTACATTTATGATGGGACAATTTATGAATATGTTTAGGTGTTTACCGTTTATTGCGTAGAAAATATTATAGTTGGAGTTCCTAATAAACAAACAACTTAACATACTTAAATTAGTGCTTCTGCACATCTGTTAAAGTCAAATGAAAAAGTATAGTGAGATAACCGAGATGAACTCACGCTTTTCTAAACCTTATCAGGTAGCAGAAACTCTTATTTAGACAGATATAAAATTAACTATCAACTTTTGAGTCTTTCAACAATGTCAAAAACTTACGTAACTGCAATCTAGAGAGAATAACCACAAATTATGAATTCAACTTGCTCTGGTATCCCCAAAATGGTAAAATTAGTTGTCAACCGAGATGCTTTTAAGTCAGGTATAGGTTTTCAGTTTATTTTCGATTGGAGATTTGCATCACCATATATAGACGTGGTCAATCACCATAAATATAGACGTGGTCAATCTTTTCTAAATTCGAGATTGCATCAAAATACGGACAACTAGATTTTGTGCTACAACCTCCAATTCAACCCAAGCATGTGAAGCATTGATTGTTAATGGCTTAATACGTAAAATACGTAAAATTTGGGTTAGAGCATATGTTTTTTTTAGCCACAGTATTAGAGCTGCACCCCAGACGAGAAAATATTAAGATTTATTCTGTAGCTCTGCAAGTTATTTAAGTATGGATGGTATGTAAACTGAACTCAAAATGATACCACAAGTATAGTTTTTGAAGTGATACGACTCGGATTACGTTTTTCCAATAACTATTATTAAATAACATTAATTTAAAAAGTTTGAAGTTTAATAACGGTTGCAACTGGCCGCTTAAGAAGGTTTTGTTATTCACAGTCATCCATTGCAAGCCGACCTTGATTGTTATTTCAAGCATAATTTCCTAGAATTGAATTGAAGGTAAAGTTATGGGCCTTGATTGGTTCTCATATGCGTATCTTTACCTGAAGATCGACGAATATTTGTATCTTATATTTTAGACGGATATTTTACTATAAAGACTTTCATTCTTCGACTCATCTGAATTTAAATATTTATGAAAAGGTTTCATTCACAAATTTTTTAACATTCTGAAAATTTCAGAATATACGTAGATTTTGTTAAATCCGTAGTTAATTTTTTAAAAGTGGCTGAACAAAATATATAATGTAATATATATATATACAGTTTTTAGCCATACCCACTTATTTTGAGGATAGGATGGGACTGCTAAACCCATTTAGGCCGCTTTCTTCTCTATACTAACAAACGTGACTATGACATCACGTCAATATCGTGGACGTATGCTTTTAGTTTCACCGACTTTTTTATTGGGAGTTTTGCACAATCCTCTCAGGAATCAAATTAACGAAGTCACATGACAGCGAACCGCCTTGCCTTTTTTGGTATCGAATGTGTCGGTGAGATCGGTAGATTTTGCTCAAATATGTCCCTTAATCATCAAAAGTGACAAATATTGATTTCTCTTATTATTGTTAAATGAATCCCACAAGTCACATAAAACCAGACATGCCTAATAAACGATCTTTTGAATACATTACAGAGTAATTTATTCCTACCACCAACACAAAAAGTATCGTCACCGAGGAGCTTCCTCATTATTAATGAGTCATATTACTGTACATATCTTTATCAAGGTTATTCGGTCGGGTTTATCCTTTCTCAACATGTTTATAGTAGTCAATTCGATCCACTTGCTATATACATACATATTGCATGACCCACTCAAGTGTATATGGTTAAGTCTATGTTCATTTCATCCTGATACTTATTACAAGTATAAATTTCGTTTGCATGTGTATGTAGAATATGTGTGTGCTGAGTAATTTTAATCGAATTAATCGTTTATTAGAAACAAAACACAATACCAACCAGGAACATAAACACTCAGACAAGGAAGGCAACTGACGTCAAAGAAGACAATGTTCGTGCTTTTCCTGTTAACCCCTAGTCATCCCTAGTATGTGCTAAATTATTTTAATTTAATTATCTTGAGTGTTTTCCCCTTTTTTTACGGTTTTACTTATTTTGTATAGAGGTTATAGAGGCGTGTGTGTGTCCGTTCCATTATAATTTTGACAAAGATATTAACAATTGATCCGAACTAATATGCCACCGAGATGCATACTAATGAAACAAAAACCAAGTCTACAAATCAGATATTTCATTCATCGTTATTCTTTCGTTGACCTTTTTGTTTTAATACCTTTTTGGAAGGAGGTGTCCTATTCAACCAAATTTACCATATTGCCCACCCACACCTTTCTGGTGGATCTTACACAGGGGACTTGCAATATAATTTGTACAACGCTTCTTTATGAGGCTATAATACATTTTATAGCCTCTGAAGCTGTTTTTTATTAAAAATAATGACTAATACCTCTGAAGCATAGTGCGTTTTTTTTTGGGAAGGTCCCAACTATTAAATACCACCACTTAGGACTTCATCTACGTTTGTTGTTACCGAATGGGTGGAATAGTAAACTACTCGGTCAAAAGAAAAGGAATTTATTTCTCTGGAATTTGACAAGCACACGGATCATAAATATCTGTCTTAACTAAGAGGGTGAGTGGGCGACATGTTCACATACAGCTAATATGGAAAGCTATGGCTATATGGCTCTAAACCAAACACCACATGTCCATGAGAAAAGTGTCCAGTAGAGTGATGGAGAGAGAGTGTTGGATAATAATATTAAGGCTTAGTCTTGTCTATACGGTCATTTGTCAGGAATGTGTTATTGTTATCCCGTGTCGGCTTAAATGTGAATTTTGCGAATCAGCAGGAACTTTTTTTTGTTTTGTTGATTTTTCCAGTTGACCACATTATGTGGTAGTTTGTTTTACGGAAAAAACTTTCATTATAGAAGAATTAATTTGGAAGCTGTTAACAGGAATATGAAAGTTAGCGAAATTTTGTTTTGTGGCAATTAGGTAACATTTGTAGGGGTAAATGTCAGAAGCAGAACATATTGAAAAATATGGTGATGATGATTAAAGAAAGTTTGCTTTATTACTTTGTAAACAGCTTTGTAAACAGTTATAGAGAAGGGGTTTATTGTAACAGTATATAGTGTAGCAAAGGTCTCTTTCGTTTCTAAAATGCTAAAAACTTTTAAAGAATTGATTTTTTTTCACTATCGTTTCGAAGAATAAAATATGGTTTATATGGTTTTGGCTTAAATAATATTGATAACATACCCTCCAAGCAGCTTGAAATACTACCCCAACAAGCGCAGGCAGCAGGCTCCCTTACCCGCATTAAGACCTTTCATACACCCAAACTCGCACTCGGATGTGTGCAAAGCATGATTCCCCGCTTTCTGAATACGGCTTGAAATGTTCTACGGTATTTCACTTTATCATTGTTAAATAACGCCGAATTTCAAAACAGCGTTATTTAGCTTTTACAAAGTGAAATAACGCTGAATTTTGGAATTCGGCTTTATTACGCTCGGCGTTATTTCATGGCACCATTCGTATAAAGTGCCCCACAGAATTCCATGGGTATCCAATTAATTTAATAAATACTGCCGTCGCCATCACCTTTTAACTAGGTTACTCGTAAAAAAAACGGATAACTTCAATAATCAGAACTAGACTTAACTTATTTCAAGTAATGATGTCACGCTCTTATTTCTTTCTCCCCTTGCGCTAATCCTGAAGATCAATTTACTGGCTTTTTTCATAAAAGAATCTTTTTAACCATCCATCCCAATACAACGCTAGGATACAAATAAAAAGTATACTTCAAAGTTCTTGTCGCCCCCGCTTGTTAAATTTGAAATGAATACTCGCGTGGGCTTCTCCCACAAATTCTATGAGATAAAGGAGAATATTAAATAAACTTAAAAGTAGAATCATTCACTTAGACATTTTAAATTCAACTTTAGAGAGAGGCGACACATACACTGATCCAGTGGGCAGCATCAGCTAAGGAATATGATTATCCTTAAGAAGTAAAGTTAACTGAGCAAAAAAAAAGGAAACTAATTTGTCGAAGGCACTCAACATATATTTCAGATTTTAAAGTCCAATTGAATTTATGCACAAAGTTTTGTTCTCAAGATCCATTGGATGCTGCAGTTTTTAGTTACGTTCGCGCTATCTGCCGTGTAGAACTTTGTTCATTAGAAGTTGCTATTTTCTTCTATACACTGTTGCATATTGTTAGCGAAGAAATTGCAAAGATAACTTGGGGTAGTTCTAAGAAAAGTAAAAATGTCCTTCTCATGCTGTGCTAAGTTGTAAATACAAAATGTAGCAATTTTGTGGGCATTTTCAAACGAACAAGTTTGGTCCTTCTTCATTTTTTTCGTTAACAATATTTTTGAATCGCGTCAGTTGGTGGCACCACACCACACCACACCACACCACACCACACCACACCACACCACACCACACCACACCACACCGTCTTGAAGTCGTTTCATGTAATAATATTGCTGATGGAAGACTTTTGTTTAAAAAGTTTTCTCTCAAAAATAATTAAGTTTCATTGCTGGGGAAGATTGAATCATAAGACTTTACTTTATTTGGTTGGTGTTGTGAGATTTGATTTGCAAAAACGTACTTAAGAACGATTTTGCTAAAAAGTTATAAGGCATGACAAACAGAAGTTTTACCTATTATCATTTTTATTTTATTTACCACCTTAAGGCAAATAAAATAAATATTTTTATGCAAAAAAAATTGTTAGGACCCTTGGGCCAATCTTTTTCTCACATTTTTTTGAATGGTAACATTTTATGTAGGTATATACTGGTAGCATACCCGTATTAGCTAACATATTATAATTACGATAATTATAAGCAAAAAGGGGCTTACGATAATAAAGCTCCCAATCTATTTAGAATGGCATATCGTTATGATTCATAGTATGATCAGGTGAGATGAGTAAAAAAATTGTATCTTTATACAAAAAAAAGAAGGCTTAATTCTCTGTATGTGAATCAATGTCTTTGGTTTCTATTGATCCATATCATATGTAAATGTGAACTAAAGCATGTTGTTTTTGATACTCGGGTTTAGTCAAATATTTTATAATTTATTGGGATCATGTGATATGCTGATGTGCTGCAGTAGATAATTCGCTTAGGATCTCCTCACAATTTAATACAAATAACTAATTGACTCCTGAAACCACGTTTTCGTCTATACTAAAGCCGCAACTATTTATTAACAAATAAAATGCTACTTACAAATATTTTGATGATACATATTATTTCATATGTATTTCCTTAACTCTTAAAAGAAAAGAAACAACATGTTAATAAGACAATAATTTTTTCATGAAAAAAAATTTATTTTTTAATATGACATTTGTTGTAAAATGTTGTTGAGCTAATAGGTAGTGGCAAAGAAATGGTCTTTTAACAGTGCGTAGAGTTTAGTATTATGCATATAAGCTTTGAAAGCGTTTTGAATAATTAATGCGTTAAATGCATCGTGTTTACCTATAATTCATCTGGCATTTTCATCGTTCTTTTAGAAAAACAAAAACATATGAGAAGGCTACAATGTGCTGTGGGAATCATTTAATAGCATAACCCATCTTTAAAGCAATATCAGAAAGTGGACCATGGCTAAAAACTGAACGCACTACGTTTACTCTATGTGATAATAAGCATCCGCAGAGAGTGAGCACCGAAGAAACAATTGCCGCTGTAGAGCAAAGTGTTAAAGAGGACCCGAATGAATCGATTCACCACCTTTCACAGCAATTGGAGCTTTGTCCATGAACTTTATGCAAGATTTTGCGCAAAGATCTTGCTTTAAGACCTTACAAGATCCAGCTTGTGCAAGAATTAAAGCCAAGCATGCAGTGCGTCGTGATTTTGTGTATGGGCCGAAAATGATACTGATTTTTATCGCACAATATTATTCAGTGATGAGGTTCATTTGTGGTTGAATGGCTACGTCAACAAGCAAAATTGGCGCATTTGGAGTGAAGAGAATCCACGTGAGACCCTTGAGACGCCATTACATCTACAAAAAACTGTGCTCTATGGGCTGGTGGATTCATTGGGCCATACTTCTTCCGAAATGATGGTGGAGAGTCAGTTACCGTGAATGGAGACCGGTATACAGCCATGATAACCGACTATTTTGTTCCCGAATGGGATGGCACGAATGTGGATGAGATGTGGTTCCAACAAGACGGCGCTACATGACACACAGCGCACATCACAATCGATTTATTGAAGGAAACATTCGATGAACGCATAATTTCATGGGGACCTGTCAATTGGCAACCAAGATCGTGCGATTTGTCATTAACAAACCAGAAACGTTAGGGGACTGGGAAGCCAACATTCGTAGCTTCATTGCAAACACACAGCCCCATATGCTCGAAAAAGTGGTTAAGAATTGGTCCTCTAGACTTGGCTTTATATAAACCATCCACGGCGGCCACATGCTCAAAATAATATTTAAGCATTAATGGCATAAAATTATCCTTCCAATAAAGCCAAATTGATGGACATTAAAACGATTTTCTTATGTTTAATTTCAAATCAAAGTTCAATACCTCTAAAAAAAACACCCTCAACAACATAGTGATTGTGTGTATGCATTAAACAAAAAAACACTCCCTACAACATAGTGATTGTGTGTATGCATTAGTTTTCGTGAACCACATACATTTTTTTTTTGTTTTGGAGATAAAGGTTCACCAATAATAATCACTTTAAAAGTCAGTATTAAAAAATGATTGGTGAAAAAGTTCATTGCCTTTTATTTCAACGGAAGAGTCTTTACATATATCTATGATGCAGGTGGCCTTGGCTCAGAGGAATGCGTAGTTGTCTTCTAAGCCAAGCGCTGCGGATTCAAGCCCCAGCTTCGGCAGCATTTGTTTTCTACGAAAATTGCCAGCTTATCTGAGGCCACCTGTGCGATAACATGAGAAAATATAAATCGATGTCTCCTCCTCTGTGCCACGTAGGTTTATGTTATGTGTCTTTCCTTCTATGTATCTATCCGTCTCTCTCTGTTGTATAAATGTCTTGATCTGTCCCAGCCGATGGCCTCAGTCGCCAGTGCTGTTATGTGTCTGTAGTTCGTTGCATTCATGTGCGAAGTACTGTGATGTCAATGTCAATATATCTATGATTCATAGGAAGTGAAGATGCAGTATAAACTCAAAGCAACTGGTCCGTCTATTAAGTTCTAAAACGGCCTGAACTACATCTAACAACTTTCACGATAAAGTGATAAACCAATGGATTTAATATGGTGCCATTCAGATTTATATACGTGAAATCAACTTTGAATTGTTATTTTCGCAGACGGATCGTTGTGCGTGGATTATTTCGAACAATTTGACTTACAGTGCTGATATGATTCAATTGAAGTTAATTTTTGATACTTTGATGATGCGATTATGTTGGCTAAAAATAAATACCGAATGTTGATAAATGTGAATGTAACTGAAAACCTAAATTTATTTCTAGGTATATTTTGTACTTCACATTTTGAATTCAATAATTTTCATTAAAAAAATGTGGGTCCGGTATTGACACGTACACTTTCCATACTCCTCTCAAGTACGATATTGAAGATATGTCGACTTTTTCAATATGTTTACATGGTTGAACATCGAAAATTCTACATCGTACTGCATATAACGTACAAACATTTTTTGGATTTGGAATTTTTATATTTTTTCCTGAATCAGATTAAATATGAACATTTTATCCTACGCTAAATTCACACTGAAAGACGTGGATAGTGTTGTTAGTTAACGGTTTCAGGTAAATCAGAATACAGAATCCACTAGACCATTAAAAGTGTTCACTCACACACCACTCATTGCAAGTGAAACATTTAAGCACTTAGTTCTGACAAATATTTATAGCCACAACCGCATCCAGTTAACATATCTCAACGACGATGCTAACACTTTTGTTTTGCTTTGCATGTACACCAAATTGATTTTTTGGTCTCGTAGTAGTTTTTTACAACTAAAACATAGCCCCAGTATCACACGAAACCCAAGAGTACACAACAAAAAAAGTTTGTTATCGTACCAAAAAAGGATGCAGATACAAACGATTGGTGGGTGCGCGGCTGGGTAGTACAAAACTTTCTCTTTCACTGCGAGCTAGACATAAGATCAAGTGTCAAGTGTTAGAACTTTAATGACCAAATAATAGAAAACCATTTCATTAATTTTGGTTATTGACGTAAAACTTCAAAGATAGAACTATGATTGATAAGAACTTATATTCCGAAATTTAAAGGAAATTTATGTCCATGTGAAGAAAACCGGTCCAGCCGTTTTATCTGGAGTAGCCATCACGGACAGACGGAACAACTGACTCACGTGAACCACTTTCATCGGTTCGCCTATCATCGTATAGTTAGAATCATTCAAACCTCGACGTCAGCATTTTTCATGAGAACAATACCTTACCTTGTAACAGAAAATTAAAAAAGCAACGATGTAAATTTAATTTTATTTCAGTTCACAAGATTACACGCTCCAATTTTCATAACTTCAATCATCGCTGTATGTATGATGTAGCTACTGGTATTGAATGAGTGAAAACACACCAATTCAATTCTTTTTTAAAATTATGCAATTTCAATTGGATCCCAAGCTATTGATATAATTTTAAATCCGCTGGTGGCGCAGAACCGAAAACAATAATAAAAACGTATGAGAAGGCTACAATCAGCTGTGGGAATCGTTTTATACCCTATCCCATCCCATCCTATAAATTAATATCCCTTAAATGTGGGTTTTATGGCAATGAAATATTACAATTGAAATTGTAGTTTGGTCTAAAATTAGGTTTTACTAAAAAGACGGCGTGGCAGTAAGCGGATTTCAAAAATGTTTACACTTATTTTGCTGGGAGCAACAACAAACGCGTATACCAAATTTACGGAAAACGCCCCCAAAAAGTGTGCGTGGCAAAAAACTTCCTACAGACGAAATATATAAATTCGGAGTGCTCAGATACTTTTTCAAAATCTCTAACGGACATAAAATAAGGTTTTTCTAGAAAGGGGGCGTAGCAGTGGGCGGATTTCATAAAAGTTTAAACTTGTTCGAACAGCACGTAAAAGGATCACATGTACCAAATTTCATTATCCTAGCTCAAAGGCCCAGACGGACGGACGGGCGGACGGACAGACAGACATGGCTTAATCGACTCAGCTAGCGATTCTGAGTCGATCCCTATACTTTGAGGTACACCTAGATAAGTTATTTCGATATGTTACAAACTATGTATCAAAACTAATATACCCCTATGGGATAGGGTATAAATATAAGAAGGCTACAATCCAATGTGCGGATCGTTAAATATCCTATCGCAATCCATCCTTAAAATTAATATCCCTAAAATGTGGGCTTTATCGCAATGCAATATTGAAAATGATACGGTCGCAACATATTGTTCAGACGGTTTATCAAAATGTTTTACGGTTAGACAAAAAATAATTTTTTTCTCCTGCATATGGTATGGGGTCGGGTATACCAATGGTTTTTTTTTTTTTAGGAAAAGCCTCCAAAGTGGGCGTACAAACGAAAGGTGTATATTATCATAACCAATGATTTTGAATCAAAAGTTTTTTTTTCGAATGTTTGAAATTGTTAGGGTATAGGGTATAAATATATTACAAACAACAGAGATCCGAAGGGTTTTCCTGATGAACGCAAGACTTACTTCAAACTGCCTCAAATATATATTTCATAACTTCATCGATTGTTTCAATTATGTCAATAAAAATAAAAAGTTGAAAAGTGTTTTGGAAATAATATCAACACTTAACCCATAAAACCGATTATTCCAATATAGCAATATGACCTGGGAATCTATAAGTGCTATAATTCATGAAACTCCATTAACACTTCAATTAGCTATCAAGCCTTGAATAATTGATTTTACTTAAACTCAAGCCAGAACTAAGTTTACATCTTTCATACCTGATTGAAAGCTCTTTAGCACATTACTTTCAAGAGGCACGAATTCACCGCTTCCAACCTCGAAACACTCTCGACTCGACCCTAAATGCTAAAACGGATTCCAAAAAAATAATAATACATATAAGCTTTATTGGTGTTCTTATAATGATAGGTGTCGTACATTCTGAGTAAAACCCCAATGGCACGCCATCCCTTGCTGTACCTCTTCCCACACTCCGTTATTGTCATCTGTCAGTGTTATGACGCACAACAACACACCAAAACATCACAACCTCATACCATTATACTATGGTCTAGTCATACAGAAATGTTGACTTATCCAAATCAGCATTTATTCTAGTGAAACGTCAATGAGTGCCTAGGACCTGTGGTGTGGTGCTTGTCCCTTCTCTCTAATTTCATGACATTTTCGTGCTCCGTTTTTCTTGACACGTTCGTGTCGTGGCTATTCGATAAAACTCAGTGCATAACTCGTGTGGTGAGAGCGAAATAGAGTTGGTTTTGCAAGGACATCGGCTCCAAACACCAAGTGGAAACGGACACAAATCCTAAAATAACTTCCAGCATTCAATTTAGAAAATTTTCTCGTGAATTTTTGGTTGTTGTCGTTGCTGTTGTAGCTTAAGGACCAAGCCCATTTAAAAAACAAAAATAAAATTATAAAAGGTTCTCATAAGGTAACCATCGACGTCAACAGGTGGAGTTGACTTAAGGCGCACAACGAACCGAAACCACGACACGATTATTATCCTTGTGTTAGCCAATAGCGAACATTGCGTTGTTATTCCGATTTTTTTTAATATCCGATGACGGTTTCGGAATAACTTTCATGCACACGCTATGGAATTAAGAGCAACAAAACCAGAAGTAGAACACATTGCACACAGTAGCGGTGGTTGGAATGGCAATCCACACCCCATTATTATTTATGAGTGAGTCCTTTCTCCTTCGATGTAAATGATGATGGTAAGTGGGGTTTGTTTGTATCTGTGGCTGCGTTTTCTGGGCTTTGTAGAGTTGGATGGACTTTTTTTTTAGTCTTCAGTGAAGGATTGGATTTGAGGATAACTTGCACGTGGGGAAGATGGTGGTCGTTCGGATTAATTGTAATTAATGTTGGGTGAGCAGTGAATACCTTCCAGTAGGAGTCCTTTAAACAGTTACAGCTATGAAATGGCCGATGGCCTCAGTCGCCAGTGCTGTTACGTGTCTGTAGTTCGTTGCATTCATGTGCGAAGTACTGTGATGTCCAATGTCCAATGTTTTTTTTTTAAACGCTTTCATACCAATTGTCTGTGAGTGGAAACGGGCACCCATAATTACTATAGTTATGCTTGGGCGACGGTTGTAATCACGTTTTGCTGGTGAAATTGTTTGATTTTGTGCGTATGTTATATAGTAACGTACAAGTGGTGTTTAATAAGCAATTGTCAACATTGCGATTAATTTAAATGGAAATTTTGTGTGATATTGAAGTTAGATGAGATAATTTACCATAAAAAATCATACGTAACTCTAAACACCAAATAATCCATAAATAAAATATAAATTATAAAATTGTATTTCATTTAAAAGTTATTGAAAAAAACATCAACCTGGAACATAAAACACACCATGTATAGGATGTTATCTCATTGGTCACAAATATGTAAAAAAAAAAAATCCGCAATAAATGTGCCAAAATTAATTAAAATGTCAATTTATAACATTTCAAAACAAATTTTTCACTTCAATGAACAGACATTCAATAAAAATTTGCCACAAATCTGTTAAATTAGTTTAATTTGCTCATATAATAGAAATATTTTCAACAGTATATTAGTCACTACAAATTATATTAGTCACTACATTCTATAATTTTAAAATATTAAATGAACAAATTGTATAATTTTACCACATTGGAGAATGCATTTTATATATTCAATTTAAATCTTATCAATTTTATGAAATACCTCGTAACTGTTAGTTTTTTTTAGACAAGAATATCCCTAACTAGCCTTGATACATTCAAACATACTCATTATCCAACTTCATGTCAGGGTCGAATATGTATTATATGTTCAATCTAACTATTGTTTGAAGTCAACAGGCCTTAACAAAATTGCCTTCCCATCAACGTCCAAATATGGATATTGAAATTTATTTTTATCCGATTTAACGCATGAAGACGGTCAAAATGACGGAAGAAAAAATCGTTTAAAATATATATAACAATCAGGGAAACGCTTACCCTCTTTAAGGAACTACTAAGGTAGGTAGTTTAAATCAAAAATAGCCTTCGTGCAAGGAGTCATAATATGCATTAAAAATTAAATATACTGCTTTGGATATTAAAGGAAACGATTATCGGAATGCGGGTGGTGGGCTGGTTTAGGATAATAGGTTTGGTGAAACAATCGTGCAGTTTGGGGAGTAGGTTAACTGACGCATTTGATATATACGTGAACGGGTGCTAAAGGTGTGGTTATGGTGTAGATGACGATATTGCAAGGTATGTATTGCAGGAATTTATAAATCGATTAAGGAATGTGCGCTATATTTTGGCCTGAAATAGCTATTTGTGGTTCAAATTACGAGTTAAACTTTAATAGAAGGTCGACAGTTTTGCTTGTAAGGCATTACAACTTGAAAATCTCACAAGAACTTGAAGTTCCTTTCCCATTAAATACTCTCAAGGCAATGCTAAAAATAAAAAGTATCTAAAAGATTCTCGGATAATAGATACGTGTTTGTATAAGTAGCTAAACCAGTTTTTGTTAAATATCTCATTGGAACAAATAAAGTTGGGTTACGTTGCAAAGAAAAAGCGATGTTTTTGGATCTTCTTGGGTTAAAAGTTCCATACATACATATAACAAGACCATAACATGTGCTTTCTTAAACCGCTAGATGAAAGACTTTCTGATTTCCTTTACTCATAAAATCATAAAAGCTGTAATGTAAACTTAAAAATTTGCGATTGAGCCCAAACAAAGCCATGATAGACAATAAAGACATGTATTCAGACTGTTGGAGATCGAAAAAATAGGAAGAGTTGTGATTATTTAGTTCCTCTTCACCACCCTTGCAGAATCCAGTTCAATATTCTTTAAACAAAATATGTTCATATCATATTTTGTTAATCTGTCAGGGCTATGCGTAAATTCCTGCACATGGCATAATATGTATTTGGAATCCTGCGGTCAAGTTGCACCAGAATTTTTTTTTTAAATTTTTATTTTTTCTATAACGAGATACAAATGTAGCTATTGTTAATAAGCATTGACTTCAATATAAGGAAATGTTTATCTAACAACAGAGGTTACAAGATTACGCGTTTTCTATTCTTAAGATAACCTGTAGTTGTGGTAAAATAAAATTAATTTATAAAATACAACCAAAAAGGATATTCCGGTTTTTTTCCATTCTTTTGTGGGAGTGGTTCTTGTTTTCTCAGTTGAAACGCCGTTTTTTGTATAATCCACAATACCTTAAGGCAATTAACTCATAACCAAGTTTTCTGTTTAGATACCATAAAGACTACTGGTCTATATTTACGACTGTAATACTATCCCACAGGCTTTTGTTTCAAAATATTTGCCTGTTTGTTGACCAGAGAAAGCCTTAAAATGAAATCTGAAGAAGATGACCTTATCTCTGTTTGTCTATTGTACGTCATTTTAGTAGTATTTTCGTAAATGCTTTTTGGATTGCCTGAAGCCAACCTTGGAAGAGACAAACAACTGATTCCAGAAAAAATGTAAGAAATCAATCCACAAATGGCCATCTTATATCAAGTACAAACCTAAATCAAAATCAATAAAATCCGCAGTCAATTATATTGCTAGCAATGACGGCACTGGAGGCATATTCGTTTGCTTTTATATCAAAAGCAGAAAGAAAAATTCTTTAGGAAAACATTATACTTACTCTTGCAATCATCTTGAAAGCAGAAACCGCGCCTTCTCCTTGACATAACTTTTTCACAAAGACATTTTCTTAAATACACATCACAGATAGCAGCTGTACATACGAAAGAGCAAACCGAAAAATAAAAGTACCCCTTTGGCTGTAAATACGATAACGTCTCCCTCTAGGATACCGAAAAATCTTCGGCTTCTGTTGATGGTATAAGACCAGGCAAAGCCTAGCAACTGAAGCTTTTTTCGGTTGACGTCACAAATCACAACGATCCATGTGATTATTGTTGTGTCCTTTGGACACAAAATGTTATTATCCTCTAACCCACCACAAAAATTTGAAATACTTCCTTTTGAACGGAGGTTTTAAGTGTCTTTTATTCTTTTATTTTTGTAAATGCTGGTCGGCTGCTTGGGATGTTTGCTCATATAAATCTTTCAATAGGAAATTACATACACCCGGTGGAGATTGTTCCAAATCGTTGTTTGAAATTGAATTATAAATGAATTGGAATACACGAAATTGATTGAATTTATTTATGCTTTAAGATATTTCAATTGAATTCGGTTGATTTATGTGATAAATAATTTATTTCTAAAATAGCGATAAAAACATATAGAAAGGTGATATATTTTGTGAATTTACATTTTTGAATGGAATCGATAATTTCAAATTTTCAAAGAGCAGACATTATATAGTTTCAATTTACACTTCCGTTAGATTTTCTTGCTTTTATAGAACCTTACTTAAAAAGTAATGTTCCGAAAACAACCCACAAAAATTGGCATGGGTTTTTGCTTTTAACATATGGATATAAGGCAAACTTCACTCAAATCCTTCTTACCTTCGCCAGCAATTTTTTAATGTGAAGATAGCACCAGCTTAAAAAGCAGAACAAGCGAAAACTTACCTTACACTTGTCAGCTAATGGTGAACTTACTAAGTAAATTTTAATTTTAATTTAGCCTTAGTATACACGGAAACCCCAACAGTACATATACTGCCTTTCTGCCTACGGACTAATAACACTAACTTACGTTTTTTGAATCTTTGGACGCCTGACTACATATTTTCTTACCCATCATCATTGGAGTCACAATTGTGACTGTAGCTTCCTTTTAAATTGGATTTTGTGATAATCTTTATCATTCAGTTTACTTTCCGTACTTCCGTATAGATATGCAATCAAATCATCGCGACGAATGGAATTCTAAAGTAAGAGTGCAGCACTTCTAATCTAAGGTTTCCTTCACTTCTATGCCGAACATTCATTCAAGTGCTTTTTTTGTAGAAAAAATGTCAAGCTAATCGAACCCAGCCACTTCGTGGTTCGCTGAACCATGTAAGCAATAAAATCGAGGATTGGGACCCCAAAGTGTGAGCGCAGCAGTCTTCATTTATATGTCGATCCCTAATTCAAGCGTTTTTAGCAGATTTTTAGAGTATCGGAACACGTAATTGGTAATGAAAACACCGTTTAGCCTTTTATGATAGTTTCTGAAATTAAAATTCAGGGACCAGTCGGTCAATACCTTAACACTTTTGACCCAACAAAAATCGAATTGCGACATTCTAAAATCATTTTTATCTAAATTCAACATTTAATAAAATGCATTTAACTATAAAATAAATAACAGAAACACGAAACCAAGTAAATTGCTAATGGAAATGTTGTCAAAATAATTGTTTCAACCTCAAGTGAGAGCATCCATTGTTCTATATTTACCGTTTCACTTTCAATGCAGTTGATTGCCGTTTCCAGCTCAGTTATTTTGCGCATTTTATTGTAATTATAATTGCGTCTTGGAGGCTGATTGACATTCCCGCAACCATATTCGGCCACAACTCGCATGTCCTGGTGCTTTTTACATTGGAATTCCGCATAACAATAGTTTATTCACATCAAATCAACAGTTGGAAAGTATAATTTCACCTGCAATCTATCACGTTAAATCGAAGCGAATCGAATTTACATTTCATTATTTGTCTATCAGAGAAAAGTGTATACATGATATTATTGTATGTATCCACGTGTGGGTTGGTCATGTTGAAAAGAATTCGCAAAGTTCATCGTCCTGTGATCGTTGTCTGTGTGATTGGGTAGGAAAAAAAAAAACGAAGCCAAAGAAAACTTCCTTATCTTGTGAATAACGGAGTCACTATCCAAAAATTGCATTGATGCTTCCTTTGCTTTCGCAAAGTTGTTGTGGTAGTCGTGTCGTCTCGACCCAATCACCACCGAAAACTTGTACAACACTTCAAAGAGTCAGCCGTAGATAAATGTAGTTTAGCCACCCCTAATGGCGTTTGGCATTGCTTTTTTTCTCATCCACCTACACATAGAGATGACATACTCACATGCATGTATTGGAAGCAATACTACCCACCACATCTATTGGGTTGTTTGTTGCCATTCGTTATGTGCACGTTGCTCTGGTGGAAGAGGAACTTCCAACGCAACTTCCTTTTTATTATGCTTGACATCCCTTCCGCGGGATATTGAATATATATGCATTACAAGCTCTATTGCCATTGTGCGTATTTGTTCCAAAGAAATTTTTTATTTTAATTTATTACCCACTGTAATTTATTTACTTTTTCCGAAAGTAAACTTCTCCCACACAAACAGAAAACTATCCACATGCAAACAAAATTATATCATCGCCAAGGACTAGTGGGTGGTAATTGATTTGGATATTTAATTTGCAGTTTATCTTAATCCCAGTGACGCGATGGTGGGTAATGGCGCTTACTCTTGCTGCAAGGAAACACAAATAGAGATACCAGTCTATAGCTCTGTTGATTTGCCACATCAGAGATTCCGTTGTATGCGTTCGAAGTTGTTTTTTCGAAAAAGGCAAAAGTAATTAAAATCATCCAATGAACTATAAGCTTCTCAAATACTATCTTTAAGTTTTGTTATTCCTTAAATGGATTTAAAATAATGAAACACATCGGGAGGGTACTTTCGGGCACTTGACTTCCGCTTTTAATTAATATTGCAGTGGGGACTAAGGACGCACTTGGATTCTTATTCGTCTAGCACTTTGCTTTCATAAGCAGTGTTTATTATCGGCAATAGTTTTTGAAAACGTGTACATAGTTGGTGAAGGGCGAAGTGCATTCGGTTACAGGGTGGGACACTGCATAATTGAATAGCATTTCAAGAAGTTATGTTATCATCAATGGAATTGGTAATGTCAGCAGAGGCTGGTTACGTGCCAATTAGACGAATTAACATGTTCAATAGTATTCAAGTCATGATTGCGTAGGGTGTCACGCTTAGCTACATTAAGAGATATAGATTTTTTTTCGATATAAGATACTTCATTCTATATATGTATTTCAAAATAAAAACAAACGAACATACCTACGTATCAAAACATACAATCAAAATGAAAATAAATTGAAAAACAAAATTAGTGTTAAAATATTTAAATAAGCTTGGGACTGGATGATATATTTTAAACAAGCGTTACTGATTGAGCCGCAATTGGACATCTAATTATTAATTTTGTTAACTTCATACACTATAGTCAACAAAATGACAACTTCCGATAGTAGATCGCATCCACATCTCTGCTTTTTATTAACCTCTCAGCTTGGTAAAGTACGATAAGTACAATTATGATCGGGTTAAAGTGGCATTTCGACTACCGAGTTTGTTTCGCAAAAACAAAATCAAACCAACAATCTTAAATTTTTTTTTGTTGATAAGTGTCGCTACAGTCTGGAATGAACCTGCCTCAAGCAGCATATATCTCCAATTTGCCCAGTCCATTGCTAACTGCCTCCAGTTACTCGCTTTAAGTTGATTGAGATCGGTTCCTACTTGTGTGCGCCTCATCCACTGCGTCAGAAGTCTGGCTGATAATCGAAGACTCTCCGAGCCGTTGTATTGGTTCTACATGCCTCAGCTATCATGTCTTAGTCATCTTAAACGTCCAATGTCGCCGTATAGCTCCTCCAGTTCGTGGTTGAATCTTCGTCTCCATAGTCCGTAAACGCAAATAAGACCAACGATTTTCCGAAGAAGGCAAATGAATTCTTCATCAGCTTTTGACAAAATCAATGCTTCGGCGCGGAACAGCAGGACCGCCAATCGCTAGCCAGTTAGAAACAAACAGCAACAGCGTTTACAAAAATACAAATTAAAATTAAAAATACAAACAGGCTCGTTAGTACCCAGGGCCGATCCCAAGATAGACGAAGTCCCTTACTTCTTTAAAGTTGTTTCTGCCAATAATGTCCAATTGTTTGATGTTTCGTGTTGACGGCATTCACTGCTAAGCCTATTTTTGCCACTTTCTTCTTTGTACAACCAAACGTTACATCACCTTGTGAGTAACTGCACATTTTTTGCAACTTTAATTATTAAAATTACCAGCTATTTTTATTAAGCAGGTGCCCCTCCCCTTGATTATATATTTTTTGTTTTTTTATTTGTTTAACTAAAAATATAATTCTTGCTGTTTTCAGCCGGAAGAAAATTTAGATACACACCTATATGTATACAGAGAAGCATCACCCGCACTCCCATCTAGGATTATACAGTCGAAAAAAATCACTTTCCTTCTGGCGCCTGGAAATAGCTTGGAATCACTTTTATTACCTCCTCTCTCACTCTTTTTTTCTCTCTCTCTCACCAAAGTTCGAGAAAACACCCAAACTATTTCAACCCCAATGCAGTTTACCATGAGTATGTCATATTATGAGTCTCGTCTACATTTACATGAGCTTTTCCCAAATTTTTTTATTCATTGTATACATATCTAACCTCAAGTAAGGTTTCCTGACCAAACAAAAATAGAAAACAAATCACACCAATTGCTCAAGAATTAAACGAATACATGCCTGATGTCGACCTGCGTTATTGTCGTCTCTAGTGTCGAAGGAAAATAGGCAAATTAATTTTACGTCAAACGGACAATTGCGCACGATTTGAAAGATCACCCAGTGGTAATACACTGGGTCTATATTTACTTAAGTGCCACTTTGCATGTTAACATGGTGTTTGGAGAGACCCAAGCCTAATGGCTACAGTTCCGGGCGGTTTAACCCTAAAACAGAGTAACAGCATGACAAGCCGCGAAATTGCAAGCCCCTATCTTATCGCGGTGCGAACGTGATTTTTTTTTGTCCCTAACAAACCAATACATACATAAATACAACAGAATATGGTTGGCACGACGAGGAGGTCTTCCAGGGAGGCCGGTAATTACAGAGTAATTGTGATTACTAGAAGAAATGAAAAATTGTTGCCAATTTTGCCCCACGCTCCCGGTGGTTAATTACACCTTTTAATTGATTAAAAAAAGGTTTCACGCCAGCTTATATTATTTAGCTTCGTGTGCCTTCTTATTTATTTTGCTGTGTTTTGTTTTACATTTCGACGGCTTGTTGGTAGGTAGGCATAAGCTATTTGTTATTCGGGAAGGACTTCGGTTTGAAAGTTGTGTTGTTTTAGGTTGATTGCTTATTTTTAGGACTAAGGGTGATGGGAGTTCAGAGAAATGAATTGTGTAGTATGTAGGCGGTTTAGCATTCGTTTAGATAGAAGATCGGAACTTGAAAATGCCTTTAATGGTTGTTAGACATTTGCATGACATAGGCACAAATCGAGTCCTTGAAAGTTTCTAACAGAATTGTAATCAACGAACATTTCTGATTTTGATAGCGAGTTTTAAAGGGCAAATCATTTTTATGACGAATGTTTGCTATGAATAATTGAATGTGTCTGCGTATAGCAGTGCAAAACAATAGCAATGTTAATATAAGATGTGTCAGAAGTGAAAGCCTGCAGGGGTAATTTTGAAAGCTTTTATGATATGGAGTTGAATATTGTAATGTATATCCTTCAGTTAATATATAGTTCATTATAGTTTTATATTTTCTGAAAATAAAATAATATTAAATAACCCTTTCATATGCAACACTATATATATTAAAAAAAAATTTTGAAATAAAAAAATAGGGGAACATAATCTTGCAACTCTGGAAATTCGTCATAAACTGATAAGACAATTTTGAAAATTTAACAAAGTCGTAAACTTTTGAAACGTTATTGTCATTTTAAATTTGTAACATATTCAAAACCTAGACAAAAAGTTAGATAGGAAAAATTCCACTTCATAAAAATGGCTTAGATAACATTAAATGGATTGGTTTACTACATTATAACGAGTGATTCAATAGAAATACTTTTCCAAATGTGTTGTTTTTACAGTTATTATTTGTCAACTGCCTTGTCTGTTGTGTATGTTCATGTGCATTGCCATTTCGTCATGAATCGACTTACGCGACGGAATAACGCTTACCAATTGGGGAAACTTATTTCCAACATCAGTGATCAACTGATCCACTTTATTGTCGAAATGTTTTTAGCGATGAAGCCCATTTTTGGTTAAATGACAAAGATAATAAGCAGAATTGCCGTATTTGCGCCGGTGTACAGCCAGAGGCAATCCAACAGCTACTAATGTAACCACAAAATTGCACTGTTTGGTGCAAGTGGTATCATCGTAACGTTTTCTTTAAAAATGCACAAGAAGCACCTGTTACTGTCAATGGAGATCGCTACAACGCATTGATAAATGCATTTTTGTAGCGGAAAGTTCAAGACATTGATTTCAACAGGAAAACGCTACACGCCATACAGCTAACGAATCAATCACATCATTAAGGGAAACGTTCGATGATAACGATATGCCTGAAAAAGTATTCGAGAATAAGACCCACAGAATGAACCATTTAAGAGTTAGTCGCTGGCAAAAAATGAAGGAAATTATCTTCTAACATTAAATGGCATGAACCAAATTAACACCTCGAAAAACGATTATCCTCAAGACATTGATTTTTTTGTATTTTTTTTTTTAAATCAGTAATCAGCGTATTGCCTATTATATAACTGCATTGTTATAAAAAGAAAAATATTTTGTTTATTGTTAAATACTTCTTGACTACAATTGAAAATCACTCTTTTTTTCATTTTTTTTTTTTCAAAATTATGTTACTATCCTGCTTTTGCATAATAACACACGGGATTGCAAAAAACGGGATTATAAAAAGCTTATCTCAAATTCGCCGTTCGGAGTTAGCATAAAACAGAAGTTCTCCCCATCGTGCAAAAAGTACAAGAAGTAGGAGAAAAACGTTTTTTTTTGGTCGAACCATATAAGATTTTAATAAACTATATGAACAATATGTTGCGACAATTTTAATTTTAATAAAGCCCACATTCAAGGGATATTAATTTAAAAGATGGGATGGGATAGGGTAAAAAACGATCCACACAGTGGATTGTAGCCTTCTCATATGTTTTTTTAATCTTTTTTAAAAAATAATCCTACAGTTGGCGCACCCTTCATTACGAATTTACACAAAAACAGAAACCTGAACCATTCAATTGTATTCAATTATCCTGTTTTGAAAAACTTGAACGTAAACATTAAGATACGAAGTACCTTCTATAGATAATACTCAAAGAGCACTGTCATAGACAAACTCATTCCTCAAAATACACCACCAAGAGCCAACCCGATTAAGCTTATTCCAGCCAGAAAACTTAAATCTCTCCTTGAAATTGGCCTCTTAAAAAGCCGTATAAAACTTGCTCGCGTAGAAATAAAAATAAAAATCAAATGTGAATCCTGACGACCCCCATCATTTCAAATAGTACACACTCTCTCGACCAGAGATAAGCTCAATAAAAATCGAAAAACATAATAAACCAACTGTCCATGAATCTCAGTGTGCTCTATTAATATTCGTAAACGATTATTGTTCACACAAGCACAGTTATTTAAGAAAGCACGATTAAACAGAGGGTGGGACAATAAAACCAGGAAAAAGGAAACGACGAAAAACCTTCCTGATTCACATTAACCGACTCATCTTATATAAAGCGCTATACGCGTATCCTGCTGGTACGATTTGTGCACACAACGAAATGGTATAGCGGTGAGCATTTTTTTATGATTTTCCAATAGTGCAATATATTTTTTTGATTGCAATATGATTTGTGCCATATGCTATCCAATATACAGCTGCAACAGGAGTGACTGAGACAGAGGGAGCACCGATATCCCAGATTTCTGTGGTCAGCTTATCATTTTGGTATTTCTTATTTTAAGAGCAAACGAAAAAACATTTATACATATAGGTATATGCACGTATATGTTAAAAAATAACAACTTCTCTCACACCCAATGAACTTGATTGGGCTTTATGCATTGTGAATTTTAGGCGCCATTTAGTCCAGACACTCGGGGGTGGCTGTTTGTACAGAAAAGTACCACATTCAACCAAAAAGCAACCGATGGGTTGAGAGGGTGCAGTCATCGCACCAGTCACACAAAAGCCATTTTTTCCTAGTACCTACTCTGTGCGTCCTGATCGTAAATGTGTCTGTATCTGACTAACACCATCGCATACTGGCAAACAAACAATTTTTATTCAGAACCACCAAAAACGTTAGAGTCAAGCAGTGCAGAGCTACCATAAATGCATCGATGCTTTTCGGTGCGGAGGACTGTGGGGCTGGATGAATGGCAGCATTGCATTGCTTACGATACTTGCTCACTCATACTCTCCCTATTATTGACTTTGCTTGTGGTAGTCTTGTGACAATTTTGTTGCTTTTTGCATCATTCTATTTTTTGGGATTCCGACCCAAAGGGGATGAATGATTATATTTTCTTAAAATTGAAGAAGACTCCTACGCTACCTATTTACGGAATGGAAATTCTGGCAAAGATTTTACAGTTGGAGCCAAAATCGATGGTGGGATGGTGAATGGATATGAACTTTTATCTTCGATCTGGAGTTTTTTTTTTATTTCAAATCATCGTAGAAATGTGTGCGTGGATGGCTATGTAGTTGTGTGTCACAACCTCCTACATCACCACCAGTTGAAGGGAAGAAACGCACAACTCAAGGTGGGGGAGTTGTTTACGCCAAAACTGTTCAACCCGAGAAAACAATTTATTGCCAAGCATGAATAATTTTATCGCTTGGATGGTATGAAACGGAACTGAAAAAAACAGTGCAAGCGATTAATTGAAAGCGACAACAATGACATGGGAAATAATTCAATTCTTTGACGTAATGAATGGGATAAGCAATAAGTGATGGTTTCATACAACCCCTAAGGATCCATATTGGATGGCATACATCAAACATCCATTTCTAAAACAAAGTTAACAATATGTCAGTAGAAGTTGCATCCTAGAAGCACCGTATAGGTTCAGAGAAGATTATGCAATAAGCTTTTACTTACTTAAGTATTTTTTTAAACATTTGCATTGATTTATTTTTAAGCTAACCAATAAGTTGTTAGATAATCGCATTGCAAGTGGAGGTTATCACGCTATAGCCTATGCAGACGATATAGCTAACTAATCAAAGAAGAATTCTTATCCACAATTAGTGTGCTTGAATATTTTAATTCTCAAGACCAGTACCAAATCCAAATCCTTCTGTACGGATGGTTCAAAAACAGGTAGTAACATAGGCAGCCTACTACAGCAGTGACCTTAAGCAGGGGGGTTGCAGGAGGGTAGCATGCCCCCTAGAGCTATCTCACTATTTAGACGGCATAAATTATATATATATTTCTGTTGATATACATTAATAATTCAAATTATTGATAATGCTGCGAGTGAGATCAATTCACATTCAAATGAGTACTAAGGCCACTTTCTAGAACGAATCAACATCATATGGCTTTAGTTCCCTTTTAAAAGTGAAATAAGGCCAAAGTGGATTATGCCGTTATATCGCATTTGAACGTGAATTAAACCCATTATGGCGTTTAATACTCGATATTGGAGAATTGTGTACCAGGTATCCGTTCGGATTTGCCTTCTTCCGATGAAATGCATAACACATGATCGCGCGACTGCTTAATGCGTCAACAACTTTTGACAACTACGCGTTGAATTTCTTCGGAAGTTCTCCGACGAAAAATTGATGCGGAATTCTTACGAAAATGGAAATCATCCCAAAATTATGAGTCAAATATTAAATAAAATTATTTTGTGTATAAATAAAATATTTAAGTGTATTGCTACAAAATCGTTGTATAGAAAACAAAATTTGTTTAAATATTTTGTTTAGCTCACTTTTCACATTTATCATTACATTTAATTTATAGTTCCGATCGAAACTGACTTTCTTTTATGAAATTCTTTGAACTGATACCTCGATAAAGCTGCAAATATAGCGTATAAACAGGATGCAGGATACTATACTCCTACTTATAACCATTTTTATCATAACTAGACAATTCTTCGAACGTAAACAATTTAGGATATTTTATTTTCAAAATGGGGCTCATGAGTCGTATCAGGTTGCCACATGCTTTTTATTCAGTAATAGTTGACATTTCATCATGGAAAGACTAAAACCCAAAAAACTTTTGCAAATCGTTCAAATCTTTTCAGTGAATGGGCTATCGAGAGACTTGCTGAAAATCTACTGTTTCCGACCAACATTTTGATCAGCGATGAGGCCGTTTCTGGTTCAATGGATACGTCAATACACAAAATTGCCATATATGGACCGAAGAACAACGGGAAGAGGTTCAAGAGCTGCAGTTTAATCCGCTCGAAACAAGCGGTAGAATCATCACATTGATACCTCGATAGGGGAGATTGTTTATTTTCAATAAACCTACTGATAGAATCCCATCAGTTCGCATTCATGTCATGATATTTAATTGTATTAAATCACCATCTATATTACTTCAAGTGATATCACCAATATTGATGTCGCCCAACGCACAAGTAAGTTTTGAGTGCATTCAAGACTTATTTGCAGCCCGTTACCGTTATGTCATCGATACCCAGGTAGACGGTGGCAGCAGTAGGGCAAGACTTCGCCTTAAGTGGTAGAAGTAAGTGGAAACATACCTCAACTAACACCACGTAAAGTATGTAACTATAGGCAGTTAGCTGTATACCGAAGTAACTACAGTAAAATGTTTTTTGAAGCCCAGGTTCATCCTGAACTGTTGAAAAAAAAGTAAATGTAAAAAAATAGAATTGTTGCTGGTGTACACTTATTGCATATTGCATACGCTTTATTAGAGTCTCTAAATATAATGGTTCATATAAAGGAATCCCAAAATACCCTTTTATTTAAAAAGAACCTAAGGTCAACAAAAGTCAAAACCAGAACCTACAAAAAAATAAACATCTAAAGGACTAGGAGAAGACAAATTTATAAAGGGCTCCTTCTTTCTAGTTTCGTCTTAAACAAACGTCCGTTTCCATCGTTTTCAATTCACCTTCTGTCCGTCTTTCTCTTACCCATCAGAGATAATGGAAAAAGCCCGTAGCACACCTTAATTGCACGAAATACACTTTTCTCAAGTTTCATTCCGCACAACTCTCCAAACAATTAAATGTTAAATACTAATATAGAGGTGGAAAAATAAAAACATCTCCCCGTGCCAAATGCCAAACGAAATTTTTTTACTTGAGTATAACGTACAATGCTGATACGAAGAATACCCATGGTGTTCCACACTTTACTCCCTCCCTGACAATAACGGCAACTTCTCACTACCACTAGGAATCTTTTTTAAACCATGTGCCACAATCTATTACCAGAGTGCTGTTCTGACCTCCAACCACCTGCCGAGCCGGCACTCATTCTTGTATTGTCTGGCGAGCCCGTTCACATACACACGTACTCACTCACAGTAAACACGGCTCGCTTATTTTCCATCGAATATTAATCAAGGGGGGAGAGTTTTCAAAAAAAATTAAGAAACAAAGCAATCCCCCAGGCGTATGAAGCCCCGAACCGCAAAAATAAGCACGAGGAGCTTGGAATACGTATCGCACGAGATGACAGTGTGCGGATACTAAAGGACTTGTGGCTGCGGCAACGACCCCTCTTTTCGCCTTTAATACATTAATAAATAATACAATGGGAGGTCTCTTCACTTTCTTGGATTTCAAGTGTAGCCTAAAGAAATAAAAAAATAAAAAACAATAAAGACATGTGGAAACTCCTCGACTCCTTTCGCAGTGTTCGCACAATTGAGGTTCAATTACATACTCGATAAAAACGCTCGAGTGTTGAATTCGCTAAAAAGGAAACAAAGTCCGTTCGTTAGTCTCCTCCTGTGAAGCTTTAGATTTTTCTATAATTGGAAATCTATTGCGGACAAAATGAAGTTTTGTGCTCACATGTCGATTGCAGTCCCATGTGATAGGTTAACGAATTTCTGAAGGGCATTTGCAATCTAGTAAAGGAATGTGGGTTCATTTTTTCATTGGATTTGAGATTGTTTGATCTGGTAGGAAATGATTTTATTTAAAAAGTAAAATATATGTACTCGTGAAGGCTTTTATTTACAACTGCCTCATACTTAAGGAATAGTTAGAATTCTTAATAACACAAATACTGCTAAACCGGTGCAGATAATTATCAACTTATTTATGGATCAACTAAACTAAAAAACTAACTTAATTTAAATAAGTTGATTGCATACTCCTGATTTGAAACCACGGTAACCATAAAAGAGTTTTTAAACCTATATATTCACGGAAATAGTAACAGTTGTTAGAAAACTGGTCCAAAAAAAACATTCAGACCTTTGGTTCGTAGCCTAATCTAACATAAAACCACAATTCTAGATGATTACTAATATGAAAACAATTTTCGTTAACTAGAAATCCTAGTGGGAAAGGAATCGATTAAAGAAATATCGAATTAATATTTGGTTTTCATATGAGCAAATGAAAATAGTTAATAAGTAACATAGTTATTCAAGGTGTGGAACTACCGTAACAGTTTTCAATCAGGACTGGATATTTTTCTTTTGTATTCATTAACAGTAAATGCGAAGTGAAGTAATGTTTCTTGTTTTTTATCAAATTCAGACCTGGAATTGTGCATTGAAAAGTTACTTCCACTAGCATTGAAAATTTAGTGCTACTGAAATTTCACTTGGAATAGTTCAGTGCTACTTTTTACTACCACAGCCACAGAATGTAACACCTAACTACCTCAACAGTTTTCGAAATACCTTTTAAGACCTTTTTTAAGAAGTTTGACGATCATTCCCTTCTTCTACTCATCCAGAAAGCTTACGGATTCCCATGCCTTTTGTAATGTTTATGGAAATTAAATTTTATTAACATGGGAGTTTTCAATGTTGATGCAAGTGAATTTTTATTAGAAGTAGCATTAAAATTTTCAAGGGTAGTGTAAAGGCAATTTAATTTAAAATGTAGTAGCAATGCGAGTGCAAAATAAGTACACAGGTCTGATTCAAAACGAAAATATCCCTATTGGATAGGTTATTAAAACGTAGGTACATAGCCTACGCAAAAGCAATATAACTAATTCATCACGACTATTTCAAGCACTTTGTTGTCTGTAAGTGGTGGTAAAGAAATCGATTATACATGCCATTCTAAAAAATAAAATAAGTCCAGCTTTCACTGCCTAGTATAAAACATCACGAATTTAAAGACTGAGATGATCCACTGTATGTTTGCGATACATTTGTATAAGAATAACTGAACGTTTCAATTGAAAGGAGGGAGAAAATACAGGTGATCGCACTTACTATAACAGTTGGTTGAGCAAAAGTTAAGCGATTTTGTCAAATTTTGAATGTCGGAAAGCAAGCGCAAATTGATTCTGTTGCGACTTCATACATTTTTTGACTTTTTATACTTTAAACCATGACAAAAAAAATTGCATTAAACGATTAAAATGGATTAGACGTAAAGAGCGAAGCAATGCGAGTGCAAAATAAGTACACAGGTCTGATTCAAAACGAAAATATCCCTATTGGATAGGTTATTAAAACGTAGGTACATAGCCTACGCAAAAGCAATATAACTAATTCATCACGACTATTTCAAGCACTTTGTTGTCTGTAAGTGGTGGTAAAGAAATCGATTATACATGCCATTCTAAAAAATAAAATAAGTCCAGCTTTCACTGCCTAGTATAAAACATCACGAATTTAAAGACTGAGATGATCCACTGTATGTTTGCGATACATTTGTATAAGAATAACTGAACGTTTCAATTGAAAGGAGGGAGAAAATACAGGTGATCGCACTTACTATAACAGTTGGTTGAGCAAAAGTTAAGCGATTTTGTCAAATTTTGAATGTCGGAAAGCAAGCGCAAATTGATTCTGTTGCGACTTCATACATTTTTTGACTTTTTATACTTTAAACCATGACAAAAAAAATTGCATTAAACGATTAAAATGGATTAGACGTAAAGAGCGAATGGACTTTAATACTGACGTCCGCAGACTTGGGCTTGCATCAGTTAGTATTTGGTGGGTTAAGGATACTTTTCATTATTTTTATCAACATTAAGTTGTAGTATATTGTTGAACTTCAAGATTACGCGAGTATTAAAAAAAATACATCCATTTGAAATAACTCAACGTTGATGCTAGGACTTTAATTACATTTTTATATGAACACGTTTTGTTGAGTGGCGTTGAATATGAGCATCAGAACCTGAGTAACTAGCCATGTCGAATTTTTGTTAACTAGAAAATTTAACTGTATTTCTTTTGGCGACTTTTAACACTTATTGTGGAGTTGAAGTTATTACTTAGACTCTTGTCAACGATACTCAAATTGTTTTCAAGCACAAAAGCCACAAAACCTTAAAATTCCAAAATTTTACGAATTTTTCTCTAAAACTAAAATTTAAAAAAGACATACTGTGCATACTGTTGTATAACAAGGAACAAAAGCATGTTGGTTCTGACGATTTTGGTTTTTGGTTTATGGTAAATCCTTACCCCATTCTTCATCATAATAAAATCATTCTCAAATCCAAAAAAAGCTGGATAAAGACTAAAAGATAAAAGTACAATAGCCTGTGTCAATTATCTGCGATTGAACGTTGAACAAAAAAAAAACCAATTCAAAGCAAATTTACGAGCATTAACAGTCAGATGCAGGTGTATGTATCACCACCGTTTTTCATAAATTGCTGACGGAGGTATTTCGTTTGCCATCAATCAACACAGCATGCAAACGAAAAACGCCTGTAATTACTACCTACGACACGTATACACAATCTTTCACCACAAGGCATGAAAAACACGTAAAATGATTGCACACATCAATGGAGTCCTAGCATTTCAAATGAGGTTAAATCAAATCAATAACAGAGAGTGGAGAGGATCAACTGCCTCATTCTACAATTTGTATTGGAAGTATAATGCAAATAAAATTATCTTCCAGAAAAACAGTGGAGTGAATATATATATATATTTAATGATAGCAATTTTTTTTTAAATTTTACACTTCCGAACCGAAATTATTTGAAGCACGTCCAGAATAATCCGTCGATTGACTGTAAGTTGACACGTTTAACCTTCTAAAGTAGGATAATGTCCCAATGGATGGGTTTTCCGCTTCCATTTTCGTAATATAATTATTCTTTTCATTTTGTTGCGAATCCAATTTGCGTAAGGTAGCACAAAATAGAAAATGTACCGACCCACTTTACACCACACGTTCTCTCTACCCACACATTACATTTTCAGACAAAAAGGACACATTCAACATCATAGCCGCTAGGAGTGTGAATAGGATTTTATTTGCAACAAACAAACACATACAGATTCTGCAGATACCTTTATTGGTAACTAGTGACAGCTAAATAAATAAATTCAAGCAAACGTAATATTTTTTGGCATCACAACTGCAGCATAAATGAGTATCCTGCTAAACAGGATACACAATGATATAGATGTTAGACCAACGCTGCCTTCTGTTAATGACCGAAAAGGAGAATGAAATACATACCTTGGCGCGTAGAACCACCATCTAGTCTAGAGCATAAGAACACATACACACACCGGGAATAGTTATGTGCAGAGACATATATTATAGGTTTACATATGCTCTCAGGTAAAAGGACTATAACTTTACGTCCGTCTCAAGTTTCTCACAAAAAAAAATAAATAAAAAAAAAACATACGGGAAGAAACAAATAAGAAAAATAATAGAAAGATAGAGAAGCAATGCTAGGAAGTGGGAAAGAGCTTGTTCTAGCACCTTCGAAGGTATATTGAACCTGGTTTGTGTGCGACTTCACTTCCTTCGGATAAAAACAACTGGAGAATAAAAAAAATGAGAAAAATCGTCAAATAAGTTCCATTTTTGTCGGTGGTATAGTATAACATCTAAAGGATGTGTTTTTGCGCCGATTACTTTGTTGGAAAGGATAACTATACAAGGAAGGGCATTTGTATACATGTACGCTACTTTGTAGTAAACGGAAAATAGAGTGTTTTTAAGTCGTGCTGCAGGATTAAATGAGTTGAGGTAGATTTTTTTTGAATACTTTCCTGAACGGTTTATGATACTTTAAAAGTTCGAAATAAATTAGTAGGGAAATTGCTTTAGCTGAATTGCTACAGTTATAGTTATGATTTCGATTGTTTGTTTTTTTTTCTTCTTCAATGTGAGTTAAAGTGGTAACTTAAGAGGATCTTGAATGTTATTAAAGATTTATATCAATATATCCAAGCCCAAAATTCTAAATCGATTATTTTCATTTCATTTGTGTCTGTTCCGGTATATTGGATTTGATTTTTTATGGTTTATGGATTATCATCTAGAGCCAGATTAATTGTTATTTTAAAAAAAGTTCCACATACGCCCGAGTGTATGTACATATGATATTTGTTTACCGTTAAGAATATTTGGTTTTTATACATACAAATTGAGTCCATGATTATTTGTTTGTATGGAGTCTATAGGTGGTTAATCCACTGTACCGATTTTCTTAAATTTTTCACAGAACCTATATGCTTATCAACAAGAAACAAAAAAAAAGGCGGGGTCATATCAGTAATCATGGATCAAATATTAGCCATCGTATGCCTATATAGAGTACGATAGTCAATGTTTCGAAAGTTTGTGCGTGAACAAAATTAGAGATAATATCGACGTCACTTATGGCCGATGTTAAATGATCATAGTAACAAAGAATCCATTAATCCTTTTTCACCTGTTGTTGATTATAAAGGGTGGTCCAACCATAATGCAGGATGTCAATTGTGAGTCACACTTTAACGTAATGATGTTTGCCCTTTTTAATTTGACATTTCTTTGCTTCGGTGTTTGACAAATTCAACCATGGAAAGGTACACGATCGAGCAGCGCGTGATTGTTGAAGCCTTTCTCGAAAATGGGCATTCAAATCAAAATGCATTTCGTGTACTTCATGATTTTTTTTTCTCAGCATAATTGTGTTCACAATGGGGAGAATTATTCGCAAATTTCAGCAACCCGCGTCTGTACATGAAAACAAACACCTGTGCATGCTCTCCCAGTTCGTTCTGTGGAAAATATTGCTTTTGTTCGCGATAGTGCGGCAGAAGATCCGTCAACCCTCATCATCGTGCACAACAATTAAACACCTTACGAACATCACTAATGCAAATTTTGAATAATGATTTTATTTTACACGCTTACAAGGTTCAATTGACCCAAGAGCTGAATCATACTGACCATTTCAAGCGTCGTCAATACGCCGAATGGTTGGTTGACAAAAGTGAATGGTGACAAGAACAATTCAAGAGCTTAAGGATGAGAGTCATTGAAAATACGGACCATCGGATAGAGGTATGCCACCGAAGGCATGCCGAGCTTCACACATAATTGTCACAGATCCTTCTATCGTAATAAAAAATATTAAGATAATTCTCTGAAAACTATTTTGTTTTATTTACAATTAACATCGTGCGTTATTGTTGGACCACCCTTTATAATAACTTTATGACCAGTGTTCGACTTAGTGGCCTTAAAGAAATAAGTCATAGATTGTTTTCTTTTTTAAATGGTTAAGCGGCTTTAACCATAAAAAAAAGGTGAATTTAAAAAGATATAAAAAGTTTATTAACCCATTTTATAATTGGGTTTGAATTACAATAACTGAATTCCCTAGGGCGTATGTTGAACATTTTGTATGTTAGTTTTTTATATATTGCCAAGTGTTTGTAAGTAATGAATCAGAACCTACAATTGTGGTGATCAAGTCATGTGGGACTATTCTTTACGAAATTTTGACATGGTTTGATGACAATTTTATACCAACTCCCACTTTTTTTGCACAAAGTTAGGATATTGTGGGTGGACTTAAGCTAGGATAAAGATTTAATTTTAATGATTTCCACGTGTAAAGCGATGCTGCTGTAGTGCTGGTTGTTTGAACCAGACTTGGGTGCTTCCGTATAGATGTGATTTTCAATATGTCCGACTCCCATTTAATACGACTGCGATTGGTATTCTAGAACTGACTCCCGAAATGATTTTAGTAAATATGTAACCGATTTTAAGGTGATGTAGAATCTGTCTGTGGCCATTCTAATAGGGGTTTCAATGTGATGTGATGGCTCCTAGCTGCACAATATGCGATATGTTTGTCAATGATTATGGTTGAACTGTTCTAAGAAAGTTGCGAATTGAGGCTTTATCTACACCCGTAAACAAAACGATAACACATGTAGTAGTATAAGGATAGCTACGTTAAGACAGAATATGATTGTGGTTGGCTTCTGCAACAAGCAGTAAAGAAATTCAAAAGGCTTTGAAATAAACTGTAGAAAATATGGAATGGGCTTCTGATGAAAATATAAAGAAATTCGAAGTCCCCTACAATCTTATTTAAACATTGTACTTTTTCTTCTTCTTAATATTTTGGTTCCGTAAGCCCACCTTTTAAATAAATTTTATAATTAGATAAAAAAAATAAAGTAATTTGGTTTTAAGATGTTAAGGTATATTCTAACACATACAATTTAAGCAAAATACTTTTATGGAAACATGTGTATACAACCTTCAAGCTTCATCTTCAGTTGGAGAGAATTTGGAAAATAAAATAAAAAAACAACATCACGAAAGTGTAACAATAGCTTGAAAAGTAATCTAACAGACCTTTTCTTTCATCATATTAACGCAACTCAAAAACATTTAATCCTTTCTTTCTATACACACGCCCTATACCACAATAATGTAATGGATCCATCCACCTATTATCACAGTGTTTTCAGCAATTTAATTTCAATTGATTGCTAAATAATTGTCCCAGCCCGTCACTCATATGTTCGCATAAACCTGATCAATAATTTAATTTTGAAATTTAATCAAAGGATATAAATAAAAACCCATAGGGTATTACATAACATGGGCTGTTCAAATTGATATAAATGCGATCATAAAATGGTCATATTTTTTGCCACGCATTGGAGTGTTTTACTATAAATGTCAAATCGTATCGAAATTCGATTAAATTGCAAATTTTTTTTTGTATAAATTCAATCGGGGTTACGATTTTCGAGTATACACATAAAATATATATAATTGTTCATATAATCATCATCCTAGAATACATACGATGAATGTATGCAAGAGTTTTGGAGAAAATGTATTTTCTTATTTAAAATAGAGCATCTGGTTTCAAAAAGCTGATTCCTTGATTACATAAGAACAGAAAAATCCAAAAGAAATAGAATCAATTTCTAATCAATATTAAATCAAAGTTCCCAATCTTTTTACCAAACACATAATTTCTCGCACAAAAGGAAGCCGAAGATTGATCACCGCTAAAAGCCGTTAATGACTAAAATATAATTCTGTTAAAACTTGTTTATTTGATACATAAAACAGATTTTAATAAACAAAAGTTAAAGTTGAAGTACGTAACGTTGCGTCGGGACTTGGTTCTACTACCAACTGTTGTGTTATGTGCGAGAGACACAAAGGGGTAGGAAGGCCATACTCTGCCAACAACAACCGGCATATTTCGGGATTGTTTCGAACCAATATATTTGAAAGATACTGGGATTTGTTTGATCGTTTTAGGTTAATTTTTAAATTTTAAAAATAGTTTTAACAAAAAAATGTATTTTCCTTTTTTTCATTAGAGTTAGTTAGTATTAGTATCGAGGTTATTTTCCCAGTCTTTTTCCAGTATATTGGCGAAGCCATTTCAATATTTCAATTTCCTCTTTTTTCTCTTTCTAACTTTTTCATTTATCATACATAACCTCGATTTTCTCCAAAACGGCTCTAACGATTTTGATTAAGCTTCATGTATACTAAAATCATATCAATTCCAATAAAACTGCATCACCAAATTAGATGAAATTTAATTTGTACACTGCTATTATTGTTTTCATGAGTTCCACATAATTGGTTTTGGACCAATTATCCCTAAACGGAATTTTCAGTTTTGGCAAATAACAGAAAATCATTATTATTCACATGAACACCGATTACTTTCAACTACGGAATAAACGTTCGTATAATCTCATTTTGACATTATTTATATCATTTTTAGCATCATTAAGCATAATAAATATAATTGAGTATTTTGGCCAAATTGTCACAAACTCGCTGTGAAAGAGAAAGTTGCGTACGACCCAGTCGTTCACCCATCACTCGTTTTTATTTTTATTTGAATCTGGCACGAGACAATATGTTTGATGAGCTGGGATGTTTTGGGGAAGGGGCAAGAACAACCCCCATCCGACGAGTCAAACCAAGCAATCGCAAGCGTGCCTTCACCAGCATCGAAGTTGCCCCCGTGGCGTATCTAGACTCACAACAATGAGTCTAGTTGACACTTAGGGAAACGACAATAGATGACGCCGCGTGTTATTCAAATTTTGGCAAAAAGGACGAGGACCACTCTTAACAAATAATAATACACACGATAATAAATAAATAATACACACGAGATGACCCAGCAAAGTACTACAATACTCAATCTCAATCAACTCAAATGGAGAGTATCACAATATAATATTTTAGTGAGTATTTGTATTTTTTGTAACTTAATTAAGGACCTGTAATAAAACAAGTTTAAAAATACACTCGGCTATATAAGTGTTGAATCATTAAATCACAGAAAAGTGCTTAAATTAAAATATAAATTTGTTGACATTTTTCAACATGCAACTGTTGAAATAATTATTTGGTTAATTCGTGAGCAGCCGATTATGCTGATAAATAAATTACATTAATTATTTATATTGGATTTGCAGCTATAGGAATTTAAATGCGGTATTGTTGTTAACATAGTGGTATTTAAATATCAAGTTATCATTAAAACCAAAAGTGTGTATTTGCCGTTTAAGCACTCGACATAGTTGATCGATGTATTGTGAAATTAAGTAATGTATATAAATACTAGTAATTATAAAAAAAATAACATGAACAAACAATAATATCCAATTAGTCGAATTACTTTAGAGGATTAATTCCTTTTTTTAATACATGTGCAGGATTTAGTACGATGATTAGTTATTTCTGGCAAATGTTTTTTGAATCGATTTTACACGGTCATGAGATAATATTTTATTAAATACATACAATTATGGTACCATACAGTCAAATATTAAGTTGTTACGGGTTTATTTTGGAAAATACTGTAGTCTGGGGCTGGTTTGCAAAATTCCACACCGAACAAACCCATGTGATCTTAGCCTATATTCTAAGCATAGAATTATTACTTAAGCAGACCACTTCGGTTCAGGCCTTACTATTTTTAGTTCAATGGGCATGTTTTAGCATAAGCGAGACCTAAGGGTTGGATATACATTTTCTCCTCGAACAAAATGTTTGTCAACGAACTCGACGGAACTGTCATGTGACGACTTTAACTTTTTTCTTGAGAAGATTGTGCAAAACTCCTAAGCTGAATGCAGTTAGCTAGGGACAGGGCTAATTAGAGAGGCATGTTGGTTGAGACTAAGGTCTATTTGGGACTGTAGCGCCAATTATGCAAGTCATGCCAGCTGGATAGAGTTCGAGCATACTTTTCTTGAATGTGGATTGCGGATTTTTTTATTGAAAGACTTGTGTGCAAACCATAACTTCAACATCTACTGCTCTTCTCGTGTCAATTCATTGTCGGCGTTGCACTCCTTATTACGTATGTTTTTTTTTTTTTGTGGTGTACAACTTTTAGTTGGCAACACTATTTTAACTGGTGTCCATTTTGTCAGCTGTCAATTGATTTATCTTTAGTTTGGTTTGGCATTTCAACATGAATAGACTGTCGTCTGAAGAAGGCTTCTAAATTGTGTAAATTAATTTTCTAAAATCATGGTTCTGTTCGAAATACGTATCGCTTACTAAGTCCATTTTACTGTCAACATAATAGTCCACCATCACACCACGTTTACTCTTAACAGAGACGTCGTACAGTTTGCTGCTTACAGAAGAAGTCATTGCTGCTATAGACCGTAGCGTAGAGGAAGACCCGAGTGAAACTCACTTTTGGTTGAGTGGTTAAGAAGTCATATGCCAGAAATCATATTTAAATTATTAATTATCATTCAAATAAAGTATACCTCTAAAAAACACACTTTACTTGATACCTGCCGGAATATTACTTATGACTTTTATTATTTGTATATTTTTGAAAGCTTATTAACATTGGTCTTTAAAATATAAAACGTACTCCTGATTTAAACTCTGTTTTGATAGAACAGCAGATTCAATTATAGTCCGTCCTTTTGGATTGAAGACAGATGAAAAATATACACCTGATCCCCATCAATCTATCATCGTGTATTTATTCAGTATTTTTTTTTGTGAATTCATGAATTGTATCGGCGCAGTTCTCAAATGCATGGTTTATCATAAGCAACAACTTGGCTTGGCTATGCTTAAAAGCCTACAAAATTCAACTCTACAAATTAAGCCACTGGACAACGAGTCGTTATCGATTCAGTCTGTGAGCTATTGAAATACTTGTAGAAATCCATTAGTTTCGACTAAATTTTTTTACGTAGGCTTAACCTTAAAAAGGTGATAGCCAGAAAAGGCAGCTTTTCGTAATTCCAAAATGAAAATAGCTCTATTATTCGCAGTAAGGCAATAAAACCAAAACAAATATGCATTTTTCTGGTTTATCGCCCAAAGACTAAATTATTACGATAAGTTAATTATACCAAGAAACAAATTGAGTTAAAGAAAACAAAAAAAAGCAGAATTGCATTTTTGACGTAAGATCTTTTTTTCAAACGTCAAAGCATTTAATTTAGCAATTATGTCCATTTCGTTACAGAAAAAATCTAAATTTTAAGAATTGTTCTGTTTTTTAAAAAGTAAAACTACCCGAGAAAAGTCCTCATAAATCACCTATTATAAGCCAATAGGGTTTAAGCAAGTTACAAGTACTTTAAATAAAACCATCTGATTAATTAACTACCATCAATAATCACAGCGACTATGAATACTCGAAGCCTTATACTCTCTTGACCTGATATAAGGTACTCATATTCATTAATTAGTTATATTTATAACTAAATAACAAATTGACTCATATGTAATCTCTCATGCCGCTACTTTCAAATGACCATACGAATTAAACAACTAACATATCATATACTGGATGATTAATGACCGAATTAACAGTAATCATATCGTCCATGCAAATGTCCATAAACTCTAATTAAATCATAATTCCAACCTATTGTGCAATTAAAACTAAGGTAATGAGAATGCCGAAGGCGGGATCGCTATAAACACTTAAATTTTTAACTCACCACACTGCATGTCTAATCTTCACTGCTTATCTGACAAGCCATGCTGTACTGATTGCTGCAACAAATAGACAAAGGGCGAAGAAAACTTTTTTCCATGAGAAAAGGGTTTGCAACAACACAAGATATTAATGGAAATATTAACAAGTTACTTTTGACACCTAGAAAACACACAAACTCAGAAACTGACATACTAAAAAAAAACTACCTGACAAAAGTTTTCCCAATACCATAGACACGGCAAACTTATTTCGGGTCACTTCCACTTGTAACGAAGGGATTCTCTTGTGAATTTGACTATCAAGTCGGATGTAGAAAGGGTTAGTATCTGAAATTTACCACCTACATAGAGATGCATAGCTATGGCACGGTGTTTTGCAGGTTGCTCCTCTTCGGACAACATAGATGGATGGTCTTAGCCAACTATTGTCGGGATTTGTTGTTTTGCCGAATGGGATGTTGGACAGATATGGATATGTTTGTTCTCTGTAAGTTAGGGCGTTTCGGCTTGGGGGATAGATTGTAAACCGCCCCAACTGTCGGTACATATGTGAGAAATGACACGGATATTAAATTTTCCAAGAAAAACATGTTTTTTTTTTGACACCCTCTGAAATCCTCTTTTGTGTTCTTTTGTCATCTTGGAATGGTTTTTCTTCACGTAATCGTGTCAGGAATATCTTGTGAGGTCCATTCCCAACATGCATTTATTCATGTTCTGTGTGTGTGTGGTGGAAATTTGGAATTCCAGTGTTGAACGTTCTTACAAATTTTAATTTTTTTTTCTTTGCTATTAACGCTGTTATTTGTTCCTTTTTTTCTGACTTTAAAAATTTAAATTTCAATGACTTACACATGTGAGGTTGTATGAGTTGAAGTTTTACACATATGTGAGGTAGAATTCATTTTTTAGCAGATTTAGGTTGTATAGGTATAAAATGGACAAAATGACACATGTATTGTATTACAATTCAAGACAATGCTTTATCAAACTATGTTTTTTATGTAATTGACATTTAAGATATTGTAAGGATACTAATCTTAAAAATAACAAACGGGCCAGCGGCAAATTATTTCAAGGCAAAACAATTCAAAACATCTCATCACTATAAGACAATTAGGTTATCTGATCGGCATTTTATTTTATGTCTTTATAAGCGCTTTTGGGTTAACTAACACCGACAACACATGTCCCAATTATCAGGAAATAATAGTAAACTGTTTTTGTTGATGTATCGTTCAAAGTCATTTAGTGCGATTATTGTATTGTTGGTAAATTGTTTTATGGATTTTGGCTAAAAGGTTTTTTTTTATATGACAATACTCAAAATGATGACAGTTAATCTGTCACTTTGAACATTTTTTATTCAATGCGCTACATTTGTTTTATGTATGAGAAATTACACGAAAGAAGGATAATCTTGCTAATCGTGCTCAAACACCGTGACTTCAAATTCAACTGTGGTCTGTGCTCCAATTTTGGTAATTGGAGGGGTTATTATCTAAAGCGCATGAGATCGCTTTCGATGTACAGATGGCAGGAAGCAGCTGTTAACATTTCGAATACATTTATGATAAAATGGAATCCAGAATAGAAAAAAAACTGAAAGTCAGTCAAAATAATTTTTTTGCATTTTAGAAAACCAAAAGCAGATAAACGCTAAACTAAGGTATCGAATTCGATATGATACGCCGCGGGAATAACAGTTAATGTTTGACAACCCATTGCTATACAGTTGCTTTAATTTTGTCCCTAACACCCAGACCAGTATATGTGGTATTATATTTTAATATTCCACGCAAGCAATGGCGCTTTTATAAACATCGAGTCGGTGGAAGTAGAATAGGGTAACGTGCTGTCATTAACAAAAGTCGACTTCCAATGCAGACTTAGTCAGAAGATGACAATTGAAAAGTACAACTTTGAGGCAGTCGGTTGTTATCTCGACAGTAACTCTGCTATTGCTATACCTTTATACTGAAATCAGAGGATGGATAGCGTTTACCTTAGACACATACCCTAAGACATGATCTCAAAGACGAAAATTCTCTAACTAAAATCCCTAGCAAAATTCTCCTAAGAGAGAATAGCCAGAGTTTAAATACTCAATCCAATATCTCTAACAGTTGTCCATGTAGTGTATCATGTGATTGGATTCGAGAGGAAAACCATATGTGCAGTATATGGTTGTTTGGCGTAAACGCGATGTAAAACGAATAAACACCGACGTTCCAGCACAAGACTTTGACACAGTAAAGATGACGCTAAGACCTCATATTAAATGATATGGTTTTGTTTGAAAAGACCTCGAAATAATTGGCTTACAAAATTGAAAAAAGGCAGTATAAATATCGAGGCATCTGTACAAGGCTCAGGAGCATTCATTACATATTAGTTTATAAACGTGACTCCCTATGAGTCGCTGTTTGTTTTAAATTTTAAGGCTGAACTATAATAGGAGATGGTTGAGGACGACCACTTTCGTAACATTGCGAACACATGCAATTTGTATTGTACGATCATAATAGATTTTCATATCGATTCGTTCCGTTTTCGTTCTCTTTTACTCACTTGCGAAAAAGCGAATTCAGCTGTGTACATTTAAATTTGTAAGGTCATAAGCAACGACATTTTTTTTTAACATAGCCTTTGTTTCTTATATCGTACTTTTCCTCAAATCTTATTTTTAAACGAACTCAGATCAATTGACAGCACAGCAGAATATAAAGAATTACCAAACAACGGGTGATGGGAGTAAAAGGATTCAATCGGATTTATAGACATTAAGTTATTTTTAAGCATTACTACGAATGAGCAGTTGCATATGGTTTCTTGGAATTATGTAAACAGATGTGCAACTTTCCAATATTCTACGGTCGAGTAGACCATCTTGTATATAGCGTTATTGCGTATAAAAAATGGAAATCTGGGATTTTGCATAAAAAAGTTTTAAAACATAATCTGATTGAGATTAACATAACCATAATATGGAAACAATTCAAATTAAACAATAGAGTATACCAGGATATTCCTTGACATGAATAAATGACTTGATATATTTGAAACAAACCCGAGCAACATGTATAAATTTTATTTAATAAGGACATAATTTTGATATAAAAAATAAACAGAACAATTAAGATGCCTGGATGACAAATATTTTTAAATTTTAAACTTATGTATGGATTTTGATCTTGTTCATATGACACATGCTAGGATGTTTGCAGGGTTCTTTTCTTCGGAGTCAATTTAAGAACAACATTCTTTACAAATTGGCTGTAACATGTCGATCATCGGCGAATAAAAAAAGTCCAATCACATCCCCCTTCCTGAGAACCTATTGTATGCCAATAACGAATATTTTGCTTATTGATAAAGCAATTAACCGAAAAAATAAGCTTTCTAAGAAATTTACGATTTCACCAAACTTTTGCAAAGCCAAATCGGAGAAGTTTCGGTGATCAAGAGGATTAAGTTAATTTGATCTTGTACGGGTTAAAGCAAAGATCTTTATGAGAAATTCGTCGCATTATGGACGAATTCCGGTGTGGCTGTGAATTTATCAACTATAGCTCACACAGATGGAGCTATAGTTGATAAATTCACAACCACAACCGAAAATTGGTGTTAAGTATAATGTGACTTACGTTTTAACACTAATCATAAGCAAATTGTGTGTACTTATTGAAAAAAAAACAATACATAAATATCCATCGCACGACTTGCCACTTGAACTTATTCTCCACCCTTCTAAGTTGGCACCCCACCTAACGAAAAAAAATTAATATACCTAATGGACAATGTCCCACCACATTAAATAACTCCGCTGAGACTTGTAAAAAAAGCCAATCGTCCACCCAAAGCTATTCGTTTTTTTTTTCCTGTTTTTATTGTCATTATCCTTCTTTTTATATCCACCCACCCCCATCTGTCGAAAGCTCATCCGGACAATAACAGTGAATTTGTAGCCTCACGTTCAAATCTCCTTCTGTTAATCCCATTTGTTTCTTTTTGAGTGAAAATAATCGTTAGCACCGTCTAAAAATATCCAGCTTTTCCTTAAAAAAATCAACCTGAAAGAAAGAAAGAATGACAGAAAAGGAAAACCCATCAACCTACACAAAAACATATCAAATATCCTTAACACATCAGACTCGTATGTGTGGATGTAGAACATCCGTGAGCGACAACACTACAGTCCACCCCTAAACGTTGTATTACCTGCCATTAACCTGTCACACGTGGGTATACAAACATACAGACAGGGTTGAGAAATTCAAAACATAAAGAAAAGTAAAAGAGGAAACTATTCAGGTTGAGTTAAGCAAGTGAGTGCTCGGTTGTTGGCTCACACACGCACTCTTAAATTTCTTAAATTTGTTTCTTCTTGCTTTTTTATGATCAAATGTTCGGATACAGATGCTCTGTACGAACTCATAGTTTACTAAATGTATACAAAACTATAAACCTAAATAAATGTTTGTTTTGCCGTATTCGACTCTTCGTGCGTTATTCTAGATACTCTTACATCGTTTTATGTATTTTTTTGAACTCGTTACTGTTTGCATTTACATGAACGTGCGTTTAAACTGAAGTAGAACATTTATGAAAAAAAGTACACTGTAATGGTTATCTTTAAAAGTTTAAAAATAATAGAAGTTCGGAAACGAAAGGACACATAGATAACCATGTGGGTATAGATGCATTTCAGAACGAATAAATTGTCGTCTTAAAGGGTAATTGATTTTGTTCACACTGCGCTGTTGTGCAAATCAACAACATATAAAAATGCTATCAAGTCACTTTTATATCCTGTTGATTTGCACAACAGCGCAGAGTGAACAAAACAACACAAACCAAGCATACGTTAACGCCACTGTTATACCTGCTGTGTAAATTCAATTCCTTTACAACAATCTGCAAACAAATTTGCAGGAAATGCCAAAAACTAGGTTTAAAAAATGCACTACACAACAGTGCCGGAAATAATACAAAGTGTATCCGCCGTTATTAAGTCATCGGCTGTGAAACATATGATCTCCAAACTTAGGCTCCGACAAGGTTATAAGGTAGATGTTTGTAAAAGCTTGGCAAAATTATACCTAGGCATTTGAAAGCCAGTTTAGAAAACAAGGCAGGTAGTTGCACTGAATATACATGTGGTCCAACTAACAATGCCGCAAATAGAAACAACAAACCGCCTATTACTTAGGTTAGTTTCTTGTGGGAATCCATTGTCAACTATTTTATTTATGTTGTACGTAGAATTAAGCGCGCTTAATAAATTGACCACACATAACAATTAGAATCAAATTTAATGTAAGATTAGATGAAATCAAGAATAGAAAAACAGTCCCTTTTAATTTGACTTTTTTAAACACGAACCCCACTCCTAAACGTGCATTACCTTAAAAGAACCAAGCATGGAACACACAAAAAAAAACGATGTAGTTTAACCCAACCTAATGTTTGTTCATCTTCCATCTTACATGTAGGAACACCAGAAAAGGCTGACAGATAAAATTTCAACCATGTCCTTCTCCACTTTAGTACCAACACAAACAACTTAATATAATACTCGTACGTCGTGCTTGTATGTGATGGCGAAATACTCTTACGATACACACCACACCACCAGCGCAAACATTAACGGCATTGACAACAACTAGAAAACAGGGCACTTTCTTTTACTTTGAAGGAACTGTCCTATTTGTTTTGTTTTTCATAGAAATTAATTATTATTTGAATGTCCTTGCGGAAAATAAATTTACTTTCCAATTAAATTTCTTTTTTTCTTTCCAGAGTGTCCATCAGCGATTGATGGAATGGAGCGATTCGCATGCCCCACACCTGATCTGCAAGGACGATATCGCTGCATAGATGATCATGTGTTATGTGACGGGTTTATTGATTGCCCAGAAGGCGAGGATGAGGACAGACGGTCGTGCATGTTCTACAAAACGGTACGTACACAAAGAATAATTAAATTTATATTAAATATATATATATATATCGTCAAAGTATTATATATATATATATATCTTCAGAGTATTATATATATATATATATATATATCAAAGGGTTCAATTGAATTGTGAATGTTTGATTCTAACCTGTTGTTGTCCCTACGTATTCGGGGTACACCCTACACATAAACCCCCAAACCCTATGAAAACGCAACAGATAAAGAAAAGGGACAGCTATATATTAGCTGTTGCATGAAAAATTCTTTTAGTGAAAGTGTCCTTTTTATTTTCATAATATAATATATTGTGACTTGGAAAGGGCAAAAGTAAATCCTTAAAAATTATTCGGAATATTAAGAAAGTCCTTTAAGAGAAAAAAAACAAATATTTGGTTTGTATTTAGATCTAACAAGGTATAGGTCAATGGTGTAGCTGTAAAAGGGTTTACGTTTTATAAAGGAAATCGCTAGACGAGGAAGAAGGATGATTGGAGCGTTGTAAAGGGATTATGCTTTGAGCATTTATTCAAGCGATTTTGTTTATTTTCTTATTCATTTTATTATAATGGCGTTAGAAGGGACAACAATAGGTTGGGTTGAGTGGGTGATTGCTAACGGAGTGTTGGGTTGAGAATTATGTGTATATTTATTTTTAGGAAAGGTACTTCCAACCTACAAACCATATGTGAAGATAACAGTTTGCTATAGCCCTTCTAAAATATAAACGTTATGGTCTTTCTTTAGTTTAAATACCATCGTCCACTGGCCAAACTAACATTTTTTTTTACAGCGAAGAGTCCCATTAATTACTGTTTTGTTTATAAGCAATGGTACTGAATAGTAATGTTAAATTAACATAAACTTACATTGAAGTATGTCAAAATGGTCAAATTTAAAAAGCTATTATTTATAATTTACATAATTTTTTTTAATATATTCCTTGTATCAGGAGTTAAAAAAATTCAAATTTCAAAGTTATTTTATGCCAAATATAACCTATAAAACATAAATGTTCACACTCAAGAGTAGAGAGAAACGTTATCTAGACTGTCCAGTTAATTCTCATGAAACCGGATCGTGAAACACAGGATCGAAAGACCATCCTTGTTTGATAATCCGCAAAATAAGAGCGGAGCCTTATAATTCTGAATGATTGGTATAAACTTCTAGGCATGCATGGCCGGAATATGGCCTATTAAGGTATGTTTTAAAGGTGACTCCCAAAGAAACATTTAATTTGCAAAATTGAACAATATACTATTTGGGCAAAGTTATACGACACAGACTTTAGAAAAAAAGTGAGTACTTTTTGTCTTGAATCAGAATAAAAGCAACAATTCTGTGATTGTTAGTAAATATTTACTTATATCCTTTGTTTATTAGTACGTTAGAAAAGTACTCGTGCATCAAAAAATATTACACATTTAAAAATTCACGATTTTAAATCGAGAAAAACACATTTTATTTTTGTGAGGAAGGGAACAACACAATTTCTTTTATATTTACTTCTCAATTAACAGAAAACTCGTATTTTAAGCTGTGCTATCAGTGTTTTAAAATTTAATTTCATTTCATAACCCTGTGACTCAACATTTTCTTTTTAAACTGTTTACATTTCAATTACACCCTCCAAACTTCGCAACATATCATTTAATTAAAGACATCATTATTAAAATAAGTCATCCATAAATTTAAATAAGAAAATACGATTCTGATGTAAACGTCAGATGAACTACACACGTTATTTGAAATAAAAAAATATTATCCCTTAAATATATTGACTTACCCTTTTTTATTTAATTTTTGTTTTAACAGACGAAAGCTCATTTAGACGTGTTAGCTGATGCCCTCCTGAGGTGGGCGCGAGGTCGTTAAACAGAGGTGTAAATGAAAGGAGAATGTGTAAAAAAAAAAGCCAGCAAAACCCAGATTAGGAAACTGCAAGTATAATATATACACCTAATTATTAATGTGTAAAAATTAAATAATTATATAAACAAAGAAGACTAAACCAAAACCAACACTAAAAACTCAATAAATCACAACTATGTATAACTAATTCAAGAAAATGACGACTGGTCAAAATAGCTAATCCAAACAATTTAACCCATAAGTCATCAAAGAAAACATAAAATAGGCATCCAAACAATGGATAAAACCCAATATCAATGTGAAAACTAGATTAAAACGCATCCAGTAGTTGATTTCCTCCAACAAAAATCCTATGTATAATTTTATGAAAAAATAAAAGCCTAAACTACATAAAAAAAATCAGTAAAAAATAATCAAAATTAACTTAAAAACCGAATTATGTATATGTGTTTTCATCAAACTTAAATATTTTTATTTCTTCTCTAATTTTGTAGTATTGACATTAACAAAAAAAAAACAAAAAAATAACTATTCTCATGGATAAGGCAGCTATTGTAGATAAGTAAATTTAAACATAAAAAAATTAATAATTATATTTTACTGTAAAATCTAGGATTTTAAATAACAAAGCAAAACCAAACAAAAAATAATAATGCAAAAAAACGTGTTATTTTTTCCAAATTTGTTTGTAACTTTAGTTATTTACTCTATCCCCTCTCTTCCTCTCTCTAGCCTTCGTTAAATTTCTACTTTTGTTCTGCTTTCATTTAATAAAAATTCTGATAACAAAATAAAAGCTAAACAAAATTAATATTACATTTTAAAATTAAATTAAAAAATATATATATAAATTCATAAATAGTTATATTTATATATATTATTGTATGTAAAATACTTTTCTGTGATTCATTTAAATGTAAATTATATATACACAAAATATAAACATTAAACAAATTATTATTAATATAGTAAAATGTAAAATAAAATCATAAACGTCTTGCAACCGATTGGAATGATTGCAACCAAAAAAAAAATAATACTATAAATTTGACTGGAAAATAAATAATCATAAAGTTAAACTAAACAAATATTCTAATAAAATATTATGTATAATTAAAATAAAATAAACGAAAACAAAGAGAGAAACAACAATCAATTGTGAAACAATCATTCTAACATCTAATTATATCGGTTGTGGATTTCTTTTTTTTTAAGAAAACGTAAAAATTAATTATTTTTGTTATATTTTCTTTTTGTTTGTAAAGTAAAAACAAAGTTATTATGAAAAAAGGTTAATAAAACGATCTTCATAAAGGATAAATATATTTTATTTTAGTTTTCTTGTATTATTTTTTTTTGTACAGTGGGTTTTGGGAATGGAGTATAAATTGCTGTATGAATTTTATGTTTTCCATGCGAATTTGCATTATTACGATTATCTTCGTTACATCAAAACAAACTCAATAAAAAATTCTAGGAGAGAAGAATACTGAACCTTTTCTTTAATATTATTTTTCTTTGCTAGTATTTACTGAATTATAATTCTCCTATCCTTTATTTGAGAGTTTAAGACTAGACGTCACACAGAGGAATATTTTACCTAGAAATGTGGAAACAAATATAGGATAGGCTAACTAAAACTCTTGGACTTATAGTTGTTGGCTCATATCTAAAATTATTTATTGAGTTACTATGATGAAAATTGATTTTTTTATAGTATATGCAAATAAAAAATTTAATAGAAATACACACGATGTTAACTATACCCTATCCCAGAGGGGATAGTAGCAATTTAGATATACCTTAAAGTATATGGATCGACTCAGAATCTATAGCTGAGTTGATTTAGCCATGTCTTACTGTCGGTTCGTTAGCCCGTCCGTCCGTCTGTCCTACGTTACCAGTTTTTGTGTCTCACATTTTGAGCAAGAATGGTGAAATTCGATACACGTGCTCTTTTATGGTACTCCAAGTGTAAACAAGTGTAAACATATTTGAAATCCGCCCGATGTCACTCCCTCTTTTTAGGAAAATGTATTTTGAACAAACCGTAAAGAATTCTAAAAACTTGTCTGAACAACATATTTAGACAGTCTCAATATCTATATTTCGTTCTTTTAGTTTTTTGCAACACCATCTTTTTGAGGGCGTTTTCAGTAATAAACTGTTTTCTGCTAAAATTTTATAAATATTCGAAAAAAACTTTTGATGCAAACTCATTGGGCAAGATAATATAAACATTTCATTCTCAGATCATTTTATCCCACCCCGTTTTTTTTTTTTTTGGTAATTTTACAATTTTTTGCAAGATAATTTTGCCAATTCAGTCAATTTAAATTTGATAGCAAATCTTTTGGCGCGATTATGCGCGAGATACGAATTTATGCTGAACCCACTTTAACTCGCATAGATAATACTTGCAATAAAAACGCATTTTTAACAAAAATCTTTTATTTTATAATGCTTATTTAAAACAAGGTGAAATGGTGCTGTATCAATAGTAAAAATGGAAATTTATGTCTTTTCAAGGTACACATTCACTATTTACAGATATATGTTGATAAAATAAATGTTCACACAGTAAAAACAAAAAAAACCCAAGCGAAATGTTAAGCTTTACATTTAGTCACTTTCAGCAAAAACATGTTATTAATAAAAATCCCGAATTTCGGTTGATTGTGCACCACAGCAAAAATAGAAACGCAACTTAAATAAAGTAATGGGTTTTGCTTAATTTTTGTTGGACTTTGCTTTATTTTCATAGCGCGTCGTTCAAAATCGAAATGAACTAAGATATTAAGTAACTCTTAATTACACTTAAGTTTACATGCAATACATGTCTGCCAAGGTTTAAAATCCTATGTAAAATCAGCACTCAGCAAATGAAAATATTATCCTGCTCAAATCCGTCAAGCCTGAGAATATTTCGCTAGAGTTTAGTTCCCTCAAACTAATATTGGAATCACCACCTTTTTAAAAAAGATGTAAAGCATATTATAAAAAATATATATATATATAAAAAAATGTATATAAAAAAAAATAGGAGTCATCCATTAAGATCACGGACAAATTCAATTCCACCCATAGCGGCATTAATAGGTGTTAAAGACATCAACTGCACCAATTTGCGGAAATGACTGCAAGTCAGAATATTTTATCAGCAAGCAGCCTACGACAAGTGGTATTCATGGCTAAAAATGCAATATTTTTATTTTTGTTTAAAAGATTTTTTTATTAAATAAAAAATAGACCCTAATTTCTCAATATACATTTTATAACGCTTTTCTTAAAAATTGCACTGTAAAATAATGCAATTCGGCCCACAACTTAAATCCAGAAAATAATCGCAGTAGTTATTGAAAACACAAATTTAGAGCCTTACATCCCTTATAGAATTTATTGAAATATAGATTTAAAGTAAATCAAAGCATATCGTACTCCATTCGATGACTCTGTTAACAATCTATTCGCGAATTTACAAGTTTGCTTTTGTTTACCTAAGCTTACATGCATTTGACGTTTAATTATTAACAAACTTAAAAGAAACAAAACATATACAAAACAAAATATTAATATTAAAAAGGAAAAAAACCCACCTTTAAAAGCACATTATTCCATATTGAACAAAAAAATACAATAAAAAAATCACCTTGAAGAAAAAAAACAAGATTTACCCGATTCTTGCACAGAATGGAATTTTTCTCTGTAGTAAAACGAATGTAAACAAATATATATTTAACAACAAATTTCCTAAAAGCATTGACAAAATAAAATATTAAAAATAGAAACAAAGAACAAATATATTTTTGGCCTATTTTTATATTAACAAAAAATACAAATTTAAATGAAAATACAAAAAAAATATAACGTATAACAATTTTTACAACTAACAAATTATAATTTGATTTTTTGAAAACAAAAAAATATATGCATACAAAAGTCTTTTAAATAAAATATAAAAATAATAATTATAATGATGTACATTAATACAAAATGATAATATTTAAACAAATGCTTGGCCTTATTTACAACATTTTTACATTCAGGATTACTTTCTTAATCTTATTCCTTTATCCTTACGAAGATCGATTATTCTGTTGGTAATTTATTGATTCGTTTAGTTTTGTTTATTAAAATTTAAAATAAATTATAACAAAATATATGCCTTCATTTCAATGTATGTTTAAACTTTATAAATATAATACATACATATATTTAAAAAAAAATGTATGTCCTAAAAAAATACTCTTTTTTCTCTGTTATGTTTTAAGTTCAATTAAATAGACTTTCTAGAAAATATTCATACCTAACGTTAAGCCCACTAATTAACTGTAACTGTAATTGTAAATTTAAAACGAAATCAATTTTTATCAGGATCATACTATTTTTGTTAAGTATTTTAGGTGTCCTAAATGGATTTACTCCAAATACTCTAATAAATAAATGAGAAACTAAACAAAAAAATAAAAATCACACGCAATGAGCTCATTAAAAAAAGATTAAAAGACTTAAAACAAGAATTCAAACAAAACCGGACTTAAAAAATACAAAGAACAGTACATTTTTGAAAATCTCTCCAAGTCCTAGACTATTTACAATGTCTATGTTTTTATTTTACACAGTTTTTGTTGTTATGAAACAATTTAAAATTGTTATGAATGCCCTTGCTCACTATCTATCACTAAACATGACAAATCTGCGTTTTCTAAAGGAGTGCTTGATTTTATGTTTATTACCATTATTATTACATATTTATTTTATTGCATTAAGTTTAATTTAAAAAAAAATTAAAAGAAATTCGAAAAAACGTAATGTGAATCAAATAGGGTGAAAAGTTTATGATTCCATTTAACAAGGGAATGGTCATATTTAGCCTACAATCTATGAGCACAAATTATCGATTTTTCATTTTGCCGTTGATTTGTTAAAGATGATTTTTTTATCTTAAACACTAAAACATATCTGGCAGGCAGAAAATTATGAAAATTTTTGTGAATAACAAACCGCTGGATTTAAATGTGAAAAAAATGATTTTTTTGTTGTAAATCACATCCTTAACAGGCTGAATTATTCTATCGCGGTACAACGTACGATGGGTTTCGCTGGTTGGTTTATATCAGTCTTGTAAAATTTAATAGAATTCATCTATTCACATGCATAGCGGCAATTGGTAGTTTGATTATTTATATCAGGATGATCACATATCGAATTTAAACCAATAGAATCAATGCCATGCATACAGCCATTCCATGTATTTATTTGAAATATAAGGGAAATATAAAATTACAACAAAACAGATACATATATATGTGGGTAAATTTAAAAAGAGACCATAAAATTGTCTCGCCTTCACTTCTTTTTACGATCATAAATGTTCCATTCCCAGAGTAACCATTAATATTTTGTTATTATATTTTCAACAACCATACATGGCTTTTGTACACCTTTACGATATCCATGAAAATGAAGTGCCTGCACTTTTGAAAGTGTCTTCACGACAAACTTGTTTGTTGTGGTTACACAGCACCTAATGTCTATGTCACCGTCGAACGTACAGTTAAGAGTCATAAAGTTTGTGGAAAATATTTCCTAGTGTGTGTCAAAATAAAGTAGAGAATGCGAATTACAGCGAAGTTATCATACACTATGTAAATAAAACTTTTTATAATATAAATATTATTAGTTCGAATTTCAAAACTTATAGAATCAGGATAAGTTGATAATTAAAAAAACCTGATTAACATATTTTTATACTTATATTTCCTTCTAAAACAAAATAAGTTATTTTTATTTTAACTACTAGTAATTACCAAATGAAATTTTTAACAAAAACTTAGTCCGACAATCCATTTTTTTTTTTTAGGAAAATAGCTTTAATTTGTAAAAAAAATATATCGTATGAGTTTATATGGTTAGCGTTTCATATCCTGACATGATTATCTGACCCTTTTGTTCGTCTATATGTATCTATCCGACTACTGCCACGTCCGTTTTTATAAACCAATGGACAGACCATTGGAAATTTGAAAAAGTGTCTGAACTGGATATTTAAAAAAAATGTCGTATTTGTATCGTTGTATTGCCCAGTTATAAAAGATTTAAAAAAAAAATGTATTTAAGTTTCATTATATCTATATAGCCCATCTTCTGTGGATGTTTATTCGACAAATTTTTTTCTTAAAAGCCTGAACAATATATTTATTGCTATAATCTAGGTAAGGTAAAGTGAGGTAAACACTTATACAGTTTAACCAGGAAGGTTCCTGCATCTTTTTTTTTATAAATACGTCTATCCATGGGAGATATGAACTGGAGAAGATTACCGATGTTAGAGCAGTCATCTTTCAAAGATGCTTCGGGATAGAATATTAAATAACAATTGTTGACATATATATTTCTGTTTTCATTCAGTTCAGAAATTCTTGTAAGTTAGTTGGCAAACACATTTGTTATTATTAAATCTCGAATAAAAAATCTTCGAGTTTTATCCCAACAGAAGAAGTTGCTTATTATCTGACAGTGAAGCCCTTTTATAAAAAAAAAACAACAAAACAATCCATTCACTTTGATTGCGCCAACTGCGCAACGAATGTTGTACGTTAATGAATCACTTGGATCCTTCAAATGTTACTGATCTGTTTGGTGACATAGAAATCAATTACGAAATTTACATCAGCAAGGAAGACAATTGTTTCTGTTAGTATTGCAAGATTTTACAACTGTTATGTCCTGCTTCAAATGCTACGTCAACGGAATCTTGTAAGGATGCAAACATAAATCGCTAATCAATATTCACATTAAACTGATTCTTAAAAGTCTCAATTGCTGTGAAAGGTGGCCTATCGGGGTAAAAGGATTCATGTCAACACACTCACTTACTTCTGCAATGTGTTTGTGTGTCTCTTCTGGGTTTTAACTGGCCCAATAGTCTCAAACGTCTCGATTATTGCAACTACTGTACGACAAGAAAGTACGCGAAAAATTCCATGATTTTTGTTATCCATGCCCATACTTGCCATACTTGCCATACTATATGCGTTCGTGTAATTATCTATGATATGACAGCTGTAAACAAAAAAGGTGTATCTACGTGCCATCGGACTTTTTGGAACATCCATTACACAAGAATTGAGAAGTTAATGTTTGACGATGTATGTACAGTCAATGTCTTATGATATTTAAAAAAAAAACACACAATTTGTAAGTCAAAAAAAAACAATATACTAAAAGCACATCTATCGAGAACCGAATTAATAAAAAACTTAAAAAACATGTTTTTTTTATAATATTTTCTTAAAACAACATTTATTTTATGACAACTGCTACATAACACATTCATATTTATTATTAAAAGCAGACAATGTCAATCTGATTTAAAACTTTGAATCTTGTTGTTGCTACTATTAAAAAAGTTGTTTAAAAAGAAAAGCTTTCAACAACACATCCTTAAAGACACATCATGGAATTTTCGTCCACAAATCCCACTTTTAAAATTAATTCTACTCTTTTACCCGTAAGTGAAAACCCATCTTTCCCACAAACACAAAAAAAAGGTATCTATATAGCATACCTTACTTTTGACGAATCTACCCAATGATATGATCAGTATTATATTCTTTTCAACATATATTTGTAATAATATATCCAACATATAAGCTAAATATTTATTTATTACTTGCAAAAATAACCTGTTTCACAACAAATACGAGTAAAAGATACCAAACGATATTTATTTCTAAGTGATGTTTCATCCCTCCGTACAATTTATATCATGAAGCGATAAATTTCCTAAACACTTTCAAATTAGTTCAATAAATATCGGATAACAGATTCTCAGAAATGTAATCTACCCCTTAAAGTCAAACTGCAACTCTTTTTCCTATCTGAAATATTTAGCTTTTGAGTTCACAAATTGTTAAATATCAACTCTCAGCTGAACCAACATTAGAACGAATAATTACATAGAATTATATTTCACCATACAAAAAAACATTGATGAATTATATTTAAAAAATATTTTGGTAGTACATAAGATTACAAATAAAGCACATACATATAAAATTGAATATTTGCAGATTATAGAGAATTAAGTGTTTCACCAAATCTATACAGGTAACAAAAATATCGAAAGTGTTAAAAAAATTCGCACAAAAAATATAAAACAAAAAAATTTGAGAATAGCGAATATATTGCCACATGCATTCGGATTGGAACTAATAGATAAAGAAACCATACAAATAGTAATTTTAATTAATTATCCACAAAAAATATAAATAATTGTTGTAAACTTTAGGAGTTTTCCTTACAGAAAGTTAAAATTTGTCAAATATAGAAAAAAAAAACAAACAAAATAATTTCTTTAGAGTAGATTTAAATGTTTAAAAACTAAAAAAGAAAATGCAAAAAAATATATTAATATTTAAAATACATTTATTGCGGGAGGACTTATAAACCGAATTGCAAGGCTTTGCTGAGGGTTGTAGATACGGAGTTAATGTTCTTCCTCAAAACGAGAATTAGTGCGTAAGACATTTAAACAGATGAAGAACGTCATGCATAAATTCAAGTGCAAAGGAGGCTGAATGTCAAATTGATTAAATAACTTAATCCATATAACAAACCTTAATTCCTCTTAGAGAAAAGTTACATCTGAATTTGACATTCATTTTGTATTTGAATTCATCCATTCACATTCACCAATAAATTAGTTTTAAGATTTATTTTCCCGTTTCTTGAGGCGGAAGATTTCTTCGTAAAAACACCTCTTTTGTGAACTCAAAGGTATATAATCAATTTCCGGTTCTTAAAAGAATTAAAATTGCAAAATCAATCAGATCGGCGAAATCTGTGGGGATGCCTTTCTTCCTTCCGCCAGAAAATGAATGAATACTTAAGCCACCCTCTTTTCCCTCTTAATAACATAGCGTGTCTTTTACTTTGGGTAACATCATAACTCGTATTAGTGGTTATTGCTTAATTTTCCTTGGATTATTAGGAGGACATAATTTATTTTTTTAACGAATCCTATTTTAGGTACCAAATCGATGTTTTCTGTAGATGCGACTATAATAAATTCAAAAAAGGTATTTGATATAAAAGTAACGGAAATAAACATTTAATAAATATAAGGCCTTGGTTCCAAACCTTGCTGCTTTAATAATTCGTGTGCACTAGCCATATATTTGCTACAAATGAAGGGAACTACAATTTTACGGCGAGCTTCTCTTGACAGATTTAAACTCTTTAATATTTCTTAGACTTTCTCAAGAAAAGTTTGGTGGATGAGGCAGTGAACAAACTTTTGGAGTTGCATCTTATTTGAGCTCAGGCACTGCACCCATACTCAGGCACTGCACCCGTAAGAATATATAGCAGCATTTATGTTAAAGAAAATACGGGCCAATAACTCAAGCTTCAAGTTTTAGACGAATTCTGAGCACTTGATAAAGTTTAAAAACACTTCGCGACAACCTCAATACATGTCTCGAATTATAACTCAACAATTAAGAAGATTTAACACACTAGGAGTGAATAAAAATTGGCTAAATTCAGATCACAAAATACAAAAAAAAGTTATTTAAGGCTAAATTTTCTTGAATGCCCCGACTACAAGACGCTCAAATCTAAAATAAAACAAATATCAATCCAACGATACCCATGTTATCCTTATCACCCACAAATTGCTGTGGGCTATTAGTTTAAGGGTAGGTTGGGTAAAACCTCATATCAACCCGGATTTTCAGATTTTTTTAATTTTTGTACTTTTTGTTTGGCTAGAAAATATGTTAACCTCATCAAGAAAATTATTGGCTATTTATTTACTGAAATGTGAAAACGTCAAACAGTTAACCAAATGTTGTTTTAGAGTGGTTATAATATTTTTTTAGGAAACATTTTTTCAAAAAAGGTTATTATAAAATGCAGGGATAGATTGAATAAATATGTTGTTCAGGCAATTGAGTAAAAGTCATTATAATTATAGTTACTTATATAAGAGCGGCAATTTAAACATAAAATTGTGCGCTTTAAAATCAATTTGGATTTTTTTTACATTTACCTATGCTAGTGTGTTCGAAATATATCATATGGTATATCAATTTATTAAACCAATTTTATATAATTAACTCTTTCAAATGTTCTCCGCTGCGTAAAGCATTGCGGAAGTGATGGCAGAACGTTATTTATTTCCCAAAAGATATGCTATTCTCATTCAGGAGTTCTGCTGCATTAATCGGAAAATTCGCCTCATGACCCGATGGAAAAAATCCATGGGGGTATGTTTTGGTGACCTTAATGGTCAAAAGAATTTCTTCGAAACCGATAACAAATTTATATGGGAAAAGCTTGCACAAAAGAGCTACGCTTTTCACGCTAGTTACAATTATTGGTATTAGGAACTTCTCCAATACATTGCCTAAAATCGTTTTGCTTTTCCAAAAATACGTCCTCAAAATGTTTAAGGCAATACATTCGTTAATCAAAATATGATTTTCGTACTTTACTGGATTTAGGTTTGAAAGGCAGTTCTATAGTGTAGGTATAACAAATTTTTAGTTAGGTAATGAAGGCAATGTGTTGTGGTAAATTAGATATTGTAAACAAAAAAACAGAGGTCAGTGTCATCCTAACCTGTGATTTTAAAGTTTAAAAAAAAAAATGTAATTCGTAATTCGATAAAACTTGGAATGCTATTTGGTATACCATAAATTTGTTCTACACCTAAACCAATCTACCATAACCCACTTATATGCAGAAAAATCCTTACAACTTAATTGTAGTTTGGCATAGCGCACTAATGCTACAGATAAATACAGTATGAAAGCAATATTAATATACAAAAAAACTCCAATCGCGACAAAAGCAGGTATCCAAAATTATACCGAACCAATTGTAAATCCTTCACGGAATTTATAAACTACTAACATTTAACTTTCATGTAATTTTTCAATCCAATGCGGTTTCGAATCAAGTTTAGAACAAGTGGTAATAATATTGATCAGCATTTCACTCACTTCAAAATCAAGCAAGTACACGATAACATTTAATATCACTTAATACACAAAATAACCTATGCAAAATTTTAATTTATTTTATGTAAGCACTAAGCATGATCCGCAAAATGCACTTTCCTCTATAGCAACTCTCTCTATACACGAAACATTACACCAACTTTCCTCTTTCTAAACACCAATACATAAATTAAACATATTAAAACTACAAGAAGTCCGCTAAATATGTTTATTAAAAATATATATGCAATTGAAAAACGATAATTAACAAAAAAAAACAATGCACACAATGCAAATAAATTTAAAAAAAAATATTATATTAAGAAACATTAAATTTAAATTTTGAAAAATAAACATTGCACGCCTATTTTAACAAAACAAAAAAATTATTAGGTAATTATGTATTATACATCAATCAATATATATAAATAAATATTAATTTTTTTAAAAACAAAATTGTTGTTCTTACAAACAAAAAAAATCACCAATTTGCACTTATATTAACCAAAACACTGCACCAATTATATATATATATAAATTTGAAAATATTTAAATGTGTGTTTTTTTATATATTTTTTTTAAATATATATATATCATAAAACAACCAAAAGCAATGTAATTCGTCAATTTATTTTTTTTTAATTTAACATACGTTACTGTTATTTTGTTTAACAAAAATATATCGGAAACAACAACTGTAGCAATAAATTAAAAAAAACATGTTTTTTTTTTGTCTTATAATTTTTTTTTTTAATAATTGTAGCATAACATAAATAATAAATGTAACGTATAACTAAACTGCACTGCACACAGTATGTGATATTATTGCACTTATAAAATAATAGAAATATATTTGCACACACCTTTAGCAATTAGATTAATGTTTTATAGCTAAAAGTAAAAAAACCAACGCCTTGTTAAGAAACAAAACGTAAATAAAATGTATGTATTTTTATTTATACATCAAGTAATTGGAGTTATTAAGTAACAAAAAAATATAAAATTGGAATTGTTCTTCTTTTTTTAAGAGAAAAAATATGTATAGATGTGAACCTTTTGTTATTTCGCTTTAAAATAGTGTTATTATGAACAAAATAATATATTTTAGGATATAGTAGTCACATGTACCTTAAAAAAGAGAGTATAAAAAACAGTAACAGAGGAGGAAAGCTGACAAAAAACAAATAGCACAGTATTGATGTTAAAGGGCTTAAAAGCTTCTCATTGACACACTTACTAAAATTCTATAAAAAAAATAAAACTACAAACATAAACCAAATGAAACTTAAATGTTAATAAAAATCCGTCCTAACTCAGCAATTTTAGCTACCAACACTTTTTTCGTACTCTTCCCTTCATTTCGTCTTTCAGTTTAAAACAAATTTCCCTTCTACAATCAATTTTTTTTCATAATCCTCTTCCGCAATGAGAAGATAAGGCTTTTTCTAAAATACAACAAACAACTACATAACCGAAAAACAAATATTTAAAAAAAAGAAAAGCTTATTGCTAATGAATGTTCTATATGTATAGAACTATATACAAATTAAAAAAAATCCAAAACATTACAAAAATATATGAATATTTACTAAACTATAAAATTACGAAAAATAATAAAAAAAATAATTGTTGTGATGCACCTTACTGCACTTATATTTGCACAATTTATAAATAAACACATAAGTATGTAGTATCATTTACAACAAAATAATGCATATATATATTGATTGTAAGAAGAAAAAAAATTAAAACAGAAACATACGTATAGTTATAACTAAACGCAAAATCTGTTAGGTCGAAAAAATCCTTTGCTTCATATGATATTACAAAAAAAAAATTAAATTCAAATTCGGAAAGAGAAGAGCTCCCAAATTTATTGCACAACAATTTTTTCCCAAATTTTCAGCACAACATTAATTTCACATTTGTATAAAGTTTTATTTTTAAGGAGAGATTTTCCTAACAAAATATATCCAACAAAAATAAATAGTATATAAAAACATATTCAAATTTGTTGCATTATTGTGTATTACTATAAAAATTAAAAAAAAAAAATTTCGTAAATGTAAACTGCACCCAAGAATCTTTTTTCCAAAGAAAACTTTAATTGTTGAAAGCACAAATAAACAAAATTTTCAAAATTAAAAGTGAAATTATTATATAAACTATTTACTTACAAGTAATGTACATTATTTATATATAAAACGAAAACAAAAATCAACATTATAAAAAAATATATATATATTTATAAGTGTATATAAATATTTTTGTATTTATTTTAATTTAGTTTCTAATTCATAACAAAACAAATATTTTTTGTATATAAACACATCATTATTTTTTATTCATTCGAGACACCTTTCGCTTTGTAAATAAATTCAAAATCTACAAATAAAGTGTTGTTTTTTTTACATTTAAATATAATTTTGTTTTCTAAGTTTGTTAAATATACAAAGAAACTTTTCTGTTTTGTTAAAGAGAGATTCATGAAGAGATTATGTATAAAATAAATAAAATAGCAACGATTCCATAATAAATTTTTATTTATCTTCATTTTTTTTCTTAAACAAAAATTTAAATGTGTGCTATATATACAGAAACAAATTTCGTTTCCAAATAATTTCCTATTTATTATTATTTAAATTTCGAAAAAGAGAACTTAATGAAAACAGATTACTGATAGTAGGAAAGAATAAACAAAAATGTGCAATGAACAGAAATAAACATAAACAGAATGCTAACACAAACAACAGTAAAAGTAAAATGATTCCGATTTAATAAAATGATAAAAATGAAGAAAATGAAATCAAATAAAAAAAAGAAAACATACAAAAACCAAATGAGAAAAATGGCTCTGATATTATTATTATTATTTAAAAAAAATAAAAAAAAAATTACAAAAAAAAATGTAAATGTGTTATATTACTATATAAATATATATATTTATGTATATTCATGCAGGCAAAGCAAACAACATGTTGGACAATTTAAACAAATATAGTGGATGAACTTATTCAAAAAACAAGACCGATGAATAACATTTAATAAAACAAAAAATTAACTACAGACAAAGAAAAAGTTATTAATAAAAACAAAAAATGATGAAAAAAAAACTATATTATTATATACATTAAAATTTATGAGATTATATATGTAAAATAAATGCCTCAGTCAGTATATTAATAATGGATTTATTTTACTATTCAATTAGCTATCGGTATTGTTCAATTTTGGGACCATATCATGGAGTAAGTATGTAAAAGATAAAAGGGAAAAAACGGGTCATGCCTTAAATTACTGCTTAGCATATGTAACCCCATATATAAGAAGACAAACTAATTTTGTTATTTAAATTTGATAATACAGCCCTAATAATGTCTTACATAGTTTAAAAATAAAAACATTAGTTCTTAAAAATGTATTTATTCGTTAAAACAAAACAAAACCCAGGATGAATAACGTGTGTGCAAAAGGTTTTATCAGTAGACGACTCGTGTTTGAATTCGAAGCCTGACTGAAATATAATACACAGACATCAAAATACTTAATAATGGCTTCTTTATTAGACCTGCCAACCATCCTCTTGCGTAATTCTTATGCTAAGAAATACTCAAAACAATTCGTTGAAATATCTTTTACCATCTAAGCGACATTAAAACAGGGCTCTGTTTGACGAGGCTATTACTTTACGCCATAACTGGCGTGCACATGTAGAAACCAAATTCCTTCGTAACTGGCATGTTGCTCGAAACCCATGTTCTCACCAACAAGGTCAATGTTACATTCGTCCTCGTCATTCTTTTTGATTAGCCACAAATCCACTATGGCCCGTCTGTGTTTGGATACGAATGGCCAGTGTCTAGGAAAATCTAATAAAATTGGAGTTGTAACGTCAGGGTAATCCATTCCTTATTAAAGTGGCGCTACAGTCCGAAATGAACATGGGCCTCAACCAACATGCCTCTCCGGTTAGTCCGGTCCTTATCTAACTGCCTCCAGTTTCACCCTCCAAGGTGGTTGAGGTCGGGTACTACTTGTGCTCGCCACTTAAGGCGAGGTTTCCCCCTACTGCAACGGACGTCTGGCTGGGAATCGAAGACTCTGAGAGCCGGAGTATTGGTGTCTCCATAGCCCGTCAACGCATACGGGACCGAAGATTTTTCGAAAATTATTCCTATCGATTTCTTCATCAGCTTTTGGTACGGTCATTGTTTCAGCGCCAAGGAGCAGGTCTGGGATGAACATGGTCGTATACAGAATCTCCTTAGTAAGGGTTTGTAACTAAAACTGGAAAGAGTAATTCTTCGTTTAATTTCTGACGAGATGTTTTCAGAGTTAATAGCGGAGACGGGGTAGACAAAGTCAATGGTGACGTTCTGTCCAATTCATCGATGTTGTGTGTCCTTTCGTGTTGACAGCATATACTTAGTCTTATCCTCATTTACTGCTAAACCCATTTTTGCCACTTCCTTCTCTATACTAGCAAACGTGGCTATGACATCACGCTGAGTCCTGCCAATGAAGTCAAAATCGTCGGCGTATGCTAATAATTGCACCGATTTTTAGAAAACTGTGCCTCTGGTGTTGGCTTGGGAGTTTTGCACAATCATCTCAAGAATTATTTTGAAGAAAAGAGAATTCTCCATCGTCATCCTACACAAACGGACGGGTTGGGGCTCTCTATAAATGCTGTCGCATGGGGCTTTGAAATCAATGAATAGATGGTGGGTATCGATTTGGACTTCTTGGATGTTTTCCAAGTTTCGATCGATTTTTTCGATTGTGGACTTTCCTGGCCTAAAACCACACTGATAAGGGCCGATCAGGTTGTTGGTAGACTGGTTCAGGCCTTCACATATTACGAGAGATAGGATCTTGTGGGCGATGTTAAGTAGACTTATGCCTCTATAGTTGGCGCAATTCAGAGGATATCCTTTTTTGTGGATCGAGCAAACGAGGCTGAGGTTCCATTCTTCAGACATACTTTCATCCGACCAGATTTGGCTTACGAGTTTGTGGATGTTACTTACCAAGTCATCTTCGCCGGCTTTAAAAGGCTCAGCGGGAAGGCCGTCATTTTCGGCACCCTGTTTAAGCTTGAGTTTAGATTTAGCTATCCTCACTTCACTCAGGTCGGGTAAAAATCGAATTTATGGCGCAACAGGCTCGTCAGTACCCAGGGCCTAGCTTTTTTCTTACAACCAATTATGTGTGGGTGTGTACTTCTTTGCACGATGGCGGGACCTCGTGTCTTATGCCAAATCCGAACGGCTAAGTTGAGATAAGCTTTTCATGACAATAGATACTACTCGGATGATTTGTCAGATCATTACGAGAGGAGGGCAAGTGAAAAATCATTAAGATGTTGCTATGGCTGGGAATCGAACCCAGACATTCCGCGCGGCAGTTCATCGGGTTGTTGGCATTTTTTGCTGTTGTTGGCAATATTGAATGTTTCGTTCTGCCTGACAGCGGAATGGTGTTCTACATCGCCGTTTAACTGTCTGCAGAAGTGGTTCTTCCATATACTCAGCATCGACTGTGTCTCAACTACGATATTTCCTTGTTCATCTCGACAGGATTCTGTTCGAGCATTCTATCTTTGGCTTCGACGTTTTACACTTTGGTAAAACTTGCGAACATCGTTCCTGGAGTGGTACCTCTCTATATCTTCCTTTTTTTTTGGGTATTCTATTACCATCTAATAAATATATATTTGAGAGAGACAACAATCTCTGGTAACTGATCCAATCAAACACCAACCATGCCTAAACTACCTCGTACTTGAAAGGCACGCACGCTTTATACCCGGGTGTATAAGACTTCTTTGCACGGATCAGGAAAAACAGATCGTAGTTTCAAGAAGTTCTGATCAATGCACTCTACATATAGATTTTGTTGCATTTAATCAGGTGGAGAAGTTCAAGTATCTCCAAGTATACTCAAGAGTGATTGACGGATTACGTACTACATTAGGTTTGAAAAAACTAAACCAGCTTAATCGATTTTTTATGAGAAAAGCAGAACTTGAAGTCAAAGCTAAGTTATAAAGTTAAAGTTGCGAAATAAAAAAAAAATTTTAAAAGTTAAAGCTTAAGATTATTTTTATTCTCACCTACGATTTTTCACTATACTTAACTGTCTAAATTTTAGCAAGGATACTGTTTTCACCCCATTGGACAGACTGCGTTTTATTTTCCTAAGACCACTTTACAACTTGTGTGACCTGGGTGTAATATTTAGTTATGACGAGCAATGGAAAATATGACAATACTGACTTAAAAGGGCCCCATGACCTATGCCCATTCCCAAAGTATCAACATTTTTATTAAGAACTATCTAGTATTCTAATATCACCATCCGTAAGGCTTGTGTTAATGTTCTCTTGTTTTTGGCAAAATAATAAAAACTTGATGCCAGCTATAAAAAGGCATACAAAATTCGTAGCTAGCCATGAAATTTGTCCATTAGGTCTGAGGGTGTGTCACGTGTGTGTATGTGTGCGTCTCTAGTCTATTCATCATCCCTTTGTCAACGAAATTATATTTAGACGATTGCACAACAATTATTTTTGTGGGGTTGTGTTTGCCCTCGGTTAATGTCTATTGTATATGGCGTGAGGGGATAATTTATCCAGGTGAGCTTCTAATGGAACTAGAGTATGGGTTAGACAACATAGGGTATGGTTACTACTGTTTTTTTTTGTTCTTCTATTTTTTCTATCTATCCGTTATAGGTAGCTTGGTATATATATTTCTAAAAAAAAATAATAAGGTTAAGGTTAGAGGCGGTGGAGGTTTGTATAAATGAAAAAGCACGTTGAACCAGCGAAGCTTGTAATTAAGTTGTTGATTTTGTTCACACTCGGTGTAAGAAGTTTTGACCTAGTGAGGTTGTTACCTTCGATGGCCGGCTTAATTGAATAGGCAACATGCAATGGCAAGTGTGTAAAAATAGATAGTCAACGCGTGGATAGGTATCAACTCATCAATTGGTTGAGTGTGTCAAATCGGTTAATGATTTGATGTTAGGAAATCCTTATCCAAGCTACAGTGAAAATAGAAGTTAGTCTGAAAAGGGGGAAACCGTACCAAAAAGACATGTGAGAAGGCTGTGCGAATCGTTCGATACCCCATCTTTAATATTCAAACCCCAAAAATATAGGCTTAATTACGGTGAAACAACATATTGTTTAAAAAGTTTCTCAAAATCTGTTATGGTTCGAAAATGTTGTAGGGTATACAAATTATTTTTGTAGGAACACGACCCCAAAAAGTGGGCGTGACATAAAAATATCTAAAGACGAAATGTTCATGTTATAACGGGTGTTTTTTTTTAAGAGTTTTATTTTTCGAATAAAGATAAAACTGACATTTTGTGGTCAAATCGGGCAACTCTAATGTCATTTATGTTCAGTTTGGTTTGCCATTTCATCATGAAAAGGTTGACAGAAGAACAACGCTTGCAAATCGTGCAAATTTATTTCGAAAATAGTGGTTTAGTTCGCGAAGTTTACCGCAAGCTCCGTCCATTTTATGGTCGACATAATCGTTCAGAGCATTTAATTCGGTTAACAATGGATCGTTTTCGCACGACGTTTACTCTCTGTTATAATACGCATCCGCAGAGACGTCGAACAGCGCACACCGAAGAAACAATTGCCGCTGTAGAGCAAAGTGTTTAAGATGACCCGAATGAATCGATTCGCCACCGTGCACAGCAATTGGAGCCTGGTCCATCAACTTTATGAAAGATTTTGCGCAAAGACCTTGGCTTACGACCTTACAAGATCCAGCTTGTGCAACAATTAAAGCAGCGAGACCATGCATTGTGTCGTAATGTTAGTGTATGGGCCGTAAATGAGATTAATCTCGACGCTGATTTACATCGCAAATTTTTGTTCAGTCAACAAACAAAATTGCCGCAATTGGAGTGAAGAAAATCCACATGAGACCCTGGAGACGCCATACATCCACAAAAACAGACTGTTTGGTGTGCTCTATGGGCTGGTGGAGTCATTGGGCCAAACTTCTTCCGAAATGATGCTGGATAGTCCGTTACCGGTAATGGAGACCGGTATAGAGCAATTATAACCGACTATTTTGTTCCCGAATTGGATGGCATGAATGTGGATGAGATGTGGTTCCAACAAAATGATACACGCCACACAGCGCACGTCACAATCGATTAATTGAAGGAAAAATTCGATGAGGGCATAATTTCGCGGAATGGACCTGTCAATTGGCCACCAAGATCGTGTGATTTGACTCTTTTGTTTGGAGATATGTGAAGTAGTTCGTCTACGCCAACAAACCAGAAACGTTAGGAGACTTGGAAGCCAACATTCGTGGAGTTATTGCCGACATATGGCCCCAAATGCTCGTAAAAGTGGTTGAAAATTTGACCTCCAGACTTGGCTTTGTTCGAACCAGTCGCGGCGGCCACACGCCCAAAATCATATTTAAACATTAATGGCATAAAATTATCCTTCCAACAAAGTCAAATTGATGGATATCAAAACGATTTTCTTGTGTTTTACATCTTTTTTCAAATTTCCTGTCAGTTTTACCAAAAACGATTTCTTGAAAGCGGCCGTGGCAGTGGGCAGCTTTTAAAAATTTTTACACTTGTTTTGTAGGCAAGGACAAGGATCCTATATAAAAAATTTCAATATCCTAGCTCAAAAATATAAGCCCTTCAAATCAGTGACGTACAGACAGTCGGACGGACGCACATACATGGCTTAATCGACTCAGCTAGCGATTCTTAATACTTAATTAATATACTTTGAGGAAGATCTAGCTAAATTATTTCTCTATGTTACAAACTATGTATTAAAACATTTGTGTTGACTTTCTATGGAGAAGAATATTCAAACAATAACTATACAAAGTATACAGCGAGTGAATGAACACCAAAACTTCAGCTGGCAGAAATTTGAATACCAGCCAGGCACCGTCCTAGATTCAGTGGAGTAAGACACCGCTCTCAGTGGAGTTGGTAAAAACAACCAACATGAAATGCGCAACTGGAGGCAGTTTGCTAAAGACCGGGCTAATTGGATATTTTGCATACCAGTTTATGCCCAGGTTCATTCTGTACTTAGTTTACATGATCAATCAGTGGAAGGGAGTGCATATCTGCGAAGCATTCAAGTCATCTAAAAGGGAATTTTTAATATGGTAGTATAATCGACTTATATAGGAATAGTCGACTAAGATAACAAAGATCCTTAACATTGAATCTTGATATTCATTCTATATATTTATCTGTATTAGAATTGTTTTAAAATAACTATCCCAAGTATTTCTAAAATTTGTGAGTTCAACAAAACCCCTTTTATTAATACTGGGCAGTACAATGCTCATGTTGCAAATCGTCGATTTGAATTGAATTGAATTCTACAATAATTTTCTTAAGTCTTAAGTTATGGGCGTAAGTCCTAACACACCAACAACAATACCAAATAAAAGATTCATTGATTTCAAACGAAACTCAGAAGCTATTATGATCACAATACAATTAAGTCGACACACAAGGACAGTATTAAGACAGACCCTTATTAATTTGCTATTTATTGAGCGCAAGAACCTTGGCCGTTGACTTAAAGAACGTGCAAGGGTATTGGTTAACACATTAAAGTCAGGAGATCATCGTTTGCTTGTTGGAGATTTGACCAATTGTCAATTTGAAGTAGATCCAGTTTTTGAATAGTAAACTTTAGGCTGTCTAATTTTATTTGTTTTTAAAACACTTTTTTTGTATTTCAAGATCTATAGAAGATTTATAAATAGAACTAGAAGAACTAGAGAGCTGACGGTAAGTTGCCAAGGTTCTGACGTCTGGCTGGGAATCAAAGACTCTGCTTTTGATACAGTATATTCTTCAGCACCGTAGAGCAGGACTGGGATGATCGGGGTCGTATGTTGTATCTACTTAGTATTTGGACTTCTTGGGTTTTTTCCAGGATCTGCTAAAGTGTGAAAATTTAATCGTTTGTGGACTTTCCTGGCCTAAAACCACATTAATAAGGGCCGATCAGGTTTCAGGCGTTCACATATTACGGAATATAATGATATTCTGATAAACGTTGTTGTTCTTTGCATATGTTGTTGGCTTGGATATGCCGCTATTATTGTTGTGCAGCCGATAATAACTTGAAACTTTCGCAGAAAGTTTTCCAAACAAAATATTTTTTTTTAATATCGGTGCAAGTGGTTGCAGTGTGTAGCCACACCATACAAGGAAAGTTCCTGCAGAATGCCCCAATCGCTTGCCCAATTGATGTGATTGATGTGATTTGAAAAAATGATAAGCACAAATTTCTATGTAAATAACAACATAAAAAAATTACAATATTTTTTTCCACTACAACTATTTTCACTGCATAGCAGTCATGTCCGCTGAATTGTCATACAATGCAAATTTTTTGATTTTGCTTCAAAAACCAGGTTGAAACAAACAAGCGAAAAACTTGGAGCAACAAGCCGTCCAAGCGGCAACGTACTATGGTAACATGTAAAGGGTATTCATAACCCCTTGAGTACGTGTAAATTATAAAAAAAAACGCTTGCAAGAAAGTGATTTGCTTGCAAGAAAACGCTTGCATAAACTACTGACACCATCCAAGGCTCCGTTGTGCTAGCGTTTGCTTGCAAGCAAATCACTTGTAACAAGCGCTTACGTGCAAGGACTTTTCGGTTCGCCGCACCGTGCAAGTTTTGCTTGAAGCAAGCATTTTACTTGCTGGGGGCACTTTCCTTGCATGGTGTGGCGGCACCTTACCTTCTACGGATAATTATTTTTTGTCAAACGAAATTGATAAAAATATATGCAGTAAGGTGAACTGCGTCTAAATTTGAATTTAGAAATATTTACGACCTTTTCGGATTTACAGTACAAAAATTGGCAATTGGACATCCAAATGAGGATTTATTGACTTGAATGCAAAGAATAAACACTTTCTAACCATAGTGCTTTTATGAACTCTTCTCCTCACTGGACTGGGGCAGTGAGGAGAGTTGATAAAAGGACTATGGTAGGATTAGCACTATAATTTGCTACCTGAATGGCAGGTTCACTGATAAGAATTGTGTATATGAATCGTCAACACCAATGTTGTAGTATCATCAGAAGATATCCAACGCTGATAAACCATTTTCTAGTAGCCGAAACTATTATATCCAACCCAACATTACATAATCAATCAATTTGGTCGTTTGTTATTTTTTCGATCGCATGGTTTATTGTCCTCCAAAGAATAAACAGCCAAGTCAACGCAACATAGCCAATAAATTTTAATATATATAAATTCTAATTTCACAAATCTTCCTGGGTCTCGAGATGCTTCCTAAGATATAACACTTACCCAGATCCCATCTACACCTACGAGATGAGACTCAAAGCTATAGCGGGTCCTTCACCACATCGGGTTAACTTAGTATACTGGTGCAAACCACCACATTTTACTTAACCATTATACTTATCGTAGCCAGCATTAATCTTGATTATCGGGCTTTTTAGGCGTACACAACCCACGTACATGTAGATGTATAGGGATTTTGTTAAAACGGAGGCAGAGTGTCAGTCCCAATTATGCTGTGAGCTTTATTTTGACGTCCTTTTTGGTAGAGTTAAAACGCAAACAGTATCAAAAGGCTTTACCTTATATGTTCCCACTGATTCTCTTTGCACATAACGATGAACATGGAATTTAAATGCTTTACTTGTAAGTAATCATGTACACAGTGGTGGTTCATACTTTGGGAATTCTGTTAGTGAATGATAAAAGATGTACGTGTATTACGAACACACTTTACAAGATTTGGTGGTAAACAAATTTCTCTCCATTCTGCGTAAACAAAATTATAACCGCTTCCGGACGGCTCTATGGAAACCTGCTGTTCAAATATTCAACAACACGTTCACACAGTTCAACACCCTTTCTGCCTGCCATGTGCGTTGACACTTCTTATGCCAGGGCGGGTCTTCCTCTCGGCTGCGACTGCGGTAACCAATTAGGGAGTTTTACTTAACAAATTAATGTTTAATATTTTATCAGACCTTTAAGGCAGCACAACTTTTTCCTATGTTTTAAAAAGCTATTTCTTACGTAAACATCAACCGCTCGCATATGGTGTCATTTCGCACACACATAGTCACCCATGTGCAAACTGGTGAAACATTCTTGTGAACCATTCTATTTTTCAAGTAAATAACTACCTTGAAGTTGGGTAGGGATCTCAACTTGTTGATATTATGTGGTAAGTAATATTTTAAGGGATACTTGTTGTTTTGAATGTAGGCAGAGGTAAATTTGTTTGAGTTTCACATAGAAACGACGTACACCAGGCTTGAAACGTTCGTGTGTGTAAGCAAGTAGCAAGGCAGGGGAGTAAAAAGTGTGGGTTTGTTTACTAAAACATATATGGCAACGAATAAAAACTCCTTACAATCGAATGTTTCTTTTCTAAAAATTGAAAATATTTTTAAAACTTTCATTTACAACGAGAATGATATGTTTTTGAGTAAATTGTCGACCTAAAAATATTGATAGATTCTAGCATTATCATGAAAATTGTTTTTTTTTTCAAACTTCGTGCGTCGCTACGAAGGACCGTCTGCCCGTCTGCCCGAAATGGACTCTCATACTCCACTCGACCAATGTTTTTCAAGCTTCTTATACGCTCCAAAAATACTGCATACCCAGTTTTTTTGGAGCAAATCCATTAAACGGATTTTTGTATTCATGCAATACAAAAATTGTCAATTTCTCGGAAACTATTTAGTCGGATTGAATTACATTTCTTATATATATATATATATATATATATATATATATATATATATATATATGTCTGTTTAAGATATGTAACTAGTTTTAGCCCAACTACTCCTTAACTTAATTTTTAGTTTTGGCCAATAATGGAAAATTGTTAAAAATCCCTTCTTTTTTTTCGTGTGCGCCCGGTGGTGAGTAATCCTCATAGGATACCAGTGGTCCGTACCATTGGTTATGCCCGACTCATATATTTTCGGGCCTGACAATTTCATTAATGTCAGTCAATATATGCCTACGGGCTAAACCTCACCCCTCAGAGAGGCACTATGAGAACCGGCTGCGCGTGCTCATAGTAGTACGGAATTTATTCCTCTCATTTTTTCATTTTTTTTTGTGGTGACTACGACTAAGTATCCTTAACAAGTAGTTTACGCTTCTGTAGTGTTAATCGCGTTTGGTAGGTAGCATTCAAGTGAACGCACCTACTAATACCGTCATTACATGGGGTTTTTCCTTATGGCGCTAGGTCGAACGGTCTTGTTCTTTGTAGCCGGCGCTCAAGGTTTGTCACGTCCGGAGTACGGATTATTTCGTTATTACAATGAACATACATATATATGAGTACGAAGTTTGCGAGCAAAGTTTGTTGCTTCGTTACTCACGGTAGCAATTCCTAAATCTCTGTGAATATCACTATTCCTTATATACCATGGAGCATTCACTATTGCTCTTAGGGTTTTGTTTTGGAATGTTTGCAGTATAGCAATATTGCTTGGTTTGATACAACCCCAAAGCTGTATACCGTATGTCCAACAAGGTTTTAGCACTTGCTTATACAGAAGCAGTTTGTTGTATATGCTTAGTTTCGAGTATCTTCCAAGTAGCCAATACATTTCTCTGAGTCTGATTGCGAGCTCGTCCCGCTTTTTTTTAACGTGTGACTTCCACTTAAGCTTTGCGTCTAGAATCATTCCTAGATATTTTGCCTCATTTGCGTATGGTATTTGTGCAGAGTTAATGAAAACAGGTATGTTGTTTATCTTTTTGTGCGCAAAATTGACATGCGTTGACTTGGTCTCGTTAAGTGCAATTCGCCAGGTTTTTGTCCACTCACATACTTTGTTAAGAGCCCGTTGGAGTTTTCCCGTTGATGATTCGACTGACTCATCCATTGCGAGGATAGCCGTATCGTCTGCGAACGTTGGTACGATGGTCCCTTCATCTTGTGGTATATCTCTTGTGTAGAGCAAGAATAGGATTGGTCCGAGAACACTTCCCTGCGGAACACCGGCGTGGATTTCTTTGAATTCAGAGTATTCAGTCTCATGTCTAACACGAAACAGTCTGTTTTCGAGGTAGGATTCCAGTATTTTGTATAATTTTGTCGGTAGGGTTGTCCTTAATTTATACCTTAGACCTTCGTGCCATACCTTGTCGAAAGCTTGTGAGAGGTCGAGAAAAGCGGCAGAGCAAATCTTTTTCCATTCTAGAGTATTTTCAATTTCATTCGTTATTCGATAAACCTGATCGATTGTGGAATGTTTGACCCGGAAGCCGAATTGATGATCTGGGATCAAGAGTCTTTCTTCAATTACTGGTTGTAATAGTTTTAGCATCATATTCTCGAAAACCTTAGATATTATCGGCAGGAACGAAATAGGTCTATACGATTTCTTATCGTTTGGACTTTTCCCCGGCTTCGGAACCATAATGACTTCGGCGACTTTCCATTGCCTTGGTACATATAAAAGTCTCAGAGAGGCATTTATATTGTAGAGCAACTTAGATTCCGGTAGCTCCTTCAGGATTTCGCCGGTGATTACATCATATCCTGGAGCTTTGTTATTTTTCAACTTGCTTATTGTCATTCGAAGCTCGGACAGGGATACGGCTTTTACTTTATAGTTGTCGGCTGCCGTATTGGCATTCGGTTCTTCGTTCAAAGGTTGTCGAACGGCTTGAACGTTTCCTCTAGATGCTCGGCAAATAAATCCGCTTTCTCTTTGTCTCCTTTTGCCCATTCGCCGTTAGCTTTTCTAATTGGTGGCGAGTGTATTTTGGGTTTCCTTATGGACTTCAAGGCTTTCCATAGTGAGTAGTTCGAAGTCTTGTCAGCAGTCAACCCCTCGAGGTATGTAGAAGTCTCGCGAAAAATCCCTAATAGAAATTATTATCACAGTTTTTTTTTATAAAGTTTACCTTATAAGTTTTTACACCATTAACCAAAATGATTGTATGGGTTTTTGTTTGGTCAAACTATGAAAAACGAAAGATTTTGGAGGTTAATTCACAGGACTAAAGCGCGAAATTATGCGCTCATCGAACGTTTCCTTCAACAAATCAATTGTGGCACGAGCTGGTTCTGGCCAAAATCGTTTTTAAAGAAGTACGGACAAATTATTCCACCAAACTATAAAGCATTCCAAGTCAGTTTTTGTGGCTGTAAAGGTGTCTCAACATACACTTGAGGATTATCTTCACTCTAATATATGGCAGTTTGGTTTAGTGACGTATCCATTCAACCAAAAGTGAGCTTCATTGCTTAACAAAATTCGCTTATGAAAATTAGGATCAACGGCAATCTTGTTTTGGGCCAAGACTCCGAATCTACGTCTTGCTAGGTGATTCAATTCTGGCACGAGTTGGATTTTTGAAGCATGCAAACCATGATATTTATGAATAATCTTCCATAAAGTGGATGGGCACATATTCAATTCCTGTGCACTATGCCGGATAGACTTATTCGGGTCTTCCTCTACGCTACGCTGTAAAGCAGCAATGACTTTCTGTACGCACTGTACGTCATCTTGGTGAATGAAAATGTTTCATATTTAATGGAATTCATTCCTCTGATGGACGATTTTGTTGACGGTAAAATGGACGTAGTGCGCGATAAGTATTTCGAACAGAACAGCGATATTCAAAATAAATTTGCACAATTTGGAAGCGTTGTTCAGACGTCAGTCTATTCATGTTGAAATGCTAAGCCAAACTATAAAAATATGAGAAGGCTTCAGTCCGCTGTGCGGATCGTTTCATACCATATCCCATCCCATTCCTTAAAATAATAACCGCAAAATGCGGGCTTTATGGAAATGAAATATAGAAAATGACATTGTGACAACATATTGTTCAGACAGTTCATCAAATTCTTTTATAGTTCGACAAAAAAAAAATGTCGCCTGGTTATGGGGTAGGATATACAAATGGGTGTTGTATATTAACGCCTCCAAAAAGTGTGCGTGGGTTAAAATGATATATATACGAAATGCTTATATTCTCATAACCAATGATTTTTCATCATTTTTTTCGAATATTTTAAAATTTTACTGAAAAAGTTTTTTTTACTGCAAACACTCTAAAAAAGCGTGGTATTAAGATATGTTTTTCAGACACTTCTTAAAAACTTCTAACGGTTTGGCAAAAAACTACTTAAAAAAAGGGGCGCGGCAATGGACGTATATCAAAAATTGCTACACATGTTCTGCTAGGAGCAACAACGGGCACGTGTACCAAATTTCACCATTCTAGCTTAAAATTTAAGGCCCAAAAACTGGTGACGTACGGACATACGATTCTGAGACGATCCATATACCAAACTATGTATCAAAACGAATATACCCCTATAGGATAGGTTATAATAAATCACTTTACAGCTGACAAAATGGCCGCCAATTCAAATGGTGTTACCAAATTAAAGTTCTATACCTCTAAAAAAATCACCCGGTATTTAGTCGAATTGAATTACATTTCTCGTGTATATATTACTATTACTGTTTCAGATAATAAGTACTGGCCCAACTATTCCTTAACGAAATTTTCGGTTTTGGGCATGTATAAAAAGTTATTATAATTCAGGTGGACACCAATTTCCTTTAAATTCCCTAATAGAATTTGTTATCATAGTTTCCTGTAATGTTCATCTTAAAAGTTTCAACACCATTAACCAAAATGAATGTAAGGATTTTGATTTGGCCAAACTATGAAAAACGACAACTCCAACCACATGGAGAAAGTTGCTTACGACCAAGTCGTGCACCCACCGCTCGTTTTAAGTGGATTAGGTTTTTCAGCTAGCAAACTGAGTGAATGCTTCCCAGAGTGTCACACGTGCCAACATGTTAAATGAGCATCGAAGTGGTGTTAAAAATCAGATTATGAGAAGTCTAGACGATACTTTGATGGGATTAAGTCAATAATGTAGGGGAAAGCTAGTTTTAAAATGTGTCTAAACAGATAGATTGGTTGGTGATAAGATGAAAATTTGAATAGTAGCAAGGCTTTAACATGACTGGAGTGTACTGATTATGTAACAAGAATGGGGTGTTATGTAATTTGGGCATAGTTGAAGATAAAAATCTCAATTAATTCTGAATGCCAATGAAAGAGTTAAAAGGTCAGTCCTAGACGATAAAAGCCCTTCTTTTAAGCAAAGAACGAGCTATTCAAATAGCTCAGCTTAAAACTTTAAACTTCTTGACAAAATCGTGAGGGTCAGTTTATATTAAACAAGAAATGAGAAGCAAGTAACTTACATGCAGCAAACTTAAGTTTTTGCTTACTATAAATATCGTGAAAAACAGTAAGCTAATATAACCATAAGCTAAAAATTATAGAGTCTTAAGATAATAAATAAAAAGAATATGATTTTTCAATATAGGAATGGCCTAATTTTTATTTTATTTAATTTATTTATTTTTTTTATGAAGAAAATAAAAGTTCTTTACCATAATGTCAATATCATTCAAGCTGAATTTTGAAACCATTCTGGTAACATTATGCACCGCACTACACTATATTTTTTTTTGAGGAAAAAAAATTGGGATTACAAAAAAAAAATAAAACTTTAAAATTCAAAACCGACATAATCAAATAATTTAAAAGTACTTTAGAACCTCTTTACAAATAAAAACACAAAATTACCACGCACCAAAATTTCATAATATTATATAGCGATTTTATTCGCGAAGGAGTTTTAAAAAGCTCAAAACAATACTACGATTTTTTTCGCGACCGAGTACATTTTAACAACTTCGAATAGCGCACTTCTCCAAGTTCATTCTGAAAAACAAAAACAAATATATAAGTTAACCTCGAACTTATATATTTGTTTTTGTTTTTCAGAATGAACTTGGAGAAGTGCGCTATTTTATTTATTAAAAAAACAAAAAAAAACAATTAGTTACTAAAATAAAAAGTTTTGGTGGGTGAATTAGAAAAAAAATTGGTAAGAGAGGATACTTTTTTGTACTTTTATCAAAAAATAATACCTGCTTGGTTTGTAGACAATCATAAACTTAACACCAATCGATCGTCAAATTTGATTCAAAAGCTTGACTTAAGATGGTATGATCCTTTACATCAAACCATTTAACCAAAGAATGGAAATTAGAGTGGGCTCTGGAGTTAACTCTGAAAAGATCAGACTCATTTAGTGTATGGTATTGGTATTCCAAGCAGAGACCCTAACCAAAGATGCTCAAAACCGCCGAATGGGCCGGGTTACTTGACATCTCCATCTACGTCAAGCAACCATCACTATGACGAAAATCATCAATATGAGGGGGCACTCCAATTTGGTCCAAAAATTGTTAGTTTATCTTTTCCTGCGTCTCAAAATACTATCCCGAAATATAGATATTGAGATTGTCTAAACACTTTTATAAGATTCTTTACGGTTTAACCAAAAATAACCCTTTTCTGAAAAGTGGGCGATGCAATAGGTGGATTTTGAAATTTTGCACAGTTTTTCTGCAGGGAGCAACAAAGAATTCATGTACGAAGTTTCATCATTCTATCTAAAAATTTAAGGATAAGAAAACAAGTGACCTACGTACGGACGGACAGACATAGCTTAATCGACTCGGCTATCGATTCTGAGCAGATATCTATAGGGTTTTACATGAAATTATTTTAATAATTCTTCGTCTTGTTTGCGTTTATTTTTTTTTTTTCTACATAAAATTAAAATAAAAAATAGAAATCTCAGAATACGTTAAATGACACTTTGGATCCCTAATGGAAATGGGCAGTGATCCCTAATGGAATAGGACAGAATTCCTAACATTTTATTATCTTAATCCCAATTGTGGACTTTTGTCCTTTGCGATGGATCTAAGGGTCAAATTCGATTAAGGACTTACGTCCATGTGTCTTCAATTCCCCGTATATTTGTTTGCTCATCTGTTAAGGAGTCAGTTCTGAAGGGCACTAGCCTATAGAAAACTCCTTTTTGCATATTAAAAACCTTAAATCTAATTTGAAATACTTTTCGAGTGTTAGTATCGAATGAGCTACAATGAAGACTTCACCACCCATCAACTGTGTGCTGCAGTCCTAAGTAAATATACCGTAAGATGAAAAAAAAAATAGAAAGTCACGATAGGTTGATAGCCCAAATGCAACATTTCCCTACAATTCGCAATAATTGTATTACAGGGTCTAAAAGCATACACTTCGCTTTATTCTGCGATTAACTTATACTTAATGATTGCTAGAAATGTTGTAAAACCGTATAAAGCCATTTTTAGAGTAATGGTCTTCATATATAAATTCCTATCGTAACAGTTTAGCAAGTTCCTATGATAAAGACAATAAATTTTTAAACTGAAAAATAAATCCAAATCACCCTTTCGACGCACAGTTAGCAATCAGACAATACAGAATGATTATTTGTAGGATTTATGATTTATTTCAACTCAAAACGTGTCGATCTAATTAAATTTTCATATCGTCCTTTCCCATTGGAATCGGAAATTGGATTATTTGTCATTGTAGTTGGGCATCCGATTCTACATAAATTCTATTCCGTTTCGTTATTTGTATCCCCGGTATACAGAGGAAAATACCCTTTTCTTTGATAACGCTCACAGTTACTGTATGATAAATGTGACGCACAAGGATTGTCATAAATATAGGATTCGCTACTTGATTGCAGTAACAGAAAAGGTAACATTTTCGCGGACCTTACGTACCGCGTTTATTTGATAACGGAAATTGTCTTCATAAATCGCACTCCGTTTGGGGTGCTGCTTTTATTTTTAAAAAAGATGCACAGCACTTAATTTTTTTTTTGCCTTTTAGGAACGATATCAAAGTAAATTTAATTTTTGTAATTTTCATTACATGAATATAATTTGATCAGCAATCTGTGTTACAGAGGATAGTCACAACGCGATTGTAAGTTTCATTAAATTTGTTGGAACAAATTTACTTTAGCATAAACTAACTTTTTTGGTTTAAATGATTTTTCTTTGCGTGCTGATCACTTATCCGTTTTTAAAAAACTGTCGCTTACATTTATTTTAAAAGTTATGGTTAAAAGAAAAAAGCATTTGTTTGGTTACATTTCCATACAAATTGTTGTTGTTTGACACAACGCAGCAGTACGCAGCATTGCAATGTTTAAAAACCCATTAAATAAAAATATTATAGCTCAAAAAACATGTTTTCCCTTTTTTAAATCCAATATAATTTATTTAACGGGCAGTCCGTAACCACCCTGCTTGGGCACACTGTACTAAATATTTGGTGTGAGTGCGACATGTCAGTCTGTCGGTTCCACAAGACCGATTTTCTTCAAACTTCGTATATACAGTTTTTTTGGACATAGTTCTAGGCCATTTGTTTTTTTTAGCCATATCATTAACGGTACATGCATTTTTTTCCGAAAAGGACTCTAACGATTTCAATTAGACTTAATATATGTTTACTACGAATGGAATATAAAAGTTCCAAGAAACTCCAACAAGGCAAATCATTAATTTCTTGCAAACTATTTGAATTAAGTGAATTTTTTTATATTTTACTATTTCTATTTGAAGAATTCTACTTAATTAGTTTTGGCGCAACGATTCCTTAGCGTAATTTTCAGTTTTTGGTCAATAACGGAAAATCATCAGAATTTGCATACTCGCCTAAAAGTATACATCGACCTTAAATATTCTGCGAATATGACGCACACAAAAAACAGTGACTCCCCGAAGTTAGTTCGGACAACATCAAAAAAGTATGCGTAGGAAAAACGAGAATTGTATGCCACGGTCGGTGGACCAGAAATAAAAGTGGCAATAACGAATTTAGACGAGACGCTGTATAAATTACTTCGTTGTAAAAGATTTATATCTATTGAGTAAAGCAACTAATTAAAAAAGAGACATTTTACATGACCATGAAGAAAATAGTTATATTAAAAAGAGGTAATGTGCTAGAACGAGGGTAGACTCTGATTGGCGTTAACTTGGCAATGCCATGTGGTTGTAACACATCGAATGTGCTTATTTTTAACTATTTCAAATTGTTTTTTACTATTTCAAAATAGTAACCATCAGTTACTGGTCACACTACAAACAACCAGGTCAGAACGGCACAGAACGGCACAGAATGAATATTGGATATTGATGGGCCCGTGTCCTAGGGGTAAATAAAAAATAGTACGATGTTAAAATCATACTGGTAGATTTTAATTCACTGGTAGAAGGAGAAGACATCTTTAGCAGTATTGTCGGAAAACAAAGCCTACACGGCAACACGTCTGGTAACGGACTTAGGCTAATTGACTTCGCTACGGAATGAAATGCCACTATAGCCAGCACAGTCATGATTTAATGTCGAATTTGATTTAATGTTGGAAGTCTGCGATCGCAAGGGACCGCCAAGACCTTTGCGCAAGGCGTATTCCTTAACCTCTCGGTTAGCACAATACCACCAGCATTGATTGTCTAAGAACAAAGGCTACGATGCCAACAAGCCATTAGATCAGCCGCAACTGATGTGCTAGGTTTCTCGCGCCCACCGGCAAGAAACCCCTGGTTTGATGAGGAATGCCTACAGATAATCGCAGCCAAGAACGAGGCCTACAAAGCTAAGGTGCAGGTGAAGACGAGAGCTGCCCTTGAGCTCTATAGGTAGAGAAGAAGGGAAAAACACCGGCGTTTCTAAAAAGAAAAAAAAAAGAGCAAGAAAAGCGCGCTATCGAGGATATAGAGATGTGCCACTCCAGGAACGATGTTCGCAAGTTTTACCAAAGTGTAAAACGTCAAGGCCAATGATACAAGACTCGAACAGAATTCTGTCGAGATGAACAAGAAAATATCGTAGTTGCGACGCAGTCGATGCTGAGTATACGGAAGAACCACTTCTGCAGACTGTTAAACGGCGTCAGTACAGCATAATTGATTATATTCGGAAACTGCCTAGTAGAAAAACGAGAACTTTTAGCTCCCTAGGAACGAGGAAGAATCCTCAAAAAAGAAATGTTTGTTCTTAAGCTCTTCGAGTAAAAGAAGAGAGTCGGTGAACAAATTCAATCAAATTGAATTGTGGTCCAACTATATTTTTTTTGTTTTACACCATATCTGCCTTCATAAGCCAATAAAATCATAAAATACCAATGAAAAACTTTGTAGTCCTGAACTTAGGCATGGTACATTTAATCATCATCATCCAACTAACAGCTAAAGCGATAGGCTATACTGAGGGACAAAAATCTTTAAGAACATCCCACCTTCTACTCAAGGCAATTTATCTTTATTATATATTTATTGGGAATACCTTTGAGTTAACCTCTTCCTACTTACCGACTCCGGCATAAATTCATTAACGATTTTCCACCTTTATGAGCAATTTCCATCACATGCAACACAACCTACAAAGTACCATTCACACTGACACGCATAAATCCTTACCCAAACAATACTCCAAGTGTCAATCGATTGGGTTTTCCAACAACTTTCTCGTGGAAACTTTTAATTACCCACCACAAAGTGCGCCCATTCCGCTCGGTACCGTGTCAAGGAGTGGCAAATAAATTTAAATGGCAAACATTTTAATTTAAAACTCAATTTCTGTACGCTGTTGTAATGCAAAAGTTGCGCTGCTTTTTCATGGCAATTTCAAGGAGCATGGGAATCGCTCACCTTTCGTGTATTCAAAAGCTGAAGGATGTGGTAAGCCGGTAAACACAGAAATTAAAAGCAAAACATTGAAGAGCTCGCGCGCCGCACACAAAAATAGGGAATCCCCAGCACGCAATGGGGAAGCTTCACTAGCAACAGGTCCTTATAGATGTTCTGACCATGCCGTGAAGAGTTTTTTTTTTAAACGTGTTGAACTTTACGGGGGCCTATTACATTGTAGTGGTTATTCATTGGAATATCTAGGCCCAATGGGTTTGGGTCAAAACTATTGAACGTGGTGTGTTGTCTGTGTGGTTGGTGCGTTTAGTATATTTAAGTGTTTCTTGGAATAGGTCAGGAAAATGAAAATACTAAGGTTGGGCAGTGCATAGAGAGAAGCTTTGCCATTGTGTCGAATGACTTTTATCTCAATGAATTTTTAAGTGTTTCTCTAGGGGGCATTGCAATTCGCTCATATCTGGGTGAGGTCGGCCGGAAGCAATTTAAATGGTTAGATCTGTATTGGAGATAAGCGGTTCGGCAAAGTGATCAACTGGGAAGGTTGGTTTCTTGCTAGGTTGGTGAAATTGTCATGAAATATCTCCTAGGAAACGATGAGTCATTTGGTTAATATCCTAGAACAACAAATACTTCTGATGGGGTACAATTACGCTTCTGACATACAATCGCATAAAGTTAGCATTCATATATATATATATGAAACTTCCGATATTTTCTTGAAAACTACAATTTTTTTGGCAATCATGTGTGCGTGTGAATTTCTTGCACGATGGTGTGACCTCCTATTTTATGCCCACTCCGAACGACGAATTTGAGATAAGCTTTTCTTGACAATTGATACTACACGGAAGATTTAAATTTTATTCACAAATCATCTAACTAAAATATGAAAAATGCAAGAAATGATTTTTTTTTAGCAACAGACTAAAGTAATGAGCACACAATATGCAATAGTCGCACAGTCACAAATCGCGTTAACATTCACCCAAATATTTGTTTGTCATGTTGCTACCCTTTGCGAGTGTTTTTCAACCATTTGCAAATGCATTGCATTAATTTGTTAGCACAGTTCGCTGTGTTTTTAATTGTTTTTAATATAATTATTGTCCGGATTACCACCCCAACGACTACATTAAAAGTTGGATCGGTAATTATTATATTCGGAACATAAACCAGACACGTCTTCGTAATGGAAGAAATAAATAAAATCGTCATCGGAGCCACAATTTTGAAAGGGAAGTACACAGACGAAGAAGTTTTGATTCCAAGCATCCGTATGATTTCGAACTGCATGCCATGTGAACTTAAACGCTTACAATGTCCAGTTTGGCTTGGATTTGCAATGTCAATAAATAAAGCCCAAAAGCAGTCGTTAAGTGTTTGCGGCATTAATCTTGAAAATCCATGCTTTTGGCATGCCCAATTATATGTCACCTGTTCCCGTGTCGGAAAACCATTAACATTATTTATTAACGAAAAGAAAACTAACAATGCGTTACAATAAACAATATGTATTTGAAATATTTTTTGTTTTCTTTTTTCGTCCAGTTTGAACTGAATATTTAAAGCCAAGATAGTACAACGTCTGTCGGGTCGGCTAGTTTATTATAATAGTTTTTGTGATTTGAACAGCAATGACAGATTTATTTTTTACTGCTCAGTTATTTAAGTCAAAATTTAAGACTTCAGAATCTATAAGAAGACTGTGTCGAGTATGTTCTGCCGTTCCGCCGTTCCACTGCTTCGTAAATATTAATTTATGCATTAAATTGTTTCAACTTTTCACAGCCATAGTGGCTTGAAACGCATTTCTGTACTCCTATCCTATTCATTGCTGGCGTTGGTGATTCGGACTCATCCCACACCATTTCGGTTTAATTAGTTGTCCCTCTATAAAATTCTGTGAATTTGTGACAATAATCGCCTCGTAAAAGTTGACGAAGAGCTGACAAAGAAGAAAGTACATTTTCCGTCTGTCACAGTATTCCGATGATAGGTAAATCCATAATGGATAAACTGCCTACATAAATTATCATGATAACATAAGAAATATAAACGCCTAATGCAAACAACCAAAGTCTTCCTACGTATGGTGTATAAAGCTAATCTTCAGTTTTCGTCCTCTTACTTCAACCAAAACACGTTAGCAAAACGTCACATTACATGGCACATAATTGAATTGAATCCAAACGTGTTAACCCTATGTGCTTGGAATAGTTTTCTGTGCGTGACATGCTCCTTTTAACGTACCCTCAGAATGCCCATTCAAATGCCAACATATTGTAATTAACCTTATCACCACCGAACCACCATAGCGAACCAATTTTAAGCTAGCTTCGGTACGAAGTATGTACCTACAACTTTACACATTATAACACACAAACTAATTAAACTGTGTTGTCGCCGCGTCATTGTTGGTTCATTGTCGGAAAGAGGAATAACTTCTTGTCGAGGAGGCTGATGTAGTGACGTATAACCACAGGGTGGACTCGAACATTGTGAACCAAGTGGACATAAAAGCAACGGTAACATCGGCTAAATTGGTTTTGTTTCCTTTCTCCACAGTCTACCTTCGCATTATGCCTTGGCCATGTAACATTTAAGGATATAATGGACATTTTCTTAAGGCTTTGAAAAAAGGTAAAATTAAATTTGTTTAGCAGGGATATAAATTAATTCCGTGAAAGTGAAATAATGCCAAAGGTGTAAGGGCTTTTTGTATAATATGAAAAGCGTCCTAGATTGAAACAAGTTTAAAAAGGGATACTGTTATATTGTAAAACACGCTGGTAAAGGAAGTTTTTGAGATCATTTTGATAAATAGTAGGAGTTTTTACATTTTGCTCAGATTAATTATTTGTAGAAGCAGAGTTTTTATGATTTTCTTGTTTCAAAGAAGTATAAACAATTGACAAACAACTTATAAGCTGGCTACAAGTCGCTATACAAAATATGTAATATGAATATCTTATTATGTTTATTAATTATTAATTGTTATTAAGTCGATGACTACACAACAAGTGCTTATTTTTAACCTCCAAGTGGTAACCATCGGGTACTGGTCTCATCCAACCGGATTTGACTTGCTAAACGATAAGCGCGAGTGTTGATAACACGACGAAAAACCGTAACACTGTAAACAGCCAGGTCATAATGGCGCGGAATGAATACCCGGCCTGCTGTCCCATGCGAACCTAGACATGCTGCTTCGACATGTTCGGAAAACAGGTTGTCTAGGAATTTCAAGGGTTAGTCAGGCTCCTTGAACAGAGACGGTGGCGGATGAACCGGCGGCCAACGGCAGCTCCCAATCCAGTAGTGGATACTGATGGCCCCGTGTCCTAGGGGTAATCTTATAAATTGAAACTGGCCCTCCAGGTTGGAGGTTGTGCTTTGGGTTAATTACCCAACCATGGAAAAAATAAATTGTTACGAAGCAACCAGTAGCCTCGGAAAGGACTGATTCTATTGTTGATGACCCAGATAAAAGAAAAAAGGACAAGGACGTTTGTATCTGCACCTGGAATGTGCGAACATTAAACAGGAGAAGTGCAAGCGAATAACTAGCGGAAGCCCTAAACTGCTACAAAGCAGACATTACTGCCATCCAGGAAATACGATGGGATGGGCCGGCCAAAAAAAGGATGAAAAACTGTGACATATACTACAGACCGTGTTATAGTGAGCAGAAACAGTGACTATTCGGATGCGGATTTGTTATTAGTGCCAGACTAAGGCAAGACGTCTTATCCGCATCAAGGTCAAATTCGCCAACATAAGCCTTATATGCGCTCAAGCCCCAACGGAGGAAAAAGATGATTTAGCTAAGGATTGCTTCTATGAGCTCCTTGACAAAACCTATGAGCGAATATCGAAGTACAATATTAAAATCGTGCTGGGAGATTTTAACGCAAAGTTAGTAAGAGAAGACATCTTTAGCAGTATTGTAGGAAAACATAGCCTGCACGACAGAACAATGGTAACGATGCCAACAAGTCATTAGATCAGCCGCAATTGATGTGCTAGATTTCTCGCGCCCACCAGCAAGAAACCCCTGGTTTGATGAGGAATGCCGACAGATGCTCGCAGCCAAGAACCAGGCCTACAAGGCTATGCTGCAGGTGAAGACGAGAGCTGCCGTTAATGCAGAAGAAGGGAAGAACAACGGCTTTTTAGACAGAAGAAAAAAGAGCAAGAAAAGCGCGCGATCGAGGATATAGAGAGGTGTCACTCCAGGAACGATGTTCGCAAGTTTTACTAAAGTGTAAAACGTCAAAACCAAGGATGCAAGGCTCGAATAGAATCCTGTCGAGATGAAGAAGGAAATATCGTAGTTGAGACACACTCGATGCTGAGGATATGGAAGAACCACTTCCGCAGACTGTTAAACGCCGATGACCAACATTCCGCTGTCAGGCAGATCAAACCATTCAATATTGGCGTAAACTGCCAACCACGCGACCTGAGTGAAGTGAGGATAGCAATATCTAAACTCAAGCTAAATAAGGCTGCCGGAAATGACGGCCTTACCGCCGAGCTTTATAAAGCCGGCGGAGATGACTTTGTAAGTAACATCCACCAACTCATAAGCCAAATTTGCTCGGAAGAAAGTATGCCTGAAGAATGGAACCTCAGCATCGTTAGCCCGAACGACAAAAAAGGAGACCCTCTAAACTGCACCAACTACAGAGGCATACGTCTTCTCAACATCGCTTACAAGATCCTAACTGCCGTAATATGTGAACGCCTGAAACCGTTTACCAACAACCTGATCGGCCCTTATCAGTGTGGTTTCAGGCCAGAAAATTCCACGACCGATCAAATTTTAACACTTCGGCAGATCATGGAAAAAACCCAAACTTCATCGATTTCAAAGCCGCATACGACAGCATTTATAGAGGTTAACTATATAGAACCATCTCTAGTTTTGGTATACCGCCCAAACTGTCCGTTTGTGTAGGAAGACGATGGAGAATTCTCGCTGCTCTATCAGGGTCGGAAACGACCTTACCGACACATTTGATACCATAAAAGGATTTAGACAAGGCGATGCCCTGTCATGTGATTTCTTCCATTTGATTCTTGAGAGGATTGTGCAAAACTCACGAGCTAACACCAGAGGCACAATTTTCCAAAAATCAGTACAACTACTAGCATATGTCGACAATATTGACATCATTGGTAGGACCCAACGTGATGTGTCATAGCCACGTTTGCTAGTATAGAGAAGGAAGCGGCAAAAATGGGTTTAGCAGTAAATGAGGGCAAGACAGAGTATACGCTGTCAACATGAAAGGACAAACAACATCGACGAATTATACAGAACGTCACCATTGACAGATACAACTTTGAAGTAGTACGGGACTTTGGCTATCTCGGCTCCGCTATTTACTCTGACAACAACATTTCGTCAGAAATTTAACGAACAATTACTCTTGCCAATCGCTGTTTCTTCTGACTAAGAAGGCAATTCAGTATTAACGCCTTGGTAGATTTGAGAGAAAATTTCTTCGAAAAATCTTCGGTCCCGCTTGCGTTGACGGGCTATGGAGACGAAGATTCAACCAAGAACTATACGAGCTGTACAGCGACATGCCCTTGGTCAAAAAACTACGATGACTAGGGCATGTAGAACGAATGGACACCAATACTCCGGCTCACAGTCTTTGATTCACAGCCAGACGTCGGACGCAGTAGAGGAAGACCTCGCCTTAAGTGTGAGGTAGGCGTCAAAACACAATAAAGTTCATTTTGGTTATTGATGTTAAACATATATTAATAATGTGGAATTGTGCTTAAAAGAACTCTATTCCGGAATTCGAAGGTGTTCATTAGAATTATAATGATGTATTGTTTGGTATTGGCCAAAACTTAAAAATACGTTAAAAATTATTTAGGCTAAAACTAATTATATGCATTTGTCCAAAAAATAATAGTAACATTTATATTCAATTTCATTCAATTTGACAAAATAGTTTTTGAGAAATTGACAATTTTCTTTATAAGACTAAAATCGAAAAATTTGTTACATGGAATTCTTAAAAAAATATGTATATGCAGTTTTTTTGAAACTACTGCGTTCATAGTATATGTAAATTCAACAAAAAATCGTGAAATTAAAATGCCTAGAATCGTGACAAAAATCGAAAAAACGGTCAAGACGTTTAGGTTGGAGAAGTCATTACGGTCAGATGGACTGACGAACGGAGTTTCAAAATTCCTCTATTATCGAAATATTAGAATCAATTAAAATCTCGAGGTCAAACATATCACGGAAACAATGTCTTTCTCTTTGTAAGAAAAAGCTAAACAAAATACGTAGATGTATGTATATAATATTTATTAGCCTTATAACATATTACAGTGAACAACAAAATAATATGTCAACGCCTAAGTTCACCAACAACTTGATCGGTCGCTTTCAGTGGGTGCATAAAGACCTGCATTTACACGCTTACAAGGTGCAATTGACTCAATAACTAAAGCGCCTTGACCATTTCAAGTGTCTTCAATGGTCAGAATGGTGGAAGAAATGGCAACAGTGGATGATCAATTTTCGAAGAAAATCATCAGAGATGAGGTACATTTTTACCTTAGTGGATTCGCATTTGGCATTCGCCCAAGAGTGATTGTTGAAAAACCAATGCACCCACAAAGAGTGACTGTTTGGTGCGGTTTATGGGCTGGCGGCATCATCGGGCCGTATTTTTTCCAAATGAGGCCGGTCAGGCAGTTACTGTGAATGGTGTGTGCTATCGTGAGATGATAACAAACTTTTGATGGAACGAATTGGAAGGGATGTGGACATTATGTGGTTTCAATAGGAGGGTGACAATTGCCACACAGCTAACGAAACAATGGCTCTTTTGGGCGACAAATTCAATAGCCGTGTTATCTCACATGGTGGCGATGTCAATTGGACGCCAAGATCATGTGATTTGACACCGTTGGACTTCTTTCTTTGGGGTTATTTAAAAGAAAAGGTATACGTCGATAAGCCAGCAACATATCAAGAGCTAAAGGATGAGATAATTCAGCACATTAACGGCATAGAACCTCAATTATGCCTCAGAGTCATCGAAAATTTGGACCATCGGATGGAGGTTAATGAGTTCACGGCGGCCATTTGCCAGATATTTTATTCCATACATAATTGAACCATACCAATATTATCATTACAAAAAGAAATGATAATAATTTCCTGAATAATTTGTTTTATTCTAAATCAACATCGGCTTTTAAAATGTAACCACAATTTATATTGTCGGGTAATTTTACTGATATTAGAAACATTTTCATGACAGGTCGAATAAAAATCACTCATATCTGAAGTCCTTTGCTTACATTTTCAACTCGTTTCGTCAGTCATTTCTCCTCAAATATCACGAGACTAAATTGGTCGATTGACCAATGAGAGTAGTGCACCGGAAAAGTTAACTTGGTAAAACTAAAATCCCGGACGCACCCAATGTTAAGCAAGCAGATACCAATGTTTCGGAGAGTCGATGACCCGGACGAAATAGAGAAAGAATACGCGTGGTAAAGTAGAAACTGGCCCCAACCAACATGGAATGCGCAACCGGTGGCAGTTACCCATGTACTGCGCTAACTGGAAAATCTTTTTACAGCCAATGTAAGTAGCTGTAACAATGGATAAAGTACTAACAAATCGAAAGAAGTTAATGTTATCAAGATGCGACAGCCGAAGTCTTGTTCTTACACATGTACCAACTAATGTGTAACCTGATATGACCAACCCAATAATACTCGGGTCACTATACCATCCCATTCCATTCAAACTATACAGACCTTAAATCACCAACCATAAATTTGTAAAACAATCCAAGCCCTAAAGTAAATCACCCTCATTATGGAACTATAAATTAAAATTCGCTATCTGATATTCCATTGATGGCCAACAGCATCATAAATTCTTAACCTTAAGATACATCCAATATTATATTCGTTTCCAGATTAGAACTTCAGCAAAAGGAGGGGACTGAGAAACTACCGTCTGGGTGTGCTTATGGCCGCGTACAGTCACAAGGATAATGCGAAATTAATAGAGAAACAATTTCATATTTTATTTATCTCATTTAATGTGCACGCAGTTGTGCAAATGAGAGTGTGTGTGTAAGTCCTTGGAGTATTTTGTGTAATTTTAAATTTCCTTAATTTCGGTTTTTGCTTCCAGTGTTTTTTACTTGCTACTTATTGGTTTCGTGGTAAAAAAAATCCACCAATATTGGATGGCTAGATGAATTTATTACCGATTTGATATGTGAGGTTCTTGGGATTTATAGAAATTAACCAAATAGGTCGAAAACTAACGGCTTTTGCCAAATAAAGATTTTGGTAACGTCGAAATTCCTCAACAGCTTTGGGTTTTGCCCATTAAGTCGAAATATCTGATTTTTGTATTTAATTGTATTGAATTAAACACAATTGGTTCAACTTATTTGGACAATAGACGGGACGAATATTAAGATAACACAAATAATAATTTACATTATTTTGGCAATGCCGAGTGGTTGTAACTCTGACTACACATCAAGTGCTTATTTTTAACCTCCAAGTGGTAACCATCGGATACTGGTCTCATCCAACCGGATTTGATTGCTAAACGTTAAGCGCGAGTGTTGATAACACGACGAAAAACAGCAACACTATAAACAGCCAGGTTAGAATGGCACGGAATGAATACCCGGCCTGCTGTCCCAAGCGAACCTAGACAAGCTGCTTCGACTTATTCGGACAACAGAATGCCTATGAATTTCAAGGGTTAGTCAGGCCCCTTGAACAGAGATGGTGGCGGATGAACCGAATGGCCAACGACAGCGCTCAATCCCGTAGTGGGTACTGATGGCCCCGTGTCCTATGGGTATCTATTAAATTGAAACTGGCCCTCCAGTTTGGGGATTGTGCTTTGGGTTAACTACCCAACCATGGAAAAATTTAACTGTTACGAAGCAAGAGGCACTGTGGCGCAAGGACACTAGCAAAAATTTAAACTATAAGTGCATCAGGTGCAAAATTCAAAAAATTGTTACGCGGTCGAATCTAGAGCAAGCGAAATCTAACACATGAAAAGGAGCAACAACAATGCAGTACAAAACAACGTACAAACCAGTGGTGAAAAAAAAGAAACACTAGTTGGTTTTGCTTTAACCTTTATTGCAACCGACACAGTCGGTGATATAGAAGTGAATGTACCACCAGTTGATTTCATGCCCAACAAGAAAGCATCTCTTCAGCTGACCTTGGACCATTTCCCCAGCATCTCAGTCGTTGAACCTTACATTTGCGGGTTTATTTAACTGCAACGCAAAAATCGTCACCGCTTGTCGCTTCTTGTGTTGCGTAGATCTGCTGCCTCCCATGTTAATGCCACCAACAATGCACGCACTAACCGATGCGATGGGCATAGAACTGCGTGTAGATCAATATGCACTTATGCCGTTTTGTGTGTTGTGTGCTTAGGTGCATCGATGTTGTGGTTGTTGTTGTTGGGTATGCGTTGTGCTTGGTTGGTAGAAAAGGCATGTGCATTGTTCTCATTGAAATGGCATGGAGTGTTATTACGTTGTTGCGTTGCAACATCCTGCCGGGCCACCGGAAATGACATCTGAAGCTACGGGTATTTTCTTTAGAGATATATGTTGCGAGGTGATTTTCGCTGGTGATTGCTCGTTAAATTAAAGGTGGGTACATGAAACGAATAAAAGGTGTGGTGAATGGCGTGTGGCTATAATATGTTACATTTTGTACGGTTTATATTATTATTAATTATATTTAGTTAGGTATTTCAATGGTAGATATAAATATAGATAGATATTTAAATTTCATTATTGTGTGTGTGTGTATTCGTTTGCCATTGGAAGAAGGCAAAGTTTAGCTATTGGGCGTTTTAATGTAGTAGTTGATGTTTTAATGGTGACAACTCGAACCTTTCCATCTGCTCCAGGATGTGTTGCCTCTATTCGACCCAGTCGCCAAAGCGTAGGTGGCGTTTGTTCATCTGGTAGGATAACCAATTGACCTACCTTGATTTGAAGATTTGACGTCAGCCATTTAGGACGTTGTTGCAACCGAACTAGGTATTCGGACTTCCATTTCTTCCAGAAGTCCTGCTGGATTTTCTGCATAAGCTGCCATCTTTCTAAGTAATTTGATTTTATGTCGGTCAGATCCTTTTCGGGGGCTGTGTTTAACGGACCGCCGATTAGAAAGTGTCCTGGTGTCAGGACAGACAAATCGTCAGGATCTTCGGTTACCGGACAAAGTGGTCGCTAATTCAGGCAGGCCTCAATTTGCGCTAATACGGTGGCGTACTCTTCGAATGTCAGAGTATAGTGTCCGATGATTCTCTTTAAATGATGCTTCATAGACTTCACACCTGCTTCCCAAAGCCCACCGAAATGTGGTGCAGCGGGAGGATTGAAGTGCCATTTCGTTCCATTTGCTTGCAGTTGTAAGGCGATATCATCAGTCCACTGCTTCGACAGTTGCGTCGTTTCGAGGTTCATACTTCGTGCAGCTCCTTAAAAATTAGTTCCGCAGTCACTGTACAAGTCCGTGCATATCCCACGGCGAGCTGTAAAGCGTTTAAATGCTGCAAGAAACGCGGATGAGCTACAATCACTTACCAGCTCGAGGTGAATAGCCTTTGTACAAAAGCAAATAAAAACGGAGATATATGCCTTCGTAATTTTGCTGCAGCGCCCCTTCCACGCCTTCAATTGCACAGGGCCAGCATAATCTACTCCAGAGGTTTGGAAAGGGCGAGCCTGGTTGACTCTTCCCGATGGCAAATTTCCCATCTGCTGCTGCATCTGTGTAGCTTTGTATCGGTAACACTTCAGACACTTATGAATGCAACTTTTAACATTGGATTTAAGTTGTAAAATCCAATATTCTGTCCGAAGAGTTGCCATGATTAGTTGTTGACCGCCGTGAAGTGTCTTCATGTGTACATCATGGATTATCAGCGTGGTCAAAATGTTATGCGAAGGCAATATTGTTGGATGACGCTGTGAGTATGGTAGATCAGCGTTTTCTAAACGACCACCAACTCGCAATATCCCTTTTTTGTCGACGATTGGTGACAATCTTGCCAATTTACTTCCCTTGGTAACTGGATCACCCTTGGACAGCTTCAATATTTCTTCGGCAAAGAATTCCTGTTGAACGATGTGTATTAATCGCGTTAATGCTGATGATATTTCATCGGGTGACAAAGGTCCAACTAAACGTGGTGATTTCCTTAAGGCGTTGTTGACAAATCTTAGCCAATATGCTGTAGCTCGCACTAAACGCTGTAAAGAAGAGAACCGAGTGAGGAGTTTATTACATTCAAAGACACTGAAATGAACGCAGAGCTGAAAAATGTTTGTGATGGGGTACCCAGATGCGACAAAGTTATTTTTAAACTTAGAAGCCTCGGAGGCTTTTATTTCGTGGTCCGTCGTTTGAATATTTATGATTTGATGCTGTTGCTCATCAAAAGCGTGCAAAAAATCAGGACCGTGCCACCACTGCTGCTGGTCGAGGAGTTCTGCGGGAGATAGTCCTCTCGAAGCCATGTCCGCTGGATTCTCCTTTGACGGAACGTAGTTCCAGGAATTGGGATCTGTCAACTCCTGAATTTCTGCTACTCTGTTGGCGACGAATGTCGTTCGGCTGTATTGCGCCGATTTAATCCACGCGAGAGTGATTTTTGAATCACACCATGCGAACATTTTCGCATTTTGCAGCTTCATCGTTTCCACAGTGTGCGTCTGCAATTGTGCCAGCAGTAGTGCCCCACATAATTCCAGACGTGCCAGAGACTTATTTTTTAAGGGCGATACTCTGGTTTTCGACACCAGCAGATTTGTGTATGAAGTACTTCCAGTAACGGCTCGAACATATACGACGGCAGCATACACCTTTTCAGATGCATCGGAAAAGCCGTGTATTTCGATTTGTGATTCGTGGGTGCAATTAATCCAGCGAGGAATCTCGATCTTATTAAGGGTTCTTAGCTCCATCTTCAAGGTGTGCCACGTGGATGTAGTTGTTGATGGAAGCTCGCAGTCCCATGTTCGATGCTCTTTCCAAATATTTTTCCTACAATAACGCAAGGAGATATCCATCCCATTGGATCATAAAGACGCGCTATGTCCGAAAGAATCATCCGTTTCGTTGTCCTCTTCTGTTCTGGAAGGTTGAACTTGAAAATGAATATGTCTCTTCCAGGATGCCACTGGATCCCCAAGGTTTTGATGGCGTTTCCCTCATCAAATGAAAGTGGCAGCTGAACCTCTCTATCGTCATCTGGGACGGCTTCCAACAACCTCTCGCTGTTACTTGCCCATTTCCTTAACGGAAAACCTCCACGTTTCAGCATTGCTATCAGTTGACACTGCATTTCTAAAGATTCGCCTACTGAATCTGCTCCATGAATAACATCGTCCACGTAAAAGTTCGTGGTAGCGATGCTAGATGCTAACGGATAATCATCTCGTTCATCTGCAGCCAGTTGTTGCAGTGTGCGAACAGCTAAATACGGTACGGAGCAGCGGCAGTGCCAAAGGTGACAGTATTAAGTCGGTACACCTTAATAACCTGGTCTGCTTCATCTCTCCACAAAATGAGTTGATAGGCAGAATCCTGAGGAGGAACCCAAATCTGCCTATACATTTTGTTGATATCGGCAACAAAGACAATCCGATGTTTTCTGAATCGCGCGATATGATCAAATATGTCTTCCTGCAACCGTTGCCCCACTAAAAGATGATCGTTGAGGGACGTGCCATCAGATATTTTACACGACGCGTCAAAAACAATACGCAGCTTTGTTGTGGAGCTCGAGTCCTTAATAACTGCGTGGTGGGGAACGAAATATTTATGAGGAAGTGACATGGAATCTACTTCCGTCATATGTCCTAATTCCAGGTATTCTTTAAATACTCATTTGTATTCCGTGTGAAACAACGCGTTTGACTGGAATTTTCTTTCCAGTTGCGAATATCTACACCTAGCTGAATTGAATGAAGCTCCGAGTGCAGGACGTTTTCCTTCCTTGAATGGAAGTTGGACTTCATATTTCCCATCTGCTTTTCGCTGATGAGTTCTGCAAAAATGCATCTCACATCTTTCTTCCTCTGGTGAAAGAATTTTTCTCCTTACCACTTCCTCAAGTTCCCAAAATTTGATTAGTATGGTTTCTAAGTCAGGATCAGGATTGATTATTGTGTGGAGCGAAGTTATCGTTGCTGGGTTGGCCGAAGAGATACCACCAGAGAGTACCCAGCCCAGTTCTGTTCTTTGAGCTATAGGAGTACCTGGTTCTCCTTTGATAACACCTTCAAGGAGAATCTCCGGATATATATCGCTGCCAAGCAAAATATCAACTTTGCTGGGTTCAACAAATGCTGGATCCGCCAGCTGAAGGTTATGTAGATGACTCCAACTCGAGGTAGCGATCCTATGCATTGGAAGAGACGCAGTCAGCTTGGGTAGCACTAAAGCATTAAGCTGCAGCTTAAAATTCTCATTGAAATTTGAGAATATCGTAAACGATACCTTGTGTTTGGACACATTTGTGTTGGTTTCTCCAACGCCTCGGATCCAGGATCAATAAGTGCTCGCAGCATCAAAGGTTGGCCAATTGTGGTGTACACCTTAACGAGCGCAGTAGCCAGAAAAACAGTTTGAGTTGCGCTGTTTTCGGCTATATACGTGTTGAGTGCTGAAGCATTTCTGGTTGAGGTACTTGTGTTGTCAGTCTCTACCAACTGTGAGGATTGAGCGCTGGAGGAGGTTGGATGCATAGATGATTGAGTCGACACACTAAGATTGGACTCATTCACATGCATTGCGTTAGCTGGCCCGATTTCGTGCAGTAACGAATGATGCCTTTTATTACACTGGGAAAGTGCTTGTGCAATTTTGAGTGGGATGTGCATTTGAGAGACAGTTGTAGCATAACTTGTTTCTTCTTACAATGTCTTGTCGCTTCTTCGTATTCAATGTCTTGAACTTGAAGCAATTTCAAATTGAGTGCGCTCCGTGACACATTGTACACTTCACAATTGTGGAGTTGTGCGAACGAACTGTGGCAGGATCATATTTTTTCGTTTTAGGTTGAGAAAGTCTTGTTGAAGATTCTTTCATGACTTCCAAAGTCCTGGATCTCATTAGCAAGAAATCCTCTAGGATGTTGTAGGTGGGATAATCAATGTACGCAGATATATGTGCTTCCCATAGCCCACGAGTAACAAGCGGTAGTTTTTGTACCGTGTGATAAATGATTACATCTTCCCATGATTCGACAGAAATTCCTAGGTTTGTGAGAGAATGCTTGGCTTCGTTTGTTGTATCAAGCAACCCTTGGATATCTTCAGCTGATTCACCGGATACCCTTGGTTGATCAAACAGTAATTTAAATTGATTGTCCTTTAACAATCTTACATTTTGGTAACGCTTGACAAGTATTGCCCAAGCAGCATCAAAATTACCATCGATCGAGGTGTTTCGCAATAAACCAAGAGCCTTACCACTTAAATTCGATTTTAAATAATGCAGTTTCTGCACATTAGAAAGAGACGAATTTTTCTGAACCAAACTTTCAAAGAGACTTTTGAATTCAGGCCACATTTGAATTGAACCCGAAAAGGTGGGAATTGTAATCGGTGGCAATTTAAATTCAACCGAAGGGATCTTGGATCCTGTTAGCGAACTGTTTAGAGCACTAGATGTTTGATGTTGACTATCTGTGCTCGACATATGTTCCTTTAAATCAGACGAATATTTATAATATAACTCCGTTAATTTATGGAATGTTAGTGCTTCCATTTAGACTACTTTTACTTCTTCACTAGGGGCTCCAACAATCTTTTGATGAAGAGAACGGGCTTCACTAAACGAATCCTCCAAATTCTTGAACCGTGCCTCATACATATGAACCGATTTATTTAATTTTTCTAATCCCTCATATGCCTTCTGATCGGCGACTAGCTCTTGATAGATGGTTTGAATAGTATCTATCCAGTTTGAAACCTTGCCCTTGCTCATGATTACGAATTGCCTCAAGCGAAGAGTTAATCCCACAACACACGATATTAAATTAGATCAGCGAGGATCGTTAAATTACTTTTATTAAAGCGTTATAAAAATTGCCACACACCTGTTGTTAAGCGTTGCTCCTCTGCTGTACCAGCTTATTTCTTCCTCGTCACACTCGTCACAGTTGGGGCTGCAAACATCCAATTCCGTTTGTTAACTTTAAATAATCACGCACTAAAGAGTACTATTTTATAGTACGTACTATGTCTTTATTTATTGTCTTTTTTATTGTTTTTCGCACCTAAACTGTCTAGATCCTTGATCCGGCTCGAAGGACCATTATGGGGCGCAAGGACACTAGCAAAAATTTAAACTGTAAGTGCATCAGGTGCAAAATTCAAAAAATTGTTACGCGGTCGAATCTAGAGCAAGCGAAATCTAACGAAAAAGAGCAACAACAATGCAGTACAACGTACAAACCAGTGGTGAAAAAAAAAGAAACACTAGTTGGTTTTGCTTTAACCTTTATTGCAACCGACACAGTCGGTGATATAGAAGTGAATGTACCACCAGTTGATTTCATGCCCAACAAGAAAGCATCTCTTCAGCTGACCTTGGACCATTTCCCCAGCATCTCAGTCGTTGAACCTTACATTTGCGGGTTTATTTAACTGCAACGCAAAAATCGTCACCGCTTGTCGCTTCTTGTGTTGCGTAGATCTGCTGCCTCCCATGTTAATGCCACCAACAATGCACGCACTAACCGATGCGATGGGCATAGAACTGCGTGTAGATCAATATGCACTTATGCCGTTTTGTGTGTTGTGTGCTTAGGTGCATCGATGTTGTGATTGTTGTTGTTGGGTATGCGTTGTGCTTGGTTGGTAGAAAAGGCATGTGCATTGTTCTCATTGAAATGGCATGGAGTGCTATTGCGTTGTTGCGTTGCAACAGGCACTAATCCAGTATTTTGGATGTCCGAACATTCTGAGGAGCTAACATCGGATCACTACCTTGTTGCAGCCATGGTAAGAATGCGGATTTCCACCACGCCACAACAATCCAGAAATACTGTAGCTTTATAAAGCCGGCGGAGATGACTTGGTAAGTAACATGCACCAACTCATATGCCAAATCTGGTCCGAAGAAAGTATGCCTTAAGAATAGAACCTCAGCATCGTGGAGACCCTCCAAACTGCGCCAACTACAGAGGCATAAGTCTCCTCAACATCGCCTACAAGATCATATCTGCCGTAATATGTGAAAGCCTGAAACCAAGAAGTCCAAGAAGTCGATACCCACCACCTATTCATCGATTTCAAAGCCGCATACGACAGCATTTATAGAGACGAACTATACAGAGCCATCTCTAGTTTTGGTATAATGCGCAAGCTCGTCCGTTTGTGTAGGATGACGATGGAGAATTCTCGCTGCTCCATCAGGGTCGATCGTTTCCGACCGACACATTCGATACCAAAATAGCATTTAAGCAAGGCGATGCGCTGTCATGTGCCTTCTTCAATTTGATTCTTGAGAGGATTGTGCAAAACTCAAGAGCTAACACCAGAGGCAGAAATTTCCTAAGATCGGTACAACTACTAGCATACGCCGACTATATTAACATCATTGATATGACCCAACGTGATGTGTCATAGCCACGTTTGCTAGTATAGAGAAGGAAGCGGCAATAGTATATGCTGTCAACACGAAAGGAAACACAACATCGATGAATTGGGCAGAACGTCACCATTGACAGGTATAACTTGGAGGTGGTACGGGACTTTGTCTATCTCGTCTCCGCTATTAACTCCGACAACAACAATTTTTAAGAGTTTTGTTCTAATACCCGTCATGATTCTGAAATGCTACTAGGATTGTTGGAAAACAGACGCTGAACAACACCACATCAGGCAACGGACTAAGGATAATTGCTTCCTGCTGAACGAAATGCTTCTATAAACCTAGGGGGTTATTTCTTAAAGCTACAGGATTTGTTATTTTATTTTTTCTGAAGCAATTTGCTCTTTCTTTCAAAGTGATAAGGGTATATGCGACGAATTGCTGACGTATACAATTTTCCAAATGTCCAAGAATCAGAAAAAATAAGACAAAGGAAAAATAAATGGAAAACTGCAAGTCGGAATGGAAAAACTGGAAAGCAATGGTAATTTGAAATAAGCACAGACTTTAAGATCGAATGGATAATCCGGCCTTCAGAGCCATTGATTCATATCCGTATAGTAGACGCAGTAAAGGAAGTCTTGCACAAATAGAAACGGACCTTATCCAACATTAAATAAACGACTGGAAACAGTAATGTAGAGACTGGACTGATTATATACATACATTGCAACTGCAAACATCGTATCTATAGTTAAACACCTAAATCGATTTGGATACCTTTCCTTTCTTTTTCATCATCAGAATGTCAAAACTAATAGAAACAACATTCTGTGGTGTAATAATATAAAACGCTTTCCAGAATTGGGATAAAGCCGGGTAAGTCCACTGATTCTTTTTTAGTTAGTGAAATAGGCAACGAATATTTTTTTTTTGTGGGGGTTCGCTGGAAGGAAAAATCATCGAAAGACATTGCAGAGGTTTTATCGCGAGGGAACCTTCTGCAATAGTGAGTCTTTAACCCGATCTAAAAAACCTCCCGAAGACTGACTTTTGTATGCCTTCAAGGAATCGCACCTAGTCGTTAGACTAATCAGCAATTTATTTTTCACATGTATTATATTTTATAAAAATATAAATTTTAAAAGAAATTCCGACGTTGGTCGGATTTCTATGAGTTTTGTTTGAAATTGTACTTAGGTTTCAGTATTTCTTTTTTTTATCCACTATATTAATCGCCGACCCAATTTCTTTCAGAACATATTTACCCTATTTAATGAAATAAAATTGCATTTTTTTTCTTACCAAATTGAAGCGTACAGCTCATAGATCGGTCAAAAAGAATTATAATTTCAAAAAAGTTATTGCAAAATTGGTAAAATAATGTTTTTAAATTACCTTGGTTACAACAACAACATTGTAAATATACAAAGAAAGATAGCTTTATAGCTTAGCTATCTGTGCGGCGAGTGTCACGTTTGAATGATGGGAGTTAAGCAAAGAAAGAGAGAAAAGTATATGCGCAGGGGTGGGTTGGGTATGGGTAATTGGATAAGTCACATTTTTCTTTCGCTCAGTCGGAGTCCTGTGACTGTCTCCTTCTATTGTATGAATCAGAAATTAAAAAAAGAGAATCATACACAGAGAACTTTTCTATATGCGTATGCGTATAACTCTAATGTAGCTTTAACATAGTGTGGGGTGAATGGTGTGCGTTAAGCGAATTAAGAAGAGAAGGGAATATGCGCACGCGTATTGGTGATTGGATTGGATACGTATACCTACTCTGTCTTTTATAAGTTATAGGTAATCATAATGTTGCCCGAATATTGTACAAAATTGTATTTTCTGTGGTTGCGTTGGGCTATTATTATTGACCTTATTTGTATAGTGTAGCACTATACATAGAGCAGCCACTGAGCCACCTCACCGAAACGAAAGTGTTTGGCGTGTGGGGGCGTGGCGGATGAATGTGTGTCGTGTTCGTTTGTGTTAAGCGAATGAGGGAGAGAAGTTATCCGCAGGTGTGGTTGCATTAGTCTGATGAACGGAAGTACATTTGGCTTCCGGTCATTCGAAGTCGGTTGTATCCTACACGAATTATTAGATAGCCATCCTACAATAATTGTGGTTTCACTGTGCTCTGATCCTGGTTTTGGCCAATTATTACCTATTCTTTGTTAAGTCATTTTGATTTCTTTTTTTTTCGACGGAATATTAGGTAGATATGCCTCGGCAAAGAACTTTGACGAGTAGGCGTGAGAGGGAAAGAAATAGAGTTGATTATTTGTTACGTCGCGAAGCCGTACCATACGTACCATTCCGTACTCTCTTTCCTTCTCATTGCCTTGCCCAGCAAGTTTATCGTAGCGGTGAACTACGCTGGATAATTTGAAGAAGGGCGGTAACTTCGGACCGTTCCTTGCAATCGTTCGAAATTTCAAATCGGAAAGGGATGGCCTTCGTAGGAATGTTTTAGCAGTGAGCAGTGGCATGAAGATATTTTGTTTTCAAATTATAAAATTATTTTTTACTCTTTTTGGTAGCAGGTACCTTACCTTTTCTGCCACATCTGGCCTGGACTGGAAGAAGAATGCTATTATTTTATTACTCTTCTATTGTGCGCATTTTGTTATCTCATAGCAAAAAATTAAAAATATTATTGAATAAGAAATATAAAAGTACAGCATGAAAAAAAATTTAATGCAATCTGTTTCATTTCAGTGCTATTTTTGTTTTTTCAACGTTATAGAAGTTAAGAACAATATAATGATATAAAAAAAATGTGTGGTCGATTTTCGAGCACTGGGCGAACCTAGTATATATATCTTTAGCTACATAGGTCAAGGGGTTTAACACGTCTTAATCTCCTGACTATATTGTCGGTTCTTAAAAGCTGTGCTATTTCTAAATTAACATGGCTGAGAAGCCTATCTCTTTTTTTAGCTTCATCTTCAACCATTTCAATATATAGATCTCTATGTAACACCGATCTACGTATGTACCACGGTGCGTTAACTATGCTCCGTAGTACTTTGTTTTGGAAGGTTTGTATTATTAGTAAGTTTGTCTTGCATGTGCATGCCCACAGCTGGAGCCCATAGGTCCATACTGGTTTAAGAATTTGCTTATATAGCAATAATTTATTGTAGTTGGATAAGGGTGAGTATCTCCCAATAAGCCAATACATTTAACTGTAGCGGATGTTTAACTCATGTCTTTTTTTCTTTACATGTGCTTTCCAGCGCAGTTTGGCGTCTAGAGTCATCCATAAATAATTAGCTGTATTTGAATATTCCACTACATTACTATTTATGTATACTGGAATGTGTGGTACATTTTTTAACGTAAAATTTATATGAACTGACTTCAGGTCATTTAATCTGATCTGCCAATTTTTAGTCCATTCTGAGATATTGTTTACTTCCGTTTGAAACTTTTTTGTAGCTATTTCGACAGTTTCTTCTACAGAAAGTATAGCAGTATCATCTGCAAAGGTAGCTAGAGTTATTTCTTCACTTTCTGGTAGATCACTAGTAAATAGGAGATATAGTACTGGACCTAAAACACTGCCTTGAGGTACACCAGCCTTAATTTCTCTTAATGTTGAGTACGTTGTTTCTTGTTTAATTCTGAAAAATCGCTGTAGAATATACGACTCCAGTATTTTTGAATACTGCTTCGGCAGTTGCTTTTGTAATTTATGGATCAATCCTTTGTGCCATACTTTGTCGAAAGCTTGTGATATATCAAGAAACACTGTAGAGCATACTTTTTTCTCTTCAAAAGCATTTTCAATTTTATCAGTGATTCTATGCACTTGGTCAATTGTTGAGTGTTTATTCCTGAACCCAAATTGATGGCTCGGTACTAGCGATTTGTCTACAATAATATTTTGCAGGCGTTTTACCAGCATCTTTTCGAATAGCTTTGACAACAGTATCGATATTGGCCTATATGAGGTTACTTCGCTAGGTGGTTTACCTGGTTTTGGAATCATTATAACCTCCGCGACCTTCCATATGTTTGGCACATATCTTGATCTAAATACAGCGTTTATGATCTGCGCTTGATGTTTCAGTATTTTTTTTGAGAATTTTTTTTAAAGTTTCCCCCGTTATTAAATCAAACCCTGGGGCCTTTTTTATGTTTATACCTTCTTTTATTTCTTTGGCAAGTTCTTTAGATGTAACCGGTCGAATTAGTACATCTTCCTGGCACGTTTCTTCCATTCCTTGATAGTCTTTATCTTCATATGGTTGGAAGACGCCTTCAAGATGCTCAGCAAAAGTATTTGCTTTCCTTCTCTGGTTTTCACTGGTGGGATGTGAGCTGTTGGCCTGTTCATTTTCTTTGTTGCCTTCCAGAGCGAGTAGTCAGTACTAGCATCATTTGTTAGGCCTGTAAGGTATTTTTTTAGTGACTCATTTCTGAATTCAATTATTGATTTTCTGAGTTTACTATTTAGCCTGTTTAGTTTGTTTTTGTCAATTGGAGCCCTTGTTTGTTGCCAACGTTTTCTAGCTTTTCTCTTTTCTGCAATAATTTCACATACTACAGGAGGGTATGAATTTTGTTTTATTTTGTTTTTTATTTTTGGAGTTGCAGCCCATGCAGCTTTTGTATATTGAGTGTAAATAATTTCACTGCTTCCTCTATTTGCTCTTCTGTTTCAATAGCTATCATTTGGCTATTTTCTTCCAACTTCTCTCTGAAGTAGCTCCAGTCAGTTAGCTTATTAACTAGTGTTGGACTTTGTTCTTTCATTATTATTTTATCGCCAAGTGTGAAAAGTATTGAAGAGTAATCTGACTGTAGGTCTGGCCCTTCTTCCACATTTATATTATTTGAGGAGATATTTTTTGTTATAAAGAAGTCGACAAAATCTGGTTTATTGCTATCGGTTGGCCAGTAGGTAGGTTTTCCCGCCGAATGATATTTACTGCCACATTCTTTAATTGTTTCAAGTAAGGCTCTTCCTCTAGTATTCGTTAGTCTAGATCCACAATACTTATTTTTGGCATTAAAATCTCCTCCCGCAATAAATCTATTGTGAAATATTTCAAGACTTTTAAAGTAATTTTTTTCTGTATTCTATAGCTAGGGGAACAGTATACTGATGCAACTGATATCTGCCCACTGTTCGTTTTTATTCTTATGGAGATCCCTTGAATCGCACATGACTGGAATTTGGTTTCTATATGGTGTTCAATCTCGTTTTTTATTAAGACTGCAGCCCCTCCTTTTGCTAAATTGTGAGGATGTGGGGTGTGATATAGTTTATATCCTTGCAGTTTAAAGTCTGTAGATAATTTTAAATGAGTCTCTGAGATGAGGCATATATCGATTTGGTTAATATCAAGTATTATTTGAATCTCTTCCTTGCGATTCTCGATACCATTAGCATTCCATTCAAGGATTTTTATTTTATCCATCATGTTTGTCTTTTTGGTACAGCTCTTTTTTTGCTGCTCTGTCTCAAGAATAGATAATCTTTCTAATATTGTTTTATTACATTTCTCCATGGAATCCATTCTATTAACGATTTGTCTCATTAGGGTTTCCATTGGTTTTATATCATTTTTTCTGTTTTGTCAGCTGGTTTTCCTGTGGTTTTTGATGCTACTTGAGCATATGTTATTTTTGCACCCGCAGTTGGTTTTAATTTTGTGTCTTTTAAGACTTTTCACTCTTGGGTATTGATTTTTGTTTGGGTGCTTTGTTGTAAATCCTTTTTGACTTTAGGTGCGTCCATATTTAGTCTGTTGTAAGGCTTCTTTTGCCTCTTGTCTTTAGCAAGTTGGATTTCTGTTGCAACTGTACATCCTCTATAGCTAGCTGGATGATTTTCGTTGCAATTCGCACATTTTGGTGGTTCATCTTTTTTTTCATACAGTCTTTAGTATGGTGACTTCCCGCGCATTTTATGCATTTTGAATTTGCGCTGCAGTATTTTTGTGTGTGACCCTACTTTTGGCAATTTTTGCATAGTGGAACGAGTTTAGATTTCCTTAATGTGTGGATTTCAACTTTCATTCCAAGTATGTCTTTTGTTCCGTAGATTTTTTTTATGTTTTCGTCATGCTCAAAACTGAGCATAAAGTTTGGAAGTGGTACTTTGCTTTTAAATTTAAGCATATTGACTACTTCTATTATTTTGAACTTTTTCTCTTTTAGGTCTTTTTTAACGCTTTCAGGCGAGCATGAGTAGTGTAATTTTTTTACTACTACCTTTATAGGCCTGGATTGCTTACTTTCATGAGTGTACCATTGCACTTTTTTTTTGGTTTAGTATTTTGGTGAGGTTTCTGTACGTTGCCTCTTCAACCACATTAATTTTTATATCATTATTATTAATAAGGGTTGTGCTTGCTTTTATTTTATTTTCCTCCAATAATTTGGTTAGGCTTTCATAGTTGTTTATTTGAAGCGCTATGATTGGTGGAGGTTTGATTATTTTTTTAATTTGGTTTCCTTTACCTGGATCAATCTCATTATTTTGACAGCTTTCCATTTGGGATGAGATTTTCGGGGATGTACTCATCTTACGCTTTTTATTTTTATTCCCCATGTGACGATGCCCTTCCGTCTCTTTTTTAGGTTCTTCTTCATCGGTTGAGAACTCGACAGTCTGAGCATTTTCTTTTTTTTTGCCGTTGATTTGTTCTTTCAACAATTGCAACTCCTGCTTCAGATTATTTATTTCTCTCAGCAGTGCCTCATTGAGTTGCTTAAACCCATCTCTTTCTTCACAGCCTTTTGAAAATTTAGCCTTAAGGTTTTCATTGTTATCTACCTTTTTAGATGGGGGTATTCTTTCGACCCTTTTACATCTTCCGAAAGGGTCGCTACTAGGCAATAAATGGTCCCCCCAAAAATCCATGGGACCGACCTTCGAAGAGGCAACGAATATACGGCAAAATAAGAATATCAGAATCAAAATAGGAAGCAGCCTCGAGAAGTTTTCCATTTCAACAGCGGTCAATATTATTCCCGTGGGAGATTTATAGTATGTAGATATTCTTCGGAATGGGAATTCAGGCCTGCAAATTATGCATGTTAGTAACAAAAAAACCAAGCGGCAGCTTTAGAAGTTATAACATAACAAGGAAAGGCCATACATTAGCGCGACCTTAACCAATATCTTATTTGAACATCTCGCTATATAATGAGTTTGTTGCTTGTTGGGCAACCCAAAACTACAAGCGGCGTCAAACGATATAAATAAGTAATTTGTGTTAAGGGCCCTCTTACCCCTGGTAAAAGTAAACAAGCACACAAATATCTTCATCAAGGGTAAGAAGCACATCAAGCAGCAATTTAATCACATATTCCTAGGGCAAAACAAAATAATATAGCTTACTTTAGTTATAGCCATCGGGCGTGTTTCTGAATAAGAAATCAGCTCCACCTTCCATTCCCGAATGAAACACTCAATTGTGCTATACTCTCCCTCTTTTGTGGCTCTTTTTTCACACAACCATCGGCTGTGGAGACTGTGCAAGGAACAATATGCTCAGGTATCTAACTAACCAATACATCTTTTAGCAGCAAACGACAGAAAGACGCCAACAAAATCAAACCCAGCTTCCCACTCTTCAGCTGATAATAAAGAAATTTCATCTTTGCTTTCGGTTATTCCACCCCTTTGTCGGTATTGTCCTTGTGGGAGATACCACGTCGTATCCCCCAAATTTTGCACAGTACAGCCGGACAGAACCATCGCATTGCTATTCAACTCCACACGTGGTGATTTCATTAATTTTTATAGTACACTCATTCAATCGACCCATACCCAACCCTACATACCGATTTGGAGAACAACAGCTTTATCTGCTAACTGTTGCGAGGGTTAAATCCTACCCAGACACATCCTAGAACTGGACAATGGTCGAAATGGGTTTCTATTTACAGCCGGTGTTCGAGACAATAACCAGATCCGTGCCAATGCTTGAAATGGCACCACGATACAGTGAAGCTCGAAAGAGGGTGAGCGAATCGGCTGTGTGAATGGCAACATTCGTTAGCTAGATATATGGAGGATATTAACAATGCTATTAGGAATGTTTAATTCTTGGCAATCCAATGATAGTAAGCCAGAACTGAGTGGGGACTGGTGTGTCTCGCACTCGTTGAATTCACACACAGGAAGAAAAATCCACAGCCATCAGAATCCCGAACGGATGTAAATGGCTTGCGAAGGAAATTAAAACTTTGGATCGTTCAGCTGTTGTGTCACTTTTATTTACATATGGGAATTAACTTCTGAAACATAATATACGATATATTAAAAGTTTGGCAAACTGCTGGATCCATATAATCATTGGAAACGGATTTAACACCTCCGGTGTAGGTGTTTATATGGATTCAGTGAGGAAGGATATTCAACTAAATGGGGGTGTAACTGGAATACATGATACTCTTGATATGAATAATCATCTCATAAGATTACAAACAATCAAACTAAAGAGAGTGTCATCGCCATCTTTTCCATTACAAATTTTTGGCGCAACAGGCTCGTTAGTACCCAGGGCCTAGATTTCTCACAACCATTCATGTGTGCGTGTGTACTTCTTGCACGATGGCGGGACCTCCTGTTTTATGCCGACTCCCAATGGCTAAGTTGATATAAGCTTTTCTTGACAATACTACTCGGATGGTTTGTCAGATCATCACTACAGGAGGGAATCGAACCCAGACTTTCTGCGCGGCAGTTCATCGCACTTACCATCGCCCCACTCTATTTTACCGAATTAGTTAAGTTATAAACAGAAGAAGATTTGTTTTGACAGCTTGCACCACAGTTTTCCATCAAGCAGAGCGGTTTTTGCTAAAATGGCATCAAAAGTATCTCGTGATACCCTTTGCGAGGCGATCAACGCAACCCTCGAAAACTTCCTGAAGAAGAAGCGCGATTTTTTGGAAACACATGGAACTCTAAATCGGTTTGAAGAACTTCGATCCCCAAAGGATAAGCATTTCACCGGCATTATTTGTCAATTAATTTCTTGATCTCCCTACTGAAGTAGCATTGGCAAAACGTCCGCTCCCTGCACAACAAGTCACCCATGGGACCACCACGACAACCTTGGAAACGGATAATCTCAAATACCAACAGCAGACCCGGAACGTACACGGACAACAACTCACGAGTATACACTTGGAACGAACGAAATATATATAGTGAGAGGTTTCCTCGATTCCCTTAGACGACGATCTCCATGATAGAACCGCTAACCAAATTGATCAGATGTGAGGTACAAAAACGTTGATTCTAACCATGAGATAAAGCTATAACAGAACAAGATGGAGGAACTTCTTGCACTGTCCCCACCATCCATCAATATATATAAGCACATGTAGGTACAGCACCGCAACATCATATGCTAAAAAAAAGATGTCAATGCTATGATGTTTGCAAGTTTGTACCAAGAAGAGGTTATACAAGAGACACATGTCAGACTTAGCGAAAAGGAAGAACTTTGCAAAAATAAAATTATTCCGTTAATCAGCTGGCTATAAAATAGACTACGAAATAGCAATGGCAACCAATTCACAGACAGACAATTGCAGCTTTCCTATTATATTTCCTATTATGTGGAGTAATAACCCACTGTAAACGAAACGAAAAACATTTCGTACAGAAGAGGTCAATGCAGCAATCAGAAATCTAAAAATCAACAAAGACGTCAGTTCTTACCAGCGGATCTCTTCAAATAAGAAGGAAGCCTTGATAGAAGAAACCATGCCTGGTGACAGAAATATTATTTTTGTTGTGCTAGGCCAAGGGTTAAGTCACAAAAGGCACAGAAGGTCTCCGCAGATAACAAATCTCTTTTATACACATGAGCAATTTTTTTCCCTTTCACAAAAATATTTGAAGATCGAATTTAGTCAAAAGTACTAAATAAAATAGTGATTAATTTCGAATTAAAATCAATGTGAATAAAAAAATTGATTTTTAATTTCATTAAACTTGACACTACATAGCGTTATAATAGAGATTTCCTAAATTTACGTTAATACTTAATTCCGTTTTTATTTAAATTTTTGGTAAACATAAAGTTATGAAGTTTTGTTTAAAACATTAGTGTTAAGGGCCAAACCCACCGAGCAACCGAAACCGAAACTTTGTTTTTAATTTTTTTTAAAACTGCTAATTACTTAAAATTTGCTGTGTTTTTCAGTTAAAAATACTTCTTAAATAAAAGATATTAATAAGCCACACTAATCTCATCTATTTTTATTTCTTAAAGTCTTTTTATTTTGATATAAAACGATTTTATTTTTTTTCCGTACCGAAATTTTACTTTTTCATTTTGCAGTTTTGCAATTCAACGTACCGAAACTTGCAACTTTTTTTTTCATCGTTGTAATTTCTGTTTGCCGAAGTTCGCAGACGTCACTTTTCTGACGTTTTTTATGTCAAAGTGAATTTTTTTTTATTTATTCTTCTTTTTTGTGTGATGAAAAGCTAACGTGAAATAAAAATGGAAATGGAATTAATTAAAAAAATTAGAAAAGAAAATGCTGAAGCAAAAAAAAAGCTAAGGATGCTAGCATTCAAAGAAAACAGGAATTATACAGTTTCGAGTCGAAACTAATTCTTGAAGTAGAATCTCATAAATCTATTTATGATAAAACTTGCAAAGAATATAAAAACAGGAACATAAAAGCATCTGATATCGGAAATACCGGGCCGGATACTCCTCCAATTTTGTTGAGATTCGGTAGAATTCTCCATTAATTTTTCGGTCTCGATTTAGAGGATGAATCCAATGTTTTTAACGTTTTGTTCTTTTCAGCGTTGCAAAATATAACACAACATAAAACAAAATTTTCTTTTTTGTATAGATCCGCATTCTGAATTCACTGAATGTCAAATGTGACGTTAAATTTTTTTTCAGTTTCTGTGCTATGTTCGGTGGGAATGAAATGTCATAATTGAACAGAAAAATGGAAAAATAAAACGAAGTTTCAGTTTCGGTTGCTCGGTGGGTTTGGCCCTTTAATGTTCGCGTTAGGTTTGTTAAAAATTGTTAAATTCGAAGTTACGATTTCACCAAAATCATTATTAGGTAGCTACCATTAGTTTTTTGCCCTATAATTCCAATTCCCAATACGACTCAATCATCCAAGAATATATATCAAATCTGAAGTAAATTGGACAGCTGCGTGCTTAGGGAATGCAAATCATTTTGGTAAGAAAATGCTCCCAAAAAGTAGGCTTATACCATTTAAGAAATGTTCATGTTAATATCACCAATGATTTTGCAACAAAAGTTTTTTTCAAATATTTTAAAATTTTACTGAAGTTTGTCTTTAAATTAAAATTCCAAAAAAAACGTTTTAAACACAAAATATTTGTATTGGGATTGTCAAATACGTTCTTCATTCACTTTTTCAAAATTTCCAAATGGTTGGCCAAAAACAACGTTTTTCTAAAAAATGGGCGTAGCAGCGAGCTGATTTCAAAATTTTGTACACTTTTCTGTAGGCTTGGGCAAGGATCCTGTATAATAAATTTCATTATCCTAGCTCAAAATATAAAGCCCTAAGATCGGTGACGTACAGGAAGGACGGACAGACAGACATGGCTTAATCGAATCAGCTAGCGATTCTGAGTTGATCCATGTACTTCACGGTATATCAACCTGAATTATTTCTCTACGTTACAAAACTAATATGTATATGTTAAAGAAAGTAATACCCAAACGTCAAGTTCAAAAACATGGAGTTGTCGACCTAAAGGGCCACCCAGAATGCATATCTGTAGCTTAGTCAGAAGTTAGAAACAAGGCAACCCATTAGTGCTTTCACAATGTGTATCTTCATGAATCTGTAGCTTGAAGTTGAATGTCGCAGTTCACTCGAGAATACTCTGCATATTTTCATTTCTCTCTGATCTTCCCTTATTTAAAAATGCCGAAAACTGAATTCTCGCACGATATCGAGGGTCAAGGTCTACAACAAAGAGGAACGTGGGGAACTGGGATTTCCATCATGGCGGAAAATAAATTTTCTCGTGCAGATGGAAGCTTGTAATGTACCTAATGTTACCCTTCTATCTGCGAGCCCAAACATAAATGGAGTAAATTTGACTTATCTGGAATGATGGAATAGGACCACAAAAGAGAAAGTCAAAGATACTCACTGGAACGAGAACTTATCTGGAACGATGGAATAGGACCACAAAAGAGAAGTCTAAGTCACCGAATAAATCTAAATTCTGGAGTGTTTTTCTATTCCCCTCCTCTTACACATATTTCGCTGTGCACCATCACTAATCGATGAAAAAAAGGGGTATAACCCGGGGTCTATATGAGCAATATTTCATAGCATGCAATGTGTCATTCTATGAAAATTGCTTGTGGAGACCTCATATAGTATTCTATGAAAAATTTCTTTTGCTCACTCAATTGCTTTCTATGAATAGTATGCTATGGGCTGTCATTTCTGCTTGAGGTTGTAAGATTGTTTGAGATTTTATATTGAGATATTTCATACTATGAAAAGTGACAGATAGTAAGCTATCGAATATTGCTCGTGGAGACGCGGTGTAACTCTTGTGTGAACGGGCACAATGGAGGGCAACTTCATGCAAGAAATGAATTTCTCTTTTGACAGCGATACGAGGTACCAACTACAGATACGCATTCTGTGCGGCCCTTAACTTGCAAGCAAAATGTTTCAAGCAATCAGCCTGCAAGGCCTGCTCTTGTGTTGAATTTTATACTTGGAAATCTAAAACCCCAAGTCAAAGAGGGGTCGTTATTAATTTTAGGTACATTGGTTATTGGTATTGGTGCTACCATAACGACGCCATCTGCACAGAAATGTTGAAACATTTTCCGTGCACACCAATTTCACCAACCACATAAAAGCGTCATTTAAACATTAGGGTCTATCTCTATGCACCAACCTCATAACAGCGTCATGGGTTCATAAGAGCAACAAAGCACTTAAAAGCGCCATCTGAACATGGAGTCTGTCTCACATAGAATGTCAATTTCAGAGCAAATCGATAATCAATTTACATCGTCATCTGCTAATAAGATAAGAACAACCAACCACTAAAAAGCGCCATCTAATCATGGAGTCTGTCTCTTATAGTAATGAAAATTTCAGTACACAGCGAATTCAGCAACCACCTCTAAGCTTATGAGAACATAGATTATTATTTTGCTGACAACACGAAACAGCGGTACATCGATTGCACCAACCACTTTACAGCGCCATCTGCTCATGAGAGTATTCTTGTTTCGCTGTCAACACGAAACAGCTGTAATTTTTGACAAATCACCACCGCAAAATTAGTTTTCAACTCCGGTGCCATAAAATTCGCGTCGCAATTTGTCCCTCATGAAAAATTCTGACTAAATTCGTCCAAAAGTCTTCGATTTGATTCGTGAAATTCTTAATTTCGACCCATTAACATGTCTGTGCTTCCACCAGATCCAGTTTTTGTACTTCGCCACCCAGAGAAGGACGCAATTAATTCGTTGGTCTTCCACCAAGACCAGCGTTTGCTTGCCGGAACATTGAAGGGAACAGTTCATCTCTGGGATTTACATGTAAGCAATTTTGTAATTTTTTTTAAATTAAAATCTGACTCGAGTCATTGCTAACATTCCAGACAAATCGTTGTCCATTGAGTTTTGTGGTTGGCCACGAACCCATCACTGCCATGCATCATACCGAGGAGAACCTCATCACTCAGGAAAAGGGTGGCACCCTTAAGTACTTTGCAATAAGCAACACTGGATATGTTCTGGAGAAAACAATTGAAACCAATCACACCGCATTCTGTCGTACGGACTTTGATGGCGATTTCGATACTCTGGTGTTTCCACAGAATGACAATAGCATTGGATTGATTGACGTTAAAGACTGGGAACAGCGGTCACTTCTTGTGCCAGACAAGTGCGCAAATGTGGGCCAGTTGTCTTGCCTGAAGAAGCTGAATTACGGTGGACAGTTTATGATTTTGGCAGGCTATGAGTCGGGCGACTTTTTCACTTGGGACCTGCGTTCGGAGAAGCCGATTAACATGACTCGCTTCGACATTGGACCGGCAACCAGCGTAGACTTTGATGTACGCAGCAATCGTGGCATTGTCGGTGGCACCGAGGACAAACTCGTTGCGGTAACATTCCAAATGTCAGCCATGGAGCTGATCACTGTGCAGGAGATACCAATCAAAAACCCTGGAGTGAATTGCATTCGTATAAGGAACGATAGGAAGGTTTTCACCACCGCCGGGTGGGATGGTCGTGTGAGAATTTTTTCGTGGAAGAGCCTAAGGCCGCTGGCTGTATTGACCGAACACAAATCCGGCGGTATTATGGATATTTCGTACTCCGATGGAAAGGTTTCCAATTGGAAATCACCAATTATGGCTGCGGCCGGAATGGACGGACTTATTTCCTTGTGGAACTTGTACAATTGAAAGACTTAAATTCTATTCGAATTCCTAGAGAGCAGCGAATACAAATTACCTGACCGGATTCCTTTTTGTTAAAATAAACTTTTTCTATTTTATAAATTCCTAACAGTAAACTCCTACGTGAAGGTTGATGTTGATAAGCGTGACGAATTATTAAATCGTAATAAAAACGAATTTTACTAGTTTGCAAGTGAATTTTGCGTATTGGAAGTAGAAAAAGAATGATTTGGCGACTTAAGTGACTGTAGAGTGCAGGGTAACGAGAGTGCCGGATTTATGGATATCAATGTAAAGCGAGTTTGTGAGGATGTTGTCAAACATCCTGGTTGACTTGTCTAAACATTTAAAGTGCTAACTCTGCAACATTTAAGTGCTAACTCTGCAACCATATGAGACCGGTCCCTAATAGGAATCGATTTAAATCGGTGAAAACCAGTCGTCTTAAAAGAAATAGATCAAAACAACGTTAGGACTAACACGATAACAGATATAATAGGCACGTCGAGAGCCTTCTACGCTTAAGCGTATCACCTTTTTTAAAAACTGATTTCACATATAACCCTGATATAGCTTCCAGAGATTTTTGCATATGTTTGTTCACTATGCTCTTAAATTGTTGGATACTATACATTGGTGGAAGCATGTCTCCTGTTGATCCGTTCCAATATTTGATTGTTCGGTACAGAAAGGGATTTTAGTATTATTTAAGTACTGCAAAGCAATTCTCCACAAGGTATAACCCTGACGTTTGCAGCAGACAGTAATGTCATGTCGTAAAGCATGCATATAATATTAGGCTAGACGAGGAGTAATATTTTCGAGTGGTAATCAAACCTACGACCGACGGAATGATTTATAACAGGGGACGCATTTTCTTATTAAAGATTGCAAGAAACAGAGATCAAGTAATTATGCTACATAATTTATCTTTGGAAAGGCATCAAGCAATAGAACATTAAAACATCGTTCAACAACGAAACGTTCAAGCTAAATTTAAGGTTTGGTTCTGTGAACGTCAAATTGGAGTTGCATTTCTCTCAAGACCAAACTTTAGATCTCAATTAATCTATTTGAAAGTAAACTCTTAATAAGCTGAATAGAACGCAGGGTTTTTGGTGACGACATCTGATATCTAGTGCAATGCAATAAGAAGCTGCTCAAATTTGTCATTAGGAAACGTCGTTATATTATGGATTCACTTACTTACCAATTGCTCTAAAGTAGTTTAGTTGCAAACCTTATTTTCTACGATGTTGGGTGTCAGGTACCTATGGCGGGTCGTAGGTACTGGCCGTTCTCAATGTTTGTTCTCAATGCGTCATTTGTGTAGCTTTCAAGCAGGTTCTGTTTAATGAAAGCAATTAGCCACAGTGCATGTCACCGACGACCACAAAGCTACTAACAAACTATTGTAGTAAACGATTATATAACCAATGATTTGGATTTAATTACAACAACCTGTACTCTACTAGTTTTTGTAATTTCATACAATTCAATCAGGAATGAGAGATATAAGATTATGCATTTAGGTGTTCAATTTTTGCTCGTTCTGCGCAGCTACGTCACAGGTGACATATTATTTGAAAGCTCGTTGTAATTGTTGATTATTTACATAGGAATTGCGTGAAATTAAATTAAAATGTGTCTTTTTGTCAAGAAAAAACTTATTTTAGAAGTGTGTCAGCATGAAAGATTCGTTTTAATACATTGTTTATTGAATTATTAAGATGTTCTAATAATTTTCTACCTGATTGTAATGTTTCTGTGAAAAAAGCAATAGCATTCGTATATATCATCACAATTGTATTTTCTCAAAGCGAAATAACATTTCAGTAGTTTGTATTTTCT